>CM077657.1:13370000-14820000 GCA_039707465.1 Rhabdophis nuchalis | reverse complement strand
AATGGATGGAAACTGAACAAAGAGAGAAGCAATCTAGAACTAAAGAGAAATTTCCTGACAGTGAGAACAATTAAATAGTGGAACAACTTGCCTCCAGAAGTTGTGAACGCTCCATCATTGGAGGCTTTTAAGAAGAGACTGGAGAGCCACTTGTCTGGAATGGTAACGGATCTGCTTGTGAAGGGAGTTGGAGTAGAAGACCTCCTAGGTTTCTATTCTATTCTAAATACCATGTAGAGCTTGGAACGGTTCTTAGGGTGACAGATGTGATGCACATGTGATGCAGAAGAAACTGTCCTATGCGTTGAGCACCGACCCAACTCAAATTAAGATTTGCATCTTCTTTTCCCCCCTCTCCTGTCATCCTTTTTGTTTGAACAAAAAGAAGAAGAAGAATATTTTCAATGAATCCTTGCTGCTTGTCATTCTTTTATCTTCCCTTTGATGGGTGGAACACCCAAATTAGCTTTGGCTTTTAGCAATCAAAGGGAGGAGATCGTGATCTTCCACTCTTCTTCAAGGTCAACCTGACCAATGAAAATCAATCTTCCCACCGCTGTGCCTCTTCCCGTCAGTGGTTTGCTGTTCAAGGCAGCACCAGCTCTTGTGTAATTGTGTTGGCCTGGACATCACGTTCTCCTTGTTTGCTCCTTTCCTCACCTGGCAGCCTCCAGCTGTGGTGGAACCCCTGAGCTCAAATGGAGGGTTGTCATCTTAAAAAAAAACACTCTAGTGGGCAGCAGGTTGGGAAGACTATAATATAGAAATTGGGCTTTCTCTAAGAAATTGAGAGCAATCAATGGACTGTGTCCAATCAATCGCCCCAGAAATGATTTTTCCCCCCTCCTGATCCCTGAGAGACCAATCTCTCTGGACTGATCAATGAAGCTTTTCTGTCCCCAACTAATCCAGGTACTTTAGCATCCAAGCCAAGTAAATGATGGGCATATTCTGCTAAGTTATGGTTTGTTGAAGGATGCATCCATAATAACCTCGGCTTATGGACCACAGCAGATGGGACATTTGCTGCTTAATGCACTGGTTGACCTTGGTCATATGAGTCTGCAGATCCTTCAACTGAAGCAACTGCCTTCAAATATTCTTCAGTTGTCTCTATAGTTTATTGAGCAAATTTTTAACTTGAGACTACAAAACTCAACCAGGGATTGCCAACCAGGGAATGCTAAACCCAAACCTGAGCTTTGACATCCGTGTGTTTGTGTGTGTGTGTGTGTTTGTGTGTTGTGTGTGATGGAAAGCCCAGCAAAGATGTTCTACAGGGATGCAGTGGAGAAAAGGTGGGGCTAATTGTGGCCTGGATGGGACACAAATGGACTACCCCTGTTTAACTGCTCCGAGCTTTCAAACAAGGAAAAGGAACAAGATGATTCAGACGATTATAATTATGTTGTTTCCGCGCTGCAAAATGGCTGATGCAGCTGGTTCTTTTATAACCGCAGTCTTGCTATCTTGTCAGGTAACAGCTCCCTACTAACATGCTGGGGAAGGGACGGACTCATATAACATGCTAAGCTATCTGTGGATCGGGATGGAATCTGTGACCAGGATGTTGTGATGATTGCTTGTTTTCTTAGCCCGTTGTGTGAACCAAGCCTTTGGGGTAGAACCATGCAATTGATTACATGCTTTGGTATCGAACGTTGCCTAACCAGAGAATTTGCCAACCTGAAATTAGTGTGAAATCATCCTGTGTTTCAATAAAGACGACTGAATTAGTTGCTCCATCCAAATGTTCTCTAGGAGAACAAGTAGTCCTCAGTTTACGGAAGAAATTGGGACTGGAATGGCCATCACTAAGCGATGCAGTCATGAAGCACAATGTCACACGACTGTACTGCTTTAGTGACAGCAGTTTTGGCAGTCCCAATTGCTGTCGTTAAGCAAGGACCTTAGGTAAGTGAGACTTCCAACTTCCTGCTGGCTTCCCCATCGACTTTGGTTGTGGAAAACCAGCAGGGAAGGCTGCAAATGACAATGATGTGACTTCAGGATGCTGTAATGGCTAGAACTCCAAGGACAGTAGTAATCACTACTAGTTCAGTGCTGTCATAAGTTTGAACTGTTGCTGAACGAGTTAAGCAAGGACCATAGGTACCAATCAGATCCTGTTCAAATAAGTTTCCAATTCAAGAGAAAAACATGCATGTCTTCCTAAAAATTCCTGCCTAGGATCTACCAACCATGGCATTAGGGACAGCTCTTCCAATACAGGAAGAAAGGCAGCAAAGTCTAGGAAGAGAAAGTTGAGTACCTCACCTGTTCTTTTGTCCTTTTAACTACTTTCCTACAGTATTAGAAGGTAACACTGTTCCATGCACCTTCGGTGTTTGGTCATGCTGGCCACATGACCACGGAGACATCTTCGGACAGTGCTGGCTCTTTGGCTTTGAAACGGAGATGAGCACTGCCCCTTAGAGTTGGGAACGACTAGCACATATGTGCAAGGGGAACTTTACCTTTACTTTATAGTATCAGATTGAAGTAAGCATCAATTGCCCATCCAATCAACTTTTGTGCAGGGAACTGGAGAAAGTGTAAGAGTTGAGATTGGCAAGGCTACACAGAACCATTAAGTCAACAGTGAGCAAGTGTCCCCCATTCTGAAGGCTGGAAGGAGAACAGCCGAATTTCCAATGACTCAAGAGGCACACGAAAAGACTGAGCATTGGAACTCTTGGGTGAACTTCTTCTTTACTTCCGCTTTTACCCCTTTGGGTGTCTTGCTCTTCTGGCAGCCTCAACCATTGTTAATTGATGTTGAATCATGCCTTTGATGTTATCTCTCTATTTTCTTCTGGGTTTCCCTCTTGTTCTTTGACTCCTTCCTCTATGGAATCTGGGGCTAACATCTATCCTTTTTCTCTTTCAGTTGATTTCTGGCATCTACCGTTGGGCAGATCTTCTCTTTATGTATGACTTATAACATGTCTGCAAAAAAAAACCCACAACCTTCTCTAGCTGGATTGTATCTGTGAAACTTATGTTGAAAGCTTGTTCCAGGATACAGAATTATGTATCTGGAATGTCAAGATATATAGCTGTCCTTTGAGTGAAGACTGATGGGTGTTTTCAGAAGCTATACAATTTTAGGTAGCACAGGAGGGATTACCCACCCCCACCCCCACTTGATGATATTTGTTCATTCTTGGGATTAACACACTTGTTGCTCATACCTTTGGCTTCTTCTTCTTTCCCCTGTAGGACCTTCTGATGTTCCCTGTTGACCCCAGCCTTTCTGCTCTCCCAGAATGCCCCTGGCATCCAGCACCACTGAGCACAGCCCTGAAGAAGTCATGGACTCCATGGCGGAAGAGTTCCAGCAGGTCCTTTCCATCAGCCAGATCCGTGCCACCCGTGCTACCAATGACTACGTGGAGAGACCTGCCTGCAAACAGGCCACTTCCATGGTTGCCCTGTCCCAGACGCTGCCGGTCCATAAAGTGGAGGTGACTCAGGAACGCCTGGTGTCCTCCGTCTTCCAGGAATTTCACTCCAGCCAACCCCACCAGACACTCCCGCCCCAGCAGCCTCTGAGCCATTCCAGCACCGCCAGCTCCATCTCCCACAGCACTGCCACGTCGGAGCAGCAACTCCTCAGGGCCATCACGCCATCGCACTCTGGACACTCACTCATCCGGACGCAGCCTCGGGCAAGCGACCCGAAGGCCGAAGAGCTGCTGAAGGGGACCCCGGAGAAATCCCTCGCCCTTCACCCAGGCCATCTCTTCATCTGTGAAGAATGTGGTCACTGCAAATGTGCCCAGTGCACCACTGCCCGCACCTTGCCCTCCTGTTGGCTCTGCAACCAGCGTTGCCTCTGCTCGCCGGAGAACCTCATTGACTACGGGACTTGCCTTTGCTGTGTCAAGGGCATCTTCTACCACTGCTCCTCAGACGATGAGGACACCTGCGCAGATGACCCCTGCTCCTGCGGTCCTGGCTCTTGCTGCGCCCGTTGGGTGGCCATGGGCTTGCTCTCCTTGCTCATGCCCTGCCTATGCTGCTATCTACCTACCTTTGGTTGCCTCAAACTCTGCCAGAAGGGCTACGATGCCGTCAAACGGCCAGGCTGCCGCTGCCAGAACCACACCAATACCGTTTGCAGGAAGATCTCCCCGCCTAGTGGTCTCACTCTCCCCAAAACTTTGGACAAACCAGTATGACTCCTCTTGGGAAGGGGTAGGGAAATGGCTGTTCTCTTTGACCTCCTTCTTTCGGCTCCCTTCTCTTGAGATCCTCTGGCCAAGAATGAAGCAGAGCACCAAATGGCTGGTTAGCTGTTGAGGTTCTCCTGGGAGATTAGCCACCATTTCTGGAATGCAGGAAGCCACGGGTCGTTGTGTCCAAGCTGAGCTTTTTAAGGCCTCACACATTTTGGTCCTAGCCAAGGGCAGGTGGAGGCATGCACTAGTCATCTTGGACACCAGGCTGGATGTGGAAGGGGGCGGGGTGGGAGGGTAGATGCAATTTGCTATGGATTGGCTCAGGAGTGTCACCTCCAGAATGCCTTATGAGTTGACTCGTCTGTCAGGGTTCCAGAATAGAGGTATTGCCTCCCAAAACATGGCATCTTCAGGACAAGGCCACCCAGTTTTCTTCCTTCCTTTTTCCTTGGGCCACCCACTGCCGTCCCCCTTGCATTCCTTCCACCCTTCCATCTGCTGTGCACAGTTTGCAGGTGAGAAGAGGCTGGTCGACAGAAGCATTACAAATGCTGTAGGAAGAGGCGTTTCTGCAAAACTGTAGCAAGGGGAGGTTTCCAGAGAGGAGTAAGATGACACGGACGTTCTCACTGCTTATACAGGGAGGTTAAGTAGCTTTGGAAGGATGGCAGAAGGACAGCGTAGAGCCAGGATGGCGAACCTATGGCACACGTGCCAGAGGTGGCACACTGAGCCCTCTCTGTGGGCACATGTGCTGTCACCAGCTGCTCTTCTGGTTTGTGGCATGCACATGCATACTGGGCAGCTGGTCTTTGCGGGCACCAGAGCACTGGAAAACAGCCTGAAAACTGCCCCAAAACAGGCCGTTTTCAGGCCATTTTGGGGGACATTTTCAGGCTTTTTTGGATTGTTTTTGGACTATTTTTCAGGCTGAAAACGGCCCAAAAAACAGCCAAAAAACCAGGCATGTGTGAACTGGCCAGCTGGTCTTTGGGTTTTTGGTGCTGTGGTGTGTGCAAAGACCAACTGGCTGGCACACATGCACTGGCTGGAAACCCGAAGACCAGCTGGTTGGCACATGCATGCGCCACCACCCAGCTGGTGTTTGGGTTTCTGGCGCACAAGCATGCATGCGTGTACCGGTTTTGGCACTCAGTGCTGAAAAGGTTCGCTATCCCTGGCGTAGAGTGTCTTGCACAATTACAGCCCTTTGATTTGCAGCTTGATTTAACTTGAGGGATTTCTGGACAACCGAATTATTCTTCTTTCGACCCATTTTAGAGATTGCAACTAACCAAGTCCTTCTGAGGTCCTACTTGGCAGATACCAGTTCTGAATCAGAGGTGTTTCCGCTTCCCCCTTCTCCTGGCTCCCAGCACAGAGGTTCTATTTTGGGGTGTTACAAATTCCAAGTGTAAAAAAACCCCTGCTCTACCAATAAAAGTAACAACATTTTTACACTTGGCATCCATGACCCATTTATTTCCCCCCCACTTTATAAGCACAAATGGAAACGTACAAGGGAAGGAAAGTACGTGCCCTTTGCCCTGGCCATGGAGAGTTTCATTTTCAATGAAAATGTTGCTTCTCACTTAAGGAGGGCAGGAACCGCCTTTCAGCTGCACCATCTGTTGGATGTGTTCAGGAATTTGCTCCCTGTTTTAGCGGAACACCTCGATCCCACTCATTTAGAAAGACCAACATAACACACAATTTTCCCCACCCTGAAAGCTTTGCACTGTGTCTAGGCATTGCGGTAGAAGAGCTGCATTTTTGGATTTGGGGAGAATCACAGCTCAGAGGTCATGGAGAGGCCCTTGTATTCAAAGGATCATAGATTCAATCCCATGTGCCTTGAGGAGGAAGAGTTGTGAGCAGTGATGGGATTCAGCCGGTTCGCACCTATTCGAGAGAACCGGTTGTTAACTTTCTAAGCAGTTCAGAGAACCAGTCGTTGGAAGAAATTTCTTTTTTTTCTCCCCACTTTACAGGGCTAATCCTGTAAGGGAGGCAGGAAGGAAACATTCCGGTGTTTCTAGCCTCATCTTTATTGCCCTGCTTACAGAAACTGCCTCTCCGGATAACCCTTGTTACATTGCAACAGCTAAAGCGAAGCGCCCATCGACGTGAGTGACGCTGACTTGGCCACACACCCCAGTCACGTGACCACCGGGCTCCACCGACCCAGCTGGTCATCAGGAAATTTCTCCTCAGTTCTAGATTGCTTTTCTCCTTAGTTAGCTTCCATCCATTGTTTCTCATCTAGCCTTTCAGTTGTTTGGAAAATAGTTTGGCCTGCTCATCTTTAGAGGAGCCCCATAAACATTGGAACACTGCTATCATGCCACCCCCTAGTCCTTCTTTTCATTAGACTAGACATACCCGTAGCCTTGCCTTTAGTTTTTTGCATCATGCCAATTTTGAAACATTTAATTGATTAGGAAAACCATTTTCTAATGATACAGTCGGTTGTAGGCATCAAGAACGGGGGAAGAGCAGCTTCCCAAATCCAGCAGAATTATGCTGTTACTGATGTGAGGTTATTTGTGAAAAAGGTCTCCTTTTGTGAAAATCAAAACGGTAAAAACATTCGCCTGAAAACACTTTTTTTTTGTGAAGGGTAAACCAGGAGCTTTGTTAAGATAAGCAAGGAAATTCAGTTCTCTTCTCTTTGGTCATGTGGAGACTTACTTCATGGGTACTTAGATCAGTGTGAAATTCCTTTTTTTTTTACTACTGGTTCTGTGGCCGTGGCATGGTGGGTGTGGCAGGGGAAAGTTATTGCAAAATCCCCATTCCCTCCCCACTCTGGGGTCAGCCAGAGGTGATATTTGCCGGTTCTCCGAACTAATCAATTTTTCTGCTACCGGTTCTCCAGAACCTGTGAGAACCTGCTGGATTTCACCCCTGAGCTTGAGACCATTAGCTAAATATGGTTAAATCATGGGTATTGTTTGAATCCACTGTCACCTCTCACAGTTTGTCTGGCAAAAAAATAATAATGGTTTGAGTATCTGTTTGTTGCCTATTTTCTTTGTTCTTTCATAAACGTTTGAAGCTATCATCCTCTGGCTTGTCCAGTTTAAAGCCCCCACTACCCCCCATCCCAAGCATTTATGGCTTCTGCTATAAGTGATATATTTTTCTTTCTTTATTTTTGGGAAGCTTCTTCCTAGGATCTCGAACTGAAGGCATTCTGACTAGTGTGTTCCCTCAAGTTGTGTTTTTTGCAAGTCCTTATATACAATATAATAATGGCTGACTGTATACCTCCTTCTTTGTTGTATATATTTTTGTTAACCAAACTCCTATCTTCTGCAACAAAGCAAGCTATTTATTTCAGAGATTTATTTAAAGGGTTAAAATGCATCCTAGTGTATTTATTATAACTTTCTTCATTATCTCCCCCCCTTCCTTTTTCTTGCAAACCAAGGTAAAGAATTTCTGAACCACTGGTTGAAATAATGAGAAGAAAAACAATTCTGTGGGTAGTGTTCTAAGCTACATCAAAGCAACTATACAATAAAAATATCTATATATTCATTTTAAATCTTTTTTGTTCTTGTTTTGATGAGAAGTGTTGCAAAAACTATGTGTCTGGATGGGCAAAGTCCTAGAGGATGTAGGCCAGCCATGAGCTTTTTCTCCCCCCCCCTCTTCCTCCCCTCTTCCCCCCCCCTTTCCCCCCTTCCTCCCCCTTCCTTCTTCCTTCTTCTTCTTCTTCTTCTTCTTCTTCTTCTTCTTCTTCTTCTTCTTCTTCTTCTTCTTCTTCTTCTTCTTCTTCTCCTCCTTCTCCTCTTCCTCCTCCTCCTCCTCCTCCTCCTCCTCCTCCTCCTCCTCCTCCTCCTCCTCCTTCTTCTTCTCACTCTCTCCCACTTCCTGAGAATTCCTGATTTGGATTCTCAAACCGTGTGAAACTTCACAACGAAAGTTGCGATTTCCCCAGATTAAAGTTACTAAATTGTGAATCAGGAAGAGGTCAGTGATGGAAGGATCTAGGACAGAAACCTGGCCCTGGATTATGCTTTGCTCTTCATGGAAATGCCAGCCCTGTGCTTCAGGCTCCAAACTTTTCGAGATGGGGTGGGGGGAATAAATGAGGAAGTCTCATCAGTGCTAACAGCACCAGCCGACTGAAGGAAGATGACACCTTACTTGCAGTTCAGATGTCTGTAGCACACCTTGCTTGAAATAACTACCTTCTGCGCGTCATATGCCAAGGTGATGCTTCCAATTCAGAGCAAAATGGGAAGGAACGTGCAATGAAATTAAAAAACCTAGATTGTTGTGACCCACCAGCAGCCAGCAGAGAGTGAGGAGGTTGGGGAGGAACATGGGCCAGTCTTAGAGTCTGGGGAAGGCTTTGATGAGGGCTCTGCATCGGAGGAAGAGATGGGGCCAAGGCCATCTGACAGTTACCAGCTGCCTTCAGTATCAGACATTACTGAGGCAGATGAACAGCTGGAGCCTAGCATGCGCAGAGTTGCCAGATAAAGGGAACAACTAAAAAACAAGGGTCGACTTGGGAATAAGGCCACAGGTGGACAATGAATGGCCCCTCCCATAGGGAATAAAAGAGGAGCGAAAGGGGAGTGGCGTTTGCAGGAAACCATTAGTCCTCTTCATTGGTTCATGACTCTCTGAGACTCCTTGCCAAGCTTGGCAGCTCTCCAAGCCAGAGAAGGTCGGTAACTGTAAATCCTCCCTTGAAAGACTTTGCTGGATGTGAACGAGTAGAATTCACAGTCAATTAATAAAAGGGTTTTTTTGTCAGGACCAGGAGTTTGCTTCATGCTCTTGAGAAGCTTCGGTCAGAACATAGACCAACAGGGAACTGAAAAGCCACTGAAAAGCACTTTCAAGGCCCCCCATTCACTACCCAAATCAGCTCTATGGTCTTAACGTCACAACATGTCATGCTTATTTTTTCTGTCTTCATCTGATCCTCCAGGCCACCTATTAACTTGGCTGTTTCTCACCTGAGAGTTCAGAGGAAGAGCTAATCTCTGCTCCCTTCCAAGGGGGTCTCTGAGCTGATGGGAGTCAAGAGCAGAATGGGTGGGTGGGCGGGCGGGTTGCTTCCCTTCAGCTGTGCTGAGTTGCAAACACCACAAGTGCAGCTCCTACTTAGATCAGCTGCCCCCTAGACATGAAATCATACAAATTATTCTGGCTGGGAAGTCATTGCCTACAAGGCTAGCTTCTTTAGCGCTTGGTTCAAAAATAAGGTGGATTTTCAGAGGTGAGATACCTGGGATCTTTTGGCTCAGGAACAGGTAGAGACCCTGTTTAAGGTATGGAGGAATTTAGGGTTGACGCTTAAGAGATGAAGCCCATTAAATAGGAAAAGTAAGTAAATCAAATAGGAAAAGTAAGACGCAGTGGCTCAGTGGGTGCTCCATCATAAATGGGATGCAGTGGCTTAGTGGCTAAGACCCTGAGCTTGTCAATCAGAAAGTCAGCAATTCAGCAATTCGAATCCCTAGCACTGTGTAACGGAGTGAGCTCCCGTTACTTGTCCCTGCCAACCTAGCAGTTCGAAAGCATGCAAAAATGCAAGTAGAAAAATAGGAACCACCTTTGGTGGGAAGGGAACAGCGCTCTGTGCACCTTTGGCATTGAGTCATGCCGGCCACATGACCCCGGAGACGTCTTCGGACAGCGCTGACTCTTCGGCTTTGAAACGGAGATGAGCACCGCCCCCTAGAGTCGGGAACGACTAGCACCTATGTGCAAGGGCAACCTTTACCTTTACATTAAGTCTTGGTTGACTTGGCTTTTTAACTGGGCTATTGCTACTTTAAAGCTTGGCTCTATAGCTTTGGTCAACTTGAGGGCCACCCCAAGTTTTCTGTAGTAGGTCAATGGCCATATTACAAAGTGGATGGAGCCAGGACTAAAAATGTGTTTGACTTTAGAAGTGGTGGGATATTGTAGCCCATCACACACCGAGGATGTCAGGTTGGAGAAAGTTTTATGAATTCTTTAAAGATTGACAGAATAACAGAGTTGGAAGGGACCTTGGAGGTTGTCTAGTCCAACCTTCTGTTCAAGCAAGAGACCTTATGCCATTTCAGACAAATGACTGTCCATCTCTTCTTTAAAACCTCCTGTGTTGGAGCACCCACAACTTTTGGAGGCAAGTTGTTCCACTGATTAATGGTTCTGTCTGATTTTCTTTGGGCCAAAGCCACATTTGCCTCCTTATCTGTATCAATTTTCCCCACTGCACTGTGCCTGGATGATATGGGGAAATTAAAGAAGAGGAAATGACAAAAAAGAATCCGAGGAAAATAAAAGCGGTACAGAGAAATCCACTTTTGGAATCCTGAGGATAAAAATATAGCATTTGACCTTCTGGGAAGAGGCTGGAAGGTCACGCAGCCTTCACCCAAGCTTCTATTCTGCTGAGTCCTGAAAGAACGGGGCCAAAAGGAAGAATTAAGAGGCAGAGAAAAAAATTGTATGTATCACTTGATCTTTTGGCCTCCAGAAGGTCAAAGAGCAGAGCACATAAGCCTGGGTGAGCCATTGACTGAGTGATGTCTTAAACAAATCAGGAGGAGGAGAAACCACTTTTTATTCTGAACCAGCCTGACAACATGCAGATTAACAGAATTGGAAGGGACCATGTAGATCATCTAGTCCAACCCCCTTGCCCAGGCAGGACCACCATTTCTGACAAATGGCAGTTCAGTCTCTTCTTGAAAACGTCCAGTGATGAAACTCCCATAACTTCACAAGGCAACTTCTGTTCCATGGGTTGATTGCTCTCACTGTCAGAAAAGTTATCCTTATTTCTCGGTTGAATCTCTCCTTGTTCAGTTTCCATCCATTGTTCCTTGTCTGGCCTTCAGGTGCCTTGGAAAATAGCTTGTCCCCCTCCTCTATGGGGCAGCCACTCAGATATTGGAAGACTGCTCTCATGTCTCACTTGGTCCTTTCCTTCACTAGACTAGCCATGCCCAGTTCCTGTAATATTGCTCTTTCTTGAATAACCTTCCCAATCAGAGGTTGGTTTGTGTCTGCAGTCAGGGAAAACTGCTGTAGGTGAAGGAACCTGGAGGTGGAATAAAAAGAGGGATCAACCTGGAATCCCTACATAGCCTCAAGAGAATTAAGTCTTGAAATTCTTGAATGCCACTGACCCTTATTTATCCCTAAGGAGGGGCTGACTTGTAGTTGAGAAGATACCTGTGCATTGGCTTTTACCAATAAATTGGCTTCTTTGAATCTTCAGGTGTGGATCTGGTCTAATGCATCTTCAGGACACTCCAAATTGAGAGAAGTGACTTTAGAATATACTAGCTGGATACCCATGCTTTGCTACAAAACTATGTGATCGGGCTTGATAAATTGACACTTAAAGCTTGAAAATTGTTGAGTAGTTAAAAAAAGGCACTGTATTATTTTGTTAAAGACATTAAACTAAGTTTCTGTGACAGATTAAGACATTAGTGTAAATCTAACAACAATAAAATAGATGGGCTTAAATAAATAAATAAATATAAATAATTTAATTTATAACCCGCTCTCTCTCCCCAAAGGGACTTGAGCTCTTTAATCCCACCAGTATCCAGTTGCAACTGGCAGTTCTTTTCAGGTGGGAAGGGGGAGTAGAATGTGTAACCCCTTAGCACTGAAGTGTGTTAATAGACAGCAACTGGCAGTTGAAGCAGGGTTCTTTTCAGGTGGGGAGGGGGAGTAGAATGTCGAACATTAGAACATGTTCATATAATACTGTATAAGAGTAATACTGTGTTCTTACTGTATAAGAAATACTAATGATCTAATGATCATTTTGACAAATCTTTTGTTAGTGAGCACCTAGAAGCCAAGAGGAACATACATGCCAAATTTCAAGTTTGTAGGCTTTACAATTCTGGAGATTTCATGATGAGTGAGTGGCATTTGCCTTTTATTTTTATATTTATATATATATATATATATATATATATATATATATATATGTATGTATGTATGTATGTATGTATGTATGTATGTATGTATGTATGTATGTATGTATATATGTATATGTATATGTATATGTATATGTATATATATATATATATATATGTTAGTTTTTATGAGCTGATCAATAAATTTAAATTTGATCAGCTCATAAAAACTAACACATATCTAAAAAATATTACACAACGTAACTAAAAAATGGTTCTCTGTCTAGATGGTCTCTGGTGATGAGCCGACAGGCAGAGAGGGAAACAGCATATCTCCTCCCTTAATTGGGGCCCTTACAGGAAGTTGTGGAAACAAATATATATATGTTAAGTTTTTAAGGGCTGATTAATAAATAAGAGACCAGGATGGATCCATTTCGGGCTTATTAGCCCTCTTCAGCTGGCCATACTACCTCCACTGGGTTTTGAACCGGCACTCTCCAGCATATCAAGCAAGGCTCTCTATGCTTTGAGCTATCTATATATATATAAAGCTTGAAAATTGTTGAGTTTAATCTATATAGATAGATTAAACCAAGAAAAATATATCAATAGTTGTGTGCCTGCTGGTATTTGAAACATATGTGGGTCCTGACTGAATGGCACACAATGACAGGGGCATTCTGTAGACTGGATGGACTCTGGAGAACATTTGTCTTGAAGATCTATCTACCCATCCTCTTCGGGAATTCTCCCTCTTCTCCCTTCTCTTTCTCTCCTTATTCTTCCTGGTGTATCTTTACTCTATTTTCTTCTTCTTGTTCCTTAACTAGCCTTGAAACTTTTCTTCCTGTTTTTGTTTTCTCTTTTAAACACTTTTATATGTTTATACTAATGTTCAACCTTGGCTGCCTTGAGTTACTTACAAAGTAATGAAGCTGGTATTTCAAAAAAACAACATAATAATAAAACGAAAATGAAATTGTGGCCACGTTTCTTTCAGCACATCAAAGGGAGTGAGATTTGGTAGAGGCAAGCAATGCAGGGAAGCCAAAGATAGCTTTGTCTTCAAGTGACAGTAGCAGCAAAGGTGGTGCAAAAGGGAAACTGTGACATTGGCTGCTAATGACGCAGGTGCAAGGCAGGGCTGGCAGGATCACATCGTATGGGCAGGCTAATTATTGTCAAAATGGGTTTCTCTGAAAAAGCCTCCTGAATGGGATTGGAGGCGTTGAGTTTCGCTGCCCTCCTCTTCCCTGGCTTGAGCAAACAAGGGATTTGCAAAACCCGGTAAAACGATACTGCAGTTGGTGCAATAATAAATATCACATTTCCCAGTCTTGTTCGCTGCAGCCAACATAGCACTGAAACACTCTGGAGGGAGGTGGGGTGGGGGTGGGGGGCGAGATATCCATATCAAAAAGGGAATCAACTGCACTCAAGAGCTTCACATCCCAGGCAAGGCTGACGAAGTTGCGGAGGTGAAAATGAATTCAGGCCTATATATATATATACATACATACATTTATTTATTGATCAAGTCAAAAACCTAACACACATATAAAAAAAATCACACAACGGAACTCATGGCTTTCTGTCTAGATGGTCTCTGGTGATGAGCTGAAAGGCAGAAAAGGAAACAGTATGTCTCCTCCCTTAATTGGGGCCCTAACAGGGTGTTGTGGAACAATTATATACTTATACACCTGTCTCAGCTAAGCAGGAAGAGAACCTGTTTGGCTTAATGGCTAAGGCTCTTGCCTGGCATGCTATACAGCCCCAGTTCGAATCCCAATAAGGGTATGGCTAGCTGATGAGAGCTAAAAAGCTTGAAATAGATCTATACTAGTCTCCCTGATTTATTTATTGATCAGCTCAAAAACCTAACACACATATAAAAAAAAAGTACACAACGGAACTCATAGCTTTCTATCTAGATGGTCTCTGGTGATGAGCCAAAAGGCAGAAAAGGAAACAGTACGTTTCCTCTCTTAATTGGGGCCTAACAGGGTGTTGTGGAACAATTATATACATAATATACATACATACATACATACATACATACATACATACATACATACATACATACATACATACATATTCTAATATGTAATACAGCCCCGGTTCAAATCCCAGTAAGGGTATGGCTAGCTGATGAGAGCTAAATAGCTTGGAATAGATCTATACTAGTCTCCATTATTTATTTATCAGCACAAATGCAGCACACATACACAGTGAGATGTAGAAAGTGTGCAGAGAAGAGCAACGAAGCTGATTATGGGATTAGAGGCTAAAACATATGAAACGACTGCAGGATTTGGATTTGGTTGATCTAAATAAAAGAATTAGGAGGGTCATGATAGCAGTATTCCAGTATTTGAGGGGCTGCCACACAAGAAACAATGGTTGGAAACTAACCAAAGAGAGAAGCAACCTAGAATTAAGGAGAAATTCCCTGACAGTGAGGACCATTAAGCAACACACACAAAGTCAGTGTGCCTCCAGAAATCATGGGCACTCCATCACTGGATGTTTTTAAGAAGAGTCTAGAGAAAGCCACTTATGTAAAATGCTATAGGTTCTCCTGCTTGAGCAGGGGGCTGGACTAGAAGACCTCCAAGGTCCCTTCCAGCTCTATTCTATTCAACCTTGTTCAGTTGCTGGAATTTAATGCAAAGAAGGGCTATGGGTGACATGATAACAGAAACTAATCAAGGAGAGGATGTTATTTAAAATGCAATGGCTGGAGCAGTGAAGGGTTGGACTATGAGTAAGAACACACAGTTATGGCTAATTGGGCACTGGATGAGGTAATCTGAGCTGTGATTGGTTGCTATGAGCATAAAGGGAGAATTTCCTCGTTTCCCGCCTTTTTTCTCCCACCACCCTGTCCTCACTGTTAATTTACTTCATGATGTTCCTGCGGTGTTGATTTACCTCACGATGCTCCTCTTTGTCTACCTTATTTACTGTACATATATTTATTTGTATAAAACTGGGTTGTGCCAGCATCTCTGACACTATTTGGACACCAGCTGCACAATTCCCTGACAGAGAAACAACCTAGAACTAAGGAAAAATTTCCTAACAGGAAATTTGCCTCCAGACGTTGTGAATGCTCCAACACTGGAGGTTTTAAAGAAGAGATTGGACAACCATTTGTCTGAAATGGTGTAGGGTCTCCTTCTTCTGAAACGAGTTGGACTAGAAAACCTCCAAGGTCCGGTCCAGCTCTGTTATTCTGTTATTAATCTAAGTAAGAATCAAGGTGAAAAATACAGATAGTCCTTGACTTACAACCATAAGTGCGACTTACAACCATAAGTACAACCATAAATTAGCAATGTCCATTGCTAATCCAAGTCTTGTTAAGTGAGTCACCTTCCAATTTTAGGACACCTTTAGCCATGGTTGTTAAGAAAATCACTGCAATTGTTAAATGGATCATGTGGTTGTTAAGCAAGTCCATTGACATTGGCTGTTGGTACCTGGCTTGCAAATGGTGATCACATGACCCCAGGACATTGAAATAGTCATGAATACATGCCTGTTTGCCAAGTCTTAAGCATTTTAACGGGCCATCATGTTAAATCCTAATAGGTGTCATGCAAAAACACGCATCGCGTTTTGCTCATTTGGCTTGAGGTTAAAAGTGTTGCATGAACCCAGCCCAAGTATTGCAAGTTTAGACATTCCCATATCAATGGATCATCATCATCTTCAGCATCATCATCAACAACAACAACAACATCAACAACAACACTACAAAAAGGGAATCGACAAAGTTTTCCCAGAAAGTTTCAGCACTAACATCAGCACCGTAATCCATTCCTGAGAGCCCAATCTTGCCTTAAATGACTCAATAGCTGTATGACCAAAGAAGCTTGTTTCCTCTGTTGTGACAGCAGTTATGGAAGACCCTCTCCTCCCCCTCCCCAAATTCAGATGGCGATGACCCTGTCGCTCTTTTGAAAATCACCGAAGGCTTGTTATTTTCCCCATGGGCGTTGGACCAGCGTGGTGAGTTAAAGCTAACACTTAGAGAGGTTTTAAAATACATATTAGGGAGAGGAACATTGAGTCCTTTGCTGCTGGTTATTTGGTTTTGAGGCTGATGTTTTGATCTTGTTTTTTAAACTGGTTGTTCCCTGCCCAGAGTCCTTCTGAATTGGGGAGTGGGGGACATCCCAAAGGCACAAACAAACAACATTCGCTTATTCTTAAAGGAGAGAAGAGGGACCCTTGAACAGAAGTTCCCACACTGTGATGCTTTTTTACGGGTTCCCCCTTGTTAACTGTGAATTCCCAGGCACTAAAAAAAACATCTACTCTATCATATACCTTTCCCCCCCCCCCCCCCGGTCCCTTCAATCTCCTTGTGTTGCCCTGGTAACAGAGGCCACGACACCTTGCCAAGAGTGACAGGGGCCCAACAAAGCCTTCTGTCATGGTACCAATTGGATTGAAATATTCTGGGGGCCCCACCTCCTCTTTCGGAGGGCACAATGCAAGAGACAAGAGTCCTGGGAGTGGCTGGGCCTAGCAGGGGGATAGCAAATGCTGACCCACTGTGCAGAGCCCTGACGGTCTTGCCTCCTGGCTGCCTTGTTCCTTTAGCTTTCCTTGGGTCAGAAGGACAAGGTTCACTGGCTCCTCTTCGTGGCAGAGCCGAAGGTGGATTAAAGAGGGGTGACGGCCTTTTCTTGTTAGTTTTGCCCGGGGGGGGGGGGGAGGAGGCCAGATCAGTCATCCACAAAACCCCTCCCACACTTTGTGGAGTCCACAAGTGTCATTCAGGATGAAGATAGCTGTCCATCACATCCTCGGGACAGGTGGGAGCACGTAGGGCCCAGCAGGGGCGGATAGACCCATCAGGAGATGGAGTTGTTCTGAAAAGCTCCGACTTCTTCTTTTTTTAAAGGAAGGGTAGCTATTCAAATGCTTGTTTTTGAAAAGACGGTTATCCATATCGCAGAGGAGCCTATGCCGGCAGAGAGGATGGGAACGCTCATGCATAGCACGTTCCAAACTCTACTTAAAGAAAAAAAGTTTCTTTAGGCAGAGTATCTTAAAAAAAAGAAAAGAAAAATACCTTTCCAGATGGACCCACTTTCTCTTACAGCTTCCTTCTGGAGTTGCCCCGTCTTTGTCAGCCTGGGGGCTGCCTGTTTGACCCAAGGGGAGAAGCACTCCCCTTGGGTCAAACAAGGACTTTGAGATGTTCCTGTGACCAGCAAGGTTTCGTCTTCCTAGTCGCCATCCTTCCGAGACAGTTTAGGTCCGAGCGGACCAATCAGCGGCAAAAGTGTCAACAGAGGTCTCGAATCGCCGAGACCCCATGTTGTAATGATGTGACGCAGGCTCCTCCTCTCCCGCACATCCAAACTCTAATGAACGCGTAAACTAGCAATGATTTATTTACAGGTGGTCCTTGACTTTCAACCATATTTGAGCCCAAAATTTTTGTTGCTAAGTGAGACAATTGTTAAGTGTGTATTGCCCCATTTTACGACTTTTTTGGCACAGTTGTTAAGTGAATCACTAAAGTTGTTAAGTTAGGAACTCTTGTGGACCATCAGTGGACAGTGGAGCTGGCAGCAGAGTTGGACAGTGAGGAGGTTGGGAGGAACATGGGCCAGTCCTGGAGGCTGGGGAAGCCTCTGATGAGGGCTCTGTGTCGGAGGCAGAGATGGGGCCAAAGCTGTCTGGCAGTTCTCAGCTGTCTTTGAAGCTAGACAGCAGAGAGGCAGAGGAACAGCTGGAGCCTGTTCCCAGTGTGCACATGTGCAGAGCTGCCAGAAGAAAAGAACGGCTAAGAAATCAGGGTCGACTTGGGAATAAAGCCACAGGTAGATGGAGAATGGCCCCTCCCATAGGAAATAAAAGAGGAGCGAAAGGGGAGTGGAGTTTGCAGGAAACAATTTGTTTGTTTGTTCGTTCATTCATTTCAGGAGTGTGAAGGTCTGTCCGCTTCTCTCAGAGAAGCAAACTAGAAGTAAGGAGAAATTTCCTGACAGTGAGAACAATTAACCAGTGGAACAACTTGCCTCCAGAAGTTGTTGGTGCTTCATCACTGGAGGTTTTAAAGAAAAAAACTTGGCTGAAATGGTAAAGGGTCTCCTACTAGAAGACCTCCAAGGTCCTTTCCAATTCTGCTATACTGTTATTCTGCTGCTTGCCTGCTTTGTGGCAGGGATTCATCTCTTTCTTTCTCTGGGCTGAGCCACCACTCTTCCCTGCCTTCTCTCCCAAGATAGCTGTTTCTGAAATCCTGTTGCACAGCAGAGGAAGGAGCCACTGCGGCTGCAGCCCGAGAGCTTCGTTTGTTTCCACATTTCAACTCTTTCCGTGATGGAGCTAAAACAGCTTTCAGAAGTCCCTCCAGCCCAACCCTCCCCTTCTCCATTGCACATTTCCCACTCCGATTCCCTAAGAATAACTCCAGAACTCATCAGAGCTGAGTTTTGGAACTGGGGCGAATAGTAATATTGTTATTTTTTCTTAATTAAGAATATATATGTATATGGCTACCTAACTCACTCATGGGTGGCTTCCGGCGGCTTATAAAAATAAAATCTCAATATGAAAGCCAATAAATCTCTACTGCCTCATGTTAACAATCTTCTGATTGGCTCCATATCACCGTGATTCTTTTTTTTTTTACTACCAGTTCTGTGGCGTGGCTTGGTGGGCGTGGCATGGCTTGGTGGGCGTGACAGGGGAAGGATACTGCAAAATCCCCATTTCCTCCTGGACAGCTGGGACTCGGGAGGCAGAGAATAGATGGGGGCGGGGCCAGCCAGAGGTGACGTTTACCGGTTCGCCGAACTACTCAAAATTTCCGCTACCGGTTCTCCAGAACTGGTCAGAACCTGCTGAATACCACCTCTGGTTGGAGCCAATCTTATTTCTATAGGGCTGATATTCCACAGTGAGGAAGCCATCACAGAAAAGGTCCTTCTTCTTGATCTCACAAGATGGACCTCCTTAAGTGAAGGGAGCTGGAACATACTGGCCTTCCTCTCTGATGGGGCCTGATAGATGCTCCAACACTGGAAGTTTTTAAGAAGACATTGGATAACGATTTGTCTGAAGTGGTGTAGGGTTTCCTGCCTAACCATGGGGTTGGGCTAGAAGACCTCCAAGGTCTCTTCCAACTCTGTTATTCTCTTCTTTCCCCTTGGGAAGACATTTTCCTAGGGATGATGATAATATGGACTAGGATAAGATTGCAGGCTTGACAACAAGATGCTGATGTTTAGATCTTCAGTCCTACAACTTTAACGTCCTTTAACCAGTACAAGAGAAGGAAACTTGATATTTGTGTGCCTTAATGCAAACTGTAAGGAAGCTAACCTTGATGGCATCCTAGAGACCTGTTATTAAAATGACAGGAAAAAAATATCTTAAATCTAAAACAACCAATTTATACCGAAGAAAGTCAGACAATCCTCACCCTAATTCACATGAGTATATGAAGGATAAGGTCCTACATAATTAGACTTGAGAAATTCTATTATTAAAGCCCCCTTTAATAGAAATAGCTTTAGCCTCCCTAAGGCGTTGAGATCCCTAATCTCGCCTACCTGGGGGGGCTGACAACAATCGTGTAGGTCTCATTGTGCTGTAACTCTCCCCTCCCCTTACGCTTATAGAAATTTAAGAGTGGTTGAGATATCTGCTCCCTGCTTTGTTCGAAAGAATGCCCAGCTGCTCAAAGTGGAAACTCTCCAAGGGTAGGGAATAAAAGGTGGAAGGAAGCAACATTAGCTGTTTGTCTTAGGGTGAATGGACCTTTGGAGATGCTACCCAGGAATGTCGTTTTAGCACAAACACCAGCAATCTCTGTTCACTATGCCAGAGCTTTGCTTTCCCCTCTAACTTGGGATCCCATTTATTAAACAGAGTTAGTTTTGGAACCCTGGAAGACGCCTTGCCTAGGTCAGCTTATTTATCTGTCTGTCTCGATAAGTTTAATGGTGTAATCTCAGGTGGATCCCGCCACCCGTTGATTGACACCAGAGAGGCTGAAGACTGCTCTGGAAAGCATATCTGGAAACATTGGGGAACCCCTCCCCCTCCCCCGAGGATGTCACTTGCAGAGCTCCAGCCTGGGGTCCAGACACACAGCTTGGAGGCTGCCATCCTCCGGCCCCTCCTTTCCTCCCTCCCATTCAGTGCATCTTCCTTTATAGCTGTCTGCTTGTGTTATTGGTCAGGGATTGTCTGCCTTCCAGGAACTGTGGGGTGGTTAATGGATCTCTTCGGGCGGAGGTTAGACTAAGCAAATAGCCCGTCCATCTCTGGGCTGGCTTGATTGGAATGGATTGCCTGAGTGAAGGGAGGGAGAGGGAAGGAGAGAAGAGACAGGGAGGAAAGCTGCTTTTGTGGTTGGGCAGAAACCTTGCCTGAAGGGAGTCTGCATCCATGGCATATTGACCAGCTGTCAGGCCATAGAGAATTGTTCTCCCTCCCTCCCTCCCTCCCTCTGTCCTTCCTCCCTCCTCCCTCCCTTCCTCCCTCCCTCCTTCCTCCTCCCTCCCTCCCTCTGTCCCTCCCTCTCTCCTCCCTCCCTCCTTCCTTCCTTCCTTCCTTCCTTCCTTCCTTCCTTCCTCCCACCCTCCCTACCTTCTTCCTTCCTTCCTCCTACTCTCCCTCCCTCCTTCTGTCCTCCCACTCTCCTTCCTTCCCTCCTTCCTTCCTCCCTCCTTCCCTCCCTCCCTCCTTCCCTCCCTCCCTCCCTCCCTCCTTCCTCCCTCCTCCCTCCCTCTGTCCCTCCCTCCTCCTTCCCTCCCTACTCCCTCCCTCCCTCCCTCCCTCCTTTCTTCCTTCCTTCCTCCCACCCTCCCTTCTTCCTTCCTTCCTCCCACTCTCCCTCCCTCCTTCTGTCCTCCCACTCTCCTTCCTTCCTTCCTCCCTCCATCCCCCCTCCCTCCCTCCCACCCTCCCTCCTCCCTCTCTCCCTCCCTCTCTTCCTCCCTCTCTCCTCCCTCCCTCCTCCCTCCCTCCTCCCTCCCTCTGTCCCTCCCTCCTCCCTCCCTTCCTCCCTCCCTTCCTCCCACCCTCCCTCCCTTCTTCTTTCCTTCCTCCTACTCTCCCTCCCTCCTTCTGTCCTCCCACTCTCCTTCCTTCCTCCCTCCCTCCCTTCCACCCTCTCTCCCTCCCTCCCTCCCTTCCTCCCTCCCTCCTCCCTTCCACCCTCCCTCCTCCCTCTCTCCCTCCCTCCTCCCTCTCTCCCTCCCTCCCTTCCTCCCTCCCTCTTCCCTCCTCCCTCCCTCCCTCCTTCCCTCCTTCCTTCCTTCCTTCCTTCCTCCCTCCCTCCTTCCCTCCCTCCCTCCCTCCCTCCCTCCCTCCTTCCTTCCTTCCTTCCTTCCTTCCTTCCTCCCTCCTTCCTTCCCTCCCTCCCTCCCTCCCTCCTTCCTTCCTTCCTTCCTTCCTCCCTCCCTCCCTCCCTCCCTCCCTCCCTCCCTCTATACTCATAGTTTGGCACCTTCTTTATTTGCACAACAAGTCCAATCGTTCCTAGTCAGGGGTGAAATGCTACCGGTTCGGACCAGTTTGCCTGAACTGGTAGTAAAAAATGCCATTAGTTCGGATGAACTGGTATTTCCAACGATCAGCTGGGTGACAATCAGCTGTGACACACGATTCATATTAGCTAGAATCATCGGATTACCTGCTTTCTAGCTAATCTGAATTGTGTTCCCCCTCATTGTTCTACTTACCTTTGCAGTCTCAGAAGGCGTCAAATGTTCCTTTGTGCGTACATGCACACAAAGCGCACACTCAGTAGCAGACTCACTGAACCGGTAGCAGACTTCAGAGGATTTCACCGCTGGGCAGCATCCAAGAGTGGGTATGATAGGATTTCATAGCTGTAGACCTCAAGAACGTAATGGAATCGGGAAAACAGGTCTAGAACTACAGTTATGGTGGTGGTGGTTGGCTCTCATATTAAGAATGGTTCCATATTGCCCATTAATGACATTCACACAGTATTCTTAATTGGATCAGTGCCATAGTTGAATAGTTCCATTTCAGTGGTGGGATTCAGCCAGTTCGCACCACTCTGGGAGAACCATTTGTTAACTTTCTGAGCAGTTTGGGGAACTGGTTATTGGAAGAAATCATGAGGGCAGAGAACCCGTTGTTACAATTATTTGAATCCCACCACTGTTCCATTTCCACAGCTTTGATCTTTATTTGAACGCAGCTTTTGCTTGTTTGGATGGCGGGAGGGGGGAAGCATGTTGTGAGAACACAGCCTAATTGGTTTAAGGCAGAAAATGGGTGAATTCAGGCATGAGATGAATCATGTTTTGGGAAGTCAGCCAACAATCTCAAAGGAAAGAAGGATCCTAGAAGACATCCAGGCTCTTTGAGATGATTGGAGGGGCTACAAAACAGACGGCCTCCGTCCCATCTTCTCCTCGGGATTTGAAAAGCCTGGACCCCCAAGAGTCAATGTCCAGCTGGAGAACTGACAAGGGGTCCTGACCCTTAGGGGAGCTAGGTGCTGGGGGCCAGGGCTTGGACCCTTGCCAAGGAACTAAAATGATCTGACCTCATCAGTGTGGGGAAAGCACAACAGGAAGTCTCAGTATGCATTCCTAGCATATTCAAGTCAGCAGCGCAGAGTCCCAGAGCAAAGCTCGCTCTCTAGGGACTTCCATCTCTTTCTCTGCATTTAACCCTCTCTTTTTTTTTCCGGATTGCAATTGGAAAGAAATGCAAAGCAGGCTGCTATTGTGGCAGGGATGATCTGCTAGCCTAGGAGATTGGTTCTTCTTCCTTACTTGGCCTGGACGCTGGGTATGATGGAACGCTTCTACCTTCAGCTCTCGCACTCATCCTTTTGTTCATTCATAAGCTTTCTGCCTTCATTCACTCCCCGGCGAAGGTCATTCACGCGAATGCCATGAGGATCTTTGATGGGTTTTTGCAGCTTCTGGCACAGTTCATCGTTCTCAGATTGCAAGCACTGAATCAGGGTTGGCACTGGACCTCTAGCATTGCCAAGCACTTGCCAAGGCCACTGTACCATTGAAAGCCTTGGTGCTAATATTCTAGAACCCTCAGTTTATTGTCCAACTTTTTTTCTTTTTATTTATAAAAAGTTTTTTTTATTAAATAAACATTAAAAACATTGGACATGGTGCGACATTTCTGGCATAAACATTTCCATATAGTTTTATTTTTTTATTTATTTTATTTATTCGAATTTATACCCTGCCCTTCTCCTTGTTAGGATTGCTTGTTATTTGTTGTGGTTGTTGTGTTTGATATTTGAGTTTTATGTTTATGTTGTTTGTTATATGTTGTTTGTGGAGTTTTATGTTTTTGTATGTCTTTTTTGTTTGGTGTTTGGTGTGCACATAAAGGAAGAGGAGGGGTCAGGATTAAAAAAGTTACCGCTTAAATGCGGTTTATAAAAATAATGACATGGAACGTGAAAGGTACAGGCAATCATATAAAAAGGAAAAGATTGGAACTTAAATTTAAAAGGGATTCTCCAGATATATTATTTTTGCAGGAAACTCACCAAAAATCTGAGGATTTTAATAGAATGAATATTAAAGGTATGCAAATTTATGAAAAATCTTTTGGGACTTCCAAAGCTAGAGGAGTTGCGATATTGATATCAAATAGGGTATACTTTGAGAAAAAACAAGTAATTAGAGATGAGGAAGGCAGATATTTAATAATTATAGGGAATATTAACGAGCAAAAAGTGACATTGGTTAATTTATATTTACCGAATGAAAAACAAAAGGGATTTTTGGATAAAATTACTAAGATTTTGGAAACAGAAAGTGAAGGGAAAGTAATTGTGGCGGGAGATTTCAATCTAATTAGGGATAGAATTGATAGTAATAATCCCACCCGCTTTAGACAAACAAATAAAGGGGAAATTTTAAATAAATGGATGTTTCAAAATAATGTGGTAGATGTTTGGAGAGAGTTGAAAGGCCCTGAAAGGGTGTATACATTTTGTTCTAAGGTACATAATACTTATTCAAGGATTGATTATATTTTTGTTTCTAAAGATTTGCTGAATAAAGTAGATAGAATAGATGTGGGAATTTTTAAGGATTCTGATCATGCAGAAGTTATGATGGAAATAGATTTTAATTTTGAGAAAAAGGAAAGAGGTTGGAGATATGATGAAAAATTGTACAAAAGGGAGGAGGATAAAATATGGATAATTAAAAAATGGAAGGAAAGTTGGGAATTGAATGATAATGAAGAGGTTAAATTTGAAATTGTTTGGGATACCATGAAAGCCATATTTAGAGGAGAAAGTATTAAATTGTCAAGCAGGAAATATAGAGAATACAAAGCTAAAATTGATCAGGATACAAGACAAATTAAGATATTGGAGAACCAATTCTCACTTACGAAAGATAAAAAATGTTTGGAGGAATTGACCTTATTAAAAACTAAATTGATAGAAGAAGATATTGAATTGGTTAAAAAAAATTTAAGATATTTGAATAGGGATTTTTTTGAATTTAGTAATAAAAATTCTAGGTTATTGGCAAAGATGGCGAAAAATAAAACTCAAAAGAGAGAAATTGGTTCTCTGATAGATGAAAAAGGTACAAGGTGTTATAAGAGATTGGAGAAATGTGAAGTAGCTAGGAATTTTTTTCAAAAATTATACTTAAAGAAATCAATTGATTTAGAAAAATTGAAGAATCATCTTGGAAAATATGGTATGAAAATAGATCAAACATACAAAGACTTGATGGAAAGAGATATAACACAGGAGGAAATCAACGAAATAATACAAGAGTTAAAATTAGGGAAGACCCCAGGAGAAGATGGATTACCTGCTGAATTTTATAAAGATTTCAAGGAACTAATAGTACCAAAACTGCAAAAATTATTCAATGGAATTTTACATGGTGGAGAAGTCCCGATGTCATGGAATAAGACAGTAATATCTATAATTCCTAAACCGGATAAAGATCTTGAGAGGATCGAGTCCTATCGACCTATTTCTTTAATCAACCAAGATGCTAAAATATTTACAGCTATTATAAGTAACAGATTAAATAGTTTTATAGATAAATATATAAGTTATAACCAAGTAGGGTTTGTTAAAGGTAGATATATGAGTGATATAATTAGAAGAGTATTGAATATTATAGATGTAGCAGAGAATAATGGAGATGAATTAGGTATAATATCGTTAGATATTTTTAAAGCTTTTGATTCTGTACAATGGGATACTATAAAAGTAATTATCGAGGCATTAGGCTTTGGCAATAAATTTATACATGTTATTTCAAAACTGTATCAAAAAAGTAGTGCAAAGGTAAAGGTGAATGGAACAATGACGGAAGAGATTAAATTGGAAGCAGGCACGAGACAAGGATGTCCCTTGTCTCCAACATTATTTTTGTTAGTTATGGAAGTTTTGATTAAATTGATAGAAGCAGACGAAGAGTTGGAAGGTTACAAGAGATATAAGATAAATTTGTATGCGGATGACACTTTGATTATTTTGAAAGATATAGAGAGAGATTTAAAGAGGATAAATAAACATTTGATAGAATTTGAAGAAATGACAGGTTTAAAGGTAAATTGGTCAAAATCTGAATTATTAATGAATAAAGATGGTAAGGAGTGGGAGAGTATGCAAGAACAATTTGGGATAAGAGTTAAGAATACATTGAAATACTTGGGGATAACACTTTCACTTAAAGTTAGAGATTTAAAAAAAATTAATTATGAGGTGATGTTGAAGGAAGTAGAGAAAAAGATAGATAAATATAAAGAGATAAAGTTGTCTTGGTTTGGTAGAATTGCAATGTGTAAAATGATGTTATTACCAAAGTTTAACTTTTTATTTGAGATGCTACCATTAAATTTGACAGAGAAAGATATAGAAGAATATCAGAAGAAATTAGATAAATTTTGTAATGGTGGGAAAAGACCAAGATTAATGAAGAAATTGTGGTATCAAAACCAAAAAGAGGGTGGATTGGGAATTCCCAATCTACTTAATTATTATCGGGCGTATAATATTAGAACTGTGATAAAAATACTTAAAGGTGGAGATGGTCATTGGGGAGATCTGGAGTTAAAAGATATTAAGAGATTTGGGTCTATATGGTTTTTAGATAGAGCAAAAACAAAAAAGACAATTAATAGTTATTGGTTAAAGGGGTTGAGTAAAACTTGGAATAAATTTGTTAAAAAATTGATTCCGGATATAACGTTTTTGGGAAAGACAATTGAAAGTTGGCCGATTAAAACTAATATAAGTAGGAACAAAGTAATTGAGGATGAAAATATAGGAAATATAGTAGATTGGTTAAGAGCTTTAGGAACTGAAAGTAGGAAGAAAAAAGTAATTCAAAAATTGGAGTTAAATTGGTTTGAAAAAATACAGGTAGAAAATTGGACTATGAAAGTAAGGGGAATATGTAACATAGATAGAAGTAAAACTAAATTTGAAAGTTTAGTATCTCAAATTATTAAAGATGAAACTGGGTTAAAAGGACTCGTCAGTAAGATATACAAGATTATAAACTTTGATGGAAATCCACAAATGGTAATGAAAAGGAATTGGGAGGAAGATCTAAAGATTAAAATATTGGATTTGGATTGGAACGAGAATTGGAAGAGTCGGATTATGAGGACTTTATCTATAAGGATTAAAGAACATAATTTTAAGGTTGTTTGGAAATGGTACTGGACCCCACTAAGATTATCACTGATAGATAAAAAAATGAGTGACAAATGTTGGAGATGTAATACGGAATTGGGAACTTATGAGCATATGTGGTATAAATGTGTGAAAATTAAAAAGTTTTGGCAGCAATTAGAAAGAACGATGTGTGAAATGATGAAAAGAATAATAATATTGAGACCAGAAACTATATTGTTACTGATAATTAATGAACCAGAGTTAACAAAACATGAGAAAGAACTGATTAGAATTATGATTATAATGGGTAGAATTGTAATAGCAAGATATTGGAAAATAGAGGTAAATATTAAAATAGAAGAATGGTATTGTGAAATGTGGAAATTAGCCTTAAATGATAAAATGACGTGTGATATTAAATTTAGAGAGGGGGTTTATAAAAACGATATCTTTTGGAAGACTTGGAAGCCATTTGTGGACTATGCACTTGGAACTTTGGACGTCTCGACGCCTGTACCGAGGGAACGTGGATTTTGGAGATCCTAAAGATAATAGATGATACTTGAAACCAACTCTTCCTTTTGTTTTGTACAGCACTGGGTGATATATTGTAAAACAGTATAAAAATTTCAATAAAAAAAAAAAAAGAAGGCGTCAAATGTTCCTTTGTGCGTACATGCACACAAAGCGCACACTCAGTAGCAGACTCACTGAACCGGTAGCAGACTTCAGAGGATTTCACCGCTGGGCAGCATCCAAGAGTGGGTATGATAGGATTTCATAGCTGTAGACCTCAAGAACGTAATGGAATCGGGAAAACAGGTCTAGAACTACAGTTATGGTGGTGGTGGTTGGCTCTCATATTAAGAATGGTTCCATATTGCCCATTAATGACATTCACACAGTATTCTTAATTGGATCAGTGCCATAGTTGAATAGTTCCATTTCAGTGGTGGGATTCAGCCAGTTCGCACCACTCTGGGAGAACCATTTGTTAACTTTCTGAGCAGTTTGGGGAACTGGTTATTGGAAGAAATCATGAGGGCAGAGAACCCGTTGTTACAATTATTTGAATCCCACCACTGTTCCATTTCCACAGCTTTGATCTTTATTTGAACGCAGCTTTTGCTTGTTTGGATGGCGGGAGGGGGGAAGCATGTTGTGAGAACACAGCCTAATTGGTTTAAGGCAGAAAATGGGTGAATTCAGGCATGAGATGAATCATGTTTTGGGAAGTCAGCCAACAATCTCAAAGGAAAGAAGGATCCTAGAAGACATCCAGGCTCTTTGAGATGATTGGAGGGGCTACAAAACAGACGGCCTCCGTCCCATCTTCTCCTCGGGATTTGAAAAGCCTGGACCCCCAAGAGTCAATGTCCAGCTGGAGAACTGACAAGGGGTCCTGACCCTTAGGGGAGCTAGGTGCTGGGGGCCAGGGCTTGGACCCTTGCCAAGGAACTAAAATGATCTGACCTCATCAGTGTGGGGAAAGCACAACAGGAAGTCTCAGTATGCATTCCTAGCATATTCAAGTCAGCAGCGCAGAGTCCCAGAGCAAAGCTCGCTCTCTAGGGACTTCCATCTCTTTCTCTGCATTTAACCCTCTCTTTTTTTTTCCGGATTGCAATTGGAAAGAAATGCAAAGCAGGCTGCTATTGTGGCAGGGATGATCTGCTAGCCTAGGAGATTGGTTCTTCTTCCTTACTTGGCCTGGACGCTGGGTATGATGGAACGCTTCTACCTTCAGCTCTCGCACTCATCCTTTTGTTCATTCATAAGCTTTCTGCCTTCATTCACTCCCCGGCGAAGGTCATTCACGCGAATGCCATGAGGATCTTTGATGGGTTTTTGCAGCTTCTGGCACAGTTCATCGTTCTCAGATTGCAAGCACTGAATCAGGGTTGGCACTGGACCTCTAGCATTGCCAAGCACTTGCCAAGGCCACTGTACCATTGAAAGCCTTGGTGCTAATATTCTAGAACCCTCAGTTTATTGTCCAACTTTTTTTCTTTTTATTTATAAAAAGTTTTTTTTATTAAATAAACATTAAAAACATTGGACATGGTGCGACATTTCTGGCATAAACATTTCCATATAGTTTTATTTTTTTATTTATTTTATTTATTCGAATTTATACCCTGCCCTTCTCCTTGTTAGGACCCAGGGCGGCGCACAGGCATTATTTAAAAACCACAATAAATACAATATACATCATTAAAATATATTAAATTATTTACCCGTGCTAAAACACATATTAAAAACCCTACCAAATTATAATTTATGTATAAAAGTCAGAAACGGGGGGCTATCCTAGGCCGGCTTGTTGGAATAAATGCGCCTTAAGACGTTGGCGGAAGAGGCGGAGGTCCGAGGTAGTGCAAAGGTCGGGGGGTAGGTCATTCCAGAGGGCCGGGTCCGCCACAGAGAAGGCCCTTCCCCTGGGTGTCGCCAACCAGCATTGCCCAGTCGACGGCACCCGGAGAAGACCCTCTCTGTGGGAGCGGACCGGACGAAGGGATGTATGGGGCAGGAGGCGGTCTCGTATATATAGTGATTGGATCTTACAACAATTACATTTTGTATCCATTACATAGATAGGTATAGTCGGTCAGATTACCTGTCCTTTGATCCTTTCTTTTATTTAATTATTAACCATACAAATACATATTCAATTCCTTCCTATCACACAATCTTAATATCATATTTTCCAATTCTTAACTTGTCTGTGTTTTTCTCCCCTGCCCTTTTCTCCTCATTTCTAACCATCGGTATCATTTGTCCCAGATTTCATGATATTCCATCTCACCTGTGTCTTTAAGCTCTAGAGTCAGTCTGTTCATTCCTGCGCCCCACAGTATCTTATTTATTATTTATTATTCCGAGGGAGTGTCTTTATTTTTCCATTTTTGTGCAAAAACCAGTCTTGCCGCTGTTAAGATATGCAGCACAAAATATTGTCCACTTTTGTCATATTTTTCTTTTGTGATCCCTAGTAGAAATAGTTCCGGCCTCAACTCCATCCTTTGATTTAGCATCTCTTCCAAATACTTTCTTATCTCGTGCCAAAAGGCCCTAGCTTTTGTGCTCTCCCACCACATATGGTAGAATTTATTTTATTTATTTTATTTTATTAAAATAAAATAAAATGGTGAGACCCCTTCTCAAGAAGCCAGGGAAGGCTTCTTGAGAAGGGGTCTCACCACCACCTCTTTCAAGGCAGTAGGCAGGTACCCCTCACTCAAGGAAGCGTTCACAATATCCTGGAGCCAGCCTCGCGTAACCTCCCAGGATGCCAGTACAAGCCAGGAGGGACATGGGTCCAATAAACCTGTGGTGGCCTTGAGTCTCCTTGACAACCTGTCCATATCCTCGGTAGTAACAAAGTCAAACTCCTCCCAAGATGTTGTCTCAAGACCAGCCTCGGACAATCTGACTGGACTAGTTTCAGTGGAGGGCAGAGAAGGTCCCTAGTGAAGCATTACGTTTCCAACATTGTGGCAATGCTGGTCCTTCCAGTGTAAAAATGTCCTTCAGAGTAGACTCACAGCTGTTCTTGCTATTACCGTAGTTGATCATTTGCTTTTGATGTCTCCTTCAGAAATTATTTTCCGTGCCGGCTTTCCTCAACTGTGTTGGACAAACTCCTAAGAGTCCAGAAGTTTTAATCCAACATTGATGGATAGCTTCAACTTGTCCTGGACCATTATTTTTCAACCTTGGCAATTTTAAGATATATGGACTTCAACTCCCAGAAGTCACTTCCCATACTGGCTGGGGAATTCTGGAATTCTATACATCTTGGCTGCCAAGGTTGAGAAACACTGTCATAGACTCTCACCAGCAGACAACATGAAGGTTCACAAGCATAGACTGTGATTGGGGACATGTTTTTGCAATTGCTCATGATTACAGAAGGAGTTGATTAGCAATGATCAGGATATGATTCCTCCTCCAGAACTTTTAAGTTCAGGTATGTTGTACATCATGGCATCCAGCCCTCTCAATTCCTAGCAAATAGATGGGGAAGAAATGGAGGTAGTGACAGATTTTATTTTCCTGCGCTCCCAGATCACCGCAGATGGGGACTGCAGGCAAGAAATTAAAAGACGCTTGCTCCTGGGGAGGAAAGCGATGGCAAATCTAGATAGCATAATAGAAAGCAGAGACATCATCCTGCCAATAAAAGTGTGTCTAGTCAAGGCGATGGTTTTCGCAGTTGCAATGTATGGCTGTGAAAGTTGGATCATGAGAAAGGCTGAGTGGCAAAGAATGGAGGCCTTTGAACTCTGGTGCTGGAGAAGACTCTTATGAGTCCCTTGGACTGCAAGGCCATCCAACCGGTCAGTCCTAGAGGAGATCAACCCTGACTGCTCTTTAGAAGGCCAAATCCTGAAGAGGAAACTCAAATCCTTTGGCCACCTAATGAGAAGGAAGGACTCCCTGGAGAAGAGCCTCATGCTGGGAAAGATTGAGGGCAAAAAAGAAGGGAACGACAGAGAAGGAGAAAGCTGGATGGAGTCACTGAAGCAGTCAGCATGAGCTTAAATGGACTCTGGAGGATGGTAGAGGACAGGAAGGCCTAGAGGAACGCTGTCCATGGGGTCACGATGGGTTGGAGATGACTTCACAACTAACAACAACAAATGTTGTACAAAAGACAGAAGACAACAGGAACATGACAAATCTATACAACACATTTTCTAGTCATACACAGACGGCTAAGAGGTTTGCTTGAAGAAGATTGGAGAAGAAAGTTATTGGGCCAGGAGTAAGAAAGTGGATTTTGGAGGAATGTGGGATACAATAGAAAAATGAGTTGTCAACCACGACATTTGATTAAAGTGTCCATATGTCCACTTTATAGAGGGTAGCTCTCATTTAAAGCGGGGAGGTCATTCTCGACCTCTTTGAGGGAGCCTTTTATTTACAGGGGCCACCACGGCAAATCAGGTTTAAAGAATTCATGAGAAGGACTTGATGTCCATCAACAGCTCTAACAATAAATTGTGTGGCTGCATAAAAATCACCTTCCCCAAGCAGTGAGACACATCCATTTCAACTTGAGTCACTCGCTCCAAATTTCCATCTCTACATCAGCATGTGCAAATCAGATGAATCTCTCTGGAGGGACACATTTTCCTTTCCCTATTGGCACATAAGTGCTTTGCTCCAGATGCAACCTCTACGTGTTGCTTGACTTGACTCTGGCCTTCAAGAGGACCTCACTTGGAAGTCAACGGATGTTCCCCAAAATGTAGCAAGCCTGTTGTGTCATCCGATGAAATCACGTTCTTGTTCCAAGAAAGGTTCGCGAGGCCCTGGCTTCTAAGGCAGCTGCAAATAGAATGAGTAACCCTCCCACCCACCCCCACCCCCACCCCAGCTGGACCCTCCTTTCCAAGGGCTGATGCGTATTCTTCCCGATTCCCAGCACAAGGCCTGGAAAAGGGAAGAGAGCAGAGTCTTTATTTAGCTGGCTGCTTCCTGTTTCCAATTCCTTTATACATTTTTTTTCTTCCAAAGAACAGCCTGTAGAGACAGGAATTTTCTTTCTTTTTTTTACTTTTGTTTCAATCGTTGTTGTTGTTGTTGTTCTGGGAAAATCCAGGCAGGATCTGCATTGTCCAAGCTTTGATGTCGTTTCTTGGGGCCGTTTCCTGTCTGCTTGAACGCAGGTTAAAAATATGCTTCTGTTGACATCATCACAGAGGATCTTCTACTGCCAGACTCAATCTCTTGCTATGTTGTGTGTGGGGTTTTTTTTTTTTTTTTAGGGTTGACACGAGGAAGCTCTTCCCTTGGCTTGCTGAGGACAAGTGAACCTCAGCAGCTGCAAAAAATGGTGGCAAGCAGGAAGAGGGAGAGAGAGAGAAAGCGTTTGATTCCCGTAGAAGGTTTCCTTTGCTACATTGCTTTGCATCACTTCCAGCACCTTCTACGTTTCGTAGCCCAGCATCTGTGATCCATTGTCCTGTTTCAGACTACACATGAATAGCACACACACACGCAGACACACAAAAGGAAGTAGAATATATATCTTACCGCTCTGTCGGACAAAAAAAGCAGTTGGCATGAAGTACATTGAAACAAAACAAAGCATTAAAAAAAAAACCAACAGATTGCTAATTCTGTAGCAGCCTTGTTGCCAACGGTAAGGCATCAAAGCATTGGCTGAATCCGCATTGTTGAATAGCTGGCTTTGGATATTAAAGGTTGCCTGGCCAGCAAAGAAAGGTCCAGGTGGATCTCTGTTGATCGATAGATCCACTGAAGGTCCTACCTTTTTAGGGAGAATATTCCCTGGGGTTTATCCCACAGGAGATAAAGTCAACCTACCAGCTGCATCAGCAAATAAAAATCCAAAGGAAAATATATCAGGGAAGCCCATTTTTAAAAAGACAAAGTAATGAATCTTTGAAAGCTAAAAATGATTGCGTGTGTGTGCATGGATAGGTGGGTTTTGGGTTTTTTGGGTTGGGAGAGATTTGAAAACTTTTCTAACTTGACAGTTACATTTCCCATCATATTGTTCAAGACACACAGGCTGGGAAGCCCAGCCATGAGAAGACAACGTGCTCCCTCTTGTGCTGGGAAATTGAAATGGAGGCTTATGAAAAATATCTTTTCCTGCAGGGCAGTGAAGGCACGTCGCCTATAGCAGGGTTCTCCAATCTTTGCAACTTTAAGTCTGAAGGACTTGCTGGCTGGAGAAGTCTGGGAGCTGAAGTCCTTCAGACTTAAAGTTGCAAAGGTTGGAGAACCCTGGCCTATAGGACTAGAAAGAGTAAATGGTGCAAAAGAATTTCCACTCTCTGAAAGATATTTAAGAAGATATGTAAATTACCCCTTCCCCCCCCCCCAATTGTTTTCCAGATCTAAACAAACCCACCTTGCTCGCATTGTTGAAAGAAAAAAAATACAGATACAAATTGAACTTACAACAGTTTGTTTAGTGACCATTCAAAGTTACAACAACAACACTGGAAAAAGTGGCTTATGACCATTCTTCAAATTTACGGCCATTGCAGCATCCCTGTGATCCAAATTCAGATGGTGGGCAACGAACTTATATTTATGACCGCTGCAGTGTGTTCCAGAGTCATAGGACCATATTTTGTGACCTTCTGACCAGCAAAATCAATGGGGAAGCCAGATTCACTTAACCACCGTGTTACTAGCTTCACAACTGCAGGGATCCACTTAACAATGGTGGCAGGAAAAGTTGTAAAAAAAAGGGGGGGGGAACTCACTTCACAAATGTCTGACGTAGCACCAGAAATGTTGGGCTCAATTGTGATCATAAACTGAGGATTACCTGTACTATTAGGGCTCAGCACTGGCAGCTATCAATCACCCCTGATGAAAAGAGGTGCAATTCATGAAATTTATGAAAACTTACACCAGAGTGTTCAAATGGGGTGGCCAACAAATATCAGGATGGTGGATGTGATGGTGTAATCAAAGCTTTACTTGTTCTAGCACACATTAAACCCATAAAACACACACACACACACACACACACACACACACACGGCTTTTTGTGTATATGTTCCAACATAACTCTGGAACAAGCAATTTGGACCAAAATTGGTACACAGATAACTTACTCTCTGGAAACAAATACTGTGGGGATAAGACACCCTAACACCCCGTGGGGAATGTATTCTGTTAAGATACAGCCTGTTGTGTCTTAAAATGGTTTCTATTGTACACTGCAGTGGAGTTGCCATGGTAACGGCTTCACAGTACTCCACAAGGGGGCTCTCTCTGGTAAGGGGGAAAATCCAACATTAGAAATTACGTTTGGTCCGGATATTTTCTCCCTATAAATAAATACCTGGGCAACACCATGCCATCAACTAGTACATAATAAAAATCACTATTCACTCATCCTCCAAAGTCCAATATATTTATCATGTACTATAATCCTGCTTTTTAAAGAACCATCACTGTATCTTCAACTCAGTGAGCACAGTTCCTTAAGCCAATTTTTCTTTTAAGCATGCCATCATCTTTCCCCCTCCTCGCCCAGCTCTAGAAACATGGAGATGAATTTGGGATGTCTATAGCTCTCAAGACTCTGGGTGTGTGTCTATTGATCCATGCTGTCATGTTCTGCCTATGAACAGTGTGCATTTATTCCAAGGCAAACTATTTGTTTGCATAGTTAGATCCTTCTGTACAGCTGTATGGAAGTGACCTTGAAGAAGATATTCAACAGCCATTAAGTAAAAGCCAGCTTTCCCTGAAAGGAGGAGGAAGACGGTGAGAAAGAAACTCAAGATTTCATTGCCTTGATTCTCTTGGGTATAAAGGGAGAGAGTATCGTTGCCAGATTTTCAAGATTCTGTTATTAGACCCTAAAGTAGTTTTCCAGTAGCTCCAATGGCTCAGCTTCAAGAATCTCTTTGCTTGATTGCAAAGGAAGAAGTGACCATTGGAGGGCAGTCAAATCCAGCAGAAAAGCACGTAACTCCAGACTGCTGATGTAGTTTGATGAATTGTTTCAGCAATCAGTTCCACATAAACAATTTGGTGACATTACATTACTCTCCATGTCCCTCTGCCCCAGCAAACATCTGGATGATATCATGGCATGCAGCCTAATTGACATTGCATAGGCATTGCTTAGTCCATCAAGGGTTGCCCCAGTGTCTCAGGGCTTCTGGATCAAGTGGAGCCATTGAAGTTAAATGCATTCTCTGAATCATGAGCTGGATCTGAATGCCAACTTTCCATCAATCTGTTTGGAATCCCTTTCAGCAGCAAAAAGGGCGCCAACGACATTCTATATACTTAAAGTGCCCCTTTTACTCCTTGAAATCCCAGAACTTAGTCTCCAAAGAAACCCTAGCTTCTCACACTTTTGGACTAAAGCTTCTCAAAGTCCTATGTAAAGCGTACAAACTCAGTGAATGTAGGCGAGAGAAGGGATGAACCAGGGCGAGGAGTCAAACAGGGAGTCAATCTAGAATCCCTATGTGAGCACAAGAAGAGAAAGTCTGACTCCCACACCTTGGACTAGGCTTTTTAGTCGACCTAGGGCAGCGGTGGCAACTTCTAGTGAACATGGAAAATTCAGGGGGCATCTGAGGACTGCATTTTGGGAAGATTAACATAAAAACATAAGAACATAAGAATAGCCTTGCTGGAACAGGCCACAGCCCATCCAGTCCAGCATTCTATCTCACACAGTGGCTCACCATTTGCTTCAGGGTCTTCCCAAGCAGATGTCTTCACCTGCTTATGATTCCCTGCAAATGGCATTGAGAGATATCCTGCCTATCTCTCCAACCCGGAGGGTGTCCTTAGACATCCATCATGATAGCCATGGATACCTTTGTTCTCCATGAACTCCTCTCATCCTTTCTTAAAGGTGTCGAGGCTGACAGCTGTCACCACTTCTTCTGGCAGGGAGTTCCATAGACCAGTGATCCTCTGGGTGAAAAAGTACCTCTTCTTATTTGTTTGAGGTCTAGCTATCAAAAGTTTCATGGAGTGCCCCCTAGTTCTAGTGTTGTGCGAGAGGGAAAACGGTTTTTCCTTTTCTACTTTGTCCACACCGTGCATGATTTTATAGACTTAAATCAGGTCACCTCTCAGGCACCGTCGTTCTAGAGTGATTTGGATTTAAGGAACCAAAAGTTTGCTTTTTAAAACTTTACAATCTCCAGCACAGGCTTTATCTGTTGGGCGCAATGCCTCAGGAACCACGGCAGTTAAAATGAATATATAGGTTTATTGCTTACTGTTGTATGCTAAAGCTCCCTGCAAGAATCTGAACTACTAAGCAAATTGGCACTCAATAAGAGTCTATGGAATTTCAAGGAGGGCTGGACTTAGATCTCTTGTGGGTATGAAGGGACTCAAGACTGATGACACACTTGACCCCTCCCTCCGCCTCAATCTGGTCATCTCCTACTATCTGCCTCCCACCCAAACACGATGAGTAATTGGGATGTTGGTTTGAGCTCCGAACGTGGCAATTTGGTTGCAAATGTTTCATCACCATTTGAGGAGACATTGTCAGTGCGCTTTGAAAAGCACGATGAGTAATTATTTTGATCTAAGGGCTGCAAAAGCAAACAAAAAAAAATAAGACTCTGGGTCTTATCCTCTTGATGCAGGATTTTTTTAAAAAAAAACACATTTTCCCTGAAAATAAGCCCTCCCTGAAAATATTGCAACACAGCAACAGCCATGAGGTGACCACGCTCACCACCTCCTGCACCTCAAAAATAATAAAACTTCCCCCCCAAAATAAGGCCAAGTTCTTATTTCAGGGGTCAAAAGAAAATAAGACCTTGTCTTATTTTCGGGGAAACACCCTAAAACAAAACTGTGGCTCAAGTGGGAATGGAAGATATTTTCAGGGTGCTGCTGTCTATTTTTGCCCAGTCTAGTCTGAAAGATGGTCTCGGTCAGATTAACAATGCAACTTCTTGGCTTTTCTTGGCTTTCAAGCAGGCCATTAATGAGGAAAAAAAGCATATGGGGGTGGAGAGAGAAATAGGAGAGACCCCAATGGGAGGGACAGATCTTTGGAAAATGGACAGCCGTCTCTGTGCTATAGATCACCCAGAGCTCCCCGCCACCCCTCCTTAAAGAGAGACAAAATGGAAACCATTTACGAGAAAAGTCCGCCTGAGATGATTTACGACCCTCAGCTCTCTGGAGCCACGTCTCGGAGAAGGTCAGCACTGCAGTGGGCAGAGGACGCGTCTCTCCCTCCTGCTCTCTGGTACCCTCCATATTCCTTCCGCTGAAGAAAGAGACTTGATCGGATCAAATGGCACATCATAAATTGGAAATGGCCTTGCTTCAGAACCAGTTTGATGAGCCTATACTCACATGGCTGCCAAAACCTGTACAACATGTGTCTATGGCAGTGGTGGGATTCAATTTTTTTTTTACTACTGGTTCTGTAGTAATGGGTGGAAACTAATCAAGCAGAGAAACAATCAAGAATTAAGGAGAAATTTCCTGACAGCGAGAATAATTAATCAGTGGAACAACTTGCCTCCAGAAGTTGTGAATGGTGCAACACTGGAGATTTTTAAGATGTTGGATAACCATTTGTCTGAAGTGGTTTCCTGCCTAAGCAGGGGTTTGGACTAGAAGACCTCCAAGGTCTCTTCCAACTCTGTTATCCTATATTTTAATTTTCAGGTATTTGTTTTTAAGAAATTGGGCATGGTAGTTAACCTGGTGTGACAGCCAACTTCAGCTATATGGTCTATTGGGCTAGAAGTCACTTATAAGAAATGACTATCCTAGATTATTTATAAAAATGATAAAGGTAGCATGGGGGGGGGGAATTCCCTGCCCAGCACTAGTTTGTAAATAAAATACAGCTAATCCCTGATAGGTTTTCATTCATATTTGTCCTGTGGGAAGAAGGCAAACTCATTGACACTCTTCCAAGCTCCCTTCGGATTCCAGGGCCTGATTCCCTTCAAAGAAAATCTGGATCTAGCACCACATTCTTAAATGAATCTGATGCTTTTGCCATCCTGCCTCTTGGTGGCCATTTATCTCAATAAGGAGACTGACATGCTGGGATTTGATTCATGAAGGGTGCCATGTTTTCCTTCTTGGTGACACCAATGTCTTTTCTGCATCGGTGCCTCTTCGGCCAGAGAACAATCCCCAAGACTCCCATCAGTTACAGCAGCAATGTTTCCTGTCTCTGCGAGACAGGAGGTCCAGCAGCGCCACACTCAATGGCGGTTGTAAAATATCTTGGAGTAAATGCAGACAAGAGTTTGCCTGCTTAGGACTAACAGAATAACAGAATTGGAAGGGATCTTGGAGGGCTTCTAGTCCAACCCCCTGCTTAGGCAGGAAACCCTACACCACTTATTCAATCTCTTCTTAGAAACTTCCAGTGTTGGGGCATTCACAACTTCTGGAGGCAAGTTGTTCCACTGATTCATTGTTCTCACTGTCAGGAAATTTCTCCTTAGTTCTAAATTGCTTCTTTCCTTGATTAGTTTCCACCCGTAACTTCTTGTCCTGCCCTCAGGTGCCTTGGAGAATAGTTTAACTCCCTCTTCTTTGTGGCAACCCCTGAGATATTGGAACACTGCTATCATGTCTCCCCAGGTCCTTCGTTTCATTAAACTAGACATACCCAGTTCCTGCAACTGGTCTTTATATGTTTTAGCCTCCAGTCCCCTAATCATCTTTGTTGCTCTTCCCTGCACTCTTTTTCTAGAGTCTCATTTTGTGTGTGTCTCTCTGTGTAATCTGATATCTAAAACATTAGCTGGATAGATGGATGTAGTGAATAATTATGCCCCTGTATACAAGAATACCTTATGAAAACCATCAACAGAAAACACGGACAAAAGATTTCCTAGTTCAACCTAAACCTCAGCCCTGATTTGGTTCTCAGATTTTGGGAAGGTAGCCCTCCCTCCACAATATTGGTTTGATGCAAATGTAAATAAATGATGAGTAGCGTAGGCTTTTGGTATCCTGGTGGCCCCATGGAAGGCATATAAACCCTGTTCTCACAGTGATTATTTTGGTACCAAGAAGGATGACTCTACAAGTTATAAGTTTCTAGTGGAGAAACCATGAGGTCTCCTGGTTGGTGCTTGCAAACCAAGAGTGGACATCTTTATGTCTTATAAGTGCAATCCTGCATCTTGAACTGAGCAGGAGATTGGATCCGATGATCTCCAGAATCCTTTACCATTGCATTAGCCAATGATTATAATACCCTCTGCTTGGTGCCACTGTTTGTTTATTTATTTATTTATTTAGAAATGTTATTTGCCACCTGTCTCGTATCCAACTGTTCTGACCCAGGCTTCCTTAGAAAGCAGACTCTGGGTCCTGACAAAACCTCTTTTATTTACACGACTGTGAATTCAGCAAGGCTTTAGCAAACAGTCTTTCATTCAGAGGAATGTTTATCCACACGCACCTTATCTCGTTTGGAGCGCTGCAAGGTAACTACTTACCAAACGCAAGGCAAGGCAATACTTGACACAGAGTCTCTTATAATCACAGACAGAACTTTCCAATGAACGAATTGTTTCCTGCAAAAGCCCACTCCCCATTTGTTCCTCTTTTGTTTCCTATGGGAGGGGCCAATCTCCTCAAGGTGTGGCTTTACTCCTAAGTCAACCCTGCTTTCTTAATTGTTCTTCCAGCAGCTCTGCACATACACACACTGCGAACAGGCTCCAGCTGTTCTTCTGCCTCATTGCTGTTTAACTCCCTCTCTGTCTCTGACCCAGAGCCCTCGTCTGAGCTTTCCTCAACCCCCCAGGACTGGCCCATGTTCCTCCCCAACCTCCTCACTGCCCGACTCTGCGGCCAGCTCCACTGGCCACCGGTGGGCCACAAGACCAAGGTTGAAACGATGAAACTTTGAGCAGTTACGTTTTTAAATGTTTGGGCCATAGTTTGCTGCATAAGCTTCTCTTTCAGCCTTTTTCCATCCCTCAAAAAAATAATAATTCTTAATTCAACAGGCCCGACTGTTGAAAAGAAGCTAGAAGACAAGGAAAATAAAACTTCATAAAAACAAATGGGACTCACGAGAAGCTGATGGAGAACGTGTTCCTTCGCCCTGTTCTTCTGTCTTTTGGCTCAAGCATCTGTTTACCTTTTTGGACCACACGGATTCCAGCTCTTTGGAGGTGAGCAGAAGACTCTTTGATTCAGCTGATGGCAGGCTCTAATGAGGATATATGGCTGGCCACCAGGATCATGTATATTTAATGATCTCTGTTAAGGAAGTTTTAGAAGTGCTTCCCCATAGACTCGGTGATGGCGTCGTTGTTTACCTGCTAATCCCCTTTTCCTGACAAACCGCTTGCAACCATTTTTAATAGCCTGGGGTTTCAGCTGCACCTTTGCAATGGGTAAATGCATTGAACTTGCTTTGGACTCTAGCAATGGGACAGCTTACAATTCGCCTACCCACCAGGGAGTAAAGAACCGAGAGGGGAAGAGATGGGTAGGATTTGGAATAGATCCAAGGAGTAAAGCCAGTATTTGAAGATGGGATCCACCTTGATTGCAAAATATATGCATCTAATACACAACATTCCTAGCTTTGCACTTTTGCATCAATGTACAAAAACAACACGAGATAGACTCAGGTAGCCCTATAGAATAATGACCAGCTATCTCCATCTGACAAGTCATGGAATGTAGAATTTTTTGGGGGTAAAAATTTCCAGTTGATTTCGTGTAGTTTTGACTTAATTTCAGTTGTGATCTGCTTTCCATTTCAATGTAGATGAGTAAGTAGTTAAGAGGGACGTGGTGGCTCAGTGGCTAAGACACTGAGTTTGTCGATCAGAAGGTCAGCAGTTCAGTGGTTTGGATCCCTAGCGTCGCCTAACAGAATGAGCTCCCATTACTTGTCCCAGCTTCTGCCAGCCTAGCAGTTTGAAAGTGGGTAAAAATGCAAGTAGAAAATAGGGGCCACCTTTGGTGGGAAGGTAACAGCGTTCCATGCGCCTTCGGCATTTAGTCATGCCGGCCACATGACCATGGAGACGTCTTCGGACAGTGCTGGCTCTTCAGCGTGTTGAAGAGCACTCTTTGAAACAGAAATGAACACTGCCCCCTAGAGTCAGGAATGACTAGCACATAAGTACGAGGGGAACTTTACCTTTTTTAAGTGGTTAAAGACACTGGACGTGTCAGCTGAAGAGCTGACAGCCCAGTTTCGAGACCCGAGTTCCTCACCACAGGGTGAGCTGTTCGCCCGAGCTCCTGCTCATCTAGCAGTCTGAAATCATGCAAAAGCGAGTTGATAAATAGGTACCACTTCACTAGGTAGGTAACAGCATTCCATGCACTTTTGGTGTATAGCCGTGCTGGCCACAGGACCATGGACAGCGCAGGCTCCCTCAGCAAAGGAAGGAAGATGGACCCTGTGCCCTAGAGCAGGGGTCTCCAACCTTTGCAACTTTAAGTCTGAAGGACTTCAGCTCCCAGACTTCTCCAGCCAGCTTTGCTGGCTGGAGAATTCTGGGAGCTGAAGTCCTTCAGACTTAAAGTTGCAAAGGTTGGAGACCCCTGCTTATAGGCGACATACCTTCACTTGCCCTGCAGGAAAAGATATTTTGGGAATATTGAATTCTCCCAGAGAATTCTGGGAGCTGAAGTCCTTCAGACTTAAAGTTGCAAAGGTTGGAGACCCCTGCTTATAGGCGACATACCTTCACTTGCCCTGCAGGAAAAGATATTTTGGGAATATTGAATTCTCCCAGAGAATTCTGGGAGCTGAAGTCCTTCAGACTTAAAGTTGCAAAGGTTGGAGACCCCTGCCCTAGAGACAGAAACCACTGGGCAGGGAAACCTTTACTTTTTAATTAAAGCCCACTGAACACTTATAATTATTTCCCATGTATTTTGTGATCTCCCTTCTGTCATATTAAGATACTTTTCAGCGACAACTTTGGAAAAGAATGTCAGCTAGACCAGGGAGCACAGTGGGTGCCAAGGGTAGCATGTCTGCATGCAGGGTCAGCTCCCCTGGACCCCATGTGGGTCATGGTTCTGTTCTGCCATTCTAGGGCATGTTTAATTTTTTAAAATCTAAAAATTCTAGGGCATTCAGAAGCTGGGAGGCTGGCTTTTTTCTTTAGAATTTCAAAGCTCCGAATCTGGGGATATAGCAAGCAGTGGCCCCAGCCACAATGGCGTGTCCCCTCCCTCCCTCCCTCTCTCCCTCCCTCCCTCCCTCCCTCCCTCCCTCCACACAGCCTCCCCTCCCTCCCACCCTCCCTCCCTCCACACAGCCTCCCCTCCCTCCCTCCCTCCCCCACCGCTAAGACTGCACTGGAAAGGCAGGGGAAGTTGTGTCTAATGGCTCAGGGAAAGCCATTATAAAAGGAAGACTTGAGGTTACAGAAAACTTTATTGCTGCCTATAGAGACATCAGGTCTGTGATTCCAGGATTAGTCAGGGGTTTTGTGGTGAGCCTTACTTGTGCCGGAAAGCCCGTTTGGGGTTCTTCCAAAATAATCATGGGATGGGGGGGAGGGCGTGGGAGGAGGAAACAGGATGGGGAGAAAAAGTGATCCTAACCAGGACCGGGCCAAAGGGCTTTTTCCCCCCACCTCTACTGTTCCTCATTCTGGTTGCAGGGATTCTTGCTTTTGGAATTTATTGGGAAAGAGAAAAATGTCCCTAGTGAAGGTACTAGATGCGGTTAGGGGCCCTTGGTGCTTTCTGAGTTTGGTGGAGTTTCTTTTGAGGACTTTTCCTCACCCAAACTAGGTGATATCAGCAGTGCCGCTGATGAGCACTGATCACTAGCACTGGGCTGATGAAACGTCCACTGAGCCATGGCACTTTCAAACTGACCACTTCATCTTCCTCCTCTAAATATCTGTGGCTGCCTGTCGTTCATTGTTGGCTTATACAGCTTCCGAATGGGAGCATCCTGGTTCCTTTCCTGTGCCCACAAACCTGTATTTTCATTCCAATCAATGAAGGCTAATTGAGAATGACTTTTTTTTTTTACATGTCAAAGCTGCTCTCGGCTAAAATCAATGGCAGTCATTTCTACTGAAAGTATTGTCCCAAAAGGATTGGATAACCATTTGTCTGAAATGGTATAGGGTTTCCTGCCTAAGTAAGGGGTTGGACTAGAAGACCTCCAAGGTCCCTTCCAACTCTGTTATTCTATTCCATTCCATTCTATTTTATTCATTTTCTTCTTATTTCTATTCTATTCTATCCTTGTTCTATTATTCTATTCGATTCATTTTCTTCTTATTTCTATTCTATTCTATCCTTGTTCTATTATTCTATTCTATTCTATTCATTTTCTTCTTATTTGTATTCTATCCTTGTTCTATTGTTCTATTCTATTTTATTCATTTTCTTCTTATTTCTGTTCTATTCTATCCTTGTTCTATTATTCTATTCTATTCATTTTCTTATTTCTATTCTATTCTATCCTTGTTCTATTATTCTATTCATTTTCTTATTATTTCTATTCTATTCTATCCTTGTTCTGTTCTGTTCTGTTCTATTCTATTCTATTCTATTCTATTCATTTTCTTCTTATTTCTATTCTATTCTATTCTTGTTCTATTATTCTATTCGATTCATTTTCTTCTTATTTCTATTCTATCCTTGTTCTATTATTCTATTCTATTCTATTCTATTCATTTTCTTCTTATTTGTATTCTATCCTTGTTCTATTATTCTATTCTATTTTATTCATTTTCTTCTTATTTCTGTTCTATTCTATCCTTGTTCTATTATTCTATTCTATTCATTTTCTTATTTCTATTCTATTCTATCCTTGTTCTATTATTCTATTCATTTTCTTATTATTTCTATTCTATTCTATCCTTGTTCTGTTCTATTCTATTCTATTCATTTTCTTCTTATTTCTATTCTATTCTATCCTTGTTCTATCCTTGTTCTATCCTTGTTCTATTCTATTCTATTCTATTCTATTCTATTCTATTCTATTCTATTCTATTCTATTCTATTCTAGTCTAGTCTAGTCTAGTCTATTCGTCTATTCCTATTCCTATTCCCTTCCACTCCACTCCACTCCACTCCAAATCAGCGTATGGCTGTTCATGTGGGGTCCTGAGAAATTAAAAGCCAAAACCTCTACCTGTAAACCCCTATCACAACAGAGAGCCGCTTACCCTGAGGGGTGAGGATGGAGAAGACTCAATGGCAAGACAGGGGCTGATTGATCTTCGGGGGTTTTAATGGGACCCCAGAGAGCTTGGCTGTTGCTTTTCTCTTCCAGAAGGTGGGGCCATAGTAGCAGAGAGCGAACACATAGAAGAAGGGACCAGCTAGTTAAGCATTGCAAGAGTTGTGTGTGTCTAGTATAACAAAACAAGGGAATTCTTAACAGATAGTTCTCAACTTACAACAGTTCATTTAGTGACTGTTTGAAGTTACAACAGCACTGGAAAAAAATGCCAATTTATGACCCTTTGTCACCCTTGCAACTATACAATACAATACAATACAATAGCAGAGTTGGAAGGGACCTTGTAGGTCTTCTAGTCCAACCCCCTGCGTGGGCAGGAGCCCTATACCATTTCAGACAAATGGCTATCTAACATCTTCTTAAAGACTTCCAGGGTTGGGGCATTCACAACTTCTGGAGGCAAGCTGTTCCAGAGGTTAATTGTTCTAACTGTCAGGAAATTTCTCCTTCGTTCTAAGTTGCTTCTCTCCTTGATTAGTTTCCACCCATTGCTTCTTGTCCTGCCCCCAGGTGCCTTGGAGAATAGTTTGACTCCCTCTTCTTTGTGGCACCCTCTGAGATATCGGAACACTGCTATCATGTCTCCCCTGGTCCTTCTCTTCATCAAACTAGACATACCCAGTTCCTGCAGCCGTTCTTCATATGTTTTAGCCTCCAGTCCCCTAATCATCTTTGTTGCTCTTCTCTGCACTCTTTCCAGAGTCTCCACGTCTTTTCTACATCGTGGCGACCAAAACTGAATGCAGCCTTCTCAATGTCCCGTGATCAAAATTCAAATGCTTGGTAACCAACTCATATTTATGACAGTTGCAGTGTCCCGCGGTCATATAATCCCCCTTTGCGACTTTCCGATGAGCAAAGTCAATGGGGAAGCCAAATTCACTTAACAACCATGCTACTAACTTAACAACTGGAGTGGTTCCCTTAACCCGGGTGTCGGCAACCTGCGGTTTCAGGGCAGCATGCAGCTCTTTTGTCCCCCTGCTTTGGTTCCCTCTCGGCTGAACCCATCACTGGCTGGCCCCGCCCTTTACCCTCCCCATCCATTCACTCCTTGTCTGGCCTGAGGAAGGGGAGAGAGAGACAGAGAGACAGATAGAGAGAGAGAGACAGAGAGAGATTCAGACAGAGAGAGAGAGACAGAGATAGATGAGAGACATAGAGAGAGAGAGAGACAGAGAGAGACAGAGAAAGTCACACAGATTATTATTATTTTTTATTAAATTTATACCCCGCCCTTCTCCAAACGGACCCAGGGCGGCGACAGAGAGAGAGAGACATTTTATCTTATCCATCCATCCATCTATCATCCATCTATGTCCCATATCTATCTATCTGTCTGTCTGTCTGTCTGTCTGTCTGTCTGTCTGCCTGTCTGTCTGTCTGTCTGTCTGTCTCTATATCTATCAATCTATCTGTCTATTTATCTATCTATCTATCTATCTATCTATCTATCTATCTATCTATCTATCTATCTATCTATCTATCTATTTATCTATCTATCTATCATCTTGGGAGGGGTGGCTTTCTAGAAGGCTTCTATACAATTTCATCAGACCAATAATCATCCCATGCCCCCCTTTCTCTCTGTTTGCCGTTAAAATGAAATAGTGTTTTGAGTGTCTGTGTCTATTAGTGGCATGGAGACGGCTGGGGGGGGGGGAGGGCGGATAGGGAAACACAGGAGGAGGGGGGCAGAGAGTGGAAGCAACAACTAACCCCTTGTAAGAGGCTTTTGTGATATTACATTGCACTTATCTTCTGCCTTTAAAAAAAATGCCCTGTGGGTAGAAGCACTGAAAGCAGGTAATTGCAGAAACTTTCCCTGCCCTGCTTGACAGCTGACATTCGCACACGTGACCCCGTGCGGGTCCCAGCATGAGACATCAGCCAGCCAGCCAAGATTTTCTCCCCCCCCCCTCCTTCTCTCAGATCTCTGGCACGGAGCCCTGGCAGCCGGCTTGTGGGTGGGCAAGGTGGGCTTGCTTGGGGAGGCGCTGGCTGAATGAGGTTTTTCATAGCCTTGGGAGGAAGCGAGCTACCTGCCTGCTGCTAGGATGCTGCCCTCAGAGGAGAGCTGGGCAAAGAGGTGGCACAATGGCAAACAGGTCCAGGCTTGGCCAACAGAGGAAAACGCCCATCCACCCCATGTAAGCTGGCAAACAGATGGGGATCTGGCTGGTGGGAGAATGATCCTCTTGCTTATTGGTTTAAAAAAAAAAAAGTTTATCAAACTATAAAATACAGCAATACAAAGTAAAATGAAAATTATGGGAACTTAAGAGAGGAAAGGATTTTGTAATATATAGAATAAAATAGAGCTGGGAGGGACCTTGGAGGTCTTCTAATCCAGCCCCCTGCTCAAGCAGGAGAACCTATACCATTTCAGATAAGTAGCTGTCTTGATGCTTCTTAAAAACCTCCAGTGATGGTAAAGATAAATGTTCCCCTTGTACATATGTGCTAGTCGTTCCCGGCTCATCTCCGTTTCAAAGCCAAAGAGCCAGCACTGTCCGAAGATGTCTCTGTGGTCATGTGGTCAGCATGACTCAATGCCGAAGGCGCACGGAACGCTGTTTCCTTCCCACCAAAGGTGGTTCCTATTTTTCTACTTGCATTTTTACGTGCTTTCGAACTGCTAGGTTGACAGAAGCTGGGACAAGTAACAGGATTCGAACCACCGAACTGCTGACCTTCTGATCAACAAGCTCATTGTTTTAGTCACTGAGCCACCGTGCCCCTGATAAATGTATAGTCAATCACAAAGACACGCCCCTCTTGAAAACTACCCCACGTTACATGCTTTGGATTAGTGCTTGGTGATTCAGTTGCTAAATTGTGTCCAAGTCATTGCAACCCCATGGACCACAGCACGTCAGGTCCCCCTGTCCTTCACCATCTCACAGAGGTTACCCCAATTTCAGGTTCATTGCGTCAATGACACTAATTAACCATCTCATCCTGTGCCATCCCATTCTCCTTGTGGCCTTCCATCTTTCTCAGCATCGGGGTCATTTCCAAGGATTCCTCTCTTCTCATGTGGTGGCCAAAGTATTTGAGTTTCAGCTTCAATATCTATATATCCCTCCAAAGAATTGGGTTGTCTAACAGGGATGAATTTCTAAATTCTGCTGTCCGATTCTGCATTCCACACCCTAACATCAGCCACTGAGCCACCGTGTCCCATTTGTGATGGAGCAACCCACAATTTCTGAAGGCAAGCTTCTACTACTGTACTCATCGTTGGGAAGTTTTTTCCTTAATTCCAGGTTGATGGAATTGAGGAAGAGGAAGAGGAAAACCTGTAGGGTTAAGGGAAGAAGAAAAAGAAAAGCATTGACTTCTGATTTCTTTTGGCACCGTAGAATAACAACACACAACCTCAAATGTTTACTTTTACATAGTAAATATGTAGCTAGCAACAACAAGCGTACCTAAGCTGCAAAACCCAAAAGATCTTCTCGCAATTCAGGTGATTAGAAACCTAAATTAGAAAGCGTTGCTTGCCCCAAGATGGGCAGTAAATAAATTCGATGGAAATAATTAAATAAATTAGAAACGCCCCCCTCTGATTACTTTTGAGAGCCATAAAATACCGTGATGGAGGACAGGAGCACAGGCATGGTTCTGAAGTCCAGACCTGGGGCTAGCCATGGGTGGAATTTGACCTCCGCTGGAAAGAATAACCTTGATCATTAAGGTTTAGTTCTGCCTCCCCTTAAGACCTGACCCTTTTCTTCCTACACCTCCTCCAGGTGCTGATTTTTATTCCAGACTCACTGACTCCCGTCCCTACAGATGCCGGAGTGATTGTCACCGGTGGGGAGATCGGCTTTTTGAAAATCCACTGGCTGTGACCAGCATATAGGGGAAGGTCGGAGAGGCTGTAACCTATTCAGCTCCCCTGCACGGCCAGAATGGAATGGACAGCATTGGGGTGGTGCGGAGGCAGAGATGACCAGTTTCTCTTAGTTAAATATACCCTGTTTCCCTGAAAATACAACCTACCCTGAAAGTAAGCCCTAGTTTGATTTTTACACGTGTGCCCAATATAAGCTCCCAAAATAAGCCGTTACTTGTCCCAGCTTCTGCTGACCTAGCAGTTCAAAAGCATTTCCTCATGGTGGCTACATGACCATGGAGACGTCTTCGGACAGCGCTGGCTCTTTGGCTTTGAAACAGAGATGAGCACTGGCCCCTAGAGTCGAGAATGACTAGCACATATATGCGAGGGGAGCCTTTACCTTTGCCTTACCTGTACTAGATCTGTGATGGTATTTGGGGCTTGCAAGTCCTACTCTAGGATTTTGTCTACCTACTTCCAAGGAACACGAAAGAAGTTAAGAGACATCGGAAGTCGAAGTGTACTATTTTGGGACTGGACTCAGCCTTTCCTTGGGCCCGATGGCACCTGCCGTTTTGAATTGAATTGAAGACAGGAAATAAATGCTACCAAATAGGCATAACACCTCCCCCCACCTCTCTTCCATGTCCAGCTTTGATGTGACCCTCCAACTCCCTAATATGTGACCTTTGGCTATAAAACAAGTCCTTCTCTGATGCTTGCCTTCTGCCTCCTGCAGTTTATGGCTATTTAGTAGCCACAATTAGAGCTATCCGATCATTACCAATTAGTAGGTTATGGATTGACGTTTTGCTAAGCAACCATTCCTTCGTCTGTTTAATAAACCACAACCGTCTACAGGTTCATGACACACTAAGAGAGAGAGACTTTTGGAAAATAAAATAAAATAAAAACTCTAAACCGCATTAGCCCGTCTAGTCAAAACAAATCATAACACATTATCATGTAGCATGCTGTAGGAATCAGTCCCAAGTGGTTGATGACATCATGGATACTCTGCTAGGTTTTTCTTAACTCTGTACTGATGTATTTGGGTGCTAGGACTGGCCTTGAGCCAAATGAAACTCAAGAGTTATACAAGTGGTGGGATTCAATTTTTTTATTACTGGTTCTGTGGGCAATGGCTTGGTGGGTGTGGCTTGGCTTGGTGGGCATGGCAGGGGAAGGATACTGTAAAATCTCTACTTCCTCCCACTCCAGGGAAAGGATACGGTAAAATCTCTACTTCCTCCCACTCCAGGGGAAGGGTATTATAAAATCTCTACTTCCTCCCACTCCAGGGGAAGGATACTGTAAAATCTCTACTTCCTCCCACTCCAGGGAAAAGATACTGTAAAATCTCTACTTCCTCCCACTCCAGGGAAAGGATACTGTAAAATCTTTACTTCCTCCCACTCCAGGGAAAGGATACTGTAAAATCTCTACTTCCTCCCACTCCAGGGAATGGATACTGTAAAATCTCTACTTCCTCCCACTCCAGGGGAAGGATACTGTAAAATCTCTACTTCCTCCCACTCCAGAGAAAGGATACTGTAAAATCTCTACTTCCTCCCACTCCAGGGAAAAGATACTGTAAAATCTCTACTTCCTCCCACTCCAGGGAAAGGATACTGTAAAATCTCTACTTCCTCCCACTCCAGGAGAAGGGTACTATAAAATCTCTACTTCCTCCCACTCCAGGGAAAGGATACTGTAAAATCTCTACTTCCTCCCACTCCAGGGAAAGGATACTGTAAAATCTCTACTTCCTCCCACTCCAGGGAATGGATACTGTAAAATCTCTACTTCCTCCCACTCCAGAGGAAGGATACTGTAAAATCTCTACTTCCACTCCAGGGAAAGGATACTGTAAAATCTCTACTTCCTCCCACTCCAGGGGAAGGATACTGTAAAATCCCTATTCCCTCCCGATCATCTGGGACTCCGGAGGAAGAGAATAGATGGGGTGGGGCCAGCCAGAGGTGGTGTTTACCGGTTCTCCAACTACTCAAAATTTCCGCTACCGGTTCTCCAGAACTGGTCAGAACCTGCTGAATACCACCTCTGTTTTGTATCCATTCTTGTCATCAACTCTTGGCAATGCTCTATAATGTTTCTACCGTTTTGTAGCATGCAGGTAGTCCTCGACTTACAATGGCAGTGAAGAAATTGACTTGGGAGCATTTTTTACATTTACAACCGTTGCAGCTTCCCCATGGGAGCAAAATTCTTGGCAACTGATTCTTATTTATGATGGCTGCAGGGTCCCAAGATCCTGTGGTCACTTTTTGTGAACTTCTGACAAGTAAAGTCAATGGGGAAGCCAGATTCATTTAACGATGATTTGCACCCTATGACTATCATTAAGTGTTCATTCATTCATTTCATTTCATTCATTTATTCGATTTCTATACCGCCCTATCTCCCAAGATGGGACTCGGGGCGATGCATAGGAACTATAAAATATTAAATATTAAATACAAGTAAATACAAACAGTCACAATGGTTAAAACGAGAATTAAATAAAATTTGGCCCGTGCTAAGAACATTAATTAAAACCCAACTAAAATTATAAAATAGCTATACCAGCTATGCCAGGCTGGCCATATGAAAGAAGTATGTTTTTAATGCCCGACGGAAGAGGCAAAGGTCTGAGATTGTACGGAGGTCTGGGGGCAGGTCATTCCATAGGGCTGGGCCTGCCACAGAGAAGGCTCTTCCCCTGTGAGTGGCCAGCCGGCATTGTCCAGCGGACGGCACCCTAAGGAGGCCCTCCCTGTGGGAGTGGACAGGTTGAATGGAGGTATGTGGTAGTAGGCAGTCCTGCAAGTAACCAGGCCCGATGCCATGGAGTGCTTTAAAGATGGCCACTAAGACCTTGAAAGTGTTGTACCTTATGATTCGTGATTAATGTATCTTTTCTTTTATGTAGACTGAGAGCCTAGGCACTGAAGACAAATTCCTTGTGGATCCAAGCACACTTGGCCAAGAAAGAAATCTATTCTATTCAAGAAAACAACCAAGCTCAAAGAACGCCTAGGACCTCACAGTCCTCCTCCTCTTCCCCCTTCCCAACCACTCCACTTTCTTCTAGCACTGATGTTGTTACCTAGTTTGCATAATGAAACATCTGCAGGAAAAGAGCCAAACTGAAAGAGTCTCAGGGACCCCTTATATCTTTTAGGTCAAGTTGACCATTCTTGGCAGTGCCTCTACTACTCCTCCATTAGCCCAGAGGGAGGAAGAAACTAGGATTCCCATTTTGGGAATTTAGGGCAGGTGGGTGGTGGAGGAGATTATTCCCTGTTATCACTAGTCTTTGTTCAAAAGCAACTCATCTGCCTTTCTCTTGCTGGTTTATCTTTCAAAGCCCACGTTTCCATTTCTTCCTCATTGCAAGCCTTTGGCTACTCACCAGCTTGCATTCAAGGAATTGCTCAAGGATGGATCAAGTGACCGGACCTGGCATTGTTTGGTGGCTGCATCCCCCAAGAGCCCCCCAGCTGCCTTTCTGCTCGCGGGTCTTTGGGCCAGAGATCATGTTACGCCGCCTTTGCAACATGGCTGGCTTCTTTTATTCAACCAATGCAGATTTCCTTCCAGGGCACAGGTTGCACTTGCTCAGAGGCAGCCTGGGAAGGTGGATAGATAACACGGAGAGGCTGGCAGAGAGGGGCATTAATCAACGATAAGAAGCGGCGTAAATCACTCTGGGTAAATCATTAGGGTCTGGACGGTACACAAAGAGAAACCACTTCGAGAACTCTTCTCTTCTCCCGTAATGCTTTATATAGCGAAAAGCCAAGCACACATGGATTCCGGTCAGAGGAAGTCTGTAGGGGTATTAAACAACCCCTTTCCTGAAACTGAATAACAGGGAACTTCTACAGAATTAGCTCGGCAGTGTTCCCACATCTGAGGGGCTGCCACAAAGAAGAGGGGGGTCAACCTATTCTCCCAAGCACCTGAAGGTAGGGCAAGAAGCATTGATGGAAACTAATCAAGGAGAGAAGCAATTTAGGACTAAGGAGGAATTACCGTATTTCTGACGTTGAGGACAATTCGTGAAAGAAGTTTGCCTGCAGAAGTTGTGGGTGCTCCAATCCTGGAGGTTTTTTAAGAAGAAATTGGGCAGGCATTTGTCTGAAATGGTATAAGGTCTCCTGCTTGAGCAGGGCTTGGACTGGAACAGCAACCCATGGCTCTGGAGCCGCATGTGGCTCTTTCATCCCTGTGCTGTGGCTCCCTGTTGCCAGTCAGCTCCACAATTGAATAGGGCTTTCGGTTAGGACAGGTAGAGGAAAAAGGACACCGTGCTAGGAGGAGACTCTGTGGTGCGGGAACCAGACTTCCAGTCAGCTCAAGAATTGAATGGGGCTCTTTAAGTGTTTAAGGTGGCCAACCCATGGACTAGAAGGCCACCAAGGTCCCTTCCAAGTTCTGTTATTCTGTTATTTCTAAAAAGTGCTGGAAGACTTGAACAATCAGCTTGGGAGCAAGCATCCTGGTGAAGCTCTATTTTTGTGTTTTTGTGTTTTAACACTGGCTTGATGACACAAAATCCATCAAATCTAAACTACAGCCCTGACTGGCTGCAAATATTTTAGAGTTCTCAGAAAAAAATCAATCTGCTGAATCAGATTCTCAAGAAGATACTGGACAACCTTTTATCTGAAATTGGGTTTCCTGCTTGAGCAGAGGTTGGACTAGAAGACCTCCAAGGTCCTTTTCAACTCTGTTATTCTGTTATCTATTATATCTGATAGCCTGTTATCAATGTACAGAAAGAGGCTATTCCCTGCCTCCCCAAAATCCAGTCTATTTTCTGAAAGGTTCAACTTAATCTGGACTTTCTTGCCTTGGGACTAGAATTCACAGTCTCCTGATGATTGGCCTCAAATCATCTAGCCAACTTTCTCGCCTAAAGTGGGACTAGAATTCACAATCTCCTGGTGATTGGCTCAAAGTCATCTAGCCAACTTTCTCGCCTAAGGTGGGACTAGAATTCACAATCTCCTGGTGATTGGCTCAAAGTCATCTAGCCAACTTTCTCGCCTAAGGTGGGACTATAATTCACAGTCTCCTGGTGATTGGCTCAAAGTCATCTAGCCAACTTTCTCGCCTAAGGTGGGACTAGAATTCACAATCTCCTGGTGATTGGCTCAAAGTCATCTAGCCAACTTTCTCGCCTAAGGTGGGACTAGAATTCACAGTCTCCTGGTCTCTAGCCTGGTGCCTAATTGAAGACTTCATAGTCAAAGATGTGACACTTAGGAAGATCCACGTTATTATGGTTCAAGATAAGCAAAGGATGCATTTCTTTGACAATAAATGAATTGCCTAAAAGACAACAGATGGGAGGGGAAAAGAGCTGAACCCCAAGAGAGATGATTTACCCTTATCTGGTGGGGTTTCCCTTTTTTGGAATTTCCTTCTCCCCCCCTTTTTTTTGATCCCAGAAGACAACAAAGTAGTGATGCTTTGCTTTTAAATATAGTTCACATTTAAATATTAATCGAACCACTTAGTTACATCAGACCCTTCAACAAAGGCAGCCATGCATGATTCATGGAAGTCAAAGGCTGGCATCTCAAATAATTTACAAAGTAACAAGGCAGGTATTTCCCTGTTTATTGCACGGGGACCAGTGTCTTGCAGGGAAGTACAGGGGCAGAAATGAGGAAAGAAACACAGGTGTGACATAAGATAGCAAAGAAGGAACATTTTGAGTCCCTGAGCTAGAGGAGTCAGTTTTAATTCTTTCTAAAATATGGAAGTTGGCTTAACTGCCCGCTTCAATAACTTGGCTTCCAGTCATCCGGAGAAAAGCTTAAAAGCTTGGCTTCTAATAATAAGCCGTTTGAAGTACAGAGGCTAACATCTATTAAAAGAGGATCATGGCTTGGTCAAGCCAATAGATTTAAAAACCTCATTCGCCACAGAATCTATTGACAACGTGGGAGAGAGAAACCCAGAGGGATAAAAGGTGGACAAAACCATCTTTATCATCATCAGACAATTTGTGGACAAACATGGTTTCTTGCCTCCGGGAAAGGGTGTAGCTTGATCTGGTGGATCATTTGCCTCGGCAGGGTTAAAAAAATTCCATCATGTTTGCTACAATGGTTTTCTGTATGGATGGAAACTAAGAAGCAAGGAAGAAATGTCTTGGCAGTGAGAATAGTTAATCAGTGGGATGGCTTACCTTCAGAAGTTGTGGGTACTTCATTACTGGAAGTCTTCAAGAAGAGTCCAGACAGTTATTTGTCTGAAATGATATGGGATCACCTGCTTGTGGAAAGGGTTGGATTAGAAGACCTCCAAGAATAGACCTTCCAGCTCTTTTCTGATCGATTGAATAGACTAGACTAGACTAGACTAGACTAGACTAGACTAGACTAGACTAGAATAGAATAGAATAGAATAGAATAGAATAGAATAGAATAGATTTATTGGACAAGTGTGATAGGACACACAAGGAATTTGTCTTTGGTGCAGATGCTCTCAGTGTATGTAAAAGAAAAGATGCATTGTCAAGAATCATAAGGCACAACACAGGGTACAAATAAGCAATCAAATCATATTAGGTAACAATCAATATATTAGGTAACGATCAATATAAATTGTAAGGCTACAAAGTTACAGTCATAAGTGAGAGGAGATGGATGATAGGAATGATGGGAAGATTGATAGTAATAATAATGCAGCCTTAGTAAATAGTTTGACAGTGTTGAGGGAATTATTTGTTTAGCAGAGTGATGGAGTTCGGGGAAAAACTGTTCTTGTGTCTAGTTGTTCTGGTGTGCAGTGTCCTACAGCATCATGTTGAGGGTAGGAGTTGAAACAATTTATGTCCAGGATGTGAGGGGTCTGTAAATATTTTCACAGCCCTCCTTTTGACTCGTGCAGTGTCCAGGTCCTCAATGGAAGGCAGGTTGGTAGCCATTGTTTTTTCTGCAGTTCTGATTCTCCTCTGAAGTCTCTGTCTGTCTTGTTGGGTTGCAGAGCCAAACCAGACAGTTATACAGGTGCAGATGACAGATTGTATAATTCCTCTGTAGAACTGAATCAGCAGCTCCTTGGGCAGTTGGAGCTTCCTAAATTGGTGCAGAAAGAACATTCTTTGTAATGCTTTTTGGATGACGTTTTTGATGTTAGGTGTCCATTTGAGGGCTTGAGATATGATACAGACTGTATTCCAGATCTGCTGAACCAACCACCAAATGCAAGAAAGTCAGCATTTAGTGAGGTCACATTGGTACTCTGTGAAATTAAGAAGGCCATGAGATTCCAGATTCCACATGTTATCATTTCTCCCTGAGAAAAAAAGACCATCAGTATGTACTACCAGGTAGTTCTCGACTTAAGACCAAAATTGAGATCAGAATTTCTGTTGTAAGTGGTTGCTTTTCATATGTCAAGACCAGATCCAAGATCACACAGTCATAGTTTCTAAACTTTGCTTTCAGCTTCTGTTTTCAAACTCCAGTTGCTGTTCTTGGATGTCAACATGCTTTCAAAAATTAAACTCCAAGGAGTGAATTGGGTGGGTAGGAGAAAGAAGAGGTGACCAAAATGTTCTCTGAGGTTCATTCCAGGGTTCCCATTGCATCTTTGTAGGCTTTTATTTTATTTGTTGAGCACATGGCATCTACAGAAGACATTACAATATAGGAGATAATATATTACATTAAGATAAAACCATGATAAAATCACCATAATATGGAGCCATAGAATTGCAATGGGATAGATGTTACAATTCAATAGCTAACCATCTAACTGCTGATGATTAGGGGACTGGCGACTAAAACATATGAAGAACGGTTGCAGGAACTGGGTAACGTCTAGTTTAATAGAAAGAAGGACTAGGGGAGACATGATAGCAGTCTTCCAATATCTCAAGGGTTGACACAAAGAAGAGGGAGTCAAGCTATTCTCCAAAGCACCTGAGGGCAGGACAAGAAGCAATGGGTGGAAACTAATCAAGGAGAGAAGCAATTTAGAATTAAGGATAAATTTCCTGACAGTTAGAACAATTAATCAATGGAACAGCTTGCCTCCAGAAGTTGTGAATGCCCCAACACTGGAAGTCTTTAAGAAGATGTTGGATAGCCATTTGTCTGAAACATTATAGGGTTTCCTGCCTAGGCAGGGGGTTGGACTAGAAGACCTCCAAAATCCCTTCCAATTCTGCTATTGTATTGTATTGTATTGTAGTGCTTCTAGTGGGACTGGGTGAGATCATCCCAATTACCTTGAAATTTCCTGAGAGGACATTCTTCGACTTATATGTATTATCAGTGAGAACATTTCTGCTGAACAAAACTCCACATGGGCGGCAGGAAGGGCATCTGGCCATTAAACACTTTGCTAGCTCTAATCAGTTGCCCAATCTCCACCCTGCAAGGGATTATGCGGTCATTAAATGATGATGATGATGCATCATCATCATTTGTTCTGGTTTACCAGGGTTGTATTGTGGACTCTTGACCACTCGTCACTCAAAGAGCTTTGCCTCAGTTCGGAAAAAAGCTTCTTCTGAATCTATTCAGATAGCTCCATATTTTTCGGGACAGCTGCATTCCTGGAAGATCTGGTGCAGATGATCACATAGTCCCATCCATCAATATTCATCCACATGTGTATCCAAATTTCACAGCTTGCCCGTTTCCAAACCGAGCACATGTTGCAAAGTCCTCGGGAGCCGCCTTCAGCCTGGCATTTCCGAATTAGCTGAAATGATGCAAATCTGCATAAGATTTGCTGGTCTTGCTCCTAATGCTTTCAATTTGTTCTAATAGACATTTAATGAATACTTTATAAAGCCTTGAATGGGGTATTTTAAAATCAATGGTGCTATTTTATTGCCATTCGTATGATCTGTAGTTGGACGGTGGCCTGGTTCCCATGTGCCCATTGATTGAAAGCCGTGATAAATGGACTAAGACCCAACGTAGCCATTTATATGTGGAGGCGAGGCTTTCGATGTCTGGAACCCCTTTGGCAATGTAAGCGCATGGCTGTTTTCATGAACAGAATTCACTGGGTCTCTGTCCTAGTGTTGGATCATGGACAGAAGTTGTCCAGCATTCATTTGCTGGCCGATCCGCTCCCACAGAGAGGGTCTTCTCAGGATGCCGTCGGCCGGGCAATGCCGTCTGGCGACACCCAGGGGAAGAGCCTTCTCTGTGGCGGGCCCTGCCCTTTGGAACGACCTACCCCCTGAATTGCGCACCATCACCGACCTCCGCCTCTTCCGCCAGTGTCTAAAGACACATCTTTTCCAGCAAGCCGACCTAGCCTAACCTCCCATGGGGACTATTTTAGAGAGTTTTAAATTGGGAATTTTAAAATTGGTTTTAGCATAGGATTAGATTAATTTAATATGTTTTAAATTATGTATTTATTGTTTATATGTTTTTTAAATTCCTGTGCGCCGCCCTGGGTCCTCTGTGGAGAAGGGCGGGATATAAATATAAATAAAATAAAATAAAAATAAAAAAAAATTTATCGTATTTTTCAGAGTATAAGATGCACTTCCCCATTCCCCCCCCAAAAAAAGTGGGTGGAAAAGTTTGTGCATTTTATACAGTGAATTGAGGGGGGGAGGGGAGTTGGTGCAGCGCTGATCAGCTGTTCTAGAATGGGCCACGGCAGTGGCGAACGGGTCGCCGTGGTGGCGGCGAAGGGGCTGCAGCGGTGAATGGGTCGAGGTGAATGGGCGGCGATGAACAGTCGGCAACGAACGGGTTGTGGCGGCAAATGGATGGCGGCGAACAGGCCCCAGCAAATGGGCCAAATGAATACCAGATGATGGCTAGGAGGGAGAGGCAGTTTTTTTTCTTGTTTTCCTCCCCAAAGGCTTATACAATACAATAGCAGAGTTGGAAGGGACCTTGTAGGTCTTCTATCTAGTCCAACCCCCTGCGTGGGCAGAAACCTTATACCATTTCAGACAAATGGCTATCTAACATCTTCTTAAAGACTTCCCGTGTTGGGGCATTCACAACTTCTGGAGGCAAGCTGTTCCAGAGGTTAATTGTTCTAACTGTCAGGAAATTTCTCCTTAGTTCTAAGTTGCTTCTCTCCTTGATTAGTTTCCACCCATTGCTTCTTGTTCTGCCCCCAGGTGCCTTGGAGAATAGTTTGACTCCCTCTTCTTTGTGGCACCCTCTGAGATATCGGAACACTGCTATCATGTCTCCCCTGGTCCTTCTCTTCATCAAACTAGACATACCCAGTTCCTGCAGCCATTCTTCATATGTCTTAGTCTCCAGTTCCCTAATCATCTTGGTTGCTCTTCTCTGCTAGGTCTGTCTTTATTTATTTATGTATGTATGTATGTATGTATGTATGTATGTATGTATGTATGTATGTATGTATTTATTTATTTATTTATTTATTTATTTATTTATTTATTTTATTAAATTTATATCCTGCCCTTCTCCTACAAAAGGACCCAGGGCAGCGCACAGGAAAATTAAAAATCAATACATATACACAAATACATCTTTGCTAAAACCCTTATTAAACTTAAGTTACCCTGTGCTAAAAACATTTTAAAATCCTCTGATTAAAATTTACAGCTAATGAAAAGACCATATCGGGTGGTTATGCTAGGCCAGCTTGTTGAAATAAAAGCGTTTTGAGACGCTGGCGGAAAAGGCGGAGGTCCGTGGTAGCGCGGAGTTCAGGGGGCAGGTCGTTCCAGAGGGTTGGGCCCGCCACAGAGAAGGCCCTTCCCCTGGGTGTCGCCAACCGGCATTGCCCGGCCGATGGCACCCAGAGAAGGCCCTTTCTGTGGGAGCGGATCGGTCGGAGGGATGTATGGGATAGGAGACAGTCTCGCATGTAACTAGGCCCCGAACCATGGAGCGCTTTGAAGATGGTAGTCAACACCTTGAAGCAGTGATGGTGAACCTTTTCAGCACTGAGTGCCCAAACCAGAATGTGCGTGCGTGCACATGCACCAGAGCATTGGAAACCCAAAAAGCAGCTGACCGGCACATGCATGCCTGTTTTGTGGCCATTTTCAGGCTATTTGTGGGCCATTATAAAAGCCTTTTCTTTCTTTCCCCCCCCCCTTTTCTTTCCCTCACTTTTCCTTTTCTCTTCCCTATTTTTTCAATGATTTGCTTCTGTATTTTCTTTATATACATAAAATGGCTGTCTATGTATGTTTCAGCATCACGCTGGAATGCCTTGAGCAATTTCAACCAAAGTTAGTACACAGACGACTTATTCTCTGGAAAAAAATATTGTGGGGGGTAAGACACCCCACCCACAGAACATCTCAGGTGTGTGTTCTGTTAAAATACAGGCTGTTGTGCCTTAAAGTGGCTTCTAATGTACAGTTGTAAAATGGCTTCTATTGTACAGTGCAGTGGAGTTGCCATGGTAATGGCTTCACAATATTCTACAAGGGGGTTCCCTCTGGTAAGGGGGGAAAAATCCAACATTAGAAATTATGTTTGATCTAGACATCCCGACCCCCCTAAATAAATACCCCTTCCTGTCAGATAATTCAAGGAGGTCCCAAACACCTTCTTGGTTCTGAACCTCAAGGTTGCATGCAGAGATCCTTGAGAGATCTCTTCTCCATCAACCTCCTTCAGGAGTCTTCAAAGCCATCTGAATTGGTCTCCACATCTTTGGAGCGGAGAACTCCCAAAATGAGTGACCTAACAACTGGGTTCAGCAAGCTTGTTGTATTATAGATGGGTTGTATTATAGATGGGTTATTGTGGCTTGCTGTTGCGTTGTTTGTGGTCTGTAAATAATTGATGGCACAGTATCAACCAACCTTTGTGGCTTGCTCAACAAATCATGCTAAATGAACGCAACACGTATGCCAAGCCAGCGTTTGCTGGGATTGAGATAGCGTAGTTCTTGAGTGCAAGAGTTCTTTGCAATCTCGGTCCTAAAGCCCAAACAACAAATGAAAACAAAAACAAAACCAGCTAGGAGGTAGTCTTTAAAGCAGGGGTCTCCAACCTTTGCAACTTTAAGTCTGAAGGACTTAAGCTCCCAGACTTCTCCAGCCAGCAAAGCTGGCTGGAGAAGTCTGGGAGCTGAAGTCCTTCAGACTTAAAGTTGCAAAGGTTGGAGACTCCTGCTTTAAACCACCCTGGAACCCAATCTTCCAAAGGCATCAGAAGCAATCAGTTAGTTCAATTGATTCAATTAAAAGAATACTAAACAGGTATAGAGGATGCGGTGGCTCAGTGGCTAAGACGCTGAGCTCATCAATCAGAAAGGTCGGCAGTTCAGCGGTTCGAATCCCTAGCGCTGTGTAACAGAGTGAGCTCCCGTTAGTTGTCCCAGCTTTTGCCGACCTAGCAGTTCGAAAACACGTAAAAACTGCTGGAGCAGTTCGAAAACACATAAAAAAATAGAAAAATAAGAACCACCTTTGGTGGGAAAGTAACAGAGTTCCGTGCGCCTTTGGCGTTTAGTCATGCCAGCCGCACGGCCACGGAGATGTCTTTGGATAGCGCTGGCTCTTCAGCTTTGAAACGGAGATGAACACCGCCCCCTAGAGTCGGGAACGACTAGCAGATACGTGCAAGGGGAACCTTTACCTTATACCTTAAACGGGTAAACATTGTTCCTGAGATTCCTACAGGAAGGTACACATACAAGAAAGAGCAGAAGTATTTTGGGATTCAAACGGTTACTTTCTCTTATCCTTCCCCAAAGGACTATAAAGGTCACACTCGGGTTAAACTGCTGGTTGGTAATCTCTCTAGTGAGTGGATCCAAGCAAGGAGAGAAATAAGGAAGAGTCTTGAGGTCAGTATATGGCCTAGGGTGCTCTTAACCCTTTCCTTGCTGCAGCTGAATTACCGGTGTCCTAACTGGAAGAATTTCACCAAACGTCCTAGCAAATTAGGTTGTTCTCTGTGCTCAAATGTGGGAAGATTTGGCACTACTCTCAACAGAGGAAAGGTGAGGGAAGATAACAGAACTTGGATAAACTGACTTCCTTGATTAAAGAAAAGGCAACATCTTCTTTTACTGATTAGAAACCTCTTATAGACTTTGCACTTAGGTGGTTTTTTGAGGATCAGGAAGAAAAACAGATAATAGGGGGTGAAAACCGAGCTTTATTGTCATCATAGAGTAAAGGATAACTTGGCATCATAATTTACATGGGCCGCACAGAAAAGCAGAAGTTTCTATTTCTATTTACCTTTTTTATTTCTGCATTTCTGCCTTTCTCTTTTTGTTTCCTGAACTGCGTCATTACTAGCTCTATGGGCGTCCACTTTGAATGGTTGCTATCTGATTGGTCATTAAGCAAGGACCTCCCCTAATTTTAGGGCTATCTTCAGCCGGCCTACAATTTTACTTTTCGCTGTATTTTAAGTGGGAAAGGTGTGTGTGTGAGAGGGGGGGCAGGAAATCTTCTTCCAGTGCAGGAATTGAGTATGTATAATTTAATGAAAAAAGAGACACAGTGGCTCAGTGGCTAAGAGTCTGAGCTTGTCGATCAGAAAGGTTGGCAGTTCAGCGGGTCGAATCCCTAGTGCCATATAATCGAGTGCGCTCCCATTACTTGTCCCAGCTTCTGCCAACCTAGCAGTTCAAAAGCACATAAAAATGCAAGTAGAAAAAACAGGGACCACCTTTGGTGGGAAAGCAACAGCGTTCCATGCGCCTTTGACACTTAGTCATGCTGGCCACATGACTACGGAGACATCTTCGGACAGCGCTGTCTCTTCGGCTTTCAAACGGAGATGAGCACTGCCCCCTAGAGTTGAGAACAACTAGCACATATGTGCAAAGGGAGCCTTTACTTTCACCTTAGACTAATGAAAAGAAGGACTAGGGGACACGGGATAGCAGTGTTCCAATATTTGAGGGGCCCTTGCAAAGCCAAGAGGGTCAAAGCACCAAAAGGCAAGACAAGAAGCAATGGATGGAAACTAACCAAGGAGAGAAGCAACCTAGAATGGAGGAGAAACTTCTTAACGGTGACAACAATTAACCATCAGAACAGCTTTCCTCCAGAAATTATGAGTGCTGGAGATTTTTAAAAAAAAGAGACCAGAGAACTATTTGTCTGAAATGGCATAGGGTCTCCTGCCCAAGCAGGGGGTTGGACTAGAGGACCTCCAAGATCCCTCCCAGCTCTATTCCCCTTCCGCGTCGCTATTCTCAATGTCTCAATCCTGCGATCCTTTCCTTGTGAGTCCCGCTAAAGTTGTTGGGCCATTCCTTAGAGGAGGTGTGAAGAGAAGAGCGTGGCGAGCTTCCACGTTCTTTCCCATTAAATGAAGAGCGACATCTTTTTTTTAAACATCATTTGGGTCAGTCCTTCTTCCTCGCCTGGCAGAAGGATCCTGAAAGGAAGCCACAGGCCACCAGCTCTGCGAAAGCTGTAAAAGCTTTGATCCCGGTTTAAAGCTGCCTTGCCTCTCCTCCTCCTCCTCCTCCTCCTCCTCCTCCTCCTCCTCCTCCTCCTCCTCCTCCTCCGCTGGCTTCCCTCCCCTCCACCACCTCCCCCCTGCCCCACATTAGCCTCCAGCTCTCCGAGAGACGAGACTTCTGCCGTAGACCTCTCCCTCCCCTCCCGGCCCCAGCTTCCTTAGAAGGGGTAATTGTAGCAACACAACGAGCATATGGCCAGGCAGGGCTACCTGCTGGTGCACCAGATGTGAACTGGGTGCCTTCGATCAAGAGCGCATTGAAGTAGCCTCGCCTCCCTGTCTGTCTCTGGCAATTGCTCACCCTCTCCAGAAGCAGGTCTTTGAATGGCTGCTCTTAAAAAGGCCATGGGGGTGGCCTCTCTCCCCCTGGCTGTCTGTGTGCCTGGGGGGAAAGGCAGGCAGGGCGAGTGGGGAGAGAGGAGGGAGAAACAGCCTGTCCTTTCTAGGGCTGGTTGGTTGGTTGGCCTGCTACCCGCTCAAGCCTAAAGCAGGGCAGAGGAAGGCTTAGTTAATGTCAAATTAGAAAGGAGGGAGGGAGGGGGAAAGTTAAGGGGAAGGGAAAGAAAGAGAAAAAGAAAGGGAAAGGAGGATGGAAAGGGGAGGAGAGAGGGAAGGAAGGAAGGAGAATGGGAAAGGAGAGAATGTGGAAGGAAGAAAAGGAGGGAGGGAGGAGAAGAGGGAAGGGATGGAAGGATGGAGAAAGAGACAGGGGGAAAGGAGGGAGGGAGGGAAGGAAAGGGAAAGAGAGGGAGAAAAATAAAAGGAAAGGAGGAGAGAAGGGGAGGAGAGAGGGAAGGAAGGAAGGAAAAAAGAGAAAGGGGAAGGAGGGAGGGAGTGGGGTGACAAAAGAGAACGAGAAAAAGAAAGGGAAAAGGAAAAGAGGGAGGGGAGGAGAGAGGGAAGGAAGGAAGAAAAGAGAAACTGGAAGGAGGGAATGAAGAAGAAAGAAAGAAAGAAAGAAAGAAAGGGAGGGGGGAGGGGGGAGGAAGAGAGCGCAGGGAAGGAAAGGGAAAGGAGGGAGGGAGGGTGAGGGAGGAAAGAAAGAAAGAAAGGAAGGAAGGAAGGAAGGAAAGAATGGAAGAAGGAAGGAAAGAAAGAAGGAAGGAAGGAGAGAGATCGAAATCTCTGAAATCAAGAGATTTTTATTGGAAAAATCCTGTCATCAGACACACCATCTCTGGGGCTCTTGTTTCAGACATGAAGTTAGGCCCAAGACCATCTGAGGCCTCTTTGCAGCAGACAGCAACCCTTTCACAATACAACAAGAAAAGTGTCTCATTTTCCGTGGCCGGACTCAGCTGAATGGCTGCACCCAACTTATTTCTCTGTCGATATCTATCCACAGAAAATGTGTTTGGGGCCCACTAAGTGCCGCTCATCCCCTTCCTCCCCCTTCAGCCTGGCCCCCAGATAGATGGCAAGTTTTCAGTTGCAGGCAGCTTAATTATTCATTAATTGTTAACCATCAATTGGCAACAAGTAGGCTGTGTGTGTGTTTGTACAGCAATGGGAAAGTTGATACCCCAAACTACCCCGTTTCTCCACCTCCTCTGTTCATTTCAGGCTTCCTCTGGGTCTCCCGACTGTTACGGTGTTTGGATTTTATGAAGTCTTTGGAGTCAATGAAAACAGAAACACGAGCTCCATAATCCTTCTGTTCTCCCGTCCCCCTCCCAGGGGAGGGCAAGATTTGGGCTGGGTCTTGTCTCTTTAAGAGAGACTTGAAGCCGAGCGAGGAGAGTGAGATGGAAGGGGGTGACCAGAATATGGGCTTACAAAAGCTCTGGGGAGTCCCCAAACAATTAGAGTAATGAGGGAGAGACAAACCACAATCTTCTGCTTGCACAACGGAGACCCTGATTGCAGGAAAATAAACACGGACGACTGAAGTTGGGAGATGTCAGGTTGCTCTCAATCTGCTTAAACGTGACTCGGAGAGGACGAATGTGTTTTTAACCAGGCAAGGTGGTTTGTGAGACCCTGGTTGGTTGTGAATGCCTGGAAACCCTTGTGCTCCAACAAAGTGGGTAATCCAGTTTTTGGACTGGCACTATTCCTTGAACCCCGATGGTTATATCTGCATAACATGCTAAAACACCCCCTCCCCAAAGGGCTGGTGACAATTGTTTCATTTAACAATGGTTTGAAGGTACACCGGTCTCAGAGAAAGTGACTTGTGACCCCATCCTTGAAGTTATGACTGTCGCATCCCCCTTGCGTCAGGCCTGCAGCCATCTTTTCCTTTGGATTTTTTTCTATTATTCTGCTATGCATTTTCTATCGTGGGAAAATGGGAGGGGGAGTTAGATGCTATGTAGCCATGACAAAATTCTTTCTAGAAAGCCAAGGTCATCTTTTGTATCTACACCTAACTGGAATTGGATGGGTGGAACTGCCAGCACGGCAGTGGGAGATTGGACCATGGGATGGACTTGTGGGTGTGTGGGGGGCAAGATCTTGAACTTTCAACTAAGTGGGGAAAACCGAGAAGCTTTCAGATTTGGGTTTTCCCAGATGTGCCAACATGGCTGTCTTAATAAATTGGAACTTTCAGCAATACTTTCAGAGCCTTGGACTCTGATTTACTTTTGGATGCTATTTGCAACCCTCACACCTGGGGGGTCAAAGGATCACAATTCAGGTGCTTGGCACCTGGCTTGCATTGATGACAGTTCCCATCCATGGGGGTTCTCAAAGTAAACCCAAAGGATTGAACATTAAGACTGGAAAAGATGGATATGTACAGACCAGAGGGAAGTATTAATGACCATGTTCTACTAAAATAGGGACATGGTAGCTCAGTGGCTAAGACACTGAGCTTGTGGATCAGAAATGTTGGCAGTTCAGTGGTTCAAATCCCTAGTGCCACGTAATGGAGTGAGCTGCTGTTGCTTGTCCCAACTTCTGCTAACCTAGCAGTTTCAAAGTATGCAAAAACTGCAAGTAGAAAAATAGGAGCCACCTTTGGTGGGAAGGTAACAGCATTCCATGTGCCTTCGGTATTGAGTCATACCGGCCACATGACCATGGAGTCATCTTTGGACACTGCTGGCTCTTCGGCTTTGAAATGGAGATGAGCATCGCCCCCAGATTCAGGAACAACTAGCACATATGTGCGAGGGGAACTTTTACCTTTCTATTAAAATATACAGTTGAAGAAACCTTGGATACATCTGTTCTTTTTCTGTGGGCACACTCCCAATTCACAAGACCCACCAAATCTTCATCTAGAATAGCTTTGGTGTGCATTCAGTAAGTGCAGTCGCCTGGAAGTTTGAGTTTTGGTGACTTCAAAAACATATCATGGCGTTTCCATGGGAACCTCTTACCTAGAGTAGGTGTGTCCAACCTTGGCAAGCCTGGGGGATTCAGGTTTTAAAGTTGCCAAGGTTGGACGCCCCCAACTTAGACCTTTTCCAAGTTGTAACTTCCCATCTAGCCTAAAGCTCTAGCATTTCTTGATGGCTTCCCATTCAAGTACCAACCAACTCTGGCCCCTTTTCTTTTCAACATCAGCCAATGATGACAAATCTTCTGTACATCCAAAAATAAATACTTGGAAGCTAAACAACAAGGATCTGCTAACCTCTTCCCAATTGAGCCTCACTAATGTGTAATATTGTCCGGCTACTTCGTAGACCTTCCTTCCACCAAAAGGATTGCCAGCATTATTTCACTAGCAACTTGCCTTACTTCAATTCTCTAGAAAGGCTGGAGAGACTCTTCAATTCCTTTCCCAAAGATAATTCTTCTCCCCTTGAGGAAGATGGCTGGATGGAGCAGGAAATCAAGATAACGTGGGTTTTTGAGCAAGGAACTCGATGCTTCATAGCAACCACCCCACCTAACACTTCATCCGTATACATTGTTTTTTTCTTTTAACATGGAAAGGTAACAGGCTCACTTGGCCAACACGATGCATCATGAATTGCTACCAGACCTTACAATACAATACAGTACAATACAATACAATAGCAGAGTTGGAAGGGACCTTGTAGGTCTTCTAGTCCAACCCCCTGCGTGGGCAGGAACCTTATACCATTTCAGACAAATGGCTATCTAACATCTTTTTAAAGACTTCCAGGGTTGGGGCATTCACAACTTCTGGAGGCAAGCTGTTCCAGAGGTTAATTGTTCTAACTGTCAGGAAATTTCTCCTTAGTTCTAAGTTGCTTCTCTCCTTGATTAGTTTCCACCCATTGCTTCTTGTCCTGCCCCCAGGTACCTTGGAGAATAGTTTGACTCCCTCTTCTTTGTGGCACCCTCTGAGATATCGGAACACTGCTATCATGTCTCCCCTGGTCCTGAACCTTGTTCAGAAAAGTTTTAAAAGTGGGACATGCTCTGGTTGCATTGGCTTACAACCTTGCAGGACATCTTGAAGCTTTCAAATGGTGTCCATGAAGAGGTCCAAGGTTTGCCTCAACAGTCATAATTGAACAAGAAGTTCAATTGGAAGTGGAGGAAAGTTGATTTCTTCTTCTTTTCCTTCAACCTTCTGAACTTTTAATTTCTGGCCAAATAGGGGCAATATATTAAGCTTTTGCCTAGTTCCTTCTACCAATATCCAGGCTCAGATTTTTGCCAGCGCTCATTTCCGCTCTCACCCAAGCACCGTCCCTGCCTCTACTCCTAAAAAGGTCCCAGTGGATACACTTAGCATCTTAATTGGCTGTACAGCTGTTTTATGTGATGGCGCAGGAAGAAGGGGAGGCAAACTCATTTTATAAAGGGTAGCGAGAAGATCATTTGTAGCAATTATTCTCAAATTGAAGTGAAGAAAGCTGTCATTCCTGCATTTATTGTTTCTTCTCCCTTGTATGGTTGTTGGTGTTTTCCTTCTCATGCTGATGATGGTGGAATATCACACAAGCACCCTGTCAAGAGAGATATTCAATAAACATTTGACACCCAAGTGCAAGAATACATGGCCTGTGGCAAATATGAATTATTCAGCCAGAAATCAAGATAATTTTGCTTCTCACTTAAGAAACCAGTCCCTTCTTTTCTTCCTTGCCATACTATTTCTTTCTTCCTTTATCTCTCTCTCTCTCTTTCTCTTTTGCCTCTTTCTGTCTGTCTTGTTGTTCCTTTTACTAATCCCAGTGAATGTGATTATAATGATTTTCGTTTCTATATTTCTTTTCTATAAAGGAAGAGAGAAAGAAAGGAAGAGGAAGAAAGAAAAAAAGGAATTTGATTTCTTGATCTGTGCCTGCATCTGATTGTCTATAGTAAGAAGCATCAAGAGCCAAAGCTCAGGGAAATAAGCAAATTTTATGGATTGATGCAGATACAAATTAACAGAATTGGAAAGGACCTTGTAGGTCATCTAGTCCAACTCTCTGCCCAAGCAGGAGACCCTATACCATTTCTGACAAATGACAGTCTAGTCTCTGTTTGAAAGCTCCAAGTGATGAAGCTCCCACAACTTCTGAAGGCAACTTCTGTTCCATTGGTTGATTGTTCTCACTGACAGAAATTTTCTTCTTATTTCCAGCTTGAATCTCTCCTTGATCAATTTTCATCTATTATTCTGTCTGGCCTTCAGGTGCTTTGGAAAATAGTGTGACCCCCTCCTCTCTGTCGCAGCCCCTCAAATATTGGAAGACTGCTATCAATTAACCAATTTCATTGTAATTTTTACAATGACAATAAAGATTATTATTATTATGTCTCCCCTGGTCCTTCTCTTCACTAGACTAGCCATGCCCAGTTCCTGCAACCGTTCATCGTATGTTCTAGCCTCCAGTCCCCTCATCATCTTGGTTGCTCTTCTCTGCACTCTTTCTAGAGTCTCCACATCTTTTCTATAGCGTGGTGACCAAAACTGGATGCAGTATTCAAATTGCCAGGCCCAAAATCAAGTACAGTGTTACTGTAGATGATCAAAAGAAGGGAATATTCTCTTAACACTCAAGAACTCCTACAACATGAAGCTCAGGATAGCTTAGTTCCTCATCCTCTTTGATATCTCTTTTATCTTCATTTTTTATGGCTAGATCAAGATATTTCAAAAATCACAAGGATTGTGCTTAATTATGTTTAAACCTAAGGCCTCTGGTCTGGAATCTCTAATTATTCATCTGAATGTTGCCATTGTGGTCCAAGATGCTGCTTTTATACTATTCATAAAATATCAAGGAATCAGATCTTAACAAAATCTTGCTTGTCCAAAAATGTTCATCTTATAAGCAGCTGCTAAGTTATTTGGAGGTTTTAGTTCCAATTTCCTTCAAGTAAATAAAAATATATGGATGAAACAAGTATCTTATGGGAGTGATATACTATATTTATCTAAAAGGAAAACTAGTTTGCTTTTCCTCTATATAATTTACCAACAAAATGAGAAACTTGTTTGACATTAGCTGAGAAATGCAATATTGGAGGTAGATACGTTTTTCCTTGTATTAAATTGCTTTGAGGTATTCATCTTAAATCTTTCCTTAACATTTTGCTTTCTGGGTGATTAACTTTACACAGGACACTCAATCTAAGCTATCCAACTGCATTTCCTGTGTCCACGTAACATGCTATGTATGGACATAATGAATTGTATTATGGTTACGTGATGTTCTAGTTCACATTAGATACTAAAGTTCCATATTAACCTGGTTTCACATTTTGAATAAACTCAGCCAATATGCTGGACTCCAGCCCAGCCCACACAGGCAACAAGTGATTGGAAACACATGGAATAATTATCAATTTCATAGCAAGGATTTCTAGAGGATTCCAGCTGCCTAATTTTTCCTAGCAATTCTTACAATATTTGTAAGATGTCCTGATTTGCAATTTTTAGACCTTATACAATATTTTGATATAGACTTAGCTATTATTATTTTATGTTGCCCTTCATAAAACCAGTGTTTTTCATTTAAGCTGAACTCAAATCTCTCATCATGCACAGCCAATGTAATAATTCTGATTGAGAGAGTTATTTGGTTGGCTAAATATTGATTGCCTTTCTGACTGCTGCTAGACCTTTGACCTTGCTCTGATCCCTTTTGAGTTACATTCCCATTTTAGAGCTGCTTTAAGGAAGCTCTTCCTGGTTGAGCTACTCTTTGGGGGATGGGGCAAAGCATCCAAGTTGTCATCTGGGTGGCCCCTACCCTGCATTTCCTTCACTTGTATAAATCCCTGAAGCAATGCATCCTTTTATCTGTGAATTTAGATAGAGAAAGAAATGCAAAGGAATGTTGTAAGAAAAAAAGAGCTTGCAATGTATCAATTCCAGTTAGGAAATTTATAGAGTCAATAAAATCTGTACATGATAGCAGTGTTCCAATATTCGAGGGGCTGCCACAGAGAGGAGGGGGTCAAACTGTTTTACAAAGCACCTGAAGGCCAGACAAGGAACAATGGATGGAAACTGATCAAGGAGAGATTCAACCTGGAAATAAGGAGAATTTTTCTGACAGTGAGAACGATCAACCCATGGAACAGCTTGCTTTTGGAAGTTGTGGGAGCTTCATCATTGAAAGCTTTCAAGAAGAGACTGGACTGCCATCTGTCAGAAATGGTGTAGGATCTCCTGCTTGGGCAGGTGACTGGACTAGATGACCTACAAGCTCCCTCCCAACTCTGTTAATCTGTAAAAAAAAGTCTAAAAATTCCAATTTGAAAGTTCATTGAGTACACAAAATATTGCATTTATATGTGCTTTGCTGATCTCCATCAACCACAGTTTTACAGCTCAGTCTGTCTTCTTTGCTGAAATCTCCTTACTCAAGTAAAAAGGGTTTCAACAATTCTTTCCCTTAGGTTATTTTTTTCCTTTTTCTTCTCTCTCATTCATAGTGCCAAGGTTTCCATCTCCCTTATTTTCTCCTGAGTAGCCATTGTTGGCAATGCTACATTGTTTACAAAATTGGGGACTGGCTGTCAGCCAATTGGAGCTGAGAAGCTTGGAAATAATAGCCCAGGCGCCAGGCATTAGAGGGGAAGGAGAAGGCAGGTTGTTGGTGATGTCACATCTCGGAAAGCTAGAGAGGAAGAACAGGAAGAGGAAGATCTGACATAAATTTGGAGAGAAATATGAAAATGTACACCATTGTGGAAATTGAGGCTCCACACCAGATGGTCTGGAACACACAAACTAGATGTGAAGGGGGTATCATGACAAAAACGTGATGCAAGTTAGATATTTAAGAAGCTAAAAAACAAGGCAGGTGAGAGGCCTATCAATTGATGTTAGAGAGTCAACGTCTTCCTTCAATGAACAGGAAGACTATAGAAGACAAGACAAAACGTAGAGTTTACGGTAAGTGGGCATTTGTTGAAGCTATGGAAGGAAGAAGGAAGAATAACAGGAATTCCTTGACTTACAACCATTCATTTAGCTGGCCATAGGGGGCGAACATCTTGCCCCTGTGGATGGGGCACGCAATTTGGGTGTCCTCCTCGATGCCCGGCTGTCCATGGAAGATCAAGTGACAGCCGTGGCCAGGAGGGCGTTTTACCAGGTTCGCCTGGTTCGCCAATTGCGCCCCCTATTGGATCGGGACGCCCTGTGCACAGTCACTCATGCGCTCGTGACATCCCGACTGGACTATTGTAACTCTCTCTACATGGGGCTCCCCTTGAGGTGCACCCGGAGACTTCAGCTAGTCCAGAACGCAACCGCGCGAGCAATTATGGGAACCGCTAGGTTTACCCATGTAACACCGCTCTTGCGCGAGCTGCACTGGCTACCTGTCGTCTTCCGGGTGCGCTTCAAGGTGTTAATTATCATCTTTAAAGCGCTCCATGGCTCGGGACCTAGCTATCTGCGGGATCGGATCCTGCCTCATACATCCTCACGGCCGATTCGCTCCCACAGAGAGGGACTTCTCCGGGTGCCGTCCACTAGACATTGTCAGCGGGCGACACCCAGGGGAAGGGCTATCTCTGTGGCGGGCCCGGCCCTCTGGAACGACCTTCCCCCCGATATCAGGACGACCACGGACCTCCGCTCCTTCCGTCTTAAATTAAAAACTCACTTTTTCTGTCTGGCCGGCCTAGGATAAGTCTCTCTGTCTTTGGGGGTTTTACTGGGAAATTAGTACTGTTTAGTTTTAATGGGGAAATTTTAGCGCAGGTTATGTTTAATTCGTTTTTAGAATTGTTTGTATGTATTTATTGTTTTTATTCTACCTGTGCACCGCCCCGAGTCCCTGTGGGGAGAGGGTGCGGTTTTATAAATATTAAATATTATTATTATTATTATTATTATTATTAAATGTTTGAAGTGACTGGGAGAAAAAGTGACTTCTGATCAGTTCAACAGCCCTGCAGTCATGTAAAATTGTCATGTAAAATTTTTACAACGGTTGTAGCATCTCAGAAACCTGGAATAGCCATTTGCTGCTTTCCCAGCCAGCTTCTGACAAAGAAAGTCAAAGCTGGATTTGCTTAAGGACCACATCGTTCATCAAACAACTGCGGTGATTTTCTTGACAACTCGGGGGGGGGGGAGGGAAGAGATTGCAAAATTGGGTCTGGATCACTTACCAGCCATCTTGCGTAGCAGCCGAAGTTCTTGTCCCAGTTGAAGACTAGCAATGTCCAAATGGTGTTTTAAGTATGTACACACACACACACACACACACACACACACACACACCAGCTGCAACTAGCATTTGGTTGAGATGAGGATGTCTGCTCGTTCACCATCAGAGAGCTAAGATACCCCCTATGTCTATGCTGCAAAATGATATTGGGTTTTTAATTGCTCATTGTCATGACCGCCTGCAAATGTTTCCCAAGAAATGCAGTTTGGTACCTTGGAATTCCAACCCAAGTTAAAACTAATTGAAGACTAGTTCTGGATAAAGTTTGTAGGTAGGGCCTGGAAGAGAATTGAAATCAAGATCAACACATTTGAAAAGTCAGCACCTTGGATAGCTCCACACGGAGATGACTGCACAACTCAAAAGGGCAGACTCAGATGATGCTCCAAGCATGGATTGGAGCTGATGATGGATGGGTCTACAGTAGCCAGCATTGCAGTCATGATGTCTAGTGCTTCCTCTTTTAAGAAGTCTCTTCTGCTTTACAGAACCACTTCCAAGTATCAGAATACGGAAATGTGGGCTTTATTGTCCCACCAGAACTATTATAACTTTATCAACGTTTCTCCTATTATTTAGAACACACTTTGGGCTGTGAAACTTATAAAATTCCATATGTTTAAGTCTGGGGAGTAAATTATCCATAAGTACATTTTGGATCAAACTGTTCCAGATTCAACGGTGTTAGACATACTCAGAGACGCCAAGCTGCTTCTGTATATTATGCCTTGTGAGCCAACTTTGGAAAGAACCAGCTTGATGTAAGGTTTAAAAGCATCAGGCTAGAAACAGGATGACTGTGAGTTCTAGTCTTGACTTAGAAACAAAGACTGATGGGTGACCTTGGGCTTATCCTTCCCTCTTAGCCCTAGGAAGGAGGCAGTGGCAAACCACTTCTGAAAAACCTTGCAAACAGAACTGCAGCTCCAGGCAATTGCTAGGAGTCCATTCCGACTTGAAACCAAACAACCCTGGATCTTCCTTGTCTTAGTAGAGGTCTAGCCATCCATAGGAATAAAAGCTCTAGAGGTGGCCTGATGCCTAGGGAAAGAAGAGCTGTGAATTCAGAATTTGGGAGTGAAATGTTCAGTAGATCCTAGTTCAAGGGTTCCCGACTCTAGGGGGCGGTGCTCACCTCTGTTTCAAAGCTGAAGAGCCAGCACTGTCCAAAGACATCTCCGTGAACATGTGGCTGCCATGACTAAACACTGAAGGCACACGGAACACTGTTACATCCCCACCAAAGGTTGTTCCTATTTTTCTACTTGCATTTTTACCTGCTTTTGAACTGCTAGGTTGGCAGAAGCTGGGACAAGTAACGGAAGCTCACTCTGTTATGCGGCGCTGGGGATTCAAACTGCTGAACTGTCGACCTTTCTGATCGACAAACTCAGTGTCTTCGCCACGGAGCCACCTTCTTCTAGCTTCTATTTAAATCTTGGAGAGGTGCAGGTTGCGGCTTCTTTCAAGCAAATGAAAGAAACAAGGAAATTTGCTTCTTTCAAGCAAAAGAGATAAATGGACTCTTTCAAGCAAGAGCCCATTTGTCTGGACCAGGTGTTGGCAACCTTAAACACTGAAAGAGCCACAGAGGTCCTAATCGGAAGCCCCCCGTTCAATTCTGGAGCTGACCAGAAGTCCGGTTCCCCCACCCTAGAGTCTCCTCCTAGCATGGCATCCTTTTCCCTCTACCTGTCCTAACCAAAAACCCTTTCAACTGTGGAGCCGACCAGTGACAGGGAGCCACAGCAGAGGGATGACAGAGCCACATGTGGATCCAGAGCCGCAGATTGCCAATCCCTGTTCTAGTTAAAGTATTGTTCGGCCCCAGAGGATTGCATTGTATGTGATTGTCATGGGCCTCATCTGTCTTGAGTAGCTCTCTTTTACCCGGTGTTTTGAGTTGTCCCTCAGGTCTTTCTTTCCGAGACCTCCATCTTCCTTCTTCCTACCCTGGAGGAGGGAATGCAATGCATGTTCCAGAAGCAGAGAAAAACCAATTGCTGTTTGCAGAAGGAGATGGTTTAATCGCATTAATATGCATGATGCAAGGAGAAGGGGTATCCTTTGCATTAAATATTTACCATTCAAGCCTGGGACTGCCTTCTAGGAATTAAAAGTCCTGAAATAATTGCTGAAAGGGGACCCTAGAAACAAGGCAGGAGAGGGACACACTCCTGCATGATCATCCCCCAAGACCCAACCATCCCCCACCCTCCACATACCTATACCAGAACTGCAAGTTTGTGCAATCTGCATCCCTACAGAAGAGGTCAGGTTGTGTTGTCTGGAGAAGATGTCATATTGCTCATCAAGACAGCTGAGACTGAGAAGTTATGCTATCTGTCCATGGCCCAAATCTCTGTAGGTCCATTAGATGCAAATGAGCCCTGTTTGAAAAATGTAAAGCAGGTTTCAAATCCTAAAGCTTTATTAGTATAAACCACCAGGAGTCCTAAGATGATGCTATCCTAAACTAGACACACGTGTTCCCATGTTTTATGCTATTTTGTTGGTTGTTGTTGTTGCTGTTGCTATCGTTGAAGGAACCATTTATTGAATTCTTGAGCTTGTCAAGAAGTAGGAAGTCTGAATTCTTTGACTTCTTCAGATTCAGATCCAAACAAAATCAAATGCTTTCTGGTTCAGGAGGGTAGTCTTGAAACCTGGACCTAGTTCCTGGAGTTCTCCAAAACTTTCAGACCTTTGAATGTGCCAGAAGGAAGGAATTATTGAATCCACGTAGAGAGTTACAACATTACCTGTATTACGTCTATTCTAAGTTTTGTGTTGAACCTTCCCGTTCGCCTTCTCCTCTTCTTCTTCCTCCTTCTCATCCTTAGCCTGGAAAAATTCACGGAAATGTGAAACCTTCATCTAAAGCAGGGGTGTCCAAACTTGGGAACTTTAAGACTTGTGGACTTCAACTCCCAGAATTCCCCAGCCAACATGGCTGGCTGGGGAATTCTGGGAGTTGAGGTTCACAAGTCTTAAAGTTCCCAAGTTTGGACACCCCTGATCTAAAGCATCGAATGGGCTAAACATTAAAGCTAGGCAAATTCTTTGCAGCTGAGCATTTCACAACCATGTTTAGATGAGAGGGAGCATTTCCACTGCAGCCATAGGTTGAATGAAAACCCAAAGTGGCCTAAAACAGGATCTGTATACCACATGAGCCAGAAAGATGGCCGAGAAAGTATCTACAGACCCTTGACATCCTGGATATAAGTTGTTTCGACTCCTCCCCTTGGAACAGTGCTATAGAATAGGGCACTGCATGCCAAAAAAAAAGCTTTTCCCCTTTTGCCATCACTCTGCTAAACACCTAATTCTCACAGCACTGTCTTATGTCTAAGGATATTTGCCCATGTAGTAGGGCTGTATTACTGTTATCCTTCTCATCTTTCCTACTATACCGACTCAAAAGCATCACATATATTGTTTTGTTCATTTTCTATTTACCTTTTCTTTTTTCTTTTAAAAGAACCCATCTAATTCCCCCTCCAATTATCTTCTGCTTCCACTTGATAACACTGGCACCAAATGGATATCAACGTTTAAATTTTATTAAAAAAAATAACAACAAAGTAAACAGATAACATTTAAGAACTTCCTCCTGGGAATAAGGAGGAAGAGAGTCTAGACGTGGGAAAGGGTTGATGTAGATTCTGCATAAATTGCCTTCAATCCCAAAGGCGGAATCTCTAAAGGCAAGGTTAGGGAGATTTTTCACACACTTTCTACAAAATCCACTCAAAAGAAAAGTTGCCAGAGCTTCATCACGGTTAGTTATAAAGCCAATTTCTAATAGCGCAAAGAGAGCCAGTTTGTTGTAGTGCTTAAGGCATAAGGCTAGAAACTGGGAGACTGTGAGTTCTAGTCCTACCTTAGGCATGAAGCCAGCTGGGTGATCTTGAGTCAGTTCCTCTCTCTCTCAACCCTAGGAAGGAGGCAATGGCAAACCACTTCAGAAATCTTGCCAATTTTGTGGACTAAATTGTCAGGAGGCGACATGGAGATGGAGATGGAGGAGGAGGAAGAATAATAGAAAGAGAAGGAGGAGGAGGAGGAGGAGGAGGAGGAGGAGGAGAGGAGGAGGAGTAGAAGAAGGGGAAGAATAAGAGAAAAAGAAATAGAAGAGGAAGAGGAGGAAGAAGAGGGAGAGGGAGAGGGAGGGGGAGGGGGGGAGGAAGAGGAGAAGAAGAAGAAGAAGAAGAAGAAGAGGAAGAGGAAGAGGAAGAGGAAGAGGAAGAGGAAGAAGAAGAAGAAGAAGAAGAAGAAGAAGAAGAAGAAGAAGAAGAAGAAGAAGAAGAAGAAGAAGAAGAAGAAGAAGAAGAAGAAGACAGCTACTTTCAAGTCAACTTTTCAAAAAGGAGCTTTCATACTTTGGTTCCAAAGAATACTTTTTTCCAAATCAACACACACACACACCAGCCAACAAAACAATATTTTCTTACTTGTTTCCGCTTTGACCTTTGGACTCTACATGTTAGACGTCTTCCAGATTTCCCAACGAAAAACTGCTGTCGTTGTGTCTTTTCAGGCACCAAGACTGGGATTATTACAGAGACCCATTTGGACAATCGGACTGGTGGTTGTCTCCACTGCTAAACTTCGCCGTGATGAGTTCCCTTCCCTGTGACTGGCCAAGCAGAGACATTTTCTACGCAGAACTGTCTGCCCTCCTCAGATCAGATGAGGGAGCCTCACTTTTTTTTTTTTTTTTTGCACAAGGCAGCCTATGAAATATTTAGCGGGCCGCCAAAGGCAATTACATTAGAGAAGCTAGTTAAACACCCCTTAGCCGAGGGCACCCTCCCCCCCCCCACCTGCCATGTAAATCAAACAAATTGGACCCTTTTCACAATCAACACACATGATTTTATTTACAATAAATAATTTAGGGTTTAAAAAAAAAAAAGCAAGGACACGTTTTTGGCCCATCCGTAAATTTTTCTCCTCGTTTTCATGCACTTTTGTGTTCTCTGCCGAGAGTTCACAGACTCAGGGATCCTGGGTTTCCTCCTTAATGCAGGAGGTGGGGTTGGTGTTGGGGGGGGGGAGAAAGAGAGAGATTTACTGCCTGAGTGATCCTTTAAAAGATTCCTATTTCTTAATGGAAGGAAGAGCTATGTTCGCTCCAGAAATTCACCAAGTTGTCCATGCAGGATTAATGCTAAAGGAAGAGGCAATTCACCTTGTTAATTGTCCCCTCTGGCATCTTGGGTGGGTGGCTGTATATATATATATATTCCTCATTAAGATCTCTCCTTAGTCACAAAATGGAAGGCCCATTTTGAAGGGAGAGTTTTGCTGATGTGATTATTTCTTAATTCTCTCTCTTTTTTTTTTTAAGAGCTGGAAATCAGCTCTTTTCTAATCCAATGCAAACCATCATCCACTGAAGATCCATAATTAGTAAGGTAGGCCTTTGGAAAACTTTTCACAACTCTTGACCTTCAAACAAGCATTGAAATGTAAAAAAAGAAGGCAGTGAATATATCTACAGACCCTTTGCATCCTGGACATAAATTGTTTCAACTCTTACCCTCAAAACAACAATATACACTGCACACCAAGACAACTAGACACAAGAACAGTGTTTTCCAGAACTCCATCAACTCTGCTAAACAAATAATTCCCTCAACACGGTCAAACTATTCACTAAGTCTGCATTACTATTACTATTAGTCTTCTCATCGTTCCTATCACCCATTTCTTCCCACTTATAGCTGTATGACTGTAACTTTGTTGCTTGTATCCTTATGATTTATATTGACTGTTTCCTGATTGTTTATTTGTACCCTATGACTATCATTAAGTGTTGTATCTTTTTTATTCTTGATGAATGTATTTTATTCTCCTTATGTACACTGAGAGCATATGCACCAAAGATAAATTCCTTGTGTTTTCAATCACATTTGGCCAATAAAGAATTCAATTCAATTCAATTGAATTGAATTGAATTCAATTCTATTCTATTCTATTCTATTCTATTCTATTCTATTCTATTCCAGCTCACACCAGATTCAGCCTTCCTGATTTATATGTAAATAACAAAGTTAGCTGATTATATCACGAGCCATCTGCAAAGTACAATAGTATTTGACATTCTTCTGAAGGCAAATTCAATAGGCATAAAATTGTCCTGTAAACCATATTCTGCTATTTTTCTGCTTTTCCCATATAATTAAGGGTACTAGGCCTATCCACTTCTGTGTATGTCTAGCTATGATCCTCAGTAATGCCTTCGCCAAAATATTGATTATTAAAGAATTTGTAGTATGGCCCAATCCTGACAAAATAATACTGAAGAACCAAGTACTTTTAAGTAAAGAAATATGGTTGGTTAAATTGACAGGTCTTGCTGAGATGAAGAAGCTAACTGTCTTTGATTAGCGAAAAGGCTCTACATTTTTGGTGACTGGAAAACTTTTATGGACTTTTTGCTTAAAAATGGGGCGGGGAGAATGAACGTGTGATTTATTGCTTCAATAATTAGACAAAGCCTAAATCATAGAAAGAAGAGTGGTGGGGAGAGAGAGAGATGAAAATATAATTGTAGTTATAACTGCTGTGATTAGAAACCACTTCCTTGTATCTTTTTCCTTTCTTTTCTACTTTTTAAAAGTTATTTTATTATCTTCTATTTTTTCTTTTTCTTCTATTTTTTCTTCTTTATGTTAGTTTATATTAGTTTCCATCTTCTTTTTAAAATGCTTCAATAAAAATCCTTAAAGAAATTAAGTAGGAAAATATGAATTATGTCTACATTAGTTTCTCTTCGTCGTTTTTTTTAAAATCTTATATTCTCGCTCCAGTGTGAACTTTTACATTTTTACAATAAATTTGCAGACTGTATAAATGTTTTAAAAGGATTACATTTTATTTTATCACATCATTAAAAAAATGTGCCACCCAAACCTCAGATTGTGTTCTTTTTCTAACATTCTCTTGTTCCTCAACAGAGGTGATGTGGCCACGTAAAGACAATCAACGAGGGATGGATTGCAAAAGAAAAACATGAAGGGAGAATGAATGGGTGAAGAGGAAAGAGAAGAAAGAGAAAGTCAGTTGTGCTTGTATGAAATTGATGAGATCCGCAAAAAGAAAGAAGTATAAACATCAATGGTAAGGGTAGAGATGTGGTGGTAAAAAGGGAAAAAAAACACTTAATCATTCCCCTGGTATAGCCAGCAAAGGGAGGAGAGCCTGTGGTTTAGAGGTTAATACATTTACCTAATATGCAAGTAGTCTGGGTTCGAATCCCAGAAGGGCATGGCTAGCTGATGAGAGCTAAATAGCTTGAAATAGATCTATACTAGTCTCCTTTTGTTTCTTTGTCAGTAAAACACAAATTCAATACAAAAATAGTTTGTTTGCAAAAGCTTCCTGGATTGGGGCTGAAAAGCGAGAATGGGAGCAGTATGCACCAACCCATAATTGAGTAGACCAGGTTGCCTTGACAAAAAAACACGTGAAAAGATGATGGTGTGCAAAGCTATAAGGAACAGTGTAATCTAAATTAGTTCTGTGTTCTTCTCTTTTCTTCTCTCCTCTCCTTCCTTTCTCTCCTCTCTCTTCCCCTCCCCCTTTCCTCTCCTCTCCTTCTCCTTCCTTCCTCTCCTCTCCTCCCTCTCCCTTCTACTACTTCTCCCTGAGAACCTCTACCCATCTCACTAGCTCAGAGGAAGTGGACAGCCTTGAGGCCCCTTCCTTAAGCGTTGTCACCCAATGGAACCCGGTCTTCTCTGTAGTCACTTTTGGAGGACCTTCCAAGCTGAGATCTGAAGAGCTTCAACTCATTCCAGAACTCATTGCTGAAGACCTGGCTCCTTCCTTCCCCAAGTATCGGGCTAGGATGGGGTTGAGTCAGCAAGTCAAGAGTTTGATTGGTTTGGCCACCTGATGGGAAGGAAATGACTCATCTATGGGTTTTTTTTAATGCCATTGTTTTAATGGGTTGTCGTGAGCCGTCCAGGATCTCTAGATAAGATAGGCAGCCATGGAATACACCAACTAACATCAATTTGGAGCACTGGTGGGTTAAAGCTCGCTGGTGCCTTAAGCACTGAAAAATCTTGATTCCCTCCCCTCCTTTAGACATACTGTACAAATCTTCATTGTTTTTTTTTTCTTTCTTTCTCAAATTCGTGGTGCCCCCTTGGGCCTGGTGTCCGAAGCATGTGCTTAAGTCTGCTTCATGGTTAATACATCACTGGTTTGGAGAATTCGGGCAACCAAGAAGCCTAACTTTTAGGGTCATTTTTCAAAGCGGAGAACAGGGGAGGCTCTCCTAGCCTCTCCCGCCCAGCTCCATCCTTCTTCTCTGAGCTCTCATCGCTCAGCAACTTGGCCCCAACCGGTTGGCAGCGAGAAGGATGCCCGTCGGACCGGAGAGTAGCCCGCCGCTGCCGCCTTCTCCCTCCCGGTGGCCAGGATGGGAGGCAGGGAGACCCAAAAGCGGCACCCCCGAAAGGGGGGCGGGCACGGGCCGCCCCTTTCAGCCAATGAGGAGGCGGCCCGCTGGATGGGCGTGGCCAGGACGGCCCTATAATGCCATTGAGGGTGCCGGAGCGCTCGGTCAGAGACAATAAGACGCGCCGGCGAGCTGGAGCGGCCACCTGCTCGCCTCCTCTGGTTGTTCCTCGCCGCCGCCGCCGCCGCCGCCGCCCCCCTCGCCGCCAACATGATGTCCATGAACAGCAAGCAGGCGTTCAGCATGCACCCCATGCTGCACGAGCCCAAGTACACCCACCTGCACTCCAGCTCCGAGGCCATCCGGAGAGCCTGCCTGCCCGCCCCGCAGGTAAGAGGAAACGAGGGGGGGGGGGGAGAGAGCCGGGAAGGAAAAGGAAGCGGTTGGGGGGGGTTCAGGCTAGCCAGGTTGGGTCTCCTCGCCCCCCACCCTCCCCAAGGTGGAGGCCCCAGGAGAGCCGCAAGCGCTTCCCTCCCTCTGGGGTCCCTATTCCCGTGAGAAGACCAAAGGGGAATCGGGTGGGCTTCGGAGAGAGCTTGGCAGATCCCGCCGGGGAAAATCTTCCCCCGGGACTTTCGCAGGATGCAGGCGGCATCGGCTACAACCCCCCCCCCCTCTCCCATCCACCCCCCAACCCCGCCGCGATGCTAAAGGGGGAAGAGAGTTGCGCTCGGTGTAGCTTCCCGTTTGGGGGAATAATCGACCCCCGAAGAGATTCGAGACCTGAAAAACGTCGCGACATGTTGTTGAGCGCCCCCACCCCCTCCTCCAGCTTTACTCCTGATCCCTCAAACTCACAACTGCTTAAAAAAGGAGAAAAAACCCAACTTTTACCTCTTTCAAGCTCTTTCAGGGTTCCAAGGGGCGTTTTAGTCCCTGCTGGGACGCCTGGAGCAGAGGGGTGGGCGGTTGTGACGGGTCGGGGGGGGCTTAGAGAGAGATTGGTGGCCCGGTGGGCACGAATTGGCTAGGATGAAGACCTAGGGATATGGGTGTCTTTCTGTATTGGCTGCGCATGCTGGGAATTGTAGTTATTGGATATCTTGGTGGCCCGAAGGGGGAAAGCAGTGGGGCGAGGGGAACCCAGCCGTTGGGGGGGGAGGGGAGGGGAGGGGGAAAAACCTTCCGAGGATCCCGGATTTTCCCTTTTCGGGGTTCGCCGGTCGGGCCTGCTGAGCCAGGAAGGAGCCAGGGCTGGCAAGCCAAGGGGGTTGGTGACGGGACATCTCCCGGCGGTTTCCCCTTCTCTAAGCCTGGTGTCGTCTCTCTTCTTCCCCTCCGCCCCCCCCACCCCCACCCTCAACCTCGCAGCTGCAGAGCAATTTTTTCCACGGCCTGGATGAGACGTTGCTGCGCGGGGCCGAGGCGCTGGCGGCCGTGGACCTGGTCTCGCAGAAAAGCCACCCCTTCAAGCCGGACGCCACCTACCACACCATGAGCAGCGTCTCCGTCTCCTGCACGCCCACCTCCTCCTCCGTCCACCTGCACCCGGCCTCCATGCTCAGCGGCCACGCGCACCACGCGCCCCCGCACCAGCCGGCCCAGGGCCTGGAAGGCGAGCTCTTGGAACACCTCACTTCGGCCTTGCCCCTGCCCGACGTGGGCGCCGCCTCGGCCCACCAGCACGCTCACCACGCCGCCGCCCACCTGACGGGCCTCAACGGGCTGGGCCACCCGGCGCACGGGCAGCCGCCCCTGGCCATGGGGCCCCACCCGCCGCACGGCCTGGCCTCGCACCCCGCCGTCCTGGCCGGCCCCGAGACGGAGACGGACCCGCGGGAGCTGGAAGCCTTCGCCGAGCGCTTCAAGCAGCGGCGCATCAAGCTGGGCGTGACCCAGGCCGACGTGGGCTCGGCCTTGGCCAACCTCAAGATCCCCGGCGTGGGCTGCCTGAGCCAGAGCACCATCTGCCGCTTCGAGTCGCTCACCCTCTCGCACAACAACATGGTGGCCCTCAAGCCCATCCTGGAAGCCTGGCTGGAGGAAGCCGAGCGCGCCCAGCGCGAGAAGCTGGCCAAGCCCGAGGCTTACTCGACGGGCGACAAGAAGCGCAAACGCACCTCCATCGCGGCGCCCGAGAAGCGCTCGCTCGAGGCCTACTTCGCCGTCCAGCCTCGGCCTTCCTCCGAGAAGATCGCCGCCATCGCCGAGAAACTGGACCTCAAGAAAAACGTGGTGCGGGTCTGGTTCTGCAACCAGAGACAGAAACAGAAGCGCATGAAGTTCTCCGCCGCTTATTAGGGAGGCTGCGGACGGGCAAGGAGGGGAAGGGGCGCACGCTGCCCACGCCACGCGCGGGACTCGGAGGCGCGGCCGGCTTCGGACGGTTGAGACGGGGCGCCAGGCCCCGAAGTGGAGGCCTGCTTCCTCGGTGGGCGCTGCAGCCACCCCGAACTTTGGGAACCGCTCCCTCCCTCCTCCGGCCGAGGTGTGCGCGTCGCGGGGCGAGCGGATAAGAACCGAGTCCCACGCGAGCGGGGGAAAAACCAACCCAAACCAAACCAAGCAGCAAAAGACATTCTCTCGTTTTCTAAATAAAAGAACAATACGAACGATTAAAAGCGTTACACCGAAGGGGGGGGGCTCCTCCCCCTCTCCCTCCTCCATTGGGGACCCTCCCCTTCCTCACGCCTGTACCGTATTCCTGGTGAGTGGCAAAAGTGGGGGGGGTCTCTCCCCCCTTCCCCGTGCGTTTCTTTTCTTTTTGATCGAACAGACTTTCAATCCTGGTATTATAACCCCCATCCCGTGAATTTACAGGAGGAGGAACCACTTGCATCGTTTCTGTATTTAAGATATGCACTTAGGTGGGGCGAGGGTGAGTTTTTAACGCGAAGGCGGTACGCCGACTTCGACCGAATGGCCCTTTCCCCTTTATTTCGGGCGAAGGAAAAAAAGAAAGGAAGGAAGAAAGAAAAGAGACCGACCATCCAAACCCAGACAACAAGGATCTCCGTGACTTCAACCCCCCCCCCCACATTCCCTACCCCACCCCGCTCCGGCTCCCCCCCCCCCTCCGCATGCTTCGGGTCTCCTCCCTTCTCCCGATCAAAAGACCCCCACCCCACCCCTCCTCTCTCCGCCTGGTTTGCAATAAAGTGTCGTGTTCCTACCTCATCCGTCGAAGCGAAAAAGGAAGGAGAAAGTGGACGAGCGAAAGCAAAAGGGGGCCAAAGAAACCCGGCGGGCCAGCGCTGCCGCTGGGGCTGCTTTTCAAACCGGAGCCCTGGCGTTTGTCCGGGTGGGTGGGTGGGTGGCGGGGGTGGGGAAGAGAGAAGATGCTTTGATTTAACTTTAATTTGACGCGACGCGAAAAGAGGTGAATGGCTGTAGAATTTCACTGTAAAAAAAAAAAGTGGGTTGGGGGTAGGGGGGGGATGGGAAGGAGGGAAAGGACCGCGCTTTGACAATCAATTAAACCTCGCGTTCGTGACTCCTCAGCCCGTTTGGAATATCGCTAGATTTTCACGAGGGAGGCGCGCTTGGGTGTCGAGTCACCGCCAGAGTCCTATTTTTCTTCTTTTTTCCTCTCCGCCACCTTCCCTACCCTCTGCCAGTTCCTCCAGGCACCCATTTCTTTGGGAGGGGAGGGGGGAGGAGGAGGAGGAGGGGGTGCTTCTTAATTTATACGCCTTTAAAAAAACAACAACGAGCACCCTGTTTTGCAAACTTATTTGCAAAAATAATAATAATAATAATTCACAGAGCACTTTCAAAAAAAGCTTGCTTTCCCTTCGGTTGCTTTCTCTAGGGAGATGCCCTCCGTTTCTTTTATCTTTTCTTTAAAAAAAACGGGGAAGGGGCTGGAGGGGTGGGAGAGCAAGGGAGAGACTCGGCCGTTTGTGTGGGTGTGAGAGGAACGCCTTTTTTGTGTGTCGGTGTATGCTCCAGAATTTCAAATAAAACATGCACGTTTTACCTCTTCCACGGCTTTGGCTAAAAACCCGGCGAGAAGCGAAACCCTAAGCGAAAGGGAGGGGGGCAAGCGAACTTTAAACCCCGCTTTCTCTCCCGCCCGCTACCGGGTCGGTAGAGGCGTTTGGTTCCGCGTGTGACTCTGCATTGGTGCGTTGCGAGGATGAAATGATCCCCCTTCGTTTCAGTCTTAAGATAACCTGCGTGGAACCAATGCCGTTCAAAAGGCAATCGATCAAAGATCACCGCGACACCCCCCCCCCCCAGCTCTAAATTCCCACGTTCGTACAAACACGATTCGCTTAACCCGACCTAGTGAAGACTCCGTGCCTAAATTGGGCATTAAGATTAGTTGGTTGGGTTGTGTGGGGTTTTTTTTTTTAGCGAGATGCATCAATCCAGCGGTTTTGCTACTACAGTGTGTTGTGGGCATCCAGCAAACATCCGGATTGCATTACCCCGTTGTGTGAACTCCGCCAGTTCCCCAGACCGGATAAAGACACTCGCTTGGCGGGCTGTTCATAGTTCGCAAATTCCGATAAGGATAACTCGATCCTCAGCTAGCTAAGCCGGGGTAAAGTTTTGTTTCATTCACAGACGCCGGTCCTAAGTAAGAAGGCCACGTTCCGGCTGATAGCAGATGATTAATAATAGCAATGATAACGACCATTTCTTAGATAACTTTGCCCGCCCCTCCAAATCCTAAGGATTTTTGTTTTTCTGTTGGGGGGGGGGGGAGCTGGGCTGCGCGTCTGTGATTTATATTCCACTTTTGAAACTCGTCTGGGATTCTCTGGCCGCTTCTGCAGCTCCGAGGGCGGGGCGAAGGAGCCCCCGAGACACGAGAAATCAACCAAATATTTCATTACAGGCTGTAGATTGAGTTGTCAATATAACCCTTTGAAGCTGAAAATGCTTTCTATTAAAGTGATTCCTGATCAAAAGTAGACAGGCGGAAAACAGCTCGTGGTGCGCTAGAGAGGGGGGGGAGAGAGAGGGGGAGAGAGAGAGAGAGAGACAGGCAGGCAGACAGGCAGGCAGAGAGACAGAGACAGAAAGATAGAGAGTCGTCAGCGCAGCATCCCACAAACTTAATGGCCCGTTGCACTACAACACCCGTCATCCCCTGCCCCGGCCACCCTGGCTGAGTGAGAATCATAGAACTTAAACTTGGTGTGCTCTGAACGAGGACGGTGTTTTTTTTCATTTTTGTTCTCTTTCGAATGGGCTGAAAATATTGGGTCTCATTCATGAGAAGGTAGTTTTGTTCAGACTTCATTAGCTGCAAACAGGTGCCCTAAAAAAACAGCAGAAGCCTTCCTTCTGTGGAGTGTGTGCGGGCTGGGTGAGTGTGTCTACACACAATTACTGCTCTAAAAAAAGAGCTTTCTTCTTTCTTTCTTTCTTTCTTTCTTTCTTTCTTTCTTTCTTTCTTTCTTTCTTTCTTTCTTTCTTTTTGCAATTACCCTGTAGTACAGGCTACATCAAAGAGTAGAGCGTGGTCCAATTCAGAATGGAGCCATCCACACCGCTGTCTGATTACATGCCTCATCTCGTTTCACTCTTGGTCCTAAGATCAGGAAAAAAAACCCACCCCAAAATTGTTTTAGTGTATGTACCCATTTATTAAATGTATGTAGAGACCCAATCCGCAAGTTATGTAGAGGGAGGCAGATCGCGTCTTCTTCACCATTCCAGCAAGAGGAAAGAGGAGTTTCGGGGAAAGAATCCAGAAATGGACAAGTTGTTCAAACAAAACTCACGTATTCTGACTCTACAGAGTGTCAACGGATGCAAAGCACACAACTTTTCTGACTCAATCGCCCCATGACCAAACTCTTCACCCAATGCAGGAGACCATCATCCCCTTCCAACCAACCCACCAACCAACCAGCCTTTGCCTCTGGATATTAGGAACAGCTAGCCAACTTCCAAGACCCCCTACTGTGGATTTCTTTTTGTGCCAGATGGTGGCCTACCAATGGCTCATTCTGACCCAATAAAGGCATTTACCTTTCATTGCCTGGAGAGAGAGAGAGAGAGAGAGAAAAGGGCAGAGTAAGCAAAAACTGCAGAAAGATGACCAGGAAGCTTCTGGCTTCATCAACAGAGCCTCTTTCAGGCATCGTACCAGATTTTGATGAAGATAAGATCTCGGCTGTATTGCTGGCAGGAAGAACATTATTGGTGTCCTTCTCACCTGAGAAGTTTACTCCTGAGTAGGATAGGACAGGTGATGCTTCTGCCCATTGCCACCTTCAAGAAAATGCCTAGCACATTTGAGCAGGAAAGCAGGAAAACACGTGTTACTTGATGACTGCAGGAATCCATCTTTCTGGTATGGTACAATTAATTAATCGAGGCTGGCCAAATGGCCTGGAGTTGCACAGGCCACTTAGCATCGACGTAACCTTACTGTAATCGGGAATAAAGCTCAAAACATTCAGAAGGTTTGAAAGGTTTTAACTGACCTGTGGAAGCAAGCTGGAAGCTGGTGGCCCAGAGTCCATCACACCCAACCCTCTGCCTTGAAAGTAGGTTGGAGCTACAGCGCAGCCCATAAGAAGGTTGGATCTGAGATGGGTGGCTTTCAGGTCTTGACTCCAAGAAGAAGACAGCCAGGGCAGTCAACCTGTCCCACTGTCCAACAGTGCCCAATGTAGTGTCCAGTGTAGACTCTCCAATCTTGGCAACTTGAAGATCTGACTGGAAATTCTGGAAGCTGAAGTCCACAAGTCTTTAAGTTGCCAAGGTTGGACACCTCTGCAGTAGACTGCCTGGCGTCATCTCTAGTTATTATCTGGTGATGGACATGTCCACCCATCAGCCTCTCACAAGAAATGTAATGGGGGGGACCCAGCTGCCAGCAGTTCATACACGTGAAAAGTAGGCAGACCTTGGGATCCATTTCCAGGTACTTCTCCACACATCCCTACTTTGCAGGATACGTTTCTGTTTCTCCTAAGTGTAAAGGTCACCCTATTATTCACCCCCGTTTGGCTAGGAAAGTATGTGTGTGGAAGAGACCACGTCTGTATCCCTACTCAGAAAGTATCCAGAGAGAACAACAACAATAGAGCTTACCTTTCATTAATTGGTCTGCAGTGGTTCAATAGGGCCACAATCTTGGACACCCTCCAAGATTGAGCTGGGGGGAGGGAGGAGGATCTTCGACGTCCTTCCTTTGGGCTGGAGTGAGGAAGGGGTGAATCTCTGTTAAAGTAACACCCCAGTTGTAAACTTGTGCCATGGAAAATGCATGCAGGTTGTCTACTAAATGAACTGATTTGAGCAACGAAAGTCTCCATGCTAATTTTTTTTTAAAAAGACAACCATAAAAAGGATCAGAGCCAATGGGAACTAGCCAGGAATCTGTTTACTTTCGATCCATGTGGAATATTTAAGACCCGCAGAATTCTGATTGGAAGGAGGAAACTGGACCGTCAGTTCCTTAAGGTGTTGCCTTGTTTAATTAGTACTTGGTAATGGAATAAAGGCTGACTTTAAAATAATCAGAGAGGGCCACAAAAGAATAACTTGACTTGGATTTGTTTTCACCAGCAGTGGGTTCTTCTCTGGATTTCTTAGCAATCTCCTCAATATATGGCTTCTCCCCACCCAAAGAGTCTCTCTCAAGCAATCTCCTGTAATAGAAACATCGGATTAACTGGGACGTAACTTTCAAGTTAAAAAAAGACACCTTTGTTTTCAGCTCACTGAATCCAAATCTAGAGGATGAAATGATAATCAAACCAGGTTTCTGCAAATATTCACAATTTGTGTCTTTTAAAAAAAAAATCAATTTAGCACACTTTGTATTAAGAGGGCTTCCCACCTCTCCTATCCATTTCTGCCTAACAATTTCTCCTTCCTTAAAATGCTAGGGGATCTCTTGGAAAAAAGACAATCAGGGAAATGTAGGGCTGGGTTACATTTTACAAAATCTTGCAACTAAAGTACCCAGGTTTACCTTTATCTGTTCCCTTCTTTCCTTTGGGGGAACCATGTGGAGGTTTCGAGGGTGACTGTGGATGATCTGAAGGTTTTTTTTTCAGATCTAACAAGATGATTTGGGGACTGCAGGCTACAATATATGAAGAACGTTTGCAGGAACTGGGAATATCTAGTCTAATGAAAAGAAAGACCAGGGGTGATATGATAGCTGTGTTCCAATATCCGAGGGGCTGCCAGCAAAAAGAGGGGATCAATCTATTTCCCAAACCACCAGAAGGAAAAAGACGAAAACAAAGGATGGAAAACTAAAACAAGGAGGGAAATAACTTAGAACTAGGGAGAAATTTTCTGACAGTTTAGAACAATTAACCAACGGGACGACTGGCCTTCAGAAGTTGTGGGTGCTCCAAAACTGGAAGCTTTTAAAGAGATTGGTCTGGAATGGTATAGAGCAGGGGTCTCCAACCTTTGCAACTTTAAGTCTGAAGGACTTCAGCTCCCAGACTTCTCCAGCTTTGCTGGCTGGAGAATTCTGGGAGCTGAAGTCCTTCAGACTTAAAGTTGCAAAGGTTGGAGACCCCTGGTATAGAGGGTCTCCTGCTTGAGCAGGGGCTGGACTAGAAGACCTCCAAGATCCTTTCCAACTTTGTTATTGTTATTATCTAATAAGTATCAAGTATTAAAAGGGCATTATACTGCACGAAACAAAGAAGTAGCTTTAAACTGACACCAAGAACTTTTCTTGTTCCAGTGGGGCACACAATTTGCTTTTAGGATTCCCTGTCCCATCATCCACTAATCCAAAAGACTCTCACATGAAAAGCAGGCCCCCCATCAGCCACTTCCGAAAGTTTCCCTTGCAGTCTTTCATAAGCTAATTGTTGGGGGAGGGGGGGAGAGGAAAAAGAGTTGTTGGAAATGTGCTCTAAGCAAAAGCACTTTTAGATCTACTGTGGCTCACCTCGGGGCCTGTCCTGATCCCGTCGTCCTGGCTTTCTTCAGATCAAGCAGGGGGTAAAAAAATCATATATATTTTAAAAACCTAATGGTTCCTCCTGCATACACACCTGGAATTGACATGCCCTCCCTACGCGTGGAAAGAAATTAGCAACAGGAAATACCTCCAGGAGTGATGTCTTCCATCTACTCTGGAGGTTTAGGGCAGGTGAGGTGGGCACAACGAAGCCCCTTTTTATTTTGAACTTTTCCGTAGCCTCACCTGGCAGACCAAAGTGTCCCTTGATATCTTCTTTTGATGTTGATGTTGATGTTTCTAGGGTGAGCTGACAGATGAGGCTTTCCCAAGCAACGGGCAAACAAAATAAATAAATAGGGAAACAAATGAACAGGATTGTGAAGTTGAGGGGTGAGGCCACAAATCCCTGGGGGAGAGGACTGCAAAAGTACCCCCTCCCCCACCCAGAAATGGAAGGTGCCCAGCAAGAGTCCTGCCATCCAGCCCAAACACGCGAGAAAACAGTATAAAAACCATAACGAACCAACAGCCAGTAAATTAAAAAGAGCCCTTGGGAAGCAGATCAAAGGGTAGCTTTTCCCAATCGGGTGCCCCTCCCTCTCCACCCCCTACTCCACGTGTCCAGCAAGGACTCCCGCCACTCATGTCAGAAAGCGTGCTGGGTGCGGTGATGGGATTTGGGATCCTGAACGGAGCCTCCTTGGGATCAATCGACTCCCTGGCGGTGGCAAAACTATTGTTAGGATCCCTCTGGGGAAGCCCCTGTTCCTTCTTGTCATTTCCTTCCTCCCCCTCTCCCTTGCCCCGTTTCTATTTTTGCTGCTCTTAAATATACAGGTTCGTTGAAATCTTCATGGCTGAGTCACGTGAGTGGACGTATCCTCCCCGTTCCCCTTTAAGTCCTGCGCTACTTCTTCCTTGAATTTCCTTGGAGGGACACGTTTTCTCTCCCTCCGCCACCCACTCCCGTTCCTTTTTCTGGAGAAAGAGAGAGAGAGAGAGAGAGAGAGAGAGAGGGAGGGAGGGAGGGAGGGAGGGAGGGAGGGAGGGAGGGAGGGAAGGAAGGAAGGAAGGAAGGAAGGAAGGAAGGAAGGAAGGAAGGAAAAGAAAGGAATAATTCATTTCTGAAAGAACACAATTATGTTTTCGTTCATTAATTGCTCTAAAACCTTGTACTAGCTGTGATCATCTTTCTGTTTGCTTGCTTTTATTTCCACACACGTGTGTTGGTGTGTGTGTGTCTGTGTGTGTGTCTGTGTGTGATATTAAGTTCTTCAAAACATAAATCCCCTAAGCCAAGAACAAAGAATGAGCCCCTGAATCCTAGGAATAAATGCTAAGAATTAACAGTCTTGGGAAGGGGAAAAAATAGAGGAAAAGCAATTTCCTCAAGCAAGAAAAGAAAAAAATTGAACAGATAAAAGAGGAACAAAAACAATTGTTTTAAATAAATGGTTCCTATAAAAAGAGAAATGAATATTTTGGTCACTTTACAAATGCGGGGTGGGGGGGCAAAGTAAGTAAGTAATGCAAAGATTTTGGGAAATAAGAGTGTTAAAACGTAGCTGGTCTAATTCATCCCTGCAGTTTTCCAGAAGAAAAATTGAATCGTTCTTTGTCAACCTTTAAAAGAGTCTATAATATGCTTGAAATGAAATGATTGATGATGAGGATGAAGATTTTAAAAACTCCTCTGTCTGTTGAATTGCTAAACTACTGTCAACTGCTTGAAGCAATCCTCTGTACCAGAAAGAGAGAAGAAGAAGAAGAAATGTATACAATATGGCAATATTACATTTGCTAAGAATTTGGAGTTTCTTTTTTAAGAAGATAAACCAATCAATTAGACAGTAATGTGATCACCGCTCTAGGTGATGTGCAGTCAAAACTATTGTTGCCGATTCCTCTCCAATGTGGACCTCAAACCCGCATCGGATGACATAAGTTTCTGCCTCTAGTTATCACTACAGAAATCTTACCGATTCCTCTGGAGGCCGGGAATTTGAGCTAACAGCTGCTTGGTTTTTTTTTTTTTTCTTATGCAAAAGTTGGTTTCTTTGGGATTTAGATTCTGCGGTTCCCATTGGGCTTCGAATTCATCATCCAGAGAAGAGGATCTACTTAATTCTGGGAGACATTTTTTTTGTTGCTATTTTCGAAACAGATTCGGGGGTGTCTTCCGGAGCTTGACCACCAAGTCACTTTATAGAAGAGACGGGCAGGCAGAGAGATTTTATAAATAAATCAATCAATCAATCAATCAATCAATCAATCAATCAAGAAGCTTTGCCTAATTTTGGCAGAAAAGTGGCTGGGAAGATCTGCAGGGTGGGGAAAGATGGTCAGTGAAACACAGCTTTCCCTCTTGAATAAAAGCTCAGTCCTGGATAACAATATTTAAAAATTACATTTATTTTGACAAAGCTTACTCCTATATCAACTTAGCCTACAACATTAACAGTAGAATGCCAACATTTTCTTCTATTTGTAATTGGACTTTAAAAAAAAACTACACATATTTCCTATTTGGTTCATTCATTCATTCATTCCAGAATAAATCAAAACATTTAATAAGCTCGTTTGATTTATTCTGGAACACAGCAGAGGCTTCTTAGCATGTTGATAGGCTGTGCTACTTTTCTAGATAGCTCAAAACAATTCTGATTTGAGAAAGAGAGAGGGGGGGGGGAAGGTGGAACATTCCTTCAAGGTTAGCTACAAAAACATTATGGGAATCGTTTGGATGACAGTGGCCCCGAAATTAGCCCCTAACATAGTACCATTGAGCCCCCGTTGCTTATTTTTTTTAATAAAATTTAAAAAAAACTCAGAAGGTTTCAAAGAACACCTTTAAGGGACAGAATTTTGCTGGTTGGTGGGCAGAGCAGAACTCAAACTTCCAAGCCAGTGGAAATCAACGGTTTCTATTCACTTGGCCAAAAAGTTGGTGGCTTTTTTTTTTTTTGCTCCCTTCCCGGACTGCTGCCTGCCCCCCCCCCCCGCCATTCGATCTCTTTTCGGTTCCAACCCTTCTTCTTGGCCTCGATTGACAACGCACGGGGCTTCCTTGGCGCTTGGCATTCTGCCTGGGGACCGCATTAAATCTTCTCTCCCAGGCATTAGGCAAAGAGAATGGGCTGGACAGTGACTTTCTGCATGAATGAGAGGCTTTTGGAGTGTGTGTGTGTTTGTGGAGGGATAATCAGCTCTCCATCACTCCTGTGGCTTTCTTTAATGATCCTCCTCCCTCCGGACTGTTGTTTTCAGAACCCTGGACAGCGCACAGAGCCCTCCAAACACAAGGAAACCCTTTATGGAGGAACTGTGGACGCGGCAGGAGCTCTCCAGGGTGCTGAAACAACTCCTGGCATCAGGACGGAGAAGATATTCTCTCTCTCTCTCTCTCTCTCTCTCTCTCTCTCTCTCTCTCTCTCTCTCTCTCTCTCTCTCTCTCTCTCTCTCTCTCTCTCTCTCTCTCTCTCTCTCTCTCTCTCTCTCTCCCTCCCTCCCTCCCTCCCTCCCTCCCTCCCCTCTTCTCGTTTGCATCCAATCTCCACTGGAAACTCTCCGGCAGATCCTGAACAGGACGCTACATGCAGCTTTCAGCTCCCTTCAGCTCAGCTGCCTCCCGCTATGTTCTTTAGTCGGAGCCCTGTTTTTTTCCATGCCACGAAATACGCATTTTCATAAATAGACCTTGGCCAAGTGCTGGGTATGAAATTTTAATGAAGTCTGGATGTTGAGTGCTGCCTGGGGGGCCTTTGAGAATCATTTCAGTGCAACATTAGCAGGGCCCCTTCTCCTGCTCCCCCTTCCTCCCCGTCGTTGCTCTTTCCAAGAGACATCAAACCCTCCATGGCTGAAGACAGGACACGCGCCCCTGAACTGGTTAGATCCCTTTCTTTACAGGGCAGGACATGTGTGTGTGTGTGTGTGTGTGTGTGTGTGTGTGTGTGTGTGTGTGTGTTAGCAGCAACTTCCCCATCTGTAAAAAGAGCCTCCCTAAATCCTGCCTTAGGAGGAAGGGCAAAAAGTGGAGGGATTGGGCAAGCATGAGCAAACCCACAGGTGCCTCTCCCACTCACGTCCTAGTATTAAAAGTTTTAAATGCGCACGATGCAATATTTATCACCTGAGATAATAAAAAGGCGAGCCAGTATTTCCTCATTGCAACATTCAAACAGCTTTAAGCAAAAATGCTTCTCCTGAGGAATCGATCTGGACTTGGAGAATTGTTTCAGGAGGAAGCACTTCCCCCAAATTGCAGGATCGTTTTGTTGTCTGTCTTGTTTCTTTTCTTTTTCTTTTGTGAGGAATGTTTATCTGAGAGCATCTTTGGAAGGCCATAAAATCAGCCCTCTCCTCTTAAGGTGTGGCTGAAGCAGGTAAGGGCTGTTTTCCTTTAAAAGGGAGGAGGCCTTCATGGGGGGGAAGAGAGCCAGGGATTAAAGGGGAGTAATGAGAAAAGTGAAAACCTTTGTGAGACATTGTCTTTTATGTCAGAACAAAAGTCAACATCAACAATCAACTTTGCATTCATGTGATAATGTTTGGACCATAAGAAGTCAGAACAACTCTTAATCTGAATAACTCAACCAAATGCTTGGGGTAAGCAACAAGGGTTGTGTTGCACAGTTAAGAAAGGCAACTAAAGGGTTACTTGCTAATTTATTATAAATACCACCCTTCCAACTAACTTACCTCTTCTGCAGTCAAGCTTTAAGTTTCAGGTCAGCTGCTTATCTAGACAACTGGCTGTGTGGAATACAGTGGCAGATTTGATTTGGTGTGTTGTGGTTTGGTTTTAAGTGGAGGAGCTGTCGGGATTTCCATGGATGTTGGTTATGAATTTGGAAGGCTCAATTTACAGATATTCCTCAAAAATCCTGTCCTTCAGTGGTGGTGGAAACTTTCCTCTGCTGGATGAGAAATCTGACTAACAGTCATTTCCTATACATAACATTTAGTAGGAAGTAAATCATTAGTAGACCGCAATCCCACATGGCCTGGGAGGAAGTTCATTGAATTGAACGAGTCTTATTTCTCAGTAGACATGTCTAGAGTGCGTCTGGTAGAGAGCTTTATGAGTGAGTTCCTTCACTCATAACAATGCCCAAGACTGCAGATGTTTCAATACAGCATTCTGTCAACCCCTCCTTCCAACGTCCCATAAATGTTGCCCTTAGCATCTGTTCTTTGACGTGCATTGCTGAACCCCAGGTTCCTCTGAGCTGTTAGGATTAGCCCCTGACCCATTAAAAAAAAGCCCACTTAAGGAGAAGCCACAGTCCCACAATCTTATGGTGGGGATGACTTTGGTGGTAAATCATTTTGCTTGCTCCTCTTTCTGTTTCATTATCCAGTGCTGGGTTTGCTGTTGAACATTCTATTCTTTGAAAGGTTACATGGGTAGGAAGGCTGCTTTGACAGCTTAGGAAAAACACGTGTATTTGTGTGTTCATAGAAGGTGTGTGTGTGTGTGTGTGTGTGTGTGTGTGTGTAGGAAGGGAGAGAGTGGAAGAAGAATATAACTGTCCCCACCCCACTCATTCTGATGTATCTATGCATACATATCAAATGACCTGAGCAGGTTCAAGTTACTACATTGCTTCCTTAAACTAGCATTTCACAAATAGCGACTTTCAAAATACATTGGACTATAAATACCATCCCTCCCCAGATACCCCACGGTGGAGCTTTGACTGATGGGACCTGTAGTCCATCACAACTGATGAATGCCAAGTTAAGGAAATCTGTCCCAATATACAATGTACATATGGTGAGGACCTGACTTGTTAAGTTCCCATCAGTCTTAGACTGAACTTAACTGTCTCTTGCCCACACATAATCAATGAAAAATTGGTGGGAACATAGAGTTGAAAAAGTAGTCGAAAATGTTACACTGTTGTGAGATTTCTGAATAGCAACTGATAAAAGTCTTGGCTCATAACACATCAAAATATCACTGTAGTTGAAAAGAAGAAAGTGTGGATAACAGAACTAACATCTAAACTTCTTTGTCTTTTGCTCAAGGGGTGGGGGAGTTGGGATCTTGGAAATCCAGACTACATTCCACCACCGTTGGGCCAAGAAAGCATGAATAGCCTCAAAATCACTCATTCAGTTTCCGTGGCTGAGAATGGATTTGAACCAAGATGTATTTGTGCTAGTCAAATCTTTAACCATTACATCACACTGTCTCCTCAGTCTTGAGCAGGGCTTCATGCCAAGTAGGTAAGTGTGAGTTATCACAGAGCCAAAGTATGGAATTATGAAGGTCTTCAGCAGTAGAACAGGTAATCTCCACCCTAGAGTTGTAGGCTTTTCATTAATATAACAGCAACAACAACAACAATAATAATAACAATAACAACAACAACAACAATAATAATACACCTCTGATGTTACCTTAACAGTTCCTAGGTCCTTGGTTAGGACTCGAGCTGTTGAGCTACCAACCAGCCCCAAAGGCTGTGAATCTCACCAAAGATTAACCAATAATAATAATAATACACCATCAAACATCCAGATTTGCCTATCCCAGGTCCTTGGCAAGGACTCGATAGGTAAATAAAAATGCTAAACCCAGACTGAACATCTGACTGACTGTGTGATAAATAGCAACAACAACAACAACAACAACAACAACAACAACAACAACAATCCATATGAGATCTGATGAGAATTCCTGCTCAGGACATAGAGTTGAATTAGATCACCAAGTTTTTTCAACCCTATATTTTTATGGCTCTATAATTCTAGGAGCCCGGTGATGCAGTGGTTAGAATACAGTAGGCTTGCACCTTGCCCACAGTGGAGTTTGACCCTGTTAGGGCTCAAGATTGACTTAGCCTTCCATCCTTCCATAAAATGAGAACCCAGATTGTTGGGGGCCATATGCTGACTCTGTAAACTGATCAGAGAGCACCATAAAGCACCTTGGACTGGTACATAAGCCTAAGTGCTATTGCTATAGCTAGTTAAGTCACACTGAATTCAAAAGAAGGAGTGCGTGTGGGTACAATATTCATTGTATTTTTTGTTGTTGGCAAAGGTTATGGCTTCATTTTGGATGTGAGAAAGAAGTGGAAGAGGAGAAGGACAATTTTCACTTTAGGTATATTAAAATAAAGTAAAATAAAGCAAAGCAAAGAATCTAGATGTTCAGACAAAGGGCCACACCTTTTTGTCATTGTTGTAATTATCTATCTGTCTGTCTGTCTGTCTGTCTGTCTATCTATCTATCTATCTATCTATCTATCTATCTATCTATCTATCTATCTATCTATATCATCATATCATCTCTGCCTATCATCTATCTATCTATCTATCTATCTATCTATCTATCTATCTATCTATCTATCTATCTATCTATCTATCTATCTATCTTATCTCTTTATCTATCTATCTATATCATCATCTCATCTCTGCCTATCATCTATCTATCTATCTATCTATCTATCTATCTATCTATCTATCTATCTATCTATCTATCTATCTATCTATCTATCTATCTTATCTCTCTTTCTCTATTTATCTATCTATGTCATCATCTCATCTCTGCCTATCATCTATCTATCTATCTATCTATCTATCTATCTATCTATCTATCTATCTATCTTATCTCTTTATCTATCTATCTATCTATATCATCATCTCATCTCTGCCTATCATCTATCTATCTATCTATCTATCTATCTATCTATCTATCTATCTATCTATCTATCTATCTATCATCTATCTTATCTCTCTTTCTCTATTTATCTATCTATGTCATCATCTCATCTCTGCCTATCTATCTATCTATCTATCTATCTATCTATCTATCTATCTATCTATCTATCTATCTATCTATCTATCTATCTATCTATCTATCTATCTATCTATCTATCTATCTATCTATCTATCTACCTACCTACCTACCTACCTACCTACCTACCTACCTACCTACCTATATACCAGATATCTATCATCTGTGTGTCTGTTTGTCTGTCTGTCTGTCTATTATTTCTTTTTCTGTCCCATACCACCCTTTTTCAAGAATTGGAATTCTTAGCTGGGAATCCCTAAGTAATGCCAAGGCTGTGGTCCAATTGCAAAGTCAAAACCACACACACTCTGGAACAAGCCATGGGGCCTTTTATATCATGCTGCCAAGAAAGCCACCTAGTTGCAGTCACTAGGAGTCCAGTGTAACTTGAGAATGTCTCTTAGCTTTTTTTTTAAAACCTAGCTAGAAAAGATGAATTGCTTTGTTTCAGCCTTTGTCCCAATGAACCCTTGTGCCAGGGAAAGTAATCAGTCTAAAAGGGTTGAAAGAGGATAGCCCTATGCTAGTCTTGAAAATGCTTAAGTTCCACTTGTTCCCAAGCTGACTCCATTGTAGAGATGCAATTAACTTGGGTGGGAGATGCTGGGATTAAAGAAAGGTGGAAGAATCCTTGGACAGGTACTATGTCCTATTAAGCTTATGTGGTGTGCAGCTAATAGAATGGAATGGAATGGAATGGAATGGAATGGAACAGAACAGAATGGCACGGCAAAGCAAGGCATGGCACAGCACAGGGAAGGATAGAATAGAATAGAATAGAATAGAATAGAATAGAATTCTTTATTGGCCAAGTGTGATCAGACACACAAGGAATTTGTCTTTGGTGCATTCCCTCTCAATGGAATGGAATAGAATAGAATAGAATAGAATAGAATAGAATAGAATAGAATAGAATAGAATATTTATTTATTTATTTATTTATTTATTTATTTATTTATTTATTTATTTATTTATTTATTTATTTATTTATTTATTTATTTATTTATTTATTTATTTATTTATTTTTCAATTTATATATCACCCTTTTCACCAAAAAGGGACTCAGGGCGGTGCACAGAAAGATAAAACCCCACAATATACAAAATTTAAAAAACAATTAAACCAATACAGCTGTGCTAAAATTGAATAAATAGTTAAAACCATAAATAACGAATTAAAATAGTCCCTAATCTAGAATAGAATAGAATAGAATAGAATAGAATTCTTTATTGACCAAGTGTGATCAGACACACAAGGAATTTGTCTTTGGTGCATTCCCTCTCAATGGAATGGAATGGAATGGAATGGAATGGAATGGAATGGAATGGAATGGAATAGAATAGAATAGAATAGAATAGAACAGAACAGAACAGAATAGAATAGAATAGAATTCTTTATTGGCCAAGTGTGATCAGACACACAAGGAATTTGTCTTTGGTGCATTCCCTCTCAATGGAATGGAATGGAATGGAATAGAATAGAATAGAATAGAATAGAATAGAATAGAATAGAATAGAATAGAACAGAACAGAACAGAACAGAACAGAATAGAATAGAATTCTTTATTGGCCAAGTGTGATCAGACACACAAGGAATTTGTCTTTGGTGCATTCCCTCTCAATGGAATGGAATGGAATGGAATGGAATAGAATAGAATAGAATAGAACAGAATAGAATAGAATTCTTTATTGGCCAAGTGTGATCAGACACACAAGGAATTTGTCTTTGGTGCATTCCCTCTCAATGGAATGGAATAGAATGGAATGGAATGGAATGGAATAGAATAGAATAGAATAGAATAGAATAGAACAGAACAGAACAGAACAGAATAGAATAGAATTCTTTATTGGCCAAGTGTGATCAGACACACAAGGAATTTGTCTTTGGTGCATTCCCTCTCAATGGAATGGAATGCAATGGAATGGAATGGAATGGAATGGAATGGAATGGAATGGAATGGAATAGAATAGAATAGAATAGAATAGAATAGAATAGAATAGAACAGAACAGAACAGAATAGAATAGAATAGAATTCTTTATTGGCCAAGTGTGATCAGACACACAAGGAATTTGTCTTTGGTGCATTCCCTCTCAATGGAATGGAATGGAATGGAATGGAATGGAATGGAATAGAATAGAATAGAATAGAATAGAATAGAACAGAACAGAATAGAATAGAATAGAATTCTTTATTGGCCAAGTGTGATCAGACACACAAGGAATTTGTCTTTGGTGCATTCCCTCTCAATGGAATGGAATGGAATGGAATGGAATGGAATGGAATGGAATGGAATAGAATAGAATAGAATAGAATAGAATAGAACAGAACAGAACAGAACAGAATAGAATAGAATAGAATTCTTTATTGGCCAAGTGTGATCAGACACACAAGGAATTTGTCTTTGGTGCATTCCCTCTCAATGGAATGGAATGGAATGGAATAGAATAGAATAGAATAGAACAGAATAGAATAGAATAGAATTCTTTATTGGCCAAGTGTGATCAGACACACAAGGAATTTGTCTTTGGTGCATTCCCTCTCAATGGAATGGAATGGAATGGAATGGAATGGAATGGAATAGAATAGAATAGAATAGAATAGAATAGAACAGAACAGAACAGAACAGAACAGAATAGAATAGAATAGAATTCTTTATTGGCCAAGTGTGATCAGACACATAAGGAATTTGTCTTTGGTGCATTCCCTCTCAATGGAATGGAATGGAATGGAATGGAATAGAATGGAATAGAATAGAATAGAATAGAATAGAATAGAATAGAATAGAACAGAACAGAACAGAACAGAACAGAATAGAATAGAATATAATTCTTTATTGGCCAAGTGTGATCAGACACACAAGGAATTTGTCTTTGGTGCAGATGCTCTCAGTGTACATAAGGAGAATAAAATACATTCATCAACAATACAAAGATATAACATTAATCAAGAATAAAAAGATAATCAAGGTTACTAATAAGCAATCAAAATGTATTAGGAAACAAATAAAAACATTATAAATTGAAAGATACAAGCAACATGGTTATAGTAATAAGTTGGAAAAGAGAGATACTAGGAAGGAAGAGAATAATAATAGGGATACAGTCTTAGTAAATTATTTGACAGTGTTGTGGGAATTAGTTCTTAAGCAGAGTGAAGAAGCAAATGTTTAAAAACTGTATCTGCTCTCAAGTTATTAAGAAAGCGCCAGGCTTTCTAAAGCGTTTAACGGAGTTTTAGAAGTGAGAGGCATCTTTCAAATAAGGGGCAATTTTTTGGATGTTAACCCTTATTGCAATGCTTTTATTGAAACAGCATAACAGAGATCTGGCGCCTGTGGCCCTCCAGACATTGCTGAAGCACATTGTCCATTTTGCTGCTGAGATTTGTAACTTGACAGCCACAAAAGCCACAAGATCTCCAGCCCTCCCTGTTATTGGAGGCTTTTGGAAATAGTCAAGGAATGCCGTTCTGTGGTTATGTTTATAAATGTGAGCTATCTGAGGAAAAAGCACGTCTAAATAATTGTGGCTAAAGGAGAATTGTGGTGAAATGATATTAAGATATATAATGAATTTTTGATTCAAAGTGTATACGTTAATGTGATCTATAATAATAATAATAATAATAATAATAATAATAATAACAACAACAACAACAACAACAACAATAATAATAATAAATTTTAATTTATAACCCACTCTCTCTCCCCGAAGGGACTCGAGGCGGGCACAGGGAATTTAAAATACATATAAAAATACAAACATGGTATAATATAAAATAAAATTAAACTAACCCTGCGCTAAAATCCCATATAAAGCTAAAAATTAATCATTAAAAACCCTAAAAACAGTTGATTATCCTAGGCCAGCCAAGCAGGAAAAGTGTGTTTTTAATTTTTGACGGAAGGAGCGGAGGTCCGTAGTTGTTCTAATATCGGGGGGAAGGTCGTTCCAGAGTAATGGATAAGTAATGATGGTGGAAGAAACACACAAGAATTACATCCAATCGACATGCTTTCTACAGGATGCAATGAAGGATGATTTTTTTTGTATTTCTATTTAATTAAAAATTAAAAAAAACTTTTTCTTAAAAAAAAAGATTTCCAGCCCTTCTACGATAGAAAGAACAGATCCTGGAATCCTGGCTAGAGAGGCTTCTTGAGAAAGGCACTCCAGCGAAGAGTCGATCCTGCTGAAAGGTCTTGTTGTAGGCTAGGTGTTTGGGCTGAGTTTCCAAAGGTTGCATTTTGAGCAAGGCATGGCCTCAAAGAGAGCGTTGGTCCATTGTAGGGGAAATCAATCCTTGCAAAGTATCTTCTGATAAAAGCATCATTATGGCTTGCAGGAATAAAAGGGTATCTGTGAGTAAAGACTTCCAATCATTGACTTTCAGAACAGTTCAAGTGATGATAGATCTTGAGTCACTGCTCCCATCTATAGAGCATCGCTCTTCTAAACATCTGAATGGTGCTTCCCTCCTGATTTTTAGGAAGTCCATTAAAACAGGGCTATTTGCTCCAGGCGTCGGGGCTGGTGGTACATGACCTGTTCTTCTAGCAACCTAAGCCATCTTATCCTTGGTGGTTTTTGAAATAATTAGACTTCCTGTAGTATACATTGCTATACCCAGTGCAGGTAATTATTCTTTAATGAATTGCGGTTGCTGCTATTTTATTGTAATGTGCACTGTATGTTTTCAACCTGATTTATGATGATTGGGATGTCCGTGGTTCATAGGTGGCTTCAGTTGGAGATACTTATAAACCCCGTAAAATGAATGAATGAATGCAAAGAGTGACTCAGTTCTTATGGGAAATGATTGGGCCTCACCAGGCTACAGTCAACGGTTCCTTGAAGGATTTCTGATGCTTTCAGAAGACCATTCAAACTGAAGTTTTGGTAAGGCCACACTTGGAATCCTGCATCCAGTTTTGGTTGCCATGATGTAAAAAAGATGCTGAGACTCTAGAAAGAGTGCAGAGAAGAGCAACAAAGAGGATTGGAGGGACTGGAGGCTAAAACATATGAAGAACGGTTGCTGGAACTGGGCATGGTGAAAAGAAGAACCAGGGGAGACATGATAGCAGTCGGGGGTTGCCACAAAGAAGAGAAAGTCAAGCTATTCTCCAAAGCACCTGAGGGCAGGACAATAAGCAATGGATGGAAACTAATCAAGGAGAGAAGCAACTTAGAACTAAAGAGAAATTTCCTGACAGTTAGAACAATTAATCAGTGGAAAAACTTGCCTCCAGAAGTTGTAAATGCTCCAACACTGGACATTTTTAAGAAGATAATAATAATAATAACAATAAATTTATTTTGTATACCGCATCCTCTTCCCAAGGGGACTCGGAGCGGTGCACAGGGAGAAAATTAAAATACTATAAAAAATACATACATAGAATAAATACAGTGAATAAAAACGAATTAAATTAGAATTATCCCTGCGCTAAAATCCCCAAGTTATAGCACTAAAATTCCCTAACACCCCAAAGGTAGAGACTAACCTAGGCCGGCCAAGCAGAAAAAGTATGTTTTGAGTTTTTGATGGAAGGAGCGGAGGTCCGTAGTTGTTCTGATGTCGGGGGGAAGGTCGTTCCAGAGGGCTGGGCCCGCCACAGAGAAGGCCCTTCCCCTGGGCGTTGCCCGCTGACAAAGTCTAGTGGACGGCACCCGGAGAAGTCCCTCTCTGTGGGAGCGAATCGGCCGTGAGGATGTGTGGGGCAGGATCCGATCCCGCAGATAGCTAGGTCCCGTGCCATGGAGCGCGGGACCTATGTTGGATAGCCATTTGTTTGAAGTGGTGTAGGATGACTGGATTCTCAACCTCTGGGATACTCAGAGACTAGTTACTGTTGTAACTAAGTCTATCTACCTTAATGCTGGTTATTCTCTTTCCTTCTGCCTTTTCCAGCATTAGGGCTTTCCCAAGACAGCTAGATCCTTAGAATAGGATAGACTAGACTAGACTAGACTAGAGTAGAGTAGAGTAGAGTAGAGTAGAGTAGAGTAAATAGAATAGAATAGAGGATAGGATAGGATAGGATAAAATAGAATAAAATAGAATAGAATAGAAAACAAAAGAAAACAAAAGAATAGAATTCTTTATTGGCCAAGCGTGAGTGAGGAGACAAGGAATTTGTCTTTGGTACATATGCTCTCAGTGTACATAAAAATACATTCATCAAGAATCATAATATAATAATAATAATAATAATAATTTAATACTTATAAACCGCACCCTCTCCCCACAGGGACTCGGGGCGGTGCACAGGAAGAATAAAAACAATAACTATATACAACATTTCATATTAAAAATAGATTAAACAACACCTGTGCTAAAATACCCGTTAAAACTAACTAAACTAAAAATCCCCAATAAACCCAAAAACAGAGGAATAACTATCCCAGGCCGGCAAGGCAGAAGAAATGCGTTTTTAGTTTAAGACGGAAGGAGCGGAGGTCCGTGGTGGTCCTAATGTCGGGGGGGAGGGCGTTCTGGACTAGCTGAAGTCTCCGGGTGCACCTCAAGGGAAGCCCCATGTAGAGAGAGTTACAATAGTCCAGTCGGGATGTCATGAGCGTGTGAGTGACTGTGCGAAGGGCGTCCCGATCCAATAGGGGGCGCAATTGGCGAACCAGGCGAACCTGGTAAAACGCCCTCCTGGCCACGGCTGTCACTTGATCTTCCATGGACAGCCGGGTATCCAGGAGGACACCCAAATTGATACAAGATACAACACTTCGTGATAGTCATAGGATACTAAATAATCAATCAAATTATGCTAGAAACTAAATAAAAAAATAAAAAACCATAAGGATACAAGCAACAGGTTTTACTCAAAAGTGGAAGGAGATAGGTAATAGCATGAGAAGAATGGCAATAGCACTTAAGACTTATATGCCATTTCACAGTGTTTTACAGCCCTCTCTAAGCAGTTTACAGAGTCAGCCTCTTGCCCCCAACAATCTGGGTCCTCATTTTACCGTCCTCAGAAGGATGGAAGGCTGAGTCAATCTTGAGCCTGGTGAGATTTGAACTTGCAGGCAGCTGGCAGTTAGCAGACGTGGTCTGCAGTACTGCACACTGAATGATAGTAATACAGCCTTAGTAAATAGTTTAACAGTGTTGAGGGAATTATTTGTTTAGCAGAGGGATGGTGTTCGGGAAAAACTGTCCTTGTGTCTAGCTGTCTTGGTATGCAATGCCCTATACTACAGCATCATTTTGAGGGTAGAAGTTGAAATGATTTATGTCCAGGATGTGAGGGTAAATGTGTCCAAAGTAGAATCATTTGAGCTTGGTCATTTGTGTCTTTGTTGGCAACTTTAGATTGAGTTGTCTGAATGTCTCTTGATTTGTTTCCTTGGCTGTCTTCAACGAGTCCCTTCGGGGAGAGGGGGCAGTTTAGAAATTTAATAAATTATTATTATTAAATTATGCTTGAGAACCTTCTCCAGTCCCCGAGGTTTAAAAAACGTGAAAAAGTTCTTCCCATCTTGCTTCTTCAAAGAAATCTTAAATATGGAAGGGGATATTACTACAAAAATTGCATGCAATTCATTTCGTACTCCTTTAGCTAAACTGACATTGTTCTGGCCCACTCCCTTGTCTTCCATGTTTTGGAATGTCACCCCTGATTTACTATCCAAAGGCCAGGCAGGACACAAAAAGAATTCTCTAATCTTGACCTTATTAGTTGCTCCTAACCCATTTGCTGCTCTTCCTGTTGGCATTGCTATGAATAATGCACAAGATTCTAATAAATAGGGGTGGGGGAAACAACCAAGAAATTTTGGCCATGTTCTTTTGAAGTATTGCACGATGTCACAAGGCAATGATTGTTTGGCTGATTGGAATGACTTCTTATCAACTTAGAGGTTTCTCTGGAAACTCCTAAAAATTCTACCCTTTTTTACACCAAGGGTAGCAACTAATAACTAGTATGTGGCAGATTCTGAGCATTTAAGTTGGTTGCCGAAATATAACAAAAGGGTCCTTTTGTTGACCGAAAGCGACAATTTCTCTGCGTAGGTAGCTGCTGATGGCTTTATTTATCATTTCCATTGCAGTTTTAGAGTTGGTGAAAGGTGAAATGCATCGGCTGGGCCTCGGAGGTTTATGGCAAAAGAAACTGATGTTTGCGTTACGTCTTGAAGCTGAGGCCAGAGTGCCATCTGTTGGACATGTGGTTCTCCTAGATTTGAGGCATTGATCAGGGAGGTGGAATATGATGGGGAAGAGGAGGAGGAGGGAAAGTCCCATTAGCCAGATGTTGCTGAGTTTTATATCAGGTTTATTGTCTGAAAGGACTGCTAGATGAATTAAAAAAAGAACACTCCCACTAAAAAAAAAACTAGGCCAACAATCTTAGCCCTGACCATTATATAATCAAGATAATTAGGGGAGTGGAGGCTAAAACCTAAATCCTAAATCCTAAAACATACGATGGACAGTTGCAGGAACTGGGCAGGGCTAGTCTAGTGAAGAGGAGGACCAGGGGAGACAGGAGAGTAGTCTTCCAATATTTGAAGAGTTGTCACAGAGGGGAGGGGGTCAAGCTATTTTCCAAAACCCCTGAAGGCCAGACAAGGAACAATGGATGGGAACTGATCAAGGAGAGATTCAAGCTGGAAATTAGGAGGAACTTTCTGACAGTGAGAACAATCCACCAGTGGAACAGAAGTTGCCTTCAGAAGTTGTGGGAGCTTCATCACTGGAAGCTTTCAAAAGAAAGACTGGACTGCCATCTGTCAAACATGGTGTAGGGTCTCATGCTTGGGCAGGGGGTTGGACTAGATGACCTATAAGGTCCCTTCCAACTCTATTAATCTTTTAATATAACCCAAGAGGTGAAAAAGGAGGAGGAATTAAAATAGCAGTTCCCAGAGAAATAAAGATGCATTTTCCTTGTTTATAGACCATTAAGCCCAGGGATGGATTGCTACCGGCATTACTGCTGATTCGGTGTGCAAAATGTTTTGCATTAAATGTTCTTTAGGCCTGCTAGCAGTGCAACAGATATAGTCTCTAGAACAGTAGCCTCCAACTTTTTGGGCACCAGGGACGGGTTCCATGGACATAGTTTTTCCATGGACCGGAGGTGCAATTGGAATTGCTCTGCAGAGGTCATTAGCCCAAAGGGGTCTTAGTGCTTCAGATTCTGCAGTCTGTTCTGCAGTGTAGATTCTACCATACTTCCCTCTCCCCCCACACCTCTGCCGGACCTTTGGGTGTTTGCCACAAGATAATAGCGGTCATTAATTCCATGTGCAAACTGGCCATTGAACCGTGGCATCAGCCCAGGCGTTGAGGCTGCGTAGCGCAACGCAACCGACGGCGTATCTCCTCCAAGCTCCTCTCTTGCTCCTCATTCATCATGTTTGTGGTCTTCTGCTTGCTACCTGCTTGAAATATTAACGTGTGGAAGCCCCCGTGCCAGCGAGGGGGTTCCGCTCCACCCCGTACGTGCTTATGCTTTGTTCACCGGAGTTCACGGCCTGAATTGGCTGCCTCACTGCCCGTCTTTTCCCAAAAGTGCTGAGTGTAATGGATCAAGGAGATGGTTGATTGGACTACAAAGCTTGGCTAGCAATAAAGCAGCTTTGCCTGGGCACGAGGGCGCCAGCTCAGGAGAATAATAGGGGCAGCTTTGGGCAGTCTCAAGAGGTTGGCTGGTGGAGAGGAGAGCCAGCCAATTTTGCTCTACCTTAGGATCTTCTGGATTCTGGTGGTTATCTCACTCCTGTCTAATGGTATAGTTGGCCCTGCCAACCTAAGCAAGTGGGAACACCTTTGGCCCCAAGCAACCCTTCCTTTGAGCACCCTTGGCTCTGGCTCAACGTTTTATGAGAATCAATACACATCTGGGATTTGTTTCCACAAGGAACGCTTATGGGCTCTGGGCTCTTACTACTGAGAGGCCTGTCAGCTCAAACAACTCTATCCATCTCCCCTCCTCTGGGTGTCCTGTTAAGTAAGGATTTCCCTAAATCCTCTTTCTCCAACATGGCATCTTCAGATTGTCGCCACCCAATGGATCTGGAGAATGGCTATATACAGATTAACAGAGTTGGAAGGGACCTTGGAGGTCATCTAGTCCAACCCCCCACCAAAGCAAACCCTACACAATGTTTGACAGATGGCAGTCCAGTGTCTTTTTGAAAGCCTCCAGTGATGAAGCTCCCACAATTTCCAAAGGCAACTTCTGTTCCATTGGTCGATTGTTCTCACTGTCAGGAAATTCCTTCTTGCTTCCAGGTTGAATCTCTCCTTGTTCAGTTTCCATCCATTGTTCCTTGTCTGGCCTTCAGGTGCTTTGGAAAATAGCTTGACCCTCCCTCCTTTCGGTGGCAGCCCCTCAAATATTGGAAGTCTCCTATCGTGTCTCCCCTGGTCCTTCTCTTCACTAGAGTAGCCATGCCCAGTTCCTGCAACCATTCTTCGTAGGATGGAGAAGATTATTTGAAGCCCAGGACCCATAACTGATGGATCAAGGGATGGATACGGTCCCCGGACTTCTGAGGTTCCTCCTGTGCACCGCCCCGGGTCCCTGTGGGGAGAGGGAGCGGTTAATAAATTCGAATTTATTATTATTATTATTATTATGATCCAAAATCACAAACAGGCCCAGGCACAAACAAAGGAAGAGCTTCTCCTGAGATATAACTGCATGGAGGAACTTTCCATATTTCATCCCATGTATCCTGGGCACCTCTGTAGATGATTACTCATAGTCATGATGATGCCCTGTGTTAGGAACTCTGGGTTCAGAACCAGTGTTACAACTCTGGTCCCGTAACCAGTCTTAGGGGTAACAAACACCCTCGTTTGAAAATGATTGCGGAATAGTGTAATACACCGGACAGTAAAGAGATACGTTGCTTTAACCACACACAAACTCTAAAACACTGATAGTAAGAAAATAAATAGTCTTTACTTTGTAGCAACTAAAATACTTCTTCCGACCAGTGATACTAACTTCTCAAACAATAACAATCCTTCACCAAAACACAGAGTTATCTTACAGTGATGCAAAACAAATCTTTCTTCAGTCTTCAGCTTCAGCTCCTCAGCGGCAAACAGTAAGCACAGGAATCAAAGGAATCGAAAAGGGAATGAACTATGTTTCTGAGCTTCCTTTTATGGTAGAGCTGAGAAGCACAGCCAATCAGAATTCAACATAGTTCTTAAAGCTACATATACTCTTTAAGAATACTGGCTTATATATATTGTCAACCCAACATACGGATAAATATCCTAACACCCTGTTTCCTAAATTTCAACCAATGGCTGTTCCAGGAAAGAAGAAGGTTTTATTTTCCCTGGAAGAGACCCCTGCATTGGAATTGGTCTGTCTCTCTCCTTCGGTAGGAGTCTAGAGAAATGGATTCTTGCTTGAAAGAGTGCAATTGTCTCTTTTGCTTGAATACAATACAATAATACAATAGCAGAGTTGGAAGGGGCCTTGTAGGTCTTCTAGTCCAACCCCCTGCGTGGGCAGGAACTTTATACCATTTCAGACAAATGGCTATCCAACATCTTCTTAAAGACTTCCAGGGTTGGGGCATTCACAACTTCTGGAGGCAAGCTGTTTCAGAGATTAATTGTTCTGTCAGGAAATTTCTCCTCAGTTCTAAGTTGCTCCTCTCCTTGATTAGTTTCCACCCATTGCTTCTTGTTCTGCCCTCAGGTGCTTTGGAGAAGAGCTTGACTCCCTCTTCTTTGTGGCACCCTCTGAGATATTGGAACACTGCTATCATGTCTCCCTGGTCCTTCTTTTCATTAAACTAGACATATCCAGTTCCTGCAACCGTTCTTCATATGTTTTAGTCTCCAGTCCTCTAATCATCTTGGTTGCTCTTCTCTGCACTCTTTCCAGAGTCTCCACGTCTTTTCTACATCGTGGCGACCAAAACTGGAAGGAAGCCCCAGCCTGCCCCTCTCCAAGATTTAAATAGAAGCTAGAAAGAAGGCGGTTCAGAGGCTGAGCTTGTCGATTGGAAAGGTCGGCAGTTCGGTGGTTTGGATCCCTAGCGCTGTGTAACGGAGTGAGCTCCTGTTACTTGTCCCAGCTTCTGCCAAACTAGCAGTTCGAAAGCAGGTAAAAAATGCAAGTAGAAAAATAGGGACCACCTTTGGTGGGAAGGTAACAGCATTCAGCATTTAGTCATGCCAGCCACATGACCATGGAGACGTCTTCGGACAGCGCTGGCTCTTCGGTTTTGAAACGGAGATGAGCACTGCCCCCTTCAGTCAGGAACAACCAGCACATATGTGCACGAGGAACCTTTACCTTTACAAGAAGGACAATGGAAAGATCCTGGGTTTGGAAAGCACATGACCTTTTTTTTTTAATCAATGATTTGTTCTTTGCAGGTGGAAAACTGGGCAACCTTTTATTGCCTTTAAGTAATAACAATATGTATTGAATCTCCTTCTTCTAATCAGGAATCAAGAATCCGGATTATTGCTGGTGCCTCCCTTCTTTCCCCAACAGCAGTCCTCTCTCAGATGAAAGGCCTCCCACCGTTAACAGAATAAAAAATAAATAAATCATAGGATATGAATAAAGTTTCTAGAATGAAGGAAGGCAGCGAGCCATGAGGTCTTTTTTCCATCATTCCCTGGATTCTGTTAAAGAGGGTTGGTTTTCTTTGCCATTAGCCATGGAATATCTATGATAAGTAGCCCGAAAGACAACATTCTTGAGGGATAGTTTGGAGTTGTGGAATTTGGTTTAACCAGGAATAAAAAGAACAGGAGGCATGACATTTATCTCCATGTTTCTGAAGGGTTATCATGCAGGGTAGAATTATTTTAAATTAGAATAGAATAGAATAGAATACAGGAGAAGAGAAGAGAAGAACAGAGTTGGAAGGGACCTTGGAAGTCTTCTAGTGCAACCCACTTCTTAGGCAGGAAACCCTACACCACTTCAGACAAATGGTTATCCAACATCTTAAAAACTTTCAGTGTTGGAGCACTCACAATTTCTGGAGGCAAGTTGTTCCACCGATTAATTGTTCTCACTGTCAGGAAATTTCTCCTTAATTCTAAGTTGCTTCTCTCCTTGATTAGTTCCCACCCATTGCTTCTTGTCCTGCCCTCAGGTGCCTTGGAGAATAGGTTGACACCCTCTTCTTTGTGGAAGCCCCTGAGATATTGGAAGACTGCTATTATGTCTCCCCTGGTCCTTCTTTTCATTAAACTAGACATACCCAGTTCCAGCAAATGTTCTTCATATGTTTGAGCCTCCAGTCCCTTCATCCTCTTTGTTGCTCTTCTCTGCACTCTTTCCAGAGTCTCCATGTCTTTTTTACATTGAGGTGACCAAAACTGAATGCAGTATTCCAAGTGTGGCCTTACCAAGGCATTGTAAAGTGGTATTAACACTTCACGGGATCTTGATTCCTTTCCTCTGTTGATGCAGCTTAGGACTGTGTTGGCTTTTTTGGCAGCTGCTGCACACTGCTGGCTCATGTTTAAATGGTTGTCCACTAGGACTCCAGGATCCCTCTCACAGTTACTACTATTGAGCAAGGTGCCACATATACTGTACTTGTGCATTTTGTGCACAGTGCATTGTTTCAGAATGTGTGACTAGAAACAATCAGTTTAAATTACAATATATATATTGCTTGGACATCCGGGAGGTAAATCCTATTGATAAATGGTGTTCAACAATTGTACCAACTATCTCTTTCTTGGAATGCATTTAAACTATAAAGGTAGAGTTCAGTCCTGACCTGAATTAAGGACCAGATTATTTCTTTTCAATCCTTGTGATTCTGTCAGATGCACTAAGATGATCAGGTTAAAAAAAACCAGCTCCAGAGGAAGAGGAAATCTACTTTTATTGAGAACAGTTGCAATTTCAGAGCCTTGCAGGTTTGTTCTACAGTAAATCCATCACATGAAGAATAATGGCCCTCTCGTCCATACACTAGCTTGGTGTAAGTTTGAAACAATTTATATGAAAATGCAAACTATATATGAATATGTAGAGACAAGGAATAATGGATGGAAACTGAACACAGAGAGATTCAACCTAGAAATAAGGAGGAATTTTCTGACAGTGAGAACAATCAACCCAATGGAACAGAAGTTGCCTTCGGAAGTTGTGGGAGCTTCATCCCTGGAAGCTTTCAAGAAGAAACTGGACTGCAATCTGTCAGGGTCTCCTGCTTGGGTGAGGGGTGGGAATAGATGACCTACAAGGTCCCTTCCAACTCTGTTAATCTGTATCTGCATCTCTCTGATTGTGCTGTACTTTCTCCTTATAGTTTAACGAAGTAGCAAAGTGTCTATGGGAGTCACTCCCGAATGCTGTCTGTCTATTATGAGTTTTAAAATATATATTTCCATCCCTGGTTGTTTTGGCAATGAAGCTCACATATCTCCATCAAAGTCTTTCTCTCTCCAGATTCTATGTTACAAGGAACAAGGGATGCTCTTCCATGCTATGAAGGCTAGGAGCAAACCCAGTGCAGATCTAAATTGGTTTAAGACCTGATTAATAGTTCATGTCTGCTACTCCAAAGGAAATCCCACCAGGAGTAAACTAAATAGAGCGGCTTTTTAACAAAGGCATTGTCAGAAGGATAAACCTGAGCTCCAAACAAGAAGGTAACCTTCAGACTCTACAATGCTCTATTTGCAGGGTTTTTTTTAATTTTATCATGAAAAGAGCACAATTGTATGATTTGATATTGTGCGCTCATTTTTTTAAAGATAAAAACGTTTGAAAAACTTGGAGGGAGGGAAGAACACATATCAAGCATTTTGACAACTCCAACTCTGTGCTCTTGATTCAGTTCAAACAGAAATTGTAAATGTGAGAGGACTTTGGTGCTCTCTGAGCTTGGTTGTTTTTGGGAGGAGGAGGAGGAGGAGGAGGAGAAGGAGGAGGAGGAGGAGGAGGAGGAGGAGGAGGAGGAGGAGGAGGAGGAGGACTGTAGGGTCCTTGGTGTTCTCCATGAGCTTGGTTGTTTTCTTGCAGACAACTAAGAGACATGATAGCAGTGTTCCGATATCTCAGAGAGTGCCACAAAGAAGAGGGAGTCAAACTATTCTCCAAGGCACCTGGGGGCAGGACAAGAAGCAATGGGTGGAAACTAATCAAGGAGAGAAGCAACTTAGAACTAAGGAGAAATTTCCTGACAGTTAGAACAATTAACCTCTGGAACAGCTTGCCTCCAGAAGTTGTGAATGCCCCAACCCTGGAAGTCTTTAAGAAGATGTTAGATAGCCATTTGTCTGAAATGGTATAAGGTTCCTGCCCACGCAGGGGGTTGGACTAGAAGACCTACAAGGTCCCTTCCAACTCTGCTATTGTATTATTGTATTGTAAATAGCATCATCAGGGCTAGTCCCATTTGAGTGCTTTCTCAAGCATCTGGTGGCCATACATGGTGCCAATAAATTCTTTTAATAAATTCTTTTAAATGATTAATTGTAGAAGCTTACTACCATGGATACCTCTGGATTGAAGCGTTATAGAAAGCTCCCCCTTCCTCCCTTGGAGTTTTCATGGCCAATCAAATTGCTAAGCTCTTCCCTCTTTTCTTGTTCAAGAAAGGCTGGTTTGGGGTTCAGAATTAAAGCCCATATTATGAAAGAAGTGGAGGAAGCATGTTGCCTGAGCCATGGTGGCTCAGTGGTTCGAATGCAATATCGCAGGCTAGTTCTGCCCACTGCCAGCAGTTCGATCCTGACCGGCTCAAGGTTGACACAACCTTCCATCCTTCCAAGGTTGGCAAAGTGAGAACCCAGATTATTGGGGGCAATAAATCTGACTCTCTAAAGCCCCTTAGAGGAGGCTGCAAAGCATTGCAAAGCGGTATATAAGTCTAAAGTGCTATTGCTATTGCCTGTCAAGAGGGAGTGCCAATGGGTGGCATCAAAGTGACACTACAGAGGGATTCAGTTGACATTTATTTTATTTATTTTATTAAATTTATACCCCGCCCTTCTCCTTGTTAGGTTAAGAGAGGTGGTGTGATAGAGGAGCCTCTCTCATGCCAGCTATTCAGTTCTTCACTTTTATTTTGGAGAGGGCTCTCCCCTCTTCTTCTTTTCTTTTTTTTAACTTTTCTTGGGTTTTTAAAAAAAATATATTCTTCCACTAGCTTTTCTCCCCCTTTAGAGCCTCTGTTCTTCATCCATTATTTAGGAATCTCTGACTGTAATAGCAATGTTCGCCTTGTATACCTTGTGTGGGGTTTAAAATATAGATAAAAGCAGAAGGTCAGACTTGAAACACAGATCCTGACAGTTGCTTTCGACTTTGTCTGTAAGCTACAAAATATGGAGATATCGGTGGCCACCAACTGCATCCCAAATGCTCCGACCCATCACTGCATTCCTTCTCTCTGGGCACCACACCACGGCAGTCTCTAGGTGTCCTGCATTGGGTTGGCCCATCTTTCCTTTAATTTTCTCTTTTTTTGAAAAATTGGGGGGCGGGGGGGAGAAGGGGGGAAATCCTATGGCTTTTGGATCTCAAGAAGTAGTTCTGAGTTGTGATTTCCAAGGTTGGGATGGTGGAGAGATAGAAAACAGCAAAGCAGTTGTGCATGAGCCTTCGAGACAGGAAATAGGAATGCTGAAGGTATCAAGTTCCAAATCAATTGATAAAAAAGGAGAAGAAAGCCAAAAAATGTGAATGTTTCCAATGAATTGGGCAGGAGGACATATTATCAATCCCTAATGGTTTTGTTATTCAGTTTCTTTCTTCTTTTTTCTTTCTTTCTTTCTTTCTTTCTTTCTTTCTTTCTTTCTTTCTTTCTTCTCTCTGTCTTTGTCTCTTTCTCTTACTTTCTCTTTTTCTTTTTTCTTTTTTCTGACTTTCTTCTTTCTTTTTCTTTTTCTGCCTTTCTGTCTTTCTTTCTCTTCCTTCCTTCCTTCCTTTTGCTGTCTTTCTGTCTTTTTTCTCTTTCTTTTTTCTTTCTTTCTTTTCTTTTTCTGTCTTTCTTTTTCTGTCTTTCCTTCTCTTTTGTTTTCTTTCTTTTTTTCTTTCCCTCCCTTCCTCCCTCCCTCCCTCCCTTCCTTCCTTCCTTCCTTCCTTCCTTCCTTCCTTCCTTCCTTCCATAATTGCTTACTCTGAACAGATCAACATCAACCTTCCATGCTGTTCCTTAGATTAGTTTGAAATGGAAATCAGTGGTATCATTGAACAACTTCTGAACTTTTGGGAAGATTTTGGGCTATTAACGCTATTGGTTCTAGTATGGCAATGATTAGACTGGTGACTCACAACATCAAACATTCAACATGGTGTATGAAGCTGTGGCTATCCTTCAGGCCCAAGGAGCATCAGTAGATACTTGGAGGAATCAGATAACATATGAAATAAATGTATTTAATTCAACTTAGATGATAGAGAGGATGGCTCTGAGAAATGGCCATTCCTTAATAAGAATGACCAGGTCACGTCTGACTGTCTTTTTACTGCTGAGTTCCAATATACTTGGAATGTTGAAAGTAGCAAAATGTCAGGGTTCCAAGTAACACCCCCAACGAAAGAAGACTCCAAGGCTGGGGGTTCCTCAAAGTTCCATTCTATTAGAGATGTCAAATTGGCACATCTGGGAAAACCCAAATCTGAAAGCTTCCAGGTTTTCCCTACCCAGTTAAAAGTTCAAGTCCTTGCCCAGCACCCACCTGTCAATCACATGATCTAATCAGGCACCATCCCAACTGGAGATGCCTCCCAGTCACATCACGCCAGGTTCAGGGCAACACGTCCTTGACTCTCTGAGAAAGGAATGTTATTTAGGCTATATCTCTCCCATACGCCATATAATCCCCCCTCCCAGTTGCCCACTGCAATCAATGTGGCAGGCCTGAAGGCCCAATGCAAAAGATGGCTTCCAGGCCTGACACAATATCTTTTTATTAGGTTGGAGCAATTCCATCCAGAAGCCCAGGAAAGCTCTATGTTTGCAGTGTTGACATATCAAAGCTGGCTGGAGAAGTCTGGCAGCTGAAGTCCTTCAGACTTAAAGTTGCAAAGATTGAAGACCCCTGGAATAGAGAATAGAGAATTTCCTGTGTTTCCCAGCAAATTGCATCGTATTCGTCTCCTTGGGCTGATGTTACATCACAGGCATAGGGAGGTGAGGATTAAAACCAACTCTCCCTTGCCTTTTATGAAATGTTTAAGGTTTAAGGCAGTACGGTAGAAGCCATTTTAAGGCACAACAGGCTGTATCCTAACAGAACACCCTCCCAAGGGGTGTTAGGGGTGTTATCCCCTACCGTATTTGTTTCCAGATAATAAGTCATATGTGTACCAAGTTTGGCTGAAATTGTTCAAGGCGTTCCAGAGTTATGCTGGAACATACACACAGACAGACATATATACACACACACAGAGCCATTTATCTATATATCAATTATTATTTCGCTTCTCTTCTGTTTACACTCTTTTCATTTCTTCCTTTTTATTGTTGTAAGGCATCTAGAGTAGCCTCATGGCGAGATAGGCAGCAAATAAAATTAACAGATAAAATAAATACATAAGATGCTGGAAGGTTCAGGCATCATTTCACTTGGGTTTCTATTTTACATTTCTTCATTCTGAAAGGCTTCACTCTATAAAGCAGTAGTAAAACCACACCTACAATACGGCATCCAGTTTTAGTCACCACAATATATATATTTATATATATGTATGTTTCTGTCTGTCTGTCTGTCTGTCTGTCTGTCTGTCTGTCTGTCTGTCTGTCTGTCTGTCTGTCTGTCTGTCTATCTATCTATCTATCTATCTATCTATCTATCTATCTATCTATCTATCTATCTATCTATCTATCTATCCCTCTAAAATGAGAATGGTAGGTCATTCTGATGGAAAAGGCAGAAATTCCAGGCCTTCATGTAACCGTCCCACTGAAATCAGCAGGGAAATGAAAATAAACGAACTTCCTCTAAATGGGTTATGTAAATGAAATGCTGCATGATTAATGAAATGCAGGAGCCCATCCATGTCTTCTCCAAATGAAGCCGTCTTGAGTTGAATGGCGCTTAAGTTCAGAACGGTGTGTATAACAGTGTACCAAAAGCAGGTAGTCGAAAAACTAAGGTTTTATTTCCCTTTTTCCCATGATGGCTTTTGTTCCTGTCGTTGCTGGTTGCTTGTTGCTGGTTGCTCATTGCTCATTGCTTGTTGCTCGTTGAGACTGGACTGAACTTTTGGCTTCTGTGAGCCTCAGGTATTGCAAGATATTCTCTGCCGCGTCCCATCTGACCCTTCCAGGAGGAACCTAAAGGAAGAGTTTTCACCAGGTTTAGATGTCAACACTCTCCACAGACTGTCACATCAGCAACGAGGAACAGATGCTGCTGTCCAGCGGTGACAATAGAATTATGGATGGGGAGGGAAGAGGAAGTAAAAGTGGGGGGAAAGAAGAAGAAGAAGAAGAAGAAGAAGAAGAAGAAGAAGAAGAAGAAGAAGAAGAAGAAGAAGAAGAAGAAGAAGAAGAAGAAGAAGAAGAGTTGCCCATTTCTTACAAGCACCTCATAAAACAGAGCAAATTTGTGTGCAAAAGAAGAAGCAAGACAGGGAAAAGGCTTGACAAGAAAGCCACTTAGGCTGCCTCAGGCAATCCAGAGGATGACAAAAGTTTGAGCATGTCATACTGCTTGCAAAGGACAAAATACTCCTCTCAGGAGAATGGAGAGAAATTCACCACATGTTGGAGAAGAAGAGCAATTGGCGTGGAATCCTCTCTCTCTCTCTCTCTCTCTCTCTCTCTCTCTCTCTCTCTCTCTCTCTCTCTCTCTCTCTCTCTCTCTCTCCCCCTCCCTCTGTCCCTCTAGTATATTTTGTCTTTGTTTTAAGATCTCTTGCTTTTCTTCTATAATTGCACCCTTCATCCAGACATATGTCTCTATCTCCATCTCATCTCCATCTCCATTTGTCTGAAATGGTGTAGGGTTTCCTGCCTAAGCAATGGGTTGGACTAGAAGACCTCCAAGATCCCTTCCAACTTTGTTTATTCTAATCTATTCTATTCTATTCTATTCCATCTTCCAGCAAAAACAAAGACAGTTCAATTCAAGGGACACAGCTGTTGCATTGGCGTCTCCAACTTCCTTCAGCCATCGCTATGCCTAGAATTTCTCCTCCGACCGAGGCAAACCCCAAGGAAACAGATCTGGGTTTGTGTGTTGCAATTAAATCAAGAGGCTGTGATGGATATTGGGAGATAAAATGGCATGATGGGCCAAGTGCTTTTAACCGGTGCCTCCAGATACATCTTCCGTCCCCTCTAACTCAGCAATTAGAACCTTTTAAAAGAACAGCTTGTTCCCTGAGCTAACAAAGACAGGGCTGCTGTTAGAGGCCTATTAAATCACACTAAAATATATTGCAACAGCAGCAGCAACAGAGGGAGTAACAATCTAAAAGCCTTTTTTTTTTCTTTCCGCATTCCAGACATGTGCAATTTCAAGATTTTTCTCTAGCTCTCTACCTTGCCTATGGAGACCCTCTTAACTTTACCAAAGGCTGGTGGGAGCAGACTCAGATTTATTCGTTCGTTTAATAAAAGACACTCTGGGTTTCCATATTTTAGATCAAGGCCAGACATGGTCCAGAGACTTGGGAGACTGTGGACGGGAAAGGGATCTGTTATGATCTATGGAGAAGGGGAAGGGGAAGGGAAGGGAAGGGAAGGAGGAAAGGAAAGGAAAAGAAAGGAAGGGAGGGGAAGGAGGAAGGGAAGGGAGGAAAGGAAGGAAGGAGGAAAAGAAGAGAGGGAAGGGAAGGAAATGAAAGGAAGGAAAAGGAAAGGAAAAGAAAGGAAGGGAGGGGAAGGAGGAAGGGAAGGGAGGAAAGGAAGGAGGAAAAGAAGGGAGGGAAGGAGATGAAAGGAAGGGAAAGGAAAGGAAAAGGAAGGAAGGGAGGGGAAAGAGGAAGGGAAGGGAGGGAGGGAAAGGAAAGGAAAAGATGTCTAATCTTTTCTTAAAGACTTGCAGTGTTGAGGCATTCACAACTTCTGGAGGCAACTTCTGTTCCACTAATTAATTGTTCTCACTGTCAGGAAATTTCTCCTTACTTCTAAGTTGCTTCTCTCCTTGATTCCACCCATTGATTTTTGTTCTACCCTCAGATGCTTTGGAGAATAGCTTGACTTCCTCTTCTTTGTGGCAGCCCCTGAGATACTGGAACACTGCTATCATGTCTCCCCTGGTCCTCCTTCTCATCAAACTAGACATACCCAGTTCCATTCATCGTACGTTTTAGCCTTCAATCCCCACATCATCTTTGTTGCTCTTCTCTGCACTCTTTCTAGAGTCTCCACATATTTTTTAAAACATTCCTCTATAGGAGTAACCCAGTATACAACCACTTTAACTTTATCCAAATTTACAATTTCCATAGCACCTATCTAATAATGTGACTTGCCTATGTACCAAGGCAGAGAGAAAGTGTGATTTAATGCCTTTCCATCTGCTTGTGTGTTTTGGCCATAGAAATCATCAGTAGCTCTGGGATCGATGAAATGATTGGGAATGTTTTTCTTTATGATTCCCCACCCCCACCCTTCCCCGGATATACCTAATGATTTAATTTCATATCTTTTATTGCCTTATCTGGGTCGTTCCAATGATGATTATGCTTCTCAGCTTCAGTGGTGTGAGCAGCCTGATAATCCTTACAAAGGCGCTGGATTTTCGTGGGAGAGTTTCTGAAGCTGCCAAGAGATCAGTGCATTTACTACATGTAAATTGACTTTCCTCTGGAACTGCCCTTCCTGGATTTTATGGCAGTGCTGATCTTGGACAGTAGTCAAGTTACTTCCTTGCTCAGCTAAATCTGTAGCATCAGAGCCCCTAAACCAAAGTCCACTTTATTCCTTGGGCCAATGAAGTCAGCTATAAATGTGGGACCTTATTTGAATGGAGGGAGGCTTTTTAGAATGAAGACCTGGAAGCTGGTGATTGACATTCACCAGTACCCAGGTCTTGGTAGTGTGTCAGCTGTTAGGAGAATGAAATGGCAATCTGGGTGCATGGCAAACAGAAATATTGTAGATAGAACAGAACAGAACAAAACAGAATAGAATAGAATAGAATGGAGTAGAGTATATAGAGTAGAGTAGAATAGAATTCTTTCTCACTGTCAAACTACTGTATTTGCTAAGTCTGCATTACTATTACTATTAATCTTCTCATCCTTCCTATCACCCATCTCTTCCCACTTATGACTGTATGACTGTAACGTTGTTGCTTGTATCCTTACGATTTATATTGATTGTTTCCTAGTATGATTTGATCGCTTACTTGTACCCTATGACTATCATTAAGTGTTGTACCTTATGATTTGTGACGAATGTATCTTTTCATTTATGTACACTGAGAGCACCTGCACCAAAGACAAATTTCTTGTGTGTCCAATCACACTTGGCCAATAAATAATTCTTTTCTTTTCTTTTCTGACCTATCCTATCTTATCCTATCCTGAGAGCTTATCTACCAAAGACAAATTCCTTGTGTGTCCAACTCACTTGGCCAATAAATAATTCATCCATTCTTTCTTTCTTTCTTTTTATCTATCTATCTATCTATCTATCTATCTATCTATCTATCTATCTATCTATCTATCTATCTCTATCTATCTATCTATCTATCTATCTATCTATCTATCTATCTATCTATCTATCTATCTATCTATCTATCTATCTATCTATCTACCTACCTACCTACCTACCTACCTACCTACCTACCTACCTACATTATCTACCCTATCTATCTATCTATCTATCTATCTATCTATCTATCTATCTATCTATCTATCTATCTATCTATCTATCTATCTATCTATCTATCTATCTATCTATCCATCATCTAATTTCTCCTTAGTTCTAGATTGGATTTCTCCTGATTTAGTTTCCACCCGTTGCTTCTTGTCCTGCCTTTCATAATTGTGTGCCTCGGCGTGTGTTTAAGCAGAGGCATTGAAATTTGATTGGCTGTGGTCCCAAATGATCACAAACCCTCTCCCTTAATAGGGTACCAGCCTCAAATCACTTAACAATTTCTGATCTACAGCAGGGACAATTCTCCTTTACAATTCAGAAAGGCTCGCCAGCTCATTTATCTGCAGGATCCGTTGCGGCCACATCGATTTCTTTCCTTTCTTTTTTTTGGTCTCTCTCTCTCCCTCGCCAATCTGTGTTTGCTTTTTGAATTATGTAGAGGGGCCTGGTTTTTCCCCCCCTCCCTGGCTTCTCCCTCGTAAGAGGTGAGAGAATTTCGGAAGATGATCAATTGAGCCCTGCCTGCCTTAATTTAGTCCAAACGGGGAAACACAAGGGCGAAGGGGAAAAAAAGAGCAGGGAGAAAATAGGAAACGATCAATCCAGGCCTGCTGAGGAAAACAAACAAACAAACAAATAAATAAACAAGCCAGCAGGGAAGGGGGAGAAGTTAAAAGAGAGTGCTCAGTTGGTATTCTTCGTGTCGCTCTTCAAATCTTTCCTTTGAATCAATAATCAACTTTGACACGGATTCGTTTCAGGAATGCAGGCACAAAGCTGGATGCAAGGAAGAAGGGAGCGTCTACTAAAAGGACGGGGGGGGGGGGTCCTTTGCAATTGTCAATATTTTGGGTAGGGGATGTGTCTCCTTCATTGTTTTGAGGTAACCCCTTTTAAAAATTCTGTAGAGATTCTCAGTCATCCAGGTTGTTCTGAGCGAGGCTTCCCAAGAGCCTGAAGCAAACTCCTGGTTCCAACAAAAACCCCTTTTATTAATTTGCTGTGAATTCTGCTCAATCCCATCCAGCAAAGTCTTTCAAGGGAGGATTTACAGTCACAGACCTTCTCTGGCTTGGAGAACTGAATGCTGATATCTGCAAAACTTGGCAAGGAGTCTTGGAGAGTCACGAACCAATTAAGTGAACTAATTGTCTCCTGCAAACTCCACTCCCCTTTCGCTCCTCTTTTATTCTCTCTGGGAGGGGCCATTCATCGTCCACCTGTGGCCTCACTCCCAAGTTGACCCCTCTTCGTTAGTTGTTCCCTTCATCTGGTAGCTCTGCGCATGCACACACTTGGAATAGGCTCCAGCTGTTTGTCTGCCTCACTGATGTCTGACTCTGAAGGCAGCTGAGAACTGTCAGATGGTTCTGGCCCCCTCTCTGCCTCCGACACAGAGCTTTTATCAGAGCCTTCTCCAGACTCCAGGACTGGCCCATGTTTCTCCCCAACCTCCTCACTCTCCAAATCTGCTGCCAGCTCTCATGGCCGCTGGTGGGCCACAACACAGTCCTGGTTGTCCCAAAGCTGCTTTTTCAGGAGGCAATTGGACTTTCTTGTTTTTTTACTTTTGAAGACGTTTAGCTTTTCATCCAAGAAGTTTCTTCAGCTCGGAGAGGATAGTGGGGAATGGAAGGATTGGTATTCCTTGTAGACAGCTGGTTTTTCTTCGAAAAGAAAAAAAAACAAGGAAGTCCAGTTGCCTCCTGAAAAAGCCCCTTTTGGAGTAATCATGACCCGGTTGACTAAGAATCGCTACAGACTTTTAGCTACACAATTTGGGATGAACACCCTTTGAATGCTGTGGAAGTAGGAATGGATTTCCAGAGGAAAAGGTAATTTGCAGACTACAGGAACTATTATCCCCACTCAGGTGGCTCTGAGGGCACAGACAAATCTCCAAGTGGCCTCAACAACCCTCTGAAAGGATGCAAGCGGCCAGCTGTCTTGCAAGGAATATCAATCCTTCTATTCCCCACTAGCCTGTCAGAACTGAAGAAGCTTCTTGGATGAGAAGTGAACGGTCTTCAAAAGAAAAAAACACATAAGAAAGTCCCGTTGCCTCCTGAAAAAAGCACCTCTGGGGCCCTTTTTAAAAATGTGTATTATGTGATACTAGCTTTAGATCTTGAGTAACGAGGATGACAAGAGAGGCCAAGAAATCTTTGAGCAGTTTTGCTCACACGATTCCTTTGCCGATAATAATGATTTGGGACCAGGATGGGGGATCTTTGATGGGGGAGATCTTTGATTCTATCAAAGGGGGTGGCGATTGGATGGGGACATATGGAAATCAATGGAGAGGGATAGTCGCGTTTGATGAGACCATCAAGTCTGTGGCTTTGATGAAACCATGGCCAATTACTTCAATAGTCTTTTACTCCATCATGGAGAACAGCTGCTGTTATGTCTCATTGGAAAACACTTTTGTGCATTTCCATCTTAGTGGATTTATTTTTGCCTTTTTGTTATTTTTTTTTTAATATAAAAAGGGAAGATTGAAGCGATGCCAGGGGGCATTGTGACGAATAGCAGTAGCACAGAAATAATAAATCTTGGTACTCATTTTACCGACCTCAGAAGGATGGAAGGTTGAGTCAACCCTGAGTTGGTCAGGATTGAATTCCTGCCTGGGGGCAGAGTCAGCTTGCAATACCGTATACTAACCACCGTGCGACCTGGAAGCCCACAGTTCAACCCTGAACTACGAATATAGCATCTGTCTAGCGTAACCTCCCGTTGGGGCTATTTTAATTGGGGTTTTAATTTGGATTTTAGCATAGGATTTGTAATTTAATAGGTTTTTAAATTTTGTATTTTGCTATTTTATATGTTTTAATAATTCCTGTGCGCCGCCCTGGGTCCTTTGTGGAGAAGAGCGGGATATAAATCTAATAAACAAACAAACAAACAAACAAAAAAATAAATAAATAAATGTCAGGCCGGCAGCCATCTTTTCTGTTGGATCTTTGGCCTGCCACACTTTCTATTATCCTACTATGCATTTTCTATGGTGGGAAAATCGGAGGGGGGCTTGTACAGAGTGAGATGCTACGTAGCCATAACAACATTCTTTCTAGAAAGCCAAGGTCATCCTTTGTCTCTGCACTCCTCTAGCACCGACCAGTTTCATCGCCTTGCAGTCCAAGGGACTCACAGGAGTTCTTCTCCAGCCCCATAGTTGAAAGGCCTCCATTCTTTGACGCTCAGCCTTTCTTATGGTCCAACCTTCACAGCCACAGAGACCACAAACCCTGCAAGTAAATCATTGTGGAACTGGATTTGAACCCAGGTCAGTTCTCCCCCATCTGAGTCCTAATGCAAACAAATCCCAGTTCCTGATCTCATGGCAATTCAAACCTTCTCTAGTCAGAAATGTCAAGAATTCCCCCCCCCCCAAAAAAAGTCGACCCATTTTCTGATTCATAAAGGACAGGTGGCCCTGGAACTGATAATTGAACAGCCAAGAATAACAAATGCATTTGTAAATTCCACACCAGCTTGTGGCTAATTTACAAACAGGAATAAACAGTAAAACATGTCAGATAAATTATTCACCAGAAGAATCCAAGATGCTCTTTTGGGAGGAAATAGAAAAACAGCTTAAACCATCTCAAAAAGTCCTGGGGATGTTAAGAGCTCTCTCATGCAGATGAGCTTTCAAGAGGCCACTGGAAAAAGTGGTTCTTTCAGTAGCCTTGAAGAAAAGCAAACATCCATCCCTTTAATCAGCGCTAAGCAATCTGGTGCCTAGAAAACAGGCTCTGCTTTCTTCCTTGCTGCTTGCTCGACCTGACTTCCACAATTTTAGATTCTTTTTTTTTTTTAAATTAAAGCAAAGTGGAATGGAGAACGGTTGTGCTGCAGTGCAACATTTCTTTCGTGATATCTTTATTTATATAGCTGCTCTTCTGGGCCTCCTAGACTCCCGTAGTGAGGGCTTAAAAAGAAAACTGGTGGGGAATCAAGGTTTACCTGGTGTTTTGCTGGGAGGTTTACACAGGAAGAAGGAGAAGGAGAAGGAGAAGGAGAGGAGGAGGAAGAGGAGGAGGAGGAAGGGAATAAGGGGAGGGGGAGGGGAAGGGGAGGAAGAAGGAGGAGGAGGAAGAAGGAGGAGGAAGAAGGAGAAGGAGGAAGAAGAAGAAGAAGAAGAAGAAGAAGAAGAAGAAGAAGAAGAAGAAGAAGAAGAAGAAGAAGAAGAAGAAGAGGGAAAGGAGGAGGACAAGAGGAGGAGGAGGAGGAGATGAAGAAGAAGAAGAAGAAGAAGAAAAAGAAGAAGAAGAAGAAGAAGAAGAAGAAGAAGAAGAAGAAGAAGAAGAAGAAGAAGAAGAAGAAGAAAAAGAAGAAGGGGAAAGGAGGAGGATAAGAGGAGGAGGAGAAGATGAAGATGAAGATGAAGATGAAGATGAAGAAGAAGAAGAAGAAGAAGAAGAAGAAGAAGAAGAAGAAGAAGAAGAAGAAGAAGAAGAAGAAGAAGAAGAAGAAGAAGAAGAAGAATAGAGAAGAATTATTATTATTGCTGGTTGTATTCTGGAAATGGTCCTCATAGTAGCAATTTTATAAGATCTCTGATGACCTGCTTTCCAAACAGAATAACAAGAGTTGGAAGGGACCTTGGCGGTGTTCCAGTCCAACCCCCTCCTCATTTCAGACAGATATCTGTCCAATCCAGTGGTGGGTTTCAATTTTTTTAGAACCTACTCTGTAGGTGTGGCCTATTTTGTGGACGTGGCTTGGCAGTCATGTGACAGGGTGGGAGTGGCCACCTTTTAAAATGTGGTGAAACTCATTTAACAATGCTCTTGCTTAGCAACCAAAATTTTGGACTCAATTGTGATGATAAATTCTTTCTTTCTTTCTTTCTTTCTTTTTTTCTCTCTTTCTTTCTTTCTTTCTTTCTTTCTTTCTTTCTTTCTTTCTTTCTTTCTTTCCCTTCTTCCTTCCTTTCCTTTCCGTTGGGTCACTGGCAGCGGCGGGCCAGATTTACTTCCAGGTACGCCGGTGGAACCCCCTCTCACCGGTTCTCTAAATTTCACCAACCGGCTCTCGCGAGTAGGTGCGAGCCTGCAGAAACCCACCACTAGTCCAATCTCTACTTTGAAATCTCCAGCGATGGAGCACCTACAACTTCAGGAGGCAAGCCGTTCCACTAGTTAATTGTTCTCACTGCTAGGGAATTGCTTTTTAGTTCTAGGTTGGATCTCTCCTTGATTAATTTCCACCCATTCCTTCCTATCCTGCCTTCAGGTGCTTTAGAGAATAGGTTGGAACCCCTCCCCCTTCTTTGTGGCAGCCCCTCAGATATTGGAACACTGCTTATATGTCATCCCTAGTCCTTGTTTCAGTAGACTGGACTTTCCTGCAGTGGTTCTTCATATGTTTTAGCCTCCAGCCCCCTAATAATCTTGCCTGCACTCTTTCCAGAGTCTCAACCTCTTCTTTATATCATGGTGACCAAAACTGGATGCCGTATTCCAAGTGTGGCCTTACCAAGGCATTATAAAGTGGTATCAACACTTGATTCTATCCCTTGATTCGATCTTGATTCTATCCCTCTGTTTATGTATGTATGCATGTGTATGTACACATACACACACACACACAGAGTTGGAAGGGATGTGTAGGCCATCTAGCTCAACCCCCGATACCCAAGCAGACCCTACACCATTTCTGTCACATGGCAGTCCAGTCTCTTCTTGAAAGCCTCCAGCGATGAAGCTCCCACAACGTCTGAAGGCAACTTCTGTTCCATCGGTTGATTGTTCTCACTGTCAGAAAGTTCCTCCTTAGTTCCAGGTTGAATCTCTCCTTGTTCAGTGTCCATCCATTGTTCCTTGTCTGACCTTTGGGGGCTTTGGACAATAGCTTGGCCCCCTCCTCTTGGTGGCAGCCCCTCAAATACCAGAAGTCTCCTATTGTGTCTCCCCTGGTCCTTCTCTTCACTAGACTAGCCATGCCCAGTTCCTGAAACTGTTCTACACACACACCATGCACAATACCAACAGGCTGGGTTAACCGAGGGATAGAATCAAGATCACGTGAAGTGTTAGGGCTGCTTTATAAGGCCTTGGTGAGGCAACTCTCCATTGTTGGGCCTTAAATAAATGTTCACTGTCAATGGTGGTGTCAGTCTCCAATTTAATGCATGCCCGGGACATTTATTGTTCGCTGTAGATTTAAATTCTTGATGAGCCAGTATCTTGTTCTGAAATCCCCCGTGGATCCTTGGTAATCATGGATGTTGTTACTGTCTAACCGCGTAGGAGAAAACTTTTGCTCACGATTAGTTTTTGCGAGTCTCCACGGGCAGCAAGGCACACATTAGAGCACTATTTGTTTTTAAGCTCATCTGCATTGCTGCTGTTGGCAAAGAGGAAGCTTTGAAATCATCGGGTTGAAGAACGGCTTTGAATCTCCGGCATTCGGTATTTCTAAGATGCCTCCCACCACCCGCTCTCTGCCATCACTGGAGGAAGATGGGGGAGATGCTTCATGCAAATTAAGACTTGCGCTGAGAAGAGAACTAGGCGAGGGTTCGCTTGTTTATGAAGCATATTTACGAACTGTATCGGAGCGCCTAGAAGTCTAGTGCATATTTTGTTCCAAGTGGAACCCAGCAACTTCCAGATGTTATTTGGGCTGCAGTTGCAAATACAGAATGCAAAATAACAGACTTGGAAGGGACCTTGGAGGTCTTCTAGTCCAACCCCCTCCTCAGGCAGGAAAGCCTACATCATTTCAGACAAGCGGTTGTCCCATTGTTCCAGTATTGGAGTATGTTCCAGTATTGGAGCATTCATAACTTCTGGAGGCAGGTTGTTCCACTGATTAATTGTTCTAATTGTCTCCTTAATTCTAGGTTGCTTCTCTCCTTGATTAGTTTACAATAATACAATAGCGGAAGGGACCTTGGAGGTCTTCTAGTCCAACACCCTGCCTAGGCAGGAAACCTTATACCATATAGGTGAAGTTGGCTGTCACACCAGGTTAAGTATTGTGCCAGATTTCTCAAAAACAAATACCTGAAAATTAAAATATAGAATAACAGAGTTGGAAGAGACCTTGGAGGTCTTCTAGTCCAACCCCCTGCTTAGGCAGGAAACCATTTCAGACAAATCCTATCCAATATCTTCTTAAAGACTTCCAGTGTTGGGGCATTCACAACTTCTGGAGGCAAACTGTTTCACTGTTCCCAAGTTTCCATCCATTGCTTCTTGTCCTGCCTTCTGGTACTTTGGATAATAATAGCAATAACCTTTAGATGTATATACCACTTCATGATGGTATATAAATCTCTAAGCAGCTAACAGAGTCAGCATATTACCCCCAACTATCTGCGTCCTCAGAATAAATTGACTCCATCTTCATTGTGGCAGCCCGAGAGATATTGGAACACTGCTATAGTATCATGTCTCCCCTAGTCCTTCTGTTCATTAAACTAGACCTACCCAGTTCCTGCAACCGTTCTTCATATGTTTTAGCCTCCAGTCCCCTAATCATCTTGGTTGCTCTTCTCTGCACTCTTTCTAGAGTCTCCACATCCTTTTTATCTCATGGCGACCAAAACTGGATGCCGTATTCCAAGTGTGGCCTTCCCAAGGCCTTATAAAGCGGTCTTAACACTTCACGTGATCTTGATTCTATCCCTCTGTTTATGCAGCCTAGAACTGCAGGACTTGTCTTTCTTTAAAACTGAATCCTGAGTGCTATCATGAATTAAAGTGATCTTATCTTATCAAATGCCTCTTCCCCTTTGCCCATGCTGATGCGTTCTGAATTGGACTGATGGCCAACTTCGGGTAGATTCCTGAATTCCCTTAGCATTTCTTTTTCTCTTAAAAAAAAAAAAAGATTGGAGTGCCCTGCAGAGGGCACCTTTATCTCTGCGAAACCTGTCTGGAGAAGAAGGAAAGACGATTTGAATGTAAAAACTTAAAATTGTGACACTTAATGGGTGATCCTTAGAACCCAGCATAGTGGTCCGTCTATTGTGCTCCGTCCTCTCTGGCAAACAGCTGCTAGATTTCACTGTGGTTATTGGTTTATGAAATGCACGGAGTGTTAGGAACATGTCCATCAGCTGGGGGAAAAGATATCAAGAGGCTGACAGACCAAATATTGATCCTTTGCAAAGTGACTTTTGCCTCGACCTACGACTCTTAACGATGACTTGAAACCATTCGCTGTTGGGACTGGGATCCACTTTGACATCGGGGAGATCCAGAAGGGGCTTAGATGGCCTATCAAACGACATCTCTTCACAAGAGTCTCTACAAAGGTGGAGAACCATTTTAAGCATAAATAACCCCTTTTTGGGGCTATGATGACCCCAACTCCAGGGAGCTGGTTGCTCTAAGCTTGGGGAAAGAGAATGTCTATCCCCCCCCCCCCCAAAAAAAAAGAACCTGCCTTGGAAGGTCTCATCTTCAGATTTTGAGAGAGCAAAAAGAAAATGAGGGGGGCTGGTGCAGGATCTGGAGAGCTTCCTCAGTCCATCCGTCTGTTTGATTCAGAGGTGGGTTCCTACCAGTTCGGACCAGTTTGGCTGAACTGGTAGTGGTATGCTGGCCTAGGTCACGCAACCGGCAGCAACCCAGTTTGGCCACGCCCCCCAGTTCTGACCATGCCCAAAACAATTTCCATTGAACTGAACGGAGCGAACCGGCAGTAACGCCATCCAGAACTGGTTTGATTGTCTGGTCCTGACAGACACAACGTCCTCCTCCTTGGCTTTGCGTTGGCTGTTAATAAGAAGAGAGGAGGCTGATCTGGGAGGGGGGTGGGGCGGGGAGGGGGGTGGGTGGGTGGGAGAAGGCAAAACGGCCTTAAATTATTCATTGTCAATATCATTATGTGTCATAACAGTGGGTCTGTGATGTAGGGAGGGCGGGGGAGGGGGCGAGCGGGAGGGGGGGGAAGAGCACTCGCATGGCAAGGCCGGAGCAAACTCATCGCAGGCTGAACAATGGCAGAGAGCTAATTAAATATTGATGGTCTCTAATTGGGTACAGGCTTTTTGGGATAGCCAGAGCTTTGTTGGAATCATTTGTATTCTTGCTTTGGAATTGGGGAAGAGAATAAGCGGGGGCAGGGAGTTGAAAGTCTCTCCCTCCCTCCTTCCCTCCCTCCTCTTTCTCTTTCTTTCTTTCTTTCTTTCTTTCTTTCTTTCTTTCTTTCTTCCTTCCTTCCTCTCTCTCTCTCTCTCTCTCTCTCCCTCCCTCCCTCCCTCTCTCTCTCTCTCCAGCCAACGTCTCCGTATCCCCTTCCTTCATCTTCGTCTTCCCCTGATGCATGTATCAATGAAATGGTCTGCACGTTTTGGGCTACTGAGGCTCTCGGGCTACTGAGCCCCCTGGCAGCACATGGTGCTTGCATAGAAGTCAAGTCATCACCTTCCATGGTCTCTGGTTGTCCTTCTCTGGCCTATAAGGAGTTATTTCCCGTAAGCCTATGGCTCCATCTTCTCCCTGGCCTTGCGTTGGGGACTTCAGGTCAGGATGAAGGTCTGAGGAAGCTCAGAGCCTAAATGCATGCTTTGCATGGAGAGGATGATCCCAGATGAAACCTCCAAGATTCAACTTGACCTCAAGCAAGGATGGGAAAGGAGGTGACCTCCAGGTTGTAGACCCCAGTTCTCACAGTCTCTTGAAAGCTAAAAACTGATGAGAGGTAAAGTCTAACTCCCTGAAGGGCAGAAGATGAAGGGGAATATTCTTAACACAATGGCCACAAAATCCCAAAGAAAGGAGACAACACTGAACTAGATGAACACACATTAGGATGTCCTTCGTTTTTACCACTTAAATGTTTTATATAAAGTGCAGAAATAAAGTGCAGAAACCCTGGAGAAGGGACATCCTCACGTCCACCACAGGCAGGAAGAAAAGTAGGCAGCTGACCTCCAGAAATTGTGGATGGTCCATCACTGGAGTCCCAAAGGTGCATTTTCAAGAGGAAACTGGATTTTCTTGTTTTTGAAAGAAAAAACCAGAAAGTCTAGTTGTCTTTTGAAAAAAGCACCTTTGGGACAACCTTGACCCATTGAGAATCTCTACAGTCTTTTAGCTAGACAATTTGGGATGGACGCCCTGGTGTGGGAGTAGGAATGGATTATTATAACACGGCTGTGCCGAAAACAAGGGACAAAAAAAATCTCCTATGCACAATTGCAGAAGGTGTTGAAAATGTCTAGTAAAAAAAAGGCATTGTAGTACTTTGGCACAGGAAAAAAAGGCATCTTATTTTTAACCTGATCCATTTTTGAGATACAAATTGATTTTTCTGGAAAGTCCAAGGAATCCTGTATTAGTGAACATTTATAATGGACAATATCTCTGAGAGAGACTAACAGAACAGAGTTGGAAGGGATCTTGGAGGTCTTCTAGTCCAACTCCCAGTTCTGTGGGCATGGCGTGGTGTGGCTTGGTGGGCATAGCAGGGGAAGGATACTGCAAAATCTCCACTCCCTCCTCACTCCAGGGGAAGGATACTGCAAAATCCCCATTCCCTCCCCACTCCAGGGGAAGGATACTCAAAATCCCCATTCCCTCCCCACTCCAGGGGAAGGATACTGCAAAATCCCCATTCCCTCCTCACTCCAGGGTAAGGATACTGCAAAATCCCCATTCCCTCCCCACTCTAGGGGAAGGATACTGCAAAATCCCCATTCCCTCCCCACTCCAGGGGAAGGATACTGCAAAATCTCCATTCCCTCACCACTCCAGGGGAAGGATACTGCAAAATCTCCATTCCCTCCCCACTCCAGGGGAAGGATACTGCAAAATCTCCACTCCCTCCTCACTCCAGGGGAAGGATACTGCAAAATCTCCATTCCCTCCCCACTCCAGGGGAAGGATACTGCAAAATCCCCATTCCCTCACCACTCCAGGGGAAGGATACTGCAAAATCCCCATTCCCTCCCCACTCCAGGGGAAGGATATCCCTATCAGCTAGGCGTCAGGAGGCAGAGAATAAATAGAGGCAGAGCCAGTCAGAGGTGATGTTTACCGGTTCTCTGAACTACTCAAAATTTCTGCTACTGGTTCTCTGGAACTGGTCAGAACCTGCTGAATACTACCTATGCCATCCCGGACACATGGCTGTCCATACTCTTCTTAAAAACCTCCCGTGATGGAGGTCTGTAGAGATTCTCCGTCATGCTCTTGCAATATGCAGTGCCCTCTTCGGTGAGATCTTTTAAATATTTCACCCCACGCCCCGCATCCAGATATTCATGCTTCCTTGGGGATTTCATGATACAGGAACAACTATCTGCTAAAAGAGCATCTCACTCACGTCACCACAGCTTATTCTTTTTGACTTGTTTTCTGAGAAGACTTCAAGGGAAGAAGACGCCCATTGCCCGGCGGAGTTTGAAAATAGAGCTCCATCCATCACAGATTTCTGTTGGGAAGTCCTGCTGATCAGTTCATTTGCTCACAGGATCTCAGGATCTGCAATGACCGGCAGCTGGTAGAAGAAGAAAGAGAAATGGGAGGCTCTCTCTTTTTATACTCTACATCAGGGGTCTCCAACCTTTGCAGCTTTAAGTCTGAAGGACGTCAGCTCCCAGAATTCTCCAGCCAGCAAAGCTTTGCTGGCTGGAGAAGTCTGGGAGCTGACGTCCTTCAGACTTAAAGTTGCAAAGGTTGGAGACCCCTGCTCTACATCTCCTGGTTCTGTCTGGAGTGCAATCTCCAAGAAAGGGAGAGGAGACTAGGTGCCCTCTTGATTCCCCTTTTCAGATTCTCATTCTGCCCAAAGAGTTACAGAAGTAGCAGTTTGTTTAATGTTAATTTGGGAGTTTTTATTCTGGCTTGTCCTATTTGGTAGGTTGACGTGTGAATTCGGAAAATGTGGGCATTCCATTACAGGCTAAATGGGTAAAGAAAATTCAAAAATGGTGACAAGAAATAACCTGAATGGCAGGGCTACTGGATGCAAAGCTGAAGAACAGTTGCAGGAACTGGGTATGTCTAGTTTGATGACATGGTGGGAGATGGGTGCGGGATATAAATATGAAAAATAAATAATAAATAATAAATAAAATAAAAGGAAGACTAGGGGAGACATGATAGCAGTCTTCCAACATCTCAGGGGAAGAAGAGGGAGTCAAGCTATTCTCCAAAGCACCTGAGGGCAGAACAAGAAACAATCGGTGGAAACTAAGCAAGGAGAGAAGCAACTTAGAACTAAGGAGAAATTTCCTGACAGTGAGAACAATTAATCAGTGAAACAGCTTGCCTCCAGAAGTTGTGAATGCTCCAACACTTGTGATTTTTAAGAAGATATTGGACAACCATTTGTCTAGGGTTTCTGCTTGAGCAAGGGATTGGACTAGAAGGCCTCCAAAGTCCCAAGTCCATCATGCTGTTATTCCTGATGGAAATTACAGAAATATGATGAGGAAGGAAGCTACAGCAGTGCCTGGCATCTTCTAATGCACCATCTGCATTCAAAGCTTTTATGGGGAAATTCTCCTGCAGGAACAGGACTGAAAATTGACTCAGAGGTACCGGATTTCTCTCTTCCTCTCCCTCCTCCCTCCCTCCCTCCCTCCCTTCCTCTCTCTCTCTCTTTCATACACACATATATAAACACTCATAGCTAGGTCAGCCTTGAGTGGACACTCCCTGAATATTTCCCACAATTTCCCATCGGTCCAGCTCCTTGAGACTGCCTCCTTCTGTTCCCATCCTCCACAGCCTTGGTTGTTCAGTGGCTTTGCCCTCCTGTGGTTGACAACTTGCTGACATCGGACTGCCTCAAATTCCCTCTTTCTGGAAAATCCAACTCAGGGGAGACTTCTTGAGCTTGAGAGCCCCACGGTGTCCCTTCCAGAGCCATCTTTATTTTCCCAGAAACCTTTGCCCTGTTGGATATCTTCTCCCCCTTCCCCCACCCCACCCCCATCTGTAAAAAACCTGAGGTTATGATTGGTTCATCTACTTATTGAGTAAAACCATCCAGATCGGCTCTTCCATCTATTGTCCTGGGATGCTCACTTGAGAGGAAGAGAAAGACGGCAGTCTCCGGTGGGTTTGATCTTTCGGCTGGATTGATTACTGGCGAGGAACTGGGCCAAGATGAAGAAAAGAAGGACCGGACTGCATTTGGAGGCCTCTCGGAGGCTAAACTTGCTTAAATATTTCATTAAAGAGAATCTTTTCAATACTCCAAATGAGCCTGGGTTACTTCAACTTCTGCTTTCTCCTTCAGCTCTGCAGGTGGAATATGGGCAGCGTGTTCTAAAGCAGTGATGGTCAACCTTTTTGTTGCCGCATGCCGAAAGTGCATGCACACTCATAATGCAATGTGCGTGCAACACACCCCGTGTGTGCGTCACCCCTGTGAATGCATGCACAACACTCCTGCATTTGTTTGTGGCCTCTCATGCTCCCCCATGCATGCATGCAGGACCCCCATGCTCCCCCACCCATGTGCATATGCAGAGGACCCCCTCCCATGCCCCTCACCCTCCATGCATGTGTGCGCATCTCCTGCACGCATCGCACCCCCACGCAATAGCTGCAGACACCCAAAAACCAGCTGGCCGGCAGGAGGCGCATGCAGATGTGCAGTGGAGCTAAACTAGGGCAACAGCTCGTGTGCCCGCAAACAGGGGTCTGCGTGCCATCTGTGACATTCATGCCATAGGTTTGCCATCACGGTTCTAAAGGAGGACAGATGTCTTCTTTGGCTCATCAGTGTTAGGCTATTCAGCCTTATATTGGGTTGACAATATATATGAGCCTATGTTCTCAAGGAGTTATGTAGCTTTAAGAACTGTGTTAAATTCTGATTGGCTGTGCTTCTCAGCTCTACCATAAAGGAAGCTCAGGAACACAGTCCGTCCCCTTGTTCGACCACTGAGTCCTGTGTTTACTGATTGCCGCTGGAGGAGTTGAAGCTGAAGAGAGAAGAAGTATTTGTTTTGCATCACTGTAAGATAACTGTGTTTTGGCGAAGGACTATTATTGTTTGAGAAGTTAGTATCACTGGTCGGAAGAAGTATTTTAGTTGCTACAAAGTAAAGACTATTTATTTTCTACCATCACTGTTTTAGAGTTTGTTTGTGGTTAAGGCAACGTATCTCTTTACTGTCCGGTGTATTACACTATTCCGCATTTATTTTCAAACAGAGGTGTTTGTTACCCCTAACGCTGGTTACAGGACCAGAGTTGTAACACTGGTTCTGAACCCAAAGTTGCTAACAATCAGCCCAAAGGAATGCTAGAAACACAGTCCAACATGTTTGGATGAATCCTGTTACGGAGGAAGCTGCCTTACAAGATTCCACCAGCCCAAAGTATGGTATCTTTACCGTAAATCTTCAAATGCTTTTGAAAAAAACTTTCTGACAGTGAGAACAATCAATCCAATGGAACAGAAGTTGCCTTCGGAAGTAGTGGGAGCTTCATCCCTGGAAGCTTTCAAGAAGAGACTGGACTTCCATCTGGTTGGACTAGGCCAGTGCTTCTCAAATAGTGGGGCGGGCCCCCCAGGGGGGGCGCGAGGCTCCGTAAAGGGGGGCGCATTTGACCTCGGCAAAGGATTTAATTTTTTTAAAATTTCTAATGCACTTTAAATCTTTTCTGCTACAGTTAATAAAGCTATTCTTTGTTGTAAATTGATCCACATTTCTTTCTTTTTTTATTCTCTTATACGTTAATAAGGATACAGTGTTATGCAGAGGTGTACTTATAACAATTTTATAGACAAATGATACTATTTACAGTCGCGCGGGGGGCGCGAAATGTTTTCTTCTTCCTAGGGGGGGCATGACAGAAAATAATTGAGAAGCACTGGACTAGGCGACCTTCAAGGTCCCTTCCAACTCTGTTAATCTGTATCTAACTGGATGGTGTCCCTTTTCATGACTGAAAACTCTTTCTCGTTAGCTATATTCACACAACAATCCTCTTCCTGGATTAACTCATTTTCTGGGTTCGCACAATGCTTTGAATCTTTAACTGACAAAAGGGAAATTTTACTCAACTTGTAAAGTTCCAGAACCAACCAACCAAACAAACAAAAAAAACAAAACCCTGAATATAGAACTGCCCAAACTTTGTCTTTTTGAAGCTTTAATTGAAGCTTGAGGTTGTTGTGTCAACGCACTGCCAAGCTTTTTATGAGAAAGTAAAACCCACACAGAAAACAATTATCTATTTTCTTTGTTGCTGTATTTTGCCTTATAAAAAAACCTATTAAAAAGGCTTAAAAATGTAGAATTAAATGCTAAAAAGGGAATGACAACCATTAAAACCTGATGTTCCTCAGTGTGGAATGGTAAATTAAGATTTTGCAGAACTTCAGATAGAATTTCAGAAAGGTATTTTAGGACACAAGGGAATGTAAAGGTAGCCGCTGTTGTGCCTACAGCTTGTTAAAGCAGTTAAATTCACACACACACATATACAAACACAAAGAGACAGAGACAGAGACAGGGAGAGGGAGAGGGCGGGAGAGGGGGAGAGAAAGAAAGAAAGAAAGAAAGAAAGAAAGAAAGAAAGAAAGAAAGGAAGGAAGGAAGGAAGGAAGGAAAAGAAAGGAAGGAAGGAAGGAAGGGAAAGAAAGAAAGAAAGAAAGAAAAAAGAAAGAAAAACAGGAAGGAAGGAAGGAAGGAAGGAAGGAAAAGAAAGAAAGGAAGGAAGGAAGGAAGGGAAAGAAAGAAAGAAAAACAGGAAGGAAGGAAGGAAGGAAGGGAGGAAGGAAGGGAAAGAAAGGAAGGAAGGAAGGAAGGAAGGGAAAGAAAGAAAGAGAGAAAGAAAGAAAGAAAGAAAGAAAGAAAGAAAGGAAGGAAGGAAGGAAGGAAGGGAAAGAAAGAAAGAAAGAAAGGAAGGAAGGAAGGAAGGAAGGGAAAGAAAGGAAGAAAGGAAGGAAGGAAGAAAAACAGGAAGGAAGGGAAAGAAAGAAAGAAAGAAAGAAAGAAAGAAAGAAAGAAAGAAAGAAAGAAAGAAAGAAAGACCAGATCTTTTGGCTATTGGATAGCCATTGTGAAGTCTCAGGAAAAGATGCAGCCATATAATGAATCATAGGCACATATTATGTTTGTGTTCTAAAACCTCAGAGCATTCTGTATTACCTTTTAGGGATCAAAAGTCCTAGCAAATATCTTCACTTTCAGACCCCTTGGGAATTAAATCTGTGATTTACTTTGCATACATACATACATACATGTGTGTGTGTGTACATGTACATGTATGTATACATATACATATACATGCCTGCATCAACTGGGTGATCTTCTTACAATATTGGAATAAAATGATCACATTCAGAGGTTAAACTTACCCAGCTCCTTCACTTTCTCTTAGGGGTGTGTGTGTGTGTGTGTGTGTGTGTGTGTGTGTGTGTGTGCATAGATGAATTCCCTGATTATTTCCATTGCCTTTCTCCTAATCTGTTCCAATTCCTCTGAATCCTTTTGGATGTGAAATGTGAAGACATCTAGGCCAGTCCCAGGCTGTGCTAGTGCTATGGAAAGTCCTCTTTCCTTGGGCCATTCCTATTCCAACATACGGGATGCTCTCTGTATTTGGAGTGGGGGGTCCTGACATTTTGGAGTGGCAGCTCTTTCAAAGGGGGACTTGGGGGAGATACGAAATGGCTACAATTTAGATGAGCAGGCACAGTTCCCAGGTTCCCCCACCATCTCCTTCCATGGTTGGGCTCTGGTTCTAAGCTCACTTGCTACCATCTCCTCAACTGATTTTTAGTCCTCCCTCCCTCTCTCCCTCTTCTCCTTTCTTCTTCTCCTTCCTTCCTTTCCTTCCTTCCTCCCTCCTTCCCTTTTCTTCCTTCATCCCTCCCTCCCTCCCTCTCCTCCCCCCCTCCCCCATCCTCTCTCCCTTTTCTTCTTCCCTCCATCCATCCCTCTCTCTCCTCCCTCCCTCCCTCCCTCCCTCTTCTCCTTCCTTCTTCTCCTTCCTTCCTTTACTCCCTTTCTTCCTTCCTTCCCTTTCCTTCTTGTTTTCTTGTTTTCCAGTTTTCTTGTTTTCTTTCCTTTTCTCTTTCTTTCTTGTTTTTCTCTCTCTCTCTCTCTCTTTCCTTCTTTCCTTCCTTCCTTCTTCATCCTCCCACGAGCTAAGAGACTCGGCAGCCAAGAAGAACAAAAACGCTGGGGGAGACAGAGGATCCCCTTCCAACGTGCTCTTTATCGCTCTGGCAGAAATTCATTCCCATAATCGTTTTGACGGGTGTGCAACAGTCGAGCAAGTTGGGTGTGGGGCAGAGTGTGTAAGCGGGCAGTGTCACCAACCTGCTTTCTTCCAGCAAGGAGGGGAGTAAGTGCATACAGGTCGATTATTGGATGTGACGGGCACACCTGCTGTCTCGGAAGGCCCTGCAATTAAAATGACTTGCAAGGGCTGGGAAGTCTGCATTAGGACCCACCACTCGCTGCCAGCTCCTTAGCATATTAGCTCTGTCATTAGCATCTTGGCGGGCAGAGGGCAGGGCTGCGAACGGCACTCGCTTCCTGCTCGGGAGAGGAGAGCGAATGACTTTGAAAGAGAGACAGATTTCTTCCTTCTTTCTTGCTCCCTCTTTCTTCCTTCTGCTTTCTCACTCCTTCTTTCTTCCTTCTCTTTTCTTATTCCCTGTTTCTTCCTTCATTCTTCCTTCTCTTATTTTGCTACCTCTTTCTTCTTTCCCCTTTCTCACTCTTTCTTTCTTCCTTCTCCTTTCTCGCTCCCATTTCCTTCCTTGCCCTTTCTCACTGCATCTTTTCCTTCTTCTTTCTCATTCTCTCTTCCTTCTCCTTTCTTGCTTTCTTTCTCCATTCTCCTTTCTCACTCTTTCTTTCTTCCTTTTCCTTTCTCCCTCCCATTTCCTTCCTTGCCCTTTCTCACTGCATCTCTTCCTTCTTCTTTCTCATTCTCTCTTCCTTCTCCTTTCTTGCTTTCTTTCTCCATTCTCCTTTCTCACTCTCTTTCTTCCTTTTCCTTTCTCGCTCCCATTTCCTTCCTTGCCCTTTCTCACTGCATCTCTTCCTTCTTCTTTCTCGTTCTCTCTTCCTTCTCCTTTCTCACTCTCTCTTTCTTCCTTCTCCTTTCTCACTCTATCTTTCTCCCTTCTCCTTACTCTTCCTTCTCCTTTCTCACTCTATCTTTCTCCCTTCTCCTTACTCTTTCTTCTCCTTTCTCACTCCCTCTTTTGAGAAGGTGAGGAAGGATAAAGAAATAAGCGCTACCAGAATACATTGGCAAAAGATTTTCCCTTCTTTCATAGGGAAAATCTTGTTCGAATCAGGTGGAAGAGAAGAAAGAGAGGTTAAGCTAGGTTGCTTCCATTTCATGGACTTCAGATTTCTCATCCAGCTAATTTTTGTTTGGATTTGCAAGGAAAATCTCTGCCAAGTGGCCTGGGTCCCTGATGGGGTTGTCCCACCATGGAGGTAGTTGGTAGTTTAGGAGAAGAAGCCTCTTGATCTCCTCTTTATCTAGTCTTGGCTGATTTAATTGTTGTAACTCTTAACGTTGAATGTTTTAGCAATCACATTTAAGACTTATGTACCACCCCATAGCACTTTATGGCACTCTCTGGATGATTTACAATGTCAGCATGTTGTTATTGAAGGCTAACTCTGCCCACAGTCTGGAGTTTGATCCTGACCGGCTCAAGGTTGACTCAGCCTTCCATCCTTCTGAGGTCAGTAAAATGACGACCCAGATTGTTGGGGGACAATACGCTGACTTTGTAAACTGCTTAGAGAGTGCTGTTGCTATTGTCATTGTTGTCATTGCTATTCTGAGGATGCAGTTTTCCTTCTCTGCGAGACATAATTTGAGTCCATTCGTCTAACCCAGGGGTCTGCAAAGTCAGCTCTTTTAAGACTGGTGGACTTCAACTCCCAGAATTCCCCAGCCAGCTATGCTGGCTGGGGAACTCTGGGAGTTGAAGTCCACCAGTCTTAAAAGAGCCGACTTTGCAGACCCCTGGTCTAACCGTTCAATTGCACTATTTAAGGGCCATTTTCCATTCTAATGTCTGGCTATAACGATTGCTTGCCTTCTTTTTCTTTAGCCCATTTTGCCCCACTATGGGAGTCAATTATTGGAACAATCAAACCGACACCTGTTGAAACGAAGAAGCCCCCATACAGCAAGCCAGCAAGTGGCTGCAGAAAACGGAGAGAGCGAGAAGCAATAAACCCCTGCGCTGTCCCAACGACACCATGGAAAGGAGAGAAAGTGGAGAAAAGAGGAGGAGGAGGAGGAGGTAGAGACCCATTGTCAAACGCAAGCCCACAGGAGTAGAAGCTCATCCATATTTCAGAGCCCCGTTAGACAAACAAAATAGGAACAAGAGCAAAAGCATAGCTACCATTTGTCATATCAAAAGGCATTTCACTGGTACCTTCCTGAGCCACCTGTCCCCTTGAAGCATGCAGCTCGGGAAGTTGGGGAGGGGGCTCGGAAAGCAAAGGAAGAAGGACAGCTGCCTCTCCCTCCAGTGGTCTTCTTGCCACATCTGGAGATAGTTGGTAAGTAATTAACCTCCCAGCTAATCCCCTGAGGGAGCTGCCAAGCAGATCAAAGAACTAACGCATCTTTGTCTGAAAGAAGCAGATACAGCCGAAGGGAGCGGATACAAGGAGGGGAGGAAGAGAGAGAGAGAGAGAGAGAGAGAGAGAGAGAAGGACTGAGAGGTAGAAAGAGACAGAAACTTCTCTCTCTCTCTCTCTCTCTCTCTCTCTCTCTCTCTCTCTCTCTCTCTCTCTCTCTCTCTCTCTCTCTCTCTCTCTCTCTCTCTTTCAGTGTTACATCCCAAACTAATTGATAAAAGAAAAACGCCTGCCTGCCTTCTGAGAAAAGACCTCAAAAACCAAGAGGTGAGGACGAAATCAATTTCACTCGCTTTCTCTTGGGACGAAAAAGCACAATCCGCCACCACTTACAAACAGAAAGGATATCTGGGGCTGTACATTCTCTAATTGGATTGAGATGGGTCCCTCGGGGGAGCATCCCGGAGGATCTTACCTTATGCGAGAGCGGCCAACTCAAAGGACAGGGAGCAGAGCTGCAAATGGGCTCAACGAGAAAGAGCATCTCGTCTTCAGCTGGAGATACTGTGCCAGGACTGGTGGATGATAAGAGGACTCCTGCTTGGAGGGAGAGGGGGGTTGGACTAGATGACCTACGAGGTCCCTTCCAACTCTGTTATTCTGTTATCAAGGAGAGATTCAATCTAAAAATGAGAAATTTCCTGACAGGGAGAACTATCAGCCGATGGAACAGAAGTTGCCTTCAGAAGTTGTGGGAGCTTCATCATTGGAAGCTTTCAAGAAGCTTCCATCTGTGAGAAATGGAGTAGAGGGGTTGGATTAGATGACCTACAAGGTCCCTTCCAACTCTGTTAATCTGTTAAACTGGGGCTGGTTTGGCCTCATTTAGCCTGGTTCGCCAATCCCCAAAGTCAAAGAAAATTGGGCATTTGGCCCGAATGATCAAAATTTGTCCTTAGTTCTAAGTTGCTTCTCTCCTTGATTAGTTTCCAACCCATTGCTTCTTATCCTGCCCTCAGGTGCTTTGGAGAATAGCTTGACTCCCTCTTCTTTGTGGCAGCTCCTGAGATATCGGAACACTGTTATCATGTCTCCCCTAGTTCTTCTTTTCATTAAACTAGACATACCCAGTTCCTGCAACCATTGTTCACATGTTTTAGCCTCCTGTCCTCTAATCCTCTTTGTTGCTCTTCTCTGCACTCTTTCTAGAGTCTCCACATCAGTTTTGGTCACATTGTGGTGACCAAAACTGGATGTAGGATTCCAAGTGTGGCCTTACCAAGGCCTTATAAAGTGGTATTAACACTTCCCGTGATCTTGATTCTATCCCTTGGTTTATGCAGCCTAGAACTGTGTTGACTTTTTTGGCAGCTGCTGCACACGGCTGGATCCTATTTAAATGATTGTCCAGTAGGACTCCAAGATCCTTGTCACAGTTACTACTATTGAGCAAGGTACCTCATATACTGTACCTGGGCATTTTGTTTTTCTTGTTTAAATTCAAGTCAATTTATTTATTTGTTTGTTTGAATTTGTCAAACAATGACAACAAGAATAAAAAAATACAATGACAGGGACAATAGGCATGTTGGTGCACTTATGCACACCCCTCTTATTATTGTCTTAAGCTCATGTTCTTGGTTTGGAACCCATATGAAAGCAATTAGGTTTCTTATCTCATCACAGTGTTAAGTATTCAAAGAGCTAGGCTGGGTAAATTCCTAAACAGGAATCTAGCTCAATTATTGGCCGATCGGATGATGATGTTATGTACTAGGAAATGCAGAGCAAAGAATAATTTCTAGACACAGAGATAAGTAGCCATTTAGACTAATTTATCTAACTCCTGTTTAGGATGGAAGTTTGGACTACATAGCAATGGAGATGGATTGGGACTCTGCTCATTTTCCTATATCAATTTGCCAAAGTTGGTAATGTCTTCATGACCTGGCTACCCAAAAACAACCTGACTCTGGTTTGGACTAATCCTGTTAACCCAGGAATCAACAACTGTGGCTCTGGAGCCACATGTGGCTCTTTCGTACCTCTTCTGTGGCTCCCTGTCGCTCCAAATATCTCACAATCACCAATGTGCGATACCCACCGGCACACAATTTATTAGCTTTTTGACCCCTGATAAGCCAACCGTAGAGAAATCCAAGAAAAGAAAAGTTTCACAAGAAAACAACATTTATTTATTTTTATTTTTATTTATTTTTGAATTTTTATACCGCACCTTCTCCCAGCGGGACTCAGGGCGGTGTACAGGCCTCAATAAAAATCAACTAGTACAAAATCACTAATATAATGGGGCTCCCCCTGAGGTGCACCCGAAGACTGCAGGCCCAGCCCTCTGGAACGACCTTCCCCCCGACATTAGAACAACCACGGACCTCCGCTCCTTCCGTCAAAAACTTAAAACATATCTTTTCTGCTTGGCCGGCCTAGGTTAGTCTCTACCTTTAAGGGCGTTAGGGAATGCTAGTTTTAATGTGGGGATTTTAGTGCAGGGACAACCAAATTTAATTCATTTTTATTCATTGTATCTATCTTTGTATGTATATTTTATAGTATTTTTAATTTTTCCCTGTGCACCGCTCCGAGTCCCCTTGGGGAGAGGATGCGGTATATAAAATAAATTTTATTATTATTATTATTATTATTATTATTATTATTATTATTATTATTATTATAAAACAATTAAAATACAATTAAAATCTATTAAATAGTACGCCTGATTTTGATAAAAACTTTTTGATTTTGATTCAACTACCTATGCTAGTTTTATGGCTGCTAAGGAAATAGTTAGGCACAGGAAAGATTTTGTTGCTCCCGGTGTTTTCTTTTCTGTGGGAAACGGGTCCAAATGGCTCATTGAGTGTTTAAAGTTGCCAACTCCTGTGTTAGCCCAACCTATCTCATCAGCTTAGTTTGAAGATTCAGTGATGCTTCTGTGTTCACTCCTTCATCTTGCCAATGAACGTGTAAAACACTTCTTGTTTTGCAAAAGGAAGGATACAAAAAACCTGGCTCTCCTTGACTTAATCCCAAGCAAAATAGAACCATTGTCAATGAGCTTGATCTAATAGAAATGTTGAGGGCTGTTTAACCAACGGCATGGTGGCCTAGTGGTGAGGATGCTCACCTCCCACTCAGAAGGTTGAGAGTTCAATCTTAGGTAGCGGCAAATGTTTCTCTCTTAGGGCGCAAGCAAAAAAATATCTGCTGTGAACTCTGTGTGGTGTCAGGAAGGGCACCCAGTCAGGAAATGCTCAACTGCATCAAGTCGTCCTGACTTTACCCCAAATTAAGGGATTACAGTATCACGAAAAGGGAGTTGGAGATTACTTAATCTAAATAAAGATTTCTATGCTAAGTTAAAGATGAATGCTTATCAACACATTCTGAATTTCAGGGTAAGATCACTAATACATGCACTGTTTCCTCTTTTGATACGTGTGTTTATAAGCAGAGGTCTGCCTGGGAAGAAATATAAATTTCAAAGGATCATTCCTACCTACCTGTGGGTTCTATAAAAGCTGCAGAGTTGGGTAGATTAGCATGGAACTATCCCTAGGTAGTCTTTCCGTCGGAAAGTTTTCTGCTCTTCCAAAACTGAAATGCACTGGAGCTGCCTTTGACCTCCTCGTGTTAGCGCATCGTTTGCCACCAGGCGAGAGTAGGAAAACTCAGCAAAACTCAGACAGAGGACCATAAAGATCTCACAGCAATTGTGCTACGCTGGCTGCAGGTGCCCTTTAGTTGAAGAAGGAAGGAATCACTCACAAAATCGATAGTTGCTCTTCACAGGAGTGAGATTAATCTGAGAGAACAGAGGCAGCATTTTTGCAGCTGGTTGGTTTCAATAATCCATTATTAATGCCTGACTAAGGCCTGGCTCTCAGCGAGGTGGCTAACTTGTCTCCGAGCTGTATCGCTTCGGATGGGTAGACGGGTGAGAGGGAGAAAATGCCTTCAAACATTTGCTACATGAGTTCGACATGAGTTCTGAGATCCCAGTTCAGCAATTCCTACCCAGGTGCAGGCAACATGGCCGCACAATTACAGGAGGATGGGTTGTTGTTGTTTAATCCACCTTTCTTTTGCTGTGAGTAGTGCTATGTGGAAGTATGAGGACTGAAAAATGTTGTGGCCCACCAGTGGAGCTGGCAGCAGATTCAGATAGTGAGGAGCGAGACCGCCTCCTGCCCCATACATCCCTTCGACCGATCCGCTTCCACAGAGAGGGCCTTCTCAGGGTGCCGTTGGCCGGGCAATGCCGACTGGCGACACCTAGGGGAAGGGCCTTCTCTGTGGTGGGCCCTGCCCTTTGGAACGACCTGCCCCCTGAACTTCGCACCATCTCGGACCTCCGCCTCTTCCGCCAGTGTCTAAAGACACATTTCTTTCACCAAGCCGCCCTAGCGTAACCTCCGCTGAGACTATTTTAGACAGTTTTAATTTTGGGGATTTTAATTGGATTTTAGCACAGGATGGGTATTTAATATGTTTTTAAATTTTGTATTTTGACATTTTGTATGTGTTTTTAAATTCCTGTGCGCCGCCCTGGGTCCTCTTCGGAGAAGGGCAGGGTATAAATTTAATTTTTTTTAAAAAGGAAGTTGGGGAGGAACCTGGACCAGTCTGGGGAAGGCTCTGATGAGGGCTCTGTGTCAGAGGCAAAGAGGAGATCAGAGCCATATGCCAGTTATCAGCTGCCTTCAGAGTCAGACATCAGTGAGGCAGATGAACAGCGGGAGCCTATTCCCAGTGTGCGCATGAGCAGAGTTGCCAGACAAAGGGAACAGCTAAAGTCTGGCCCCTCCCAGACATAATAAAAGAGGGGCGAAAGGGGAGTGGAGTTTGCAGGAGACAATTAGCTCGCTTCATTGGTTCGTGACTCTTTCAGACTCCTTGCCAAGTTCTGCAGATCTCGGCCTGGCAGCCCTCCAAGCCAGAGAAGGTCTGTGACTGTAAATCCTCCCTCAAAAGACTTTACTGGATATGAATGAGCAGAATTCACAGTCAGTTAATAAAAGGGGGGTTTGTCAGGGCAAGGAGTTTGTTTCATACTCTTGGAAAGCCTCGGTCAGAACAAAAAGTCATGGGACAGAGGAGAACAATTTGCAAACCCAAGTCACTAAAGTTACCCATCTGGAGTAGAGCTCAGCCCTTTTTATTCCTGTGATGCTCTGTCCTTTTCCTTAAGATCTGGATTCTTCTGCTTTGGGCAGGAAGAGTTGAAAGGGCATTTCCTTGAACACGAGTAGAAGGAACAACATGCCCATGCACCTTGTTGTATTAGACTTGAGATGCAGAAGATGCAGAAAACATATGAAGAACGGCTGCAGGAGCTGGATATGTCTAGTTTGATGAAGAGAAGGACCAGGGGAGACATGATAGCAGTGTTCCAATATCTCAGAGGGTGCCACAAAGAAGAGGGAGTCAAATTATTCTCCAAGGCACCTGGGGGCAGGACAAGAAGCAATGGGTGGAAACTAATCAAGGAGAGAAGCAACTTAGAACTAAGGAGAAATTTCCTGACAGTTAGAACAATTAACCTCTGGAACAGCTTGCCTCCAGAAGTTGTGAATGCTCCAACCCTGGAAGTCTTTAAGAAGATGTTAGATAGCCATTTGTCTGAAATGGTATAGGGTTCCTACCCACGCAGGGGGTTGGACTAGAAGACCTACAAGCTCCCTTCCAACTCTGCTATTGTATTGTAAGATGGGATGCAGTTCACTGCAATGCCCCTAAATAGTCTATGGATTTCCCGAGTGTTCCTATGTGAGAAAGGACAATCCATAAACACCCATGTAAATAGCGGGGACTCTTTGGTGCTCTCTTTGGTACCATGTTTTCCCAAAAATAAGGTCTTATATTATTTTTTGTTCCAAAACACGCATTAGGGCTTATTTTTGGTTAGGTCTTATTTTCAGGGAAATGCAGTACGAAATACATCCATCTGTGTGACAATCTTAACTGGGGCTTGTTTTTGGGGTACAGCTTATATTATGAGCATCCTGGCAAATCATGCTAGGGCTTATTTTCTGTTTGGGTCTTATTTTGGGGGCAACTGGGTAGTTTCCATCATCACTGATGGTGTTATCTAGTTGGTAATGAAATGCCTGCAAGGAAACAACCAACCTCAGAGAGCAACAAGGACCCCACGGTCATTGTCCTCCTCCTCCTCCTCCTCCTCCTCCTCCTCCTCCTCCTCCTCCTCCTCTTCCTCCTCCACCACCACCACCACCACCACAAACTCTGTCCTCTTCTAGCACTGCTGATGTAATCTAGTTGGATAATGAAATGTCGGAAAAAACAACCAAGTTCAAAGAGCATCAAAGACCCCATAGTCATCCTCCTCCTCCTCCTCTACACAAACTACATCTTCTTCTAACACTGCTGATGTTACCTAGTTGGGTAATGAAATGTCTACAAGAAAACCCTCCAAGTGCCACACTTCAATCCTGACCTACAAGCTATTCTCTTCCATGCGAAAAGTGTCTTATTTTCTCAGGGGCTGTCCGCAATCCAATCCCTTTCAATATAATACGCCGCTCTCTCTATTTATGCAAGCTGACCATTCCGTATGGATTCCCAGCCTCCGGATTACGACTTCCCTGTCGACGGACCCTAAAAGCATCTTATTACTCTCATCTCGCCCTCGCTTGGGTTTCGTATGCAGGCAGGCACCCCAGTCCCTCGGTCCTCTCCTGTTGCCAGCACCTGATAATAGGTCACAAGTTCATCTCTTGATCTCCTTAATAACCCGCTGGATGTGGGAGAGATGGGGAGCGAGCAGGGGAAAAGAGACAGGCAGAGAGAGCTTGCGATATCAAGGCAGGATTCTTAATTCAGTCCCACCATGACCCGGAGGCCTCCTGCCTTCACCACTCATTCAATTCCAAATCCAAGCCCTGCGATTCAACGCATTTGACCTTTGCCCACTCAAGGCTCAACTGGGACAGTGAAAGAAATTTATTCTTTGTGCCTTTAATTCTGTCGGTTCCTCCTCCCCCCCCCCACCCCGCAGAGACGTCCCGGTTTATTGCAAGCAAGCAATGAAAGAACAGCCTTTTCTCATTTGTTTATTAAATAGAATAATAAGAATTGGAAGGGACCTTGGAGGTCTTCTAGTCCAACCCTCTGCTCAGGCAGGAAACCCTACACCACTTCAGACAAATGGTTATCCCATCTCTTCTTTTAAAAACTTCCAGTGTTGGAGCATTCACAACTTCTAGAGGCAACTTCTGTTCCACCGATCAATTGTTCTCACTGCCAGGAAATTTCTCCTTAGTTCTAAGTTGCTTCTCTCCTTGATTAGTTGATTTTACAAATTGTACACATCATGGAATTTCATTTTTTTTTTGCAATGGAAGCATTTTATGCAATGCTTGTAAAACCTTATTTCCTCCCTCCCTCCCTTCCCTTCTCCCTCCCTCTTCCTACCTTTCTCTTTCTTTCTTTCTTTCTTTCTTTCTTTCTTTCTTTCTTTCTTTCTTTCTTTCTTTCTTTCTTTCTTTCTTTCTTTCTTTCTTTCTTTCTCTTTCTTTCTTTCTTTCTTCTTTTTCCTTCATTCCTTCATTTCTCTTCATTTCTTTCTTTTTCTTTCTTCTTTCTTTCTTCTCTCCTTTCTTCCTTCCTTCCTCCTTCACCCTCTCTCCTTCCATCCCTCCCTTCCTCCCTGTCTTTCTTTCTTTCCTTCTTTCTTTCTTTCTTTCTTTCTTTCTTTCTTTCTTCTCTCCTTCCTTTGTTCCTTCTCCCTCCCTCTTTCCATCCTTCCCTCCCTTCTGCTTTCCTTCCTCCTTCTTCCTTCCTCCCTCTTTCTCTTTCTTTCTTCTTTCTTTCTTTCTTCTTTCTTTCTTTCTTTCTTTCTTCTTTCTTCTTTCTTTCTTTCTTTCCTTCTTCCCTCCTTCCCTCCTTTCCTTCTTTCTTCAGAACACAAGGGGCAGGCGATGCCCTTTTTCATAAACATGGATTCTTAAGCCCACGATGAGCCTATTTATGTAGTCTCTGCTTCACTGCTTCCAGATAACCCACTTAAACCAGAACGAGCTTAAAAACTTTTCATGTAAGTGACATCTTATGAAGCATACACAATGAAGCCAAAGTATTTCAGTCATAGTAGGAAGCGAGGCCTTCTTCTGTTCAACAAGGAACTCCCCGATCTCTGTTTCTCCAAAGCATTTAATGTTGGTTTGTCTGCATGTGTGTGTGTGTGTGTGTGTACACACACACACATACACATATATATGGTTAACAGAGCATCTAATGTGACTAAATAGGACAAGCTGCTTTTCCATTCCCATTAAATATACATGATGTGCTTTGACCATTTTCTCTGCTTAGCCTTCCCACAAATTTGGCACACTGGGAGAGGAGGACCCTTCCTCCCACCCACCCCCGCCCCCAGCAAAACAAAACTGGGGAAGTGGCCATCATTGGGGTCTCCTCCTTCACCTAGAGGGACTTATTCACTGGAGGGTATCTCCCGAATGCAGGGTCTGGCGATCAAGGCAACAGGGAGAGAGGGAGGGGACGAGGGGGTGCAAAAGATGGAGGAGTAGAAAAGGGTGTGTGTGTGTGTTTGTACACACACACACACACACATATATATATGGGTATGTGTGGAATCTGTGTGTAAGATGCAGCCAAGCAGCAGCCAGTCTTTTAAATATTAATCGTCTCTGCTTCAGCAATTTTTGCCAACGCATCTGGACCCAACCCTGTTGAATTTTTCATTAACACCATTCACTTCCTGTAGTGTTTCCTCCCCCCCTCCGCTACTTTCTTCCTCCTTGAACCCCGAACACTCTCTTTCTCCTCCTTTCTTGATTGCCTTGGGGGCCTACGGTTCCTTCCAGTGGATGACAACGTTGCGTCTTGGCATTCCACCCATTTCCCTGTCAAGTCTGTGGGGAAAGAGTGGTGGGATTCAAATAATTGAACAACCAGTTCATTGCTCGAATGACCAGCCAGGTAGGCGTGGCTCGGTGGTCATGTGACTGGTTGGCCGTGGCCAACTCAACGTCACTCACATCGATGGGCGCTTCGCCTTAGCTGTGACAATGGAATAAGGGTTAACCGGTAGTAAAATATATATATATATATATATATTTGAATTTCACCACTGAGTAGGATTCATATTCTAATATGGAAGATTGTTAAAGTGAGTATAAAGATAAAACCAGACACTTTTCTTTGGGGTTTAATGGAAAAAAGACTTGGAGAAATTATTTTTGGGAACTTTAATATTATATATGTTGATAGCAGCAAGATTATTTTCTGCACAAAAATGGAAGGACACTTTGATCCCCACAATGGGCGAATGGCTGCAAAAGTTGATAGAGTTAGTAGAGATGGCTAAATTGACAGCTTTGATAAAAGAAAAAACAAAACCACAATTACTTCTGTTTCTACTTGGAAACCACTTCTGAACTTTGTGCTTGAGATGGGAAAAAATGCAACTTTGATTTTGGGTTTTATCAGTTAGATAGATTTGTTGGTTTAGAAATGGCTAGTTTACACTATTATGTAAAAGTTAAAAAAATTGAGGTTTGATGTTATTATCTTACTCTACTGCACCAAAGTCAACACTTTTTTCTTTCTTTTTCCTTGCTTTTCTACACTCTTCCCTTCCCTCTTCCCTCCCCTGTTTTTCCCATTGTTTGTTTTTGTATATTACATTGTGAACTAATAAAAAAAGGACAAATTCGAGGAGATGCATTTAATTTGCCATGCTTCCACTGGAATTGTTGAGTTCTTGTTTTTTTGTAACCTTGTACTGATTTCCTCTGATAGAATCTTCTTTTGCTTCACTTTGCACAGACAAGGATGAGCAGAGCCTAAAATCCCAAATGCTGCAAGCACCGGCTTTGCAGTCACTGAATTTTAGCTTGCGTTAAACAAGATCTCACATCAATTTACAATTCACTCCAAATTGAATACCTCATTGCTCAAGCCTGAGCTAACTCCCAGTATTATAGGGTCCAATTTGCTACCAAGGAACACCAGCTTAGTTAAGCAGAGTGCTATAGAACTCTTTTTGATCTTTCTTTCTCTAGACCAGGGGTCTCAAACTGCATTTCTTCGAGGACCGGATCAGCATTGCAGTTCTCCTCTATGGAGATGGGACGGACGTCTCCTGCAGCACCCTGCCAACCAAAACAGGGCACGGGGGGGGGAGTGGGGGGGAGACACATGAAGCCCCCTCTGCCCCATTTTCAGCCTGAATAGCCTCCAGCAGCAAACGGGCTGCATGGATGCCTCCCAAAGCTGTTTTGGCCATCAGAGTGCTGCAGGAGGGCGTGGAGGCTGTAAATGGGCCACAAAGGGGCCGCATGCAGCCCATTTTGGATGGTTTTTATATTTCCTGGTTGGCCCCATCCACGGGCTGGATTTAAGAACCCTACAGGCCAGATTTGGGGCCCAAGCCTTGAGTTTGATACCCCTTCTCTAGAGAAAAGAAAAAGCAGACATCAGTATCACAAGGGAACTGAAATATCTCTGTCTGTTGTTGTAATATTCAGAAAGCATCATGCCTATTTAAAAAAATCAAATGCAATAACTGGTCTTATTAATGCAAGTCTGCGCCACCCTTCCCCCTTTGTGTGATTAAAAATTCAGAAGGTTGTCACCCATGGCTCAGCCAGGCTATGTGCTCGTTGGCTTTATTTATTGCACATTTTCATAAACATTGCATGAATTAAATGCACCCACTATATTAATGGATTGCCAGTCGATTGATGCAGCGACTGGAAAAAGTGGAGAATAGCTATTTGGCTCCTAGAAAATGTTGCCTTTGGATACTTAGCAGCTTCATTCAACTTCCAATAAAATATGAAAACGTGCAGTGGAATTTGTCGTCTTGCTTTTTGCTCGTGACGGACATGCAAAATTAAACAGAACATCCAAAGGGTGTATCTGAATTCTACTGATATGGGAACAAAATTCGCTTAATTGACCTTGCTGCCATGTGTTGTGCAAATTAGGTAAATATACTTGAGTTTTTGGTATTTCTGGTGTGAATGCATATGGGTTGGGGAAATAGACTTTGATAAAATATTTTGCAGAGGCTGGGGGAAATCACATATCTGCTCTAGCTAATGATGTAGAACGAACGATAACTCACCAAAAGTCATCCAGTAGAGTGCATGGCTGCAGCCAAGCCAGTAGCAGAATTCCCATCAATACTTCAACTGAGGACAAAGACTCTTCTGCATTTTTTTTTCCTGTCCAATCCTCAGCTGGCTGAAAGATAACTTGCTTTAGAAATTGCTTCAAAGGAGGATCTTGGAGAGAAAAAGTGGTTGTTTGCAATTACCATGATGAAATGGTCAAATAATGTGCATGGATGTCCCATCCTATTGTCCTCAGATCTCTTCAACTACACGCACCATTTCTGGTTCTACTTTCTGTTAAATCTTAAGGGAAGACATCAGGAGAGATCTTCCATTTGTATGTTCCCTCTACTAGTGTGTTACCATAATCATTGTTAGGGAAGAGCTCTGTTTTGAAGGAATTGCAGATGGGTTTTCCTTCAACTGCAGAATTCTTTTTTCCCCAATTACTTGCATAGGGATTATTCTTTATGCTACTTATGTTGCTTGTATATTTGTTGTCATGTGAGACTAAAACCAATTACGTTGTATACAATGTACAATGACAATAAAGGCTATACTTACTATGCTTACTTAAATAGCATTCACTTGGTTTCTCTGCCCAAAATATTTGGCAAAGAGTTGCATTCTTCTGTTAAACTTTGGATTCAGGACCACGGAGAGCAACTCTGGAGCCCAAGCACAAACATTTCTCTAGGGCAGGGGTCCCCAACCTTTGCAACTTTAAGTCTGAAGGACTTCAGCTCCCAGAATTCTCCAGCCAGCAAAGGGGACCCCTGCTCTAGGGAGCAACTTCCATTGCTTTATTGTCAAACCCCAATGACCATCTTGGTGCCATCCTATCCAACGTTTTCAATCTCCTGCACACTTTGTCTTCATGCGCTGGCTTCTCCTAGTTGAAATGCCTTGGAAACTCTAACATGGGAAGACTTATTGGAAGTCCATTCTCCAGTGTTTGAGGTCAGAGCACTTCTTGGAAGCGAGATGTTTCCAGGGCAGAACCCAAAGCAGAATATATTCATACTCTACAGAGGAACGATTGAGTCTGTCATCTGCACCTCTATAATTGTCTGAGTTGGCTCTGCAACCCAACAAGACAGACATGGACTTCGGAAGACAATTAGAACTGCAGAAAAAACAATGGCTACCAACCAGTGGTGGGTTTCAAATTTTTATAGAACCTACTCTGTAGGTGTGGCCTATTTTGTGGGCGTGGCTTGGCAGTCATGTGACAGAGTGGGAGTGGCCACCTTTTAAAATGTGGTGAAACTCATTTAACAACGCTCTTGCTTAGCAACCAAAATTTTGAACTCAATTGTGATGATAAATTCTTTCTTCCTTCCTTCCTTCTTTCCTTCCTTCCTTCCTTCCTTCCTTCCTTCCTTCCTTCCTTCTTTCCTTTCCTTTCCTTTCCTTTCTTCCATCCTTTCCTTTCCTTCCTGTTGGGTCACTGGCAGCGGCGGGCCAGATTTACTTCCAGGTATGCCGGTGGAACCCCCTCTCACCGGTTCTCTAAATTTCACCAACCGGCTCTTGCGAGTAGGTGCGAGCCTGCAGAAACCCACCACTGCTACCAACCTGCCTTCCATTGAAGACCGGTATACTCCACGAGTCAAAAAGTGAGCTGTGAAAATATCCACAGACCCCTTGCATCCAGGATATAAATGGTTTCAACTCCTATCCACAAAACAACACTATAGAGCACTGCACATCAGAACAACTAGACACAAAGTGAATGCCATCACTCTGCTAAACAAATAATTCCTTCAACTCTGTCAAACTATTTACTAAGTCTGCATTACTATTACTATTGGTCTTCTCATCATTCCTATCACCCATCTCCTCCCACTTATGACTGTATGACATAACTTTGTATCCTTACAATTTATATTGATTGTTTCCTAGTACGATTCGATTGCTTACTTGTACCCTATGGCTATCATTAAGAGTTGTACCTTGTGATCCATGACGAATGTATCTTTTCTTTTATGTACACTGAGACCATCTGCACCACAGGCAAATTCCTTGGGTGTCCAATCACACTTGGCCAATAAAGAATTATACTATATTATGTTCTGTTCTATATAGAAGGACCCAGAGGTTGTGTTTGGTGCAGAGACGCTGGCATCAGAAATCTTGCTTTCTGGGACTTCTTGATCTCAGGCAAATGGCAACATTTTATGCACCCAAATTTCACAAGCTAGGTAGATGTCAGGTCTATCGCATTTATGAGTGGTTTTTTTTTTTTTTTTACTGTAAGCCTATGTTCAACAGCGAAATCTGGTGCAAAGAGTGGAAATAGCATTAAAAAAAAATCTGAGCTGAGGAATTTGAAGTCTCAAAGTGGAATGATGTTAGCAATCTTTCCATACACAAGTGTATACTTGACAATGTGCACGCATTGGCTTTCTTCAGTTTAACAACACAACTCAAAGACAGAGTGATGTAGGTAGGTGGATAGATAGGTAGGGATAATATTTGTATGTGCTAGAGAGATCTCCTGACAGATCCTGCAGTAGCTTTGACTTACCTCGCTTCCTCCCCATGAAGTTGAAAATGTGCTGCCATTTGCTGCCATGAGACGCTTCACCTTGACCTGGAGCTTTTTCTAAGCCAGGAAGAGCTCCTGCACCTGCAGCAGTCCTAATTCTCTTTCAATACCTCCGTCTGAGCAATAGACATGAAGAAGCAACCGTCTACCCTTTGGGATTGTCACAAAAAGCCTCGGAAGAGAGATGCAAATAAATGAAGTGGCTCAATTGAAGCCATGTCCTATGAGATGGATGGTTGTGGATGGATGGATGGATGGATGGATGGATGGATGGATGGATGGATGGATGGATGGATGTGTTAGGATAATTATCCTAATGTTGGGTTGACAATATATATAAGCCAGGATTCTTAAAGAGTATATGTAACTTTAAGGACTATGTGAAATCTGATTGGCTGTGCTTCCCAGCTCAATTATAAAAAGGTAGCTGAAAACACAGTTCATTCCCTTTTGCTTTCCTTTGCTTCCTGATTGTCACTGAGTAGATGAAACTGAAGACTGAAGAAGAGTATCATTGTTTTTGACTGTAAGATAACTGTGGTTTTGGTGAATGACTGATTATTGTTGGAGGAGTTAGTATCACTGTTTGGAAGAAGTATTTTAGTAACTGCAACAGTAAAGGCTATTTATTTTTCCTACTATCAGTGTTTGTGTGTTTTAGTTGTGTGTTTTCAGCAACGTATCTCTTACTATTCCGCATTTATTTTCCAATGGGAAAATGGATGGATGGATGGATGGATGGATGGATGGATGAATGGATGGATGGATGGATGACTGGATGGATGGATGGATGGATGACAGGATGGATGAATGGAAGGATGGGTGGAAGGAAGGAAAGAAGGAAGGAAGGAAGGAATTTGTTTTTGTGTGTTTGTGTATATATCTGCCTATTTTCTACCCCTCACCCCCAAGTATTTCTGCCACAGCCCTTGAATGCAAATCAAAGCATCCACATTATTAATCCCCATCCGCTTTAAATCTAATGGGCTTCTTCTTTTTTTGAATATTCAGAATCAAAGGACATCCATTAACCCGTAGAATTTCTGAAGCACATTTTCCCCTCCTCTGCTCAGATCCCGCATCTCATTCCTGCCTCTTCCTCTGTCTTGTTTTTTTTTTTTTAACTGGACTAATTCACCAGGGGAAAGTCGAGACGTCTAAGCAGATGCCACTCACACAGGTTTTCGGAGAGCCCTTTGCATCATTAGATGACGGTGAACTTTGAACTCCCAAGTTGGAGCTTCTGTTTGTGGAGAGGAGGAGACAGAAGGAAGGGGGAGTGGGAATGGCAGGAAAGGGGCAGGGATTTGACAGGGCTTCCCTAGTGGGTTGGTGGTGGTAACCAAGCACAGGACATCAAATTGGCTCCGATCACTTTGAAGCTTCCCTGAGCCTTAATCTTACTTTTTCCTCTCTTTTTCTATCTCCCTCCTCCCCTCCCCTCCAATACACACACATTTTGCATCTATGAATCATTCATGTCTTTCTACTTCCTCTCTTGGAACTTATTCCTTTTTAAAAGGGGGGGGGGAGATAGTAGTAATATAATAATAATATAGGTAAGACAAAAGTCCTACCTGTCAACGACTCCTTCAGCTTCAACCGCAATAACACATGGGCAAACAATGGATACAAACTCAAGGTAAACCACTCCAAACTCAATTGCAGAAAGTACAACTTCATCAACAGAGTAGTCAATGCCTGGAATGGTCTACCCCAAGGGTTGGCCAACATAAAAATTCAAAGAGCCATTTGGACCCACTTCCCACAGAAAAGAAAACACTGGGAGTCACAAAGGTCCTGACCGGAAGCCCCCTGTTCAATTCTGGAGCTGATGGAAGTTCAGTTCCCCCACCACAGAGTCTCCTCCTAGCGCAGCGTCCTTTTTCCTCTGTTCATAACAGAAAGCCCTATCAATTGTGGAGACAACCCTTGCCATAGAATCTTCTCCTGGCGCACTGTGCTTCTCTCTCCTCCTCCCCCCCCCCCACCGGAAGCTCCTCTCAAAATTGTGGTGCCGACTGTTGATGGAGCTGCAGCAGAGAGATAAAAGAGCCACATGCGGCTCCAGAGTCACAGTTTGCTGACCCCTGGTCTACCCGATTCCGTAGTTACAACTTCAAACCTTCACAGCTTCAGTATCAAACTGTCTACTGTGGACCTTACCCCATTCTTAAAAGTAAAGGTTCCCCTCGTACATATGTGCCAGTCGTTCACGACTCTAGGGGGTGGTGCTCATCTCTGGTTCAAAGCCGAAGAGCCAGCGCTGTCCAAAGACGTCTCCATGGTCATGTGGCCAGCACGACTCAACACCTCACATTCCGTTATCTCAGTTCAAACTGGCAGACATCCCACTCCTTCATTCAGGAGAGGCCTGGGGCTCCTTACAGTACTAAGCACTGGCCCCCGTGGAGAGGGCGCGCAATTTGGGTGTCCTCCTGGATTCCTGGCTGTCCTTGGAGGACCATGTGGCGGCCGTGGCCAGGGGGGCGTTTCATCAGGTACGCCTGATGCGCCAATTGCGCCCCTTACTGGACCAGGCTGCCCTTCGCACAGTCATTCAAGCTCTCGTGACGTCCCGACTCGACTACTGTAATGCTCTCTACATGGGGCTTCCCTTGAGGTGCACTCGAAAGTTACAGCTAGTCCAAAACGCAGCCGCGCGGGTAATTACGGGAGCCACCAGATGCTCCCACATAACACCGATCCTGCGCGAGCTGCATTGGCTTCCTGTGGCCTTTCGGGTGCGCTTCAAGGTTTTGACGACCATCTTTAAAGCGCTCCATGGCTCGGGGCCTAGTTATATGCGAGACCGCCTCCTGCCCCATACATCCCTTAGACCGATCCGCTCCCACAGAGAGGGCCTTCTCAGGGTGCCGTCGGCCGGACAATGCCGACTGGCGACACCCAGGGGAAGAGCCTTCTCTGTGGCGGGCCCAGCACTTTGGAACGACCTACCCCCTGAGTTACGTACCATCACAGACCTCCGCCTCTTCCGCCAATGTCTAAAGACATATCTCTTCCAACAAGCCGGCCTAGCCTAACCTCCCTTGGGGACTTTTAGAAAGTTTTTAAATTGGGTTTTAATAATTGGTTTTAGCATAGGATCAGACAATTTAATATATATTTTAAATTTTGTATCTATTTTTTGTATTTTATATGTTTTTTAATTTTCCTGTGCACCGCCCTGGGTCCTCTGTGGAGAAGGGCGGGATATAAATAGAATAAAATAAAATAAAATAAAAAAATAAACATTGGTCCCTCACCAAGATGTCTACATCTTCTACCTATGGAACTGCTTCTAGACTCAAGGCAGTGGCAGCGATATTCCTTATGTGTTTCAATCACTGACCACCACTCAAGCAATGGATTGAACCAGAGTGAATCGGATACCTCCTGCATTGCCCTATCACATAGTTTCGTTGCAAAGCACAGATATCCAGCTAGTTATTTTATATAGCTCTACAAAATGCATTCATATCTAGACGAAGAGGAGAAATCCATCCATGCTTATTTGGAAAGGTTTCTGCAAAACCTTTCAATTATTTGAGGGGCTGCCACAAAGAAGAGGAGATCAACCTATTTTCCAAAGCATCAGAAGGCAGGACAAGAAACAACAGATGAAACCTAATCAAGGAGAGAAGCAGCCTGGAATTCAGGAGAAATTTCCTAGCAGTGGGAACAATCAATAAGTGAACGGCTTGCCTTCGGAAGTTGTGGGTGCTCCAACCCTGGAGGTTTTTACAAAGAGACTGGACAGCCATTGGTCTGGAATGGTAGGGGCCTCCAAAGTCCCTTCCAACTCTGGTTATTCTGATTTAGCTGCTTCAAAGCAACATGATAAACCAGATGTATCTAGCCGTGAAAGAGACTCAAACATGAGAGCAGAGTTGGGAAGTCTCTATGACCTATTTAATATGTTATAAATAAATAGCTCTCTATTAATAATACATAGTTAAGGCTACAGTGCGGATGCCCTTGGGTGGCTAAGTTGTAAAATGTTTACCATTGGTGCTAATGGCCAAGAAAACACTTCTATCAATGAAATAGGGAGGGGGGTGCTGTTCCTCGGTTCCTTTTTCCTCCTCAGATAGTCGTTACGGTCTCTGCAGAGAAATAGTTGGCACAAAAAAGGCTTGAAGTCCAACATTCGGGAGCTATTGAAATGCATCAGCGTCATGGGATCTGCTACTCCAGAATAGCTTCTCTTCGTGCTGCCTCCAACTGGATGGTCTTCCCTTCCATTCAGATGACAACTCCTAGAATTGGTCTGCCAGCTGTGGAATCTGGAAGCTGTTATTGGTTTATTGAACATATATGCCTCCCATCTCACTCTCTGTAGCGACTCTGGGAGACTTACAATGCAATAAAAGCGTAGGTACAAAACCACTCGCTGGATACGCGTGCTTCCCGACGAAACTATGCAATCGGGCTACGCAGGAGAAATTCGGTTTGCAATCCGTTGGTGGTCGGTGATTGAAACCTATATCGCTCCCACCGCCTTGCGTCTTCTGGTTTCCTAGAACAGGGCCCTCTGACCTTGGCGACTTTAAGACATGTGGACTTCAACTCCCAGAATCCCAAAAGTCTAAAGGTCACCAAGGTTGCAGGCCCAGAGGTTGGTTCCTACCGGTTCGGACCGGTTCAGCCAAGTAGATAGTAGCTCGGCCACCCACACACCTGAACCGGTTCTATTGTCGGCGGCGCCACCATGATTTTTGATTTTGCGCATGCACAGAACAACCTTCATTGCAGAAATGTAATTCCCCTCCCTCTTTTCTAACGTTCTGCACACGCGCAGACCTTTTTAGGTATAAATGCGCATGCACGGTAATCCCAGTAACAACCCACCCCTGTTGCAGACCCCTGCCGTAGAAGATCTTCATGAAGCAACATCGGAGGATAGCTGAAGGATGAGGCTACTGCCATATTCCTGTAGAAATGCTGTACATGTCATTATGTGCACATATGTCACAATACAATACAATAGCAGAGTTGGAAGGGACCTTGTAGGTCTTCTAGTCCAACCCCCTGCGTGGGCAGGAACCTTATACCATTTCAGACAAATGGCTATCTAACATCTTCTTAAAGACTTCCAGGGTTGGGGGCATTCACAACTTCTGGAGGCAAGCTGTTCCAGAGGTTAATTGTTCTGACTGTCAGGAAATTTCTCCTTAGTTCTAAGTTGCTTCTCTCCTTGATTAGTTTCCACCCATTGCTTCTTGTCCTGCCCTCAGGTGCCTTGGAGAATAGTTTGACTCCCTCTTCTTTGTGGCACCCTCTGAGATATCGGAACACTGCTATCATGTCTCCCCTGGTCCTTCTCTTCATCAAACTAGACATACCCAGCTCCTGCAACCGTTCTTCATATGTTTTAGTCTCCAGTCCCCTAATCATCTTGGTTGCTCTTCTCTGCACTCTTTCCAGAGTCTCCACGTCTTTTCTTCTCCACGTCTTTTCTTTCATAGTCTCCATGTTCTCTTCTGTCATATTCTCACCATACGCTAAATAAATAAATAATCACGGGTGGCTATTTTTTAAAAAAAGAATGCTGCAATAGAACCAACCCAATGTACTACGGTGTTTCAAAAGCCAAAAATGTATCAATTGCTGACCAAAATGGTAATTTCTTTCGCATTCCAGCAATAGAATCTGGTTCCTTGATCTTCCAATGATTTGGATTGTTGTTGTTGTTGTCGTCGTCGTCATCATTTAAGCATATTTCAATGTGAAGTTGCACGAGCTTGGAGTATTTATCTCTGTCTGCCTCTACCTTTGGATAAACCTCTTAGCTAGCCACTTAAACAACATCACTTCCAGCCCTCCGTCTGGAAGGTAGGTTAATCTGCATTTCAAAATGACTTTAGACTTGAGGAGCCAAATAAGCCATTATCTTCCACTGCCTGCCACCAACTACCTGTCTCTATGAAAACTTGGGAAGCAGCCATTTTCCCATTTACCCCTACAGAGCCGCATCTCCTCTTCAAATCTCAGGAGTAAAACCCACTTTCCCAGTGATGTGGAGCGAAAGACCAAATTCCTGTCTGTTTAAAGCAATCTTTCATTCTCCAGATGCTAGTCAACTCCCTTCAACATTGGCCAGAGGCTGATGGGACAACATCTGGAGGGCTCCTGGACCAACTCTGGATAATAAGCCCTCAGTTGTGTCCAACCTGGTGGTTCTATGGGTCAAATAACTCCACATCTCCCATCCTTGCAGAGTTGGAGTCCACCTGTCTTAAGGAGATTGAGAAACACTGTTCTAAGTTAATTTGGACAAAGCTAATCACGGGAAGAAAAAGGTGTGGCTAGGGTGGAGTGGGGTTTAAAGTGGGGTGGCATGTCCTTGCTAAATTCCCTCCATCGCTTTGACTGAGGAACAGCATAACTGCTATGAATCATCCCCAACCTGGCCAAGAAAAAGAGAAGAAGACATCTTTATTGAGGATCTTGAAGGTTCTTCATTTAATCTGAACATGAAGATTTCCTAAACCCCGAAGGCAAGTTGGACATAAGTACTCTTTAAGTACTCTTCTTTCAGTCTCCCATTCCATAAATGAATCAAGTCTTGGGTTGAAGATGTACAAAGTTGCTATGGACCAATTGTAAATGGTCTCAGGTAAGACTGGACAACTGAATCTAGAATCTGAAGGGAAGTAGTGACTAGGAAAGAGATGATGGTCTAAATTTATTGATTTAGAGCTTCAATTGCTTACCTCTTCCAACTTCTTTACCTTGAATAAAGGCTCAAGCATTCACTCATCTGATAGATTTAGATCTGAGATGGACAGATTTTAATTAATCCTATAAATACTCTGCTCTTAATGCATTTCTTAATGGGTCATCTGCATGACTCTAGAGAGCACCAGAGGTGGAACTGTCTTACCAGGTATTCTCTAAAATTTTATACTGAATATAAATATGTACACAGATGCACACAACCCCACCCCCAAACCTTTTTGTAGCATTAAAACTCTATCCATGAATTTAATGGTCCAATTGTGGTCATTGTTACTATCTCTCTTATTCTCTAAACATGAAAGTCAACTGAACATTTTAAGATATATTACAAATATCATTGACTGCCACTGATGGTTGGTTCAGTTTGTAGCCATCATTCTAGGTATCAACCATATCTTCTTAAAATGTACTATGTTCCATGTAGTGCAGTTTTTATCACTACTGTTGTTATTGTTATTTGTAAGATTAATATTGCAATATGCAATATTATAATTATTAATAATAACAAAACTGTTATTGTTATAATACAAAATACCGGGGTTATTATGATGATGATTACTATTCTGTTGCTTTGCATATACACTGAGACAAATTCCTTGTGTGTCCAATCATACTTGGCCAAATAATTCTAACTCTACCTCTAACCAAAACCACCATCTGAAAAACCGAAAACTGAGTAGATTCCAGCTTTGCAGATTTGCCTCATCCCGTGAGTCCTTCAGAAATGGTTTTGCCCCAGCTTTACCCTGGAAATAATTCCAAGGGAATTGCCAAATGGTCAATTCAAACAGACCTCTTTTTGAAATATTTTCCAGCTTAGGAAAGATGGACCTTCTGAAGCTGCAAAGCAGTTTCGTGATTCTACAAAATTCTTTTTTAAAAAAATTATGGAGTTCTTGGTTCTTGCAGATATAACATCATGTTACTTACCCTGGCTTCCCTAAAAATAAGACCTCCCTGGTTAATAAGCCCAATCGAGCTTTTGAGTGCATGCGCTAAACAAAGCCCTCCCTCCAAAATAAGCCCTCCCTGAAAATCTTTAAACCTATGCGCAGCCAGTCCCTGCTATTTCCATTGGTTGCTTCCACACAAACAACATGAGGTCAGGAGGTGAGGCCTAGGGAGGGAGTAGGGGGAGCATGCCCCACGCACCCCACATGCCCTTATCTAATGGCCGCTCCTGAAACCCTAGCTACCGCATCCCTTCCGAAACGCTAATGGCTGCCACAAAAAGAGTGGGAGGTCCAGTGATGCATTTTGCTGCTGCAGCAACGCAACACAGCAGCAGCCATGAGGTGACCATGCTTGGCGTCTCTTGCACCTCAAAAATAATATGACCTCCATGAAAATAAGGCCAAGCGCTTATTTTGGAGGGAGGGGGTCAAAAGAAAATAAGATCCTGTCTTTTTGGGAGGGGGAAACACAGCAGGGATAAAATCCAGCAGGCTCTGGAGAACCGGTAGTGGACATTTTGAGTAGTTCGGAGAACCAGTAGTGGACATTTTGAGTAGTTCGGAGAACCAGTAGTGGAAATTTTGAGTAGTTCGGAGAACCAGTAGTGGACATTTTGAGTAGTTCGGAGAACCAGTAGTGGACATTTTGAGTAGTTTGGAGAACCAGTAGTGGACATTTTGAGTAGTTCGGAGAACCAGTAGTGGACATTTTGAGTAGTTCGGAGAACCAGTAGTGGACATTTTGAGTAGTTCGGAGAACCAGTAGTGGACATTTTGAGTAGTTCGGAGAACCAGTAGTGGAAATTTTGAGTAGTTCGGAGAACCAGTAGTGGACATTTTGAGTAGTTTGGAGAACCAGTAGTGGACATTTTGAGTAGTTCGGAGAACCAGTAGTGGACATTTTGAGTAGTTCGGAGAACCAGTAGTGGACATTTTGAGTAGTTCGGAGAACCAGTAGTGGACATTTTGAGTAGTTCGGAGAACCAGTAGTGGAAATTTTGAGTAGTTTGGAGAACCAGTAGTGGAAATTTTGAGTAGTTCAGAGAACCGGTAGTGGAAATTTTGAGTAGTTCGGAGAACCAGTAGTGGACATTTTGAGTAGTTTGGAGAACAAGTAGTGAAAATTTTGAGTAGTTCAGAGAATCGGTAGTGGAAATTTTGAGTAGTTTGGAGAACCGATAGTGGAAATTTTGAGTAGTTCAGAGAACCGGTAGTGGAAATTTTGAGTAGTTCGGAGAACCAGTAGTGGAAATTTTGAGTAGTTCGGAGAACCAGTAGTGGAAATTTTGAGTAGTTCGGAGAACCAGTAGTGGAAATTTTGAGTAGTTCGGAGAACCAGTAGTGGAAATTTTGAGTAGTTCGGAGAACCAATAGTGGAAATTTTGAGTAGTTCGGAAAACCAGTAGTGGAAATTTTGAGTAGTTCGGAGAACCGGTAGTGGAAATTTTGAGTAGTTTGGAGAACCAGTAGTGAAAATTTTGAGTAGTTCAGAGAACCGGTAGTGGAAATTTTGAGTAGTTTGGAGAACCGGTAGTGGAAATTTTGAGTAGTTCAGAGAACCGGTAGTGGAAATTTTGAGTAGTTCGGAGAACCAGTAGTGGAAATTTTGAGTAGTTCAGAGAACCGGTAGTGGAAATTTTGAGTAGTTCGGAGAACCAATAGTGGAAATTTTGAGTAGTTCAGAGAACCAGTAGTGGAAATTTTGAGTAGTTCGGAGAACCAATAGTGGAAATTTTGAGTAGTTCAGAGAACCAGTAGTGGAAATTTTGAGTAGTTCAGAGAACCAGTAGTGGAAATTTTGAGTAGTTCGGAGAACCAATAGTGGAAATTTTGAGTAGTTCGGAGAACCAGTAGTGGAAATTTTGAGTAGTTCGGAGAACCAGTAGTGGAAATTTTGAGTAGTTCGGAGAACCAATAGTGGAAATTTTGAGTAGTTCGGAGAACCAATAGTGGAAATTTTGAGTAGTTCGGAGAACCAGTAGTGGAAATTTTGAGTAGTTCGGAGAACCAGTAGTGGAAATTTTGAGTAGTTCAGAGAACCAGTCGTGGAAATTTTGAGTAGTTCGGAAAACCAATAGTGGAAATTTTGAGTAGTTCGGAGAACCAGTAGTGGAAATTTTGAGTAGTTCGGAGAACCAGTAGTGGAAATTTTGAGTAGTTCGGAGAACCAGTAGTGGAAATTTTGAGTAGCTCAGAGAACCAGTAGTGAAAATTTTGAGTTGTTTGGAGAACTGGCAAATGCCACCTCTGGCTGGCCCCAGAGTGGGGTTGGAATGGAGATTTTGCAGTATCCTTCCCCTGCCACACCCACTAAGCCACGCCTACAGAACCAGTAGTAAAAAAAATTGAAATTCACCACTGAAACACAGTAGCTGGGTTACCCAACTTGCAAGCAAGTTCAGAGAGCACCAAAAACTCCACAGTTCGATCCTGAGCTACGAACCTTCTCTTCTCTTGGGTAGCTTTCATTCTCCCCCCCCCCCCCCAATGTTGGCCTTCCTCTCCTGTAAAGTTAGCCCTGGTTGCATGCCACCTTCTTCCCTTTCCCCTTCCCCATCCCCCTTCCCTCCAGTTCCCTATCCCTAAACAACACACACACTCTCTCTCTCACACACACGCCTCCCCTCTTGCTGCTTCAATTATTGAATTTGTGCGCGCGAGAGAGAGGGAGCCTCCGCACGAGCTCCCTGAAAAGCCAAATGCCTTAAATACCAATCATCTCGAATCATTCCACACAGGGCCAGGGCTGCCCTCACCCAAGCACTGGGGCAGCCGCGTAATGAGCTCTGCAGAGAGTTTGCTCCGATCTTACACACCACTGGTAGAGGAGAGTGGGAGGGCGGGGGGGGGGAGAGAAAGAACAGAGGGAGTGGACGTTTCTCTCTCTCTCTCTCTCTCTCTCTCTCTCTCTCTCTCTCTCTCTCTCTCTCTCTCTCTCTCTCTCTCTCTCTCTCATTGCAAAAAGAAGAAGAAGAAGAAGAAGAAGGTGGGGGGTGGAAAACTCTCCTTTTTTCTCTTCTTTTCTTCCCCAGCTGGCCAGCTGGGGAAAAGATGCCGGTTTTTCAATCAGCAACTTTCCACCCCTGGAAAGGCTCCATAGACGGCGTCTCCACCCCCACCTCACCCTGCCCAAGAGGTGAAATTTTATGTATTGACTTCAAGCTTTCTGGGTTGGATAATCTCTCTTAGCTTTCTGAAGAACGGGTAGCTCTTGGCTCCGTCCGTTCCCCAGATTTTCCCTTGGCTCAGACCAGTGGTGGGTTTCAAAAATTTTAGAACCTCTTCTGTAGGTGTGGCCAGCTTTGTGGGAATGGCTTGCCGGCCATGTGACCAGGTGCGAGTGGCTTGGCAGTCATGTGACTGGGTGGGCATGGCCAACTTGTAAAATGTGGTGAAACTCACTTAACAACGCTCTTGCTTACCAACCAAAATGTTGGCTCAGAAACTCTGGCATTTGAAGCACGCAAGTCTTAAAGCTGTCAAATTACAAGACCCTTGTACCTCTAACCCTTTAGGGGTGTTCAAACTTGACAGCTTTAAGACTTGTGGACTTCAACACCCAGAATCCTCCTCTCACTCTTCATCTGGATGATGGTCGGATGGCGGGGGAAGGGAGCTGGAACTGGTTCTAAACGGCACTGGAGATTTGTGGAACCTCTTCTATAGAAGGAGGTTAGAACTGGCAGGAACCCACCCCTGGCCCAAATCTCACTCTCGTGTCCCGTTTCCCACACCAGCTGGTGGGCATCAGTGGGAAGTCCTCAAGGAAGATGCGAACCCGTGGTCACCCTCCTATGTGGTTACAAAATATGACCAGACAACATATAGAGTTTAAGCCAGAATTATTTTTACTAGGCATCTGATGGTTTATCAGATGGTCTATAGATGGTTATGATTGTCAGGGTTCCAAATAGCATCCAAAATTAAATCAGAATCCAAGGCAAAGTATTGCTCAAAGTTCCAATTTATTAAGAGAGCCATGTTGGCACATCTGGGAAAGGTTTTCCCCACTCAGTTGAATATTCATGATCTTGCCCCCACATCCACCAGCCCACCACATGGTCCAATCTCCCACTGCCATGCTGGCAGTTTCACCCATTCCATTCCAGCCAGGTCAGTGGTGGGTTACTGCAGGCTCGCACCTACTCGCGAGAACCGGTTGGTAAAATTTAGAGAACCGGTGAGAGGGGGTTCCACCGGAGGACCCAGAAGTAAGTCTGGCCCGCCGCTGCCAGTGACAGAAAGGAAAGGAAAGGAAAGGAAAGGAAAGGAAGGAAGGAAGGAAGGAAGGAAGGAAGGAAGGAAGGAAGGAAGGCAGGAAGGCAGGAAGGCAAGAAAGAAAGAAAGAAAGAAAGAAAGAAAGAAAGAAAGAAAGAAAGAAAGAAAGAAAGAAAGAAAGAAAGAAAGAAAGAAAGAAAGAAAGAAAGAAAGAATTTATCATCACAATTGAGTCCAAAATTTTGGTTGCTAAGCAAGAGCATTGTTAAATGAGTTTCACATTTTAAAAGGTGGCCACTCCCACCATGTCACATGACTGCCAAGCCACACCCATAAAATAGGCCACACCTACAGAGTAGGTTCTAAAAAATTTAAACCCACCACTGAGTCAGGTGCAGAGGTGCAGAGACAAAGGATGACCATGGCTTTCTAGAAAACAATTTTATTTTGGCTACGTAGCATTTAACTTGGCAATATCGCCCCTCCCATTTCCCCACAATAGAAATGGCATAGTAGAATAATAGAAAGTGGGGCCGGCCAAAGATCCAAAAGGAATATGGATGACAATGATAAAGGGACAATATACCTAATATTATACGTCTTGAACGCAGCAAGAATGTTTTTAGGCACAGCAGTGGAAGAGTGAAAAACACCCATTCAGAGGAGGAGAGAATAAGGAAGATAATAGGGGTAGGACAAGAAGCAATGGGTGGAAACTAATCAAGGAGAGAAGCAACTTAGAATTGAGGAGAAATTTCCTGACAGTTAGGACAACAGTTGGAACAGCTTGCCTCCAGAAGTTGTGAATGCCCCAACCCTGGAAGTCTTTAAGAAGATGTTGGATAGCCATTTGTCTGAAATGGTACAGGATTTCCTGCCTAGGAAAGGGGTTGGACTAGAAGACCTCCAAGGTCCCTTCCAACTCTGCTATTGTATTATTGTAATAGTCAGTGCGGAAATGGACAGACTAATGCTAAAAATGAAAGATGAAGGAGATAAAGAATACTATGCTACATGGGATAGTTCTATCAATGGTTAGAAACATGAAGTAGAAGTGGAAATGCGAAAGAATCAGATTAGGTGGACATGGAAAGAAATCTTATGCATGTATTAGAATGTAGGTATTAGAATGATAGATAAGTTGACATACTAGAATATGATGGTCAGAAACTACTGTAGAGCACCAGCACTGTTTAAAATAGTATAGATGCTATTTTGTTGTGTTTTTTATCTTTGTTTCAACGGCAAGTGGAACATCAGGACAATTACATGGCATTTGATATATTTTTATATGTAAACAATAAAATATTTTTTTTTAAAAAGGGGGGTGCTTCTATGAAAAGAAAGAACGCCCACTCCCCAGGATGGCATGAAACCTGCCATTATGAATTTCTCCTATTGAGCAAAGGCAAGGATCAAAGGAGTCATCGGCCAAGAATGCTGAACACGGTAGATAGATAGATAATTAGATAGATAATTTAATTTCTAGACCGCTCCCTCTCCCCGAGGGGACTCGGAGCGGTGCACAGGGAAGTTAAAACAATAAATACACATAGAAATACACATAATTCAATAAAAACAAATTAAACATCAAACCCTGCGCTAAAATTCCCCAATACACTAAAATCATATAACCCTATAAAACTATAGAAGAGAGGCTACCCTAGGCCGGCCAAGCAGAAAAAGTGCGTTTTCAATTTCAGACGGAAGGAACGGAGGTCCGTGGTTGTTCTAATATCGGGGGGGAGGTCGTTCCAGAGGGCAGGGCCCGCCACAGAGAGCGCCCTTCCCCTGGGCGTCGCCCGCTGACAAAGTCTAGTGGACGGCACCCGGAGAAGACCCTCTCTGTGGGAGCGAATCGGCCGTGAGGAAGTATGGGGCAGGATCCGATCCCGCAGATAGCTAGGTCCCGAGCCATGGAGCGCTTTAAAGATGATGACTAACACCTTGAAGCACACCCGAAAAACGACAGGCAGCCAGTGCAGCTCGCGCAAGAGCGGTGTTACATGGGCGAACCTAGCGGTTCCCATTATTGCTCGCGCAGCTGCATTCTGGACCAACTGCAGTCTCCGGGTGCACCTCAAGGGGAGCCCCATGTAGAGAGAGTTACAATAGTCCAGTCGGGATGTCACGAGAGCATGAGTGACTGTGCGAAGGGCATCCCGGTCCAATAGGGGGCGCAACTGGCGTACCAGGCGAACCTGGTAAAACGCCCTCCTGGCCACGGCTGTCACTTGATCTTCCATGGACAGCCGGGTATCCAGGAGGACACCCAAGTTGCGCGCCCCATCCACAGGGGCAAGATGTTCGCCCCCTATGGCCAGTGATGGAGTCAGCTGGTTGAACCGGGCAGCCGGAAACCACAGCCACTCGGTCTTGGTCGGGTTGAGCCTGAGTCCGTTACTTCCCATCCAGATCCGCACGGCTTCCAGGCACTGGCACATCACCGCTACGGCATCATTGGGGTGGTTTGGGGTAGATATATACAGCTGAGTATCATCAGCGTAGAGATGATACTCTACCCCAAAACCACGGATGATCTCACCCAGCGGCTTCATATATGTGTTGAACAGGAGAGGCGAGAGGACCGACCCCTGAGGCACCCCACATGTGAGGGGTCTCGAGGTCGACCTCTGCTCTCCTGCCAACACAAATTGCGATCGGCCAGAGAGGTAGGAGGAGAACCACCGTAAAACGGTGCCTCCCACCCCCAACCCCCCCAGCCGATGCAATAGGATACCATGGTCGATGGTATCGAAAGCCGCCGAGAGTCTAATAGGACCAGGATGGAGGAACAACCCCCATCTCTGGCCCTCCAGAGATCATCGACCAACGCGACCAATGCCGTCTCGGTGCTATGCCCGGGCCGAAAGCCAGACTGGTGCGGGTCTAGATAATCAACTTCCTCCAGGTGACGGGGAAACTGTTGTGCCACCACACTCTCAACAACCTTCGCCAAAAAGGGAAGGTTGGAGACTGGACGATAGTTGTTTAATAGAGCTGGATCCAAAGAGGGCTTCTTAAGGAGGGGCCTCACCATAGCCTCTTTTAGGGAAGCAGGCAAGGAACCCTCACTTAAGGGTGATAATTATGAGGAGACGTTGTACACACAAAGCTTCTGAGATGGTAGAAACCCCCAGGGAACAGTACAATTCACAAGTTTGGTTGAGCCCTATCAGGATGGAAGTAGCATCCAGCTGTGCTAAGGAAAATCCACCTTCTGGTGTATGTCTGTTGTTTGAAAGAGAACAAGTGAGTGATTTCTACAGTGGTTTGAGTAGACCAGGGGTGGGCAAACTTTGCAACTTTAAGTCTGAAGGACTTCAGCTCCCAGACTTCTCAAAGCTGGCTGGAGAAGTCTGGGAGCTGAAGTCCTTCAGACTTAAAGTTGCAAAGTTTGCCCACCCCTGGACTAGACCCTGTGTTCTGACCTACGCTTCCCCAAAAAGCAGGAGGCAGAGTTCTGGTCACCACAAAATTCCTTTTATTAAATAAAATTGAATGCCTCTCATTCACATTCAACAAGGTCTGTCTTTCAAAGGAATATTTATGACTACGGACCTTATCTATCTTGGAAAGCTGCCATGTAAATATTTTCCAAATGACGTGCTGTGCAAGGAAAGGCTGGGCACAGAGTCCCTGAGATTCATGGACAGATCTTCGCACTCCTGAAATGAATCTAAGGACCGAATGAACAAATTGTTTCCTGTAAAAGCCCTTTCCCCTTTCACTCCTCTTTTACTTCCTATGGGAGGGGCCATTGACCGTCCACCTGTGGCTTTACTCCCAAGTCTAACCTGATTTTTGAGTTGTTCTTTTCTTCTGGCAACTCTGCGCATGCGCACACTGGGAACAGGCTCTAGCTGTCCCTCTGTCTCAGTGCTGTCTAGCTCCACAGGCACCTGATCACTGCCAGACGGCCTTGGCCCCATCTCTGTCTCTGATGCAGAGCCCTCATCCGAGCCTTCCCCATCCTCAAGGACTGGCCCATGCTCCTCACTATCTGACTCTGCTTCCAGCTCTGCTGGCCACTGACAGGCCACAACACTCTGTGTAACTAGACAGGATGAAAGCATCTCTCAAGTCCCTGGGTAATGACACCACCTCCTGGCACAAGATTGATCAGTATGGTGCACGTTGATCCACCAAGGCTGCCAGACATCTGAAGACAGAAGGACAACCACAGCACAAGAGAAGCGGGCACTCCGCAAAGCCAGAGCTGCAAATGCTGCAACAGTGGTGCCCACACATGTCTGCCCAACGTGCAGCAGGACATTTTGTGCCAATATAGGCCTTACCAGCCACCTGCGGACACACCGTGGACAGCCCACAACCTGTGAGATGTCAACGTCCTCTTTGAAAATGATGGACGAACCAGATACATAACAGGGTCAGCCTGTTGTGTGTTTTTTCAGCAGCATTAAAATCCTCAGGGAGTCTGGGATCGATGGGAGTCTAATGGGACCTCTACCTGCTTGGCCAAAAGCAGCCAATCCAAACCTGAGAGCGAGGGGAGAGGAAGAGGGAGTGGGAGAGAAGAGAGAGGGAGGGAGGGAGAGGAGATGGATGGAGAGGGAGAGAGGGTAGAGAGAGGAAGAGGGAGAGGAGGGAGAAGGAGAGGAGAGAGAGAAAGGAAAAGGGAGAGAAGAGGGAGAGAGGGAGAGGGAGTGGGAGAGAAGAGAGAGAGAGGGAGGGAGAGGAGAGGGAGCGAGAGGGAGAGAGGGTGAGAGGGAAGAGAGAGGAAGAGGGAGAGGAGGGAGAAGGAGTGGAGAGAGAGAAAGGAAAAGGGAGAGTAGAGGGAGAGAGGGAGAGAGAAAGAGGGAGTGGGAGAGAAGAGAGAGGGAGGGAGAGGAGAGGGAGGGAGAGAGAGGGGGGGTGAGAGGGAAGAGAGAGGAAGAAGGAGAGGAGGGAGAAGGAGAGGAGAGAGAGAAAGGAAAAGGGAGAGTAGAGGGAGAGAGGGAGAGGAAGAGGGAGTGGGAGAGAGAGGGAGGGAGGGAGAGGAGAGGGATGGAGAGAGAGAGGGTGAGAGGGAAGAGAGAGGAAGAGGGAGAGGAGGGAGAAGGAGAGGAGAGAGAGAAAGGAAAAGGGAGAGTAGAGGGAGAGAGGGAGAGGAAGAGGGAGTGGGAGGGAAGAGAGAGGGAGGGAGGGAGAGGAGAGGGAGGGAGAGAGAGAGGGAGAGAGGGAAGAGAGAGGGAGAGGGAGAGGAGGGAGAAGGAGAGGAGAGAGAGAAAGGAAAAGGGAGAGAAGAGGGAGAGGAGAGGGAGAGAGAAAGAGGGAGTGGGAGAGAAGAGAGAGGGAGAGAAGAGAGGGGAGAGGGAGGGAAAGGGAGAGTGTGAGAGGGAAGAGAGATGAGAGAGGGGGGAGAGGGAGAGGAGAGGGAGGGAGAGAGGTAGAGAGAGAAGAGACAGAGAGGAAGAGGGAGGGGAGAGGGAGAGAGAGGAGAGAGGGAGGGAGGGAAAGAAAGAAGGAGAGAGCGTTCAATTGATTTGGGAAGCTGCACACAAGAAAGGCACGCTCCTTGCACATAAATATGAAAAAGTAAAGCTACTTTGGGAAAGACAGATTTACAATAGGGATCTCTGCAATTAAAAACCCAGAGCCTGAAAAATAATTTGTGGCGTTGGAATTATTTTTGGTGTTGGAATCCGCCCCCTTAACCCATGTGGGGATGTGGAGAGCTCCACACAACTTTGGCTCTGTCTCCTTCTCCTTCTCCATCCTAGTCCAGCTGTTTCCCAGAAGTTCCTCCTTCCTTGCCAGAGTCTGTGGGAACCAACCTCCCTCTCACCCTCCAACCTCAACCCAGGGGTGCCTGCCTATTAGTGAACCGCCGGTGTCCAAGATGAAGAATCTTCATGCTCTTCATTTCCATTAGCAAATCTGAAGACGATCCCCCATGCAGCCATTTCTCTTTGTGGCTTCTGAAGGGCTGCAGAACTTTGCTCTTTCGGGAATCTTCTGGATGTCGTAAATATCTTCGGGTGTCCCCTCTAGTGAACCAAGGAGCAGGGGGGGGGGTTTATTTTTACTGCTAGGAAAGGGAGCCAAGGGGAGAGGGTTTCTTTGCAGTGAGGCCAGCCAAAATAGAAGGAGTTCCATGATGACTTTCCTATCAGCACCATCTACTGGTCACCAAGGACCAAAGCATGGGCCTTCTCCCGCTTGCTCTTTTGCAGCTTCTCTCTGCGTCTGCAGGCGGGAGCTGTGGCTTGCAAAAGGTTGTGTCTTTTGCTTGTCAGGAAATGTCATTAACACAGTCAGATTCTACCATTGCTCCTCTCGGCAGTCTATAGCAAAAAAAAGTGTTGTTGTTGTTGTTGTTGTTGTTGTTGTTCTTCTTCTTCTTCTTCTTCTTCTTCTTCTTCTTCTTCTTCTTCTTCTTCCTCTTCCTCTTCCTCTTCCTCCTCTTCTTTTTCTTCTCTTTCTTTGTTTTTTCTCTCCTCCTCCTCCTCTGAACCATGGATGAAAGAACCTTCAGATTCTAGTCCGAAGTTTAATACTTCAACTATGAGGCATTAGATTGTTCCTCTATATCAGGGGTCAGCAACCTGCGGCTCTGGAGCCACATGTGGCTCTTTCATTCCTCTGCTGCAGCTCCCTGTCGATGCTCGGTGCCACAATTTTGAGAGGAGGTTCTGGTTTGGGGGGGGGGGCGTAATCACAGCATGCTAGGATGAGACTCTATGGCAAGGGGTGGATTTTCCATTCAGCTCTACAATGGATAGGATGGATTTCAGTTAGGACAGGTAGAGGAAAAAGGACGCCACGCTAGGAGGAGACTCTTATGGTGGGGGAACTTGACTTTTGGTCGGTTCCAGAATTGAACGGGGGGCTTCTGGTTAGGACCTTTGTGGTTCTTTGAGTGTTTAAGGTTGGCAACCCCTGCTCTAGATTGATATTAAAAGGCAGGGGACATTAGGCCCTGGGTGGGAGTCAAGCTACATTGAAATCAAGATGAAATCCTCTTGAGTAGGAATGTTGAAGTTTGCATTGTTGGAAAGACCAACCTGGCGTTTGAAACATCCAGCGGAAGGCATCTACTATATTTTGGGTGCTTTCCTGGGCATGCATCTCCACCGAGAAGCCAGTGGCACATGGGTCCTCAGATAGTTGTTGGACTAGGTCAGGTGAATGCAAGGTCAACCTGGAACTGGATTTTGTTCCTGCTCAAATGAAAAGCGACCACAACAAAGTGATCTATAGAGAAAAGAAATCCAGAATCCGTAGCTGAGTGTTTCCTTTGAATTCTGAAGACCTCAAAGTCTGCACACTCTTTTGTGTCATGGAGAATTATGTTAAGAACAATACTGTATCGCCCGGCTATGGATCAAGTCTATTCAGTTTAGTTCGTGATTGTTGACAATCTGGTCACGGGTTCTCAACCTATTGACTTTTTGACTACTTCTCTGAGCCAATGTCAGCTCCAATGAATTATTGTAGCAATCAAGCCTGCTGGGTATATTTATTTCAAAATAAAGAGCAATGTTATTCACATCTACTCGAAGCAAGTCCTTTTGATGTCAATACAAATCGAACCCTTCCTCAAGTTATGAAAGTTAATTCGTCCATTTTATGCATGTGCAAAATATGTAAGATGATGAAGAAGAAGGAAGGACAGAGGAAGGAGGAAGAAGGACGGAGGAGAAAGAAAAGGAGGAGTAGAAAGAAAAGAAGAAGGAGGAAGAGGAGGAGGAAGAGGAGGAAGGAAGAAGGAAGAAGGAGAAAGAAAAGGAGAAGAAAGAGGAGGAGGAGGAAAAAGGAGGAGGAGGAAGAAAGAAGGAGGAGAAGGAAAAGAAAAAGAAAGAGAAGGAGGAAAAAAGAGGAAGAGGAGGAAGGAAGATGGAAGGAGGAGAAATAAAAGGAGGAGGAGGAGGAGGAGGAGAAGAAGAAGAATAAGAAGAAGGAAGAAGAAGGAAGAAGAAGAAGAAGAAGAAGAAGAAGAAGAAGAAGAAGAAGAAGAAGAAGAAGAAGAAGAAGAAGAAGAAGAAGAAGAAGAAGAAGAAGAAGAAGAAGAAGAAGAAAGTATACTATCTCCCGATCACAGAATCAGGAAGCTCCCTAGATAAGTAAATAATCCAATGTCTAAAACTTACAGGAAGAAATTATTTAACATCATGCTCTTTTCTAAATATTATTTCTCCTTTTGGAAGTCAAACACTGTGGACCATCTCTTGGCCCTACTTCTAACCCAAGGTGATTGTGTCTGATATGTGTTGTTTATCATGAGCTGGGTTTCAGGGTTCCAAATAGCATCCAAAAATAAATCCAAGGCAAAGTATTGACTTTGCAGGAAAGTCAAAGTACTGTAATGGCCACAATTATGCAATCAAAGTGCTGCCTCTTTTACACCTGTTACACAAGTGGCATGTATGCCAAAAAAGAGAGACAAGTTTTTGATTCCATAATTATGGCCACCAGCTTGAGTTTTTTAACCCCATTGCCCCCACCCCAGACACCCCCAACTGGGGACCAAACAAAAATTAGTGTCAAGCACAAAATCACTTTAAAACAATTCCTAGGAGACTTTAAAATTGTTCTGTGTCTTTCATTTGCTTCCATTCCAATATTTCTTTTCAATATCGTACTTGCATGCATACAGGTGAATGCAGCTTGCCAACCAACAGAAAGGTGAGCCTATTTATCTGCTTTGCCCCTGCCAGTACCGAAAGGAGCCTAATTTAAACACCCAAAATTAGCCCACAGTTGCCCCCCGAACTTAGGACCATCACGGACCTCTGCTCCTTCCGCCAACATTTGAAGACACATCTCTTCCATCTAGCCGGCCTGGCCTAGTCCCCGCAACCGCTTTCGTAGACTGAGTTTTAAATTGTTTAAATTGGTTTTAATGGGTTGGTAGGTTTTAGGGAATTTTTAGCACAGGGTACTCTAAATTTAATGAGATTTTAGTCTGTAGTCCTATTTATTATAGTTTCGTCTATTGTTATGTCTTGTATTTCTGTTTTTAATTTCTTGTGCACCGCCCTGAGTCCCTTCGGGGAGATAGGCGCGGTTATATAAATTGAATAAAATAAAATAAATAAATTAGAAGCTGGTTTGAAACGTAGAGAGGATCGTGAGAAATAGGGAGAGGGGATTGGGCCCATATGGGACCCTCTCCTCTCATTTCTAGGGTTCTTAAAAACCTTTGTTGGAAATGCTTATATTTATGGCTATGCTGACTTCCAAATTGGGAAGCCTACTTTTTTTTTTCCTAAGGAGATGAGAGTAAAACAGAGATGAATGACCAAAGAGAGAAAGAAATCACACATACCCCAGGACAGATGTTTTATTAACACCCCAGCACAGCAGGAAGTGTATTTTCAACAGACTTTCCACCAGTGATTAAAGCTACATGCCTCCAGCATGCCCCAAACGCCTCTTAGTTTGACTCTGAGAATGCAACAAACATTGGCAGGAGAGGAAAGGAAGAAGGCAGCAAACCAACATTCCGGAGGCTTTGGGCTCCAAACTTTGAAAACGTGAGGAATTTGCAGCTTGGAGGATGTATCTGGATTGTGGACTTGAAAAAGTGATTCCCTACAACCTCATAAAACCATCGGATGCCTCAGGATGGGTTAATGCTGGCGGGAGACTTAACAGAATCACAGAATAACAAAGTTGGAAGGGACTCTGGAGGTCTTCTAGTCCAACCCCCACCCACCCAAGCAGAAGACTCTACACCATTTCTGACAAATGGCAGTCCAGTCTCTTCTTGAAAGCCTCCAGTGATGAAGCTCCCACAACTTCCGAAGGCAACTTTTGTTCCATCGGTTGATTGTTCCCACTGTCAGAAAAGCTCTCCTTATTTCTAAGTTGAAACTCTCCTTGGTCAGTTTCCATCCATTGATCCTTGTCTGGCTTTCGGGTGCCTTGGGAAATAGCTTGACCCCCTCCTCTCTGTGGCAGCCCCTCCAATATTGGAAGACTGCTATCCTGTCTCTCCTGGTTTTTCTCTTCACTAGACTAGCCATGCCCAGTTCCTGCAACTGTTCTTCATATGTTTTAGTCTTTAGTCTCCTCATCAGTCGTGGGATTCAAACAAATTTACTACTGGTTCTGTAGGCGTAGCTTGGTGGTCATGGCAGGGCAAGGATACTGCAAAATACCCATTCCCTCCCCACCCCACTAACCTCCTTTCCAGCTTAGTTCTCCTGTGCAGAGCAACAAAAGAAGACCCAGCCGATCAGCTGGGACTCGGGAGGCAGAGAACAGATGGGGGCAGGGCCAGTCAGAGGTGGTATTTGCTGGTTCTCCGAACTACTCAAAATTTCCGTTACTGGTTCTCCAGAACCTGTCAGAACTGGCTGAATGCCACTTCTGCCCCTAATCATCTTGTCTGCTCTTGTCTGCAGTCTTCTAGAGCAGGGGTGCCCAACCTTTGCAACTTTAAGTCTGAAGGACTTCAGCTCCCAGACTTCTCCAGCCAGCAAAGCTGGCTGGAGAAGTCTGGGAGCTGAAGTCCTTCAGACTTAAAGTTGCAAAAGTTGGGCACCCCTGTTCTAGAGTCTCAACATCTTTTTTATACCATGGCAGCCAAACCTGGATGCAATATTCCAAGTGTTGTCTTACCCAGACATTATAAAGTGGTACTAACACTTCATATGGTAATATAATGCCTTATTATAAGCACCAGGCTTGACATTTTAAGCCTGGATAACCTTGAACTACGCCATCTACATTCCGACCTCATCTTAGGGCACAAGATAATCTGCCATAACATCCTACCAGTTGATGACTATTTTCACTTCAACCACAATAACACCAGGGCTATCAATAGATACAAATTAAATGTCATCCCTTTGAATCTCGATTGCAGGAAAAACTATTTCAGCAATAGAATACTAAATGTGTGGAACACCCTACCTGATCCTGTTGTTAGCTCCTCTAACACACACACCCCATAGCTTTTACCTTAAGCTGTCTACTGGGGACCTTACACATTTTTTAAGCGGTCCCTAAGGGGGCGTGCATAAGTGCGCCAGCATGCCTACCGTCCCTGTCCTACTGTCCCCATTGAGATGTACTCTTTTTATGTGTTTATGGCTATGTTTTATTTCTTTAGATCCATTTATCTGTGCCATTTTTTCCATGTGTTTTTCATATTTGTTTCCTTGTATTTATTGACAAATAAATAAAAATAAATAAGATAAAATAAAATAAAAAATTAAACAAAATGATAACATAACATAACAATACAATAGCAGAGTTGGAAGGGACCTTGGAGGTCTTCTAGTCCAACCCCCTGCGTGGGCAGGAACCTTATACCATTTCAGACAAATGGCTATCTAACACCTTCTTAAAGACTTCCAGGGTTGGGGCATTCACAACTTCTGGAGGAAAGCTGTTCCAGAGGTTAATTGTTCTTACTGTCAGGAAATTTCTCCTTAGTTCTAAGTTGCTTCTCTCTTTGATTAGTTTCCACCCATTGCTTCTTGTCCTGCCCCCAGGTGCCTTGGAGAATAGTTTGGCTCCCTCTTCTTTGTGGCACCCTCTGAGATATCGGAACACTGCTATCATGTCTCCCCTGGTCCTTCTCTTCATCAAACTAGACATACCCAGCTCCTGCAACCGTTCTTCATATGTTTTAGTCTCCAGTCCCCTAATCATCTTGGTTGCTCTTCTCTGCACTCTTTCCAGAGTCTCCACGTCTTTTCTACATCGTGGCGACCAAAACTGTATGCAGTATTCCAAGTGTGGCCTTACCAAAGCACTATATAGTGGCATTAACACTTCACGTGATCTAGATTCTATCCCTCTGTTTATGCAGCCTAGAACTGTGTTGGCTTTTTTGGCAGCTGCTGCACACTGCTGGCTCATATTTAAATGGTTGTCCACTAAGATTCCAAGATCCCTCTCACAGTTGCTACTATTGAACAAGGTACCACCTATACTGTACCTGTGCATTTTGTTTTTCTTGCCTAAATGTAGAACCTTACTTTTTTCACAATTGAATTTCATTTTATTAGATAGTGCCCAATGTTCAAGTTTGTCTAAATCCTTCTGTATCATATATCCTATATATCCTATATCATATCATATATCCTTTTGTAACATATCATCATATCATATCATATCATATCATTCTGGGAATTGAAGTCCCCAAGTCTTAAAGTTATCAAGGTAGATACACCCATGATCTAAGTATTGAAGTATCCTGTGAACTTTTCCACCAAATTCATGATAGAATATCAGTTCAAACCGAGTCTTTCCGCCAGAAGCTTAAGACACACTTTTTTCAACTGGCCGGCCTGGCCTAACTCTACCTAGCCTTTAGCCTGACAACAAATTGTTTTAATTGGTTTTTAAGGGGAATAGTTTTAATTTATTGCAAATTTTTAGCACAGGGCTAATAATTTAATTTGATTTTAAATTTTGTATATTGTTATGTTTATTTATGCTTTTTAATTTCCTGTGCACCGCCCCGAGTCCCTTTCGGGAAAGGGAACGGTATATAAGTTTAAATAAAACTAAACTAAACTAAACTCTTTGAAATGTATGAGCTATATTTTTATGGCCCGGTGCCACCTAGAATTTAGGTGCCCAGTGTTAGATCAGACAAAGGATTCCGACTCAGGCATGGTCAAAACAACAGGAACGTTTATTCACACTATTTACAACACACACAAGATTCATCTGGCAAGGTTCCTTGTCAGGAGCCTCTTATATAGATTTACTTAAGCAGGAACTGCTGACAAGCACTTGCAACATTGTAAGTATTTTCCCGGGCAGATTCCAGACAGCTTGTCTCTGTTAATCACTGCAGCTGCTGGCTCAGCTCCGGAATGCGGTGACTCACAGGTTACCAGACGAGTTGTCTGGGACGTAGGCTTGAGGACACAACACCCAGCATCTGAATTTTGATCATGTGACCATGGGGATGCTGCGATGGTCATAAGTGTGAAAAATGATCGCAAGTCATTTTTTCCACTGCTGCTGTAACTTTGAACAGTCACTAAATGAGCTATTGTAAGTGGAGGACTATCAGTCGTGGTAAAATCGGAGGGTTTGGAGGCAGCCTTACCTTTTCAAGAAATGCATCATCCTGAGGACCTTTACTGCAATGTCAGGATGATTTTTAAAAAGGAAAAGAAATTAGGCGATGTCACCTTGTGATTACATGACCTTAAAATAATTATATTTGGGCTCAATATAGATGGACTGTAAAAAAAAAAATTACAGTATCCTGAAGTTTTGGGGTCCGTGCTATTAAATATGAATTATTTGGCCCACGAGGAGGCTATGAACCTGCCTGCCAAAGCAGCATGTCCTTTCACCTGAAGCCTGACAAAATTGGAAGTCTCCATGGTGGGAGACCTTGCTTTAAACTCGCTCTGTCTGGGGACAAGAGGTTAATTGGGAAGCCAGGTAACCAGGCCTCATTAAATCTGCCTGCCGGATGCTGTTAGCAAGGGAGGGAGGTTAAAGCTTGTTTGCCCCATGCCTTCAATTAACCCTTCCATGTTTTCAAGATGCTCAGCCTCCCTACCACCACCTTAAGATGGTTTTTTGGGTGTCTCTCCAGTTTTGCTAATGTAGGAGGTTAGCACCTACCCCTCTCCTAGAAAAAGGGAAATATTTTAGGAAATATTCAAAGGGCAGAAACTCACACCTCTCCACCCCATACACCTTTGTCAATGGGCCATTAAGGTCCGAGCCAGGCCGACCTCCTTCAGGCAGAGGCATAATACAATAATACAATACAATACAATAGCAGAGTTGGAAGGGACCTTGTAGGTCTTCTAGTCCAACCCCCTGCGTGGGCAGGAACCTTATACCATTTCAGACAAATGGCTATCTAACATCTTCTTAAAGACTTCCAGGGTTGGGGCGTTCACAACTTCTGGAGGCAAGCTGTTCCAGAGGTTAATTGTTATAACTGTCAGGAAATTTCTCCTTAGTTCTAAGTTGCTTAGATAGGAATAGGAATAGGAATGCAATACAATACAATACAATAGCAGAGTTGGACCTTTCCAAAGGTCCTTTCATTACATCATCATCCAGTAAGAGTCAACCAAGCTTGGGACTCAGCACAGCTCCTGCATGGCCCCAATATTAACGCAGTATCGGGGAGTTTCAATCCAGTTGTACAGAATGTGGTGTGTTTTTAGATGTATAACGTAGATTGAAGATGGCATTTCGTTTCATTGTACGAGGTGCGGTGCCAATAAACTAAACTACGGTATCCTCCCCATCCTATGACTTTAAAAATAGACGAAGAGAGGCATTCAGTAAATCTTGCAAAATAGTATTGTGTGAGAGAAGACAGAATACAGAGGCCTCCCTTAAAATTATTCCGGCTCTATAAACGTTTCATGAAGACTTGGGTTTCAAAGAAGATAATGATTCCAGGACTCCCAAAACACGCCGACAGCCGGGAAGATAAATATTTCTCCTGTGGGGAGCAGGGAGGAGTTTTCTCTGAGGGATGTTCTACAAGAGCCATTAAAATCTGGATTTCGACACAAAACGCTCCCGAATAGGGGGGCCCATTATTGTTCAGGAGTTTCCCAATCACATGCTCCACTTGTGACTTGCCAGCCAGTGATGGATCCGCTCAGCTGCACAGAGACCTTTCTGTCTTTGACAAAGAACGGCTCCATTCATAGGATTTCATTAAGCCAAGTCACCCCTAATCTGCATGACCAACTGATGCCTCTAACAGTTCTGGGTTTTCAGAGGAGACCTATGGATCCTTCGCATTCTCACAGCTGTAGATTTCCTTTGGTGTTCACAATACAAGTATGTATAGCAGGGGTGGGTTTCTGCCAACATGGTTCGCAACCCATGCGCAATGTGTGCGCACGTGCTGTTCAATGTATATTGTTCTGCGCGCATACACAACACAATTTACACATGTGCAGTCACTAAAATCTAAGAGGGCGGTGGCCAAGCAGAAGCGAGAAGTTCAGGGGCGTGGCAGGTGTGGGTTGCTGCCGGTTCTGCGACCCAGGCCTGAATTGCACTACTGGTTTGGCCAAACCGGACCATACCAGCAGCAACCCACCGCTGATGTGTATGTGTATGTTATATTACAATTGCAGAGTTGGAAGGGACCTTGGAGGTCTTCTAGTCCAACCACCTGCCTACACAGGAAACCCTACACTACTTCAGACAAATGGTTGTCTAACATCTTATTAAAGACTTGCAGTGTTGGGGCATTCACAACTTCTGGAGGCAAGCTGTTCCACCGATTAATTGTTCTAACTGTCAGGAAATTTCTCCTCAGTTCCAAGTTGCTTCTCTCCTTGATGAGTTTCCACCCGTTGCTTCTTGTCCTACCCGCAGGTGCCCTGGAGAACAGTTTGACTCCCTCTTCTTTGTGGCAGCACCTGAGATATTGGAACACTGCTATCATGTCTCCCCTGGTCCTTCTTTTCATTAAACTAGACATACCCAGTTCCTGCAACTGTTCTTCATATGTTTTAGCCTCCAGTCCCCTCATCTTCTTTGTTGCTCTTCTCTGCACTCTTTCTAGAGTTTCCACATCCTTTTTACATCGTGGCGACCAAAACTGGATGCAGGATTCCAAGTGTGGCCTTACCAAGGCATTACAAAGTGGTATCAACACTTCACGTGATCTTGATTCTCTCCCTCTGTTAATACAGCCTAGAACCGTGTTGGCTTTTTTAGCAGCTGCTGCACATGTCTGGCTCCTATTTAAACTATGTGAGTGTGGGACACGATCTTCTAGCCCAGTGATGGCTAACCTTTTTTGGCTCACGTGCCAAAAGCGGGGGGAGTGCAGGGGGTTGTGCAAGGGCATGCCACACCCATAATGCTATGTGCACGACCCCCCTGCTTTTGGCGTGCTTTTTTCGCCCTCCCCAGGTTCCGGAGGCTTTCTAGGAGCCTGGGGAGGGTGAAAACAGCCTTCCCTCCCCACCTCCAGAGGCTTCAGGAGCTTCCCTGCAGCCTCCAGAGGGTGAAAAATGGCCTCAAAAGAAGGTCTAAATCAGCTGGCCAGCACACACATGCACTCTGGAGCTGACAGGGCAACGCTTCGCGTGCCCTAAGAAATGGTTTCACGTGCCACCTGTGGCACCCGTGCCATAGGTTCGCCATCACTGTTCTAGCCCAATCTCTTGCTTAAGCAAGAGACCCTATATCGGGGATAGTTAATCTTTTCCGTACCGAGTGCCCAAAGTGTGCCCGAATCCTCAAAATGCAATTCACGTGCACTCCCACGCATGCACCCACACCCCATGCATGCACACATGGACCCCTGCCTGCACCTCACTCCTGCGCATGTGCCCACAGCTCTCCACATGCGCCCCTCCCACCACACATGCATGGCAGAGACCCAAAGTCCAGTTGACTGGCAGGCGGCCTGCACGCAAGTGCGGCAGAGCTGAACTGGGGTGGCGGTTCACGTACCATCAGAGAGGGCGCTGCAGGCCACCTCTGGCACATGTGAGATAGGTTTTCCATCACAGCCCTATACCATTTCAGACAAATGGTTGTCCAATCTCTTCTTAAAAACTTCCAGTGTTGGAGCATTCACAACTTCTGGAGGCAAGTTGTTCCACTGATTCATTGTTCTCACTGTCAGGAAATTTCTCCTTAGTTCCAAGTTGCTTCTCTCCTTGATTAGTTTCCACCCATTGCTTCTTGTCCTGCCCTCGAGTGCTTTGGAGAATAGCTTGACTCCCTCTCCTTTGTGGCAACCCCTCAAATATGGAAACACTGCTATCATGTCTCCCCTGGTCCTTCTTTTCATTAAACTAGACATACCCAGTTCCTGCAACCGTTCCTCATATGTCTTGTCTTCCAGTCCTCTAAACTTAGTTTATTCTGAACTTCTTCTGCTCTGTAAGCTGTTTCTTCTGGAAAATGGCCTTTGGGAGCAACTGATTTCTACCCATATTTGGTCATGGAGTCCTGTAAACTGGAATTTTCTAGCTGTATTACAGCATTAGCCCATTCTCATTGCTAATTGGTTATGTCCAGACCAAGGCTACTTATTTCATCTCTCTCTTTCTCTTTATTTCCCTGCAAAACCATAACTCAGGCGCCTTTCTTCTAAATGTCTTGCTTAGTACAGTCAACTCTTTTTCCTACTTGATAATGTTTATTTTTTGCCTTCGTGCTTCATCAGCAATAGCTTTTTCAATTCAAGTGAAGCCGGACAAATCTTATTGGTCTCAGATAACACGTCCTGTCCTTGGCATCTCAATGTCCCCTTATGATTTCTCCTCTGATTTTATTTTATTTTTTCAGCTTTTTCAACTCTGGTTTTAACCGGATTGTTTCTTATAGGGTTAGCAAAGTAGGACATGGATCTTTCCCTTAGGAATGGTCCCAGAATCCACTCGTCTCAATGGCATCCTGTTGAAATGTGGGCATCCAAAATAATTTCCCAATGAACTGATTCTCATTCAGAAGGAAGAATAATCTGTTGCTGAAAAGAGGCAAGGATATTATGATATTTGAAGCTGGAAAAAGAGGAACAATAAAGGAAGGAAGGAAGGAAGGAAGGAAGGAAGGAAGGAAGGAAGGAAGGAAGGAAGGAAAGATGGAAGGAAGGAAGAAAGGAAGGAAGGAAAAAAGAATAGAAGGAAGGAAGGGAAAAGGAAAGAATGAATGAATATTGGAGTTTTTTAAAAGTATTCCTTTGCATGGAGATCATCAAAGTAAATTGGGAGATGCAACATTAAGGATTAGGGGGAACTTTATTTAGCTTATATTTGAATGTGAATATATCTAAATTTGCATTTGCAAACCAGTGCTGAATTTAAAATCAGTTCTCCCCCCCCCCCCATAATTTGCCCTTTTCTGAACTTGCCCAAGCACTATACCAATTTCTATAACAGCGTGCAAATATAATGTACCCAAATGCGTTGTGTTAGAAGAAACAGCTCACAAAATCTATGGACATCAAGTCAGATCCAAAATAGAATAGAATAACAGACTTGGAAGGGGCCTTGGAGGTCTTCTAGTCCACCCTCCTGCTCAGGCAAGAAACCATTTCAGACAAATGGTTGCCCATTCTCTTCTTAAACACTTCCAGTGTTGGAGTAACCACAACTTCTGGAGGCAAGTTGTTCCACTGAAAGAAAATGAAAGAGGTATACAGTTTTGTGTGAACTTTAAAAATTTTACTAGTACAAGAATGGAATTAACCAAACTTATTGTTGGAAATATGGGCAGGGTGGGGTAGGGTAGGGTAAGGTAGAGTAGTGTAGGGTAGAATAGAGTAGAGTACAAGAGAAGAGAAGAGAAGGGAAAGGGAGAGAAGAGAAGAGAAAGGAAGAGAAGAGAAGAGAAGAGAAAGGAAGAGAAAAGAAGAGAAGAGAAGAGAAAGGAAGAGAAGAGAAGAGAAAGGAAGAGAAGAGAAGAGAAGAGAAAGGAACAGAAGAGAAAGGAAGAGAAAAGAAGAGAAGAGAAGAGAAGAGAAAGGAAGAGAAGAGAAGAGAAGAGAAAGGAAGAGAAGGGAAGGGAAGGGAAGAGAAGGAAGAGAAGAGAAGAGAAGAGAAGAGAAGAGAAGAGAAGAGAAGAGAAGAGAAGAGAAGAGAAGAGAAGAGAAGAGAAGAGAAGAGAAAAATCTTGGAGATCTTCCAGTCCAACCCCCTGCTGAATGGATCCTATACAATTTCAGACAAGGGGTTGTCTAGTCTCTTCTTAAAAGCCTCTAGTGATGAAGCACCCACAACTTCTGAAGGCCATCTATTCTACTGGTTCCTTGTTCTCGCTATTCGGCTGAATATATTTAAACATAGTTGGAAAGGTGAAACAACCCACCAATTTGATCTAACTTAAGACATGCTTCATCCCTTCTTCTTATGAGAATTAAAAAACACACACACACAATAGAAAGCATCGGTTTTGATGTTGCTATTCTTAATTTCAAAAATGGAACACCTGTATCTTTCATACTCACCTGAACATCAGTTTAGATGCCTTTTTTATTTTCTGCAGACATCTCTTGATTTCTTATTTATAAGATTTGTACTGCGTACTTTAATAGAAATCTTACATTTTTCTTTTGACTCATTTGCAACTTCACCATTTTAAAAACCAGACTTTTCAAAAGCCTTTAAAAAAAAAGGTTATATTTGTCTTCTGTTTTATCAACATGAAAATTATTGCAATTTCTTGGTTGTCCAGCTCAGGAGAGTTCATGTCATCAGGTGCATAAATTATTCTTTCCCCCCTAAATTATAAGTATCTATAAGTATAGTAGTGGTGATAGGGAACTGTAAACTAGAGAAATGAAACAAAAAGAAATGAAGAAAACATGATCAGCGAAAGCATCTTGTTAATCATGATTACTCATAAAACAATTGTTGATAGTCCGATTATCTTGGTATTGGATAATAAGCCAATTCTCATGAGACGTGATTTTTTTTTAGTAAAGAAATGAACTTTTATACCAGCACAGTTTCAGGAATTGGAACAGAACCTTTTGATGAATTATATAACTCAGCCATCATTCATTCTCAGCCGGCTTTGAACTTCCTTTGTTCTGGCGAAACCCCTTTCCGATCAATGACAGAAGGTTCTAAGGTTGAAATATTCTTCCACTGGTGGTTGAACGTTACGGTTCTGATGTCAGTTTTCTCTTCATTTATTTGATACGAGGCCAAAGTGGTAGATTTCATGGGACAGGCAAACAAAAAAAGTTGGAGGGATTCTACCTTACTTTTTCCCATTGTTCATCAACCATCATCTGGATAGTAGATTGCTTCGAAGATAGGAAATGACTATTAGATGACTATTAGTCCTTCTGGCTGAACATAGCAACAAGAAAAATATCCATATGTTGATAAAGTTGTGGTCTTGCACTGCGTGTCTTCCAATATTTGAGGGCTATCACAGAGAAGAGGGGACTTCTTCTCCACAGCACCAGGAGAAGTAACAAATGGAACACAGAATAACAGTTGGAAGGGACCTTTGAGGTCTTCTAGTTCAACCCGGCCTAGGCAGGAAACCCTACATCACATCGGACAAATGGCTATCCAACATCTTAAAGACTTCCAGTGTTGGGGCATTCACAACTTCTGGAGGCAAGTTGTTCCACTGAGTAACTGTTCTCATTGTCAGAAAATTTCTCCTCAGTTCTAAGTTGCTTCTCTCCTTGATTAGTTTGTAGATAACCTATGATGTGGTTGATGCTAGATAAGACCGACATAAGAGAAATTCCCTGCACCTGGAAGTAAGAATTGGAGTTACTCAACATCCCTCATTTTTTAATGGAAACCAAAACCATTTACAAAATTTGGAGATTTAGACTGAAAAACAAGGTCGGCAAATATCGCTTGGTCCACATCACAATCTCCAGAACTTATTTCCAACCACTGTTCAGGCTCCTGCAAAATCATGGTGCTAAAATTTAAGAGAAAAAGAATGATTTTCAGCAGCATTTGACCCTGTATCTCGAAAACTGTAACAATAGCGGTATTAAGAATCTGCTAGGCTTAGCAGATCTAATTTGCTTTCGGTCCAGTCCCCCCCCCAAAAAAGTATAAATTCAAAACCTAAAATGGGTCTCTAATTTCAGACTCACAGTCTGGTGACTTTGCTGCACCCTTGTTGATTGCAGTCCTTTGATCACACAAAAGACATCTGCCTTAAGGAGCAGCCGTCTGATGTCTTAACGCTCAAACCGTATAATGCAACAAGACACACCATATGATGGGTGACTGGGATGCCATTCACACACCCCCTTTTTTTTTAAATCTTTACCAATGAGATCCTTCACTGGCATCCATCAGTCTCAAAAGACGGTGGTATTGTGCTCTGGAAAGAGGTCAAAGCTGGAGTGTCCTCTCCAGAGCATGAGGCCTGAGTAGATTAATATGGAGGATAGGCTGTTATCTAAGCAGCAGATCCTCCCTCTCCATGTCACTGAAATGGTCCAATGGAACGGTAAAGCCCATACGATGGGTTGTAGCTGCGTTGCAGGAGTTACCTGAAGGTGGTTGTACACAGTCACGAACTGCTTCTGAGACTCCGGTTCTGGATTTTAGGTTTAGGTTTATTCAATTTCTATACCGCTCCTATCTCCCCAATCGGACTCAGGGCGGTGCACAGGAAAATTAAAATAATACAATCAGACAACAATAAATACAGTTGTAACATTAAAATGCAATTAAATTAGGTGACCTGTGCTAAAATATTCAAGCTAAAAATATTAAAATCCCTACCTAATCCAATTAAAATTATATCAAAATCTAGGCTCTAAGCTAGGCCGGCTAGGTGAAAAAAGTGCATCTTGAGTGATCGGCGGAAGAGGCAAAGGTCCGTGATGGTATGAAGTTCGGGGGGAAGGTCGTTCCAGAGGGCTGGGCCTGCCACAGAGAAGGCCCTACCCCTGGGCGCCGCCAGCCGGCATTGACCGCCAGTCGGCACCCTGAGGAGGCCCTCCCTGTGGGAGCGGATCAGTCGAAGGGAGGTATGTGGTAGCAGACGGTCCCGCAAATAACTAGGAGGTTCAGGAGGTTGACTCCTGAAGCCTTTTCCAATAGTGGATAGAGCCACAAGGCAGTGGAGGTTTGTCATCAGAGTTTCCCTTCTCCTAGAAGATGGTTCTTCCTTTTTATCGGCCGTTGAGGCATAGAACCCTCTTCCGCCTTCCAAACCGTGGACCGTCTTCTCCTGTAACCCTGGAAAGGGGCCCTTACGAGGTGCTCCCAGCCGGGCCAGTTGGACCAAGGTTTTTTTAAGGAGGTGTTACTCCTCCATCACTCACCCTTTGTCCTGGCTTGTGACAGGCAGAGCCTGGCTTCCCAAACATTGGGCCCAGGATGGCGAGTTTTACCAATGAGAAAATGGTTTATAAATGGTAGTATATTCCTGTCAATGTGTCAATCTACTTTTTATTCAATATCAATAGTAATTCAAAGCATGAACTGTGCATGCTAAGAAAAACATCCAATTTTCTTGAATTTATTAGTCCATTTTAATCTGCCTTGATTCATCTTTGATTTTTTGTTTTGTTTCTTGCTTGGTCAGTTGTGTCCAATTGTCACCTATTGTCTGGACAACTTTCTGCAGTTTTCTCGGCAAGGTTTTTCAGAATTGATTTTCCACTGCTTTCTCCCTAGGGCTGAACAAGATGGACTGGCTCAGGTTCACCCAGTTGGCTGTGTCCAAGACAGGACTACAACTCATGGTCTCCCAGATTCTAGCCTGATGGCTTAACCACTACACCAAACTTCCTCTCATCTTTGAACATCTTGATTTCAAATGATGATGATACTTGAAATTTTGGGCTTAGAACAACATAGAACTACGCCGCCTTCAGTCTGAGTGTAGTACACAAATTTATCTGATACAATGTCCTACCTGTCAATGACTACTTCAGCTTCAACCACAACAATACATGAGCACACAATTGATACAAACTCAAGGTAAACCGCTCCAAACCTGATTGCAGAAAATACGACTTCAGCAACAGAGTGGTCAATGCCTGGAATGCTCTACCTGACTCTGTGGTTTCTTCCCAAAACCCCCACAACTTTAACCTTAGGCTGTCTACTGCCTAGCGTCCCTGTCCTACTGGCCCACTTATTCGTATCCATTTCATGTATTCATAATCATGTTTATACTTATATCTGTTATCTTATACATGCTTGACAAAACAAAATATAATAATAGTAACAAAAACAATAATAATAATAATAATAATAATAATAATAATAATAATAATAATAATAATAATAATAATAATAATATGTTGATCATGGTGATGATGAAAAGAGCTATAGTGATGATGATGACAACATCTAATAGATCACCAGCTAGAGGTTCAACCTTCTGATTTGCAGATGTTCTGGATTATAAATGCTAGAACCGCTGGCAACAAATGATAATTCTATGCACACAGAAATCATAACCAATGCTAAGGAGTTAGAATGCTTATGCTGCAAAATGTGTAAAGGCTTTGAGTAGCATATTATGATGGAGTGTACGTATGAGGAGGAGGAAGAGGAAGAAGAGGAAGAGGAAGAAGAAGATTATGATGGAGTGTATTTGGAGGAAGTTTTTGACAACACAATGCTTTCTCAGAGAGCAGTCCAGGTTAAGAGATTGTGCAGTCCTGAGCTGGATGGAGGAGGTGAGAATAGGATCAGAGTAGCTATAGGTTAAGAACCTCTTAATATACAGTATATCTAATAGGAGTAGCTTTAGTCTGGCAAGATTCTGTCCATTAGATGTAAGCAAATAAATAATTGAACTGGATTGGATTTTTTTGTGTCACTTCTAGAGTTGAGCCTAACATCTATTCTAGCAACAGGTTAAGCAACCACCCAGGCATTCAAATCACCTGCTTACAGTTTTCTCTGTTATTTGTTTGGTTTCTATCTCTGTTCTAGTCTAGCTTTCTCGTACCTGCACATTCTCCATTTCTGCACCATGAAATCTGGGACATGGTCCACACTTTTGAAGATGATGCAGGGGATGTATCAGACTTTGAGGAAGGCTGTGGTAATCATAATTCCTAATTGGATCCATCACTATACCATCATAAACCCTTGGGGGATGGAGTCTGGGTGACTGAACTATTGGCCAGATACCCTTCCTGTCGCCAATATGGAGTTTTATTCGGCAGATATATTCTCATTGTGCCCAGAGATAAATATTTGCCTCTACCTAGGATCAAACTCACAGCCTCCTGACTGTGAGGCGAGACTCTACCTCTAGGCTACCGCACTACTCCCCAGCTCCATTACTATATATATACATAGATATATGGATAAATGTGTATCAGGGAAAAATTCCTACAAAGATACAGAAGAACGGGTGTTAGCGCCTGGGACACAGTCAAGAATGGGATCAGCCTGGAATCATTACTTTGCCACAAACAGTCTAAGTCCCATCCCTCTTGTATACTAACTTATCTGTGGCCAATTTAGCGCTGGCTGTTATTTGACCACATTCTTGTGTATAATGAACACTAAATCAACTTCACTGGAATTTTATCGTGTAGTCCTGATTCTTTGCGCCTGACAAAAAAAATGATGCACGGGCATCAGTATAAAAATATTTGCAGAAAGAGTTTACAAGTGAAACTTGACATGCCAAAACAGAAACTTTGTTCGTACTAGGTTTTTTTCAACCTTTTATCTATTTATAAGGGGTGTGGTGGTTCAGTGGCTAAGATGCTGAGCTTGTTGATTAGGCAGTTCGGCGGTTCAAATCCCTAATGCCACATAATGGAGTGAGCTACCATTACTTGTCCCAGCTTCTGCCAACCTAGCAGTTCGAAAGCAAGTAAACATGCAAGTAGAAAAATAGGAACCACTTTTGGTAGGAAGGAAACTGTGTTCCATACACCTTCGGCATTGAGTCATGCCGGCCATATGACCATGGAGACGTCTTCAGACAGTGCTGGCTCTTCGGCTTTGAAACGGAGATGAGCACCACCCCCTAGAGTCAGGAACAACCAGCACATATGTGCAAAGGGAACCTTTACCTTTTATCCATTTATGACATTGATAGTCAAAATTGAGGTTAACGCTATACAGCAGAACAGAAGGAAAGTGGGGGGAGGTAAAGAGAGAGAAAAGGAGAGGAAAAAACAGAGGAAGATTATCTCTTGAGCAAAACTTGGTCTTCTATCAGAAGACAACAATAACAAAGATCCCGATTGAAACATCGAGAAACAAAACGTGTATCAATAATCCATTGCTGAAAATCAGATGAGTTTGCATTTTGGGATCTGCTTCCTGAACATGAGATTCCTCTGACCATAACTGCCCCCTCCTCCACCTTCCCCTTGCCTGAAGCATACAACTTGTTTGTGTTCTCCTCCTCCCACATGACAAAACTTACCCTGTCCATCCAATTTTCTCAGCTCCTTGGTCTCGTGTCATTGGCTGTAGCCCCTAAATAAGAACTGTTCATCCTTTCTTGACGGACGATTTCAGCAAACTGAATTTAGCTGCATCTTCTTTGTGGCACCAGATTTTGGAAGCTCTAACCAGCAAGCCGCCCCAGAAGAACTAATTTTGGTGAAAGGGAAAACTGGAGTGTAGGACCACAACACAAGGAATAGTCCTACCTTTGACCAGCCGGCCAAGGTAACAAAACGGTAATTCGAACATAAACAAGTTGTATGTGTCAGGCTAGGAGTGGATGAAATCTCGTTATGGTTCCAATGCATGCAAAATGATGATGACAAATGGTTGTTTTGCGCAGATTTTGGGTATATGTTTTGGTGATCAGTGTTTTGGTGATATGTGGACCATCATTTTGGGAGTATGTGTACAATAGGGATTGTTTAGAAATGGCTATTCTTAAAATACTGGGAAGAAATTGTTGAGAATTAAAGGAAGAAAGGAAGCAACTACTTCTTCTTTCTTCTTCTTTCTTCTTCCTCTTCCTTTTCTTCTTCCTCTTCTTCTTCTATCCTTTAATGTCATTGTACATCATGTGTACAATGAAATTGGCCTTCTTCTTCCTACTTTTCTTCTTCTTCCTCCATCATCTTCTTCCTCCTCCTCCTCCTTCTTCTTCTATCCTTTAATGTCAATCAATCAATCAATTTAATATTTGTAAACCGCTCCCTCTCCCCATAGGGACTCGGGGCGGTGCACAGGAAGAATAAAAAACAATAAATATATACAAACATTTCTTTAAAAAACAAATTAAACCTAAACCTGTGCTAAAATTCCCCATTAAAACTAAGCTATACTAAAAAACTTCCCAATAAAACCCCAGAGACAGAGAGACTATCCTAGGCCGGCCAGACAGAAAAGATGTGTTTTTAATTTAAGACGGAAGGAGCGGAGGTCCGTGGTCGTCCTAATGTCGGGGGGAAGGTCGTTCCAGAGGGCCGGGCCCGCCACAGAGAGAGCCCTTCCCCTGGGTGTCGCCCGCTGACAAAGTCTAGTGAACGGCACCCGGAGAAGTCCCTCTCTGTGGGAGCGAATCGGCCGTGAGGATGTATGAGGCAGGATCCGATCCCGCAGATAGCTAGGTCCCGAGCCATGGAGCGCTTTAAAGATGATAATTAACACCTTGAAGCGTACATACAATGAAATTGGCCTTCCTCCTCTTCCTCCATCATCATCTTCCTCCTCCTCCTCCTCGTGCCATATCCATGATCGGACATTGGCAATCATGTTGACAATCTTATTTTTGTCAACCACCGCAGGAAGCGACAGAGCAGGAAACAACAGAGGGGATGTATCTGGAGAAAATGACTACAGCAGTGTTTCTCAACATCAAAATGTGTGGACTTTTACCACCCAGAATTCCCCAGCCACCAGGTGGGCTGAGGACTTTATGGGTGTTGAAGCCCATGAATCTTCAACTCACAAACATTGAGAAACACTGAATTGAGGGATGCTTCTTTGTAAATTGCATTCATCTCAAATTCTTTCTTGATCTATCTCAAATTCTTTCTTGGTCTTACATTTTGGAGGTATACTCAGTGAAAGCCAGGTTTAAACAACTGGGGAACACAAATGAGTGAGAGCTGGATCCCATAGTTACAAGCTGTAGCCAGGTAGGTGCAAATCTTCCCAGTTTTGGAACCTAGAAGCCAACTGCCAAACCCCTTGAGCTATCCAGGATTGAGAGATAATAAGAAAAAACACCATCAGAGACCCCAAATGCATCTGAGAACCATTAAGTAAGAGAAACGAGACAGCTCTGTTTATTGATTCAGAAATATTTCAATGAAAGCTTCATTTTATTGTGCTTATGTTTTAGGGTCATGAATTTAAACTGTTGGTTGATGTGCATTTTAATGGCTTCAAATTTGATTTGGTGATTTGTCAAGTGCTGAAAAGTTTATAGCTCTTAAAATCTAAAGAAGTTATTCCTGGGACTTACCTTGTGATGGCTCACAGCCCCCCCCACCCCCCCAAGCCTGTTCTTGCATCTGAAATGTTCACGGACTGATGTTTTAAGGCAGAGGGTCCTATTTAATACACTTGTCACAATTTCTTTTCGGTATTCCTTTCATCTTGAACTTCTTCCCTTTTCATTATTCACATTCCTTCCTTATCAATGGAGACCAAGTGGAGCAAGTAGCCAGTTTTAAGTTTCTGGGTGTTACCATTAAAAGAGGACCTGAGATGCGATGCTCACACTGCAGCACTGGTCAAAAGGGCCCAGCAGAGATTAAACTACCTGAGACCTTGCCATCTGTCAATTCTAATGTTTTCCTTTTAACTTGGAATGTCACGTTCTTTTTTTTTTTAGTTTACTTCTTGTCCTTTAGAAGCTACAGAAGCAGATACCTATTTATTTGCAACCCTAATTCATTTAATTCATCAATTTTAATGGCAAACTTCTATGGCAATTATAGAAGAGACTCTGAGATCCACTCAAACAGGGAGTATATAAGACCAATCGGCTGTGTGGTTTGCTTATCCTCTATGAACAATAACCAAATAAAAAAAAGTCATGCTTATATTAATATCACTTTTTATATTTTCTCTCTTGTTATCCAGATTCTTTGTAAGTGTCTTCCCCCTGCAGATGAGAATAGGACAACCTTAGGAGACATCATTAGCACTGCAATGCTCAACACACACAAAACTGTGTGGGTTTTTGACCTCACCCTCCCGATGGGTAGACATCTCATTGCTCTAGTGTTGGCCTCCTGCCTGATCTTGGGTGTCTCCAGCCAGACTGCCAGCAGTTTCAAAGACAGCACCATATCTTTGGAGATTCTGGGAGAAGATCCAACGTTCAAAATGATCCAAGCAGGTGTCTTCCCAGATCAGAGACTCCCTTCCAACAAGTCGAAGGACTTTTCTGGAGATGCCATTTCACCACCTCCTCTACCAGTCATGTGTACAAAGCCAACAGAAATCCGGGAAGCCTTCAAGTACATCAACACATTTGTCTCTTGTACTATCTTCATTGTGGGCATCATTGGGAATTCCACCTTGCTCAGGATCATCTATAAGAATAAGTGCATGAGAAATGGGCCCAACGTCCTCATCGCCAGCTTAGCTCTTGGAGACCTCTTTTATATCCTCATTGCTTTGCCCGTAAATGTGTATAAGGTATTTATTTATTTTATTCATCCACTTATAACTTACCATTGCTATTCAACTGGGATTATCACATTGTTATGACACCCTTCCTTTCAAATCCAGCTCTACTTGATTGATCGGTGAGATGAAGTCAACAGATGCTTAGATACAAGGTTGGCAATGGTAGCAACACGCATGATGTAAAGAGATGCATCTGCTTGGGATGCAGCCAGGAAGAGTCCATAGAAATTGGTACCATCCATGTAGTAGCTACAGAAAATTCCCAATCTGATCCCTGATGTCAAGTGATTGTTAGTTATCGTTCTGTAGCTCAACAGCCAGAAGTTGATCAGATGTTAAAAGGGCAGTTGAAAATGGGTCTGAATAGACGGGATGCCAATGGTCCTTTTCAGAGAACTGGCCATCTAACCTGGCAGGTCCTGCTGCTTCTGTGATCTATAGTTTGAAATAGTACAGTCCAAGAGAAAGAAAGAGATGTATGTCTAGATGAATGAAGAGAAGGTTTAGGGGAGATCTAATCAGAGTGGTTCACTTGTGCGCACACTAGATGCACAGTTCAATTAAAATTCAATTAAAAGAACAAGATGGCGGAGCCGATGGCGCTGACCAGGTAGCCGGTTTGGGGGTGTGGCAAGCCTGGGTCGGTGCCGGTTCCAGCGATCTACGCCGCCATACCACTGCCGGTTCAACTGAACTGGGCCAAACCAGTAGGAACCAACTTCTGGACCTAATAGCCATCTTCCACTACTTAAATGGTTGTTACAAGGAAGAAGGCATTGATTAGGGGAGACATGATAGCAGTGTTCCAATATTTGAGGGGCTGCCACAAAGAAGAGGGAGTCAAGCTATTCTCTAAAGCACCTGAAGGCAAGATATGGAGCAATGGAGGGAACCTAACCAGAGACAGTACCAACCTAGAACTAAGGAGAAATTTCCTGATAGTTAGAACAAATTAACCAATTAAACAACTTGCCTCCAGAAGTTGTGGGTGCTCCAACACTGGAGGTTTTGAAGAAGGGACGGAACAACCATTTGTTTGAAATGGTGTAGGGTAGGGGTCCCCAAACTTGACAACTTTAAGACTTGTGGAGTTCAACTCCCAGAATTCTTCAGCCAGGAGAATTCTGGGAGTTGAACTCCACAAGTCTTAAACTTGCCAAGTTTGAAGACCTCTGGTTTAGGGTTTCCTGGACTAGAAGACCACCAAGATCCCTTCCAACTTTGTTATTCTGTTATTCCGATTTATTCTCCATTGTATCTGAGGGCAGGACAAAGAAGCAATGGGTGGAAACTCATCCGAGGGAGATCCAGCGTGAACCTAAGGAGAAACGTACTGGCAGTATGAATGATTCATCAATGGAACAGGTTACCGCCTGGAGTTGTAATGGTGCTCTACCTAGGGGAGGTTTTCAAGAAAACATTATCCAGGATGGTATAAGGACTACTGCCTTGGGCAGAGGGTTGGAGTAGAAGACCTCCAAGGTCCTTTCCAACCCTATGATTCTATGAAAGGGACAAATATGGCTAGGAAACGTAGGATGGGATTTCTAGGGGCCAAAAATATCCTTCTGGTGGGGTACTGAAAACATTCTGTTCCTGTCACCAAGGAATATAATCCTACTGACTTCACAAACCAGAAAACTTGCATGTGGAAGAATAAGGAGAACTGAAAGCCATTGCTAATATCATAATGGAAACATGGAGCGTACAGTAGATCCTACTCAGTGGTGAAATTATTATTTTTTTACTATCAGTTCTGTGGTGGTGGCTTGGAGGGCATGGCAGAGGAAGGATACTGCAAAATCTCTATTCCCTCCCCACTCCTAGGGAAAGAATACTGCAAAATCTCCATTCCCTCCCCACTCCTAGGGAAAGGATACTGCAAAATCTCCATTCCCTCCCCACTCCTAGGGAAATAATACTGCAAAACCTCCATTCCCTCCCCACTCCTAGGGAAAGGATACTGCAAAATCTCCATTCCCTCCCCACTCCTAGGGAAAGGATACTGTAAAATCTCCATTCCCTCCCCACTCCTAGGGAAAGAATACTGCAAAATCTCCATTCCCTCCCCACTCCTAGGGAAAGGATACTGCAAAATCTCCATTCCCTCCCCACTCCTAGGGAAAGAATACTGCAAAATCTCCATTCCCTCCCCACTCCTGGGGAAAGGATACTGCAAAATCTCTATTCCCTCCCCACTCCTGGGGAAAGGATACTGCAAAATCTCCATTCCCTCCCCACTCTTGGGGAAAGGATACTGCAAAATCTCTATTCCCTCCCCACTCCTGGGGAAAGGATACTGCAAAATCTCCATTCCCTCCCCACTCCTGGGGAAAGGATACTGCAAAATCTCCATTCCCTCCCCACTCCTAGGGAAAGGATACTGCAAAATCTCCATTCCCACCCCACTCTGAGGCCAGCCAGAGGTGGTATTTGCCGGTTCTCCAAACTACTCAAAATATCCGCTACAGATTCTCCAGAACCTGTCAGAACCTGCTGGATTTCACCCCCTAGTCTATGATTCTAGGAAAGTGACCAATATGGCTATGAAACATAGGACAGGCTTTCTTTGGGTCGAAAATATCCTTCTGGTGTGATCCTGAAAACATTCTGCTCCCGTCCCCCCGAGAAATAAAATCCCACCGACTTCACAAACCAGGAAGCTTGCATGTGGCATAAGGAGAAGTGAAAACCATTGCTAATATCAGAATGAAAATGTGGACCATACATCCTACTACAGTATTAATCCCCCCCCCCCCACACACACACACACACTTGTAGAGCATTGCAGTAGAAGGAACAGTGGCACTATTGTTCTGTAGCTCAAGAGCCAGAAGTTGATCAGATGTCATAACGGCAGTGAAATGTGACTAAACGGGAGGCCTCCAGGCCAAACTATCTGTGAAACATAATTGTTTCACATACTCCACCTTCCCAGATATTTCTCTTTGGGATTTTTTTTTATTTTTTTACACAATCCTCTCCTTTGAATGTAATCAGAAGTCAACTAGGCAAGGACGCCAAAGAGGGGCGTCCTTAAAGCCATCTTCCCCTAACTTGCCGTCTGTCAGGAATATATGCCCTGTAGCAGTTGGGGTTTAGAGAAGACCTCGATTGAGTCCAATCTGGAACTGTCCTTGCGGAGGATGTACAGGAGCCAAATATTCTGAGATCTTTTGGAGAGAGAAGCTGACATCCCTCTCACCTTTTGCCTGGAATTAGCTTCACACCTGTAACCCTGTTCTCCTCCTCCTGACCTGGATCAATGCTCCCACAGCTTTGCGCTGCAAAAAGAAAAAGAACAGACAGTTCAGTGTTACCAGTTTTAAATATTTTTTTGAACAGGAGGTGGAGAATGAGGCATATTTGAAGACGTTAGGGGTCGGTTATTCCATGTTCCCGATTTCGATTATTCCACTTTCGGGGAACCCCCTGATAATAACACACAATATACTTAAAAGCATCTGCAGCAATTCATTTCAAAACCATTGTTCGCCAGTAGTCAAGGGAGCTGGCAGCAGATTCGGACAGTGAGGAGGTTGGGGAGGAACCTGGGCCAGTCCTGGAGTCTGGGGAAGGCTCTGAGGAGGGCTCTGTGTCGGAGGCAGAGAGGAGATCAGAGCTATATGCCAGTTATCAGCTGCCTTCAGAGTCAGACATCAGTGAGACAGAAGAACAGCTGGAGCCTGTTCCCAGTATTCCCGGTTTTCCCCGTTCCCTTTCCCTTCCCTTAATTTCCTATTTTCTTTTCTTTTTTTCTTTTATATCTTCTTTTTCTATCTATCATCTATCTATCTATCCATCCATCTATATCATCTATCTCTCTATCTCTATCTCTATCTCTATCTCTCTCTGTCTGTCTGTCTGTCTGTCTGTCTGTCTGTCTGTCTGTCTGTCTGTCTGTCTGTCTATCTATCTATCTATCTATCTATCTATCTATCTATCTATCTATCTATCTATCTATCGCTGTGTGTTTATGTCTGTGTGTGTTCCAGCATAACTCTGGAATACCTCAAGCAATTTCAACCAAACTTCGTACACAGATAACTTACTTTCTGGAAACAAATATTGTGGTGGGTAAGATACCCCTAATGCCCCAGGGAGGTGTTCTGTTAAGATACAGCCTGTTGTGCCTTAAAATGGCTTCTACCATACAGCACAGTGGAGTTGCCATGGTAATGGTTTCACAGTACTCCAAAAGGGGGCTCCCTCTGGTAAAGGGGAAAATCCAACATTAGAAATTACATTTGGTCCAGGATTATTTTTGAAGATAAATGTATGCATTAGGATAAATAAATACCCGGGCAACGTCGGGTTATCAGCTAGTAATAAAAAAAAAAAGATAAAGATGACAAATAAAGACATTAGCATACGTAATCCCAAAATTATAAGTGACCCACTTACATATTCTGGCTGTAGAATTGAAAGTGAGTCATCAAGATTTTAAAATTGGGATAATCCTTGTAATTCATCTTTTATCACACTAGTGAATCACAAGACTGTAACACTTAATGTGGAAAAACAGCCGTTCTGAAAATTGAACAAAGTGTTCAGAACAAAAAACAAAGAAGAAAAATATTTTCTCAGTAGACTATGACAACAGTCAATATTTTTTTGCCTCTTTACTTGAATTCTTCCAGTTGTTATTTTTTTCAGTCAAGCAAGTAAAAAGAAAAAAATCAACCAAAACGCATACTTTTAATTAAACCTAAAATAAAGCAGTCTTTAATGATTCTGTTTTCTACAGCAAAGATTTCCTAATGTAACTTACATGGAGGTTTTTTTTGTTTTTTTTGAAGGAAACAAACACTTATTGAGTGTTTATAAATCCTGTTTACACTTATTAAATCGGGGGGCTTTTACTCAGTCCTCATTCACCTTATCATAAGCCTTATTTGGAACACGTTCCACGCATTACAAACACTTCTCAGTGTAACCTCAATGACTCATTTATTTATACATCAATTTGTATACCACATGATTTCAGACTCCAGGCTGTCTACCATTATTTAAAAAAAACAACAACCAGTTTAAGCAAAGGGCTGCCATCCAACTCGCACAGCATAAAAGAAAAAAAGAAACGTCCATTAAAACTCCAATCTGCAAGACAGCCCAACTGCTATGAATGCTTACAGAATAATCTTCACAATTTGGGGGGATATTACTACCGTGTTTCTCCAAAAATAAGACAGGGTCTTACTTTCTTTTGACCCCCCAAAATAAGTGCCTGGCCTTATTTTCAGAGAGGCTTTGTTATTTTTGAACTGCAGGGAAATAAGAGAAGACAGGGTCTTATTTTCTTTTGACCCCCGAAATAAACACTTGGTCTTATTTTTGGGGAGCTCTTATTATTTTTGAGGTGCAGGAGGCGGCGAGCGTGGTCACCTCATGGCTGCCCCTGTGTTGCAATATTTTTGGGGAGGGCTTATTTTCAGGGGAGGGCTTATTTAGCGCATGCGCTCAAAAACCTGATTGGGCTTATTATCGAGGGAGGTCTTATTTTCAGAGAAACAGGATAAGACAGGGTCTTATTTTCTTTTGACCCCCGAAATAAACACTTGGTCTTATTATTTGTGAGGTGCAGGAGGCGGCGAGCGTAGTCACCTCATGGCTGCTGCTTGTGTTGCAATATTTTGGGGGAGGGCTTATTTTAGCGCATGCGCTCAAAAGCCCGATTGGGCTTATTATCTGAGGCGGTCTTATTTTCAGGGCAACAGGGTATTTTACTAAAGCATATCCATCCCTCTTATGTCAGTAAAAAAAAAAACCTGCAAGAAATTGCAAATTCTGTTGTTCTTCTCTCAAGGGTGTGCTTTTGATCCCCACCCCACTCCTTAAAAGACCTTTTCTAGGCTTGAAAGAAACTTAACTGATTTTACTAGCATACCACCTGCCGTTTGAACCTAGTTCACAGTGTTGTATGATCCTTACAGGGCATTGGTCGAAACTACTGATGGGATTGCAAATGTTGTCTTTCACATCTCACTTTCTTGTGCGGTCATTCGACACTTATTTATGGATCCCACCATGCAGCTGTGTGATATCTCTGATCACTTGTATTTGTTCTGCAATGGGACAAAATCTCAGGCATGAAATGTTCCTGTAGTTGAAGTAAGCCTTTACAGCAGAGGGATAAATGTAGATGTATTCACTCAGGCTTGTTTTATTTTTATTGATTTAGTTTGTCAAACATGTACAACATGACAGGTATAAGTATAAACATGGACATGATCACATGAAAGGAGTACAAATAAATGGGGATAGTAAGACAGGGACGGTAAGCACGCTGGTGCGCTTATGCACGCCCCCTTTACGGACCTCTTAGGAATGGGGAGAGGTCCATGCTAGACAGTTTGAGGTTGAAGCTGTGGGGGGTTTGAAGCTGTAACAACGGAGTCAGGTAGAGCATTCCAGGCATTGACCACTCTATTGCTGAAGTTGTATTTTCTGCAATCGAGTTTGGAGTGGTTTACCTTGAATTGTTTGCCCGTGTGTTATTGAGGTTGACGCTGAAGAAGTCGTTGACAAGTAAGACATTGTAACAGACAATTTTGTGTACTACACTTCGGTCAGATCGTAGGCGGTGTAGTTCAACCTCATAGTTAATGACGTTGTTAACATTTTGATATTTCTCCCTAGCTTCTGTTTGGGTCAGGAGATTATCCAGAAATGCAGAGAATGTAAACATGCAACCACCATTCATGAGCGATCATGAGAAAGGAAAGGCTCCTGTTTGATCACACGCATGAATCTGCAGGGAAAGGACTGATTAAATCTGGAGAGGGTGGACCAGCTCTGCTCTTTGACTGTCAACGGACTGTCAGCCATTCCTGAATTACAATAAAAGCTAGCCTTCTTAATTCCATTTGAGGGGCACCTGGCAGTTTTTATGTTCAACTTCCCACTTTTCTTGCTCTTTGCATTTTTAAGGATAGGGGTCAAGGGCAAGAAGTCAGGAATCAGAAGAGAAGAAAGTGTGTATATAGTATAGAAATAGTTTGCCTCAATCAATCAGAATAGAGCTTGAAGAGAGTTCCAATGATGAAGTACGTACCCACAACTTCTAAGGGGTAAGCTGTCCCACTGGTTAATTATAGAATGAGCTGGAAGGGACCTTAGAGGTCTTCTAGTCCAGGGGTCCCCAACCCCCGGGCCGCGGACCGGTGCCGGGCTGTGGCTGGGTGGGAGCCGGGCCGCAGGGCTGGAGAGGAGGAGGGAGGGAGGAGGGGGCAGCCCCCTGAGCAGAGCGCGCAGGAGAACGCAGGCGCGGCTGTTCGCGCCGTTGGAGTGTGGCTCTTCCTCCTCCCTCGTCGACGGAGGGACTCCGATTCCCTCCCCTGCTGGCATGCCAGCCACTCGTTTTCTTCCAGGGGCTGCGGAGGCTCCGCGGACGGGGGAGGGAACTGGCGGCCGTAGGGAGGTTGCTCCGGCGGCGCACAGGAGTCCCTCCATCGACGAGGGTAGAGGAAGAGCCCCCACCATCCTCCTGCGTTCTCCCGCGCGCTCTGCCCAATGGGCTGCCCCCTCCTCCCTCCTCCTCCTCTCCAGCCCTGCAGCCCAGCTCCTACCCAGCCACGGAGCCTGACCGAGTGAACGAGTGACCAAGCACGGCGGACGGGCTGAGGAGGCTGGGGGGGGGGACGACGACGACGACAGACACACATAGAGAGACAGAGAGAGGGAGGGAGAGAAAGATAGATAGAGAGAAAGAGACAGAAAGGAAAGAAAGACAGAAAAAGATACAGAAAGAGAGAAAGAGAGAGAAAGAAAAAGAGAGAGAAAGAGGGAAAGAGAAAAAGAAAGAAAGAGAAAGAAATAAAGAGAGAAAGGGAAAGAGAGAAAGAAAGAAATAGCGAGAGAAAGAAAGAGAGACAGAGACAAAGAAAGAGAAAGAAAGAGAGAGAGAGAGAGAGAGAGAAAGAAAAAGAAAGAAAAAGAAAGAAAGAAAGAAAGAAAGAAAGAACTTATGACCATAGTTGAGGCCAAAAGTTTGGTTGCTAACCAAGATCATTGTTAGGTGAGTTTCACATTTTCCAAGTTGGCCACGCCTACCCAGTCACATGACTGCTGAGCCACTCAGCCGGTCCGCAGAATTTTCTTTAAAATGAAACCGGTCCCTGGTGAAAAAAAGGTTGGGGACCCCTGTTCTAGTCCAGTTCCCTGCTCCCTGCTCAAGCAGGAGAACCTATACCATTTCAGATAAGTGGCTGTCTGGTCATTTCAGATAAGTGGCTGTCTGGTCTCATGGGAGGATTAAAATCCTCCCATGATTTCTGAAGACAAGCTGCTCCACTGGTTAATTGTTGTTCACTGTTAGGAAGTTTCTCCTTAGTTCTAGGTTGCTTCTTTCCTTGTTTAGTTTCCATCCGTTGCTTCTGGTCCTGCCTTCTGGTGCTTTGGAGAATCGCTTGACTCCCTCTTCTTTGGGGCAGCCCCTCAAATATTGGAATACTGCTATCATGTCATCCCTACTCCTCCTTTTCTCTAGACTAGTCATATCCAGTTCCTGCAATCGTTTTCATCTGTTTTAGTCTCCTGGTCTTTAATCATCCTAGTTTCTCAAAACTAGGATGCTTCCTTCCCAACAAGAATCTCAATTAGTAACAGTCAAGGCACATTAGCGCCAGATAAGAGTCAACAGATTTCAAGGTCTCTCATGAGGGTGTAGAGATTCCAAACTAATGACGTGTTTTACTCCACCCTTGGCTTCCGACTGGTCAACTCCTACAATATGCCTTGTTTTAATGATAATGATTGTTTTTATGATCTCATACAGAGCAGGGATGGATTCCGGCAGTGGGTGCACACTGTGTGTGCTTGATGCATGCCATGCACGCTTGATGCATGCTATGCGCCCTTGACACGTGCCGTACGGCCTTGATGCGTGCCACGCACACATGCGCAGTGCGATTAAAATTGTTCTGTATATGCGCAGAACCAAAAAACAAGATGGAGGCACCTGTGGCCCTGCTGGGGGAAGTGGTTTGGGGGCATGGCAGGCCTGAGTTGCTGCCGGTTCCAGCGACCCAGACCGCCAAACCACTACCAGTTCAGCTGAACCGGTCCGAACCGGTAGGAACCCACCACTGATACAGAGGCAGTATACAGACAGATTCTAAATAAAAATATAAAGCCAGCAAGTTTAACAGCCCCGAGATGCTGGGAGTCCAGGACTCATTTTAATACATGATGATGATTCTGGAGAGACTGTACAGGTAGTCCTCGATTTACAAGAGTTCATTTAGTGAGCATTCAAAGTTAAAACTGCACTGAAAAAAGTGACTTATAGCCGTTTTTCACACTTATAATCGTTGCAGCATCCCTGTGGTCATGTGACCAAAATTCAGACGCTGGGCAACAGACTCATATTTATGATGGTTGCAATGTCCCGGGGTCATGTGATCACCTTTTGGTGAGCTTCTGACAAGCAAAATCAATGGGGAATAGCAATAGCCCTTAGACTTATATACTGCTTCACAGTGCTTTTACATCCCTCTCTAAGCGGTTTACAGAGTCAGCCTATTTGCCCCCAACAATCTGGGTCCTTATTTTACCCACCTCGGAAGGATGGAAGGTTGAGTCAACCTTGATTTAGTCAGGATCAAACTCCTGACAATGGGTAGAGTTAGCCTGCAATAGCACTTAGACTTATATATCGCTTTACAGTGGTTTACAGCCCTCTCTAAGCAGTTGACATTGTCAGCCTCTTGCCCCCAACAATCTGGGTCCTCATTTTACCCACCTCGGAAGGATGGAAGGTTGAGTCAACCTTGATTTAGTCAGGATCAAACTCCTGACAATGGGCAGAGTTAGCCTGCAATAGCACTTAGACTTATATATCGCTTTACAGTGGTTTACAGCCCTCTCTAAGCAGTTGACATTGTCAGCCTCTTGCCCCCAACAATCTGGGTCCTCATTTTACCCACCTCGGGAGGATGGAAGCCTGAGTCAATCTTGAGCCGGGTGAGATTCAAATTGCAAAGAAGCAATTTGCAAGAAGCCAGCAGTCAGCAGAAGTAGCCTGCAGTACTGTACTCTGACCACTGCGCCACCGCAGCTCACGATTGAGAAATAATGCTGAGTTTCTTTCCTTTGTTTTTCTTCCCAGCTTCTTGCAGAAGATTGGCCTTTCGGAGTGCAGATCTGCAAACTGGTGCCGTTCATACAGAAGGCCTCTGTCGGCATCACCGTCCTCAGCCTTTGCGCTCTCAGCATAGACCGGTAATCAAGTCTTTTCGGAGCATTTCCTGTTTTTACGGAATAACCTTTTCCTCTGGCAATTGGCATCTCCTTCATTTCTCCTGTAGGTATCGAGCGGTGGCTTCCTGGAGCCGGATCCAGGGCATTGGGATCCCCATGTGGAAGGCGGTAGAGGTGACCTTCATTTGGGCCGTGGCCATCATCCTGGCTATCCCAGAAGCCATCGCTTTCGACTTGGTGAAACTGGATTACCGGGAACAGACCCATTGGGTTTGTTTCCTGGCCCCCGAGCAAAAGTCCAGCTTTATGACGGTGGGTTGTCTCCTTTGGCAGAGATAGGAAACGGAGAAGTTACCAGATATGGGGGAAATGGTATAGGTCAGAAGTCGGCAATCTTAAAACACTCAAAAAGCCACAAAAGTCCTAACTGGAAGCCCTCTATTCAATTCTGGAGCGACCAGAAGTCTGGTTTCCCCACCATAGAGTCTCCTCCTAGCACGGCATCCTTTTTCCTCTACCTGTCCTAACCAAAATCTCTATCCATTGTGGAGCTGATCCGTAAACCCTCCCCTTGCCATAGAGTCTCCTTTTGACACGCCCTGTCCCTCCCCCCAAATCAGAAGCTCCTCTCAAAATTGAGGTGCCAACTGGCAACAGGGAGCCACATCAGAGGGATGAAAGAGCCACATGCGGCTCCAGAGCTGCAGTTTGGTGTGGGGGGGCGGGGGCGGGTGGAGATTTAAGGAAGGGCGGCATCTTCGTAGCCACAGACCGAAGCCTGAAGATGGCAAGTGAGATCTTGCTGAAACGTTGCAAAAACAATCTCATTCATACACGGGAAAACACCCGAATACAACAAGACCAGCATACCTACACCCGTGCAAATCTACGAAAACAAATATATACATATACATACATACATACATACATACATACATACATACATACATACATACATACATATGCATGCACTCAAGAGAGTTTAAATGTATTAGAGGTAATCACCCAATATAGCAGATAGATGAGTAAAATAAGAGGATTAAAAATGGTGAAACGCAAATGAAATATATCAGAAGGGGAAATAACATAAGGAAAATTGTAACGATTTGAAATTGCTATTAGAAAGAACAGGAAGTTTCTGTTTGTACTGTATTGTGTAAATGTAGTGTACATCAAATTTGGAAATAGAAAGGACACCCTAGAGCAGGGGTCCCCAACCCCCGGTCCGTGGACCGGTGCTGGTCCGTGGCTTGATAGGAACCGGTCCGCAGGGCCGGAGAGAAGGAGGAGGGAGGATGGGGCAGCCCCCTGGGCAGAGCGTGTACTGGGGGCGGGAGAGCGCAGGTGCGGCCGCTCACGCTGTTGGAGGCCCTAGAGGGGCGAGTGAGCCGACTCAAACCCCCCTCCCGTGTGCGCATGTGCCGCCTGTTCCCCCTCCCCCCCGCTCCCCCTCTACGCCGGCCAGTCCGCGGAATTTTCTTTAAAATGAAATCGGTCCCTGGTGCAAAAAAGGTTGGGGAACCCTGCCCTAGAGAGATAGGGGCAAGAGCTTCTACTCCCTTCAGCTACGGAGGGGAGAGTCTCTGCGGAGAAGGATTCTGACAAAAACTGTTCACCCACAATACAGAAAAAGCAGATGAAAGCACTTTCTAGGACAAGCCTATCTTTATTTACTCTGAGTTAGCTTGGGTAGATGTCCTGCAGTCCAGAACTTGCCTGGCATTTGAATATCATGATTTTTTTTTAAATGGCTGAATTCCTACAATGTGGCCATCACTGGATTGTTTAACTACGGTTAAATAACTGGATTATTGAACTACAGTTTCTTTTAGAAGCCAGACCTGGCTGGTTCTCACAGCCATAGAACTTAAAACCATTCCAGTTTCTGCAGGCGAGTGAGCTCGGTGGTGCATTTCGTTGCTCGAATGATGTTCTTATCCTCTTTCTACAGTTTTACCAGGATGTGAAAGACTGGTGGCTCTTTGGATTTTACTTCTGCCTGCCTTTGGCCTGCACTGGGGTCTTCTACTCCCTCATGTCATGCGAGATGTTGAGCAAGAGCAACGGCATGAGGTTGGCCCTCAATGATCACATGAAACGGGTGAGTTCCTCTGGCTAAGATCGAGCAGACTCTCACCTTTGGCTAAATACATGGTGGTGGGGAGAGGTTTCCTTATTTTATCATTCGGTTTCCTGCCACTGATCCATAGTGGTCCACCTGAATCATGGCCATCCAACTTTCTGGCTTGCCTCCGCTGCATTATTATTATTATTATTATTATTATTATTATTATTATTATTATTATTATTATTATTATTATTATTATTATTATTATTATTATTAATTGGATTTCTAGACCGCCCCCTCTCCCCGAAGGGACTCGGGGCGGTGTACAGGTAAAAATTAAAATTATGACAATCAACAATACATATAAACTAAAATCGAATTAAATAATCCCCTGTACAAATTTATAAAAATAAAAAACTTAACCTTAAAACCTAATAACATAATTTAAAATTACAAACTGAGGCGGGAAGCATGGAATTAGGCCAGGCCGGCTAGATGAAACAGGTGGGTTTTGAGTTTCTGGCGGAAGGAGCGGAGGTCCGTGGTCGTTCTAATGTCAGGGGGAAGGTCATTCCAGAGGGTCGGGCCCATCACAGAGAAGGCCCTTCCCCTGGGCGTCGCCCGCTGGCATTGCCTAGTGGACGGCACCCGGAGAAGTCCCTCTCTGTGAGAGCGAATCGGCCGAAGGGATGTATTGAGTGAAGAGGAATTGTCTTGGGGCACATATATTCCATTTGATTTCATTTCATCTCGTTTCATCATTTTATTTGTTTTATTTCATTTTATTCACTTTATTTTATTTTGTTTGTTTTATGTATTTCGTTTATTTTATTATTTTATTTTACTATTGTATTTATTATTTTGTGTTTTATTATTTTATTGTAATTTATTTTCTTTTATTGTAATTTATTTTCTTTTATTGTAATCTTATTTTATTGTATTTTTTTTTTAAAGGTGCCCAGGATAAAATGGATATTTAAGGATGCTTTGTACTTTCTTAAAGCAGTGGGAGATATAATGTTCTTCCAAAGAGGGGAGAAGACAACCAATGAGTCTCTGGGCAACGGCCTCTGGAGGGCTGTCCTATCTGCCCCTGTGCAATTACCAAACCAGACACAGGGGCAGTAGGTTAGAATACTCTCTAGGGTGCAGCGGTAGAAGGTCTCCAGCAGTATTTCATTCAGTTGTTGTTTCCTGAGAAGTCTCAGGTAGTATAATCTCTGCTGGGCCCTTTTGACCAGGGCTGCAATGTGAATTGCCCCAGTTCAGGTCCTCTTTTATGATGACACCCAGAAACTTAAAACTGGCCACTTGCTCCACTTGGTTTCCATTGATAAGAAAGGGCTGGGTGTCTGATCTATTCCTTCTATAGTCCCCTATAAGCTTCTTGGTCTTATTGGTGTTACGGACCAAGTTATTTTAGTTTTATCTGAAAGTTTTTTTTATGGCTCTTTATATATCTCACCTTATGATTCTGGGTGGTTAACAGCAATTTAAGACAACCGTAACCCAAATAGATGAAGCAATTAGAGGAATAAGTGGGAGACAGGAAAAGGCTGAAGCTCGCATGGTCTGACCTAAACATCGGAGAGGACAGGATGGAATGAAGTATAAAGAAAGCTTCATCTTTTCCCAATGTTCTATTCATGTCCATGATCACATATGTGTGTTTTCCAGCGCCGAGAAGTGGCCAAGACAGTGTTCTGTCTAGTGGTCATCTTTGCCCTCTGCTGGCTTCCTCTTCATCTCAGTAGGATCCTCAAGAAAACCATCTATGACCAACAAGATGCGGATAGATGTGAGCTGCTTAGGTGAGATCAATACGCAGAAATGCAATGCGGTGATGGTTGAGGTTATTTTTTAAAATCCAAATGGTTTTGACAATTAGTCTTGTTGCCTTACTTATTGATTCTTAAGTGTATTAATTCAATTATGGCTATGCCACCTTTCCACACCAGTTGGGACCCTCGTGATATCCATTGGGAAGCTCCATAAAATTGTAAACAAGACAGCTATGAACAGCACGCTCCTTTGATAAAAGCAAGGTAAAGTCTTGAGGTAGAACTGTGAAGGTGTGATGAACATCTAAAGGAGCTTGGTACTAACCATTGTCCAGATTTTAATGGCCTTTCCCCCCAAATACAAGGTTTCAGGCTGATCTAACTATTGCTTTGATCATGGAAGTGAATCTGGCATCATCAGGACAGAAGATTTAGTACTTATCGCCATGTAGATCCTTTGCCAAGATCCTTTCGCAAGGATCTTGCTATGTTTCAGGAAGCTTCTTCTGCAAGATAAGGGTTGATTTAATTCAGGGTCTCCAAACAACCTTAAGACTTGTGGACTTCAATTCCCAGAATATCTCAACTACTCAGGGGAATTCTGGGAGTTGAGGTCCACATGTCTTAAAAGTTGCCACTTCTGGAGACCCCTGGTTTTCAATTAGAGTGCATCAACCCTACAAGATCAAATTAGCTGGGCAGATACTATGGAAGACAGGTGGTCCCTCAAGTAATCAAGCCCTATGCAATGTACAGCTTTATAGGTAACAATCAGCACTTCAAATTGCAACTGGACGCAACCTGGCAACCAGTAAAGATAAATGTTATATGGCTATACCAAGGCATTCCCACAACGGGTCACACTACTGTATCCTGAACCAGTTGGGGCTTCCAGGCAGTCTTCAAGGGAAGCTCCATGGAGAGTGCCTTACAACAGTCAAGCCATCAACTAACCCAGGCATAAGCAATCCTTTGGATGATCTAGAATAGATAATTTGGCTTGAACTGAAAGAATTGTCAAAGGAAACAAATAGCTTGACCTCAGCTCTGCTAATAAGAGAAAGCTAAGTGGCTTAAATCCTAGTTAGTGCTAGAATAGGATAAAGTAGGGAAGGCTACAGACTAGGCTGGGAAGTTGAAAAAACATTCCAGGGAAGGCAACAGCAACCTCTTCCTTAGCCAAGAAAATGCTGGATATATTTGTGGCATCATCAAGAGTTGACTTTGTCCTTGAAGATGTTCTTTTGCTTCATCTTAATGTTCTACATGATGGCTCTTTCTTGTCTCCTTCCATCCAGTTTCCTTCTGGTAATGGATTACTTTGGCATCAACATGGCCTCTCTCAATTCCTGTATCAACCCCGTGGCTCTCTATTTTGTTAGCCGGAAATTTAAGAATTGCTTTCAGGTAAGATAAAAAGATGGCATGTGATGGGAGGGAGGGGAGGACATGATGAACTGAGGCATCCACTCCGTACCACCCAAAATAGAAAGGAACACTTTGTTATTATTACTTCTCGCGAAAGAAGGCGAATGAACAAGTGCCAGGATAATGTTGCAGGGTCCAATCTGGGTCGGTCACCGGGACCAGAGGTTTTGTCTTCTGAGCTTTTGGACTTGTGCTGGAACCCATCTTTAGGGTGCCTCTCTCTAGCCCAGGGGTCGGCAACCTTAAACACTCAAGAAGCCACAAAGGTCCTAATCAGAAGCCTCCCATTCAGTCCTGGAACTGACTGGAAGCCCGCTTTCCGCACCACAGTCTCCTCCTAGTGTGGCATCTTTTCCCCCCTACCTGTCCTCACCGAAATCCCTATCAATTGGGGAGCCAACAGGCAACAGGGAGCCGCAGCAGAGGGATGAAAGAGCCACATGTGGCTCAAGAGCTGCAGGTTGCTGACCCCTGCTTTAGCCTAGAGAGAAGTTCTGTGAAGATGGGCTCCAGCACAAATCCGAAAGCTCGAAAGACAAAACCTCTGGTCCTGGTGACCGACTCAAGATTGGACCCTGCATTATTACTTCTCCCTCTATGATCATTTCTTCTCCTCCTCCCAAGAAATCCCTTACTCTTTGAGTACACAGAGTTTGTTCCATGGCTCTATGTCTGCAAGCTTTTTTGGCTCCAACTCCACTCAGATGAAAAGTACAAGCAGTACCAAACCATCTCTTATGGGGTGGAGAGCACAGACATTCCCTTCTTTCACCCCCAGCAAGCCAACTTGGGCTAGCAATGGTTACCGCCACCTTACCTGGAGACCTGGTGGCGCAATGGTTAGGTGCAGTCTTGCAGGCTAATTCTGCCCACAGCCTGGAGGTTCAATGATGACGGGGCTCAAGGTTGACTCAGATTTCCATCCTTCCGAAGTCGGTGAAATGAGGACCCAGATTGTTGGGGGCAAGATGCAAGTAATAGGGACACTGTAAAATACACTCTCGCCCAGAGTGTGCTGTAAAATACTATGGGGGCAGTATAGACGTCTAGAATTTATTTAATTATTTATTTGTTTGTTTTTTGTTTGTTTATTATACCGCCCTACTCCAAAGTAAAACAGATATATAAAATTTTAAAACCATTTTAAAAACATATTAAATAATTTGGCCTCTCATAAGATTAAAAACCAACTAAACCAACCCAATTAAAATTAATAAAAATGTATATTTAAAAATTCATATTTATGCCAGCCCGGCTTGTTGGAAAAGAAAGGTTTTGCGAGCACGGCGGAAGGTGCGTAGGTCAGGGATAGTTCTTAGTTCAGGGGCCATTCGTTCCAGAGGACAGGGGCTCCCACGGAGAAGGCTCTCCCCCTGGGTGTTGCCAGTCGACATTGTTTAGCTGACGGTACCATGAGGAGACCCTCTCTATGGGAGCGTATTGGCCGGTGGGAGGCTGTCGGTGGGAGAAGGCGATCTCATAGGTACCCAGGTCCTAAGCCATGGAGTGCTTTAAAGATGGTAACCAACACCTTGAATCGCACCTGGAAAATCACCGGAAGCCAGTGTAGCTCGCGCAGGAGGGATGTTACATGGGAGTGTTGCGTCGCCCCCATAATTACCTGCGCGGCCGCATTCTGGACCAGTTGGGGTTTCCGGGTGCTCTTCAAGGGGAGCCCTGTGTAGAGAGAATGATATTGCTATGAACTAATTCTGGAGGACAGAGGGTGTGAAGGCACAGCTACAATTAGTGACTTCTTGGCCTATCGCGAGTCAGGAAAAAATGAGACAAATTTCACTTGTGATTGATGAACCCGCTTGTGATCTGTCAATCTCAACTTATTCTCCTCCAATACTGGGTAAGGACAGAGGGACCAACACCAGGAGCCTGCCCTGAATGACTCTTATCTCTGCTTTGTTTCTCCTAGTCCTGCCTTTGTTGCTGGTGCCAACGGCCAGCGCTTGGCATCCTCCCAACAGATGACAAGGGATCGGTGGGAAAATGGAAAGCCAACGGGCAGGAACTTGACCGGAGCAGTTCTCACCTGAGTAACAAGTGCAGTTCGACTTAGACCCAGGAAGAAACGAGATGAGAAAAATGGATGGGGATTCTGAGAGGGACATCTTGGATACGGGACCTTGGTTTGGGGTATTCCTCTTGAATTCAAGTTTCTTCCCCAGGGAGGAACCTTGATCTCCATCATCTAACTTCAGTCACAGCCCTTTGAAAAATCCCTGCTAAATTTTTTGCTTTGCTCTTCTCTTCCTTTTTTTAAAATGTTTTAATCATTATCACCTTCTTATATTTACTCATTCTTCCTTACAGAATAAAATATTGTCTAGGGCCATAGGAATGGACATGATCCAGCCCCCCCCCCTCCTCTGTAGGAGGAGGACTACACCCAAGAAGAAGACAGGGGGTTATATTGGGCCAGGAGAAAACAGAAAACGGTGTAGGGTTGACGCAGACTTGATAAATTGAGCTATTTCTCAGTGGACAAACATTGTCACTCCTTCCTCATCCAAGCTCCAGGATCATGGCGTTTCTTTTCTTTTTAAGCTAAGTAGGTAGGAAGGAACGTGGTGGCCCACATGGTTGGGATGCTGGGTTGGAGGTTAGCAAGCCCGCGTTCGAGACCCGGGTACTTTGTAGTGGGGTGAGCTCCCGTCATTCGCTCCAGCTCGACAGGGACATAAAAGGCGTCCCCCATAGGCGTCCCTCAGTAAAGGTGAGGTCACTGGCTAATCCTTTCAACCCGGAAGCACCTTAAACGGTGACTCTGACACAAACAGGGGAGGATAGGAAGGTGGAATCTCTTGCGCTACCCATGTTCCTTTCCAAGAAAACGCAGCAGGATTTGTAGTTCATCTGCAACCGAGGTTACATCAAAATGGTGGCATGCAGAGTGACATCATAATACAAGCATGCGCCCCCAAAGTCTGATATAAATATGTAAATGATCCTTTTATTCTATGCTGCAACATTTAATCGTATCATCTGTTCCTTTTCCCACCAATGAAGGTCCGGGATTAGGTGGACAATGTCATTACTTGTCCTTGTGGTGAAACTGTTGGTGTAAGACTAGTAAGACTCAGCTTGACTTTTCCAATCCACCCTGAAGCTTAAGTGGGCGGTTTTAGGTCAAGTACCTATCTCTCAGCTTCATCTAAGCTGAGAGATTCTTTGCAGTTGGGGCAAAGTGTGGGAAGATCCCTACCAGGTGCTTTTCAGAGTCTAGAGGAAGAGTGGGTTATAAGTGTAACGTAACACCCATTAATTGCAGAGTAGAATGATCATTAGGTACAGGGGTGTGAGGGCAATAACCTTGGAGAAGGCTTGCAGCAACTGTTATGAAATCCTCTTGACCCAGAAAAGCAGGAGGGCGTGAGAATGAAACTCAAGATTGACTATCTATGTCAAAAGAGACATCTCTCTCTAGCTTCCAAGATTGAAAACAGCCTGTCCAGTTTAGGTCATGTCTGAAAATAGACCGTAATCCCGAAAATACCAGAATTGTATTTTATTGTTCTAGAGCAGTGATGGGGAACCTTTTCGGCACCGAGTGCAGAAAAAGGAGCGCATAAACACACATGCGCTATGCGCGCTCATCTGTGCCACAACCAGGCAGAGGAGCTGCCCAGGGAGGTGTGCACCTGTCAGAAAATGAACCTCTGGATTCCGGCGCGTACATGCACATCAGCCAGTTAGATTACTGGCGCGCATGTGTGTGTGCGACAATCAGCCAGCCAGCGCGCCTGTTCACACTGGAAAATGAAAGACCAGCTGTTCCAGTTTCCGGCACTGCTACACGCAGAAAGGCCAGCTGATCATTGTGCACACATGCACACCAGAATCCCAGACGAGGAACAGGTGACGCCGCGTGTGCCAGGCGACATGGCTCCACGTGCCACTTCGGGCCTGCGTGCCATAGGTTCGCCATCACGGTTCTAGAGGGTAATAAATGCGAGATGTGCTTAGAAGAACACATCACCCGTGAAGCTGAAGAGCTGGAACAAGTCTCACATAAATACTCAACTTTGATGCCCGACTCACTAATAGTTGGTGGAATCTTGTTTTGCTGGAATCCAAGTTAACCAAACTAACCAAGACGGGTGGATTTATCACAGTGATGCACAGCGAGCCACCACCACTTTCAAACTAGGGCAAGCTAAACCTAGCCAAGATGACACCAAATGCAAACCGAAGTCCTGTTTGAGAAGGAGAAACTGCCCCTCTGGTCCCAAATGTCACGAATCCTGAAAGCAACATTGCAAGATTTTACAGAATCCCCACCTTTTACCACTCTGGAAACATGTACGTATGTATATATGTATGTCCCCCCATCCCTTAGTGCAGATATTCTAGTATGTTGGCAATCTATGAGCAGGTTGTATGTTATTATATTATATTATCCTATTTAGAAAGATTTCTTTGCTTAGGATACCACAGCAGATCCTGAAAGATAAGATCCTCAGGAATGCATCTAAGTGGCCTCTGGCTTGGATCGTGCCAATCTTTCTATCTTTATCCCTCACCCTTTGCTTTCATTATGTTCCTCCTGCTAGGAAGCACATTAAATATATTACTGATAAAAGATTGAAATTATAATCCTAGACAGGGGTGAGTTCCAGCAGGCACCACTGCCAGTTCGCTTCTGTGCGTGCTGCATGCTCATGCACATTGCAATTAAAATTGTTCTGCGCATGTGCAGAACTGAAAAACAAGATGGCGGTGCCTATGGTGCTGCTTGGAGAACTGGCTTGGGGGGCATGGCAGACCTGGGTTATTGCCGGTTCCAGCGACCCAGGCCGTCAAACCGTTACTGGTTTGGCCAAACCGGAAGGAACCCACCACTGAGCCTAGATCCATTTATTGGCATCAAGTTTAGTGTCTTTCCTTCGGGCTCAACCTCCGAGAGCAGGGGTGTCAAACTCAGGGGTTCCAACCTGTTGGATGATTAGATCTGGGCCACTCTGGAAATAGTGAGGGACCGCCCCACGTGCAGCCTCCTTGCTGGCAAAGGTTTTCGCTGGCAAAGGTTGCAGGAGGCCATCGCAGCCGGAAACGGAGCTGGGGATACTTGCAAATCTAAATTCCTTTAGGCCTCTATCAGAGTAGCTTTCCAATTTTCCAAATTTAATTCAGAAAGATGGTCTAAGAGAGATTTAATTTTGAATCCAAACGTTCCTAAATTCCAGCTGATCCAAAGCAACAGTGCTTTCTTTATTTTTTTTAAAAAAAAAATTAGTAGCCTTTGAAGAGTTTGTAACAGTCTCGATGTAATATTAGGATTTAGGATTTTCTGACAGCCTATGTAAATCATAACGTGTGTTTAATGTAGGCTAAAATAACTTTTTTTTTTCTGAATAAAATGCTGGTTTTAGTCCAACATTTGTACTAACAGGTCTACAAGATACGACCAACAGATTTGAAGCCGCTTTCAACAACCTTGATAGAACACAATTTGCAACGGCATCTAAAACTTTGAGGGAGAACCCTCTTGTTGTAAAGGGATCAAAAGATTTTTACTCAGTTGCACATTTTGGCATGGAAACTTCTATATTGTCTTATAGAATATCGAACAACAGAGATGGAAGGGACCTTGGAGGTCTTCTAGTCCAACCCCCTGCCCAGGCATGAAACCCTAGAACCGGTAATAAAATATTTTGAATTTCACCATTGGGTAGTCCTCAACTTACAACAGTTCATTTAGTGACAGTTCAAAGTTACGACGGTATCAAAATACCAGGCAACTGATGACCATTTTTTAGATGTACAACCATTGCAGCCATGGTCGCAGGATCAAAACGGAGACTCCTGATTCATACTTACGATGGGCTGCAGTGTCCCCAAGGGTCACGAGATCCCCTTTGACAAACAGAGTCAACGCGGAAGCCAGATTCGCTTAATAAATAACCAGGTTACTGACTTCACTGCAATGATTCATTTAACCACCGGGGCAAGATCGGTCATTAAATGAGGCAAAACTCACAACAGAAATGTTGGGCTCAATTGTGACATCACGTCGAGGTCCACCTGTAGTCATTTCCCTGAACCGTTCTTCATAAGATTGTCCGTTGTCACTTGTCTCCTCTGCACTCTCTCCAGCTCAGGGGTGTCAAACACAAGGCCCACAGGCCAGATCTGGCCCTCGGTGTGGCTGGAACTGGTCTGCGGGGCCCAGAGGTGGGTTCCTACCGGTTTGGACCGGTTCAGCCGAATAGGAATTAACTCAGAAGGACCCGTGACTCTACCGGTTCTATCCTGGGCGCCGCCATCTTTATTTTCTGCTCTGCACATGCACAGAAAATCTTCATTTAAAAAAATGTTATTTCCCCCCCCTTTTTCAATGGTTTGCGCATGCGCAGGCCTTTTTAAGTACAAATACGCACGCAAAATTTTGGGGGGTCATCGAACCGGTAGTAATGCCGGCTGGAACTCAGCCCTGGTGGGGCCGTCCTAGGAAATGTAAGGGGCCAGACCATGTTGCTTCGGCCCAGTCTACCCAGTGCGAAGAGGAAGGATGCCAGCTGCCAGGTTTGGAAGTCATCTTTTGCGTTGGGCCTTCAGGCCTGCCACGTTTATTGCTGTGGGAAACTGGGGAGGGGAGACTATAAGCCATATAGGAGATATATAATCAGAATAACATTCCTTTCTCAGAGAGTCAAGGACACCTTGCCCCGCACTTGGAGTGGCGTGGTTGGGAGGCATCTCCAGTTGCTTGGATTGGACCATGCGACGAGCATGTGGGTACTGGGCAGACACTTGGACTTTCACTTGGGTGGGGAAAACCTGGAAGCTTTTTTTTTTTAAAAAAAGTCTTTTCAATAAGTCGCAGTCCCCCCAACCCGTTGCTGTATGCAGAGGTTTATCCATTATGTGTCGGCACACTACTGCATTGTCACATCATTCGTGGCCTTGTATTCTTCTACATTTGCCTGCAATAGAAAACAAAGAAAGACTCTGCCTTTTTGGGCTACGGATTCAGAGATAAGCACTTCAACAAAAGACAGTTAGTCCAGTCCCTTGATTAACGGAAGTCTTTTGCTACACCATCCCGACAGTGGTGGGATTCAATTTTGTTTTACTACTGGTTCTGTGGGCGTGGCAAGGATTGGTGGGTGTGGCTTGGTGGGTGTGGCAGGAGAAGGATACTGTAAAATCTCCATTCCCTCCCCGGTCCAGGGGAAAGTTACTGCAAAATCCCCATTCCCTCCCGATCAGCTGGGACTCGGGAGGCAGAGAATCGATGGGGGCGGGCGGGGCCAGCTAGAGGTGGTATTTACCGGTTCTCCACACTACTCAAACTTTCTGCTACCGGTTCTCCAGAACAGGTCAGAACCTGCTGAATCCCACCTCTGCAAGCCAGCATGAAAATGGCCACCAATAATGGCTTGATTAAGATCCCCTCATTTATTTCTTTTTTTTAAAACTTATTTAGCAAATTTATTTGCTGCCCTTCTCACACTTCAGGGGACTCCGATTCTAGCCTCCTTAGAATGGAGCCAGGGCTCTTCGCAGGGGCATCTAGCAGGACCATGGAACTGGGTATGGCTAGTTGCAGGAATTGGGTATGGCCAGTCTAGAGAAAGGAAGGATTAGGGGTGACATGATAGCAGTGTTCCAGTATTTGAGGGGCTGCCACAAAGAAGAGGGGCGTCAATTTATTCTCCAAGGCACTGGAGGGCAGGACAAGAAACAATGGCTGGAAACTAACGAAAGAGAGAAGCAACCTGGAATTAAGGAAAAACTTCCTAACAGTGAGGACAATTAATCCCTGGAACAGCTTGCCTCCAGAAATTGTGTGCGCTCCATCACTGGAGGTTTTTAAGAAGAGACTAGACAGCCACATCTGAAATAATATAGATTCTTCTGCTTGAGCAGTGGATTAGATTAGAAGACCTCCAAGGTCCCTTCCAGCTCTGCTCTGCTCTATTCTATTCCTATTTCTATTCTACTCTATTCCATTATTTTTTATTCTATTCTATATTGTATTTCTATTCTATATTCTATGTTCTATATTCTGCTCTACTCTACTCTATTGTATTCTGGACCCAGATTGTTAGGGGCAACATAGAGATAATACTACGTGGTAAACCATTCCAAGCATGCTGTAAAGTGCTATGGAATGGTGTTCTGACTCCTTCCTTAACACGACTAATCACTAAACTGACTACTTCTTGACAGCTTGCCTGAACTGACCTTGACTAGACTGACTGCATACACGAACGTTCCGACTCTGTAGATTCTCTCGTTTCCTGCAAACCTACTCTTCACAGAGGATTTCTTTTAAAGCCTCTTGGGGAAGGGCCAGGCAATTAGGCAGCTGATACTGATAATCTCCGATGGCGTCGTTCTGCTAATTGCCTCCTCTCAATCCTTAGCCTGACATCCCGGACAAGCTGGGTTTCCTCCTCTAGAGCCGACTCATAGGACTCCTCACTAGAGGAATCCATCAGCAGCTCATCCGGAGCCGGCTGGGCCACAACAACAGAATGGTATATGAACCTAAAAGCTATTTGTGACCATGCCTGCTGATCTCATAGTGCACCATACTGCTGACTTTGACAATCCCCTATTATCACTGTCCAATGAAGAGTTTGGAGTTTTTAAGACGTTCCATATCAGATTTCTTACTCCCTGCTCCATTCGAAACCTCAGGGCTTGGCCTCGGTTTTACCTGCAGACTTCTGTATTTCCTTTATCCAGATGTTATAGGCTTCTCTGCCAGCCAAATTTCTCTGACTCACCTCAAATGTGTTAAGCACGTGTTGGCAAACACCCATAAGGTCTTCCAGTCCCTTCTGGAACATGTCTATAGCAGGTAGGCCTCCTATGCGATCAAAGAAAAATCAAATTTGTTTATATGATTTGCACGCTGCTGACATCATCAAACTTTAAAAAGTAAAGGTTCCCCACGCACATGCGTGTTAGTCATTCCCGACTCTAGGGGGTGGGTGCTCATCTCCGTATCAAAGGCTTGTCCCAATTCATACCAGAAGCAGGATTTACCTGGGAACTTTCCATTCTTGAGTCTCTTAGGCAATATTTTACATTCTGAATCACGATGCAAAGTTTCTCTTGGTTTATTTTGAGTTATACCAGAGTCCAAATGACATGTCAAAGCCTACGCTGGGTGAGGAAAGAATCTAATTTGTGGGGAGGAGGGGGAGAGGGGCATTCAAAGTTTAATTTTAAGGAGGGAAGGATGTCTTAAATCTCTGCAAAACTTGAAAGAGATCTGCTTTTAACAGAAATGGGGGGGGGGGGGGGGAATAAAGTTGCAATGTTGACAGGAGGCCAAACAAGATTTAGCTACTCTAGTAGCTGAACTTTCTGTGCAGCTCTTTTACAGAAAGCAATCCTTGTTGCTGTGGTTTAACGGCAAATTAGAGCAGAATCCGCTCCCTCCTTGCCCGTCAGTGGTCGGTGACCTCTCATCGTTCTGGAAAGACAAGATTCCCTGGGGCAATGGAGTTCGTGAGCTGAAAAAGCAGGCACGAGATTTTCTCTTGAAAGGAAGATGATGGCCGGCTTATTTTCGTTGCCGCCCCCCCCCCCTCCGCCCCTCCAGGAAGAAGGGCTGAGCGCTCTCACCTCTGCTCTGGATGCGGAAGTTGATTTTGCTTTCCGAGGGATGGGTGATGCTGTAACCACAAAACTCAACTTCAGGGCTGCGGGAAAAAGAAAGAGAAGACTGTGACAGAGGCAGAGGGGAAAACATCAAAGGATGTTCTCTGTTGGTGATGCTCTGAAAATCATACACTCGGAAAGGTTAGGTTCTACATTTAATACTCAAATGTATATATGCTACCTAATAAACAAACAAATATGCAACAAGCAAACAAGCAAGCAAACATATATACATATATGTTCTGTCCCACAGACAGACACACACAAGCCTGGCTGATTGCCACTATCTCCTTAGCTGCGAGCCCTAACTCACGTTACAAATACAGACAGAGAATTGCAGACTCGAACGACCAGATATTTCCAATGAGGAGTTGTAACTGTTGTTTCCTGCAAATGATCCCTCCCAAAGCCTTCCTTATAAGCTCTCTTGGGAGGGGCCACTCATCAACCAGCTGGTACTCATCAGGGCTTACGAGCTTGCCTCTTACGTAACTGTTGCCTCATTTTCTCAGCCCTGCGTAATCTAGTATCAGGGACAAACTGCCCCTGATCCCCCCCACTGCTCCATGACCCAGGCGCCTCCTGGTAGCCAACCAGACTCTCTGCTTCCTCAAGGTCTCCCTCCTCCTCCAGGGCAGACTCATAGGACTCTTCACTAGAAGAGTCCATCAGCAGCTCATCCAAAGCCAGCTGGGCCACAACACAGACATATATATATATATATATATATTGATCAGGTCATAAAACTAACACACACACACATACACACACACACACAAACACACACACACACATATATATTGGTATGTTTTAAATTTCCTGTACGCCGCCCTGGGTCCTCTGTGGAAAAGGGCGGGATATAAATTTAAATAAATAATATATATATATATATATATATATGTAATTGTTTCTCAACAACCTGTTAATAGGTCCCAATTAAGGGAGGAGACATACTGTTTCCTTTCCTGCCTTTCGACTCATCACCAGAGATCATCTAGACAGCAAGCCAAGAATTACGTGTGTGATATGTGTGTTAGTTTTATGAGCTGATCAGTTTTAAGAGCGGATCTCTCTAATTTAATTTATTGATCAGCTCATAAAACTAACACACACACACACACACACACACACATACACACACATATATGATAATCCGGGTTGCCCAGGTATTTATAGACGTCGAAGCATTTGTCTGACAGGGAGCTATTGAAAGGGGCCTTTCTTCCCCCTACTCTCATGCCCATCATCCCTGCCCTCTCCCTTCCCCCTCGCATGTGCTCCTCTTTCCCGCCCAGTCTACGATCCTGGCACTTTGCCCCAAAGCCATCAGGCATTTCCCCATTGGTCCACTGGAGGGTGAATGTCACGGCTGGCTTTCCAGAGCAAGCTGTGAAGGACCTGACATCACAAACAATTGCCGCTATAGGATGCCGCACTCATTCTCCTTAATGGCCCAGGCTTTCCCTTCCCCCTCCCATGACATCACAAGCAATTGCTGCTCTAGGATGCCGCACTTGCTCTCCTTAACAGCCCAGGTGTTCCAGAGTTATGCTGGAACACAAAGACAGACAAATCCCAGGGGTGTTTCCTACCCCCACCCCCACCCCCACCCCAGAATTTGTTTCCAGAGTGTAAATCATCTGTATTCCAAGTTTGGTTGAAATATAAATAAACAAATAAAATAAAATAAGAAAATATATGCTTCTAATCAAGAGGAGAAGCAATCTAGAACTAAGGAGAAGTTTCCTGACAGAACAATTAACCAGCTATTTTAAGGAGTTGTGAAGGGGCGTTATAGGACTGGCCCTGTATCCTTTGAAGCTTTTTGTCTTCAAAGGAAAAATAGTTCTCCCTCCCAATAAGAAAAGTTGGGATCAACCCTTCAACAGAACCTTACGCTCACTTTTTCATTATCATGTATCTCAAAGAATTGCCGAGTGTGTGATCTTCATTGTTGAGCACAAATGTGACACAGCTCTTATCCGACCCCTCAGCTCGTACCTACAAACAGAGGAAGAGAAATAACATCAGGAGCTGGAAGGTAACATTTCTAGGTTCTATCATACCTCAAGACCTAAAATGGACACCTAACATCAAAAACGTCATCCAAAAAGCACAACAAAGAATGTTCTTTCTGCGCCAACTCAGAAAGCTCAAACTGCCCAAGGAGCTGCTGATACAATTCTACAGAGGAACCATTGGGTCTGTCATCTGCACCTCCATAACTGTCTGGTTTGGCTCTGCAACCCAACAAGACAGACACGGACTTCAATGGATAATTAGAACTGCAGAAAAAAAACCAATTGCTACCAGCCTGCCTTCCATTGAGGACCTGCACACTGCACGAGTCAAAAAGAGGGCTGTGAAAATATTTACAGGCTCCTCACATCCTGGACATAAATCATTTCAACTGCTACCCTCAAAACGAGGCTATAGAGCAGTGCACATTAGAACAACTAGACACAATGATGGCTTTCTCCCAAACGCCATCACTCTGCTACACAAATAATTCCCTCACCACTGTCAAATTATTTACTAAGGCTGCATTATTATTAATCTTCTCATCATTCCTATCATCCACCTCTTCCTACTTAAGACTGTATTATAACTTTGTTGCTTGTATCCTTACAATGTATACTGATTGTTTCCTAGTATGATTTGATTGCTTATTTGTACCCTATACTATCATTGTGTTTTACCTTATGATTCGGGATGAATGTATTTTTTATTCTCCTTATGTACACTGAGAACATATGCCCCAAAGATAAATTCCTTGTGTGTCCAATCACACGACCCGTAAAGAATTTTGTTTTGTTGTTTTATTCTATTCTATTCTATTATAAAAAGTGGGGTTTCTTTGGGCAAAAATGGCTTGAGAGCAGTCACCTGTGTTAGAGGGTAGAATACCATTCCTTTCTTCTACTTTATATTCATCCATCCTTTCCCCAGCTATTGTAACGATAGATAGATAGATAGATAGATAGATAGATAGATAGATAGATAGATAGATAGATAGATAGATAGATATAGATAATAAAGAGATAGACAGATGATAGATAAAAAAGAGATAGGTAGACAGACAGACAGCTATAGATAGATTTGTATTTATTGTATTTATTGAATTTATACCCCGCCCTTCTCCAAGCGGACCCAGGGCGGCGCACAGGAACATTAAAAACATACAAACATATAAAACTATTTTTTTTAAAAAAACTTGATGATAAATAAAAAGAGATAGACAGACAAACAGACAGATAAAAAGATGATAGATAAAAAGGAGAGAGAGATGGATAGATAATAGAGAGAGAGATAAAGAGAAAGAGAGATACTGCAGCAGTTTCCACTAATTATAATTAATGGGCGGTTGCTGATTTACTTTAGGCTTAACCTGATGGATTTCTGCCTGCTAGCCTAGAAGAACGCTGTCCACTTGCCTCCGGCCAGGCTTACCATCTGCAGCACGCGTGGCTGCTGCTTCTCCTCTTCGTCTCCCATCTTTCCCGCATGCGCAGGAGCACAGGGGATGCCGGGAGTCGTAGTCTCCAAGTCAGTAAACCACTCCTCCCCGACCCCACTTCTTTTCAAACAAGAAGCGTTCTTGGGGAAACGCCGCGGCAACGAAGGGGTTAAAACGCCGCCCGGCCGCGAGTCGCCTGACTTTCTCCCCATCGTCCAATCGGTGGCTACTTCCGCCTTTCACCCCACCCACTCCCCCACCCCACGGCCTCCCCGCGAAAGAACTCTGCTTCCCAGCAAGCAACGCGGCTCCCGCCTTCGGCCCTCCGTCTCTTTGCGGGCCGGACTCGGTTTCCCAGAAGCCTTGGCGGCCTTGCGGCGGAAGCTCACGTGGCCTTGGTTTTCTTCGGCGAGAGAGGCGACGGAGAGCCGAGGGAGGGGGGCGAAGCGAAACTGGGCTCCCGGCGAGGTGAGGAGCGGGCCGCTGCCTTCCGCGTCTGCGCCTGGTGGGGGTAACGGATGGTGGGGGTCCCGCCGCGGGGTGGGGGGGCTCCGTTCCGCTGGGCCGATTTCAAGCCCTCCTGCCGCCCCAGGAGGAGGCAGCAACGGTCGCAGAGCGACGCCCTGTCGCCATGGCAACGCTGGGGAGCCCCCCCCCCCAGCATCACCCCCGAGAGACCCCGCTTTGCCCCTAACAGCTTCCCTGCGAAGTAGGACGCCCGCCCGCTATAATTCCTGTGTCCGAGGTGGGACTTGAACCCAGATCCTCCACCAGCCCTGGGCAAACCCTCCCCCCGCCCCCCGTCCCGTGCCCTTGTGGGGTCTCTCTTGCTCCGTCCTTTCAGCCAGGGCCTCCCATGGCACTCAGGCTGCCTTGGCACAAGAGCTGAGGGCTGACCTGGGTTTTTCCCTATTATGATTATTCTTCTGTGGTTAATCTTTGGTGAGATTCACAGCCTTTGGGGCAGGTTGGTAGCTCAACAGCTCGAGCCCTAACCAAGGATCTAGGAACGGTCTATTATTATCATTATTATTATTATTATTATCATTATCATTATTATCATCATGATTATCATTATTATACTTTATTCATTAAGCATGAAACTCAGTCATCTGAACATTCAAAAACCCATCACAAATACCATTGACTGGCTCTGATGGTTGATACGAGTTGCTGCCAGTGTCCTAGGTATCAACCAAGTATCAACCTATTATTATTATTATTATTATTATTATTATTATTATTATTATTATTATTATTATTATTCATTGTTTAATCTTTGGTCAGATTCACAGCCTTTGGGGCTGGTTGGTAGCTCAACAGCTTGAGTCCTAACCAAGGACCTAACTGTCAAGGTAACGTCGGAGGATATAAGCTGTTCCAAGCAGGGTGGCCCTTTGTAGAGTCAGAATGCTCAAGTCAAACCTAGAACCTCCACATAGCGAGGCAGCCCCCTAGGTCTTGCTCCAAGGGCTCCAATCACAATCGGGACAACACACGACTTCCTCTTCCACAGTCGCTCAACTTCAGTTTGCAAGTCCCGGTATTTTGTGATTTTTTTCTTGCTGCTTATTTTCAATTTGTGCATCACCAGGTATTGCAATGTCAACGAACCATGCTTTTTTCTTTTCAGTGATTGTTATATCAGGTGTGTTGTAGGACAAGTGCCCGTCGGTCTGATTTCTAAAGTCCCACAAGATCTTGACTTTCTCATTCTCTAAAACTTTCTCAACCTGATGTTCCCAGGTTTTTTTTGGCTGTACTCAGATGCAAACTTCTGGCACAATTTCCAGTAAATGATCTTAGCAACACGGTCATGGCGTTGTAGGTAGTCAGTTTGTGAAATTTTGCTGCACCCACTGATCAGGTGGTCGACTGTCTCATCTTTCTCATTACAGAGGCGACATTTGCTGTTGGTGGTAACATGTTGAATTTTTGCCTTCATGCAGTTTGTGGCTAAAATAAATAGCTGCCAAAATAAAGCCTTCTGATCTTAACCAGTTCCAAGTTAGGGCTTTCAATATTTTTCAAGTATTGGCTATGCATAGCTTTGCTTTTCCAATTTTCAGCTCGTTTCTCAATTACTTTCTTATATTCAGCTTTTAACTTAGTTGTCTTTAAAAGGCCTCCTTTATTTACTTCCTTAATCATTGGTTCTTCACTTTTCTGGATGTAATCATTATTATTATTATCAAGTTTATTCAGTAAACATGAAACTCAGTCATCTGAACATTCAAAAACCCATCACAAATACCATTGACTGGCTCTGATGGTTGATACGGGTTGCTGCCAGCGTCCTAGGTATCAACCAAGTACCACGTAATTGTTGTTTGTTGATTTATGTGACTTTTATAAAAAAATTAAATTGCTCAAGGTGGTGAACATCCATAAGGTTCGATCTTCGGGTTTTCCCCTCCACCAGAAACCTGGGAAGTGACTTTCTTTGGAAGAGTCAGCTAGGAATTATTTGAGAAAGTTTTCAACAATCAAGGAACAACAATATTGCTTCTTTTGTTCCACAGAGCGAATAGTGAGATAAGGAAACAATCTGGAACAAAGTTTGACCCTCGGGTTGGGTATAAAATGAACGCGAATAAAACTAGCCATGTTTTTTAGGCATCAAAAAAGTTTAGCTGAAGTACGGAAAAAACTTTTTTTTTTTTTTTTTTTTGCTTAGTCACCTTGTGCAACAGGGATCTGGGACTACAACGGTGGCCTTCTAACTCCCTTCTAAAAATGTATGCAAAAAAAAAAAAAGAGTAGAAGATAAATGGAAGGCAGCTTTGCTAAACCTTTACAGGGCAACGGCAACAATTTCAAATATGTGAGATATTGTTGTGCAAACAAGGCTCTGATCTATTACACGGGGAAGGCCAAAAAAGCTAAGCGTTTGGACGACATGCCTAAGAACTGATCTTGTGGTTCCTGAGCATGTTGTAATGCTGTTATCTTTTAGGAAGGAACTGGAAAGGGGAATGGAAGCTGATCGTGCCGTTTAACTCTTTCACTGCTACACACACATACACACACCTGTATTTCTTCCCTTGTAATGCCTTGTTCTGTAGCACAGGGCTCTCCAACCTTTGCAACTTTAAGTCTGAAGGACTTCAGTTCTCAGACTTCAGCCAGCTTTGCTGGCTGGAGAATTCTGGGAGCTGAAGTCGTTCAGTCTTAAAGTTGCAAAGGTTGGAGACCCCTGCGGTAGCAGAATAATTTGGTCACTCAAGAGTTCGAAATAATTACAGCATGTTAAGGAAGTGAGGGTAAATCTCTGGTTAATCAGAGTTTCAAAGATCTAGAAATGTACATTCTGTGACTTTAACTGCAGTATAATATCTCTCCCTTGCATGTATTGAATTACCCTGTGGAATTGAGAGATTGAAGGTGTTTTTTCTTGCATGGTTTTAGATCTGATAAGCCCCTTAGAAACTTTGCATTCATTTCCTGGTATGGTAGGCTGCAAACAGACCATGGGAGAGCCATTTTCCTGGGTAAGATATGGTCCTAAGATTTTAAACAGTGATGGGAGATAACCACCAAGTCCCTATTAGGGAATCTGTTCGTATTGTTACTCCCAAAACTGAGCATCTGCCTTATGGCAGTGGTCCACAGCCTTTTGGGTCCTGGGGACCAGTTCCATGGAGAGAGCTTTTTCCACGGACCGGAGGGGGAAAGGTTTTGTGGGCTGCCTGAATCCCATGGATGGGGCTGCACCTGTCGAAGGACCAGAGGCAGGGGACATCTTCTTTGTTGATTGTCTCTTATATTTACCTGACCAGATAAACAGACCCAAGGCCCTAACATTCTGCTGGCCCTGTTAGCACAAAGATAACCATAACTGTTGTTACTAGTTACGTTATTCAAATCTGACGGTGTTTGTGTAGCTACTGTAGTCATCACAGCCACTAAATCGAAGAACCGACACTTGAGAAACGTGGCAGTCGGTTTTAAAGTGAATTCCTCCCGTTAACATGAAGAAATACTCAGGGAAGGCTGGCTAGATAATCTTGCCTTTTGCCCTGCGTAAATCTCATGTAATGGCCAATGGCTCAAATTGTCCTTCAAAGCAAGATGGCAGCTGCTCTTAGATGACTTGGAGGAAGGATCTGACCTCTTGCACAGAACACGGACATTAAGAGTTGCTACCACTGCCGTGGCACGTAACCAAACACAGACCAAGGGAAAGCAGCTGCAATGACATTGCCCTATACTTTGATCCCTGGCCTGCATTTCAAGGGAAGCAGCTGCCAGTTTAATGATCTGCTTCCTTTCCTCTCCTCTCCACTTACTCCGGCAATGCAGTGTATCCTGCAAGACTTGTTAATTTCGGTATGTGTGCAGGTAGTCCTTGATTTACGTCCACAATTGAACCCAGCGTTTCTGTTGCTAAGCGGAAGGGTGGTGAAGTGAGTTGGGACCCCATTATCCTGCCACAGTTAAGCGAGTCTCTGCAGTCGTTAAGTGGATGTGGCTTCCCCATTGACTTCGCTGGTCAGAAGGTCGCCCAAGGTGATCACACAACCCTGGGATGCTGCAACCGTCATAAATATGAATATGCCAAGCCTCTGAATTTTGATACCTAACCGTGGGGATGCTGCAACAGTTGTAAGTGCAAAAAAGCGGTCCCTATTTTTCCACGCTGTTGTAGCTTTGACAGTCACTAAATGAATGGTGGTAAATCAAGGGCTACCTGTATCTTTTGGGTGTGCCCATGTTTTAAGTGACAGGAACTTACAAGTCACTGCTAAGGACAGAAGCGTATTTAAAATGGGCCTGTTGATTCAAACATTTAGCACCTGGTTCTCTACCTGGTTACTGAGTGGGCGTGGGCATGGTGGGCATGGCCTACTTGGCCTCCTGCACCATGGGAGGGGCGCTTTTGCCCTCCCCAGCTTTTGCCCTCCCCTTTCCTCAAGCCTCCAGGAAGGTGAAAATGGCTTCCCCTGTGCTCCAGAGGCCGGAAACAGAGCCATTTTTGGACCTCTGGGTGGCCTGTTTTTCGTCCTCCCAGAGCCTCCGTGCAGGCCCTGTGCTTACCTGGCATCCATAACGGGCCCACGTGGAGACTCCTGAAAGGAGAGGAGCAGAGTGGGTGGGGTCCGCCAGTACTTGCAATTACTGGTTCGGTGAACCAGATTAAAATTAACATCCGGTTCGCCCGAACTGGTCTGAACCGGCTGAATCCCACCCCTGTGTTGATTATGGTTGAAAAGGACTGAGCTTTTCCATGGATTTTAAAAAGGGGAGGGAAACTGTTTATTCTCATAGAATTTCTGCCTAGGGTTGTTTTTTGCCTTTTCCCTCTGTAAGCATGATAGGGGCGCAGCCTGTGTTGCGCTGCGGTGGCCTTGCTTTGATCTGTGGAGAAGCACCTTCACTCCGTGTCTCTTGTCCCTTGCAGCCAGCCTCCAGCTATGGCGATCCTGTTTGCGGTTGTAGCCAGGGGCTCCACCATCCTGGCCAAGCATGCGTGGTGCGGAGGGAATTTCCTGGAGGTCACAGAGCAGATCCTGGCCAAGATACCTTCCGAAAACAACAAGCTCACCTACTCGCACGGAAAGTGAGTATATTCTGGGGAGGGAGGGAAGGGAAACATACAGGTACCATCCCCTAGGGCAGTGTTTCTCAACCGTGGCAACTTGAAGATGTCTGGACTTCAACTCCCAGAATTCCCCAGCCAGCATTCGCTGGCTGGGGAATTCTGGGAGTTTAAGTCCAGACATCTTCAAGTTGCCACGGTTGATCAACACTGCCCTAGGGAGATACACTTGGTGGGACCCAGAAGAAGGGCCTTCTCCGTGGTGGCTCCCTCTCTCTGGAACCTCATTCCCCTGGAGAATAGAATGGCCCCCACTCTAATACTTTTCCGGAAGTCACTGAAGACGTGGGAAACCCAGAGCGGAATGGAGACCATTAAATGGCTCGTGTGAGGTGCTGTTGCTGGGGTGGAGGGTGATTTCATTATATTAATTTATTACTACATTTAGATTTAGATTTAGATTTTATTCAATTTGTATCCCGCCCTTCTCCAGAAGGACCCAGGGCGGCGCACAGGAATTTAAAATAACATACAAAAGTAATACAAAATACACAAATTTAAAATCTATTAAATAACAAAAACCTGCGCTAAAACCAATTAAAACCCCCCATTTTAAAACTATCTAATACTAGTCACAGCGGAGGCTATGTTAGGCCGGCTTGAAGAAACAGGTGTGTTTTTAAACACTGGCGGAAGAGGCGGAGGTCAGTGATGGTACGTAGTTCAGGGGATAGGTCGTTCCACAGGGCAGGGCCCGCCACAGAGAAGGCCCTTCCCCTGGGTGTCGCCAGTCGGCATTGTCCGGCTGACGGCACCCTGAGAAGGCCCTCTCTGTGGGAGCGTATCGGTCTAAGGGATGTATGGGGCAGGAGATGGTCTCGCATGTAACTAGGTCCCGAGCCATGGAGCGCTTTGAAGATGGTCGCCAAAACCTTGAAGCGCACCCGAAAGACCATGACTCTTCTTTTATTAGTTTTGTTGTTTTCATAGGAGGTTTTATATTCTCTAAGCCACCTTGAGTCACCAGGTGCGAATAGGCGGCAGTAATAAATCCCCTAAATAAATAAATGACGGGATGAAATGGAAAGAGCCATTTGGCTGCTGGGCTGGGGAAGAAGAGGGCAGGAAAGAAAAGGGTCAGCGTGCCCATTTCAACTGATGGGCAAATAACCTTGGAATGTTTATACCGCTACTCCACCAATGTATTCGGTGTCTTTGTTCTCCCCTCAGTTACCTGTTCCACTATATCTGTCAGGACCGGATTATATACCTCTGCATCACGGATGATGTAAGTGCTGGGAAAGCTGCAGTGGGGAATTGCAAAGTGGGTAAAATTTGCACGCTCTAAAGGTGGGTTGCTGGAAACGGGCAACTTGGGATGTGGCTGTGCCGAAAAGACTTGCTTTTGTATCCTTTTGTTGTGATAAGTCAATTTCCCTCCAAGAAACAATGGCCGACTGAAGATGGCTTTGCTGTGAGCAGAGTAATTGTCAGTCTTGGTCTCTTAAGCAAGGAAGACCCTTGACTCAATTTGGTGTGAAACCTTTACTTTACTCAAGGCCAAGTGGATTACAGTATAGCAAAGTCAGAATTGAGGTTCTTGCGCCAAAACCTTTGTGGCCCAAGAACAGGGGTCGACTTGGGAGTAAGGCAACAGGTGGACAATGAATGGCCCCTCCCAGAGGAAATAAAAGAGGAGCGAAAGGGGAGTGGAGTTTGCAGGAGAAAATGAGTTCGCTTAATTGGTTCGTGACTCTCAGAGACTCCTTGCCAAGTTCTGCAGAGATCGGCCTGTCCGCTCTCCCAGCCAGATAAGGTCTGTGACTATAAATCCTCCCTTGAAAGACTTTCTTGGATGTGAATGAGCAGAATTCACAGCAAATTAATAAAAGGGGTTTTTGTCTGGACAAGGAGGCTCTTGGGAAGCCTAGGTCAGAACACCCTGATCCCTCTTCCTCCCCTCATAGTTCATGGCAGACTGGCAACTAGCAAGCGTGAAGCGCAGGCGAAAGATGGCAGTTCTGACAGTAACGACTCCATTATCTATCCCTGCTACTTCCTGCTTAGATACAGTTCTTACATCTATTTATGTCCTAATTGTGTCCTAAGCTGTTCGTATTCTGTTTAACCCGTGCCTGTTTCGTTCTCTCTCTCTTCAGAATTTCGAGCGTTCCCGGGCTTTCACGTTCCTGAACGAAATCAAGAAGAGGTTTCAGACCACCTATGGGTCTCGAGCACAGACCGCCCTGCCCTACGCCATGAACAGCGAGTTTTCCAGTGTTTTGGCAGCACAGCTGGTGAGATTTCTGTGCCATCGTTCCAAAGGTCCTTCCGTTTTGGGAAGCGGAACTGCACACCCCCTGCCTCTTCTGGAGCTGGACGTTGACCGTCTAACCTTCTGATGACAGGCTGGGTTGAATTAAAACCGGGGTGTCAGTTTTCTTTTAAAACCAGGATCGTTTTCGAGGTAGCATTATTATTGTTGCCTCTTTTCAAAACCGCTCATAGGAAAACGGGTGTGCTCGCTTTAAATGACCCTAACCCTTGTAGCATTCCTTGAAAAGCTGTAAAAAAAAGATGTGGAGACTCTAAAAAGAGTGCAGAGAAGAGCAACAAAGAGGATTAGGGGACATGAAGGCTAAAACACATGAAGAACAGTTGCTGGAATTGGGTATGTCTAGTTTAATGAAAAGGAGAACCAGGGGAGACATGATAGCAGTCTTCCAATATCTCAGGGGTTGTCACAAAGAAGAGGGAGTCAAACTATTCTCCTAAGGCACCTGAGGGCAGGACAAGAAGCAATGGGTGGAAACTAATCAAGGAGAGAAGCAGATCTGGTCTGTGATAGGCCCAGAGTTGTCCTGCAAGTCTGTCCTGGAGACAGTGAAGGATTGGCCCATGCCACCCCAGCCCTGGTCCACCCCAGCCCCACCCACCCAGCCGGCTGCAACTACCAGGCCACGCCCCAAGCTCTCTCAAGGGCAAACAGAATCCTAATACAGCCCATGGTGGGATCGAGTTTGACACCCCTGTTCTACATGGTAGCTTTATAGCTGTTGAGGACTTCTCCTGCCTTCCTCTTTTTCCAGGCTGCTAAACTACTTATCTCATCTAGCAAATATGGCGGTTCAGGCATCTGCATAGTCTTTAATTTGGCTTCCTTAAAACATGGCTCTGAAAACTGTCACTTAAGGCAACAAAAAAAGTTTTTTTTATTTTATTTCTTGGATGCTTTGTTGTGCCAATGCATCACAAGAGTGGATTATAAGTTAGGGGGTTTCTTTTGTTTCTGTGTTGAGCTAGACTTGGTTTACAGATACCCTCCCCAAATTTCATCTCGGCTGCTCATTCACATCTTTGATTTTCTGAAGCATTGAGTTTTCCTCTGTTCTTCTTCCATTTAGAAATATCACTCTGAGAACAAAGGTCCTGACCAGGTGGTAGAGACCCAGGCTCAGGTGGACGAACTCAAAGGGATCATGGTCCGTAATATAGGTACGGTGACAAAGCTGTATTTGAACCCCGATACACCACTGTCAATCAGAAAGTCAGCAGTTCAGTGGTTTGCATCCCTAGCGCCGTGTAACTGAGTGAGCTCCCGTTACTTGTCCCAGCTTCTGCCAACCTAGCAGTTTGAAAGCAGGTAAAAATGCAAGTAGAAAATTAGGAACCACCTTTGGTGGGAAGGTAGTAGCGTTCCATGCGCCTTTGGCGTTGAGTCATGCCAGCCACATGACCACGGAGACGTCTTTGGACAGTGCTGGCTCCTTTGGCTTTGAAACAGAGATGAGCATCGCCCCTTAGGGACGGGAATGACTAGCATGTATATGCCAGGGGAACCGTTACCTTTACCTTACACTACTGTAGATGTATTTGGTAAGGGCTGATGCTTTGTGGAGTAGAGAGTTGGTCTCTTGACAGAAAGCAACTGGAAGAGACTAGAAGCATTTGAAATGTGGATTTATAGGTGGCTGTTACATCTAAGCTGAGTTGACAAAAATCAGAAATGAGGAGGTGATAAGCCGCCTGGGAAAGCCAAGAAAAATAATCAAAACCACGAAAAGGCAAAAATTAGAATATTTCGGACGTTTGATGCAACATCCGGAAAAATACAACACACTTCACTTAAACTTCCAAGGAAAGATTGAAGGCAAAGGAGGTCCAGGCAGAAGGAGAACATCCTGGCTTCAAAGCTGGTTTGGACAAAACTCAGCAGCACTGTTTCGTGCGGCTGTTGATAAAAATAGGGTCACCAACGTCCGATGGCGGATATAGCACAAGAAAGAAGAGGCTTTGTGGGGAAGGGCACGAGTGGGAAAGGGACAGGAAGTGGGTGGGCTGCATTTCAACTTATTTTGAAAAAAAAGATTGGGTGGAACAAAAGTAATTTGCGTTACTTTTCTTCAGTTCTTGCTGTTCTGTTTGGTTCACGCAGGGATATCTTAGCTTCCCAATCTACTGGATCCTCAATGAGCTTCTAAGGGGTGCCTCAGACTCCCAAACTCTTAATTAAGGAACTTGCTCCAGATATAATTAAATCAAGAACCTGGGCAATGCTGTCACTCAGTTTCTGTGGTTTAGGAAAACGCTGTGGGAAAGTTGCTCTTTCCATTGGAATTCTTACAATTGCTCTCCCTTTCATCCAAGATCTCGTAGCACAAAGAGGAGAAAAGCTGGAACTGCTGATAGACAAAACGGAAAATCTTGTGGATTCGGTAAGTTCTGAAGAGGGTGGAGTGAATTCTTAAGGATTGGCTCTGTCTCAAGGGGAGCTTAAGCAGGATTGGTGGGGGAAGGAAATGCATACAAGCCATCTTGAACCAGCTGCACTGAACATCTGGTTTTACTGTCTCAAATGCCAACCTCAGAAGACTTTCCAAAAACGGGCTCTACCTTCTAGAGCACGTTTTTGGAAAGTGTCTTCTGAGGTTGGCATTTGAGACAGTAAAACCAGATGTTCCTTCACTAGAGTCCTATTTACCCAGCCAATTGTTTCCCTTTGCAGAGCAAAATGAACATGTGGTGTTTGGCAAGCTTTTGACCCAGCAGAGAGAAATCAAGCAGTCTAGCAGAGGCAAAGGCAGCTGTTCTTGGGAATAACATTGCCCACAAAAAATCAGAATACAGTGGAACCTCTGGTCACCACTGTAATCCGTTCCAGGATTGAGGTCGCAACCCAATTTGGTCTTGACCGGAAGCAAGACTGACTGCGCATGCGCATACAAAAATAAAATAAGGCGCAGAAGGGGAAATAGGCATGGCTGTGTTTGACCGCCACCCGAGGATGTGTTCGCTACCTGAGTGAAACATTTAGCGGATTTTTTAGTTGGCACCCAATTTGGTCGTGGTCAGAAGCGTTTGTGACCCGAGGTTCTACTGTACGGGTATTCCTCACTTAACATTCATTCATTCAGCAACTTTTAGAAGTTATGATTGCTGAATGAACTTACGGTCAGCCCTTGAAGTCCTAGTTGTTTCATTTCCCTGCAGTCACATGAACCACATTTGGGTCTGTTTAGTGTTTTTTTTTAGTTTTAATTCGATTTATATCCCGCCCTTCTCCACGAAGGACCCAGGGCGGCACACAGGAATTTAAAAACATATAAAACAGAATATACAAAATTTAAAAGCATATTGAATTACATGAAACAATCCTATGCTAAAAACCAAATTAAAAACCCCAATTTAAAACTATCTAAAATAGCCCCAGCGGGAGGTTAGGCTAGGCCGGCTTGCTGAAAAAGATGTGTCTTTAGACACTGGCGGAAGAGGCGGAGGTCCGAGATGGTACGCAATTCAGGGGGTAGGTCGTTCCAAAGGGCAGGGCCTGCCACAGAGAAGGCTCTTCCCCTGGGTGTCGCCAGTCGGCATTGCCCGGCCGACGGCACCCTGAGAAGGCCCTCTCTGTGGGAGCGGATCGGCCGTAGGGATGTATGGGGCAGGAGACGGTCTCGCAAATAACTAGGCCCCGAGCCATGGAGCGCTTTGAAGATGGTCGTCAAAACCTTGAAGCGCACCCGAAAGACCACAGGAAGCCAGTGCAGCTCGCGCAGGATTGGTGTTATATGGGAGTATCTCGGAGCTCCCGTTATTACCCGCGCGGCTGCATTCTGGACTAGCTGTAGCTTTCGAGTGCACCTCAAGGGAAGCCCCATGTAGAGAGCATTGCAGTAGTCTGCGTTTACAACTGCCCCTCAATGCCCCACAGCACCCGGTCTGGTGGCAGGCAGGTGGTGGCCAGAAGCGTCCGTGCCAAAAGAAGAGAGATGGGGCAGAGGGGTTGAAGTGGGAACAGTCCTTGGCTGACTTCTGACAATGGCTTGGATCCAGGCTGCTTCCTAGGAACTGCGTAGGATTGCCAGCACTGCTAGGCAGTCACGTGATGTTTTGTTTAACGACCCTGCGGGTTGGTGAGTTGTCCCAATTAGAGTCGTAAAGTGAAGACTACCTGTGTTCTGAATGTCAGCAAAGCCTAGTCAGGAACCTCCAGCAGAGGGCAGTGTGGTTACTTCTGCTGTGATCTTTTGAAGGTCAAGCATAGGATTGGGATAGGAGACTTAAAAAATTGAAAAGGCATTCGAGAAGCTACACTGGAAATATGAATTAAAACAACCGTTAACATAGCATCCCTTTGGTGGGGAGGAGCCGATATTGTCTTCTGAACAGGCTGATGAAATGTTGGGTGCGCTCTGCGTTAAATCCTCTCCTGTGCTTTCCCCCTTGCAGTCCGTCACTTTCAAAACAACCAGTAGGAACCTGGCCCGAGCAATGTGCATGAAGAACCTCAAGCTCACCATCATAGTTGCCATCGTATCCATCGTAAGTGTGGGGTTTTTTTCCTCCCCCCCCCCTCCCCCCCCCCCCCATACAAAGGAGAGGAACTCTGCCGGCTATAAAAGGAAATGACTCTTATGTCCTTTTATCCTTGTCTATAAATGAATGAATGGGCTGCAAGAGATCTATTCCCCTTATGGGAGGACATCCATTTGAACGAGAGAAATAGTGAGGCAGCTGTTCTGCTGCTGTGCAATTGCACACTCAGGCGACTGGCCTACAGATGGTCTTACAGAATAAAGAACACAGAATAACAGTTGGAAGGGACCTTGGGGGTCTTCTAGTTCAACCCGGCCTAGGCAGGAAACCCTACATCACATCGGACAAATAGCTATCCAACATCTTAAAGACTTCCAGTGTTGGGGCATTCACAACTCCTGGAGGCAAGTTGTTCCACCAATGAATTGTTCTCACTATCAGGAAATTTCTCCTCAGTTCTAAGTTGCTTCTCTCCTTGATTTAGTTTCCACCCATTGCTTCTTGCCCTGCCCTCAGGTGCTTTGGAGAATAGCTTGACTCCCTCTTCTTTGTGGCAACGCCTGAGAGATTGGAAGGCTGCTATCCTGTCTCCCCTGGTCCTTCTTTTCATTGAACTGGACACACCCAGTTCCTGCAGCCGTTCTTCCTATGCTTTAGCCTCCAGTCCCCTCATCACCTTTCCTGCAGTGATATGCAGAGGACGGAAGTTGCTAAACGTTTTCCTCCCCCCACAGGTCATCATCTACATCATTGTGTCGGCTGCCTGCGGGGGCCTCTCCTGGCCGAGCTGCGTGAAGAAATAGCCGCCTGAGCCGATCCACCCCATGAAAGCACATGCGCGCACAGGAATGTATGTCATCCAAATGTGGACTTTCACACTCTTCATCCTTCCAGGACACTCGAGAGTCTTTTTTGCCTTATCACCTTGTAAGGTATACTCCCTCAAAACCCAACGGATGTTTTTTCTCCGTCAACAAGCAGGACTTCCTGAAGGGAGAGAGAGGAGGGCAACGGACCAACGGGAGGTATCTAAAGTATTTGCATCCTCATGCTTTGCACTTTACTTGGGGGAGCAGGTTGGGGGAGCTGAAGGCCCCGTAGACCTTTGGGGGTGGGGAGAGGTGAGTGGGGACCGCCGAAGTCAACCAAGTTCTTGCTCACAGACCCAGGCCAGTGACGCGATCAGCTCTTTTACTAAAACGGCTTTTTTTCCTGCAGTGCCTTTCTTAAAACTCATGACAGGCTGTGGCTTTTTTTTCCCTTCAAAGCTTCCTTGGTGGCCCTTTTCCATTGGGGCGAGTGAAAGCGCTTCTGCTTTTCAACTTGAGTGACTGGTCAGTGTATCGTTATTAACGTTGCTGTAACATTGCTGCTATTCGTAATTATTTTTTTGTGTCTTGGGTTCGTCTTCTCGACTAGTTTGGAAATTACCTTTCCTACTGTATGGTTGTTCGCTCTGGCTTCATTTCCCGAGGTGTGTCTAAATGCTGTTTTAGCGCCTCGAAAGGATCACACTCTGCAAGTTTTAGTGACTACCCTCTTTCTTCTCTTTGAGCATGGTGGAGCTATTGCGCCTAGCTCAAAAAAACACAAGAGGACGGTGTTAATCCGAGTGGGATTCCCCTGAGCTGTTGATTTCTAAGGAGAAAGTTATAGAGAAGCATGAAGTATTTGAAAACCAATTTTTAATCTCAAAACTGCCGTAAATTACTTGTGGAAAACTTTAAAATCCCTCCCATTCGTGCATAATGTAGAGGATGAATCTTAAATAGGAAGATTCTTCCCCCCGTGTTGGCATTTTATGATCTTGTCTCTGCTCGTTCTTCTCCAGCATACTGCAGAGTAAAACTGGTGCACCCATCCTTGTTTCCTACAGTCATGGTCTTCCCCTCCAAATGTCTTTGCAGGAACAAGCCAACATTGAATTAACTGTGCATGTTTTTTAAAAAAAGATACGTCGATAGCAGTGGTTAATTTTCTATCATTTTGAATGCCTTTTGTGTAAACTGCTTCTTCCTCTTTTAATAAAATGCACTGATGCATTATTGTAAAATAAATCTAAATCTGTTTAAATAAATGTACTTAACTGCAGACAATTGACATTCAGTTTTTTTCAAGTCAAATACCTTCTTGACCGCTGGACTGATTTTTTAAAAGTCCTGGAGAAAACAGGATCCGAAAGTAAAGGAGGAAAAGAAATCAGTGGACTTGTGTCAGAGCTTATACTGAGCTCTTATTCACGATGCCGTCGAGGTTATGTCCCGGTGTTTGGAGGCCGTACGGATCTGGATGGGTAGTAACAAACTCAAGCTCAACCCGTCCAAGACTGAGTGGCTGTGGCTTCCGGCACCCCGTTTCAGCCAGATTATTCCAACTCTGGCCATTGGGGGCAAAACACCGGCCCCCGTGGAGAGGGCGCGCAATTTGGGTGTCCTCCTGGACTCCCGGCTGTCTATGGAGGACCATGTGGCAGCCGTGGCCAGGGGGGTGTTCCATCAGGTACGCCTGATGTGCCAATTGCGCCCCTTACTGGACCGGGGTGCCTTACACACGGTCACTCAAGCACTCGTCACGTCTCGACTCGACTACTGTAATGCTCTCTACATGGGGCTTCCCTTGAGGTGCACCCGAAAGCTACGGTTAGTCCAGAACGCAGCCGCGCGGGTGATTACGGGAGCGCCTAGACACTCCCATATAACACCAATCCTGCGCGAGCTGCACTGGCTTCCTGTGGTCTTTCGGGTGCGCTTCAAGGTTCTAACGACCATCTTTAAAACGCTCCATGGCTCGGGGCCTAGTTATATGCGAGATCGTCTCCTGCCCCATACATCCCTTAGACCGATACGCTCCCACAGAGAGGGCCTCCTCAGGGTGCCGTCGGCCGGACAATGCCGACTGGCGACACCCAGGGGGAGAGCCTTCTCTGTGGCGGGACCAGCCCTTTGGAACGACTTGCCCCCTGAACTCCGTACCATTTCTGACCTCCGCCTCTTCCGCAAGTGTCTGAATTCCAACTAGCCGGCCTCCACCTATTCCAACTAGCCGGCCTTGCGTAGCCTCCAATACCGACTCGTAGAAAGTTTTAAAATGGGGATTTTAATTCGGTTTTAGCACAGGCCCTTAGTTGAATAAGTTTTTTTTTTAAAAAAGTTTTATATGTTTTGTATGTTTTTTAATGTTCCTGTGCGCCGCCCTGGGTCCGTTTGGAGAAGGGCGGGGTATAAATTCAATAAATAAATAAATAAATAAATAAAGAACTGCCACATTGCCAGGAGCTTCATGTGGTAGCAGTAGCTCTCGGATTTTGTGGCAAGTTTATCAGAAGGCAGTGCCAGCAAACGATTTCAGGACCACCACCAGCAAACTGGATACATGTGTTACCACCCAGTGTGAATTACAAAAGTGGTCCAAAGTGATATTTTGCCCATAACCTTGTGTTTGATTAAACAAAAATAAGTGCTTATAGAACGATTTGAAAATCTGAAATCAAATTCCAGCCAGCCTTTATTTTACAAGTACACATCCAGTAATACTTATAATGTAATAGCCATTTTTGTCAGGGTGCATTCTGATTGGGCAAAAACATTTTATGGGGTGCCTGTTCAACATCTGCTTACACATTGTCTTACTTACTTCTACTGTCTGAGGATCCTTTGAAAACACTCTTGAGTGCCAGCTGGTCCATCTCTTTAAGTTTCAGCTGTTATTTCAGGAAGTATATTCAGGCAGGATAAAAGCAAGCAGAGAATGTTGTATAACCATTCTTGTTTAAAGTCCCCATCCTACTGCAGGAGATGACCAGTGAGCTCATTCACAAAGCATTTCAAGCAAGTAGTAGTTATACCTACTAATTAAGTCAGTGTGGTTACAATTAAGTGTTATTAACATTTCTGGATCAAAAGGAAATCACTCAGTTCAACAGCCAGGAAACAAATACAAACTGTCCAACTGTAGCAAGTGTTCATTCATTTGGCAAATGACTAACAGGAAAGCTTAAAATTGCTTCATGAATTCTCATTGTGTGTTTTTATGGGTCACTGCCTCTGCTTTAACTATATCAAAGCATTACCAATGCATTTGCTAAGTGTCAGTGTATTATTTTTCTCCCAATATCATGATGAATCTTGTTTGAGAGGAAACACTAATTGTCTTGTTTCAGGATAGTGTCTACTACAGGTAGTCCTTGACATGACTGTAATTGAGCTCAAAATTTCTGTTGCTAAGTGGAGACATTTGTGAAGCGAGCTTTTACGACTTTGTTATACAAAGTGATTTGTTACACAAAGTGATGTGTTACACAAGCAAAATGATTCACATTTGTGAAGTGAATCACTGCAGTTGTTAACAACATGGTTGTTAAGTGAACCTGGCTTCCCCAATGGCTTTGTTTGTCAGACGGACACAAAAGGTGATCGCATGGCCCCGGACACGGCAACCATCGTAAATATGAGTCACTTGCTGAGTGTCTGAATTTTGATCATGTGACCATGGGGATGCTGCAAGAAAAATGGTCCTAAATCACTTTTTTTTCAGTGCCGACGTCACTTTGAACAGTCACTAAATGAACTGCTGTTAAGTCGAGGACTGTCTGTTTATCTGTCTAGGTAAAGAAATCAGCAGGACGCAAATGTTGCTACTAAAGACAAGGTAGCACTAGCCCCCTTCACATTTATTAACTACAATATCAAGTCACATTGTGGCAAGAAGTAGGGTTGGCAGATGGGCCAGCTTGCATTCCCAGGTATGATTGTATTCTTGCATTTGGCAAACTCCAGGAGCCACGGATTTCATTTAAAAAAACAAGTTCCTTCATCCAAAAACAAACCTTCCCACCCACCCACCCCAACCCCTGGATAGTAGAAAAGACTTGTACAAAAGCAGAAAGGTAGATTTTCATATCAAGGAACTAAGTGACGATCATGAGAGAACGAAACACTTCCAAGTGCATTCTTTTTTTTTTTTTAGCCGGCAAAGGTGTTGCAACTACCCACACAAAAACTTGCCCAGCTAAAAGTTAAAAGGAAGAGAGCTAATGGGTAAATAAGACCTCACATTATCAGCCTGCAGGCAAACGGCACATAAACAGTCTTGGAGACAATGGGGATAACCAAGCTTTTAAGACATACTTGTGGGACAGATGATGCACTAGCTATTGTTTTTTTTTAAAAAAAAACCTTTTCAAGTTTTATAATAATAACCATAAAAGTAGTGAAGATACCTGTTCGGGACAAGTAAAAAAAATGGAATTTCCTAGAAAAGTTTTAAGTTTACACCAAGTGACATAAGAAACAGTCATTTCTATCTAGCTGCCTTTTGCAAAGGGGAGGAAAAAAAACACCCCAAAACCCCCACAGACCCAAAAACGTCTCATTGCCACAGGAGCGCCATCCCATGCTCTTCTTCCTTGTTGTGTACCATGAACGAATCTCCAAATGTGTGCCTCGGGCCACACCTGTACCTTCAGGTACAAGAACTACCGTAATCAAGGCTCAGCAGTTAAGACAAGAGTAGCAGGAACAAAAAAACAGCCAATCAAGGTCCACTGTCAAGACAAAGCGAAGCAAACATCCCAAGTTCATCATTCCAGTTTGTCAGGCGTGGGAGGAAATGGAGGCCTTAAGCATGTCCTCCTGCCCAGCCAGCTGGGCTGCTGTCCAGTTATATAACCCAACAAACAAGTCATTGTTCATTGTTCTCCTTTTTTTGGTTTGGTTCAATAACATCCATCTTTCCAAGAGTCGTCCACAGGTATGTTGGCCTTTGGGTATCTGTTGGGATGGACAGACAGATGTTTTATTTACACAACGCTTTAACAAACAGTAATCAGGAGACAGGAGACTTAGCGCACGAAAAATATGTATTTAAAAAAGCAAGTATCTTCTCCTATTTGTTCTGGCTCGCAGTCTGTTAGATCGCTGCAGAATAAAACTACGCGTTCTGACCTAGGCTTCCCCAGCAGCACTAAGCCGCTTTTTTCAGTGCCGTTGTAACTGTCCTAACGAGGACCTGACCTGGAGTGCTCACATTGCAGCCCTGGGCAAAAGGGCCCAGCAGAGATTAAACTATCTGAGACTTCTCAGGTAACAACTGAATGGAAAACTGCAAGTGACCTTCTACCGCTGTACCATAGAGCAGGAGTCCCCAACCTTTGCAACTTTAAGTCTGAAGGACTTCAGCTCCCAGACTTCTCCAGCCAGCTTTACTGGCTGGAGAATTCTGGGAGCTGAAGTCCTTCAGACTTAAAGTTGCAAAGGTTGGAGACCCCTGCCATAGAGAGTATTCTAACCTACTGCGCCTGTGTCTGGTTTGCCAACTGCACAGGGGCAGATAGCACAGCGCTCCAGAGGGTCAACGTCATTGCCCGGAGGATCATGGGTTGCCCTCTCCCCTCTTTGGAAGAGCTTGATAGCTCCTGCTGCCTTAAGAAAGTTCAAAACATCCTTAAAGATCCATCTCATCCTGGGCAGCCTTTTTTTTTTTTTTGAACTATTACCATCTGGCAGACGGTACAGGGTCATAAAAACAAGGACAAACATGCTGAAAAACAGCTTCTATCACAGGGCAGTAACTATATTGAATTCTACCGTAGTGGATTATTAATGCAATATCAGGGGTTGTCAATTCAATTGTATAGAATGTGAAGGAGGTGGGTTTTTATGTTTATAATGTACACTGAAGGTGGCGTTTAATTTCGTTGTACGAGGTGCAATGATAATAAAGTAAACTAGCTAACTTTAAACCATCACTAAAGGAACTGTTACAAGTCCAGGACTACCTGTACCTCCTCTGTATGAGCTTTTAAGCCTCACCTCTTGGCTGGCTGGCTCAACTTGCTCTTCAGAGTGGATGCTCCTGCAACCGATGCTTTATTTTTAGGAAGATTGCTTTTCGCTCCGGTGGCCACGCTGTTGCTCCGGTACACCGAACTGCCACTACTCGAAGCGCTCGGGTTCAGTGTGGAAGACTGTAGCTTTCGGACTCGGCCAGCCGGGCTAGCATAACCAGCAGATCTAACTGGCTGCCGTGGGGTGAGGAGAGTGTTAGCACAGGGGCCTGCTTTCACAGGCTGACGGACTGTCAGCGGGGACTGCCCAGCACCGGACGAATAGCGGAGCTTATTTGGAGTCAGACCTTAAAGCAGAAAGGAGGGGAAATAGAGACGGTATTATTAATAATTATAAAACAAGGGTCAATTTGGGGAGCGTATCCAAAAGGGATCAGAAGGAGAGAAATGTTTTCAGGCATATTCACACGGCTAAACCAGATCCAGGCACAGAAGTCAATTGAATCCACAAATTAAAACGTAATGGCCCTGTCCAGTCTTGTCCAGCTCTAAGGGGCTGTTTCTTAGCCAAGGGAGCCAGTGTTTGTCCAAAGACATTTCTGTGGCCATGCGGTCAGCATGACTAGGTCGAGAGGCACGGTTACCTTCCCACAGAAGTACTTGCATATTTGCCTGCTTTCAAATTGCTAGCTGGGCTCCGCAAATTAAATTAGTAGCCAATTCATTTGGCAAAACACGTGGCAATATGACTCATATGACAGCAAACGAAACTGCTGTATTCTGGACAGCTGAAATTTATGAACAGTCTTCAAAGGCCGCTCTAGGCAGAACACATTCGAGTAGCCTTCTTCTGCACTTAGTGCAGACTTCTGCACTAAGAATGACTGTGATCTGGTACTTTTCTTCAGAGAAGGCCCAGCTGATATCCCAAATGAAGTTGTGAAAGGCACTTCTGGGGTGTTGTGTTGTTGTTTTTTAAAGAGAGAGATCTCATTATTTCAAAATGTGCCAAATTTAAAAGCTGTGGCTTCTAAAAAGCAGATTTGGAAGCAATGGTGCTAGTTGCCATTGTATAAAGGCCCTAATTCTATCAGCGGGAAAAGATTTTTGTTTGAGATGCCTTTTCTTTTAAAGGGAAGTTGTACTTAGTGTTTATTGCACTTAATGTGTCAATTAATGTGCCAATTAAGTTGTACTTAATGTGTCAGCCACTTGTATGAAATGATAGGGCAGGGGTTTGGAATAGGAGACCTCTAAGGTCCCTTCCAGCTCTATTCTGAACTAAAAACGAAGAAGGTTCCCACACTTAAAATCATTACTTCAGGGAATGCACAGCCTCATTAAAACCTGTAAGATCTCTCAAGCAACATGCTATCTTTCCTACACTGGGCATCGCACTGACTGAAATGTCATGGGACACTCAGAGAAGAAGCAGCCAACTTACTGACGGATTCCTGATGGATTCTAGAGAGTCGATTACTGGGAATCTGTAAATCTGAGTCCAAGCTCCGGCTATTTCTTACTGACTCCAAAGATCGCAGACCGGTCCTAGCCAGGTTAGGCATGCTGTGACGCAGTTCCTCTGTGAATGATAACATAACCAGAACTGAAAAATCCAACTGCTGCTACCCTGTTTCCCTGAAAACAAGACTCGGAAGTAAGCCCAGCATGTTTTATGTGTGCACCTAATATAGGTTCTACCCCACCAAATAAGCCCCATTTAAGAGCCTGTGCAGCCGGCCACCCACCCATTCTGTCTGGTTGCTCACTGTACCACAGGGGGTGGAGCTTCCCCACGTGCCCCTCACTGGCTTATCTCCCTGAGGCAAGCTGGTCCAGGCTGCGTGAGTCAGCTCCATTCCCCCGCCTTGCCACCGTTTAGCCTCCTACTCCATTGTGGCCGTGAGCAAGCAGAAGTGGGCTGGTAGCCACAAGTGGTCCTGCTGGACGGGGCTGCTGGAGTCTCTGCTGCCACAAGGAGAGGCGTCGGGGCATGTGTGGCCTGGCTATGGGGGCCCTTAGGTGAGCCAGGGCAGGGTGTGCCGGGCAGCTCCACCCCCTTTGCCTTGTGGTGGCAGCACTGGCACACTGTGCTGCCTCCTGCCCCGTTGCGAGCAAGGAGAAGAAATGAGCCTCCTGTACATGGGGAAGAAATTAAGGCACCCCCAGAAAATAAGCCCTAGTGCTTAGTTTGGGGCCCAAAAGAAAATAAGACCCTAACCCAGCTGGTTCAGAAACTCAGCGAGATTCCGAAACGGGAGCACACACCTTCGTTCGAAGAATACTTTAGTCTATCTTGCATTGGGCTCTGCACGGTCCTCCGCGGGGGCCGGATTCGGGTATTTGTGGCTCTCCCGTAATCTGCGTTTGTGGACGGAGACTGGCATCGCGGTGAGCTGAGTGGGGATGGAGAGTATCTGTGGCTGCTGTGATAGGAGAAGGAGCAGTCATCGTCCTCATCTTCCAAGCTGTATGTGTCAAAATCCTGGTCACTGTAGGTGCCCCTGCGCAAGGAGTGTAAGGAGGCACTGGAACTGCGGCGGGAAACGGAGGCCGAGCTGGAGGCACAATCCTGGCGAAGACCTGAAGTGAAGCCACGGCCAAGAGAAGACATGGTTACTTCTAGCAATGCCAATTCCTGACAAGACAACTGATTAAATATGGCGTAAATTTCAGATGGCTGATTCCTGAGGGAACATTAGTCACCTGGAATGAAAAAAGATGCAGACTGGATCCCATAGATAAAGCACATAAATTCTGTGATCATCACTTCAGTTCATATGAGGAACAAGGGAGAATAGGAAATAGATAATAAAGAGGAAATAGATAATAAAAGACAAGAGGAACTAATAGGAGGGGAAATATACAACAAGAAGAAAGTGAAACTGAGAAAAAAGAAAGCAGAATGAGAGGGAACAAGGGCAAAGGAAGAAAGAGAAATAAGGTCAACTAGAACGAGAAGACCCAATTATAAGTGAAACAATGGAAGAAGAAATAAAATTATTGTCAATGAACATAAACGGATTGAACTCGACTATGAAAAGGAAAAGAACTTTGACCAAATAACAAAAATTAAAATTAGATTTAATTTGTCTTCAAGAAGACTAAGTTACTTCTTGATCAGGCTGTTTTAGCAAACCTGTGATGGTATTTTAATATTTCCCACGAAAGAGCTAGCAAAGCAAACATGAAGCCAACCACATCAGACGGGTACCCAAGGTAATGAAACCCACACGAAGCAACGGCAGCGTTTTCTGCTCGTAGCCTCAATCATTTTAAAGGCGCCAAAATGAGGGCTGCAATCTAGCTTTAACATCTCCACAGACACAATTAATCACAGAACAAGTAGTTTAGGTGTATTTCAGCACTTGTAGCCATTATCTGCATTTTGGGGCGGAGTAACAATCCCGAGAGTTTTGATGGTGACAGCATGTTGTACATCCACAGGCTTCCCTCAGACGTGTAGGCAAACATCAGCATATCAACTTTTTCGTTTTACAAATGTTTATGAGTTAGAAACCAAATGTCTGATGCAATATACCGAGCTATAAATGACCTTAGTTTACCAGAAACATAAGTGGGCTGCTGTAGTTCTTTAACAAAGGTGCAATTTTAAGGCTAAATGATCCATAATGAGATAGTCTAATATAACCTGCTCTAAAAACAAGACTTTTTCTTTCTTTCTTTCTCAATCTGGAGAAGAAAATACTTTCTTTTCTTCTCCAGATTGTTGCGAGCAATATGCTGACTCCGTAATTTTTTAGTGGGTGGGTGGGGTGTTTGGGTATTGCTATGTGTGGTGGGCCTGGTCTCTGGGTGTTCTGTGAATTTTGTTGTATGTGTAAACTGTGTATATACGTACAATGACAATAGAGTAAAGTAAACCGCTTAGAGAGGGCTGTAATGCACTGTGAAGCGGTATATAAGTCCAAGTGCTATTGCTATTTTCCCCAAAGATTGTTATGCTATGCTGGGACACGCATGTACTTCAGAAGCAGCTGCAATGAGTTCAAGAGCAGCTGCTTCTAGACAGAAGCCAAAGCAGCAACATAAATGTTACTTCATGTTATTAAACGGGGATATCTAATTTACTCGCAGGGACACCCAATTGCCCACCTAAGAAACTATCTGTGTGTTCTCTTGGGCTGTTAGAATGAGAGAAAATTCAGTAAGTGGAAAAACAATATTTTGTATTATTGTTTCTAAGGAAAAAACCCTCCTGCAAAAGGTTGGCGTGGAGACAGAAATCCTGTCCATTGCTTTCACCTACTTTCTTCCTGGAGGCGGGCCATAACTTGCACGTCGGTCAAGTCCTGCAGTTTGTAGCCCATTGAAATCGAGTCGTCTGAGGTACTAAGTTCACTATCGACAGAAGACTGAGAGCTCAAAGCTGAATGCACGTTCAAGTAACCTTAGAAAGAAGTGGGAGAGAAGGAAAAGGAAGGTGAGGGTGAAAACGCTTCAGATACAACTTTAAAATATACAATTGTATAAGCACTGTTGTCGTGCACATTTTTTTCCAGTTTTGCACTCAAAAAAGCCCTTACAAGGTAAAGTTTTTTTTCAATATTCAATAAGGAGGGAAATTGTCCTGCCATATAGAATTCTAACTGTAGAATTCTGTTATTAAAACCATCATTTCAGTTAATCTTTACCTATCCTAATGTCCCAGATGAATGGGCATTACTCCGAGCTGCCTCCTACAAACCTTTGGCAACTCTGTTTCTGTGACGTGCAGGAGAAGAAAAGGATTATGGCCTGTAAAATAATTTGGATGGAGCCACAGAGAGTCATCAAAAGTAGGTCAAACATAATTACATCGTTTCCTCTAGCACCAGAAACACAAAACTATTTTGTGTTTATGAATGCAAAGTCAACTAACTTTAGCTACAAAGTAATTTTAGTTTTTGTATTATGAGTGAAGGCTTTTCCTAACAGCATGTGGCTGAAGATGAGTCACCATCCTCTACTAAAGAAGAGCACACGTGCCAATATTAACATGTGTGGGCTTTACCGGATCATCAGTTCTTAATGTTTCAAGAGCTTCTTAGATTATATCAATCTAGATGACTCTCCACTTTCTGCTGCAGCTGGATGAGGATTTTTGAAAATTAATATTTTCAAATTCTGAGTGTAAATTTAAGACAATTCCCAAGGCTGCTGCAAAACATATTCCGTTTTTGGTTTGAATATTTCAGAGAAAAGTTATTTTTTAAAAAATAGGCAAGACAAGAAAACCAGACATTTTGGCCACCACGTTGTACTGTAAACATGTTACTAGTTCACAACTGATTGTTTCTAGCCCTCTCCTCAATATATTTTATAGGTCATTTTGACATAAAGAGAGGGGGGAGGACATTGTTTGCTTGACTGGCCAAAGTAGATTCTTATTGTTAGACAAGCGGGCTACTTATTAAAGTCCTGGACATGTGGAAAGCAGCAGTCGCTTAGTCATTAAACAAGTAACTTAGCTAATTACATGGCAAGATCTGTATGTGTTTAAGCAGGATAAGCATTCGTGACTAACCACAGCAATCTTAATTCCCTTCTAAGTAGCACCTTCATGTTTGTAATTCAGAGAGCAATTAAAATTACTAAAGTTGTGTAGGATCAAACAAGAGAGATTACCATTCTCAGAGTTCGCAACAGTTTTGATGGCTTTCAAAAATAAATTCAGAGGGAACAATGGGAGCAGATCAAAACTTAAAACAGACCTTACTGCCATTCCAATCTAGAGTGGGGGCTCTGCACTTACAGGGTGGATTTGATTTAAATCAAGTCAATTTAAATCACTAGTAAAAAGGCTTGATTTAAATCAACTCGATTTAAATCATAATTTTTAAACAGCAACTGTAATCCCTGTCCTGTAACAGCTCCTCCTCTGACCTGCTGTTGACTCACTGAGAGTCCCAATATTGAGAATATATAGCCTCATTCTATATAACTAAGCTCCATTTCACACTGATAAACTAAATTATTAATGTATCTTAAATAGGAAACTATCTTTAGATATATTTTATTAAAATAAATTTGAAAACAATCTATAATTTAAAATTTAAAAATATGATTTAAAAAATAAAATAAATAAATCATCTATTTTTATCCACCCTGTGCACTTAACATTCATTGGAGAAATAAAATTCTTGTTCCTTTCAATGGGAGCTTCCCTCCCAAAACAAATCACCATGTGGAAAGGTAATGGTGCAGAAGCTAATCAAGATCAAAGACTTAAAACTGCCACGCTGCAGCTCCAGTCTGTCTAGAGTTAATCCTGTCCAATCGCTGCAACTCATTTACTGAAGTCACACGAACAACTGCTAATTGTATAAATAACAGAAGTAAACTAGAACAGCAACTTGTCTGTACATAAATCTTTCTCAACCATGGCAACTTTAAGACTTGTGGATTTCAGCTCCCAGAATTCCTTGGCCAGCTTTGCTGTACAGCATTATCTTTGCTATATATTATTATATATATTCACCACTATTGCATTGCTGTACAGAAGAGGTGTCAAACTCAAGGCCCAAGGGCCACATCTGGCCCATGGGGTGCTTAGATCTCACCTGCAGGGCCGCCCTGGAAACAGCGAAGGACTGGCCTACGGTGCTTCTGCCAGTGAAAACGGGCTTCCAATCTGTTTTCGGCTGGGACAGCCTCCCGCAAGCCTCTGCCAGTGAAAACGGAGCTCAGGAGGGCCACACGCTCTATTTTCACTGGCAGGAGATTGGGAGCCTGTTTTTTGCTGGCAGACCACTCAGGCGACCACAGGCGCCCCTGACACGAGTGATGTCAAGCTGGCCACACCACACCTCCCCATCAAACACAACCTTGATGCGGCCCTCAATGAAATTAAGTTTGACACCCCTACTATACAGTATCAGCAAAATATGAGATTTGAGAGCAAAATCTGTAAGCATTTCTTTTTCCCCGTTCCCTAATTGATTAATGTCATTGGTGGCGCCACCAAGTGAAAGGAGAATTCCCAGTTCAGCAAAAAAAAGATGAATTTTCACATGACTGAGATCAAAATCATGATAAAGGTCTGCAAAGGGAAGAGATGCCAAATTTTAAGATTTGCAGAGCAAGTGCATCCAATTAAAAGCTGCCTGGTATGTAGGCAGTCACTACATGTGGATTTCCTCATTAGTTGCAGTTTGAGGACACTATATCATAATTCATTAATGCACCAAATATGAAACAAAATGTATTTTTAGGTTCGCTCATTGCTCAGAAAGGATTATTGGTTAGATAATTCAATCTAAATATTTAAAAAAATCATTTAGAATGTAATTTCTGTATTGCTCTTTGATCTGTCTTTAGGGAAGTGAAAACATTGAATTGGCAGCCAACCAGTTAAACTGGGCACAGTTTCTGTGACTGAAAGGAAAGAGGAAAGGATTACTATGAATTCCATTAATAAAAGGACAAAAATAATCAAACACAACAAGTTAGTGTTATAGGCTCCACTTGAAAAAGGCAATTCATTATTGTTTTTTATTAGAATGTAAAATGTCAGTAATTTAGTCTGAATAAGTTTTCTCTTCTCCAACCCAAATGTCCATGAAATATTTAGAAAATGGTCTCATGGTGTTTCATTTGTCCCTGTTTTTAAAAAATCAAGCATATAATAAAGCGATTGGCTTTTAAATGCTGGCTCTAAATTTAAATCAACTCTTTGTACAGCAATGTGAAACAGGTGAGCTTTGCAAGCTGATTCAGTTACCGTCTCCAAGGCAAACTGGTCATTCCAACTTTTGGAAAACTTCAGGCAAAGCAGACAAGAAATGTGTAGGTCTGTTTATTATAGACTTAGGGCTATAGGTAGTCCTCGGCTTACAACAGTTTATTTAGTGACCGTTCGAAGTTACAACAGCATGGAAAAAAGTGACTTATCGTTTTTCAGACTTACGACCATTGCCGCAGCCCCATGTTCACGTGATTAAAATCCAGATGCTTTGCAACTGAAGGTTGCAGTATTCTGGAGTCGTGTGATCCCTTTTGCAACCTTCTGACAAGCCAAGTCAATGGGACAACCAGATTCACTTAACAACTGCATTACTAACTTAACAACTGCAGGGATTCACTTGAAAACTGGGGCAAGAAAGGTTGTAAAATGGAACAAAACTGAACAAATGTTTTGCTTAACAACTAAGATCTTGGGCTCAATTGAGGTCATAAGTTGAGGACTACCTGTATAAGCTAATTCTCACCAACCGTGGGAGAGGATATATACATGCAAGTTAAAACATTTTCACACACATAAAGCAACACAAAGAATGCCATGCTAAAGAGGAGTCTCCATTTTCCTAAGGGATAATCAAATGCCCTGGGCCTGAAGGAAATGGGCCAGACAATGGTCCTTGATCACAAAAAGAATAGACCTTTTTTGGAGGGTGGGGGGGATCAAATTAGCACAAAGAAGCAAGATTTAAATAAGAAGATTTCTGGAAGCATTAGCTGGAAGAAGTCCTTAGATCAGGGGTGTCAAACTCAATTTCATTGAGGGCTGCATCAGGACTGCAGTTGACCTGGGGGGGGGGGGGAGGCTGACTGGCACAGCCAATTTGGTGGGCTTGGTCAGCTTGACACCACTCCCCAAACTGCTGGCATGTTTCCTCTTCGCACTGGGTAGACCAGGCCGAAGTGAAGCAGGGCAGCCCCTTACATTTTCCAAGCCACCCCGTGGACCGGATCCGACCACATCGCCTTGTGTTTGACACCCCTGGCTTAGATCATCACGTTAAACTGAACAAAGCAAACCAGGCACATCTCTCGGCATGCATTTCCCACCTCCATTCCTCTAAAAAATACCCCAGATGCCATGCCATACCTGAGCTACCGCAAGTTAGTAGTGGTTTGTTAGTTGATTTGTAGTGCCCAGGAGAGTTTAGTGCATTGCTACAGGACCCTGTGTCTGCATTCAAGTTATGCACACTTGGAGACGCCAATGGACTGCAATACAGGGATTTCCACCTACTGGCTAAAGGAAGATACAAAAAAAAGCCACAAATTGTTACCACGTTAAACACAGAAACTCAGATGAGGAGAGAGAGAGAGACAGAGAGAATGTCAAACCACATCTGCATGCGTTACATGCCAGACACACTCACCCCCTGAGTCATGATACAAACCAATAAATTCAATTTCCAATTATGGCTGACAGATTAATCTCTGGAATTAAAACAAATGAAGACAATCCTTAGTTCTCCATGGACTATCCTGCCGCAGCATCCGGGACTCGCAAGGGTCAGATTGATATACGCTGCGCTGTGAATTTTACAATGATCACCTTGGACATACTTGAGTCGGTTTGAAGTGCTAAAGGGAACTCTGAAAGATGAGCTGTGGTTCTTCTCTACAGCTTCCCAAATAACATGCTAGATGAGAAGATATCCAGTATTATGGCATTTCTCTCCAATGAAGAAATGCATAGTTTGCCATCTCTTATCCTGGAATGTGGATGTACATTAAAGTGTAAGTTTCCCAACTGGACAATCTTACAAGATACTAATATTATATGTCAAAAAATTTCAACATGAATCAAGTTTCTGGAGTTATCAAGGACAGATACAGGTAGGGTGGTTAATGAAAACATTATCTAGTGTGAAAACTGTTCTGGGGCCATTTCTCAAAATGCTTCTTTCTGGCTAGGTGTGATGGGACTGTAAAATTGTAGCATCAAGAACCCTCCAAAAAACTTGGCACAGAACTATTAAAAGCAAATAAAGGTTTTCCATCATTACCTAGGGGCTGAGATTTAAAACAATACTGAAAATTCAAAAAAGGGCGGCTATTTACGAAAAACAATCATTTTATTCTGATCTACATTGTCCTCATATTCTAAGAGTGGTTGATAAGTTTGTTTAATTTTTTGACAAACTTGCTAAGTTGTTAGTGTTCAACTTAACACACCAAAAAACCCTCAGTATTTAGCTAGCAGAGTGTTATACATTTTTTCTGTTTCCCCAAGAATGTAATATGATGCCAGATGGCAAAAGTTTTCATGCAAAAATCTTTCTAAAACTATTCTTCAGTTTACTATAATATTAATGTTTTCCACAGTAGCAAGGTACTCAAATTATAATCGTTCAGAGGGCAGCAACTTACAATACTGAATGTATTGTAGGTGTCAGAATTAAAGTAAGTTTTTATATTTTTAAGTACCATATGCCAACTAGTAAAGTTGTGTGTGTGTGTGTGTGTGTGAATAATGAGTTACATTAAAGGACTAATTGAAATGAAACAGTAACCCCCCCAGGTCAAACACAACCCTGATGCAGCTCTCAATGAAATCAAGTTTGACACCCCTGCACTAAGCTTAATATAACTGGGTTTGATCTGTATCAAGCAAATGCAATCAGTATTGTTACTGATCTTATGATCTAATTCATTTTTCTCCATTATTTCCATTATGCCGAGTTCTTTAAAAGTGCGATAGTATCAAATCACTCCTATCAGCTTCCTCGGTGATCATTGAAGGCTTCTTTCAAGACAAAACGTAGGCCTACCTTGGTCGAGTCTGGTGAGGAGGGTACGACAAGCTGCCTCGGTTTCAGGACTAGGGTGATCCAACACCTGTCTACACCATTTCAGGGGAGATTCCTTTTTATCAGTTGGTGGTTTTCTTGGAGAAACATACAGCCTTAAGCGGGAAGGTAAAAAGCTTAACTTGACAGCTTGCTGGGAGCAACTCTTTCAGTATCTCTATGCTTCCATTAGTATTTCACCAACAAATATTACAGCAAAGAAAGTAATATAAGAAGTCTTCCTCTTTCTTAACTATTTGGGGGTCAGACAAAATTACTTCCATCTTTAAGATGCAGCCAAATTTCATCGTTCATCCGATAATGAAATTATCTATCCTACTATACTTTCTCATAAGTCTGTTTCCTTTTCGAACAAACAGGTAGTCCCTGACTTACAACCACAACTGAGCCCCAAATTTCTGTTGTTAAATGAGACATTTGTTAAGTGAGTTTTGCCCCATTTTATGGCCTTGCTCACCACAGTTGTTAAGTGAATCACTGCAGTTGTTATGTTAGTAACATGGCTGAAGATTACAAAAGGTAACGATGGTGAACCTTTTCAGTACCGAGTATTCAAACTGGGACGCATGTGCATGCGCCAAAGTGCCAGAAACCCAAAGACCAGCTGGCCAGCACACACATGCCAGTTTTTTGGCCATTTGGGGGGCAGTTTTCAGGCCATTTTCAGGCTGTTTTTGGCCTGAAAAACAGCCCGAAAATGGCTGACAAATGGCCAGAAAACAGCCCAGAAAACTGTCAGTTTTATTTTACTGTTTTTCGGGCCATTTTCAGCCCATTTTTTAAGCTGTTTTTCAGGCAGTTTTCCAGTGCTTCAGCGCCAACAAAGACCAGCTGGTTGGCGCCCACCAGAATCCAGAATAGCAGCTGGCAATGACATGCGTGCCCAGAGAGGGCTCTGTGTTCCACCTCTGGCACGCATGCCATAGGTTCGCCATCACAGGCGATTTTAACAAAAATGGTCTAGCAACGTATCCTCTGAATGATCTCATATGAGTTAATTATAACTTTGAATCCCAATAGCAGAACTTATTCATTTTTTAAAAAAATCCAGCCCCTTTTTCAAGTATAGCCCCTTCCTACTTCTAGCAAGCATCTTCCACTGCCCAGGGGGGGAAATCCAATAATCCAGTCCTCTCTTTCATCTAATCCAATTATTTCTTCAATAACAAGCTTAAGGAATGGTTACTTAAGGAATTGTTGCTTAAGGTGACCTTTACATCTTACATTTTGCTATGTGTACAGATCAACTATTATGCAAACACCTGTAATACTAATAGAAATACTTTATGGAACTATATTTGGCAAGTCTTCACTCCATTTGGCAATCTCTTACAAGGAAAAGCGGCAATCTTCATTAGAAATATGGGCTTCCTGGTTTCCCACACCTGGTTTCCTTTCTGTTTCTCTTAAAACATTTTAGACCAGAAACTTTTTTCACAAATTAAATCGCTTTTCTTTCACACTGCCCATTTTCCTGTCATGCTGCTGCGCTGACTGGTGTTTTTGAGGGCCAGTGGACTGAAGAGAAACAGAATAATAATATGCTCTGGGAAATATGATTATAGCCTTATTCGCTCTTATCACGAATCCTTTAGAGCTACAATTTGTAATCGCATATAGTACATACCAGCTGTCCTCTTCATCGCTGCCATTCTCCAACACCAGTAATTCCACTTCATCCAGAGCTGTTTCATCCAAGGGATCTTCCGCGTTTGTGTTGGCTTCCTTCATTTGCAGAGCTGGCTCAACACCTGTGGCGAAATCTTCTAGCAACACCGTGGGGTTGCAATCCCAACGAGGGACATCGTTTGTGTTAGCATCGCTGTTCTGCATCTGGGTACCGCTCACAAATTTTGTGCCGGAGGGCTCTTGGTCAGAAATGTTTTCACAACCGTGCTGTATTATGCTCTCCTCTGCATCCTTTTTAAAGAACTCACTGCTTTCTTCTGCTTCTGACCTTATTTTACTCAGAGCTGAATGCAGGTCTGCCACGATTTGCAATTCCTGCTTATCCATTAGTACGTTGATGCTATTATTCATTTCCATGCCATTGAGCCTGGAATTGCAATTATCCACTCCAGCATCAGCTTGGCTCAGCATTTTGGCCTCCGGCACACTTCGCAGGCTTCTAGTTCTCAGCTGCTGGTTCTGGAGCTCAAGCCTCCTCACAAGCTCTTGCAATTTCCTCACTTCTTCCAGCTCAGGGCCCACCTGATCAGCCATTGACTCTGTATCAGGACCCATCACTGAGTTCTCTGCTGAGCTTCGGCTCAATTCCGTCCCAAGGCTGTGGTCCGGCTGAATTACACTGGTGCTCCCAGGAACAACCATCTTCATGGACCTCCAGAGGAATTTTGCTAGAAAGAGATACCACAGAAGGTGGATATTAAAGAAACAGTGAAAACACATAAACTATCGGCTTTCCTATTAATTAAAGGTATTCGGTGTGATGACACAGCAAGAATACCTTAGTGAATCTGAAAACAATTTAACTGCAGGAATAAGATAAGGTAAAGGTTCCTCTTGCACATGTGTGCTAGTCGTTCCTGACTCGGGGATGGTGCTCATCTTTGTTTCAAAGCCAAAGAGCCAGCGCTGTCCGAAGACGTCTCTGTCATCATATGGCCGGCATGACTAAACGCCAAAGGCACACGGAACACTGTTACCTTCCCACCAAACATGGTGCCTATTTTTCTACTTGCATTTTTACATGCTTTTGAACTGCTAGGTTGGCAGAAGCTGGGACAAGTAACGGGAGCTCACTCTGTTACGCAGCACTAGGGATTCGAACCGCCAAACTGCTGACCTTTCTGATCGACAAGCTCAGTCCCTATGCAAAAATACTATGTTTTATTTACACTGGCTATCTTGACATGGTCAACACTTCTTCGATACAAGCAGCAATTATAATGACTGCTATGAGATTCATAGCTAATCTGCACCTACTATGTAAGTTGACATTTATAATGACAACTTGTAAAGTAAATAATCTTCCCAAATCCAACCGGAGCTGCCCACATAGTAGCGCTTTCAACAGAAGCTTTTGTTTGGCAAAGTCATTTAGTAAACAATATACCCAACTCTGCCTCCTTAAATATTAAGGATCTAAAGGAAACTCAAAGAAAAGTGTTGCCTAAGTTTGTGCAAAAAGAAAGATTGAGAAATTAAAGATCTGAAAGATAAAACTTATTACTGCAGTTCCATATGGTAACAGTTTGTAACACTATCGTTTTGAAAGATTAAATATTGAAGGAAGAAAAACCGAGCTTTTCACTCATAGACTGTAAAAATGTGGCTCACCCTCACCATTTACTCAATCATGTTTCTTCAAGCTCTGATAAGAAATCAAATGAAATCTGGGAACGACAGCAGTTTAGTGCTTAAAGCCAGAAACGAAATATTTGGCATAGTCTGAGGAATTAGGTAGCCTATACATTATTATGAAATAAATATACATATATCACAGTTTGGGAAAATATCTTTAACACAGAATATTTTAGACTTCACTACAGCTCAACGCTCGTTTAGAGAATAGTGACATTGGAAAGAGAACATGTAGAGTCTTTTTTCTTGATTAATTATAAAGCAAGTACATAGAATGATATAAATAAGGACTCTTATTAATATTTTATTATCCCACTTTATTTGCTGTACACCAAAAATGAGGAAAAACAAAAATAACCCAGGTATCTATTTTTATCATTTCTATATCAAGTAGGACTTAATACAAGTAATATTGTTGATAATTTAAAACTATTCCTGTGCTCAGGTTTTCAAGTCTTGCAAAACAAAACCAATTTTTAAATTCCTAAGCATCTCCTGCATTAAAGCTCAAAATATAATGTCAGTGTGTGCACCATCTACAAGGCAAAATATGGGGGGATGAGTTCATCCCCTCATAATGTATTAGACAGACAGAGATATATACACATACATACATAAGTAAGCATATATATAAGAAATAATGCTGAATAATTTGGATCAGACACCAAAGGAGGAGGGAGTATTCTTTCAATAATCTTTCTAATCTAATTCCCAGTCACTAAATGACTATCCTCATGAGAGTTTTATGTGCTCTTAATGAGTTGGAAAAAAAGTCTAGCAACCCTATAATCTGAGTCAGATAATATGCATTCATCCACAAGAAAATAACAACGTTGTAAGGAATGGGTTTTTCTAAAAAAAGAACATTCCTGAGAATGAAACTGTAGCATCTCTCACCAGATATGGTAAGCTCTCTTATGGCCACGTATTTTCAAAGACAACTCATAGATCTCATTTTCACATCAAGACAAAACACTACAAATGGGTCTAATGCTACATAACACAATTTTCATTGCCCAGCCTAAGTTTTATAAAACAGTTCCCTTTTGTTAAATCAATTTACAAGGCCAACTAAAAAACAACAACAATGAAAACATACTATCGTATTTCACAATTTCTGGTCCTATTTCAAGCAGACTGCTGCAATCCAACAGAACCTGCCCACAACAAATGTTAACAGCAACCGAAAGGGCAGCATTCTGGCAGCATTCTAGCCTCCATTACCTTCACCCGTTCCAAAGAGTAAATTCTTACCAGCACATCTGTCAAAGACAACCACAGCGACAGAACCTCCCTGGTCTTACTGGATGACCTCACAGCCCGAGTCATCAGGAGGTGCATGGAGCTGAGGAAGAAAAGGATATATGCAGTGCCATCGCAACAGGGAGGGGAAAAAAGGGGTGGGGGGATATGAGACTACCTTAAGCTGCTACATAGATGCTTTCCCCTCTGCAATTAGGGGAAACTGTGGCCAGATCTCAAAGGAAAAAAGTCAGATTTTGCAAAGAGAAAAAGGAGAACATCAAGACAACCTGCCAAGAGAGAGCTCTCTCTTAAACACCCCCCAAGTAGGACAAAAGGTCTTCTCAAGAGAAATAGGTGAATGGAGAAAGAAAGAGGACCGATGCTGACCTTTGGGGAGTTTTAAGGACTACACAGTCCCAACCAAACAGGTGCAGCCTTATTTATTACTGAACCCCACCCCTATCTGGGGAAGGCTTTTGCAGGGAAAGAGGAGGGCAGGAAAGGAGTTCCCAGGAATGATATTGCCCCAAATTAAAGAAAAAGAGGGGAGGAACAAAAGAGCTACAAACTACATTACTGCCTAGAGAGGAGGTGAGTTTTAGCAAAGCCCATCTCTGAGAGGAGAATTTCTGTAGCTCAGAAGTGAACTGTGGGTGCTCTTTGAGCTTGGTGGATTTCTTCTAGATGTTTCATTACCCAGCTAGATGACCTCATCAGTGCTGGAGGAGAGGAGGTTGGAGGAGAAGGGCTATAGGACCCTTGGTGCTCTCTAAGCCTGGTGATTTTCTTGCAAACCTTTTATTGCCCAGTCTTAATAATTAACTAATAATAAAAGACACCTAAACTAGGTGACCTCATCAGTGCTGGAGGAAGGAGAATGACGATGACTATAAGATCCTTGGTGTTTTCTGAGCTTGATTATGGTCCCCATAATCTAACCCATAGTCATTGTCATCCTCCTCTTCTTCTTCCTCTCCCTCCTACCACTGATGAGGTTCCCTAGCTGGGTAATGAAACGTCTGCAAGAAAGCAACCAAGCCCAGAAAACACCAAGGATTCCACCGTTGTCTTCCTCCTCCTCCAGCACTGATGAGGTTACGTAGTTGGGTAATAAAACTCCAAGAAATCCACTAAGCTCAGAGAAAACCAAGGACCCCACAGTCCTCCTCTTCCTCCCCCACCCCCCAAACCCCACTCCCTCCTAGCACTGTCGAGGTTCCCTAGTCGGGTAATGAAAGGCCTGCCGAAAAAGCACCAGACACCCGATAGTCGTCTTCCTCCTCCCCCAGCACTGATGAGGTTACCTAGTTTGTTAATGAAAGATCTGCAGGAAATCTACTGATCTCAAGAGAGCACACAGCACACTACAGTCGTCGTCCTCCTTCTCCTCTAACCCCCTCTCCTCCAGCACTGGACGAGGTTCCCTAGCTGGGTAATGAAACGTCTGCAAAGAAAGCAACCCAAAGCCCAGAGACCACCCAGCTCCCCCTCCCCATCCAATAAAGACCACCCACCCTACATAGACAGAACTCGAATTCACCCAAATAAGCCACAAAAGAAGGTGGGGGAGGGGCAGCTGCCACAGGGCCCCAAAATCCCCTCAGAGTCACGGGGGGGGGGGGCTCTTCACCTGCCAGGCCAGGCCAGGACCCTTTCAGGGAAGCAAGGACGGCCTATCGAGAAGGATGGAGGCCGAGGATGGAGGGGGAGGGAAAGACCCGGCCCGGGAGCTTGGGGGTGAGGGGGAAACCAGGCCCGACGCCCCGCCTCAGAGGAGCCGATCGACCTTCGGAGCCCGCGCTCACCTGCTGCCGCCGCCGCCGCCGCCTCGCGCACGCGCACTCCGAGCCCGCCTCTGTTGTTGCCGCGGCTACACCCTCGCCTCCTTCCCCTCCTCGGCCCGATTGGCTAAACGTCGCGCCCTCATTTGCATAGGCGGGACCGGGGAAGGAAGGGGATTGGCTGCAAGGAGGGGGGGCGAGGGGAGGGGCGAGGAAGAGGCAGCGCGCTCCAGCGCAGACCTCCCGTTCCGCTGCCCCCGCCCCGCCCCCTCCCCTCAACTAGGCGCTCAAACCCCGCCGCGAATCTTTGGGACGAGTGGGGTTTAGTGCGCCTGCGCGCCGGGCTGCAAGGGGCGCGTGGAGTTTCTCGCGTGGCTGCCCCGCGCCCCGTGCGTGGGAAAGACTCCGTTGGATATAGCCCATTTGTAGCCAAGCCAAGTTTAATGCACAGATATGAGAACAGAACAAAATAGAATAAGGAATAGGAATAGAATAGAATGGGATGGGATGGAATTGAATAGAGAATAGAGTAGAATAGAGAATAAAATAGAAAGAATGGAATGGAAAATAGGAATAGAATAACAACTAGGAATAGAGAATAGAGTAGAATAGAGAATAAAATAGAAGGAATGGAATAGAATTAAGGAATAGGAATAGAATAGTATAGAATAAAAATAGGAATGGAATGGAATAGAGAATAGAGTAGAATAGAGAATAAAATAGAAAGAATGGAATGGAAAATAGGAATAGAATAACAACTAGGAATAGAGAATAGAGTAGAATAGAGAATAAAATAGAAAGGCATGGAATAGAATAGAGTAGAGTAGAATAGAATAGAATAGCATGCACAGTGCAGAACAGAGTAGAATAGGGAAGAGAAGAGCTGGAAGGGATCGTGGAGGTCTTCTAGTCCATCCCCCTGCTCAAGCAGGAGAACCTATACCAGTGGTTCTCAACCTTCCCAATGCCGCGACCCTTTAATACAGTTCCTCATGTTGTGGTGACCCCAAACCATGAAATTGGTGTCTCGGTTCCTAAGACCATCGAAAATATGTGTTTTCCGATGATCTTAGGCGACCCCCGTGAAAGGGTCATTCGACCCCCAAAGGGGTCCCGACCCACAGGTTGAGAGCCACTGACCTATACCATTTCAGAGAAGTGACTTCCAGTCTCTTGTTAAAAACCTCCAGTGATGGAGCATTCATGATTTCTGGAGGCAAGCGGTTCCACTGGTTAATTGTCCTCCCTGTTAGGAAGTTTCTCCTTAATTCCAGGTTTCTTCTCTCTCTGATTATTTCCCAAGCACTGTTTCTTGTCCTGCCCTCTGGAGCTTTGGAGAATAATGAATAAGGGGAAGGAAAGTGCATTTTTGTAAACGCACTCTGAGGGCAGTAAAAAGTTATTAAAAATTAACATGCGTTTGCAGAGGCTTAGCAAGGAGAGACTTGAACCTGTGACCTTCTGGATAAATTATAACTTTTAGCAGCCCCAACAGAGGTGGCTCTAATAAGGGATGCTGGAAGTCGTAGTTCAGTGACATTGGGATGGGATGCAAACCCTCAAACTCTGCATGAAACTATGAACCAAGTGACCTGTTTGAGATGGAAGGCTATAGAGAATGAATGAATGAATGAATGAATGAATGAATGAATGAATGAATGAATGAATGAATGAAGGTTCTTGTTATGACCCATCAAGAACACCAGCAAATATTTGGAAGAGAAATAGTGTTGAAAGCTAACATTTCCCCCATGAGTTTATCATTCAACAACTGTACAAGAGTTTTTTTAAAAAAACCTTCAATTTAAATATTTTGGAATGCTGAGAGAATAAAATTCAAATCAACTTTCTCCAGGTTCCATTAAGTGTTCTAATTCGAATTAAAGCCTCTTCAGCAAACATGTATGCAGCCTCTGAACATCCTAATCTTTCTGGGAACCCATGGTCTATTTCAAAGTCTTACTCAACTTGGTGTGCTGAATATTCCGGGAACTGCCACTTCATGGATTCCCAGGCTATATGGGATGCCTGGAGATTGGCACTGGGAATTGTGCGCTTGTTACATGCAACAACGCAAGAACCTAATCTTAATTCTTTGGCCAGACTGTCTCTTGTCACCCAGAGTGTTTTTGTAACAAGATCCAAGCATTGTGCTGATTGAAGGGTGGTTTATAGCATCTCAGCAGTGCCCCCGGGCCTCTTTGGCGCCTAAGACACCAAACCAATATTGCATTGGGAAATACATCACAGCATTCTGTTGTGACCCACCAGCAGCCAGCAGAGCCGGTAGCAGAGTCAGACAGTGAGGAGGTTGGGGAGGAACCTGGGCCAGTCCTGGAGGCTGGGGAAGGCTCGGAGGAGGGCTCTGCATCAGAGGCAGAGACGGGGCTAAGGCTATCTGGCAGTGATCAGGTGCCTACGGAGCAGTGAGGCAGAGGGACAGCTGGAGCCTGTTCCCATTGTGCTCATGTGCAGAGCTGCCAGAAGAAAAGAACAACTCAGAAATCAGGGTAGACTTGGGAGTAGTGTAAATTCACAGGTGGAAGGTGAATGGGCCTTCCCATAGGAAATAAAAGAGGAGCGAAAGGGGAGTGGCCTTTTGCAGGAAACCATTCGTTCATTCGGTCTTTAGATTAGTTTCAGGAGTGTGAAGATCTGTCCGTCAATCTCAGAGACTCTGTGCCCAGTCTTTTCTTGCACAGCACCTCATTTGGAAAATACTTACACGGCAGCTTTCCAAGCTAGATAAGGTCTGTAGTCATAAATATTCCTTTGAAAGACTGTTTGCCAGGCCTTTGCTGAATGTGAAGGAGAGGAATTCACATTCGTTTAATAAAAGGGGTTTTGTCGGGATCGGGACTCTGCCTCCTGCTTTTTGGAGAAGCCTAGGTGAGAACACATTCAATGAAAAACTCCGATCATCTTCTGTACAGAATATTTATTGGAACCGAACGTGGCAATTTAGAATTTGTCTCAGAAAAAAACAACAGAAAGGCAGAGAAGAACAGTACAGCAACAAAAAGCAAAATTTTGTAATGACCCAGCGGTGCCTGTCTAAAACAACCTTTCCGTGATACAAGTCCTCAAGGAAATTGAAATAGACAGTTCAGTTCCGTCTAAAACATCCCGTGCTGCTTAGGTAAACTCTGTGTGCTGTTTGCAAAACTCCACCTTTGCACAATGAACAGGAAGCAAAAGTTTGCCTTAACAAGAAATCAGCAGAAAAGATAAATATTTATTTTAAAAAAAAAAAAAAACAGACCTCACCCGACTTGGGGTTTTCTTTTTATTTCCCGTGTTCGTAAACAGCCTTGCCCAACTGAGATGCCTTTGCAAACTCTTAAGACTACCGTTCCCATAATTCTCAGCCAGTTAAGCCCTACGGGGAAAATGGAAATAGGTGTCCAATGTAACTGGAGGAGGATGGGTTGGGCAAAGCAATCATTTCACACCAAGGGCGAATACTTGTGAAGGTAGGAATTGTTTATTAGGTTAGATTTAACGTAGCTAAATATGACCTTCCCGCAGGCCATCAAAATATCGTCCTCAGCTTTAAGACTGAATAATCAAGGAGTCTTATCTTGGTTGATTTTCTCCATTAACAAAAAATTTCAACGTGGCCTTGTAGATGAAGTATTTGGTATGAATGAATGGATCTTCCTGTCTCAGTATTATAGGGCGAAATCCGGTTGATGTCATTTTTCACCTTTAACTAACTACTTTTTCTACCATCGTTCTTAGCAAAAGGAACCACTTAAGGAGGGAAAGAAGAAAAAGCATGTCCAGTTTGACTGATGATCCTGCTTCTAACCCTCTATTGGGAACCAGTATTGTTGTGGCCCACCAGCAGCCAACACAGCTGGTGGTAGACTCAAGACAGTGAAGAGGTTGGGGAAGAGGTTGGGCCAGTCCTGGAGTCTGGGGAAGGCTCTGATTGAGGGCTATGCATCCGAGGCAGAGAGGGGGCCAGGGCCATCCAACAGTTATTAACTGCCTTTGGAGTCGGAGATCAGTGGGGCAGAAGGACAGCTGGAGCCTGTTCTCAATGTGCGCATGCACAGAGCTGTCAGGAGAAGGGAGCGGCTAAGGAACAACGGTTGACTTGGGAGTAAGGCCACAGGTGGAATAAAGAGGAGTGAAAGGGGAGTGGAGTTTGCAGGAGACAATTAGTTCGCTTAATTAGTGTGAAGATTTGTTCCTGACTCTCAGAGACTCCTTGCCAAGTATTTTCTTGTACAGCTGTTGTGTTTGGAAGATATCGGCCTGGCAGCTCTCCAAGCCTGATAAGGTCTGTGGTTGTCAATTCACCCTTGAAAGACTGTTTGACGGGACTTTGCTGGATGTGAAGGAGAGGAATCCACATGAGCTTCATAAAAAGGGGGTTTTGTCGGGACATGGAGTCTGCTTCGTGATTTGGTGAAGCCTCGGTCAGAACAGGGAGAGACAATTGTGACATAGCTGCAATGAGCAAGCTGCCAACGTCTGTTGGCGCTGTTGGCATCTTGGAATCGTGTGGTTGGGAAGGTGAATTCGGATGCCCGTTTTTTGACCTTGACTTTCAAGAGAAGAATTAAAACACTTCCTCAATACCAATCGCTCCTATCGAATGCAGACGACCTTCCCCAACCATCATCTTGGTTGCTCTTCTTTGCACTCTTTCCAGACGTGGAGACTCTGGAAAGAGTGCAAAGAAGAGCAACCAAGATGATTAGAGGACTGGATACTAAGACATATGAAGAACGGCTGCAGGAGCTGGGTATGTCTAGTTTGATGAAGAGAAGGACCAGGGGAGACATGATAGCAGTGTTCCGATATCTCAGAGGGTGCCACAAAGAAGAGGGAGCCAAACTATTCTCCAAGGCACCTGGGGGCAGGACAAGAAGCAATGGGTGGAAACTAACCAAGGAGAGAAGCAATTTAGAACTAAGGAGAAATTTCCTGACAGTTAGAACAATTAACCTCTGGAACAGCTTGCCTCCAGAAGTTGTGAATGCCCCAACCCTGGAAGTCTTTAAAAAGATGTTAGACAGCCATTTGTCTGAAATGGTATAACGTTCCTGCCCACGCAGGGGGTTGGACTAGAAGACCTACAAGGTCCCTTCCAACTCTGCTATTGTATTGTATTATTCAGGGGAAATGGCTTTGGAGATGCTCCACATCTGTCTCCCAATATTCCCTAAACAAATTATAGGCAATCTTGTGCGCAGCTTCTACATTCATTTCATAAAACAATAGTGTAGGGTTATTGGAGATGTTATAGCAGGGGTCTCCAACCTTTGCAACTTTAAGTCTGAAGGACCTCTCCAGCCAGCTTTGCCAACAGCTTTGCTGGCTGGAGAAGTCTGGGACCTGAAGTCCTTCAGACTTAAAGTTGCAAAGGTTGGAGACCCCTCCGTTATAGCATTCTCCCTCCTTAGATTATCATGCATGTTGCTTCTTTTATTTCCAAAATATACACAGCTAATAGCTAATTCTACTGTCGATTGAGCCTCTGTTCCCATGCTGAGTAGCGTCCATAATCTTTTCCCATGTAATGTAAGGCATTTAACGTAGGAAAAGCCTATTTCCACTGTTTTGCACTGGTAGTTGGAAATAGGAAATGGCCCAAGTTAAAACTGATAATAGTGTGCAGAAAACAGAGAGTGAGAGAGAGGCTATGTATCTTTTCCTCTTCTGCTTACTGTTTGTTAAAACTTCCAATATACTCATCATAGAAAAATGATCACATATATTTCCTCATATCTATATCTAAATGCTCCAGATTTTTGGTTAATATACAAAAATATATTAAGCTACTAACTAATTAGCCAGTTGAAAGCTTCAGTATAATTCTCTTCACTTTGAATCTGAAGAGAACAGGTGTAAAGGAATTAAAACTCGAGAATATTGCCAAAAGTATGTTATCGCACATATAAGCTTATCCTTTTAGAGACATGCTACAAATATCTAAGAAATTAACCGTAACTGATTTCCCAACAATGAAGAATGCATAATCTCAAACAGAATCAATTATTCCCCAGAGAGACAATTATGATAGGAGGGGGAACTATTACATTGGTAGACAGAAGAAGCTGCCTGATACCGAATAGGACGATTGGACCATTGAATTCAATGTTTTGCAAACTTTGGAACTTTAAAATGTGTGAACTTCAACTCCCAGTTCACACATCTTAAAAGTTTTGCCGCGTTTGAAAAACATTGAGTTAACTCAATAATTTCTTCTCGGGTAAAACAAGAATAAACACAAAGTAGTGACTCTTCTGGGGTTTTGGATTGCAAATCCCATCAGCCTCAGCCCATGGTAAAAAAAAACAACAACTGCAGAAAACGTAACCTCCATGCCTGATGCATGGCCTTTCAAAATCAAAACATTCCTAGGGATGCTTAGAGGTGCACAAAACATTGAAATTCTTACTTCAAACAATTCTGGAGTGTTTCAAGCTGAAAAAGCTCCCCAAATTCCCAGAAAAAAATAGTATTTTGTGCCTGACGCCTTTGGAATCAAAACATTTTGCACATCCATTTAAAACCCTTTGCATTCAAGGCACATATTTTGGAGTTGGATGTCTCCTAGCTGGGGTTAGAAGACTTCCCATGGATAAATGGAACAAGAAATGTTCTTGATAAAAATGATTCAACCTCCCTCCCTCTTTTTTTTCTTAAAAAATAGATAATCCTGCTTCCTCTCCTTCCTGGTATGAAGCCTTCTTTGATCAGTTGCTGGTCAAGTTGAATGAAGATATCCAAGGTGCCTTCATGGAAGGAAGGACAGAAGGACTTGTGGACGAGCAACCAAGACTGAGGAGGAGTCCCCATATGCAGCCAGTTGTAACCAAGGCAGTAATACATCCTCTCCCTGATGTAGCATCCTCAATGATGTAACTTCAGTGTTGTTGATTGTGAGTCACTTGGCCTGCCTGAAGATGAAGAAGGAGGAATGGCTGGAGGAGAAGATGCTTGCTGGATCAAAGAGTCCTCAAAAGAACCCAGGATTACAGATGAAGGCAGATGTCTCTCTTCAGGCAGGCTGGTCCAGTCCATGGAACCTAAGGAGAAAATTGGACAGGGAACGTGTCAGCTAGGGTGACAATCAACAGGTAGCAGCTTGCTCAAGAGAGAAATAAGGACAAATTTTCTGGCAGCAAGAACATTGAATCAATGGAGTAGCTTGTCTCCTGGAACTGTAGATGCTCCATCATGGGAGGTTTCAAAAATAAACTAGACAACCATTTGACTAGGGTGGCATAAGTCTTCTGCCTTGAGCAGGAAGTTGGACTAGAAGACCTCCAAAGTCCCTTTCAGTCCTATGGTTCTAGGTTCTGTGCTTTAGGCAGGATCTGTTGTGGCCTATCAGCTGCCCACTCCAGCAGCTGAATCAGAGGAAGAGGAGGAGGTGTGGGAGCCAGGATCAGCATCAAGGCAATCTGGGAGCTCCAAGAGAGAAGGGAATGGAGCTGGCAGAGAGAGAGAGACAGACAGAGGTGGAACCTGGACCATCCGTCAGCCCTCAGATGGAGAGTCAACAGTCCCCAGGTCTGGAGGCGGCCGATGAGGAAAAGGAGGAACAGCTGGGTCCAGTGCCTGACTCATGGATGCACAGAAGGCAGAGGAGAGGAGAGCAGTGGAAATCTATCAGCCGGTCCTGTAGAAGGAAGAGCCACCACTGCTACCAAGGCCCCACCCTTGCTCTGGGGATAAAAGGCAAGGGGTGAAGATGAATAGATATGGCAGACAACTATTGGCAGACGGACTTGTTAGCCTGCGAGAGAAACTTTTTGCCGGGGCTGCCAGCATTCCTAATAAAGGAATCTTTTGTGTTCAGGCCAGAGGGTTTGTCGTGTTTGGGGATCTGGGACAGAACAGGATCTCTGCCAACCTCCTCAGATTTCTAGATCTCTAACCCTTGCAGAATATGCTCACCTAAAAGAGCTTCTCGTAGCACTTATCACAGTGGACAATATCCCGATGAATGAAGATATGCTCCAAGAGATCTCCCATTGGCTTGTGGCAGATTCCGCACTGCGAGAGAAAAAGCAAGATAGGTGCTCTCTACTTAGCTGTGGACGTGTCCTTTTGCGAGTCTGTCTTAAAATGTATATTGCTCTGCAGCAAGACAACTAACAAATAACCAGCGGCTGCATCTGTAATGTATTTGCCATGTGACTGAATCAGACCATGCATGAAGTCACAGGCTAAAGCTTAGGAGGGACAGACAGAAATTGTGAGTGATGAGGACATCCCATTATGTAGCTAGGGAGTGAAGATTCTCCCTTACTTTCTCCTCCCGACTTATTTATCGGTATCCCGTCTTCATTACTTTTATCAAGAACTCAACTCAATTCCAGCATGCCTCCTATTTTCCGAACTGTGACAACCCCATGAGGTGACGGGTTGAGAGGAAGAGAGAGTGATTGGCCTAAAGTCATCCAGCAGGCTTCCGTGGTTAAGGTGAACTCATAGTTTTTTGCTTTCTAGGCTGGTACCTTAATCCCATGGCTCTGGAGCTGCATGTGGCTCTTTCATCCCTCTGCTGTGGCTCCCTGTTGCCTCTCGGCTCCACAATTGATAGGGCTTTCGGTAGTGGGAAAAGGAAGCCATGCTAGGAGGAGACTCTGTGGTGTGGGAACCAGACTTCTGGTCAGCTCCAGAATTGAACGGGGAGATCCCGGCTAGGACCTTTGTGGCTCTTTGAGTGTTTAAGTTTGCCAACCCCTGCCCTAGACCAAACTGGCGCTCCTTCATAGCTCCGTGAATACCACATTGATCAGGCGCATCCTTACTTTGAAGCAGTATTCATGGCAGCTGATGTTGAGGTTCTCGATAGATATCTTGGCACAGTTGCGGATTACTCGGCCACAGTAAGTACAAATATCTTCCAAAGTCCTAGGAGAAGGAAGGAAAGAAGATGACGACAGTTGACCAAAGACAGTGGTCAACGTGCTTCTAGCTTCGTAGACCTTCATGGTGAGGAAGATACACGGCTTTCTACACCACATGCAACTCAGAGAGCTCTTAGGAACAAATCCTCCTATCAATAAGGTGCAAATTTTGTGGTGACTTATTGGAAGGCAGAGGTGCATCAAGCATACTTTCTTAACGTCAATATCTTCTGCTATGTGTGAAATTGCAAGGCAGACACCTTGTCTTTTGCCTCCCACTTTAAAAAAAAATCACACAAACTATAGGAAAAGGAGTGACAGAACCTGGAGGGGCTGGAGTTAAAAGAGGGATCAGCCCAGAATCCCTACAATGAAATTCAAGGGAGAAAGGATGGATTTAGTTAGTTTGTAGCTAACTAAATCCATCCTTTCCCCTTTGAATTTTGTTGTCCCTTAGCTCAGGGGTCTGCAAAGTTGGCTCTTTTAAGACTGGTGGACTTCAACTCCCAGAGTTCCCCAGCCAGCCAATTCTGGGAGTTGAAGTTCACCAGTCTTAAAAGAGCCAACTTTGCAGACCCCTGCTTAGCTAATTCCAAGCGGTTGCTAAGTGTCCGTTGAGAAGATTCCCATGCATCAGCATCAGTAGCAATACATCCGTTTCTTTGGACCTTCATTTGTGGACCTGATCTTACACACCTGACACTGACTTCTTCCTACAATTCTTCTGCATGTGCTGGATTTCAGGCTTACAAGCTCTACTTAATTAATTATTGTTGGCTGAATTCACACAACACCACTGTTAGCAACTCTGGGTTCAGAACCAGTGTTACAACTCTGGTCCCTTAACCAGTGTTAGAAAATAAATGCGGAATAGTGTAATTCACCGGACAGTAAAGAGATACGTTGCTGTAATCACAAACAAACTCTAAAACAGTGATAGTAAGAAAATAAATAGTCTTTACTTTGTAGCAACTAAAATGCTTCTTCCGACTAACTTCTCAAACAAATAACAGTCCTTCACCAAACAGAGTTATCTCACAGTGATGCAAAACAAATCCTCCTTCTTCATTATTCGGCTTCTCAAACGGCAATCAGGAAACACAGGAATCACAAGGAATCGAACAGGGAATGAGCTGCGTTCCTGACCTTGCTTATATGGTAGAGCTGATAATTACAGCCAATCAGATTGTATTTAGTTCTTAAAGCTACATAGCTCCTTAAGAACATAGGCTCATATATATTGTCAACCCAATATAAGGCTGAATAGCCTAACAACCACGAAAACCTAAATCGAAAATGATCCCTCTAGTCACAGAACACTTCCCAACGAAACCTTGCCAAGGGTAACTCACCCAACAAAAAATAGTACGTTCTCCCAAGATGTTGAACCCCAGGACCATCCCATTTCCACCCAGTTCGTGAAAACGTGGCACTTGCCTGCTTTGAAAGGGATCCCATATCAAACCACAACAGAAGCGACCTGCCAAAGGTTGGCTTTACCTTTTGGGAGATGTGTTGTTCAGGTAGGCGGTACTGCTGTAGCTTGGATTCTCCAATTCGGACAAGTCAACCAAGCTGCGGCTGGAGAAGGAAAGAGGGAAGACTCCGTCACTGTTACACTGCCCGTTTTTCAAAATTACTAAATCCAGGAGATGTTGTTGTTATTTTTAATGTTCCTGAAAGAGTTTTTTTCTCACGATTAGGGAAAAGAGTCAAAAATGAAAACTGCGGGGCCCCATGTAGCATTCGATAGAATGCATACAGTTTTGGTCACCATGATGTAGAAAAGACGTGGAGACTCTGGAAAGTGTGCAGAGAAGAGCAACCAAGGTGATTACGGGACTGGAGGCTAAAACATATGAAGAACGGTTGCAGGAACTGGGTATGTCTAGTTTGATGACGAGAAGGACCAGGGGAGACATGATAGCAGTCTTCCGATATCTCAGAGGGTGCCACAAAGAAGAGGGAGTCAAACTATTCTCCAAGGCACCTGGGGGCAGGACAAGAAGCAATGGGTGGAAACTAATCAAGGAGAGAAGCAACTTAGAACTAAGGAGAAATTTCCTGAGAAGTTAGAACAATTAACCTCTGGAACAGCTTGCCTCCAGAAGTTGTGAATGCCCCAACCCTGGAAGTCTTTAAGAAGATATTAGATAGCCATTTGTCTGAAATGGTATAGGGTTCCTGCCTAGGCAGGGGGTTGGACTAGAAGACCTACAAGGTCCCTTCCAACTCTGCTATTGTATTGTATTGTATTGAATGCTGCATTATTCCATGATGTCTTTCTGGGAAAGAAATTTCATCGGAAAGCAAAATAAAAAATTCTGGACAAAGAGGAAATGTTTAATTAAAGATGAAAAATCCCGGAAACCTTCAAAGCAATTTGCCTACTATGGCACACACTTTGCATTGAACACCTTGCCATGAACTACGTCTGCAGAAATTCAGAAAGATGACACTCCCACCAACACTGATGGGACAAGCCACTAGGATATAAAAGTAAGAGCTAACCCCCACTCCCTTCTAGCACTGATGATGTTGTCTAGTTTGGTAATGAAATATCTGTAATAAAACCACCAAGCTCAGGGAGCACCAAGGACACCACAGTCCTCTTCCTCCTCCTCCACTCAGCAAACACCACTCCCTTCTGGCACTGATGTTGTTACCTAGTTAGGTAATGAGACATCTGCAAGAAAACCACCAAGCGCACTTCCTTTAACCCAAAAAAACATATAAAGAAGAGTTGCAGGAGCTGGGTATGTCTAGTTTGATGAAAAGAAGGACTAGGGGAGACATGATAGCAGTGTTCCAATACCTCAGGGGCTGCCCCAAAGAAGAGGGAGTCAAGCTATTCTCCAAAGCACCTGAGGGCAGGACAAGAAGCAATGGGTGGAAAGTTATCAAGGAGAGAAGCAACTTACAACTAAGGATAAATTTCCTGACAGAACAATTAATCAGTGGAACAACTTGCCTCCAGAAGTTGTGAATGGTCCCACACTGGAAGCTTTTAAGAGCTTTTAAGCTCTTCCGCCAGCGTCTTAAGACGCACCTTTTCCAACAAGCCGGCCTAGCATAACCTCCCGTTTTGACTGTTTTTAGATAGATTTTAATTTGGGGGATTTTATACTATTTTAGCACAGGGTATGATTTAATTGCTTTTTAAAATTTTGTACTTTTGTTATATTTGTTATGTTTTTTAAATTTCCTGCGCGCCGCCCTGGGTCCTTTTTGGAGAAGGTGCGGGGTATAAATTTGAATAAAACTAAAACTAAACTAAAGATATTAGATATCCATTTGTCTGGGTTTCCTGCCTGAGCAGGAGGTTGGACTAGAAGACCTTCAAGGTGCCTTCCAACTTCTGTTCTGTTCTGTTCTGCTCTGCTCTGCTCTACTCTACTCTACTCTACTCTACTCTACTCTACTCTACTCTACTCTACCACTTTCTTCCAGCACTGATGAGATTGAGATTACCTAGTTAGGTAATGAAACATCTGCCAGAAAACCACCAAGCTCAGAGAGCATGAAGAACCCCAAAGTCCTCCTCCTCCTTTACCCCGCAAACACCACTCCCTTCCAGCACTGATGATATTACCTAGTTAGGTAATGAAACATCTGAAGAAATCCCCCAAGCTCAGAGAGCACCAAGGACCCCACAGAGAGACCATTGGCATGCATGGTATTTAGATGCTGCAGAAGACCCGAGTGAACAAAAAAAATATACATTATCGAATGTAAAGATAATAGGAGAAAATAATAACAGGAGAAAATAATAAGAGAACTCAAGTCTAAATGTGAGCCCCAATAAAACAATAAAAGCAAGCAAATTCTTCTGAATAGCAAAACATTTTTCTGCCTTGCAAAAGGAATTGCTGGCTTGCCTTCCTTTCGGTTTCCTCACCTGTTGTAACGTGGAGAAGAGGACAATTCCATGCTTTTGATGGATTCTTTCACAAAGAGGAGGCCTTTGCTGCAGGGGGAAAAAAGAGAACTACATTTCAGAGGAGGCATTGCTTAATAAGGAATGTGGTGTCCGGTATGTTGAAAAGCTAAGGTAAAGGTAGAGTCGTTCCTGACTCTAGGGGGCGGTGCTCATCTCTGTTTCAAAGCCAAAGAGCCAGCGCTGTCTGAAGACGTCTCTGTGGTCATGTGGCTGGCATCATTCAACACCGAAGGCGCCCATAACGCTGTTCCCTTCCCACCAAAGTTCGTCCCTATTTTTCCACTTGCATTTTTGACATGCTTTCGAACTGCTAGGTTGGCAGAAGCTGGGACAAGTAACGTGAGCTCACTCCATTACGCAGTGCTAGGGATTCGAACCGCCAAACTGCCAACCTTTCTGATCGACAAGCTCATGTCTTAGCCACTGAGTCACTGAGTCTCTTTAACAGATTAACAGAGTTGGAAGGGACCTTGCAGGTCATCTAGTCCAACCGCCTGCCCAAGCAGGAGATCCTACATCTGCCTCTACCTAGGATTGAACTCACAACCTCCTGACTGGGAGGCGAGAGCTCCACCTCTGTTGAAAAGCTAGTTCACCCCCCCCCCCAAAAAAACCCCGTCTTTCTTCAGTATACGCTACCCTGATGCAGAGGAATCTGAATCATAGTTAGAAAAATTCTTCTGTTCAAAGGAAGCAGCCTCGGAATCAGTCAAACTCCTGCAACAGAAAGAAATTTGAACAACATAAAATCCTGTTTATAGATCCGGATGCTCAAACTTGGTTTTCTAAGCAAGATCATCTCACTTCATCCTCTCCTTGCCAAAAGTCAACAGCGTGCAAGCAAACACCAGGATAACAAGGCATCTACTCATTCAGGTAAATCCTGCAGGTTCCGAGATGAGGCTCTTCGCCTGCAGTAGCATGAATGAATCCCCACAAAATCTTTAGGAAGGGCAGTTTACACAAAAAGAAGGCAACGAATCAATGGCTCCGATGCCCTCTGCAGGATGATTTGAGATATTGTTAAAAACAGGGCCAGAAGATGACTAATCCGCGGCTTTAATCAGAATAGAGCCGGAAGGGAGCTTGGAGGTCATCTAGTCCAACCCCCTGCTCAAGCAGGAGACCCCATACAATTTGAGACAAGGAGTTGCCCAGTCTCTTCTTAAAACCCTCCAGTGATGAAGAACCACCCACAACTTCTGAAGGCAACTTCTGCTCCCTGGGTTAATTGTCCTGACTGTTAGGAGGTTTCTCCTTAATTCCAGGTAACCTCTCCCCTTGAATTAGTTTCCATCCATTGTTTCTTGTCTTGCCTTCTGGTGCTTTGGAAAATAACTTGATTCCTCTCTTCATTGTGGCAGCCCCTCAAATATTGGGACCATGTCACCCCTAGTCCTTTTTTTTTTTCTCTACACACCTTAGACCAGGGGTTCCCAAACTTGGCAACTTGAAGACTTGTGGACTTCAACTCCCAGAATTTAGGAGTTGAGGTCCACAAGTCTTCAAGTTGCCAAGTTTGGGAACCCCTGCCTTAGACTATCCTACCTTGTAGGATAGTTGCAAAGATAAATGTGTACCCTAAGTTTAGAGGGAAATTTACTCTTTTTTTGGTACCTTCAAATTAGTGTTTAGTTCCTGGCAACTGCCTGGAGAAGTCCCTGCAGTTTTCTTGGCAAGATTTCCAAAACAGCTTACCATTGCTTTTTTCCTAGGGGCTGATTGAGAATGACTGGCCCAAGATCCCCCAGTTGGTTTGCTGCCCTGATTTTCTTTTTAAAAAGATTCTAATAATTCACGTATTAGTTAACATTAGGGTATTCATTCTTAATCTTTACCTTCCACTCTCTGTGTCACAGATGTCCTTATAGAAAGGCACTCTGTGGCTTTTGGGTACACTGGTCCCAGCATCTCTGAAAGGGTAGTAAGACATGCTAGGAAGAAATAGATATGTAGACATGTATTAATTCAAGTCTTAACAAACAACAATACAACAAATTGAAGCAGTATATGAATCAGTATGAATCAATATTGGCTTCGGCTTTATATGATTGTATACTGTCAGAAATTCGTTGTTTTCTAACCTAGCAAATTGTAACCTTCATACTGGATGGCATTACTGCAAATGCTATCTCACTGCTGCGTCTCGCTTCTGTTCTTGGCTTCAAAGCTTGGGACATTCTTGAAAACATAGAAGAAATTGTTACACGGGAATGTGATGTCCCATAGATAAAGGAACCAAACTAGGGAGTTTTCCTGGCTCATAAATCCTTAAAGCATTCTGCCGATAAAACAACTTGGCAAAGGAGGGCAGCCACCCCCTACACAAGGCTATAGGAATCCTCCACAGATAAGGTAGACAGAGACAGGAGCTTGAACAAAAGAAAGCTTTAAAGATCACGTTGGTAACGAATCTTTGTCTCTGATTGGATAAACATTGTTTCTCTCTGCCTAAAATGTATATAATATTCTGAGCCCCTCTTCCAGGGGGTGGCTATTCCTTACATGCATTTTGTTCGTATGTTTTGGATATAGTTTGCTCACCCAGCTTTTGCTATGGCCATAAATAAAAGCTGATATTTTTACAAGCTTCGTCTCGAGTCTCACTCTCTTTGGCATTTCGGTGGCTCGAGGAAACTGCTGGAACCTTACAAAATGAAATGATGAAATGAACATACAAGAAAGAGAATTCCAGATAATAAGATCCTGCTTTCCTTTTTCTAAATTCTTTAATTGGGCAGCTGTTCAGATTAATGAGGCCTTTCAATAGACAAATCCCTTCTCCAAACCTTATGAAGATATACATCCCCCTAAAGTGAGACATTTGACATATCTTCTCATCCCTACAAATGGCCCACTTCTTTTGATCTCCGACTATTACCTTCGGCTGTTGAAGGGCTGGCTGTACAAGTAGGATGCTATTCCGTTGTTGAATCCCAACATTCTGTGGTTGTAAACTTGATTGCCCCTGTTTGTTCCATTCCTAGACTCTGAAGATCTGATAAAATGGCCACCTTGGTGATCCAGATGTGGAAAAACCCTGAGATCAATGTCCAACACAAGGAAGATTGTAAATTGGAGTTTCTGTGATTGGTCTAACATGCTAAAAGTAGTAGGTCACTCCCTCTCAGAGGACAGTTGGTTAGAAGGTTACTTTCCAGTTTATGAATGACCACTTTAGGTCATTCATAACTATGGAAGATATCTGGGAATGAGTGGCATCCTCCAGATGTAAAGAGGTTGAGTGGAAAGGAAAACCCACCACATCTGCCTGGGGTTCAAAGAGGCCATTTCAAATAGTTCGCAAAATGACAAACTATTAATAATGCTAACAAGGACGGAAATGGCAACCAAGATTCCAATCCTAACCATATCTACTTGGGAGCTAGTGATTAGAGACCAAAGGCTCTAGCCTCCAAGTAATATGCTCAGAATTACGATGAAGTAGAATATATTAAAGGAAAGAGAACATGAAAATACCCTAAAGAAGAAACACAAACCCTAGAAATGACTCCAACCTTAAAGAAAGAAAAACATTGATAGAGATGTAAGTAGGCCATTTCATGAGTTACTTCTCATGAAATGCGTTCAGTATAAAATAATTCTTCAAATATCACTCAAAAATATTTGGCTCCTCGAAAAGAACTCGAGATGAAGAAGATAAAAGCTAGAGCACAGTTGTTGAGGAATCTAGAACCCCAAAAATCCCAAAAATGGGAAGAACTTGGAGGGGGGGCAGAAGATCAGAAATGAGGAGGAGAGAAGGATGAACAATGCATAATAAATATCATTCAGTCTTAAAAATATGCCTTATCATACTTCTTTGTAACATTGGTCAATTGACTGTGATAATGCAGGTTAGATTTTCTATCAAAAGGAAAGAAGAACACAATTAAAATTATTCTAACAGGGAGATGCTTAAGATCAACTGGCAAAGAGACTGCTCCTTGGGCATCTCCTGATCAAGATAAGCCATGATCTATAATCATCAAGATAACAAAGGTCTCTAAAGTAAAATTAATTTCAGGTTCTAAAGGATTGAACATCACAAAACAAAAAACATAACACAATGCAAGAGAAGAAAAACACTCTTTATGCTGTCTAACAGCCAAATTGCTTAGAACAAATTCACTGATTACAAGGAACATAAAAGTTAATATGCCGAGAAAAAAAGGATGCATCAATTGACAAAAGGCATTGTAGAATAATTTCCTATTATCCTTTAGTGAAACTTCACAAGGCATGTGAATACTCTTTTAATAGTAAACCTGGCTGTGTGCGTCACTCTCAGAAGGGCATGGATGTTTTTAATTCTAACATTTGGCACCCTCCATCCAGGAAAAAAAATATCAGATTTTGGTATAGTCTAGGCATTCCCTTTAAGGAAAGAAGGAGATGGCTTAATCTGAAATATTAAGACTTAAATATATTGAGACTTCAAGACTTTTTAATGCAGAGATGTTACTGAGTTGACGAATCTCACAGTTTGCAAAGTTATACAAGTAGGAAACAAGGTTTGATGTAGAAACCTTAACAGATTAACAGAGTTAGAAGGGACCTTATAGGTCATCTAGTCCAACCCCCCACCCAAGCAGGAGACCCAACACCATTCCGGACAGATTGCAGTCCAGTCTCTTCTTGAAAGCTTCCAGGGATGAAGCTCCCTCTCCTTGCAGAACTAAAATCTAAACTAAAAGAAGAAGGGAAGAAAACAGAGGAGGAAGATGAGAACTAGGAACAGGGAACTCCCCCCCCCAAACTAAAAATGAAGGATAGAAAAATAATGTGATGAGCCATCCCGTGCTCCCTGACTCCGTTTAAGCTGGACTGTCAAGGAACTGAGCCTGAGATCATCAAGCAATGTGGCAAGCATATTCCTAGCAATAAGGAAGGTCTCTCTCCATTTCTTCTACTTAAGATCATAGGTGTCCATTCCTAACGGCAATAACACCAAATGATAAAACTATGTCTTGTGACATCCCAACATGTGTTTTGTCACTTGCCACCTCCACCCCAGTGGGGGTATTTATGCCAAAGACCTACCTAACACTCTTTTTGGCATGAGAGCCCAGTGTTGTGGCCAGCCAGTGGAGCTGGCTGGACAGTAAGGAGGTTGAGGAGGAACATGGGCAAGTCCTAGACTCTGGGGAAGGCTCTGATGAGGGCTCTGCTTTGGAAGCAGCAATGGGGCCAAGGCAGTTCTCATCTGCCTTCGGAGCTCACCCTGTTACGCAGTGCTAGGGATTCAAACCGCCGAACCGCCGACCTTTCTGATTGACAAGCTCAGCATCTTAGCCCCTGAGCCACTGCCTCAGAATTTAGAAGATTCCAAAATGATGCTTACTTCCTTGTTTCTAACCAATGCCCAGAATCAGCTTGCTAATTGCAAAGGCATAACAAACAGATCGAGGTGAGGAGAATGCATCCTTTCCACCTGCCATGTTGAATCAAGAGGGATTTTTTTAAAAAAAACTGAGCCTTTTAAAGAAACCATGAAAAACTTGGAAACCAAGAAACCAAAGGACTGTACAATCATAAATATGGGAGGGCTGTGGTATTTCTTCATTTACTGAACAAGGCTGAAAACGTCACATCTTGTTCCTGAGAGGGTTTTTTTTATATCTTCTTCTTCTTCTTCTTCTTCTTCTTCTTCTTCTTCTTCTTCTTCTTCTTCTTCTTCTTCTTCTTCTTCTTCTTCTTCTTCTTCTTCTTCTTCTTCTTCTTCTTCTTCTTCTTCTTCTTCTCCTCCTCCTCCTCCTCCTCCTCCTCCTCCTCCTCCTCCTCCTCCTCCTCCTCCTCCTCCTTCTTTGAAGGTATTTCAAAGCCAAATCTGCTTTCCTTGAGTTGAAGGGCAGGAAATGTAACATAAAGCAGGACAATGGCTCTGCGCAATGCAGTGTCTCACTAAGCTGCCAGGAGCCGAGTGCCAGTTCCTTACCTGTCTGAATCTTCGCCTGTTCTCTGATCTCTGTACTGGTTCTGTGGGGAGGTAATTCTACTCTCTGTAGTAAAGGAAGTGTACCTGCCAAGGAAGAAAAGAGAATGTCTATTTACTTTCTGTGCCAACTCAGGAAGCTCAAATTGCTCAAGGAGCTGCTGATTCTGTTCTACAGAGGAACTATTGAGTCTGTCATCTGTAACTCCATAACTGTCTGATTTGGTTCTGCAACCCAACAAGACAGACAGAGACTTCAGAGGAGAATCAGAACTGCAGAAAAAACAATGGCTACCAACCTGCCTTCTTTCGAAGATCTCCACGAGTCAAAAGGTGGGCTGTGAAAATATCTACAGACCCCTCACATCCTGGACATAAATTGTTTCAACTTCTACCCTCAAAACGATTCTATAGGGCACTGCACACCAGAAGAGCTAAACTCGACAGTTTCCCCCCGAATGCCATCACTCTGCTAGACAAATAATTCCCTCAACACTATCAAACTATTTACTAAGACTGTATTACTATTATTCTTCTCTTCCTTCCTAGTACCTGTCTCCTCCCACTTATGACTATAACCATGTTGCTTGTATCTTTGCAATTTATATTGTTTTATTTGTTTCCTAGTATGGTTTGACTGCTTATTAGTAACCTATGACTATCACTAAGTATTTTATCCTATGGTTCTTGATGAATGCATTCTATTTTCTTTTTCTTTATGTATTCCTACCCTCAAAACGATGCTATAGAGCCTTGCACACCAGAACAACTAGACATAAGAACAGTTTTTTCACGAATGCCATCACTCTGCTAAACAAATAATTCCCTCAACGCTATCAAACTATTTTCTAAGTCTGCATTACTATTAATCTTCTCATCATTCCTATCCCGCATCTCCTCCCACTTATGACTGTATGACTATAACTTTGTTGCTTGTATCCTTACAATTTATATTTATTGTTTCCTAGTATGATTTGATTGCTTATTAGTAATCTATGACTATCACTAAGTATTTTATCTTATGGTTCTTGATGAATGCATTCTATTTTATTTTCCGTTAGGTACACTGAGAGCATCTGCACCAAAGATGAATTCTTTGTGTGTCTAATCACACTTGGCCAATAAAGAATTCTATTCTGCTATCAAAAACCCTTCCAGTGATTCTCATTTGAGCAGAAACAGGTATGGCAGATGCATCAAAAGGACTGCTAAGCTTCTGTTCCTGCCAAAGAGAGGACAGGAGCTTCTACAGGTAGTCCTTGCTTAATGATGCTCGTTCAGAGGCTGCTGAAACTTATCGTGACATGAATAAGTGGTACTTATGACCAGTCCTTGAAGCTGAGGCTATTGGCATCGCTCCTCTGGTCATGCGATTGCAATTGGGACATTTGGCAACCAGCCTAGATTTCTGACCACCGCAGAGTCCCACAATCACACGATTTGTGATTTTTGTCCATCTCAGCTGGCTTCCCAGAAGCAAAATCAATGGGGAAGCCAGCAGAAAATCAGAAGGATCCCACGAGGTCATCGCTTGACAGTATGATCCTCACTTAATGATGGCATTAATATGGTCCCGACTACCATCGTTAAGCAAGGACTACTTGTAGTTTCAGCAAAAGACGATCACATTGTACCTCATTTCAACCAGCAGGAATCCTTTGCTCAAACTGTACATGTTGTACACAACATTTTGCTATTCCCAAGTCAGTTTTTGTTACTGAATACCAAAATTCACCTGGAAATCTCCACATCTGATTCCTGCCTCTTGGGAATACTTAGTTCACACTGGATTCCAGTGGTACTCAGATTACTTTCCCCAGGTTGTAGCTCAGACCTGGAAAAAATAATAAAATCCCCCCATAGAAGAGAATACTTTTAGCTCAGCGTTGACTGAGAAGTCCTTGGTGTTCACCAAGCTAATCAGGCTAGCACTGATGATGTTACCTAGTTTAGCAATGAAACATCGGCAAGAAAACAACCAAGCACCAAGGACCCCATAAAAATAAGAAAATTGGCAAATCTGTTCCTCTTAAACTTTGCTGAATAGCATTCTCAGGCCTTTTCCCGCAACCTCCAGTTTTATTGGTGATTTTTATTCTTTTTCAGTTATGCTTTTAAATGCAAAACATTAAACTGCCACAAAAAGTCATCAAATTATTATTATTTTCTTTTTTTCCCTTCTAGCCTTCTGTGACTCATTCAAAATGGAAAGCCAGGCACTTTTTCATAAAGGTGTTATAGGTAGTCCTTGACTTATAATCATGGCTTTAGTGATTGTTTGAAGTACCACAGCACTGAAAAAAGTGACTTATGCACAGTTTTCACACTTACAACTGTTGTAGTATTTTCACGGTCATGTGATCAAAATTCGCTTGGAGAGTGGCATGTATTTATGAAGGTTGCACTGTCCTGGTATTACGCAATCACCATTCGTAACTTTCCAATACGGTTTCCGACAAAAACAATGGAGGAAGCTAGATTCACTTAATGACTGCAGGTTTCACTTAACAAGTGCAAATTGTTTGCTTAACAACCGTGGCAAAAAGGTTGTAAAATGGGGGGAAATGTCAGAATATTCATGAACTGGAATAGGGCATGGTAACAAGGTCAGCCAATGAATAGGCAGAGCAACTATGTCAGCCAACGAGAGCTGTTTGGAACCTGAAAACAGACTGGAGTCTGGGCATGGCTATAGCTCTGAGTCGTGCTGTGAAATGAAACTGCCTGGACTTGTCTGCTCTGAACTCTGAACTGAAACTGATCTCCTTTTTCTACCACGTTGGAAGAATCTGCTGTTGGCGTTGTACATTTATTCATGCGTTGTGATGTACATAAAGAAGTTAATGAATCCTGCTGAATCAGTTATCTGTGTGTGCTTTCTGGATTTGATTTTTGCAACAAACTCTGATACAAACTCTCTTAACAACAGCCTTGCTTAGCGATGGAAATGTTAGGCTCAGTTGTGGTCATTAAGTTGAGGACTTGCAATACAAATCTTTTACGAAGCAGGCTAGTGACAGTGGCTTTCGGATATTTGTCCCCTTTCTCCTCTGTACCTTTGTGAGTCAAAACCCTCATTGTGGTCCAGGTGAGGAGATGTCCTGTAGCCCATTCCTGTGTATATGTCAGCGTTTTCCCTGGTGGAAAAGGAAGTCAGAAAGATGAAGAATTGGACATGTCACTGAAAATAAAATGAGTTTGGTTGCTTTTCTCTTCCCTCCTCATCCCTTCTCTCTCCCTTTCTCTCTGTCTGACTGTCTGTCTGTCTCTCCCTCTTTCTCTTTCTCTCTTTCTCTTTCTCTCTCTCCCTGTCTCTCTCTGTCTGTGTCTCCCTCTTTCTCTTTCTCTCTTTCTCTTTCTCTCTTTCTCTTTCTCTCTGTTTCTCTCTCCCCCTGTCTCTCTCTCCCCCTGTCTCTCTCTCTGTCTCCCTCTTTCTCTTTCTCTCTTTCTCTCTCTTTCTCTCTCTTTCTTTCTCCCTGTCTCTGTCTGTCTCTCTTTCTCTTTATCTCTCTTTCTCTCTCTTTCTTTGTCTGTGTGTGTGTGTGTGTGTTTCTCTCTCTCTCTCTCCCTGCCACTGTCTGTCTGTCTGTCTCCCCCCCCCTTCTCTCTCTCTTACTCTCTCGGTGTGTGTATTAGCCTGTGAGCCTATGGATAGATAAACTATTCTTACTTTTTGAAAACTGAACAGGAAGGTTAATTAAAATGCACAGTCAATGAAATCACCTTTTTTGGATATGTTTCCATGGAGTCACAAGCCCTCTGCTAAATATATTTGTTCTATGCTTTGTTGTTCCCGTAAGGTAAGGATGTTATGGATTTTTGAGGAATTATTTATAGCACCATTCCTCCAAGCTGGTCAATTTTCTGGGCCTACAGGTCCCATTATCCTCAGCTAGCAAGGCCATCAGGTCTAGCACACCTGGCTTTGTTGTGCCGCCAAGAACTTTGGAAAATTCAAAATAAATAACGGATATGCTTGTTGGGACTAAGGCAAGGATTATCTAAATGCGTTACTTGGAATTATTCTTCTGGCATAATCTTGGTTTTATGAATGCTGAGAATCTCCCTGAATTCTTACTTTTCTGTGGTTGGCTGATGATGGCAGAATTCTGCAGCTTTTGAGTCTGGATCCTTAAGTTTTCTTTCTCCATTGGTAACTTCATGTTTGTGTTCCAGGACGGATCTGTTGGAAACAAATAATTGTCTCCTATGAAGATCCTGTTTCCCATTTTTATTTATTTATTTGTAAAACGTATTGGCCACAAGATAACTCTGGGCTGCTTTACAATAGTAAAAGAGAAAAACTATACAAACTAAAAGCATAAATTAATTGATGTATGTCTCAAAAGAGGAGGGTTAAATCATCACTTATCTTGGGAATTTCAATTGAACTCACCCCATAAGTTATTAACATAGAAGGAAGAAAATAGCCTGCCCCTTCCTTCATCCCTCTCCCTTCCTCCCTCCCTCCCTCTCTTTCTCTCCCTCTCCCCCCCTCTCTCTATCTCCCTCTCTCTATCCCCCCTCTCTCTCAATCTCCCTCTCCCTCTCCCCCCCCTCTCTCACTCACTCACACACACACACACACACACACAGAGAGAGAGAGAGAGAGAGAGAGAGAGACAGAGAGACAGAGAGACAGAGAGACAGAGAGACAGAGAGGTGGGCTCCTACCAGTTCGGACCAGTTCTGCTGAACTGATAGTAACTTGGCAGCCTGTGTTGCTGGAACCGGCAGTGACCCAGGCCTGCCACGCTTCCCAAACTGGTTCTCCTACGGCAACGCCATCTTGATTTTCGGTTCTGCGCATGCGCAGAACAATTTTCATTGCAGAAATTTAATTTTTCCACCCTCCCATTTTTTTAACGTTTTGCGCATGTGCAGACTTATTTATGTCGGAGCAAGTGTGCAACCACGATTTATGTGCAAATGCGCAAAAAAAGTTTGCACGCCGAACCGGCAGTAATGCTGGCAACAACCCAACACACACACACACACACACACAGAAGCATGGTTGTTTCCCATTTGGCACTCAACATTCCCGCATAAAAATATATATTTGCTTGAAACTGCCTTGGATTTAATGAACCTTCATGTTGAAAAAGCCCATAGAGCATCAAACATTTTGCACATCGCTAACAATCAAACAAAAGTGTTGTTTGGACGAGAGCTTACTTGTCAAAAAATGTATGACTCTGCATTTCATTCTTCTCACTGCAGGTAGAAAACAAATGACGTTAGAAAACTTGCTTTAGAATGTTTCAGTTTTAGACATGTGTTTTAAAGAAAAAAAACATTTCTAAAATTAAAACGTTTCCTGGATAGAAATGACTAGTGCTATACTAATGTGTAAAAGTAAAAAGTTGAGGTTGTAATATTATCTTGTACTGTGCTAAAAGGTGTCAGAAGTTAACATTTTTTTATATGTTATAAATTGGTCCCACCAATGTCCTCTCCTGGCCTTGCAACCTATAGTCTGTTTCATGGGGCATTCAAAACATCTCATGTTCATAACTGAGGCTTAAAAAGCTGCCAAGTTACTCCATTTCTCCTTAGTCTTTATAACTGGCTGTGTGTGTGTGTATGTTCCAGCATAATTTTGGAACCCCTGGGCCACTGAAATGAAAAGGACTGAATTATATCTATAGTATCAAATCACAGTACTTTGGACAGTGATAGTGTGCATTTTGGATTCAAGTTCTGTTAAGATACAGCCTGTTGTGGCTTAAAATGACTTCCACTGAACAGCACAGTGAAGTTGCCATTTATTTATTTATTTAATTCGATTTGTAAACCGCACCAATCTCCGTCGAGACGGACTCTGGGCGGTGCACAGGACATTAAAATCTACAATAATAAATAACAAATATACAAAAATTAAAAAGAAATTAAATCCTAAACCTGTGCTAAAATTCCCATTAAAACCTATCTAATTTGGCTGAGGCTCTATCGTTCCTAAATTTAAATTCTATGCCAGTCCAGCTTCACACTGCTCCACAAGGGGGCTCCCTCTGATAAGGGGGATTTGTTCCAGGCAACACTGGGTTATCAGCTAGTTTATATATATAAATTTCAATTTGATTTAATTTCAATTTAATTCGATTTATATACCGCGCCTTCTCCGTCGGAACGGACTCAGGGCGGTGCACAGGAAATGATAGTAACAGTTCACTCTGGCAACTTAGAATCACAGGGCTGGAAGTGATCTTGGAGGCCTTCCATCCCAACTCCCTGCCCAACGCAGGAGATCTTACCCCACCTAGTTAAATGGTTGTCCAGTCCAAGCTGCTCCATTGATTAATTGGTCAGGAATCTCTTTAGTTTTAGCTTGGCTCTCTCTCTCTCTCTCTAATGCTTCTCCTCACTGCTTCTTGTCCTTTAGAGCAGGGGTCCCCAACCTTTTTGGCACCAGGGACCGGTTTCATGTTAAAAAAAGTCCGCGGACCGGTGGCCATGGCTCGGCCGGCATAGAGGGGGAGTTGGGGGAGGGGGAACAGGCAGCGCATGCGCGCGCAGGGGTTGGGTGAATCGGCTCACTTGCCCCTCTCGGGCCCCCAACAGTGCGAGCGGCCGTGCCTGTGCTCTCCTGCCCCGGGTGCGCGCTCTGCCCAGGGGGCTGCTCCCTCCTCCTCCTCTTCGGCCCTTTCTAAGAGTTGTGCCGCTCACTGCGGCCTGGTTCCTATCAAGCCACGGACCGGCACCAGTCCGCGGACCGGGGGTTGGGGACCCATGCTTTACAGCTTTAGAGAATAGCTTGGACTCATGAGGACTTTACCTTCTCTTAGGAGAAGTAGGGATCCTGGGGACAGTATCATGTCCAGAACTCGTTTCATACTTCTCGTCTGACTTGTTACTGGAAGAGGAAAACAAGCTATAGTTGAATAAAGCATAGTAACAGCTTTGAGGGACAAGCCAGTCAGTCAATCTTCTGTTGTAATTAATGGATCACACTCAGTTGATCCAAGAAAAAACAGACACTGTATTTGAAAATACTTCAAATTTAACCAAAAGAAAGTTAAAGAACAACTTACTCAGGGGTGGGTTCTGGCTTGTGTTACTGCTGATTTGCTCAGGAGTGTGCTGCGAGCGGGCGGGGGCTTCGTGCGCATGCACAGTAGTTTAAAAAATGCTTCTGTGCATGCGCAGAAGCAAAAAATAAGATGGGGGCGCCTATGGCACCGCCGATAGAACCGGTTCAGGGGCGTGGCCAGCCAAGTTACTACCTACTCAGCCCAACCAGTCCAAACCGGTAGGAACCCACCTCTGATCTTACTCCTTAAAACACGCAAGCAATTTGAAACCTAAGATATCTTATCTGGGGTTTGTCATGGACATTATCTGCTCTCCACAGCAATGGTGGGTTTCTAATTTTTTCCCTACTGCTTCGCTCGTGCAAGGGCGTGACGCTTCTGTGCATGCGCAGAAGCGTCCAGGCGAGTAGGTGGAGCCTCCAGCTGTTGCTACTACTGGTTCACCCAATCCGGGCCGAACAGAGAGGAACCCACCTCTGCTCCACAGATGTGGAATAGTTGAATGAAGTTTCAAGGTAGGGTTTTGAGGCTGCGTTTCTGCTGCTGGTTGTATCAACACTACAAAAGCAAAGAGAAAAAGAAACATTCTTGAATTTGGAGTCCCAAGTTATTAGAATTCTTTATTGGCCAAGTGTTCTTGGACACACAAGGGATTTGTCTTTGGTGTAAATACTCTCAGTGTACATAAAGAAAAATAAAATTCATCAAGAATCATGAGATCCAACACTTAGTGATGGTCATAGGTTACTATCAAGCAATCAAATCATACTAAGAAACTAAATAAAACAATATAAATTGTAAAGATACAAGCAACATGCTTATAGTCAGGAGTGGGAGAATATAGGTCCTAGGAAGGATAAGAAGAAGAATAGTAATAAAGTCTTAGTAAATAATTTGACAGTGTTGTGGGAATTAGTTGTTTAGCAGAGTGATGGCATTCGGGGGGAAAACTCTCTGTGTGTCTAGTTGTTGTGGTGTGTAGTGCCCTTCTACCATTTTGAGGGTAGAAGTTGAAACAATTTATGTCCAGGATGTGAGGGATCTGTAGATGTCAGTAGGTGAAAATGTAAATATTACATCTATTTTTTGTGATCTCCTTATTGATTGACAATAAGCTTTGGAGTCAATTCCGAGGGATGGTCCTGAGCTATAAAACCTATCTGTCTTGAATTCATTGAATTTATTTTTCTCTGATCCTGACATTTTGATTCAGCTACGTTGTGCATTTGCTAAATGAAAATCTGGGAACCTTCCACAGATATTGCTTAAGTATAATTTCAACCAGCCCCAATCAGCAAGATAAGTGAAGGATGCTGGGAGATGTAGTTCAGCAACCTCTGAAGCACCTCTAGAGAAAAGTTCCTCATCTCTATGGAGACCTTATGATGGGATGCTTCCTTAATGTAATATGAATCTGAACACAGGAGATACATCTTTTTTGCAATTGACAGTGGCTATAACCTGATTGTGATAGCAGCTTGAAATTGAAGTTTACACCTGCGAGCTTAATTGCTACTTTAATCAACACATTATTTTACTTGATGGATGGTAATATACTATTTTTAAAGTAATTTGGCACACCTAAGTTGTCAACACCAGTGTTATTATTATGCCATTACACTGACTACCTGTCCATAGAACCCTTTCAAAATTCTTTTCTCGTTTAAAAGAAATTTCAAAGCAAATTAATGTTTTGGAGTCAGATTGATTGCCATATTATTGGATGGGGGGTGGGGGGGGGAATTACAGATTATACTAACTTGGTTCTCACAGAAGTATTGAACAACCTTGATTCATTCTGAGGATACTCCGGGGTTCTCCTTTCTCCATTAGTGCTGTCAACAAAACAGTTAGTTTGCATATTGTGGTTCCTCTACAAACCATGGAATTACTAATGCAACTAAATTCCCCTTTTACGACTCTGTGATTCCTGAGAGAGAGTCGGGGTGACCAGGTGGAGCTGAGAGTTTACTGGCCAGATGTCCTTCCTGATGTCTACACAGAGCTCACAGCAGATATTTTTTCTTTGCGTCTTAGGACAAACCTCTCAAGGATGAACTCTCAACCTTCCAAGTGGGAGGCAAACATCTTCACCACTAGGCACATGGAACGCTGTTCCCTTCCCACCAAAGGTGGCTCCTATTCGTCTATTTGCTTTCGAACTGCTAGGTTGACAGAAGCTGGGACAAGTAACGGGAGCTCACTCCGTTACGCGGTGCTAGGGATTCGAACCGCCGAACTGCCAACCTTTCTGATCGACAAGCTCAGCATCTTAGCCACTGAGCCACCATGTCCCATGATGAGATAAAGAAAGTTTATCTCCTCACAAACACTCATATAGTGTTGAGAAAGTATTATGCACTTTATAAGTGATAAGTGTAAATACTAGAGGAAGAAAATAACTGATAACTGATGATGGTAGATCATCATAGCGATGTCAAGAAGAAGAGTAATGGGTTATTTACCTTTTTCCGCGACTGTTAAACCAGGCTGAGGCAGGTACAGTCTGACTTCTGGATCGTGGACCAAAGTCATCTGGTACATCAATCCTTTAAAGAAAAGAAAACACCCTTCAAATGAATTGTATAGTTCCTCTCACCTCTGTATTGTTAGAATAGAAGACATTTCTGCTCACACTGGCAAGGAGTACAATCTTACTTACTTTTTAGCCACAATGGCTGGTACCTCTTGCGTTGGACTTCTGCAAACAGACAAGATTGTGATTACATATTTTTAAAAATGAAAACTCCTTTGCGTTCAGAAGATCAGGGACTCACTTTAAGAGTACATTCACTGTTTTGCGAATTAAAGTTATTTAACAGAATAGAACAACTTTACCAATGCACGCATGTTGCTATCAAAACAGCAACTTTTCTAAATTTCATTGCTTCACGAATTAAAGTTATTTAATAGAGTAGAAACACTTCACATCTTGCTATAAAAACTGCAGCTTTTCTTTCCTAAATTTCCTGACCAGTTTTGCTATAGCTGACCTTCATTTCACCAAACCTTTGCTCTTCTTGATTGCTAATAACTTCCCTCCACATGGAAGTTCCCTTGAAGATGAGCTCCAGCTGGAGTCCGAAAGCTCGGAAGACAAAACCTCTGGTCCTGGTGACCGACCCAGATTGGATCCTGCAGCTTCATCTCGGGACACATATATTGGCCTTCATTCTCAATATGGTATTGCTTTTAAACCTACCCTCCACTTTTCTTTGCAGCTGAAAGGACATAGGAGCGTTCTCTGCCAGCCGATCGTCTCAGGATACTGCTGGCAGCTTCTGTCCTACAAAACAAGAGGAGATAGATAGATAGCACTCTGGATCATAAAAGATCTGGGTTTTACTCTGGCATCATCCCTGAGTAAGAGGTTCCTCCTCTTTTCCATGACCTGCTAGCTTTTTACTTGCAGGTTATTTTTTCTTCCAAATGAAAGGCTGTTCTGTCCAATTGCTCTTCAACCAGACTGAGAATAAGCCAAAGATTGGTTTAACGCTAGAAGATTGACCCTCTCTTGAAATCCCTTGGGAACAACAGCATCTGTCCAATAGGGATGTTCAAATGAGTTGTGGTGGATCAACTTAATGTCATCCTAGACAACTCTGCTATTGTAGTTGGGTAGACCAGGTTGCCCTGATAGATGGTTCTCACCATCAAAAACCACCAAGCTCAGAGAACCCCCAATTGCCCCGAATCCCAGACTTTATCAAGGTACCTCTTTTTCTGTTCCTCTGGAGAAACAGAGGGCTGTCCATCTCCTGAGTGCGAGACTTCACGCTTAATATTGTAGGGAGCTCTGAAGCACAGATAAAACAGGGAGGGCGTGTGTGAGATTTCTTGTTCCAATTACCAGTATAAAAGCACTTAGAGGTTGAAGGAATTTTTAAAAAGTTTTTTTTTTAATCAAAATATCAAATCAATGCGTGAACAGTGTGGGCCCCTGAGTGCCATACGTTCTGGTAAAGTTGCCTGGTAAAGTTAACCAGGTTAATCATAATCCTTACATTCAATCCACTTATACCCTGTTTCCCCCAAAATAAGCCCAATCGGGCTTTTGAGCGCATGTGCTAAAATAAGCCCTCCCCCAAAAAATAAGCCCTCTCTGAAAATATTGCACCACAGCAGCAACCATGAGGTGACCACGCTCGCCGCCTCCTGCACCTCAAAAATAATAAGACTTCCCCAAAATAATGCCAAGCGCTTATTTCGGGAGGAGTCAAAAGAAAAGAAGTCCTTGTCTTATTTTCAGGGAAACATGGTATATTTCTAATAATAATACATGCTTATATTAATTTATAATCTATCATTATTCAATTATTCCACCTTTTCTCTTGTTATTACTTTCATTTTTTATATAAAAAAGTCTATTTTTATTCCTCCTTTTCTTGTTTCTATCACTTATTCTAGCTTTTGACTATATAATTTTAATAATAATTTAATAATTTATTACATTTATAAACCGCCCCCTCTCCCCAAAGGGACTCAGGGTGGTGTACGGGAAAATTAAAAACCATCTAAAAACATACAACACATAACAAGATTAAAAACGAATTAAATTAGCCTGTACTAAAATTTTAAGAACAATTAAAATTGCAGCCCATTAAAAACCAAATAAAACAATTTGAAAATAAATCAATAATAATAATATTATCACCTTTTATTTAAAAAAAAGTTTTCCCTTTCTTTCCTCTCTAACTTCTAATCATGTCACCTACTTAGAAAGGGAGAAGGGAGAAGAGGGAGAGAGAGAAGACAAAGTAACTCAGAACAACTCAAGAAACATCTCTCTATCATCCTTTGCCTGCTTCAGGATGGATGGCTTCTTATCTGTGCTTCCAGTTGGCACAGCCGCTGGTCTTACTACCTTTTTACTTTGAGATACTCACAGTTTTTTGTAATCCTCAGTGGACATCTTCGGTCCTTGGGAAGAGTGGAAGATCTGGCTTGGGCTCTTGACACTAAGAAGAAAAGGAGGGGTACATCAAGAGATTCAATAAAGAGAGAGACTCGTACGCCCCAACATTAATGGGTAAAGCAGAGAGGCAGACTGTTTCAAGATCGGCCATTGGACTCTCTGGAATATTTTAATGTTATTGTTGCAAATAAGCATTTGTTGTTAGTTCTAAAATTGTGTTCGACCCATCACGATTCCATGGACAATGTTCTTCCAGGCCTTCCTGTCCTCTACCATCCCCTGGAGTCCATTTAAGCTCATGCTGACTGTTTTGGTGACTCCATCCAGCCACCTCATTCTCTGTTGCCCTCTTCTTTTGCCCTCAATCTTTCCCAGCATGAGGCTCTTCTCCAGGGAATCCTTCCTTCTCATTAGGTGGCCAAAGTCTTTGAGTTTCCTCTTCAGGATCTGGCCTTCTAAAGAGCAGTCTGGGTTGATCTCCTCTAGGACTGACCGGTTGGATCACCTTGCAGTCCAAGGGACTTGCAGGAATCTTCTCCAGCACCAGAGTTCAAAGGCCTCCATTCTTTGGCACTCAGCCTTTCTTAGGGTCCATCTTTCACAGCCATATATTGCAACTGGGAGAACCATAGCCTTGACTAGACGCACTTTTGTTGGCAGGATGATATCTCTGCTTTTTAGTCTGCTGTCTAGATTTGCTGTCTAAATAAGCATATTTCGTTTTAAAAGCAGATTTCTGGATTTCCCTTTGACGTAAGGAAACATGGGATAGAAGAGCACATAGATAACAAGTTGTGGTACTTTCCTGTTGGAAAAAATTGCAAAATTCACATGGCTCCCAACCTATAAAGATTTCAAAAGTCTTTGAAAATGTAGCTTTGCTTCCACAAAGGGCAGTTTTCTTTTGGAATAGCATGAGAAATTTTGTCTGGGTATATCTTTTCTTTGTTAATCCCCCTCTCTCTCACACACATTCTTTTTTTTTCTTTTAAGTATGCACACTGCCCAGAATCACTTGGAAAGCAGGCAGCTTCCCAAATCTAACTACATAAATAAATACCCAAACAAGATTTGTGACCGTGGTACCACAATGATACGGATTTTAATTTCCATTAATAAAGGAAACAAATTAAATGCATCCTGTTTGTTTATTTATGAGGATTTAAAGACTGCGCCATTCTAACCGGCTCTGGATGCTCTACATAATAAAAAGCCAGAGCAATAAAATAAGGAACCAAATATGAGGAGCCCATTATCCAAACATACACAAAACACAACCAAACCAAATCTTACAAGGCAACATCTTAGAGGGGGTTTGTCCCACTTCAAGGCTTATGGGGCTGATCCAGATGTTTAGTGCCTTGTAGGACATCCTCAGGGTGGGAGTTATACAGATTTCAGGAGGGGGGGATTACTCTTCCAGATAGTGGGTGCCACAACCTACTTTCAAGGCCCCAACACATGATGTTGTTTAACTGAGTTTTAATTAATTAAAGACAGAGCTGTAGTAAAGGACCAGAATAGGAGTGGCAAGCCACCAGATATCGCATGCAGAGAAATACCTGCAGTTCTTTGTGAGTTGAATGCATGTGCTACCAAAAGAGAATTGGAGCTCTCTCCAATTGCATCCAGTAATGGTATCATAGAAATGGAGAAAAAAGTGTTGCAGATGATGGAACTTCTTCTTTTTTTTTAAACTATTACCATCTGGCAGACGGTACAGGGCAATAAAAACAAGGACAAATAGGATGAAAAACAGCTTCTACCCCAGAGCAGTAACTATATTGAATGCTACGGTATAGTGCAATATTAATGCAATATCAAAGGTTTTAATTCAATTGTATAGAATGCAAAGGATGTGTGTTTTCATTTCGTTTTTGTTTTTTATAGTTTTCTTATGTATGATGTACACTGAAGATGGCATTTAATTTTTTTGTACGAGGTGCAATGACAGTAAAGTAAAGTAAGATAAGGTAAGGTAAGGTAAAGTAAAATAAGGAAAGGAAAGGAATGGAAATGGAAATGGAAATGGGAAAGGAAGGAAGGAAGGAAGGAAGGAAGGAAGGAAGGAAGGAAGGAAAGGGAAGGGAAGGGAAGGGAAGTGAAGAAAGGAAGGAGGGAGTGGGAAGGGAAGGAATGGAAATGGAAATGGAAATGGGAAAGGAAGGAAGGAAGGAAGGAAGGAAGGAAGGAAGGAAGGGAAGGGAAGGGAAGGGGGGAAGGGAAGGGAAGGGAAGGAAAGGAACTAGAACACCTCTGTTCCTCTTAGTACCAAGCTAACAAAGTTGAAGCTTGACTCTTAGACCAACCTTTTCTGTGTTCCATTGGAAGCTGTCTTGGAAGGAGATGACTTATCAATGGTCTTGGTGAAAACGCCCCTAGAAGAAAGAGAGAAATCCAGAAAATTCCTGGGTCAAATTTCATCAGGTGAATAGACTGGGACCTAGAGCAAAGCTTTGCAGCCCGGAATAGTGCTGGTCAGTGCCCTCTTATGGAACACTCTGTTATCCCTCTGTTGATGCAACCGAGCACTGCAATTTTGCTTGACTCACCTGATGAGATACCCAGAAGATGATGCGGCAGTAGAAGAACTAGATGGAAAAGAGAGAGAGAGAGAGAGAAGCTTTCAACTCTTCAATCAGCGGTGACCCCGTGACTTTCTCAACGACTGAAGCTAATCCAAACCTTCCCCGGTTATACAAGTGTCGTTGGTGCTATCAGCATTTTCTTCTGAGCTCAAAATTCAACGGATTAATCTTTATGGAAGTGTCTTTTTTTTTAAAGAAAAATGGTAAAGGTAAAGGTTTCCCTTGCACATATGCACTAGTTGTTCCTGACTCTAGTCAGGTGCTCATCTCCGTTTCGAAACCCAAGAGCCAGCGTTATCCGAAGATGTCTCTGTGGTCATGTGGCCGGCATGACTTAGTGCCAAAGGCTAACGGAATGCTGTTTCCTTCCCACCAAAGGTGGCCCTTATTTTTCTACTTGCATTTTTACGTGCTTTCGAACTGATAGGTTGGCAGAAGCTGGGACAAGTAACGGGAGCTCACTCCATTACGCAGCGCTAAGGATTCAAACCACCTAACTGCTGGCCTTCTGATCGACAAGCTCAGCATCTTAGCCACTGCATACCTTCCCATTTATACCCCAAAAATGGGTATAATACCCCAATCAAAATATAACGAAAAAAGATTATACTCACTTTGGGGAAATATTTTTTTGTGCTGAAGGAGACCGTGGTTCTCTGTGGGAAGATGGCGCTGTACAATGTGCCCTGGAAGAAGACAGATATGGTCAAAAATAAGGACATCATTGTTCTAGTTGGACAAGGGCAGGAGGAAGCACCTCAAATTAACAATAGATCTGGCACTGAGCTCTGAGCGAGATGACTTGTGCATGAAAATATTTCCAGTCTGGTCTAGCGGTGAAGGCATCAGGCTTGAAACCAGGAGTCTGGGAGTTCTAGCAACTCCTGCTCCATGGGTTGATTGTTCTCGCTATCAGAAAGTTCCTCCTTACTTCTAGGTTGAATCTCTCCTTGTTCAGTTTCCATACATTATTCGTCTTGCCTTCAGGTGCCTTGGGAAATAGTTTGACCTCCTCATCTCTGTGGCAGCCCCTCAAATATTGGAAGACTGCTATCATGTCTCCCTGGTCCTTCTCTTCACTAGGCTACACATGCCCAGTTCCTGCAACTGTCCATTGTATGTTTTATCCTTCAGTCCCCTCATCACCTTGGTTTCTTTTCTCTGCACTCTTTCTAGCAATAGCAATAGCACTTAGACTTATATACTGCTTCACAGTGCTTTACAGCCCTAAGCGGTTTACAGAGTCATCATATTGCCCCCAACAATCCGGGTCCTCATTTTACCAAACCTGTTTATGAGAGGCAGACACTGATTGAGTGATGTTCTTTGAGCTCTCCTCTAAGCCAGAAGGACATGGGAAATAGTTTGGAAGGGTCCTCTGAGGATGAGGTAGGTAAAAAGAAGCCATGCTTTTTCAAGGGAAGAAATTTTTCAGGAAACTGGAGCAACTATTAGTGCAGAGTTGCTCCATACTCACAATGGACTGTAGTTTTGCTTCTCCTCAGGATCAGACCTCTGATGGATCCAACTCTTGTCCCCTTTCAGAGTTGTCCTTACTTTCATTTGGGTAATAATCCGTTTCCGGTCTTCCTCACTGGGTAGAATGACGCCATCTTAAAAAAATATGGATCCAGAAGATGTTGGAAGCCCCCAAGAACAGAGACCCCAATGTGTATTAGATAAATTTAGAAAGTTTGGACTGCAAACTTGTCTTGGGGACCTTCTCATTCTACATGGTCTGGTTTTGACCGGATTATTCAGGAAGAAAAGTGGCTTTAAAGATCTCAAGGTTGTTTTTGGAAAAAAAGAGAAACATCAATGGGATAAGTGGTGAAATTCAATTTTTTCTACTACCGGTTCTGTGGGCGTGGCTTGGTGGGCATGGTATGGCTTGGTGGGCGTGGCAGGGGAAGGATACTGCAAAATCTCCATTCTCACCCCACTCTGGGGCCGCCAGAGGTGGCATTTGCCGGTTCTCTCAACTACTTAAAATTTCTGCTACCGGTTTTCTGAACTATTCAAAAATTCTGCTACCGGTTCTCCAGAACCTGTCAGAACCTGCTGGGTTTCACCCCTGCTTTCAGCCTATCTCTGAAGGTCTCAACAAATAAACACAATTGGAATACATTACAATTGTTAACTGAGAAAGGGCTCCTAATTTGTCTCAGGTATAATTTGTATCTGCACACCATTTAAATCCAACATAATTTAAATCCTTAATTGTTCTACGTATCTGATGCCATCAGCTGTAACTCATAAAAGCTTATGACTTTAATAAAACGTGTTAATCTTAAAAAGCTTTACTAGACTCCTCCTGACTCATCTCTATTTGTTTTGTCTGATTTCTGGATTTTTTAATAAGTATTCAAGTTGTGTTGTCATTCATAGTTAAGCCTGTAGCATAACTCCAAGGCATCTCAGTACTTCAGGTTTACAGGAAGCACATTATACAAATTTGGGATTAAGCGTCCCATAATGTTCATTTACCTTTCATGGCGCCAAGAGACAGCATGATTCACACTGGCTCCCTCACGGTGCAGTTTCCAGCGTTTGACACAAAAATGTAACTAGGACAGAAGAAATGAAAACCAGATTATTCCTGTAAAATGCAGAAGAAGGCAAACAGTTGCTCCTCAGCCTTCCCTTGGTGTTCCAAGAAAGCCGTTCTCACAACACACACCTGTTATGGAAACTAGGATTTCTGTAGGTTAGGGGGGAAAGTCACAATGGTCTCTACCCTCAAAGCTACGCCATAGGGCACTGAACACCAGAACAACTAGACACTGGGGCAGTTTTTCCCCAAATGCCATCACTCCGCTAACCAAATGATTGCCACGACAATGTCAAACTATTTACTAAGACTGTATTACTATTATTCTGCCCATCTCTCCTATTAACTATCTTCTTTTCTACTTATGACTGTAACTTTGTGGCTTGTGTCTTTATGATTTATATTGTTTTATTTAGTTGTATGATTTATGTTGATTGTTTATTTAGTATCCTAGGACTACTACTATTGTATCTTATGATTTATGATGAATGTCTTTTTATGATGACTATGATCATGATTTATCACATAGCTTTTCTGTAGAATGAAAGCTTATGCACTGAAGACAAATTCCTTGTGTATCTAATCACACTTGGCCAATAAAGAATTCTATTCTACATCCTCACGGCCGATTCGCTCCCACAGAGAGGGACCTCTCCGGGTGCCGTCCACTAGACTTTGTCAGCGGGCGACACCCAGGGGAAGGGCTCTCTCTGTGGCGGGCCCGGCCCTCTGGAACGACCTTCCCCCCGACATTAGGACGACCACGGACCTCCGCTCCTTCCGTCTTAAATTAAAAACACATCTTTTCTGTCTGGCCGGCCTAGGATAGTCTCTCTGTCTCTGGGGTTTTATTGGGAAGTTTTTTAGTATAGTTTAGTTTTAATGGGGAATTTTAGCACAGGTTTAAGTTTAATTTGTTTTTTAAAGAAATGTTTGTATATATTTATTGTGTTTTTTATTCTTCCTGTGCACCGCCCCGAGTCCCTATGGGGAGAGGGAGCGGTTTACAAATATTAAAATTGAATTGAATTGAAATTATTCTATTCTATTCTATTCCATTCTATAGTATGGTACTGTACTCTATTCTATTCTATTCTATTCTATTCTTGTTCTGGTCTATTCTGTTCTTACTCTACTCTGCTCTACTCCACTCTTGTTCTATTCTATTCTATTCTATTCTATTCTATTCTATTCTATTCTTGTTCTGGTCTATTCTATTCTATTCTTGTTCTGGTCTATTCTATTCTATTCTATTCTATTCTGGGTACCACATAAATGTGGGTAGAGGTTTGATTATTCCACTGCAGATATCTCTGTATGGCAGGGATCCCCAACCCCCAAACTGTGGACTGCCACTGGTTAATGGCATGCCAGCAACTGGTCCACACAAACAAGCAAAGACCCAGGAAGCATGCAAAACCACACCCCCTCTGATCCACGGAAAAACCTCTGTCCACGGGACCAGTCCCTGGTGGAAATTTCAGGAAATTTTTCCTTAGTTCTAGATTGGTTCTCCCCTTGATTAGTTTCCACCCATTGCTTCTTGTCCTACCCTCAGGTGCTTTGGAGAACAGTTTCACTCCCTCTTCTTTGTGGCAGCCTCTGAGATATCGGAAGACTGCTGTCATGTCTCCCCTGGTCCTTCTTTTCATTAAACTAGACATACCCAGTTCCTGCAACCGTTCTTCATATGTTTTAGTCTCCAGTCCCCTAATCATCTTTGCCGCTCTTCCCTGCACTCTTTCTAGAGTCTCCACATCCTTTTTACATCGTGGTGACCAAAACTGGATGCAGTATTCCAAGTGTGGCCTCACAAAGCATTATAAAGTGCTATTAACACATCATGTGATCTTGATTCTATCCCTCTGTTTATGTTGGCTTTTTTGGCAGCTGCTGCCCACGGCTGGCTCCTATATAGATGGTTGTCCACTAGGACTCCAAGATCCCTCTCACAGTTACCACTATTGAGCGAGGCACCACCTATACAGATATCTGTGCATTTGATGTGATAGGAGGAAACTGTCACTAAAGAGCCAGGTAGAGATTTGCAGCGTGATTCATGTTTGGAAAAGCTGAGCATTGGCAAGAATTGCTTGTTGTTGCCCAAAGCCATAGCTGAAGCAAACGGTCGACATGCCCGGCTTTGCATAACTCTGCCAAGCCTGAAATTCAAGTGCAGCCTGAATGTTTGGGACGAGCTTTTTCCAAGTTCAAATGAGAGCCGGGTGGAGACAGTTGATAGCCGTGGAGGAAAAACTTGACTCTTCGGTGTCCCACTGAGGGTGTCGTGAATCTAGATCTACAGTTGGATAAAGGGGAGTTTGCTCACGGCTGCATCACGTTGTGGAGCAGAAAACGCCTCTGATCAACCAGCGACAAAAATGTTCTCACGTAAAAACGAGTAACATTCTGGCTGGATTCCCACGTCATGCTGCACCGCAGCACAATAAGATTATGCTTGATTGAATTGGAGACGGAACTCTGCTGTTGTGGCTGATAACCCACCATTTATGGCTTACAAATCCCACCAACTATGGCTTGTTGTTCAAAGAAACCACAACTTAATGCGGTGTGAAACATCTCTATGATCCACTTTTTATGATTCCAGATGACGTTTTCATGTTTACTTAACTAAACATGCGTCATGTATTAATATTCACCCACTAAGTGTTTTTTTTTCTCCTCTAAGTATTCCGGCATACCTAAGTATTCCAAATTATTGGGAAGAAAGGGAAGGGAAGGGAGGGGAGGGGAGGGGAAGAAGGAAGGAAGGAAGGAAGGAAGGAAGGAAGGAAGGAAGGAAGGAAGGAAGGAAGGAAGGAAGGAAGGAGAAAATGGAATGGAAGGGAGGGAGGGAGGAAGGAAGGAGAAAATGGAATGGATGGGAAGGAGGGAGGGAGGGAGGAAGGAAGGAAGGAGAAAATGGAATGGAAGGGAGGGAGGAAGGAAGGAAGGAAGGAAGGAAGGAAGGAAGGAAGGAAGGAGAAAATGGAATGGATGGGAGGGAGGGAGGGAGGAAGGAAGGAAGGAGAAAATGGAATGGATGGGAGGGAGGGAGGGAGGGAGGAAGGAAGGAGAAAATGGAATGGATGGGAGGGAGGGAGGGAGGGAGGGAGGAGAAAATGGAATGGGAGGGAGGGAGGGAGGAAGGAAGGAAGGAAGGAAGGAAGGAAGGAAGGAAGGAAGGAAGGAAGGAAGGAAGGAAGGAGAAAATGGAATGGATGGGAGGGAGGGAGGGAGGGAGGGAGGGAGGGAGGGAGGGAGGGAGGGAGGAAGGAAGGAAGGTGCAACTGGAGAATCCTAATCAGTGTTTTTGAAGAATAAAATAGTAGATATGGACACAATTGTTGGCCTGACAACAGGAAAAAGGAATGGGAAGGACCATGCTGAGAGGTAACATGTCTACTTAATATATCTTACAGTGAATATTCGGTTCTTTTTTTTTTTGGTACAAAGCTTCCATGGACCTACAGAAAAAGGACCTACAACCTGTTCTCATCTTGCTTTCATTATTGTAAGCATCGGACCTACTGCATGATGGTCCTGGCAGAGAAATAGAAAGGATCCGAGTCAGAGGCGGCTTCTACCGGTTCGGCCAAGGTCCGCCGAACCGGTAGTTGTATGGTGGCCTGGATCGCTGGAACCAGCAGCGACCCAGGCCTACCACGCCCCCAAACCGGTTCCCCGGTTGCCGCCATCACTATCTTGTTTTTGAGTTCTGCACTTGCGTAGAACAATTTTAATTGAACTGTGCATGTGCTTCCAGCACGCGCCCCAACGAATCGGCAGCCAAGTCGGCCAGAACCCACCCCTGATCCGAGTTATATTCAATTGAGATAATATGGAAAAGGGGAGGGGGCTAAAGGCATCCCTGTCTGTAGACTTCTGGGAAGGCATGGGGACCAATGAGCAGAGAATCATCCCTAAGAGAAAAAGGCAGCTTTGGGTAGACTGGTCCATCCTGGACCATGGAAGGGAAGCGCAAGGAGCAGAGGAACAACCAATCAAATCTCACTGTGGGTTGTAATCCAGGCAGAGCATCGACCAGATCTCCTGCCCTCTCCCTGCAATCCTGGGTGGACTTTCTGAAGTTGGTTTAAGAAACAGCTGGAAGCCCCATGGACAGAGATCAGCAACTTTAAAGACTCAAAGAGCCACAAAGGTCCTCACCGGAAGCCCCCCATTCAATTCTGAAGCCGACCGGAAATCCAGTTCCCACCACCACAGAGTCTCCTCCTAGCATGTCATCCTTTTCCCCCTACCTGTCCTAACCAAAAGCCCTAGCAATTGTATAGCTGACAGGCAACAGGGAGCTGCAGCAGAGGGATAAAAGAGCCACATGCAGCTCCAGAGCCGCAGGTTGCCGACCCCTGCCCATAGAAGACAAGCAGATTTGGGCGCAGCACAGAGTTAGTCTTAGGGGCCTTCCAATCACCACTCTTCCTGGAGAACCCTTTGAAGGGTGTGCCCAGACAAGCTCCATTTTTGGCATTTCGTACGCCACTGTTGTGGGAACAGACACATTTCAGAGAACTGGGTGGAGACAGAAACCACGCCGAATGGCAAAAAGGGACAGCTCGGAATCCAGGGGTGTGCTTGCGAGCTGAAAAGGAACTTCTTTTTCCTGTTGACGTCTTTGTCAACGCTGCTTTTTGGGTAACTAGGATGTCACGTAAAGCCAAGAAGATGCCATTGTGATAAGGAAGCAGGGAAACAGAAGAACAACAGAGTTGGAAGGGACCTCGGGGGTCTTTTGAATCCAGCCCCCTGCTAGAGCAGGAGAGTGGAAGCCTTAAGCTTAATTAATTCTTTCATTGTATAACATTTCTGGCAATGACTCCAGAAATGGAATGAGATAGGACTCATTAACCTGTAGTTTAATATACATTAGGAGAGCAGTCCCCAATTTTGGGGGCACTAGGAACCGGTTCTCTGGAAAGAGGTTTTTCCGTGGACCAGAAGGGGCATAGTTTCATATGCTTCCTTTGTTCTGACCCAGGCTTCCCAAAAGGCAGGAGGGAGAGTCCTGGTCCCAACAAAACCCCTTTTATTAAACCAATGTGAATTTCACTCATTCATTCACATTCAGCAAAGACCTGGCAAACAGTCTTTCAAAGGAATATTTATGACTACAGACCTTATCTATCTTTTGCCATGTCAATATTTTCCAAATGAGGTGCTGTGCAAGGAAAGACTGGGCACAGAGTCTCTGAGAGTCACAGACAGATCTTCACACTCCTGAAACGAATCTAATGACGGAACGAACGAATTGTTTCCTGCAAAAGCCCACTCCCCTTTCGCTCCTCTTTTATGTCCTATGGGAGGGGCCAATCACCTTCCACCTGTGACTTTACTCCCAAGTCTGCCCTGATTTCTGAACTGTTCTTTTCTTCTGGCAGCTCTGCGCATGCGCACACTGGGAACAGGCTCCAGCTGTTCCTCTGCCTCACTGCTCCATAGGCACCCGATCACTGCCAGATGGCCTTCGTCCCATCTCTGCCCCCGATGCAGAGCCCTCGTCCGAGCCTTCCCCAGCCTCCAGGACTGGACCATGCTCCTCCCCAACCTCCTCATTGTCCGACTCTGCTACCAGCTCTGCTGACCGCTGGAGGGCCACAACAGCCTGAATCCCACAGATGGGGCTTCGCTTGTTTGCACAGCCCTGTTGGTCCATGGACCAGGGGGTGGGGGATTGGAGACCCCTGCGTTAGAATGCTTAAACCCGCCGCTCTCAAATTCAGGGTTGTCTTTCCCAAGTTGGCATGACATCACCTAGTTCTGATTCACTTACCGCCCGTATCTCTGGTAGTGAAATACTTCAAACCCTGTCGAAGATCTCGTTAAAACTGGATCTACCCACTCATTTCTTCTCTTGGCTTCTATTCCTGTTTTTGAGCTGGGAAATGTCAACAAAGGACACATTTCCCCCCTCTTTCAAGCTGCTGAATCAAGAGCAGAAAGTTTTCACCCCCCACCCCTTCTGATCATTGCTTGGGGACTTGGTTGACTGCAGGCAATTCACCTGCTAATCTTCCCCAACTCCCACTCCGAGCTGCAAGTAAGTAGCTCTAACAACTACTAACATCCACAAACCAGCATAGCGAGAAAAGTTTTAATTTTCTTTTTTCCAGAGAAAGGGTTAGGTTTTTATCCAGGCCAAGGTAGCATTTGGTGGCTATTTGGACAGGAAATTATCAGGACATCCCAACAAATGAAGGCCAAATTGGGAGGGTGGAAAAAAACAACAACCCTGCAGCAAGGCAATCTGTATTGGGGACGAAGAAAAAAAATCCTACATGAATCTTTTCTTGTAGTCATCAAGTCCTGAGCTCAAGAGGGTGTGTGGATAGGTTTGCATGGAAGTGTCTGTTAGAATATTCAGCCTTATATTGGGTTGACAATATATATGAGCCTATGTTCTTAAGGCGTTCTGTAGCTTTAAGAACTGTGTTTGGATTCTGATTGGCTGTGCTTCTCAGCGCTACCATAAAGGAAGCTCAGGAATTCAGTCCGTTCCCTTTTCGATTCCATTTGATTTCCTGTTCTTACTGCTTGCCGTCTGAGAAGCTGAAGCTGAATATTGAAGAAGGAGGAGGATTTGTTTTGCATCACTGTAAGATAACTCTGTGTTGGGTGAAGGACTGTTATTATTGTTCGAGAAGTTAGTCGGAAGAAGCATTTTAGTTGCTACAAAGTAAAGACTATTTATTTTCTTACTATCACTGTTTTAGAGTTTGTTTGTGGTTACAGCAACGTATCTCTTTACTGTCCAGTGAATTACAGTATTCCGCATTCCTATTCCTATTCCTGTACACCGCCCCGAGTCCCTTCGGGGAGAGGGGGCGGTCTAGAAATCCAATAAATAAATAAATAAATAAATAAATATTTCTAAACACTGGTTACGGGACCAGAGTTGTAACACTGGTTCTGAACCCAGAGTTGCTAACAGTGTCAATGAGAGCTTTTGAAGCAGGTTGCTTGGGTCAACAGGCAGCAAACTATTGAATTTCCTGAACATTATGACAGACAGAGCAGAGATGAGCAATTCAGATGATTGAATGGCCCAGAAACTAAAACATATGAAAGGTTGCAGGAACTGGATATAGCTAATCCAGAGAAAAGAAGGAACTAGGGGTGACATGATAACAATAATTCAGTATTTGTGGGGCTGCCACATATGGGGTCAACTTATTTTCCAAAGCACCAGAAGGCAAAACAAAGAAACAATGGATGGAAACCAATCAAGGAGAGAAGCAACCTGGAATGAAGGAGAAATTTCCTAACAGTGAGGACAATTAACCAGTGGAACAGCTTGCCTCCAGAAACCATGGGTGTTCCATCACTGAAGGTTTTTAAGAAGAAACTAGACAGTCACTTATCTGAAATAGTGCAGGTTCTCCTGCTTGAGTAGGGGCTGGACTAGAAGACCTCCAAGGTCCCTTCTAGCTCTATTCTATTCTATTCTATCTAGAGCAGGGGTCGCCAACCTTTGCAACTTTAAGTCTGAAGGACTTCAACTCCCAGAATTCTCCAGCCAGCAAAGCAAAGCTGGCTGGCGAATTCTGGGAGCTGAAGTCCTTCAGACTTAAAGTTGCAAAGTTTGGAGAACCCTGATCTAGAGGAAAACAGTCCAAGGGAACAGCTTGCTTTCAGAAGTTATAAGTGCTTCATCACTGGAAGTTTTTAAGAAGAGAATGGACAGCCACCTGTCTGAAAGTGTAAGACAGGATCTCCTGCTTGAGCAGGGGGCTGTATTAGAAGACCTCCAAGGTCCCTTCCAGCTCTGTTCTGACACACACCATGCAAGTCTTCAGTTCCCGGAGTTTTTAGACACATCCATAATCTCCCAACCAACTCCACCTCTGAACCTCCTATCATTCAATGCTAATTGCAAATTTCCATAGATTAAAAAGCACCAGCAGGTTGGAGATCCACTCCCGGTGTGAAAAGCAATATTGCAAAAGGCACAGAATATTCCAAAATACCTGAACTGCAGAAGGAAACGCCTACTCAGCAACTTTCCACAAAAACACCAACCCTACCCCAAATATTCAAAACAGCAGTAAGCTTTCTGGAAAATCAGCCCTAATTTTCTGCCTTTTCTTTGGAAGCGGATTTGTAAATTACAGGGTGTTGAATGTACTTTCTTCCTGGAGGGATCAATCTCTCCTCTTTGAACAAGAACACAGTTTCAAACTAGATTTCAGCAGTTGGGATTTGAGAACAGGTTACTTACTTTTAACTCGAGCTGCAAACCTGAGGCCTTGAATTCCAGCATTCAATATCTGTTTTGCAGCTCGAATTAAGGGTAGACCCAGTTGCTTGTTAATATCAAGGGATGGGTTTTTCTTACTCCCAAAGGGGCCATCTCAACCGACTTGAACATTTTGTCATCCAGTTTCTGCAGAACAGAACGGAAGTCACAGAGTTGGAAGGGGCCTTGGAGGCCTTCTAGTCCAACCCCCTGCTCAAGCAAGAGACCCTATAGCCATTTCAGACAAGTGGATGTCCAGTCTCTTCTTAGAAACCTCCAGTGATGGAGCCCCCACAACTTCTGGAGGAAAGCCGTTCCACTGGTTGATCATTTTCACTGTAAGGAAATTTCTCCTTCGTTCTAGATTGGATCTATCCTTGCTTAGTTTCTATCCATTTTCTCTTATCATGCCTTCTGGTGCATTAGAGCAGGGGTCTCCAACCTTTGCAACTTTAAGTCTGAAGGACTTCAGCTCTCAGACTTCTCCAGCCAGCTTTGCAAAGGTTGGAGACCCCTGCATTAGAGAATAGGTTGATTCCCCCTCTTCTTTGTGGCAGCCCCTCAAATATTGGAATATGGCTATCATGTCACCCCTAGTCCTTCTTTTCACTTCTTTAAAGCTCACGTCACCTCTCAATATTACAAGTAGAATGAGAACCCTTGGTATACCCTCAAGTCGTTGCAGTTTTTGAACGTTGAGAATCCACTGGATTATCCTTCAATGCTTCTACTGTTATTCCAACAACACAAGGTTGGAAATACTGGTGATAAACCCAAGATTAAAATATCAGTTGGAATGTGCTGTAGGCATCTCAATGAGAACGTGTGTTGATTGCACACAGAGACATACAATATATACATATATATAGGGTGCTCCCTTTTAGTGGGTGTAAGAAAGTCCTCCCAATTAATAAAGATTCAATTTTTTTTCCTTCTAATTACGATGCTTATCTCCAGGTGCAGCATTCCAGTAGGTTTCCCAACTCAATGACTTTCTTCTCACCTAATCCAGCCAGCCCTCTCTCTGCCAAAATAAAAGTCACGTGGCCAGTGATGGCGAGACCATGCTATGAAAGTCCCTAGCGGAAGATGGCCTTTGAAGGATAACAGCTCTTCCAATTTATGAAAAGGGGATTGTATTGGTTTGCTGACAATTTGATCCCTTTGCTTGAAATAATTCCAAGTAATCTCACAGATTAACATTAGCAACTAAGAAAAAAAGAGCAGACTGAATATATATGATTTGGGAAGTATTTTACCAATGGTTGGAGAGAAAAAAGGAGTTTGGAAATGACACCCTGCATAAAGAAAGGTGGAATGTTTATTTTTGTCATTGAAAAATAATAAAACTCTTATAAAAATAATAACCACAATTCCAAATAGTCTCGGAAGGAAGAAATGGGTAGGATGTTTCCCAACCTTGGCAACTTAAGATGTATGGACTTTTTGAAAAGGGATGGTAAGGATAAACAAGATTGAATGTATGAATTATGCAAGGTAAATATATGTATACTTGCCCTTTGCTTTTTTGTAAAAAAAAAATGTATTTGTATGGAGTTTTGGGGGGGACCACCACCTCCGACATGGAAGCCACTAAAATGTCATTACATACCCTATAACCCTTTTTCCCATGCATATTGTAAAAACCAATAAAATTGTTTTTCAAGATGTATGGACTTCAGCGCCCAGAATCCCCCAGCCAGCATGCTGATGACCACCATCTTGCAATTCCACGTTTGAGAAATATCCCACCCATCAATGATCTCTAGGACTAGGATGGAAACAACAGTCCCAGAGAGACAGAAGGTTCAGCTTCTAAGACAGGGGTGTCCAAACTTGGGAACTTTAAGACTTGTGGACTTCAACTCCCAGAATTCCCCAGCCAGCATAGCTGGCTGGGGAATTCTGGGAGTTGAAGTCCACAAGTCTTAAAGTTCCCAAGTTTGGACATCCCTGTTCTAAGACTATTGTAGCTGTTTTACAACTGGTACATTTCCTGCCTGTGCTAACACCTCCTGATGTGCCTCACCCTACGACTGCTAAGAGCAATTATTGTTGTTACTTACAATTAATTCTAAATTGTTATTCAACAGATTCTTCTACTGAATAGGGAAGGAGGTCCTGTGGCTGCCTCAACCTGCACAGCAGGTTGAAGAAGTTTGTCTACCGTTGGATCATCAGAATGTCTCCAAAATGTATTCAAAAGAGGAGATATACCTCGTTGTTGTTGTTGATGATTTTTTTTACTCGGTTTCAATTTCTGTATCAGTGAGGTGATTTTCAGATTACATCACACTTATAGTTCTGGTAACCGGTTTACTAGAAATAAGCTCCTGTACTCTTAACGGCTGATTTACCTCACGAGCTGATTGACAGTAAAGTAATCAAATCAAATCTTTATTACGGTCATAGATCAGCATAAGGAGGGTGGGGAAATCCATGTTAACAAGGCATAGCCCTTGTGTTACGCAACATACTTTGGGCCAAGAAATAGGATATGCTAAGGTCTAATGTGAGGCATGGTTTCTACAACTCAATGGACTCTAGCAATAGTACTTATATACCGCTTCATAGGGCTTTTACAGTAGTCTCTTAGCGGTTTGCAGAGTCAGCATATTGCCCCCAATTGGGGTCCTCATTTTACCCACCTCGGAAAGCAAAGCAGTTGAATATACTAACAAAGAGTAATCCATGGTACCTAAATTATTCCCAAAGTTGCACCTAATAGTCAGCCAAGCAGGAATGTGGTTTAACTCAGGGGTCTCCAACCTTTGCAACTTTAAGTCTGAAGGACTTCAGCTCCTAGAATTATCCAGCCAGCGAAGCTGGCTGGAGAATTCTGGGAGCTGAAGTCCTTCAGACTTAAAGTTGCAAAGGTTGGAGACCCCTGGTTTAACTCATCGCCTGTTTTCACCCAAGGATGATAGCAACAGCCATAGCACTTAGACTTATATACCACTTCATATTGCTTTTACAGCCCTCTCTAAGAGGTTTTATGGAGTCAGCCTCTTGCCTCCAACAATCTGGGTCCTCATTTGACCCACCTCGGAAGGATGGAAGTCTGTGTCACCCTTGAGTCAACTGGTGAGATTCGAACTGCTGAAGTAGCCTGCAGTGCTGCACTCTAACCATTGCACTACCTCGGCTCTAAATACTATAAATACTGCACCCCTTTTTCGGTTGATGTAGCATGTCATAAAAGCTCACTTGAAATTGGCTTGAAAGCCAGGATCCGTGAGAAATGATTGCACGTGATTGATAACAAGGATGGGTAGAAGGCAAGGGTTTCCATCCAGGGAAGACTATCTTCACTACCACATATCTGTTGGGTGCTTCACGTTTCATTCCAAGAAGGTCTTTTGAAGAGAGGAAGACACGAACATAGCACAGTGCTTGAAAAAGACATGGCTGCTTTAAAGAGCTACAGATAGAGGGAATATTCATGCTTTCATTCACTCTGGAGCACCCTTTTGAAAAGGATTAAAAAATATTGCACCACCCAAATAAACAGTAGTTATTATTTTAGGATCAGTATTTAATTAAATCAGTATTTAACCATAGTAAGAACACACCTGGAATACTGCAACCAATTTTGGTCGCCATACTATCAGAAAAGATGTTGAGACCTTGGAAAAAGTTCAGAGAAGAGCAACTAAGATGATCAAAGACCTGGAGACTAAAACATATGAACAACGGCAGGATTTGGGCTTGATTAGTCTAGAGAAAAGAAGAATTAGGGGTGGCCTGATAGCAGTATTCCAGTATTTGAGGGGCTACCACAAAGAAGAAGAGGGGTCAAATTATTCTCCAAAGCACCAGAGGGCAGGACAAGAAACAACGGATGGAAACTGATCAAAGAGAGAAGCAACCTGGAATTAAGGAGAAACTTCCTAACATTGAGGACAATTAACCAGTGGAACAGCTTGCCTCCAGAAACTGTAGGTGTTCCATCACTGGAGGTTTTTAAGAAGAAACTAGACAGTCACTTATCTGAAATAGTACAGGTTCTCCTGCTTGAGCAGGGGGCTGGACTAGAAGACCTCCAAGGTCCCTTCCAGCTCTATTCTATTCTATTCTGTGTAGAAGAAAACAGTCCAAAGGTATACAAGGTTTCAGATATCCCATCTTTAAACTGGATATGTTTGTTTACCTAGATTGGGGAATTGGCTCTATTACAAATATTAAATTCATGTTCGATAATAAGGCATTTAGTATTATTTTTGACTTTATATATATATGGTCTGTAAAATTCATGTCCTTCCTATTTTGGCCTTGTATGCATTCCCAGGTTTTCTTCCATTTTCTTGGCTAGATTTCATAACGATATGGCACAGTAGCTCGTATTAGCTAGGGCAGCTTTCCTTGATCTGAGGTCTTATTTACTTACTTATTTGCTTATGGGACTTCAATTGAAATCAAAACCCAACCTTCTAGTTGTGTTTGAAAGCTGCCAAAGCTGGTGGCCTCTCTAACAATATTTCAGCCTTGCATAGATATCTAGGAGAGTATAAATGAATGAGATACGATAAATGCTAATTTGGCCAATTAAATCAGCCAGGCATAAACATCATACAAAAGTAGTAATTAGGAGCACAGCAATCCCCTCTAGAATTGGTGACCCATCCTGTTTACAGAGCTAGAAGGAAACATTGCAGTTGGGAAAGAGAGATGGGGATTAAGAGAAGGAGCATTAAGCCTTTAAAATAATCCTGGTTGCATTCCACCTTAGGAAGAAATCCCTCCACCCTCATTTACATTCACGCAAACAGAATATCCATAAGTTGATAGCAAAGGTTGCCCCGTACTTTGTTTTCGTAAAAAAAACCTCAATTCGAATTCCAGGGAAGGGAATTGGATAGCACAGTCAAGAAAGTGCCTTGCTCAAAGGTGCGACTCCATTATTAATTGCCCTTGGCAGTGCTCAACTAAAGGAAGCATTGAATCATGCATGATTCGAGTCCATATATTATGGTGAGCCATGCCTTGTTTGATTTTAACAGGGTGACTTGTCTGAGTCCAGCCATGGTAGATGGGAAAACTTGGCTTAAGGCTTAGCATGTTGCATGAGGTCAAAGCAAATTATGCCTTATTCCAATATAAACACCCTGGGCATGTTAAAGAGAGTTGCAGGATAGGTTCATAATTCAGGTTCTATCATAGATCCTGGGATCTATGTATGGATCTCCAGATATTGCTGAACTTCAGCCATTGGTCCTCTTGGCTCTTGGAGTTGCAACTGAGCAACGTTTGAGGTCACTGAGTCCTGACCACAATAGGAGAACTGGAAGATTATCTCTCCAGTTGGATCTTCAAACTGTCTTCTAAGTCTACCTTCTACTTGCTCATGACAGATTTTCTGGGACTTCCCTGGACCAATCTAGCATAGCATCAGGTATTCTTTGGCTCACAACCCAAAGCCCTGTTTAAGATCGCTCACATCAGTTTGCAAAATAAATCTGAGGACTCGTTGTTCCAAGTTGGATATTAGGGGAAAGTGGCATTCAGTCAAATCACCATCTGAAACCTGGCACTACTCCCATGCTCAAGTAGCAATAGCAATAGAACTTAGACTTATATATCACTTCATAGTGTTTTTACAGCCCTCTCTAAGCGGTTTACCACCAACTATATGGGTCCTCATTTTACCCACCTCGGAAGGATGGAAGGTTGAGTCAACTATTACATTGGGTAAAGAGGTTTATTGGGTTTGGAGTTTTATTGCTGTAAGGAAAGCACCCCGAATCAACATCAGTGAATTGCGCAGCCATATAAATTCTCCAAATAAATAAATAAATAAATTGCCCGAGGTAGGTTCATTTCTCTCTCTCTCTCATTCTCTCTCTCTCTTTTTTTCTTCTCCTTGCTGATGTAATGCATTCCTTTGACCTGCACGTGTTATTTCCATATTCTTTCTCCTGTTTACATTATTCTGATGGGGGAGACTGAAACAACACAGAGCAATGAATCTACTTGCAAATGATTTTTAAATTACATTGACTTCCTCGTTGCCTTCCTGGTTCCAGGAATTGCTCCACAAAGAAGAAATATAGGGCTGGCGCATTAAACATGACACATGGATGAATGTGTCCAAACTGATTCAGGTCAAACAGCCTTTGGAGATAAAACTCATGATTTGTCAATGAGAACGCCTAGGTCTGGACAAAGCATCAAATGAAGCTTCCATCGCTGCTTTTATAATTAGCCACAGTGGCCATGCTAAGAGATCTAAAGGATGGTTTATAACCACAACTGCTAGACATTGTGCCAGGTGAAGATCCTGGACTATTCTGCTTAATTTAACAAGGCATTGTGCGAGCTTCAGCACTGGAGGCTTTCAAGAAGAGACTGGACTGCCATCTGTCAGCACTGGTATATAGGGTCTCCTGCTTGGGCATGAGGTTGGACTAGATGACCTACAAGGTCCCTTCCAACTCTGTTCATCTGTTAATGCCTTTTATAGTTTGCCACCTGGTTTATCTTTCTCAAATGCTACAGTATGTATGCCAATTTTCCCAGCCATTCTCCTGCATTTGCTGTTGATGGTTATGACAGACAAATTTTTAACTCTAGATACTTTTTATTTTATTTATTTTATTTATCAAATTTATATCCCGCACCTATCTCCGGATTGGACTCAGGGCGGCGCACAGGAAAGGAATAAAATGTAAAAAACAATAAATACAGGATATTAAAAATAAATTAAATTAAATTGCACCCGTGCTAAAATTGCCAATTAAAACCCATTTCTAAAATGAGATTAAAATTTAGAGCTATGCCAGGCCGGCCTCGTGAAAGAGATATGTTTTTAGAGCCCGGCGGAAGAGGCGCAGGTCCATGCTGTGTCCAGTAGCTGGGAAGAGGATGATGGTTGCTTTGGTGTGGTGTTCTGTATACTGAAGGCACACGGTTGGGAATGGTTGAGCTGCATTTGTGTTAAGATTTTTGAGACAGCAGCCTTCCTTATATAAAGAAGGGAACATTAAAAGCTAACAGAGAATAATTCAGAATAAAAATGAGAGGAGAGGAGAGGAGAAGAGAGGAGGGGAGAGGCGAGGAGAGATGAAGAAATAGAAGCATCCAATTTTCTTTGCAGCAAATTCAAGTATAATTATAAAATTATCTCTTATTATATTATTACAAAAAAGCTCACATTTTTGTATTAACCTTTTTTCCTCTGATCATCAAAACCACAAATCATAAATCCCTTTTTGCTGTTTCATGCAAAACAAAAAACAAAAACAAGTCTACAAAGGTCTTTCCTCTAATCAAGGAAGTCAATTTAACCATCTCTCCAAGTCCCATCAGCTTCATCAACCATTCCTCCATTCTGGTTAGTGTGTCAAACCTTCCCATCTTTGAGCATGTAATAATCTCACTGCAGTGAGTTGCCCTGTGTGAAGACAAACTTCCATGACTTTTCTAGTTGCCAGGACAACAGCCTTTCTCAGACCAATCTGGACCAGAAATTCTACCTGGGACCTTCCGGATAGAAGGATGCTCTTACTGAGCAATAACTTTTCCCCACCAACTTTCGCTGCAATAAAATGAGCTCCTGAGTAATGCTTAATTGTTTTCTTCCACAAATGAAGCTCTTGCAGAACACGTATAGCCTTAGCTTGCTTAGCCATAGTCAGGTGAAGGTAAAACCTCTTTTAAATCAGGATTAACTTCTAGCGATGTCCATGAAGTCTTCTGGGCAGCAATAGGGAAGTACTTCATCATTCTCCTTTTCCAATATGCTTTTACGATAATCTGCTTCAGTCTACTACAGCTCTGGTATTTTCTGATACTCTTCCATTCACTATTAACCTGGCTAAACTAACTTTACTTAGTTTTTGAACAACAGTAGTGGTTGGACATTTCACTGGGCACCTATTTTTATTATGTATGAATGCCTGCCTCATGTGCTTTGTTAATGAATGGGGAGAAGGAGAACATGGAGTCTCTTAATGTTGGGAAGATGTTGAAGGCACCATAAAGTAGACTAACTTCTTAGCTTCCTGATGCAACATGGTGTGACCACCAGATGCAACATGGTATGACCATACCACACCATGGTGTGACCAACCTCAGTAGAATGGTTCCCCTAATCCTCAACCCATAGAGTCAACTCAGAAGGATAGCTTGGTCAATGATATCTAAAGCCATTAAGAGGTCATGAAGCATAAATATACCATCACTATCCTCGCTCCCTCACAGGTCATAAATAAGCACAACCAAAGCTGTCTCACTACTAAATCCAGTCCTGAAAGCTGATTGAAATGGGTCTAGAGATAATCTATTTCCTTCAAGGTTCTGATCAGCTTCAGGCTGAGCCCCTTTTCAACAACCTTCTCCAGAAACAGATGATTGAAGACGGGTTGATAGTTTTTGAAGATCAATGGAACCAAAGTCAGCCTCTGGAGGAGAGGGTATTATTCTTTTTAATTCAAAGGCATCTTGGAAAGAAATCAGGTAGAAGGGCTTGGGATCTGACACCCACAGAATAACTCTTAACATTGGGCCAATATCTAGGTACTAGAAGTCAACATAGTCAAGAAATGAGAGAATACCAATCAATCCTGAATGACTACAAATCACTTGGACAGATGATTTATTTCACAGGGTTCACAGACCTTCAGAGGTCCCAAGATGACAACCCAGGCAACATGATCCAACTGGATTTGTGGTCAGCTGAAAACCTGAGTGGATCACTGAGAAGACTGCTCAGAACCATCCCGGAAGCAGACTCTCGTTTCTGCAAACATTCATTCCAAAACAGGAGTAAAGTAAACTTGATGGGCAAGAGCCACTGGGTGGGGCACAACCTGTAGAAGTCCACAACTCCCTTCCAAACGCATGAAGAGAAGTGGAACTTGTTCTACGGATGTCCTAAACACTCAACTGTCATTCAGCTAAGTCACGGGTGAATGGCAGAAGCCCGACACTCATCGCTATGGCATTTGTATATGGAAAAATGATGTAGAACGGGTGATATCATGAACCATGGTCCACCTTGACTGTCAATGACAGAAGCTGGTCACCTTCTGTCATTGGGTGGCCACCAAGATAGGGAAGAGCAGAAGATGAAGGAACAGCATCATCATGACCTCAATCAGCTCAGAAACCATCCCAGATACAGAAAGCCCTTGATGTACCACCAAAATTGGGACCAGAATTTCTGCTGCTAAGCAAGGCTGTTTTAACTGAGTTGCAACCAATTTTACAACTTTTTTGCCACAGCATTTAAACCAGGGGTCTCCAAGTCAAGGCCCATAGGCCAGATCCGGCCTGCAGGGTGCTTAGATCTGGCCAGTGGGGCTGCCCTGGAAACAGCGACCGACCGGTACCTCTGCCAGCAAAAATGGCACTCAGGAGGGTAGTATCCGGCTTTCCTGGGCTCCATGTTTGGCCACAATGGACTCCTCCAGCCCTCTGCCAGCAAAAATGAAGCTCAATGGAGCTCAAGGGGCCAAGCTCTACTGGCAGAGGGCTGCAGGAGGTCATCTGCACCAAAAACAAATCCTCAACAGGTGACTTTGAGCTGGCCATGCCCCCCCCCCAGCCCCTCGTGGTCAAACACAACCCTGATGTGGCCCTCAATGAAATTGGGTTTGACACCCCTGGTTTAAACGAATCACTATGGCTGTTAAGCAAACCACACGGTCATTAAACCAATCTGGTTCCCACCGTTGACTTTGCTTGTCGGGGCTCAGCTGCAAAGGTTACAAATAGCAAGGACCACATGGTCTTGGAAGTCTGCAACCATCATAAACATGATGGTCGCCAAGTTCTTGGATTTTGATCACACGACCGTGGGGATGCTCACTATAGTCCTAAATACAAGACCCAGTCACAAGTCGCTTGTTTTAGTCCCATTGTAGCAGTGGTGGGTTTCAATTTTTTTTAGAACCTATTCTGTAGGTGTGGCCTATTTTGTGGGCGTGGCTTGGCAGTCATGTGACAGGGTGGGAGTGGCCACCTTTTAAAATGTGGTGAAACTCATTTAACAACGCTCTTGCTTAGCAACCAAAATTTTGGACTCAATTGTGATGATAAATTCTTTCTTTCTTTCTTTCTTTCCTTCCTTCCTTCCTTCCTTCCTTCCTTCCTTCCTTTCCTTCCCGTTGGATCACTGGCAGCGGTGGGCCAGATTTACTTCCAGGTACGCTGGTGGATCCCCCTCTCATCGGTTCTCTAAATTTCACCAACCGGCTCTCGCGAGTAGGTGCGAGCCTGCAGAAACCCACCACTGCATTGTAGCTTGAAGCCGTAGCTGAATGAATGGTTATAAGTAGAGGCTGCTGTCTCCCCTCTACACCTTCCTCACGGGGCTGTTGCAAAAATAAAATGACCCCGAATGACGAGAAAAATGCAAAGGTCAGCAGCAGCATGTAATAACTGAGGATTTGGGGAGTTTTTGTTGGTTTCATTTCTGCTTGCGGTGCAGTTATGAAAGGCCCAGGAGTTGGATTCAGAAGAAGAAGAAGAAAATTAGTGAATGCCTTTCTAAGGAGGAGTTTCATAAAAGATTTGGCACACATCTCGTTTACACCCGGTTACTTTACAAACCAGCATTCTCTTCATGTGGTTTCTGAAAACGGCTTGCATTCCTCAGCTCCCTGACAGATGTTCTTGGAGCATGGGCAGAGTACAAAGCTGCCAAACAGAAGAGGGAAGACGCCCCACTGAGGAAACCATGCCAAGCTCTGCCTACCCACAGGGGTACTTTTTTTTTTTCATTTTTAGCACAGAATCTCTATTTTACCAAGAGCTGCCCAACGGACAGACACCCAAAAGCGCAAAGCAGAATCTAGGGTGGGGCAATCCGAACATTTCATTTTGGAGAATCTGTCGGCTTTTAGCAGAATCCTAAGACACGGATTTCCCCCATCTTCTCATGCCCGTTGGTGGGGGAAAAAATTGTGGGATTCAAGAAGAATCTGTATCTGGAGTTCTGGAACAAAGAGCCTTGCACCGATGCATTTCAATACAGAACGAAGTCGACCCAGATCGAATTGTAGAAGATTCTTGGATGAGAAGCGAAACGTTTTCGGGCGGGGGGGGGGGGGAAACTCCCCCCCAAAAAAGTCCAGTTGCCTTTTAGAAACCACTTTTCAGACAGGTCAAAGTGGCCAGCACAAAACGTTGAAACCAGTGGTGGGTTTCTGCAGGCTCGCACCTACTCGCGAGAGCCGGTTGGTGAAATTTAGAGAACCGGTGAGAGGGGGTTCCACCGGTGTACCTGGAAGTAAATCTGGCCCGCCGCTGCCAGTGACCCAACGGGAAGGAAAGGAAAGGAAAGGAAAGGGAAGAAAGAAAGAAAGAAAGAAAGAAAGAAAGAAAGAAAGAAAGAAAGAAAGAAAGAAAGAAAGAAAGAAAGAAAGAAAGAAAGAAAGAAAGAAAGAAAGAAAGAAAGAAAGAAAGAAAGAAAGAAAGAATCATCACAATTGAGTCCAAAATTTTGGTTGCTAAGCAAGAGCGTTGTTAAATGAGTTTCACCACATTTTAAAAGGTGGCCACTCCCACCCTGTCACATGACTGCCAAGCCACGCCCACAAAATAGGCCACACCTACAGAGTAGGTTCTAAAAAAATTGAAACCCACCACTGGTTGAAACGCACAAAGACACTGGAGAGATTTGGGGTAAGGCAAACCAGTCAGCATTTACGGCTTCTGAAATCCAAGCAGATGTCCTTGCTCCTCTTTAGCAATAGCCATAGCACTTAGACTTATATACCACTTCACAATGCTTTACAGTCCCTCTCTAAGTGGTTTACTTAGCCAGCCTCTTGCCCCCAACAATCTCCATCCTCAGTTTACCCATCTTGGAAGGATGGAAGGATGAGTCAACCTCTCCTTCCTCTCCTTTACATCCATAGAAACTAGAGGAGGTCTCTTCTGAGTCACTCGCCATGCCCCTACATCTTGCATGGGGTTAGCTGCTGATTGCTGTTTAAAACAGCAAAAAGGGGGGGAAAGATTGAGGATTTATTCCAAATCACCAGTGATTCACCTTGATCTAAACTCTGCCCACTTCAGAGTACAATGGGTGTGTAAGTCCCATGGAAACATCCTTTGGAAAACTCTTTCTTTTCCAGCACTCTTCTACCTTAAAAAGACTGCAGTACAAACTATTCTGGATGCATGGAGCACCCAGGGAGAAAGTACCTGCACAGCACTGGTCAGGAAAAGAGTCATTCATACATACATTCTTATCAGGAATCAATCCTTTCATTTTGCTTACGTCAAGCCAAATCAGTCTAACTTCTCATTACTTCATCAGTAGGGTGTGAGAAGATGGAAATCAGAAATTACTGTACAACACTAGCACTGTTTAAAATAGTATAAGTGTGTTATTTTGCTTTTACCCTTGTTTTAAGGCAATTGGCATGCCAGGACAGTTACACTGCATTCAATATATTTATATGTAAACAATAAAGCTATATTTAAAAAGTAGTAGTAGTAGTAGTAGTAGTGGAGGAGGAGGAGGAGGAGGAGGAGGAGGAGGAGGAGGAGAAGAAGAAGAAGAAGAAGAAGAAGAAGAAGAAGAAGAAGAAGAAGAAGAAGAAGAAGAAGAAGAAGAAGAAGAAGAAGAAGAAGAAGAAGAAGAAGAAGAAGAAGGGGATCGGTTGAGATGGTTGTAGAGGAGAGGAGGGCTGCAAAGCACAATTTCATGGTCCTTCCTCCTCATCCCAACCTAGGCTCCCCACATCTGGCGTGGAAAGCAGTTCAGGGGAAAAGGGACCCTTGAACCCCTGGATAAGCCTGCGGGAAAAGCAGGCACCCTTCTCCTGTTTCCCCCCCACACCAAAGGATTGTGCCTGCCCAGCAGAGCCAAAGGAGACTTACTTCAGACGGCTGCACCGTAGAAGCAGCACGGTGGATTTCCTTCTGCAGGGATCCCTTTTTAAAAGCATGCAACGGCCTCCTCTGTCCTCGGTCGATCGGTGTGAGCGATCTGAGGGCAGCGTGTGGGCAAAGCGCACAAGATCTCTGCTTGGGGCCCAGCCTTGTTATGGGAGGGAAGGCTGACGAAATGGGAGGGTGCTTCTACCCTGCAGGGCATCAAACAGGTTCTTACATCCCAGGCACAGGAGAGAGAGAGGTGGGGGGAGTGTTCCCCCCTCCCTCTCTGCTTCAGTGAGGAATAGCCTCTCCCTTCCACATTCTTTGCATTCTCTGCCCTGTGTCACTGGAGGCGTCCTGGGCCAGAGGAGAGAAGCAAGCAAGTGGTGGCTGAGGTTTTGGCTGCGGGCAAGGCTGACAGGTGAGGCCAGTAGGGATGCAAGAAGCAGCCGCCCCACCCCCAGCGTCTAACTTGCCCAGAAAAGCCACGTCTCACCTCTTGCCTAGTGTAGCACCATCGCCCAACGATGGAGACAATGGCTGTGCCAAACATCCCTCGGTATTGTCAGCCTGCCAGTTGCCATTCGGCTCATTGAAAAACAGATCGTTTTGGGGGGAGGTGTCGTGCAAAAAAAGATCCCTTGGACATTGTGGCCGTCTTGCCGTGACCAGATTTCATCTGATATGGTCTTAGGGTTTCCTGCTTGAGCAAGGGGTTGAGCTAGAAGACCTCCAAGGTCCCATATAGCTCTCTTACTCTAATACTGGGGTGTCAAACTGAAGGCCTAGGGGCCAGATCTAGCCCGTGGGGTGCTTCTAGGAAAGGACCGGTCTGTGGTGCCTCTGCCAGTGAAAACGGAGCTCATGAGAGCCGCGCATGGCCCTCCGCAGCTCCGTTTTCACTGACAGAGGATTGCAGGAGGCCATCGCAGCCGAAAATGGAACTCGGGAGCCCATTTTTGCTGGCAGAGTGCTCAGGCGGCCTGTTCTGAGCGAGGCTTCCCAAGAGCATGAAACAAACTCCTTGTCTCGACAAAAATCCCTTTTATTAATTGACTGTGAATTCTGCTCATTCACATCCAGCAAAGTCTTTCAAGGGAGGATTTACAGTCACAGACCTTATCTGGCTTAGAGAGCTGCCAGGCCGAGATCTGCAAAACTTGAAGGCCACAGGTGGGCGGTGAATGCCCCCTCCCAGAGGAAATAAAAGAGGAGCGAAAGGGGAGTGGAGTTTGCAGGAGACCATTAGTCCTCTTCATTGATTCATGACTCTCCGAGAGTCTCGGAGAGTCACGAACTAATGAAGCGAGCTAATGGTCTCCTGCAAACTCCACTTCCCTTTCGCTCCTCTTTTATTTCCTCTGGGAGGGGCCATTCATCGTCCACCTGTGGCCTTACTCCCAAGTCGACCCCTGTTCTTTAGCTCTTCCCTTCGTCTGGCAACTCTGTGCATGCGCACACTGGGAACAGGCTCCAGCTGTTCATTTGCCTTACTGATGTCTGATTCCGAAGGCAGCTGATAACTGTCAGACGGCCCTGACCCTCTCTCTGCCTCCGACACAGAGCCCTCCTCCGAGCCTTCCCCAGACTCCAGGACTGGCCCATGTTCCTCCCCAACCCCCTCACTGTCTGAATCTAAGCTCTACTGGCGGGTCACAACACTGCCACAGGTACCACCAACACAAGTGATGTCATGTTGGCCACAGAAAGTACAACAGAAAGATCTGTAAGGCGACTGAAGGGCATGGCAGAAGTATCCTTTGCCAGATACAAGAATCAAGAAATCCCCCCAGATAGTAGCAAGAGTAATATATATAAAATAATTTCAACTGTTTTGAAAATAAAGAAAAATGAAATCTTTTTTTTTCCTCCATAAAAGTAAAGGCTTGAAAAATCACAAGGCAGATTTTTTGGACCATTGCAATGTGGTATACGGTGGCTTTGTTGCTTGAATTGCCCTCTCATAATTATTTTGTAGTTATTTTGTGTGTGTTCCACTTTTTCGTTGTTGTTGTTTTTGTGTTCTGCTATTGTTCTGAGCCATCCCGAGTTGGTTGGAGTCAGGCGGCAACTAAACTGAATGAATGAATAATTGAATGAATGAATACTTCAATACATGAATGAATGAATAGAAGTCTCCCAGTTATCTAAATACTTCAAACTTTACAATAGGAATAAACACCACACTATTATTCTTCCTCCAAACAAGGGGCATAATATTGAAAGCCAAGTCGACCCAACTATTCCATAAAAGAAAATCAAATGGATTTTTATTTGCCTCTCTAATGGACTCCTCATCCTGCTAAATGAGAGTGGAAGAGACGCTATAATCCTCTGTCCAAGGTTAATATTAAACCCAAGAAAAATTCAGGCAAAATTCCATAATTTCATCCAAACCTTGAGTATCATTATATGTGATTTTTTTAAACACTGAACTCCATTGAATTTTAAAGTTATCCAAATGTAGACCTTGTTAGGACAGATGAAATATGGAACTCATTTATATACCATAGGTCAAAAAAAAAAAAAGCAATAGTTCTATAGGTGTATTAGGAATTAATATATGCGTCCTTGAATAATATTTACATTAGGTAAGAAGTGTAACTGGTAGCTATTGTAACAATATATTCTGTTTCTTTTTTTCTTTGTATTTTTTTCAGTTTTTAAAGCAGTTTTTACATACAACTAGTTGATAATCTGGCGTTGCCTAGGTATTTATTTATATGTGGAAAATGTCCAGACCAAATGTAATTTCTAAAGTTGGATTGTCCCCCTTACCAGAGGGAGCCCCCTTGTGGAGTACTGTGAAGTGGTTACCATGACAACTCCACTGTGCTATACAGTAGAAGCCATTTTATGGCAGTACAGTAGAAGCAATTTCAAGGCACAACAGGCTGCATCTTAACAAAACACACCACCTAAGGGGTGTTAGAGGTGTCCTACCCCCACAGTATTTTTTTTTCCAGAGAGTAACTCATCTGTGTACCAAGTTTGGCTGAAATTGTTCAAAGCATTCCACAGTTACAATACAATACAATACAATAGCAGAGTTGGAAGGGACCTTGAAGGTCATCTAGTCCAACTCCCTGCCTAGGCAGGAAGCCCTATACCATTTCAGACAAATGGCTATCCAACATCTTCTTAAAGACTTGCAGTGTTGGGGCATTCACAACTTCTGGTGGCAAGCTGTTCCACTGATTCATTGTTCTCACTGTCAGGAAATTTCCCCTCAGTTCTAAGTTGCTTCTCTCCTTGATTAGTTTCCACCCATTGCTTCTTGTCCTGCCCTCAGGTACCCTGGAGAATAGTTTGACTCCCTCTTCCTTGTGACAGCCCCTGAGATATCGGAAGACTGCTATCATGTCTCCCCTAGTCCTTCTTTTCATTAAATTAGACTTGCCCAATTCCTGCAACCTTTCTTCATATGTTTTAGGCTCCAGTCCCCTAATCATCTTTGTTGCTCAGTTATGCTGGAACAGAAACACACACTGATTTTTTTTTCTTTGAGAATATATTGCTTTTAAAATAACAGAAAAAGGTAATTATAATCAAGGAGAGAAGCAACTTAGAACTAAGGAGAAATTTCCTGACAGCTAGAACAATTAACCTCTGGAACAGCTTGCCTCCAGAAGTTGTGAATGCCCCAACCCTGGAAGTCTTTAAGAAGATGTTGGATAGACATTTGTCTGAAATGGTATAAGGTTCCTGCCCACGCAGGGGGTTGGACTAGATGACCTACAAGGTCCCTTCCAACTCTGCTATTGTATTATTGTATTGTATAATACAAATACATAGTTTTCTAACTTGGAAATGTTTTGATACTTGACCACAAAATGAAACAGAGTGAGAGAGTTTACTCAGACCTCTTCCTTGGCTGAGGAGGACAAGTGATAATGGACATTTTGTGATACCTTCTTCTCGGAACTCAGAATAATAATCTCTGGTCCCAAACTATGCCAGCAAATGGCAGTTTTTTTTAAAATGACGTCAATCAATTCTGCTATTCATAATCTTTCAACATCCGTGAAAGGAGAACCATGCAATGTCTTTCACTAGCTTTAATACATCCCTTAAGTCTGCTCAGCATTGTGACACCTCCGCAGGATTACGGTTAAACTCCGTGTTAGTCACCTGGGAGGCTACAGGCATTTTTTTTTTAAATGCAAATTTGTTAGCTTCTTCCTAATGTCATGAAGGCCAAAGGGCAGAATAAATCAAAGCAGCTCAGTTTTACTATTTTAATTTAAAACATTGGGCTGAAGGGAATTGGCTTGCAAGCCTTGTCAAGGTGTTCCTTTTGCACACACGCATATATCACAAAGAAGGTTTTAAAAGAACGAATACACAGCACGAGAGAGGATGAAATAAGAATGTTCCCTTTGACTGTGTTAGGAACTCAAGAAAGCACGGCCTGGTTAGATGGCTCACCTGAGGCCATCTTTTGCCTCTCTACATGGGGCTCCCCTTGAGGTGCACCCGGAGGCTCCAGTTGGTTCAGAATGCGTCCGCGCGGGGGATTCTGGGAGCTTCTCGCTACTCCCACGTAACACCTCTCCTGCGCGAGCTGCACTGGCTACCGGTGGCCTTCCGGGTGCGCTTCAAGGTGCTTGTTACCATCTTCAAATCGCTCCATGGCTCGGGGCCTAGTTACTTACGGGACCGTCTCCTGCCACATACCTCCCTGCGTCCGATACGCTCCCACAGAGTGGGCCTACTGAGGGTACCAACCGCCGGGCAATGCCGGCTAGCGGTGCCCAGGGGTAGGGCCTTCTCTGTGGCTGGGCCGGCCCTCTGGAACGACCTACCCCCCGAACTTCGCACAATCATGGACTTTCCCCTCTTCCGCCACTCACTTAAAACATATTTATTTCAACAAGCTGGTCTTGCGTAAATGGTATTGATTTTATAATATAACTTCTGTCAAGGACATAAATGGATTTTAGATTTAGGGAATTTTAGTTTAGGAGGGTTCCTATTTTAATATTTCTAAATTCTAGTACAGGTAATTTAATTCGTTTTTAGCTTTGTTATATATTTGTCTGTTTATATGGTTTTTTAATTTTTTTCCCTGTACACTGCCCCGAGTCCCTTTGGGGAGAGGGGGCGGTTTATAAGTCTAAATAAAATCAAAAAATCAAAAAATATACAGGTAGCCCTGACCTACCTTGTTAGGTTGCCTTAAGAATTGTAATTCACATGGAAGGCAGTAGACATTCAAAGACTAATGGGCATATATTATGTAAGGAATGCATCGGCCACAGTGTTGTGTTGCTCACAATCCTCCATCCCATTTCTGGGTGGGGGAAAAAAAACTTCTCTGCATTTCTCCAGGGGAAAGAGATATTCTCCAGTAATTTCCTCAGGGACAAAGACTGTCCCTTGATGATGCCTGCATCTTGGCTACTCAAAATGTTTCTTTAGAAGAAGAGAAGAAGTTGTCTCGGGGGCTATGGGAAGCACAAGAAGTCGGAGAAGTTTGCAGGCTATAGAGGAGTAGAATAGAGTAGAGTAGAGTAGAGTAGAGTAGAGTAGAGTAGAGAGTAGAGAGTAGAGAGTAGAGAGTAGAGAGTAGAGTAGAGTAGAGTAGAGTAGAGTAGAGTAGAGTAGAGTAGAGTAGAGTAGAGTAGAGTAGAGTAGAGTAGAGTGTAGTGTAGAGAATAGAATGGAATGGAATGGAATGGAATGGAATTCTTTATTGGCCAAGTGTGGTTGGACACACAAGGAATTTGTCTTTGGTGCAGATGCTGTCAGCGTACACAAAAAGACAAAATACATTCATCAAAAATTATAAGGTACAACAGTGATAGTCATAGGTTGCTAATAAACAATCAAATCATACTAGGAAACAAATAAAACAACATAAAGATACAAGCAACATGGTTATAGTCATAAGTGGGAAGAGAAAGATGAGGAGAAGAGGAATAATAATACAGTCTTAGTAAATAATTTGAAAGTGTTGTAGGAATTAGCTGTTTGGCATTCGGGGAAAAGCTGTCCTTGTGTCTAGTTGTTCTGGTGTGCAGCAGAGGTGGTATTCAGCTGGTTCTTACCGGTTCAGGCAAACTGGTAGCAGCGGCTGCTGAAAAACCACCCAACGTGCAAACCAGAAATCCGGTTTCCATTTTGCGCCATTTCCCCCCCTTCCCAGGCTCCTAGAAAGCCTCTGGAGTCTGGGGAGGGCAAAAAATGGACCTATTGAACCCACCGGAAGTCAGAAAATGGGCCGTTTCTGGCCTCCGGAGGGCTTCCTGGCCGCGGGGGAGGCTGTTTTCACCCTCCCCAGGCTCCAAGAAATCCATTTGCGCATGCACAGGGCAGCTGGGGTGGTGGTGGTCATGAGTGCATAAGCAGGGGGCATGGCACAGGGGGGGTGTTAAATTATGGGGGTGGGCACGTGAGCGCAAAAGTGTGTGCGTGCTTGCTTTTGGCACCCGAAGCGGAAAAGGTTCGCCATCACTGTTCTAGAATCTCAACATTTTTTAAATATCCTGTCGACCAAAACTGGATGCGATATTGCAAGTATGGAATGGATGTGCTTTTGACCCCACTGAGGAAACAATGCCCCCTGGCCTCGTTTAAGACATATGCCTCCTCTGTCCCAGCACTGACCTTTGGAACACCATACCTCCAAATGTTGACCTTCCTCTTGGTATATTTCATGATTCCTTGACGATTTGGATATTCCTCAATTATGGGGACCTGGTTGGGTAACCCCATCATTGACATTCTCTCAGTACAACTTTATGTTTACTTTATTGGCCCAGAAAGCCCTTGGATGTCATGATGTTATTTTTATTTGTTAAATGTTTATCCTGCTCTATAAGTAACTCAAGACGGTGAACGTATGTAATACTTCCTCCTCCTGTTTTCCCCACAACAACCCTGTGAGGGGAGTTAGGCTAAGCGTGACTGGGCTAAAATCATCCAGCCGGTTTTCATGTCTAAGGTGAGACTAGAACCTACCATTTCCTGGTGATTGGCCAGTCGCCCTGATGGCTTTCATGTCTAAGGCAGGACTAGAACTCACTGTTTCCTGCTTTCTAAACCAACACATTTAATGGCTACACCAAACTGGCTCTATAAAAGTGTTACTCGTTGCTTGTATTGGTTTTAGCTCGTATTATGTTTACACCTGAGTCGCAAGTGTGAGATGGGTGAATATACCTACATTGATAAAATAGGTGTGGATGAACCATTTGCTAGAGTTTCTTTAATGAATTTTCAAAAGCAAAGTGAATGAGAAGCATCCAAGTTCTAAAGTAGAACTTCTGAAATCTCTTAAAATGAAGCTCCTCTAGTTGAGCTTGACCTAGTGACTACATGGACACATCCATATGAATGAACATTTCTTCCGGCTTTCGGTCAATCAAGATGCGTCCACAGTAGTTTTTATTCAACAATAAGGAAGTCTGTGTGTGTGTGTGTTCAACCTCAAAGTTCAACCTTTGCTACAAATATTCTCTGCTAAGGAATGATGGAAGGAGCTTTCCATGCTTATCCCTCCAAGACAATTCAAATTGCTATTTTTAATTTATTTTTTGCTCAAATTCCCAATTGAAATTCCAATTCATGATTACTATGCTGGAATACCATCTCCCATTCAAGCTTTAATCTGCTTAGTTTCTGAGCCTGGGCACATCAACCTGAAACTATTTGCTGAGAGGCACTAAGAGATGGCAGCCAGTGAAGGGGATACAATCTTATACAGGTAGTCCTCAACTTACGACCAAAAATTGAGCTCCAAAATGCTATTGCTAAGTGAGACAGTTGAGTTCTATCCCCTTTTATGACATTTCTTGCCACAATTGTTGAGCAAATCACTGCAGTTGTTAAGTTAGTAACATGGTTGTTCAATTAACCTGGCTTCCCCATTGAACTTTGCTTGTCAAAAGGTCGCAAAAGGGAATCATATGACCCCAGGACACTGCAACCATCATAAATGTGAGTCAGCTGCCAAGCGTCTAAATTTTGATCGTGTAACCATGGGGATGCTGCAAGCCAGTTGAAAAATAAGCCACCTTTATCAGAGCCGTTGTAACTTTGAACCGTCAGTAAACAAATGGTTGTAAGTCGAGGACAACCTGTGTATAATTGTCTACTGACGTGTACAATCGTGGTGGACCAAGGTACCATCTCAGCACTGCATTACTTGTTCCTTCTACATAGAATCTCTAGTACCCTTTTGCTGCCTCCTGCCCACTCGTGTCATTGAATACAAGTACAAGTCAATGGGGACAGTAGGACAGGGACGGTAGGCAGGATGGTGCGCTTATGCACGCCCCCTTTACGGACCTCTTAGGCCTGGGGTGAGGTCCACGGTAGACAGCTTGAGGTTGAAGCTGTGGGGGGAGTTGAGGCTGTAACAACAGAGCATTCCAGGCATTGACCCCTCTGTTGCTGAAGTCGTATTTTCTGCAATCCAGTTTGGAGCGGTTGACCTTGAGTTTGTATCGATTATTTGCCCCTGTGTTATTGAGGTTGACACCGAAGACGTCGTTGACAGGTAGGACATTGTAGCAGACAATTTTGTGTACTGCACTTAGGCCAGACCATAGGCGGTGTAGTTCTAGGTTGCCCAAGACCAGAATTTCAAGCCTGGTGGTGTAAGGCAGGGGTCCCCAACCTTTGCAACTTTAAGTCTGAAGGACCTCAGCTCCCAGACGTCTCCAGCCAGCAAAGCTGGTATGGAAACCCCTGGTATAAGGGATTCTATTGTGAGCAGAGGAGTGGAGGACTCTTCTCGTGAAAGAACTCTGGACTCGCTCAATCGTATTAATGTCCGATATACGGTGTGGATTCCAGGCAGACGAGCTGTCTTCGAGAATTGGTCTGGCAAAGGTTTTGTATGCCCTAGTTTGCAGTACAATATTACCGGATACCATTTGGGATGGATGGATCTGCTTACCATGGATTCCTAACTAGATATGCGACGATGGGAGTTTCTTTAGGTCTTGCCTCTTTCTGAAGGTTAGCAATATCGAGGGACAATTCCCACGACTAGAGAATGTCATGCATTCTTCATAACAAAAGCCCAACCTCATCTGAACCCTTTCTGGATAAGGGCGTGCCAACAGTGGTGCATTGCAAGGGCTGTGAGTCATTGGAGAAGGCGGAAAGGAATTCCATGCATCACATCAACCCCCCTTGTCCCGTTTTTGGCTCTTCTTTGACCGGTTCTAGCTTTATTTAGATTTGTTGGCCACCAACCCAGTAGATGCCAGTTGTCCGCGGAAGGGGTGGACCTTCAAACCTTGGAGGGATAACACAATAGCAGAGTTGGAAGGGACCTTGGAGGTCTTCTAGTTCAGGGGTGTCAAACTCAAGGCCTGTGGGCCAGATTGAGCCCACGGGTTCCTTAAATCTGGCCCTCCTGGTCAGCCTGGAAGTAGCAGAGGACCAAACAGAGGTGCCTCTGGTGGGCCGTTTTTGGCCTAGACAGCTTCCTACACCACCCTGCCGGACAAAACAGAGCATGGGGAGGGTGCATGTGGCCTCCCACAGCCCATTTTGGTCAGCAGGTTGCTGCAGGTGTCCCATCTCTTCCCTCCCCCCCCCCCAGCTGGCCTGCGAACTACAATGCTGATCCGGCCCTTGAAGAAATCCAGTTTATAATACTCAATATTTGAATGAGAACTTTATTTTAAGATGGGGGGAGGTGAGGGGTATACTTTTTGTATGTGATTTTATATTATATGTTGGGGGGTAAAAGGGGGGAAAACTTGTCTGAATAAAACTTTTGCAATAAAAAAAAAAAAAAAAAAAGAAATCCAGTTTGACACCCCTGTTCTAATCCAACACGCCTGCTCAAGCAGGTGATTCTAGAGCAGTGTTTCTCAACCTTGGCGACTTTAAGTTCTGTGGACTTCAACTCCCAGAATTCCCCAGCCAGCACAGCTGGCTGGGGGATTCTAAGAGTTGAAATCCACAGGACTTTCAAGTCATCAAGGTTGAGAAACACTGCTCTAGACCATTTCAGACAAATAGCTGTCCTTTCTTCTTAAAAGCCTCCATTGATGGAGCACCTACAACTTCTGAAGGCAAGGCGTTCCACTGGCTAATTGTTCTGTCAGGAAATTTCTCCTTAATTCTACGTTGCTTCTCCTTGGTTAGTTTCCACCTATTGCTTTTTGTTCTGCCCTCAGGGGCTTTGGAAAATCGGTTGACACCCCACTGCCTCTTTTGGGGGGGGGCAGCCCCTCAAATATTGGAACACTGAAGGTAGAGAGAGATTTCTTCAGGTTTGGTACCTCCCAGCAATTGCACCAGTCACAACCAGCAGAAATATCCTTAATACTCACATCTTCCATCCGTACTTATGTGAATTGAGATAGTATACAAAAAGTAATAATTTCTGAAAGTGTTTTGACCATAAAAAGTGTCTTCATCCCCACTACCTTATTATGGGGATAAACTGTCCCCCAATATTAGCAAGTGGATTTCATCAGAAACCCCTTATTGTACATCAGTGAAGATTCTCATTCATCCAGGTGGCGTCGTTTGAATGTTGAATCATGACAACCTTGACTTATAAGGCAATTTATAAGTCTACTTGCCGTGACTCAGCTTCCAGACATGCACTCTACATTTCATAATGCAGAATATATGGGGCTGAAGGTTAAATTGTGGAGTTCTGGATGTTTTCTGACTTTCCCTTCTGCAGATGTTTCATTACCATGCTAGGTAGCATCATCAGCGCATGGAAGTGGTGGTGGCATTTGCTGTTTATTAAAACTAGCCCTACTACGTAGTTTTCCACTGGCTTATTTTCTTTGTTGTTGTTCCTTGATTGCTTTTGGGGGTGGGATCTTTTGAGTTCTTTATCTTAAAGAACTTCAGATAAGTTTTGTAAGATTTATCTTGGGTGTTGATTAATGTCAACAGCCAAATCGTATTTATCTGAGTGTTGATTATTAGGCATGAGATGAGGAAGGATGTGTTCAGGTCAGATTTCTCATTGCCAACCAGCATCAGATAAAAAGGAATAAAACTTCTGTAAGAGAAGCAAACTCTAAATATACCAAGAATCCAACAAACTTCAGAAATGACAAGCTCTGGACAAAGTCTCAGTCTAGAACACTGGTAGTCACCTGGTCCCTACCACCCACTAGTGGGCATCCCAGCTTTCATGGTGGGCGGTAGGGGTTTTGTCCGATACTGAAGCATTTTTCTTTTTTTAATTTAATTGACTTCCCTACTTTATAAATCACCATTACCGTGGAACCGGTTAGAAAATTTTACTACTAACAGAGATACAAAAGTGGGAGGTAAGTTTTAAAAGGTTGACTACCCCTGGACTAGAACATGGATGTCTCCACCCTGGCAATTTTAAAGACCTGTGGACCAAAACCCAGAGTTCTCCAGCAAGCCAAGCTGGCTAGGGAATTCTGGAAGTTGAAGTCCACAAGTCTTAAGGTTGCCAAAGTTGGACATTGTCGGACTAGAAATTTTAGTTTCTCCTCAGTCCAAGCACCGGTTTCCTCCTTTTGCAAAGGCAAAAATCAAAACAAGATAGTTCCTTCTTTCAACCGAATATACTGAGGATTTGCAAAATTGCAACTGGATAATACACGGACAAATATACAAAGGCGGACAAGGGGTATGTTTATAAGATCAAAGTAGCTATGTACGATAAATAGAAACTGTATTTGTTGTTATATTAAAATATGTATGGAAATGACAGAAAGGTCGCCCTATGTCCATTGTTTTAATGTTTGTTTAATAAAAATGTATTAGGAAAAAAAATAGTTCCTTCTTTCACCCTACCAAAAGTGGCACGTTGAAAAGGAACCCAGCTCAGCAGGACATATTGTCAGGCATACAAACTATCTTTTCTTGTGGCTCTTTGGCCTGCCACACTTTCTATTATTCTACTAAGCATTTTTCTATTGTGGGAAAATGGGAGGGAGGATTATACGGAGTTGGGCGATATGTAGCCATAACAAAATTCTTTCTAGAAAACCAAGGTCTCTGCACCTGGCCAGAACTGGATGCGTGGAAGCTGCCAGCGTGGCAGTGGGAGATTAGACCATGGGATGGACTTGTGGGTGTGTGTGGGGCAAGATCTTGAACTTTCAACTGGGTGGGGAAAACCGGGAAACTCTCAGATTCGGGTTTTCCCAGACATGCCAACATGGCTCTCTTCATCAATTGGAACTTTGAGGAATCCTTTGCCTTGGACTCTGATTTACTTTTGGATGCCATTTGGAACCCTGACACATGTCCGTCCGTCCCCCTGAAATGCCACAAAATAATGCACCTTTATAAAAGGCTTTTATAAAAAGATACACCTGTACAAAACTGGGCATATCCTGGGCCAGCAGCTACTCCGGAAACATTGTTTGAAGTAGTTCAGAAAGTTGTCCCCAATTGGGACTTCCCAGTAGGTTGAAGGGAAAGGCCAATCAGAGGAACCTACACAGAATCCATGGAAGAGTTTCAGCAGACATTGGGTTGGAATCCAGACCATCACCGTTGGGTCCGGTGGAGATGGGGATAACTCTTGATGGTCCGTACGATGGCTTCATCCAGGCGAACCACCGGCTTGTAGCCCAGCTCCCTTTTGGCCCGCTCGCAGCTATAATAATGGAAGGTCCCCGCCAGGGCGACCCTCATGGGGGTGAAGGTGGGATGAATGGTAACAAGGGGGCTCAGTAGCAGCAAAACCAGGGAGAGGAGAAGGGCTAAATAATAAGCTAACCAGTAAGGGATGCGGTATTTAGGAGGGTCGTAGTGCAGGCCGGTGAGGATGCGAGACAAGAATTCCCAGAAGGGGATGGGCTCATCGTTTGTGATGTGAAAAGCCTACGAGACAAACAAGGAAAAGGGAGGGAAGTTAATAAACTAAGCATACAAGGCAGTGGTGAAATTCAATTTTTTTTACTACCGGTTCTGTAGCTGTTACTTGGTGGATGGGACAGGGGAAGGATATTGCAAAATCTCCATTCCTACCCCACTCCTAGAGAAGTTTACTGCAAAATCCCCATTCCCTCCCGATCAGCTGGGACTCAGAAGGCAGAGAATAGATGGGGGCGGGGCCAGCCAGAGGTGGTATTTGCTGGTTCTCTGAACGACTCAAAATTTCCGCTACCGGTTCTCCAGAACCTGCTGAATTTCACCCCTGATACAAGCAACACGCCCAAGAATATCAGGGAGCAGATCAGACAATCCATACACCGTAATTACATCTTTGACTTACATCCCATCGTCCCTTCAGGAACTAAAGGAGGCGTCCACAGAAGTCTCTTCTCTGACTTTCTCACCCACCACCCCTCTGAGGGAGGTGGGGCTGTCTATGGGCCTCTTCTAAGCTCAGCACTAAAATCCTATATCCCCTTGGGTCTCCTAGTCTAAGCTTCAGGCAATGATGGAGTGGCCTTACCTTTCCACAAAGTGGGGACTCTTTTTGAAGCTGCTCTGCAGCCAGGATGTGCCCATGGACCACGTTTTCCACATAGGTAAAATCCACCAAATTCTTCCCATTCCTGTTCAGAAGAGAGAAGAGTTCAAAAGCAACAATAATATGCACAAGCCAAACTGTAAAATACTGGAGTCCCTCTGGATGCACCGTGACTTGTATAAGTGCTACTAACACATAACTTGTTGCTTCGGGCAGTATTAAATAACATGGGTGTCAAACACAAGGCCCACATCCGAGATGTGGTCAGATCCGGCCCACAGGAGCGTCCTGGGAAATGTAAGGGGCCGTCCTGCATCACTTCGGCCCGGTCTACCCAATGCAAAGAAGAAACATGCCAGCAGTTTGGAGAGTGGCGTCAAGCTGGCCACGCCCTCCCAGTTGGCCATGCTAAGTGAGTGGCGTCAAGCCAGACAGTTGACTATACCCAATCAGCCAGCCGGTCCCACCCACCCACCCACAAAGGTCAATCACAGCCCTGATGCGGCACCCAATGAAATTGAGTTTGACGCCCCTGTGATCTACAAATTCTACAAGGATTGTGAAGGAACGTAAACCAGATTATTCATGGTTTAAGGAGAAAAATATTTTTTTTTTTTTGCTCTACATAGTTTAGAGAAAAGGGACGGAGATAAGATTCTCTTAAGTCTACAATTCTTTTTTTTTAAATCAATTTTCCTTCACTCCTTTTGCTTTTTCCTAATTTTATAAGCCGACAATGTCATTTTAGCTTTAAATTTTATTTTATATTTATTTATAGATTATTTATTTATCATATTGTATATTTTTAATTTAAAATTTAAAAAATAAATAAAAGGATGCTTTTTGCAGAGCAATTTTTTTTTGGGGAGAATGGGATAAAAGACAAGTAAATAATAGTAACAGTACTGGGATGATTACCAAAGCACCAAGCATTTCATCATGAAATAATGAGGCTTATTGGCAATAATATTAGCCTGAGACAGACCAGCAGAAAATTAAGGATCATTAAAAACTTATTAAAAGCCACCACAGTGAAATAGAAAGTAATTAAAAATAAATGAGTCACTGGCCATGTGTTATTTCAATGGGTAAAGATTTCATAGAGGCAAGCTATACACCAAATATTCCTTGTGCAATACATTATTTGAAAGCAAAGGAAATTCGTTTTGGATTCAGGTGCTCATTCTAGATGAGCGAGGAGTACAAACAGAATTCACTTGCAAGATGTGGAAAATATGTGGTGCTCAAGGTCAAATGTTGGCTTCCCTTTCAGTGGATGGCCAGGGAGCATCATGTGAGTAGAGTCACATCAGGGGTCACCAAACTTGCCAAGTTTAAGATCTGTGGACTTCAATTCAGAGAATTCTCCAGCATGGCTAGCTGATTAATTTTTAACAGATTAACAGAGTTGGAAAGGACCTTGTAGGTCATCTAGTCCAACCCCCTGCCCAAGCAGGAGACCCTACACCATTTCTGACAAATAGCTGTCCATCTCTTCTTGAAAGCTTTCAGGGATGAAGCTCCTGAAGGCAACTTCTGTTCCATGGGTTGATTGTTCTCACTGTCAGGAAATTTCTCCTTATTTCCAGGTTGAAACTCTCCTGGATCAGTTTCCATCCTTTCTTCCTTGTCTGGCTTTCAGGTGCTTTGGAGAATAGCTTGACCCCCTCCTCTCTGTGGCAGCCCCTCAAATATTGGACCACTGCTATCTTGTCTCCCCTGGTCCTCCTCTTCACTAGACTAGTCATACCCAGTTCCTGCAACCGTTCATCGTATGTTTTAGTCTCCAGTCCCCTAATCATCTTGGTTGCTCTTCTCTGCACTCTTTCTAGAATCTCAACATCTTTTCTATAGTGTGGTGACCAAAACTGGATGCAGTACTCTAGGTGTGGTCTTACTAAGGCTTTATAGAGTCCTATTAGTACCTCCCTTGATCTTGATTGTATCTCTCTGTTAATTCTGGAAATTTAAGTCTACAAGTCTTAAACTTGCCAAGTTTGGAGACCCCCAGGTTATGCAATTTGCTTAGGGTTTATAATTGGTAGCTTGTCCTACTAGCTTTGATTTGTTTCTGTTGATCAAACATAGGTTCCTGCCTATCTGAGAGTTGGTTAATGACCATGTGTTGAGGAGGAAGGATGTGTTTAAGTCTGTTCTCTTCCTTATGCACTGATTACATTACCTAGCCTGGCCATAAAACGTCTGCAAGAAGAGATGAAATCACCAAGAACACAAGGAACTTCTTAGGTGGAACTTGACTTACCCAATGATGAATTTCATCTTGCCACTCTTGGCTGCCTGGATGAGGACTGGAACCAGCTGAGGGTCCCGGGGTCCAAATATGCCATGTGGACGGATAGCAATGGTCAAGAAATTGTTCTCTGGATCACTGGCCTTTAGCACCTCCTAAAAATAAAAATAAAAACAGCCTCTGTAGATCTACCAAGATCTTTGGCCAATGAGAAGGAAGGACTCACTGGAGAAGGACTCATTGGTAGGAAAGATTGAGGGCAAAAGAAGAAGGGAATGACCGAGAATGAGCTGGTTGGCTGGAGTCACCAAAGCAGTCGGCATGAGCTTAAATGGACTCCAGAAGATGGCAGAGGACAGGAAGGCCTGGAGGAACATTGTCCATGGGGTTGTGATGGGTTGGACAAGGCTTCGCAACTAACAACAACAGCTCTACCAAGAGCAAAATGAAATATCATGAACCCCCAAAAGCCCAGACCTTCTCCTGTAGAATCTTTGTTTCTGTATAGTAATCGATGGGTTTCTTGGCATAAGGGAGCTCTTCTGTTCCATTCTTGATGTCCGTACCTTCGAAGACAACGCTGGCACTGCTGGTCAACACCAATTTCTGCCAAAGAGTAGTAGGAAGAAAAACATCAAGGGAGTTATGGAAACATGTTGGCTGCCAGATCAAGTTAGAGCCATACAAGATTGAGAGAAGCAACCTGGAATTAAGGTGAAACTTCCTAACAGTGAGGACAATTATCCAGTGGAACAGCTGGCCTCCAGAAATGGTGGGTGCTCCATCACTGGATATTTTTAAGAAGAGACTAGAGAGTCACTTATCTGAAATGGTAGAGGTTCTATAGACTCTCTTCCTGGACCTTACCAGTTGGAATTCTTTGGCTGATGGGGTCCACAATAGAGCTTCCCTGCCTGACCAGGTGTGATAGACTGATGTAACAAGTCAAACAAAAAACAATGGTTGGAAACTAATCAAGGAAAGAAGCAACCTGGAATTGAGGAGAAACTTCCTAACAGTGAGGACAATTAACCAGTGGAACACCTTGCCTCCAGAAGTTGTGAGTACTTCATCACTGGAGGTTTTTAAGAGGAGACTGGACAGCCGCTTGTCTGAGATGGTGTAGATTCTCCTGCTTGAGCAGGAGGCTGGACTAGAAGACCTCCCAGCTCCCTTCCAGCTCTATTCTATTCTAAGATCCTTGCTTGGATCCAAGTATATAATCTGGTGCTCTTCTTTATCTATACAAAAGTAGTTCCTTTTTCAGAGTATTACTTCCACCAGGAAGGCCTTGGTGAAAGTAGAAGCTTTCTTCTAATACTACATTTCACCATATAGTAACTGAAGACAGGTTGCTCCCTTTTCTTTGTGTACCAAAGTGACTAAGGGGGAAAAAAACCCTCAAGGGATTAGAAGAAAACTCTCCATAAAGACTAGGAATAAAAAAAGAGAGCTTTAATTCTAAAGTGCTGGCCTAGCAACCAGGAGGCAGTAAGTTCTAGGCCTCTCTTAGGCATGAACTGGCAGTTGGGTGACTTTGGATTAGTCATTCTTTCTTAGCCCAACTGACCTCTTGATAAACAGAGGTCAAGAATATAAGGTACATTCTAGGAAAAGAGAAGTCAGGAGTATTAGGTGTGTTCACCACCTTGAATCTATCTATCTATCTATCTATCTATTTATCTATCTATCTATCTATCTATCTATCTATCTATCTATCTATCTATCTATCTATCTATCTATCTATCTATCTATCTATCTAAATCGCTGTGCGCGTGTGTGTTCCAGCATAACTCTGGAACACCTCCAGCTATTTCAATCAAACTTGGTACACAGATGACTTACTTTCTGGAGAAAAATACTGTGGGGGTAAGACACTTCTAACGCCCCTTGGGGGGAGGTGGGGGATGTTCTGTTAAAGATACAGCCTGTTGTGCCATAAAATGGCTTCTACTGTACAGCACAGTGGACTTGCCATGGTAACGGCTTCACAGTACTCCACAAGGGGGCTCCTTCTGGTAAGGCGGAAAATCTAACATTAGAAATTACATTTGGTCCGGACATTTTTCCTGCAACCCTCTGCCAGTGAAAACCAAACTTGGGAGGGGCCGCCTACATCCTCCCAAGCTCTGTTTTCACTGGTAAAGGTACCATAGGCTGGTCCTTCGCTGATTCCAGGGTGGTCCCATGGTCCAGTTCTAAGCAGCCCACCAGCTTGATCTGGCCCATGAGCCTTGAGTTTGACACCCCTGGACTAAGCCTTTTTTCTCCCAGGAACTTGGCAGTGTATTTCTTTTCCATCTTAGGTCCATAGGGACATGTTCAGGTCCTCAAGGAACCCCTGGGATCCACAGAAACCACTTTGAAAAGTCCCATTCTAGACCGCTAACGCTCCCAAGACAGAGTCATGAGAGACAGCTCCTTCTTGCTTGTGTTAGTGCTTTAAAATTCTCCTTCAAACCTTACCTGGACACCAGCTTCTTTACAAGCCTCAATGACTGTCTTGGTCCCCAAATAATTGACTCTGTAAAAAAGTTCCCGATTGTTGCTAGAAGGTGCAGGAGAGGCACAATGAAACGCCACAGGCACACCTTGGAGAGCCGGTAGTAGATCCTGTGATGGAGAAGAGATACAGTCAGAGAACTGGAGGGGCTGTTGCATCAATCCACTGAGTGAGTCCATCTCCTTTTGATGCCTGTGCAATTTCTACGCCAGACAATTAGGAGCAAGAATGTTGGTAAATCTAGAATTGACTTCAGCCAGTTTAGAGGGGCCTCTAAGATGCGAGCTAAAGAAGACATTTCAATTATTCCGAGACCTTTAGATCTTAAGGCATCTTATAGCAGAAATCAGATTTAACACATGAGATATACGAAATGTTCTTCAAAGTAGTATACACATTAGAGCAGATCCTACCTTTGCAGCACTCCCCAACACGTGGGGTGGAAATTCCCAAAATTCTCATTTTAACTCCTAAACAGCCTTCACCAACTCTAGTCTTAGGAGCTTAAGACCAACAGACTTCATGTTGACCATACCTGAGCCCTGTCAATTTACCTTAGTTTGTTCCTTACCTCTTTCTTGCAGAGATTGCCCAGGTAAAACTGCACCTGGCTGTTATCAAAACCTTTGCGAATGTCAAACACGTTGACCGAGTAGCCTTTTTCTACCAGATGTTCTACCAGATGTTGACCGAGAAACCCCGAGCCGCCAATCACAGTGCATTTTTTAGTAGCCTGCAGGAAACAGATATCAATGGATCGCCATCAGTGTTTTTCCCAACACGTTAAGAATGGTTTTTAGGAGCACAGAAAGCAACAAGCAAGAAGTCATGCAAATAACAGCTACTACAGCAGGGGTCTCCAACCCTTGCAACTTTAAGTCTGAAGGACTTCAACTCCCAGAGCTGGGCCATTTGCGCCCGCACACACAGCGTATGGCGCGTGCGCGACCTCCGCCGAGCAGCTGGAGCGTCACAAGGCGGTGAGTGCGCATTTGTGCACAGCACATGGGCCCAAAGTGGATGCCAGGCCTTGTCACAGCGTACCGGTTGCGACGGGAACCAGAGCCCACCACTACCCCCAGCAATTCTGGGTCCTCATTTGACCCACCTGGGAAGGATGGGAGGCGGAGTCAATCTTGAGCCTGGGAAGATTCGAACTGCCAAATTGCAGTCGGCTGGCAGTCAGCAGAAGTAGCCTGCAGTACTGCACTCGAACCATCGCGCCACCTTGGCTCATGTTAAAAAAGCCGCTCCCCACAAAAAAAAGGCATTTTGCAGAAATAAACTAACTTACCGGCCTCAAATGCGTGGCCATCTTGTCCAAAGGTTTTTCAGGAAGGGAAAAGCAATTCTCCAGTTCTTTTCCTGCTGTACTCAAATGAGAGAAAAAAATAATGAGAAGCCTCCCATTCCCACTACCCTAAGTTAGTTTGCCGCCTAACTTTTCTAAAAGCCCAGTGTTTCTCTTTCCTGATGATCAACTGAATTTTCCACTTATGCTGATCTCAGCATAGCTCCTGCAGATACAATGACTGCCTCAGGGATCACTCCTACCTTTCAGAGCATTAAAAATTAAATTATTCCGATCAAGCTGGTGAGATCAGGGGGGACATTGACCTAGCCTACAGAATTAACTCAGCATATGCCAGGATAAACGAAGTACCTAGAGAGATACATGTGAAATTTGTTAGAAGGTCAACCAGAGAAGAAATCCTGAAAGTGCAGAGAGGTAGTCCATTAATTTACCAACAAAGAGAGGTTGCTATCTTGAAGCAGATCCCAAGAAAGATTAGAGATGCAAGAAGGAAATTTTCCTTCTTGTCTAAAACATTGTTTGATCACGGGATTTGGTTCAAGTGGGTGACACCCGAAGGGATGCTGGTGTTCTGGGAAGGAGGAAGAGTGAGGATTAAAACAGTTGCTGAGGCGGAAGCCTTTCTTAAAAAACATTCCTCTATCCTGGGGGAAGATCCAGGGGGGACGGAGGGGGCCACGGCCCCGCCCACTGGGGGCCAGGGAGGAGAAAAAGAAGATACAATTGCCAAGAGACTTAGATCGAAAAAATAACTTTGCCTTTTTCTGATTAATTTTGCATAATATTTGTATTTGGATTTTTTGTAAATGTCTGACAGCATAGAACTGAGAATTTAGGTATATGTACTTGCTTTCACTTTGTAGTGTTATGAAAAATGTTTTTTTTTATTGTTATCAATGTATTTTGAGGTCCCGGAAGGGCCGACGACTTTGACGTGAATGCTCTCAAAATTTCTTTGTATCCCTTACCCCACCCTACAGAAAAAATGTAAAACCAATAAAACTTTTTCAATATAAAAAAATAAAATAAAAATCAAATTATTCCAACAGCCTTTGTAAAGAAAAAGCAGTCATTCTAAAAAAAAAAAAAATTGAAGGAAACGGTTCACCTGTACAGTTTACCTAGTCCAGGGGTCCCCAAACTTTTTGGCACCAGGGACCGGTTTCATGTTAAAAAAATTCCGCGGACCGGTGGCCATGGCTTGGCCGGCGTAGAGCGGGAGCTGGGGGGAGGGGAAACAGGCGGTGCATGTGCGCGCAGGATGTGTGTGAGTTGGCTCACTCACCCCTCTCAGGCCCCCAACGGCGTGAGCGGCTGTGCCTGTGCTCTCTCGCCCTGGTGTGCGCTCTGCCCAGGGGGCTGCCCCCTCCTCCCTCCTCCTCTTCTCTGACCCTTTCTAAGAGTTGTGCCGCTCACTGCGGCCCGGTTCCTATCAAGCCACGGACCAGCACCGGTCCGCGGCCCGGGGGTTGGGGACCCCTGACCTAGTCTACATCTAGAAATACTGCCTTTAAATGTGGATGATTTATTTTAGCCACTACTACTAGTTCTAAGGGACATGGTGGCTCAGTGACTAAGACGCTGAGGTTGTCGATCAGAAGGTCGGCACTTCAGCGGGTCAAATCCCTAGCGCCACGTAACGGAGTGACAGGTTCTTGAAAAGGACAGGAAGATAAAAAAGCCAAATTCAGTCTGGCTCACGGTGCAACCAACCATAATTGTCTCAAAGGTGCTTTTTCAAAACTTACCTGTGCTGTGGTTTTTTCCCCTTTGAGTTTCAAAAGTTGCATTTTGAAAAAGCACCTCTAAGACAACGATGACCTGGCTGACTGAGAATTTCCATAGACAACCAACAACAACGACAACAATAATAATGATACCTAGGATGCTGGCTGCAACCCGTAACAACCATCAGTGCCAGTTAATAATATTTGTGATACATTTTTAAATGTTCAGTTGACTGAGCTTCATGTTTAATGACTAAAGTAAATGACACTAACAATAACAATAATGAAATTTCAGCTTCCTGCAATAACACCAGCGGAACTGTAAAAAAAAAAACCTGCAAAACTACTGCAAAAAATCTTGGAACATCGTACATTTCAAAAAGATACTTGGTTGATACGTAGGACGCCAGCAGCAACCCGTATCAATCATCAATGCCAGGCAATGATATTGGTGATGCATTTTTAAATGTTCAGTTGACTGAGTGTTATGTTTAATGAATAAAAGAGATAATATACATGGATATACAGAGAGAGAGAGAGAGAGAGAGAGAGAGAGAGAGAGAGAGAGAGAGAGAGAGAGAGAGAGAGAGAGAGAGAGAGAGAGAGAGATCGGTTGGTCTGCCAGTAGCTCTGGAGAGTTTACCAACTGCTAGACATGATATGTTAGTAAATATCAAAGACATATAACAATTCTCTGTGTTATCAATATAAGCCATCTCCATAAGCCAGGGATGTCCAAACTTGGGAACTTTAAGACTTGTGGACTTCAACTCCCAGAATTCCCCAGCCAGCATAGTTGAAGTCCACAAGTCTTAAAGTTCCCAAGTTTGGACATCCCTGCCATAAGCCTTCACAACTGACTTCTTTCTTTAAAGAAAATGGAATATTTATCAGTTAAATCACTTAAGAGTCACTTCAATAGAGAGGTGGGCAGCATTTAAATTTAATGCATCAAATACATTACAGGTGGAAGAGTCTCTGGTCCTCTCCATCCTCTGTCATCCCTTACCTGCTTTTCTCAAAGCTGCCAAAAAAGATATCAGATATTCCAAAAAAGGGATGATTTAAAAAAAGATGCTCCGGGTCTAACGGTGAGGCAAAGCAGCCTGGACCGGGGAAAAGGATCTGAAGCCGCCCGTGGATCTCCCTGCGCAGGAATCTAATACAGAACCGATGCAAAGAAATCCCACCCAGGAGCCTCTCAGCTGGTCCCATTCATCCCAACAGCCACGCCCCTTTGCTTTTATACCCTTGCTCCGAGCTTCTCCAATCACATCCCGCGGCGGCACTTAAACTCCTCCCTCTCCTTCCACCCCACCCCTAAGGTGAAGATCTGCCGAGAGTGGGGAGGCTCGCCCCATTGGCTCTTCCGCCTCTGTGGCCAATGGGTTCTTTCTCACCCACCCGCCCACCGCTATTCGCCACCAATCACCGCCCGGGCGCGGCTCTCTTCCTCTTGCGCGGCGGCCGGCTCGCCGGCCAATAGCGAGGGCGGTTGGTTCCCCACGTCGGCGCGCGGCGAGAGGAGCCAATCGGATGGCGCGACGCTGAGCGTCTGGCTGCCGGGCGACGGTTAAGCTCGCGTCGTCGTCGTCGTCGTTGTTGTTGTTGTTTTCCTCCCCAACGGGCGGCCTTGAGGGACCGGCGCCGCTTCCTGGGGATGGTCAGTGGGGTCGCGGCCGGGAGAAGGCCTCAGGCGGGTGGATGAGGGTGTGTGTGTGTGTGTGTGTGTGCGCGTAGAAGGCCGCGGTAGTGGCGGCGAAGCCGAAACCGTAGAGGCTGCGCTTAAACGGCTGGAATTTGCATCCTTTCCCTATGCTAATATATGCAAATGAGCCACCTGGTTTTCCCCCTCTTAAATCTCCGAATTGGATCTTGCGCCCCTTTTGCAGGATCGGGAAGGCAGAAGCACCTTCCCCGCCAGTTGATCCACTTTATTTTATTTATTTATTTATTTCGTCAAGCATGTATAAGATAACAGATAGAAGTGTAAACATGATTTTGGATACATGAAATGGACACGAATAAAAAGGGGCATTAGGACAGGGACGTTGGTGCTCTTATGCACTCTCCTTACAGACCTCTTAGGAATGGGGTGAGGTCGACAGGAGACAGCCTAAGGTTAAAGTTGGGGGGATTTGGGGAAGAAACCACAGAGTCAGGTGGAGCATTCCAGGCATTGACCACTCAGTTGCTGAAGTCGTATTTTCTGCAATCGAGTTTGGAGCAATTTACTTTGAGTTTGTATCTATTGTGTGCTTGTGTGTTGTTGTGGTTGAAGCTGAAGTAGTGATTGACAGGTAGGAGATTGTAGCAGGTAATTTTATGTACTAGGCTCAGGTCAGATTGAAGAGGGTGAAGTTCTGAATTGTCTAGGTCTAAAATGTCAAGCCTGGTGATATAAGGCAGGGGTCTCCAACCTTTGCAACTTTAAATCTGAAGGACTTCAGCTCCTAGACTTCTCCAGCCAGCTTTGCTTTTCTGGGAGCTGAAGTCCTTCAGACTTAAAGTTGCAAAGGTTGGAGACCCATGATATAAGGGATTCTGTTGCGAGCAGAGGAGTGAAGGACTCTTCTCGTGAAATACCTCTGGACTCGCTCGATCGCGTTAATGTCCAATGTGCAGTGCAGGTTCTAGACAGACGAGCTGTATTCGAGAATTGGTCTGGCAAGAGTTTTGTATGCCCTAGTTGTCAGGTCAATATCACTGGGGAAGAAGCTATGCAAGATTAGGTTAACAACTCTTAATGCCTTTTTGGCAAAAACTTTGGGGGGTGGAATCTGGGCTTCCGCATCGTGCACGTGTAAAAGTGGACTCGTGTCTTGGAAGCTCCAGTTCAGAAGGGAAACATCTCTCAAGTCCCAAAACAGGGGAATGAAGGGTGGTGGATGGGCCAGTTTAGGGCATGAAGAAGCAATGGGTGGAAACTAATCAAGGAGAGAAGCAACTTAGAACTAAGGAGAAATTTCCTGACAGTTAGAACAATTAACCTCTGGAACAGCTTGCCTCCAGCAGTTGTGAATGCCCCAACCCTGGAAGTCTTTAAGAAGATGTTAGATAGCCATTTGTCTGAAATGGTATAAGCTTCCTGCCCACGCAGGGGGTTGGACTAGAAGACCTCCAAGGTCCCTTCCAACTCTGGTATTATTATTATTATTAAGTCAGGAGGGAGGTCCCTATGTACAAGTAGTCCTCAACTTATGACCACACTCGAGCCCCAAATTTATATTGCTGAGTGAGATCTTTGTTAAATGATTTCCCCCCAAGTTTACGACCTTTCTTGCCACCGTTGTTAAGTGAACGGCTGCAGTGGATAAGTGTGTAACCGGGTTGTTAAGTGAATTGGGTTTCCCCATGGATTTTGCTTGTCTGGAGGTTGCAAAAAAAGGGGAATTGCGGCACAAACACACACACACACACACACACTCCCTGGGACGCTGCAACCATCATAAACGTGAGTCGGTTGTCGAGCATCCAAATGGAAATCACATGATCATGGGGAATGCTGTAACGGTCATTAAGTGTGAACTATGGTCCTGAGTCACTTTTCTTCAGTGAAGTTGTAACTTTGAATGGTCATTAAATAAATTGTTGCAAGTCAAGGACTCCCTGTATTTGTGTAGACTGCATAGGAAAGATAAAGGAAGAGGAAGGTGTGGAAAACAGTGTAGAAAACAGCTGACTGTCAGACAATGTCATACAAGACATATTGCTAAGATAAGGAATAGGGATAAGACAGCACCAATAGAAGACTGGCTAAAAGCTTTCTAGGATGGCTATTGGTTAACTTTTAGGAATAGGGTCAAAGTAGAGCCAATAGAATACTTGTTAGATAACTTTTGGGGTGTTTATTAGTTAAGACTTAAAAATAGGATGGCGTAGAGGCAATAGACGTCCAGTTAGATAACTTTCAAAAAAGCCTATTAGACAATGTTTCTTTTTCCCCACCTTGAAAAACTATATAAAAGCTTATGGGGATTCTCAGTTATCCAGGTCATGGTTGTCCCAAAGGTGCTTTTTTCAAGAAGCAACTGGACTTTCTGCTTTTTCTTTGAAGACTTTTCGCTTCTCATCCAAGAAGCTTCTTCAGCTCTTCAGTATAAACTTGTTGAATCCTTTGTTTTAGGTCCTGGCATTTTGCTGGCTGGGATCTCTTTTGCTGAAGCGGTTCAATTAAAAGGAAATCATATCCATACCTCGTGTCTGATTGGCTTCATTGGCTTTAGAGCCAAGCTAAACCCAGATCTGGGGACAATGGAAAGGAGGTCACCAGGTGATCCCAAAGTGCAGGCTAGACCAGAAAGTCCAAGAAACATTGGCCAGTCATTCCAGTCACATTGCCAGGAGACAACCACAAAATTACCAGCTCTGGGGAGTCTATACTTGACCAAGAAAGGAACATCTTGCTTATAGAAAATTAGCATTTGGGGGAAGGGTGGAGGTGAACCATTTGCTTTCTTTGATTTACTACTATTCTGATTTGAAGCAAGTTTTGTTCAACCCTGTTGAAAGATGCGAATATACTGTCAAGTAATAAAACCAGGTGCATCTGCAGGGTATGGTCAAAAAAAGTCAAGACGATGGCCATATTTTTCTGATCAAAGTTCTCTCTTTTTTATGTACTGTTGTTATCTTGATTATTTTGACCATAGATTGAGGACATCTCTGTAGCCCAACTACATCAGCGCTGAGGTGATGTAGTTGGGCTACAGAGGAAAGCCGGAAACCTCAGTGGCTGTGGTTTCCGGCTGCCCGATTCAACCAGCTTTCTCCAACGCTGGCCATAGGGGGCGAACATCTTGCCCCTGTGGATGGGGCGCGCAATTTGGGTGTCCTCCTGGATACCCGGCTGTCTATGGAAGAGCAAGTGACAGCCGTGGCCAGGAGGGCGTTTTACCAGGTTCGCCTGGTTCGCCAATTGCGCCCCCTATTGGATCGGGACGCCCTTCGCACAGTCACCCATGCCCTCGTGACATCCCGACTGGACTATTGCAACTCTCTCTACATGGGGCTCCCCTTGAGGTGCACCCGGAGGCTTCAGTTAGTTCAGAATGCGGCCGCGCGAGCAATTATGGGCACCTCCAGGTTTGCCCATGTAACACCGCTCCTGCGCGAGCTGCACTGGCTACCTGTCGTCTTCCGGGTGCGCTTCAAGGTGTTAGTTATCATCTTCAAAGCGCTCCATGGCTCGGGACCTAGCTATCTGCGAGATCGGATCCTGCCCCACACATCCTCACGACCGATTCGCTCCCACAGAGAGGGGCTTCTCCGGGTGCCGTCCACTAGACTTTGTCAGCGGGCGACGCCCAGGGGAAGGGCGCTCTCTGTGGCGGGCCCGGCCCTCTGGAACGACCTTCCCCCTGATATTAGAACGACCACCGACCTCCGCTCCTTCCGGGTAAAATTGAAGACCCATCTCTTTCGACTGGCCGGCCTTGAATAGTTCTCTCTGTCTTTTAATTACAAATTTTAATGGGTTTTAATTATATATTTTTAGCATAGGTAGATTTATTTAATTTTATTTTAAGTAATGTTTGTATTTTGTATATTGTTTTTAATTATGCCTGTGCACCGCCCCGGGTCCCTGTGGGGAGAGGGTGCGGTTAATAAATCTTAATTTGAATTTAATTTGATACATATTTTTAAAACATTCCCTACAACCCCCTGAGAATAAACACCAATAAAATTGGTAATAATTTTAAAAGTCAGGAAATATAATATTTTAAAGTGTCATTTCAATCACAAAGTTAAGGTTTTTTTAAGGAATATCTTTAGGAAGAATATATCCTACACAACTATACCCAGCTATGTATTAATTGGGTGAAGAAAACCAGGGTATTCCTAGACAAAATACATAACCTATTTAATTTAGGATGTGTTCAAAAAATATTAATTGAAGACTTAATACCACATCTGCAGTTATGGTGCATCCCTTCACATTCTGAAAATCGTGTTTTTTTTTTAAATAGAGTAATTTAGCTACCAGGACCTCAGAGGCAGAAGTGTTTGAAACTCTTCTTCAAAGTCGGGCCAGGCTCTCTGGAATAGTCAGAAGTAGAACCCTCAAGGGAGCTAAAACTGGGTTATGTCTTTTAATATTCTCTTCTGCCTTTCATCCATGCTCTCAGGCCTCCAGCTATAAGAAGGCGTCCCTGGGAGCAGCAACTCAGAGGAAGAAAACAGCTCCCAAAACCGAGCTCACCGAAGAGCAGAAGCAAGAAATTCGGGAGGCCTTTGATCTCTTTGACACCGATGGGACTGGCAATATTGACGTAAAAGAGTTGAAGGCAAGCTGCAGAATATCACTGAGATGCTTTCGTTACCTGAGAGCCGGCTCTGTTAGCAGGCCTCTCTTCTCAAAGAGATCTGTCATTTTAGCCATAGAATCGTAGGGCCGGAAGGGACCTTGGAGGTCTTCTAGTCCAACCTCAACTCATCCTCTTTTCCTTGTTTTCAGGTTGCCATGAGGGCCCTTGGGTTTGAACCCAAGAAGGACGAGATCAAGAAAATGATCCTTGAGATTGATAAGGATGGGACAGGAAAGATTACCTTCAGTGAATTCCTTGGAGTGATGACCCAGAAAATGGTATGTTGTGCAGGCTATTAGAGACAAAATCTGGTTTATGCTGCAACTCTCAAAGAGGTTGAAAACTGCCTGGGATTTCTCAGGGTCGCATTCCATTTATCAAAGAGGGAAATCAGGCTTGGTCCTATCGTAACTCCAGATATCAAATCTCAGCTCAGAGAGTGGTAGAATGATGCAACTTGCGAGGCAAACTGGAAAAGAATGAAAATTAAAGTCTTTTCTGTCAATAGCTCTTCAGCAGTCTTGGAAGAGGGTGCATTTGATTGTATGTAAGCAGTCAAAGCCGTCTCTGGCAGAATCCTATTTGCTGCCTTCAATTAACAGAGAGCAGAACCTGCTTTAAAATAGCAATAGCACTTAGATTTATATACTGCTCCACAGTGCTTTATAGCCCTCTCTAAGCGGTTTACAGAATCAGCCTATTGCCCCCAACAATCTGGGTCCTCATTTTACTGACCTCAGAAGGATGGAAGGCGGAGTCAACCTTGAGCTGGTCAGGATCGAACTGCTGACAGTCGGCAGAATAAGCCTGCAATACTGCATTCTAACTGCAGCGCCACCCCCAATTGTTTTTGTTCCACTTTGTTTAACATGTCTAAAGGCTTGTTCTTTTTTCTTTCTTTTTTTTAAGGCTGAAAAAGATTCAAAGGAAGAAATTCTGAAAGCTTTTAAGCTCTTCGATGATGACGAAACAGGCAGAATCTCTTTCAAAAACCTTAAACGCGTGGCCAAAGAACTGGGCGAGAATCTCACCGATGAGGAACTTCAGGTTGAAACTATGTTGGCTTATTTATGTAGCAGTTTTATAAACAGTGACACTTAACTCGTTTTAAATAAACTGAACTCTGGTAAATGAACAAGTGGGAATGTATTGTGGCCTGCCAGCGGCCAGCAAAGCTGACAGCAGATTCGGACAGTGAAGAGTGTTGGGCAGGAACCTGGGCCAGTCCTGGAGTCTGGGGAAGGCTCTGATGAAGGCTCTGTGTCAGAGGCAGAGAGGGGGTCAGGGCCGTCTGACACTTACCAGCTGCCTTTGAAGTCAGACATCAGTGAGGCAGACGAACAGATGGAGCCTGTTCCAATGTGCGCATGCGCAGAGTTGCCAGACAAAGGGAACAGCTAAGGAACAAGGGAGTAAAGCCAGAGGTGGACAGCGAATGGCCCCTCCCATAAGGAATAAAAGGAATGAAAGGAGAGGGGTGTTTGCAGGAGATAATTACTTTGCTTAATTGGTTCGTGATTCTCCGAGACTCCTTGCAAAGATAGGCAAAGATATCAGCCTATCAGCTCTCCAAGCAAGATAGGGTCTATGACTGTAAATCCTCCCTTGAAAGGCTTTGCTGGAGGTGAATGAGAGGAATTCACAGTAACTTAATAAAAAGGGTTTTTTGTTGGGACAAGGAATCTGCTTCGTGATTTGGGGGAAGCCTAGGTCAGAACAGAATGCAAGAGTGGGAAAAGATGAATAAACCTCAGCCAATGGACAAAGCTGGTCAGATTGGAATGAGTAAAAAACTCTTTGAACCAAGTTTTTGAAGTCGTCTTTGCTTTCATAGTCCCGCTATTAACCTCACTTGATTTTTGCTTCTGCTGCAGGAGATGATTGATGAAGCCGATCGGGACGGAGATGGGGAAGTCAATGAACAGGAGTTTCTGCGGATCATGAAGAAAACTAGTTTGTACTGAGATGCTTGGTCCACACCGTGACTTCCCTTTGTTGCCTCCTGTTGGCTGAGTTCAGTCTCAACAGATTCCTCTGGGAAAGAGATGAACAACAGCCCAAATCTCATAAACATTGTGAGCTGCTTACAGTTCTCTTTCTTCTTGTAAATCCCAGCAGCATCAGCTGACTCTCAGCCCATCTTTCAATGTTGCATCCTACAGCAGGAAATGTGAGGCCTGGAGGCTTAAATTACAGTTTGAAGAAAGTGGTGTTATTTCTATATAGGGTCCATGTGAGAATGGGATTTCGAATTTACATACCGAGAAACCACCTTTCTCTTTTAAAATATTGTTGTAAAGAAGCTGAAACTCTTTATTATTTGAGGGGTTTTTTTAGTCAAGGAGAAAACAATTCCAGAAAGTAAATGGTTCTGCTTCAGCTCCTGCATTTGATTCATTGCTCTTTGTTCTTGTCTTCTATGAAAGTGGCCTAATTCTGGTTATAAATATTCAGATATAGTGCCTGCCTTATCTAAACATTGACATAAAGATATTGTGCACTTAATATCTGTGTATTCCCTCTCCCCATTAAAAAAAGCACTGAATGTGAATGTATATAACTTTAATACTAGACTTGAGAAGGAGGAACTTGTAATAGGTTTCCCCCCCTTAAGTATGGCTTGTGTTGTTAGTTGTGAAAAGTAAAGCTGAGATCAAAACTTTATAGCAGCAGAGTTGTCTGGTGTTTTTTTATTGTGCTGATGACTGTTTTTAATTTTTATTTACATAGTTTTCCCACATAAAAATGCTGAAGGGATTTTTTTGGCCAAGCAGAAACAAAAATAAACAAAAATAGAAGGGGGAAATCAAGTCTGTAAACATTACCTGTCAGGTCCACACGACAGATTTATGCACAGGAAGCCTCTCAAACTAACAGCGCCTGCTTGAAGTTAGATGAGGGGCAACAGAATTCAAGGGTGGGGTTGGACTTAGTTCGCTTGTGTCTACACAAGGATTCTAGGCTGATGCCTCTTTTAATTCCACACGCACACCCTCCGGTTCTGATATCCCTTTTCCGACATTTTCAGCTGCTACTGAAATCAGGAAACAGATAAAAAAAGCACCACACTGCCAGGGTTCGCCCCCAACGAAAAAAGACTCTGAGGCTTGAGTTTCCTCAAAGTTCCATTTTATTAGAGATGTCATATTGGCACATCTGGAAAAAGCTGAATCGGGAAGGTTTTCCCTACCCAAATTAAAGTCCAAGTCCCTGCACAGCACCCACATGTCCATCACATGGTCCAATCAGGCAGCCTCCAAAACTAGAGCTGCCTCCCAGTCACGCCACTCTAGTTGCAGGACAAGATGTCCTTGACTCTCTGAGAAAGGAATGTTATTTTGACTATATAGCTCCCATACTCCATACAATCCTCCCTCCCATTTTCCCCTAGCAGTAAATGTGGCAGACCGGAAGGCCTAATGCAAAAGATGGCTTCCAGGCCTCACTTTATGATGGAATTTCATCATTATGTAGCAATGCACGATCCCAATTGAGCTCAAAATTTCCATTACTAAGCAAAAAGGGTTAGTGATTTTTTTGTGCTGTTTTATGACATTCCTTGCCACAGTGTCCATGGTGAATCAGTGCAGTTGTTAAGTAACATGGCTGTTAAATGAAACAGGTCTCAGGTGATTTGTCAGAGAGGTCGCAAAGGGGACTCACCTGACCCGAGGACACCAACCGTCATAAATACATGCCAGTTGCCAAGCACCTAAATTTTGATCATGTAACCATGTGGATGCTGCAACGGTCATAAGTATGAAAAACGATCATTGGGCACTTTTTTCAGTGGCCACTAAACAAATGGTTATAAGTTTGAGGACTACCTGTATTCTTACAGCGTTCAACTGCATTGCCCTGGATCGTTCGGACTTGCTATGCGAAAATCATTCATCACAATATTACAGTGCAATCTAATATGTATCGGTTCAAAAAGCAAGTCCTTTTTTCACTTACATTGATCCTATGATTGTAATCGTAAATGCGTCACAAATTATGTTGAAGTGTTTTTTCCCTTTCCCTCTTCTTAACAGCGTTGGAAAATTGTGAAAATTTAAATGTTGCAGGATCCATTCTGGGTCGGTCACCTCAACCAGAGGTTTTGTCTTCCAAGCCAGGGAATTTCTCTCTAGCCAAACCTCTGGTCCCTGTGATCGACCCAGTTTGGATGCTGCAACATTATCCTGTAACGTGTATATTCGCCTTCTTTCATGGAATTTAAATGTGTTCTATTCAAATGCCCTTCACCTGAAAGTTTATAGTTCTTGCAATTCAACAGGCAAGAGAGATGGAAAGCAGCCCATTTCCAAGGACACATACGTATCTCCATGTCTGTTTCTTTTTCAAATCAATCGCCTTTTAAAATTTTAATAGGGACAGACATTCCTGTAAAGTTTACACCATGGCTTAATTCTTTTTATTTTCTGCCTTATACTCTCAAGCCAATCCACTAGAGGGCATTGTTGAAAAAGGCTTTTCACAGAAAGAAAAGAAAATGATTTTAGGCACTGATTTTAAATACCTGTTGAAAAGTTTCATTCAGCTGAACACAGGTTAGTTTTGAATAAATAAGCACAGGATCTCACCATTACTTTGATGTTTTTACACAAATAAACTGCTCTGGTAGAATTTTCTCAGAATGGCCACTGGCCACTGTTGAGGGATTTAATTCAGTTATCTATGAAAGACCAAAATATGCTTATCCCCTGGTAGATAAGACTATATAACTCGACAACAGACCTCAGCCTAACTGCAGAGTAAAAGCCTAAATAAATAGATTTTCACTGCTGGAAGAATTTCTGAAGGCTGGTGTTCCTTGGGGGAAAAAATCTCTGTTCCTTAAAAAAGGAGCCCTTACTATTAAGGGAAAGGTAATTATTATACACTAGCTGGATGCATGTGCTTTGCAACGAAACTATGTGATCAGAACAATTCTGTTCACAATCCTTTGGCTCAGTGGTGGTCGGGGATTGAAACGTAAGGGAATATCACTCCCGCTACCTCGTATCCGGAAGCAGTTCCATAGATTGGAGGGGTAGACATTTTGGTGAGGTACCGATGTTTAGTAATGTAAGGAGCCCTAGACCACTCCTGAGTGAAAGAGTGGAACATCTGCCAGTTTCAACTGAGGTAACAGAATGTGAGGCAACTGGCAGTTGGAACAGAGTTCTTTTCAGGTGGGGAGGGGGAGTAGAACTCCTTAGCATGAGAGCGTGTTAATTACTCTATAAGAAATACTAATGATTTAATGGTCGTTTTGAAGAATCCTTTCTTCATGAGCAAGAGGAACATAGGTGCCAAATTTCAAGTTTGTAGGCTTTACGGTTCTGGAGATTTTGTGATGAGTGAGTGGTACTTTACTTTTATATATGCAGATTATTGTACATTAACAGCCGTGCTCCATTAACCAGCATTTCTCACCACTGGCACTGGTATTTGGGGTACCAGAACATTTGAGGGGAACACATGTTCCTTCCTCCAAAATAAAGCTGCTACTTCAACAGCAGCAGCTGAAGGAAAGAGTAGGAAGGCTGGGCCCCAACATGTCTGTATTCAGGCAGCACCAGCCTCATTTTAATGTACAGTGTCCAAACCCAATCCTCTGCTTAGTTTGTGGTTCAGAATATCACATACATGAACTTTTTTTTTGCCGCAGTTGTTAAATGAATAACAACTTGTTAAATGAATCCGGCTGCCCCCTATCGGCTTTGCTTTTGCAAATTTTCAAAAGCGATCACGTAATATTGCAACTGTCAAATCTGCATGCTGGTGGCCACACCTCTGAATTTTGATCACACATCCACAGGGATGCTGCAATGGTCATAAGTGCGAGGACCAGTCATAGGTCATTTTTTTTCAGAGCCGTGATAACTTCAAATGGTTTTAAGTTAAGAGCAACCTGTGTTAAAATCGGAATATGTTCCTTGCTAATTAATCTTAAGCTAAGAGGTTATTGTAATTCAGAAATTAACCTGGAAGGGAAGAGTGTTTTGTTTATAGAGCAATGATAATAAATGCGTCTTTTGCTTGGATTTTTCTACCACCAGGTCAGTAGGCTGAAATCAAAGTTAAAGCTGCACTTCTATTCCAACTTCCATCAGAGTACCATCAAATTCCACTGGGTTTATGCCTGAATAGGTATTAGCCTGACCCAAGAACCATTCTGTAGCTATCTTGTGAATCTCATTAGCCATTTAACCTTCACATATCACTTCCCACAGCCAAGTTGTCTATTGCTGTTTGACAGAACCATGCCATGTGTGTGTTCTAATCTTTGAAGCATTTAGGCCTTTTGAATGATTTGAGGAAGACTTGTTGACTGCTTTATCTCCTGTTTCATTTTCTTTAATACCCACACCAGCCGAGATCTATACAAAAATGTCATTGTTGCCATGACGTATTACCATATTAAGGACATCAATAATTTCCAAAAGCCAGGCCCTCTCCAGTGATTGAAATTTCCAGGGTGGTATCAGTGGCACTTAAAAGATCTGGAGAAGTGACAGATGGTAAAGATTACACTTTAGCAATTTAATTCAGCACCATCAGAACATCAAATAACTCAGCTCTTCTGGCTTGATATAAGCAATCTAGCTTGCGAAACAGCCTGCCCCCTGATGGAAATTTACACATAGGGGTAAATAACTTTCCAAATCTGGGAAAAAACTTGTAAACATATTACAGACTGGTTCACAAAGGCAGGTAGAGTAATCAGAGCTGTTCCGTTGAATTCATGCTCAGAAATCAACCGCAATTTCATGAAAGCTGTACATCCATAGCTTGTTTGCCCAGGTGCACAGTACCAATTTCAAATTAACAGAAACGATATTCCAACATCTTGCTAAGCACAAAATTATTTATCCACTGTTGATGGGCACAGTTCAATTGGGATGGTAATCATTTCCCTTTTCAAAATCCAGCCACCGAGTTAGGATGATAACTCAAGTCACTGTGTGATTGTTTTAGTTGAGTGAGTTCCCAGATTGACTGTGTTTACATATGTTTAACCTGATTGCTCATTAATTCATTGGGAGGCTATGTTAAATCATACACCTACCCAATGGGCTGGATCACTCAACATAATGGGGGAAGCTTTAAATCCAATTTAAAGCCCTAAGACTGAAGATCTTATACAACGATACCTTACTCCTCTAAGATTTGCTATATTTGGCAAAGCAGATATTGCTCCTGCTTTGTTGTGATCAGATTCCAAACAGAGAAAACGGCTTTTTGGTTTTCAAATATGCTGAGGATGGATTCATACAAACCCATGATTCTTAGGGTTTAACGTTTGCTGTTGTATCGTAAACCCAATTTGACTTTCGGAGTTTTAATTCCGATACTGAATGAATGAATGAATGAATGAATGAATGAATGAATGAATGAATGAATGAATGAATGAATGAATGAATGAATGAATATTTAATTTATAGACCGCTTCCTCTCCCCAAAGGGACTCGGAGCGGTGCACAGGGGAATTAAAAAAATACAGACATAAAAATACATAAATAGATAAAATAGAAAATTAAACAATTTATCCCTGCGCTAAAAACCCAATACTAAAAAGCGAAACCCCTAAAAACCCAATTAATAAATGGAGGACTAACCAAGGCCGGCCAGGCAGAAAAAGTGTGTTTTCAGTTTTTGACGGAAGGAGCGGAGGTCCGTCGTTCTAATTTCGGGGGGAAGGTCGTTCCAGAGGGTTGGGCCCGCCACAGAGAAGGCCCTTCCCCTGGGCGTTGCCTGCTGGCATTGCCTAGTGGACGGCACCTGGAGAAGTCCCTCTCTGTGGGAGCGAATCGGCCGCAGGGATGTATGTGGCAGAATCCGATCCCGCAGATAGCTAGGTCCCGAGCCATGGAGCGCTTTAAAGATGATGACCAACACCTTGATAAGACTGCAAAGTTGCGTAAAATATCTTATTACTAAAAAACAAAAGGGGAAAAAAGTGTTCTACACCTGACATTGTAAAATTCCATGGCATAATGACTTCAAAGCTTTATTTTCACCCATCAGTAAAAACGGAAATATATTAGAGTTTTTCACTGTCTATAAATACAACTCATAAAAAGTTCTTATTAAAGAATGCTTTATTAACATCGCCAGACAGTCTTATGGCGTGATCTATGGTTCATCGATTTACCTGAAAGTCACTTTAATATGGAGGAAGAAGATTGTTCTTTTCCAGAAAGAATGACAGCCAATAATAAATCATCGCTTCCCATCATCTTAACGTAGCAATGAAGTTGGGGAGCCAACGGATCATGAGAACCTAAATCAGAATGCGATCCTATTTTCTTTCGGAAATTGAAAAATGAAAAATTTCTACCAAGCTTTCTTGCCCCAGCTAGAAAATACAAACATCCTTAAGAGGGCTGAGCTGAAACTTCACAGACTTTTTCCATAAAAGTCTGCTTTGTTTTTTTTTTTAAAATGGAACTTGAAAAAAAACTTATTTCAGATTGTCCTCCATTTACAACTATTTGGGATTTTTAAAATAATTTTTTTAATAAACGTATCAAATCAATGCTTAAACTGTGACATCTGGGTGTCATACATTCTAATAGAAGTAAAACTAATAAAGTTAATCTTAATTGTTACATTCAATCAACTTATGTATCTCTAGTAATAATATACTTATATTAGGTTGCAATCTATCATTGTTCAATTGTTCCACATATTCTCTTATTATTACTTCCATTTTATTATATAAAAATGTATACACTAATAGTCCCCCTTCTCTTATTTCTATCACTTATTCTAGCTTTTAATCATGTCACCATTTATTTATTTTTAAAACCTCTTCTTTCCTATCTAACTTCTAATCATGTCGCCTATCAAGAAAAAAAAAACCAAGAAGCAAAGAGAGACAGAGAAAAGGAGAAACAAATAATAACAACAAAAATAATTCATCCCTCCACCATCTCCTGCCCGCTTCAATACTTTTAATTGCTATGCTTTAAGAAAAAAGAACAACTTATAATTACTTGTTTAGCCATCATTTGAAGTCATAATGGCACTGAATTTTTTAAAAAAAGATTAGTCCTCACACTTATGACTATTACTGCATCCCATGGTCACGTGATCAAAATTTGGTCACTTGGCAATCAATAGGTATTTATGATGGCTGCCTTGTGAAAGGAGATCAGCGTTTTCCAACTTTGGTGTCTTTGAGATGCATGGATTTCCAACTCCCATAACTGGCCGGAGAATTCTGAAAGTTGAAGTCCACACATTTTAAAGTTGCCAAGGTTTAAAACAACTACATGTGAAAGAATTGCCCAATAAGGTTGAATGTACTCCTGGGTTACACAACTTTCAGCCATGATGTTCCCTTGGCTGGTCCCAGTTACCTCTGGAGATACTAGGGACTTTGCTAAGGATGTTCCTGCTATGCTTATTAGGAATTAGAAAATTCAATAATTCCTTCTCAAAATCTAAGCAAGAGGAGGGGTTACACCGAAGAATGAGGAGTAGTAGTTCCTGTTGTTCCTCCTCCTCCTCCTCCTTATTCTTCCTCCTCCTCCTCTTCCTCTTCCTCTTCTTCCCCTTCTCAACTTTTTTTAGTTTATTGAAAAAAGATTAAAATACAAAACATCAAAATATTTTTTTTTAAAACCACAACAAAAAAAGACATTAACAAAAAAGTGTCTTAAAAACCACAACAATAATAATACATATACACGTAACATCTTTGCTCATTGAATGCTGATCGGTATCGTTAGTATAATACAGGGGTTAGGAACATTAAACACTCAAAGAGCCACAAAGGGCCTAACCGGAAGCCCCCACTCTCCCATTCAATTCTGGAGCCGGAAGTCCGGTTTCCCCCACCATAGTCTCCTCCTAGTATGGAATCCTTTTTTCTCTACCTCTCCTAACCAAAAGCCCTATCAATAGTGGAGTTGAGGAAGCCGCAGCTGAGGGATGAAAGAGCCACATGTGGTTCCAGACCCCTGGTATAGTTACAGGGGTCTGCAAAGTCGGCTCTTTTAAGACTGGTGGACTTCAACTCCCAGAATTCCCCAGCCAGCTATGCTGGGAGTTGAAGTCCACCAGTCTTAAAAGAGCCGACTTTGCAGACCCCTGGTATAGTACAACAGTTTTGGTTTCCCACCCCTTGTGAAAAAGGCCCAAAGAATATTAAACTGTTAAACTACTAAATCTACTTACAAACTGTCATTGCCTGTCATTGGTAAACTGTATTAATAACAATAGAGCTAACAGGGAGAAAAACAATGATAATGAACACATTATGTAAGAATATAAAAAGAATAAAAATTGTGAACAGGGATCAGAGAAAGACAAAGTTGAAATTCCAAAACCCTCTGCTAACAAGTCGTAGAAAATTTACCACAAATTCAATCCCTAATCAGCCCAAATATTAACCTTAATTGGTTGGATTTTTTTTTCTTGAAGTCCTTTAAAAAAACAACAACCAGCTATGTATTTTGGTAATGGAGTGGTGCTTTAGAAGACGAGACAAATCTCTCTCCAATTTATCTCACTCAAAAGCTTTGTTAAGGTTTTGATTTTCCCTTATCTTAACACAACAAAGCCACTTAGGGCTGCCTTATCGAGGGCAACTAATTAACAACGCAAACAGATATTGTTTGCAATAATCATTTTGTACTGTATACAGCGCCTTGAATGCTGAATTAGCAGTTGCAAGTTGATGCACTTGCTTGATGTCCCATATAGATTTTTTTTTTTGCACATTCACATGAGTTTAATAATGCATAGGCATTTAGCTGGAAAATTACTTCTTACTGCATAACCATTAAACCTTCTATAGGCATTTCAGGAAAGTTAAAAGTAACAGATATTTTCCAGCTAGGTGGCAAAGGTGTCCAATCATCTGTTTGAATAAAAATGGCTCAAGCAGGTTTCTTTTTTTAAAAATTTCCATAGATATCAGTGGTGGGTTTCTGCAGGCTCACACCTACTCGCAAGAACCGGATGGTGAAATTTAGAGAGCCGGTGAGAGGGGGTTCCACCGGCAGACCCAGAAGTAAGTCTGGCCTGCCGCTGCTGGTAACCCAATGGGAAGGGAAGGAAAGGAAGGCAGAAAGTAAGAAAGTAAGAAAGGAAGAAAGGAAGGAAGGAAGGAAGGAAAGAAAGAAAGAAAGAAAGAAAGAAAGAAAGAAAGAAAGAAAGAAAGAAAGAAAGAGAAAGAAAGAAAGAAAGAAAGAAAGAAAGAAAGAAAGAAAGAAAGAAAGAAAGAAAGAAAGAATTTATCATAACAATTGAGCCCAAAATTTTGGTTGCTAAGCAAGAGCGTTGTTAAATGAGTTTCACCACATTTTACAAGTTGGCCACTCTCACCCTGTCACATGACTGCCAAGCCACGCCCACAAAATAGGCCACACCTACAGAGTAGGTTCAGTGGTGAAACCCACCACTGATAGATATGGTTAGCCATCTTTCTGGGATAAACCACACTTGAGTACTGCATCCAGTTTTGGTCATCACACTATAAAAAAGATGTTGAGACTCTAGAAAAAGTGCAGAGAAGAACAACCAGGATGATTAGTAGGAGATTGGAGGCTAAAACATACGATGAACGGTTGCAGGAACTGGGCATGCCTGGTCTAGTGAAGAGAAGGACCAGGGGAGACAGGATAGCGGTCTTCCAATATTTGAGGGGCTGCCACAGAGAGGAGGAGGCTCAAGCTGTTTTCCAAAGCACCTGAAGGCCAGACAAGGAATAATGGATGGAAACTGAAGAAGGAGAGATTCAACCAGGAAATAAGGAGGAACTTTCTGACAGTGAGAGCAATCAACCGATGGAACAGAAGTTGCCTTTGGAAGTTGTGGGAGCTTCATCACTGGAGGCTTTCAAGGAGAGAGTGGTCTGCCATCTGTCAGAAATGATGTAGGGTCTGATTGGGCAGGGGGAGGGTTGGACTAGATGACCTATAAGGTCCCTTCCAACTCTGTTAATCTGTTAAAAACTGTGATTCGGGTGGCTTTATGAAAAAGAAATGAACAAGGATAAATAAGCAACCCTCATCCCCTGGAAGGAAACAGAGGTCATGAGGTTTAGAAGCTGGATCAAGTTCTACTTATTTATTTTATGAAGACTGGAATCCTTAAGATTTAGCTTTTGAATGATCCGACTTTCTCTTCTTCCGAGTCCCATGAACTACTTTTGCTCTAAGGACTCTTGTTATTTTGAAAGTTATTGCCGTGCTGGCTCAACAGAATGAGACTGGGGGGGAAAATTGGCACTGGTTCTAGGGCTGATTATGATGGCATGAAGCAGCAGCATCTTGGCTTATAAATGAAGTAGAAAGTCTTGGGGATTTTTAAGCAGAATCTCTACCATATGTCAATTTTGTACATGCAATGAAACAGGACTTCAAAAGACCTTTGCCAATTAGCAAAGATTGGCTTGAGATAACAGCTCAAGCATGTGTTTCATCTTCTGAAGGGCACCAAAATAATTTAACTCTTCTACTAATAGAAGAGATTATTTGAACTGTGCAGTCTTGGTGCTCTCTAAGCTTAGTTGTTTTCTTATAAACATTTGATTTTTTTTTCTCTTGCAAACAATGCCCCAATCAAGGAACTACCAACTTAAGACAAACAACCCAGCAGTAAACCACAGCCTAATCAAGGAACTACCACCAATACCGACAGGGCAAGCTATCTGTGTACAAACAGAGCACAAACTCCACGCCTTCTAACTCTCATGATGTTATCTATTTTGATAATGGGCAGAACTTCTAACACAGCAGCAATCTTAATAGGTCTCTGTCTAGATGATCTCTGGGTTGAGTCGAAAGGCAGAGAAGGACGACAGTTTGTCTCCTCCCTTAAAACGGGCCCTCATAACAGGAGCTGTGAAAATATTCTCATATATATATATATATATATATATATATATATATATATATATATATATATATATATATATATATATATATATATATATATATATATATATATATATATGAGAATATTTTCATATATATATATGAAGTGGATATATTGTTACAGCTTCCTGTTAGGCCTATTCAAGGGAGGAGACAAACTTGTCATCCTTCTCTGTCCTTCGACTCAACCTAGAGACCATCCAGACAGAGACCTATTAAATTGCTGCTGTCTTTTTAGATATGTGTTAAAGAAATTTAACATATATATATATATATATATATATGAGAGAGAATATTTTTACAACTCCTGTTCGGCCCCGTTTTTAAGGGAGGAGACAAACTGTCATCCTTCTCTGCCTTTCGGCTCAACCTAGAGACCATCTGGGTAGAGAGCTCATGAGATTACTGTTGAATTTTAGATATGTGTTAAGTTTTTAAGGGCTGATTAATAAATAAGAGACCAGGATAGATCTATTTCAAGCTTATTAGCTCTCAAAATAGATCTATCCTGGTCTCTTATTTATTAATCAGCCCTTAAAAACTTAACACATATCTAAAATTCAACAGTAATCTCATGAGCTCTCTGCCCAGATGGTCTCTAGGTTGAGCCGAAAGGCAGAGAAGGATGACAGTTTGTCTCCTCCCTTAAAAACGGGGCCGAACAGGAGTTGTAAAAATATTCTCTCATTCAATAGTCCTGTAAAGGCTGATGTAATCAGGGGAAGCCGGATAGCTCAAAGCATAGAGAGCCTTGCTTGATATGCTGGAGAGTGCCAGTTCAAACCTCAGTGGAGGTAGTATGGCCAGCTGATGAGAGCTAATAAGCTTGAAATAGATCTATCCTGGTCTCTTATTTATTAATCAGCCCTTAAAAACTTAACATATGTGTGTGTGTGTGTGTGTGTGTGTGTGTGTCAAGTACCACTGACTCATCACGAAATCTCCAGAATCGTAAAGCCTACATACTTATTTATTATTTATTTTATTTTTCAGATTTATATACCGCCCTATCTCCCTGGTGGGACTCAGGGTGGTGCACAGAAAAGTAAAAACACCCATAACAAACAGTCACAATATAAATATAAAATAGAATTAAATAATTAGGTCTGTGCTAAAAAGTAGTTAAAAACTGTAAAAATGTTGTATTTAAAATTAAACCATTAATCTATGCCAGGCCATGCTTGACATTTGGCATGTATGTTCCTCTTGGCTTCTAGGTGGTCGCTAAGAAAGGATTTTTTGAAACGACCATCAGATCATTAGTATTTCTTATACAGTAATTAACATGCTCTGATGCTAAGGAGTTCTACTCCCCCTCCCCACCTGAAAAGAACTCAGTTCCAACTGCCAGTTGCCTCACATTCCGTTACCTCAGTTCAAACCGGCAGACGTTCCACTAAATGTCGGTGATTGTGAACCAAATTTCTCCTGCATAGCCCGATCACATAGTTTCATCGCAAAGCACGCCAACAAAAGAGCAACCACCCACACACCACTTGGGTGTAGAATGTGACGCTCGCTTCAGAAAGTAGCAGCAGGCCCAGTTAAATCTTCAGGTGCCACCTTAGAGACACCATTTCTACTACTCAACCTTTGGGCTGAAAAATGGCTGTTGTTGAAGGGATTGAATGTTTCATAAGTTGGCTCAAGATTATACCTGTAAGAGTCTAAAATATGTTTCTTCTTCCATTGATGAAAAAAAGGGGGGGGGAGCTTGCCTCCACAGTTTTTCAAACTCAGGGCTCTCTCCTACGCCTTATACCTCCCCATGTTGTCAAACCACGGAGCCTAATAGATCTACAGGTGTTTTATTTATCGTCTGGACTGCCAACCATGGGCTGCACTTCATCACCACAAGGCAAGATCTATCACCCCTATCTAGAGCTATATAGCAGGAGCGTGCTTGGACCAACAAGTTGTTCCTCCAGCATAACTGTGCTGTAAATTGTCCTGGACCCGACAATAAACGCCCAACAACCTTCCTTGTTAATCTGCCCGAAATCAACAGAGGATGGAGGGGAGGATGTGGGAGGCAGTGGGGTTTGATCATCCTTCACCCAAACTTTGCTCAAGTTTCAAAGCTTTACCGAGGGCTTTCAGACATGGTCAATTGGATGTGTCGAGGGGGACATTGCGTGCCTGTGTTGTGATGCCACCTTTGTTTTGTGTGAGTGGGGCTTAAAAGGTAAAGGCTCCCCTCGTACATATGTGCTACCCGTTTCCGATTCTAGGGGGCGGTGCTCATCTCCGTTTCAAAGCCGAAGAGCCAGCGCTGTCCGAAGACGTCTCCGTGGTCATATGGCCGGCATGACTGAATGCCGAAGTTGCACGGAATGCTGTTACCTTCCCACCAAAGGTGGTTCCTATTTTCCTACTTGCATTTTTTACATGCTTTTAAACTGCTAGGTTGGCAGAAGCTGGGACAAGCAATGGGAGCTCACTGTGTTATGCGGTGCTAGGGATTCGAACCATCAACTGCTGACCTTTCTCAGCATCTTAGCCACTGAGCCAGGATAGAAACACGTAAAAAAGAAAAACTAAATTTGCTCACCTTCTCCTAAAATCCTTGAATCCTGAGCTTAACATCTTTTACTTGCTCCAAAGAAGGGAAATGATTATTCTAACTCTTTGAGGAGATGGGCATTTTATTTTATCATTTTTTCAATGAAAACAGGTGGAGTTTAAATAGCACCATTGTATAGCGACCATCTGGAGCCTTTTGGATCATACCTGGCGGACGCTCCTGGCAAATATCCTAGCTGACATCTGAATAATTTCCCTACCACATCCTCTTGCAGCCTGATTTGCATGCACATACAGCTTGTCCTCACCCTACGGCCAGAATTGAGCCCAAAATGTACGTTGCTAAGCGAGACATTTGTTAAAAGAGTTTTACCCTATTTTATAACTTTCATTTGTTAAAGGAGTTTTACCCTATTTTATAACCTAAGAGAAGCAACTTAGAACTGAGGAGAAATTTCCTGACAGTTAGGACAATTAATCAATGGAACAGAAGTTGCCTCCAGAAGTTGTGAATGCCCCAACACTGGAAGTCTTCAAGAAGATGTTGGGTAGCCATTTGTCTGAAATGGTATAGGGCTTCCTGCCTAGGCAGGGAGTTGGACTAGATGACCTCCAAGGTCCCTTCCAACTCTGCTATTGTATTGTATTGTAATGCAACTGTGAAATTCTTCCTTGCCACAGTTGTTAAGCGAATCGCGGCAGTTGTGAAGTCAGTAACCTGGTTGTTAAGTGAATCTGGCTTCCCACTTGACTCTGCTTGGTCTCCAAAGGGGATTACATGACTCCAAGACATTACAACTGCCATAACTATGAATCACTTGGCAAGTGACTGGACTTTGGCAATTTGTTTCTCCATGGCTCGGGACCTAGCTATCTGCGGGATCGGATTCTGCCCCATACATCTTCCCGGCCGATTCGCTCCCACAGAGAGGAACTTCTCCGGGTGCCGTCCACTAGACTTTGTCAGCGGGCGACACCCAGGGGAAGGGCCTTCTCTGTGGCGGGCCCAGCCCTCTGGAACGACCTTCCCCCCGATATTAGGACAACCACGGACCTCCGTTCCTTCCGTCAGAAATTAAAAACTCACTTTTTCTGCTTGGCCGGCCTAGGTTAGTCTCTACCTCAGGGGTTAGGGAATGTTAATTTTAAAAATGGGGATTTTAGTACAGGGACAGTTGATTTAATCTGTTTTTATTGTATTTATGTATGTATATATTTTATGTTGTTTTAATCTTCCCTGTGCACCGCTCCGAGTCCCCCTGGGGAGAGGATCCGGTATAGAAAATAAAATCTATCTAAATCTATCTACACACCCCATGGGGAGGCTGCAACGGTCATAAGTGTTGCAAAACGGTCATAAGTCACTTTTTCCAGGGCCATTGTCACTTCGCACGGTCACTAAATGAGCCATAATAAGTCAAGGACTACCTGCAGTCTGTTTTCCATTCCACCCCACCTGGGTTTTTCATTTTTAGAAATGTGTCTTTACATCCTGAGCTGGATGCATTTTGTTGAGATGCACCTGTTCTCCCCCTTAAAATTCATATGAGATGAGAATTGAGGCGGAACCTGGGAGAAAAAAAACTTTAATCAAAGTTTATGGGTTTCTCCAGAAGCTTGAAAAGGACAAGAAGACCTCTAATCAGCCTCAAACAGACAGGGGAAGTGTTTACTCCCAAAACAACAGTCCTCTATTTCACCTTATTTCCTGTTGTTACTGAATGAAACCATATAGTCAATGGAGTTTGACTCACTCTGCTCAATTCTGCAGAGGATGCAGAACTTAAGAGGGTCGTAGAATAACAGGGTTGAAAGGGACCTTGGAGATCTTCTAGTCCAACCCCCTGCCTAGGCAGGAAACCCTACACCACTTCAGACAAATGGCTATCCAACATCTTCTTAAAAACTTCCAGTGTTGGAGCATTCACAACTTCTGGAGGAAAGTTGTTCCACTGGTTAATTGTTCTCACTGTTAGGAAATTTCTCCTTAGTTCTAAGTTGCTTCTCTCCTTGTTTAGTTTCCACCTGTTGCTTCTTGTCCTGCCTTCAGGGGCTTTGGAGAAGAGATTGACCTCTTCTTTGTGGCTGCTATCATGTCTCCCCTGGTCCTTCTTTTCATTAAACTAGACATACCCATTTCCTGCAACCGTTCTTCCTATGTTTCACCCTCCAGTCCCCTAATCATCTTGGTTGCTCTTCTCTGCACTCTTTCTAGAGTCTCCACATCTTTTTTATAGCAGGGTGACCAAAACTGGATGCAGGATTCCAAGTGTGGCCTTACTAAGGCATTCTCACTGTGAAACGCACTGCTTTTAAATGTTTTCCATCTTAGTCTAATACTCTAAGTCAGGGGTCGGCAAAGTCGGCTCTTTTAAGACTGGTGGACTTCAACTCCCAGAGTTCCCCGGCCAGCATAGCTTAGTACTATTCGGTTGTTGCAATAAATACAGTATTCCTTCACCTATGGATGGTACCGGGTTTGAGAAGAATGCCCTAAACCCTATGTTATCCATCCAAAGCACCTGAGGGCAGGACAAGAAGCAATGGGTGGAAACTAATCAAGGAGAGAAGCAACTTAGAACTGAGGAGAAATTTCCTGACAGGGAGGACAATGAATCAATGGAACGACTTGCCTCCAGAAGTTGTGAATGCTTCAACAATGGAAGTTTTAAAGAAGACATTGGATAACCATTTGTCTAAAGTCATGTAGGATTTCCTGCCTAAGCAGGGGGTTGGATTAGAAGACCTCCAAGGTCCCTTCCAACTCTGTTATTCTATTCATACTACGAGCGAGTTTAATGAAAAGAAGGACTGGCTTGAAATTCTGAAAGTTATACAGGTAATTCTTGAATTAACAACAGTTCCTTCAAAGTTATAATGACACTGGACTTATGACCATTTCCCGCTCTTACAACCATTGCAGCATCCCCATGATCATGTGGTCAAAATTCAGATGCCGGGCGACTGGCAAATCTTTACAAAATCTGCAGAGTTCTCGGGATCACATGATCCCTTTTTGTGACCTTCCAACAAGCAAAGTCAAGGGGGAAACGAGATTCACTTAACAACTGGGTTACTGACTTCACAACTGTCGTGATTCGCTTAACAACTGTGGCAAGAAAGGTCATGACATAGTGTGAAACTTCTTTAACAAACGTCTCGCTAGCCCTAAGTCGAATACTTTCTGTACTTCTATCATATTTGGAGAACATCTGATTGATAAAAGCTGCCTAATTTTCTGCAGCTCAGATCCGTGGGGTTCATCTTTGTCATTAAGCTCTTTCCGATGTCCACAGGACCAATTGAGCTTCTTTCTAGGCATTTTCAAAGAGGATTGATAAGCCTGAATTTCTGGAGTTTGGTTTTTTTTACATATATAGGATGTGCTTCGAAACGTTCAAAATGAGAAAGGGAAAAATCCATCTTGCCCACCAATGTCCAGCAGGGGACAGCAAAGGTCCTTAAAAGAAGTTTCTCCTCCCCAAAAGAAGCAGTTAGGTGGGTAGCTTTCTTAGCTATCCAATTACAGGAGGTCAATTATGTTAACAGATTAACAGAGTTGGAAGGGACTTTGTAGGTCATCTAGTCCACACACACACACCCCGCTGAAGCAGGAGACCCTACACCATATCTGACAAATGACAATCCAATCTCTTCTCGAAAACCTCCAGTGATGAAGCTCTGACAACTTCTGAAGGCAACTTCTGTTCCATCGGTTGATTGTTCTCACTGTCAGAAAGTTCCTCCTTATTTCCAGGTTGAATCTCTCCTTGTTCAGTTTCCATCCATTCTTCCTTGTCTGGCCTTCAGGGGCTTTGGAAAATATCTTGACCCCTTCCTCTCTATGGCAGCCCCCCAAATATTGGAAGAGTGCATTGGCAAGATAGTTCTAAGAGATAGAAACCTGCAGTGTCTTGCTAGTCCTTGACGTACATCTTCAATTGAGCCCAGTATCTTCGTTACTAAATGAAACATTTGTTAAGTGAATTTTAGAACGCAGTACTTCAGGTTAATTCTGCCAACTGCCAGGGGTTCAATCCTGAGCGGCTCAAGGTTGACTCAGCCTTCCGTCATGCGTAACCTCTTTAGAGGGCCATACGCTAAATATGGTAAAATAAATCCTCACTTCCTACACCATGCACACACAGACACATGCACACACACACACACGCACACACACAACCCTGGGTCCAAACAAATCTTTACTTCTCCAACATGCCAGAGATGAACTGGATGCAGAAAACAAACTTGAATGAAAGTTATTTTCATTAAAGAAAGTGGCCAGGCTAACACCACTCCATCCATTTTGCTAGCAATCTCCATTTCATAATCCTTTTAAAAATCTCGTCTCCTCTATTTAGCAGAAGTGCCTCTTTTAATGCTGACTCCTCCATCCCATGGACAGTGCTTACCTAGGCTTTGCAGGGTGGTAGGACATCATGTTGTTCAAAGAGATTTATTGATTTATTTTATTTTATTTTATTAAATTTATACCCCGCCCTTCTCCTAAAAAAGGACCCAGATGCTGCATAAATCAGTGGAAAGGAAAGAGTTTCGTTCGTATGATTGATCTCCAAGTTCAGAAAGCGGTTAAAATGCACATAAATGTATTAAAATATCGTCATAGCCAAATAGTGGAACAGAAGTTGCCTTCAGAAATTGGGGGTTCTTTCCATCACTGGAGGTTTTTAAGAAGAGACCAGACAGTCACTTGTCTGAACTTGTATAGGTTCTCCTGCTTGAGCATAGGGCTGGACTAGAAGACCTCCAAGGTACCTTCCAGATTCTATTCTATTCCATTCCATTCCATTCCATTCCATTCCAAACATATTTGAGAAATAAATTCTAATATGAGCCATGGTGGCACAGTGGTTAGAGTGCAGTAATGCAGGCTAACTCTGCTGACTGCCAGCTGTTCGATCCTGACTGGCTCAAGGTTGACTCGGCCATCCATCCTTCTGAGGTCAATCAAATGAGGACCCAGATTATGGGGGGCAATATACTGACCGTATAAACTGCTTAGAGAGGGCTGTAAAGCACTGCGAAGCGGTATATAAGTGGTATGGCTATTGCCCTCCCTCCCTCCTTTCCCAATGGATAGAATGCAGCACTTCAGGCTAATTCTGACAACCGCCAGGAAGTTCGATCCTGACCAGCTCAAGGTTGACTCAGCCTTCCATCCTTCTGAGATCAGTAAAATGAGGACCCAGATTGTTTGGGGCAATTCACTGACCCTGCAAACTGCTTAGAGAGGGCTGTAAAAGCACTGCGAAGCAGTATATCAGTGGTATGGCTATTGCTATAAATGATATGAAATCAAGTCAAACTGAGCATTTCTCTTGGCCCCCAGCTATGGTTTTTTTGGAGGAAATGATGCTTTCCTTTCACCGTCCAGCCTTCATCCCAATCAAATTCTGCACCCAGGTCTAAGTCAATGATCAGCGAGATGAAACGATGTCCCAGCACTGCACACTATTCCTCCCCTTGTGTGCACCACTAGTGTTGTCGTTTGTGTGGATTTGATGAGAGGAGGCACAGCCTCTAGTGTGGGGGGAAGGGGGGGTAGAGTGGGCAGAAACTGCTGATGCCTACAGCTGGCCTTGAGAGTTTGGAAGGATTTATGTTCATCATTCTTAAGTAGTAATCAGTTTTCTTACAACTGTTCCCTCCGATTTCCAAGATTATTTAGTGTCAGCAGCCTTCCATTCCCATGATTTGCTTCCCTTAGTAAAACTTTGGCAAGAAATAAATTACTCAATAACCAATACAGCTTGAATATTTTAGCAGAACTGCCCTGGCTGTTTGTTTGCTTTGAAGTGTAATTTTTCCTCGTTAGAGGGCCCACAGAGCATGGCCAGTTAACAATCTGTTTATGGAGAAGGCTACCCACCGATCTTCTGGACACCTCATGGACAGGGGTGCTCTTTCGTAAAGGAAGGTCATGCCACATCACTCCTTGTGAAAGGGCCATATTGAAATCATCAAAGCCCATTTGTGATGCCAAAGGCTGATGTTTTAAGTGCACCGTTGGCAGCCATGGAGCTCCGGCTGGGCTAGAGAACGAAAGGGAGGTTCTAAACATCTGGTTACTCAAGGTGGAAACAGGTTGGCCTTTTGATGCACAGGCTTCCTCAACCTGAACATCCTCCAGATGTGTCTATGGAGATTCTCAGTCATCCAGGTCATGGTTGTCCCAAAGGAGCTTTTTCAAGAGGCAACTGGGCTTTCTGGTTGAGTCCAGTGGCCTCTTTTAATTTAATTTTAATTTAATATTAGACTTATAAACCGCCCCCTCTCCCTGAAGGGACTTCTTCAAGAAGCATTCAAGAAGATGCTTCTTGAAGAAGCATCTTTGAGATATCCTCCAGATGTGTGACTCTCAACTCCTAGGTTTCTCAACAGTGCTGGCTGGAGGGCACCTAGATTGGGGCAAAGCTGAGATGTGGGATGGCAGGCGTGCATTCTCCCCAAATAATTTTCTATCTTCTGACCTTGCTCACCCAAGCTAGTAACTGGTGTTCTGACCGAGGCTTCCCAAGAGCATGAAGCAAACTCCTTGTCCTGACAAAAAAACCCTTTTATTAATTTCCTGTGAATTCTGTTCATTCACATCCAGCAAAGTCTTTCAAGGGAGGATTTACAGTCACAGATCTTATCTGGCTTGGAGAGCTGCCAGGCTGATATCTGCAGAAACCGGCAAGGAGTCTCAGGAGAGTCATGAACCAATAATAATAATAATCATCATCATCATCATCATCATCATCTTTATTGTCATTGTAAAAATTAATGAATGAAGCGAACTAATTGTCTCCTGCAAACTCCACTCCCCTTTCGCTCCTCTTTTATTTCCTCTGGGAGGGGCCATTCATCGTTCACCTGTGGCCTTACTCCCAAATCGACCCCTTCTTTAGCTGTTCCCTTCGACTGGCAACTCTGTGCATGCGCACACTGGGAACAGGCTCCAGCTGTTCACCTGCCTCACTGATGTCTGATTCCGAAGGCAGCTGATAACTGCCATACGGCCCTGGCCTCTTTCTGCCTCTGGCACAGAGCCCTCCTCAGAGCCTTCCCCAAACTCCAGGACTGGCCCATGTCCCTCCCCACTTGACCATGGAGACGTCTTCGGACAGTGCTGGCTCTTCAGCTTTGAAACGGAAATGAGCACCGCCCCCCTAGAGTCGGGAACGACTAGCACATATGTGCATGGGGAACCTTTACCTTTCCCCTCCCCCTAATCTAGTAATTAAGTACATCCATGCTGGCCTAGAATTGCAAAGTTTAGTTTTAGTTTTTTAGTTTTAGTTAGATTTATACCCTGCACCTTCTCCTAAAAGGACCCAGGGCGGCGCACAGGAGATTTAAAACATGACAAATATTACAAAATACAAAATTTAAAAACATATTAAATTCCAGCCCTGTGCTAAAATCGATTAAAATCCCCCGAATTAAAACTATCTAGGAGCAGTCACAGCAGGAGGTAACGCTAGGCCGGCTTGATGGAAAAGGTGTGTCTTAAGACACTGGCGGAACAGGCGGAGGTCTGAGATGGTACGTAGTTCGGGGGGTAGGTCGTTTCAAAGGGTAGGGCCCGCCACAGAGAAGGCCCTTCCCCTGGGTGTCGCCAACCGGCATTGCCCGGCCGACGGCACCCTGAGAAGGCTCTCTCTGTGGGAGCGGATCGGACGAAGGGATGTATGGGGCAGGACACGGTCTCGCATATAACTAGGTCCCGAGCCATGGAGCGCTTTGAAGATGGTCATAGCATTTCTGGCTGCAAGAGATTGCATAACTCGTAGCATTTCTGGCTGCAAGAGATGGCATAATACTTGGATGCAATTTATCCTCCCTGTTTCCTGCAATTCAGACTTCCTTCTATCCTCTGTTTTCCTCTGTGGGAAACTTTATAGTTAGCTATTATAGACACAGTCCTGGGATTTCGCCCTCGGTGAAAGCCAACCACGCTGGGAACAAATCACGCTACAAATGCCACCTCTCTCCTCCCAATATTGAACATCTGGTGACAAAATGCTTTTTAGTGCCAGTCGGAGAAAGAAAACAAAAACAAAAATAAAAATAAAGGTAATTACAGGGGTGGCTGAAAGTCGTAATCAAGTACGTTGGCTGCTTTCTGTTTTAGAGGTTCAAAAACAGCTTCCTTCCCAATCGATGTATTCCAGAGGACATTTTCAAATGGTTAACTTTGATTATTATTATTTTTAAAAAGAAAATTGGGGGGGGGGGGACGGGGACAAAACCCTACATCCACAGTCCAAGCTGCTCCTAAATACTTGACATATTAATTGTGAAGCTTAATGGAACATTTTATGTGTCTGCACAACCGGTTTACATAATTAAAAATCTCCTTTGATCTGCGAGCGAATGATTTAATCACAACGCTTGTTAGGCTAAATGGGTCTTCGGTTTGATTCCAGGCCTTTTTAGAGATTATTTGGGCTGTTACGAAATAAGCAAAGAAGTCCATTGCCAAGCAAATAAGCTTTCCTTTTATTCTCTGGTCCTCTGAAATGCGACTTAGATTAATACGTGGTTGTTGTTTTTCCCTTATCTGATTTTCTTCCTTTCTCCTTCTACAGAAAGCTTTGTGGGAGACTAAATCATTTTCTTAAGTCGATTTATGTTTCTGAAACACTTTGCCGTAGAAATGATACGTTGATAAAGCTCGGATTGCTCTCCTGTAGAGAGAAAACAGCGTTTATTTCCCTGTTAAGAAAATACGATGGTATGGTTTTCAAGCAGAAAAAAAAGAACTTGCTTGCTTGACCCCAATTATTAAATATCTGTATGTCAAAAGTGGTTTGTTTATTTATTTATTTATTTATTTATTTATTTATTTATTTATTTATTTATTTAATTGGATTTCTAGACCGCCCCCTCTCCCCGAAGGGACTCGGGGCGGTGTACAGGTAAAAATTAAAATTATGACAATCAACAATACATATGAACTAAAATCGAACTAAATAATCCCCTGTACAAATTTATAAAAATTAAAAACATTAACCTTAAAAACCTAATAACATAATTTAAAATTACAAACTGAGGCGGGAAGCATGGAATTAGGCCAGGCCGGCTAGATGAAACAGGTGGGTTTTGAGTTTCTGGCGGAAGGAGCGGAGGTCCGTGGTTGTTCTAATGTCAGAGGGTAGGTCGTTCCAGAGGGTCGGGCCCATCACAGAGAAGGCCCTTCCCCTGGGCGTCGCCCGCTGGCATTGCCTAGTGGACGGCACCCGGAGAAGTCCCTCTATGTGAGAGCGAATCGGCCGAAGGGATGTATGGGGCAGGATACGATCCCGCAAATAACTAGGTCCTGTGCCATGGAGCGCTTTAAGTATATCTTCAGGTTCCTTTTTTTTCCATAACGTACTTTCAGCTATACATTGTTAATGAGTTCTCGGAATAGTTTAGAACTGTGACATTTGCAGTCAGACTTAAGCAGTGTATATAAAATTGTGCATCGTAGCACCTTAGCTGTATATTTATTTATTTATTTTTAGTTTTAATTGTAATGTAACACATGCAAACAACCGCTTTAAAGTTAAGGTAAACCGCCTTAAACTTGATGGTAGAAAATTCAATTTTTGCAACAAGAGTTGTCGAAGTCTGGAATGTCTTACCCGTTTCAGCTACTAACTTTCACAGTTTTAATACCAACTTAACTTTGCGGGACTAAACCTAACTGAAGGGGGGGGGGGTGCCCACATTTTAGTTTTTCATTTTGTTCCTTCCAATTTGTAACTTTTGTTTGACAGATAAATAATATAAAATAAATAACCTCCAGCCTATTTCCTCTTGTATCCTTTTCCAGAGTATTCTTCTCTTCAGGTACTATCGGAGCAGAGGTGGTATTCAGCCGGTTTGGTGGTAGTTCACTGTCATTTGGGTGGTGAAAACCTGGAAGCTTTCAGATTCGGGTTTTCCCAGATGTGCCAATTTGACGTCTCTAATAAAGTGGAACTTTGAGGAACCTCAAGAACTCGGAGTCTTCTTTTGTTGGGGGTGTTACTTGGAACCCTGACAGCAGTGGTCAGTGGTCAGTGTTCGTGGCTGAGGCCCACTCTCTGCCTGTTGAACTAAAAGGAATCCAACTCGACTATCTTGTTCAATCCTGATTGAGAAGATGGACAAAGGAAGGGTCAAAAGAGAAAGGAGAGAGTATAGGTGGCACCTTACTCAATAGTAGCAACTGTGAGAGGGATCTTAGAATCCTAGTGGACAACCATTTAAATATGAGCCAGCAGTGTGCAGCAGCTGCCAAAAAAGCCAACACAGTTCTAGGCTGCATAAACAGAGGGATAGAATCTAGATCACGTGAAGTGTTAATGCCACTGTATAATGCCTTGGTAAGGCCACACCTGGAATACTGCATACAGTTTTGGTCGCCACGATGTAGAAAAGACGTGGAGACCATGGAAAGGGTGCAGAGAAGAGCAACCAAGATGATTAGGGGATTGGAGGCTAAAACATATGAAGAACGGTTGCAGGAACTGGGTATGTCTAGTTTGATGAAGAGAAGGACCAGGGGAGACATGATAGCAGTGTTCCGATATCTCAGAGGGTACCACAAAGAAGAGGGAGTCAAACTATTCTCCAAGGCATCTGGGGGCAGGACAAGAAGCAATGGGTGGAAACTAATCAAGGAGAGAAACAACTTAGAACTAAGGAGAAATTTCCTGACAGTTAGAACAATTAACCTCTGGAACAGCTTGCCTCCAGAAGTTGTGAATGCCCCAACCCTGGAAGTCTTTAAGAAGATGTTAGATAGACATTTGTCTGAAATGGTATAAGGTTCCTGCCCACGCAGGGGGTTGGACTAGAAGACCTACAAGGTCCCTTCCAACTCTGCTATTGTATTGTATTATTGTATTATAGAGGGAGGGAAGATTCTACCTTGGCCTTTGCTTCTACTAAGGTAATCCAAGAAGTAAAATAATCGCTAATGGTTTTTCCCACACTCATTCTCTTTAATGCCATTTTAGAAGTCTTAAAAATATGCCTGCACCATTTTGCCCAGTTCCCCATTTAACTCAAATTGATTTGTTATCCTACTCTTAATGGAGCTTGAAATTAACACTACTCTCTTTATTTACTCCCTTGTTCATGTATCTAACTTCATAAGGGGTGCATGTGTGTGTGTGTGTGTGTATGCCTATCTTCTTTCACAACATATATAAAAAGCATCCTCGTTATCATGAGTGGGCAACGGCTTGCTATGTCTTGGAAGTCAGTTGATCCGTAGCTTAAGTGTTTAATAACCCCAAAATGCAGAACCTGCTCATTGCGTGAGATTTTCTATCCTTTTTGCAGGGTTTAGAGGGATAAATAAGCAATAATCAACACCCAGATCCAGAAAGCAGGAAAAGAGGAAAAGAGGAAAAGAATATGGCTTTACATAGTAAAGAGCTGGTTTCCAACAGGATCGAAGGAAATCAATTAACTTATTTAATAGCTTCAACTCTTACAGCCTCAACCAGAGGTGAAATGTTGCTTGACCGTCCCAAAGGTGCTTTTTTTTTTCAAGAGGCAACTGGACAGCCTGTTTTTTCTTTGAAGACATTTCACCTCTCATCCTAGAAGCTTCTGAAGAACTCACTGTTGGGACAACCATGACAAGGAGGACTGAGAATCTCTACCGACTTTTAGCTATGCAATTTGGGATGACCGCCCTTGGAATGGTGTGGGAGTAGAGAAGGATTTCCAGAGAAAAATTGCAGACTACAGAAACCAGGAGCACAGCTAAACTAAACACGGATTATCTGAGGACACAGATAACCGTCCAAGTGCTTCAAGGACCCTCCAAAAGGATGCAAATGACCAGCTGTCTGCAAGGAGTATCAATCCTTCCATTCCCCACCATCCAGTCAGAGCTGAAGAAGCTTCTTGGATGAGAAGTGAAACCTCTGCAAAGAAAAACCAGACAGTCCAGTTGCCTCTTGAGGAAGCACCGTTGGGACAACCATCACCTGGATGACTGACAATCTCCATAGACAGTGGCTTGACCGATCCTCTTTAGGCCCTCCAACACTAACTGCTTCAGTTCTCATCAGGATGAGCTACCAGAAGAGATCAGATTCCTGTTTGTGTTTAGGCTAGAGCCGATATATTTTTCTTTTCTATCGTAGGATGGGATTTACAACAGACATGTGTCTCTGTGGAACAGACTCTAGCCAACATTCCACTTCCTGTTATTAATCTCCTCCAACAACAGAGGGGCTTCTCTGATCACTGAGACAATTTGGCCTTCATGGGATAATTTTATAGCGTTAAGAGTGTTTTTGTTCTACGTGGGTGATATTTTTTTAAAAAGTTACTTAGAAATCCAGATCAGAATTGGATGCTATCGTAAAATCTTGAATCACTCAGTAACAGTTTAGTCCAGGGGCATCAAACTTGATATCTGGGGGGGGGGGCAGATTCAGCCCACAGGATGCTTAGAACTGGCCCCCGGGGCCACCCTGGAAACAGTGAAAGACTGGCCCGCAGTGCCTCCGCCAATGAAGGCTGGGGAAGGCTGCCTCCCTCCCGGGCTCCATTTTTGCTGACAGAGGTTGCAGGAGGCTATCACGGCCAAAACGGAGCTGGGGAGCCCGTTTTCACTGGCAGAGCGCTCGGCCACCACAGGCGCTGACGTGAGTGATGTCAAGCTGGCCACACCCACCCTGGCCCCACCCATCCCAGTCCCCCAAGGTCAAACACAGCCCTGATGCGGCCCTCAATGAAATTGAGTTTGACATCCCTGGGGAATTGTTCTGGCTAATGTGTAAGCACAGCGAACTTTCAAAGCCAAATACCGTATTTTTCGAAGTATAAGATGCATCGGAGTATAAGACGGTTTTTTTTTTTTTAAATTGAAAAAGTTTTATTGGTTTTGAAGAGGAAAATAAAATAAAAAAGTTTTTGCACTCTGCAAACCTCCCAAAAATGGGCCCGTTCCCCCCCCCCCAAAAGGCATGAATAGCCTTTAGGGAGCTTGCAGAGTGCTCCTGGGGGGCACCCTTCCAAAAATGAGCAAAAATGGCCCATTTTTCATTTTAAAAAGGGCATGGGTAGCCTTTAGGAAGCTTATATAGTGCTCCTGGGGGCCAGGGGAGGTTAAAATTGAGCAAAAAACAGGATGTTTTCCATTCACTTCTGCCCTCCCCAGCCCCCAGGAGCACTTTATAAGCCTCCTAAAGGCTATGCACAGCCATTTTGGTGAAAGGGCTGGGGTTTCAGGAGCCAAAAAAATGCTGTATTCAGTGTATAAGACTCACCCAGATTTTCAGCCTCTTTTTTGAGGGGAAAAGGTGCATCTTTTACTCCGAAAAATACGGTACCTAGACTGATTTGGCTTTTTAAAAAAATCCTGCCCCAGTGAGATGGAGAGACACCCACATAAATAGCAAAATGATTTAAGATTGTCAGCGTCACCACCCACCCACCAAATGTTCGGATTTCTTTCTTTTTTTTACCTTGTCGTTTGCCAATTTGGCATATTGTAACACCCCACATAACAGGACCCCACATATTGTGACAGCTAAAAGTGACTCTGCATTCAGACTAGCCTCAGAAACAGTCCCAGCATCAAATGTCCTGGGATGGTCCTTTCGCTTGTGTCATTTTATCTTTGTGTGTTTGTACATGCCGTTTATTTTTATACCCCTTCCACTGTGCATAGAAACCTTGGGAGTAGCATCCCATTGAAACAAACATTTGCTTATTTATTCATTTAAGGACGTTGATCTGGTCACGCAACACGCTTTCAGTGACGATGGGTGGCTTACGAGGATAAAAACATAATAAAAAAAACAATTTAAAAAGCAATAACCAACATGAAATGGATAGAAACTAACCAAGGAGAGAAAGCAACCTAGAACAAAGGAGAAATTTCCTGACAATGAGAACAATTAATCAGTGGAACTGCTTGCCTCTAGAAGTTGTGAGTGCTCCATCGCTGGAAGCTTTTAAGAAGAGACTGAAATAATATAGGAGCTCCTGCTTGAGGAGTGGACTAGAAGATCTCCATGGTCCCTTTGAACTCTGATGATGATGATAACATCAATCAAATAAGCGTTTTGATGGGCTCCATCCCATTCTGGAGTCCCCAGACCTATTGGCAGTAGAGCCAATCTATAGAGCCAAGGCAGGCAATATTTGCTACTGGTTCGACCGAACCAGTCCAAACTGTCTGAATACCACCTGTGCTATTGAGTCAACAGAAGAGACAATGACCACCGAGCATCTTCAAACTACTTCTGATCCTTTAGAGCTATGCGTTGTCAAACTGCATGACACTCGTTAACTTTGGAAGGTTAATCCTAGTCATTTCCCGGAAAGACAAAGAGAAGGGATAGATGATCAAAGAGGGAATGTTTGAATCAGACCGGAACCTGTACTGCAGTGAACTCAAAATAAGACTGACCGTTGCTGCCTTCCATTGCAAGCATTTCTTATATACACTATATTGCTAAAAGTATTTGCTCACCCATCCAAATAACCAATCAGGTGTTCCAATCACTTCCATGGCCACAGGTGTATAAAATCAAGTACCTAGGCATGCAGACTGTTGTTACAAACAGGTGTGAAAGAATGGGTCGCTCTCAGGAGCTCAGCGTGGAACTGGGATAGGATGCCACCTGGGCAACAAATCCAGTTGTGAAATTTCCTCCTAAATATTCCACAGTCAGCTGTCTGGTGTATTATAAGAACGTGGAAGTGTTTGAGAACGACAGCAACTCAGCCACGAAGTGGAAGGCCACGTAAACGGACGGAGTGGGGTCAGCGGATGCTGAGGCGCCTAGTGCGAAGAGGTCACCAACGTTCTGCAGAGTCCATCGCTACAGACCTCCAAACTTCATGTGGCCTTCAGAGTAGCTCAAGAACAGTGCGCAGTGGACCGACGCCCTATTGAACCCTATGGATTAGAAATGAGGTGTCACTTACTGTAAGTTCATATGTGAGTAAAGGCAGGTGAGCTAATACTTTTGGCAATAGAGGGTATCAGAGTGGTCACATTGGATGATTTCTAATGATTCTTCAAATCCAACCCCCTTCCCTCCTTTCCTTCAGCTTCTTAGTTAAGAAATCACTCTCTGAATGTGTTGTCAGAAAAATCACTCTTTATATAAACATGCTGTTAAGGAGTGAGGTGGGGGACATTTGAGATATGTGTCCTGGGTTGTTGAAGATGTGTCGATCCGAGCTGGCTTGCTCGATGCAATCTGTTGATCAAAACAGCTAACAGGAACGGCGCTCGAATCGATGGATGGTTTGAGACTGAATGCAAAATGGCTTCTGGAGAAGAATGATAGGAAGAGGCATCGTGTGGCCTTTGGATTCAAAAGGGCCACCGAGAGAATGAAAGGCAAATCTGTTATATCCACATGGAGTCCTCTCTCTAAGTCGCGGATGACAGTTATGGGCAGTGGTGGGTTTCCAAATCTTTTCCTACCGGTTCTACAAGAGAGGGCTTCGAGCGCGTGCGTGCACAGTGTTGGCAACTCTGGGTTCAGAACTAGTGTTACAACTCTGGTCCTGTAACCAGTGTTAGGGGTAACAAACACCCCCATTTGAAAATAGATGCGGAATAGTGTAATACACCGGACAGTAAAGAGATACGTTGCTTTAACCACGCACAAACTCTAAAAACTCTGATAGTAAGAAAATAAATAGTCTTTACTTTGTAGCAACTAAGATACTTCTTCCGACCAGTGATACTAACTTCTCAAAACAATAACAGTCCTTCACCAAAACACAGAGTTATCTTATAGTGATGCAAAACAAATACTTCTTCAGTCTTCAGTCTCAGCGGCAAACAGTAAACACAGGAATCAAAGGGAATCGAAAGGGGAATGGACTGTGTTTCTGAGCTTCCTTATATGGTAGAGCTGAGAAGCACAGCCAATCAGAATTCAACATAGTTCTTAAAGCTACATATTCTTAACAGTACAGTTAAGAGTACTGGCTTATATATATTGTCAACCCAACATAAGGATAAATATCCTAACACACAGCACTCAAAGAACGCCCTCGGTGTCAGCGCTGGTGAGCTGAGCTATTTATTACCTCAGGTGAGGCGCAACAATCCGCTCTACTGCGCGAATAAGCTGAGCTAAAAAAAACCAAGGGAATATAGGACAGGGAACAATGGGGGCGGAAAGACAAGGCCAACCAGAAGTGGTATTTGCTGGTATTCTCCGAACTACTCAAAATTTCTGCTACCAGTTCACCCAAACCGGCCCAAACCGGCTGAATACCCCCTCTGGTTCTAGGTTATCCAATGGGTTCTTCTTTCTTTGATGGGTCAGATAACAGGAGGGTAGATTTCCGTTCAATAGAAGAAGAATGACAACATGTCACGGAAACCAACAACTTAGAAAAGCAGAGGAGGTGTTCCTTGGGAAAGGTTTTCCAGTAGGTTAAGGTTTTTGGAAATCAGAGTTTTGATGGTATTGAACCACACCACCAATACAGGAATTTCTCCTTTTACAACAATTCATTTAGGTTAGATGGTTAGGTCTTATTTTGGAGAAAATACAGTACTAAATGTGTTAGGAGTAGACTCCGATAGTTGGGTAGACAATATATAGTCATTATAGCTTTAAGGCTGATGTAATGTTAGAGTGCAATTAGCAAGTGCAATTATCTCTAACTATAAGAGAAGGCAAGGAGAGCGCATCTCTCTCTCTCTGCTGGATTTGCTGTGTTTGATAACTGCGTGAACTGTGATTACTGAAGAAGACGACTGAAGATTGTGTAAGATATTTGATATTATTGAGACTTTGTTGTTTGACTCAATTTGACATCACTGCTTATTGAGCAGTAGCTTAGTTTAGTAGTTTTTACAAACCTAAGTAAAAGCTATTCTATTTTACTTAAACAGTGTCTGGTATACTTATTGTGTGTACATTAGCAACATTCCTCTAGCTGCATACTCTGCTGCACACACTCTGCTTGTCTCCCAATGGAGATATCACCTAACAAAATGCATCCACCTGGCTGACAATTTTAACTAATTTTTGGAGTAGGGCTTATATTACAAGCATCTGAAAAAACCATGCTAGGGCTTATTTTCTACTTGGGTCTTATTTTTGGGGAAACACAGTATGTTACTAACCTAACAAGTGCATGATTGGCTTAACAACTATGGCAAGAAAGTTCATAGAATGAGGCAAAACTCACTTAACAGCTATCTCCCTTAGCAACAAACATTTTGAGCTCAATTGTGGTGTTAAGTCAAGGACTACCTGTGCTTGATTGGGGAGAAGAGCTGCAGTGGGTGGTATAACAGGGCAAACTCAGCTAAAATACATCACCGGAAATGAGTGGGATCAAGTATCCTATTTTGGGGGAAATTTGGAATGACAGGCTTAGAGATGTATTTTTAGTGCTTTAACAGGCATAGCCACTTTGATATGTTCTTCTTAAAATGATAATGAATCATTGCATCCATTTTTGGTGGAAAAGGGTTCAGCAGAATACCTAAGGCTGTCAGATTTGGGCTGCAAAAATGAGCATTAGGTGGTGGAAAATTACCTCTTTGCTACCATCTGGTCATGTTCCTGACTCACCCAGCCCAGTTTTGGTAACCTTAAACCACTTCCACAAAAGGTTTGGAGACAGGATGTTGTCAGCCTCAAGTTGCTTCCGCCAAGAGAGATGCTAAATCACTTTCCCTTAGAGACACATTATGAAGATTCTGAGTTAAGACACGCTTTCTCCCGCCCTGATTTCTCTTTAATTCACCTTCTCTGGAGAAGACCCAGCCTGGCGTCACAGTGGGGCCCTCTGATGGTCACCAAGCAGACCACGGACGCTAGGAGATCACAATGGTCAGCTGAGTGCATTGTAAGTCCATCCAACATGGAATGGACTGTACATACTGAACTTGCAAATAATCCAGTTGTGGTACTACATTTTATTTTCTCCAGGGAGATGACAGAAGTCTGAATTCCTTGGCCAGGTCATCGAGCGATCAGAAGCAGAAAAAAATATACATCCCAAATCTCTGTTTTGACTGACTGCCACAGAAGTCATGGGAATCAAAATATTCAGGGAAAGTCTATTGTATTGAGCAGAAACCAAAATATATTCTTTCACACACACGTATTGATTCTTCTACAATTCATTAATGGAGAGCTAGGTGAAAGCAATTCATCACAACCTTAGTGCGAAGGGCAGTAAAGAGTCACCACACAAGATGCAGCTTGTAGGCCATCTATTTGGGAAGGCCATCTTTTCAGTTCTAGTGGTGGTTTGAGGGACACCCTTGCATGTTCTCACACAATGACAGCAAAAGTGGTGGGGAGTACATTCCCTACAGGGATTCTATGGAAGACATTATCAGGGACAATACAGTTACTTCCAGAGTTCTTCTAGAGTGGCAAGATGATCTACTACCCCTTTCTTGTCTTCTTTGAAAGAGACAGTACCCGTACTTCCAAGAAGGTGAAGCTGAGAAGTTACTTCTTGCCTCACCTTCTAGTGTGATAGGATGATGTCCAGTATCTATCACCCCTTTCTTGTCTTTTTTACATCTTCAGTACTTCCAAGAAGGTGAAGCTGTGAAGCTGCTCCTTGCCTCAACTTCTAGAGTAACAGGATGATCTCCAGTATCTACAACCACTTCCTTGTTTTCCTTCTAAGAGACAGTATGTCTACTTCCAAGAAGGTGAAGCTATGAAGTTGTTCTTGCCTCACCTTCCAGTGTGACAGGATGATGTCCAATATCTATCACCCCTTTCGTGTCTTCTTTCTAAGTGACAGTACATCTTCAGTACTTTCAAGAAGGTGAAGCTGTGAAGATGCTCCTGGCCTCGCCTTCTAGAATGACAGGATGGCCTCCAATATCTACCACCCTTTTCTTCTCTTCTTTCTAAGCAGGTTGAGATATATCCAAACAAAGCATTGAATTATAGCCACCTGCTTAGACCTTGGTTTCCAAGAAACCCTTGGAAATAAAAGTTGATGCTGGACCTAGTTGGCTCTTGGCCTTATGGCATGCCCACTTCCAATTTATTAATCTTTTAAAACTTGAAATAATCTCAACAAAAGAAAGCTTGGGCAAGTTTTAGAACTTCATCATAACACCTTTGGACCTGTTCTGACCTAGGCTTCCCAGGAGTATGAAGCAAATTCCTTACCCTTTTATTAATTTACTATGAATTCTGCTCATTCTTCTTCAGAAAAGTCTTTCAAAGAAGGATTTACAGTCACAGACCTTATCTGGCTTGGAGAGCTGCCAGGTCGATATCTGCAAAACTTGGCAAGGAGTCTCGGAGAGTCACGAACCAATTAAGCAAACTAATTGTCTCCTGCAAACTCCACTCCCCTTTCGCTCCTCTTTTATTTCCTCTGGGAGGGGCCATTCATCATCTACCTTGACCCCTATTCTTTAGCTGTTTCCTTTGTCTGGCAACTCTCTGATGTCTTTGAAGGTGGCTGATAACTGACACACAGCTCTGGCCCCATCTCTGCTTCCGACCCAAAGCCCTCATCCAAGCCTTCCCCAGACTCCAGGACTGGCCCATGTTCCTCCCTGACCTCCTCACTGTCTGAATCTGCTGCCAGCTCTGCTGGTGGACCACCTTAAGCCTCAACTGATGGAACTGCTACCTCGGAAATTAATGGATGGGTGGGAGACCACTAGAGTACTCCAAGGTTTATGGTTTATCCAAGGATAAATTTAATAAATATCTATTTTTATTAAATAGATTTATATCTGGTGAGGTGACCCTTACTTCGGAGGACAGTGCTGCAGCTTGGTCAATTGTTAATAATTGTTTGTAAGATATGAAAATATTTGGTGGGATTAATTTAAAAAAAATGAAACTCCTTATTTATGTCTAAAAGTAAAGAGGCTTTCCCCTCCCTTCCTTTTTTATAAGGTTTCTTTGAACTCAAGAGTTTGATTTTCAACCTCTAATGTACGTATACAACGTGCCCATATTCTATCCATTTTGTAGCTTGCATTCTAGTATGAAATGATGAGGTATTAGCATTTTTATGTTCAAAAGCATAATTGGGGAAAGAAAGCCATCTTTACTGCATAATTGAATAATTGGATATTATATATAATTATTCCTGAATTGCTTCAGGCAGCACTGATTTTTTTTTTTAAAGCCATTTTTATTTCTTTTTTGTCCTTGAGTATCCTGGCCAGATTCCATTCTGAAAATTATATTTATACCCGAGAAACTGCTGATTCAGTAAGAATTGCTTGCTGCATCATTGTAACTCCACTTCAATGTGCACATTACAATCTCTTAAATATACTTATCTATCGGGTTAATCTTTCAGAGAAAAGCATCAAACCATCAATTAACTTAAACCTGGAGACTTGATATTACTTATGACACGACAGACTGTCCATAAATAGTGTTATAATGGTCAAGCTGGCATTTAGCAAGTTTGCCCCTGAGAGCATTGGCAATATTAATAATAGCAATAGCACTTAGACCTATATACCACTTTACAGTGTTTTGCAGCTCTTTATAAGCGGTTTACAGAGTCAGCCACTTGCGCCCAACAATCTGGGTCCTCATTTGACCCACCTCGGAAGGATGGAAGGCTGAGTCAACCTGAAGCCTGGTGAGATTTGAACTGCCAAATTGCAGGTAGCCGACAGTCCGCCGAAGCAGCCTGCATTACTGCACTCTAACCACTGCGCCACCAAGGCTCTATAATAAACTGGAGAGCCATTTTGGTCTAGTGTTAAGGCACCTGGCTGGAAAGCCAGACACTGTGAGTTCTACTCACAGTAGAACTTTAAAAGAGACAGCTTTTAGGATGTTTGCAAGGGACACGGTGACTCAGTGGCTAAGACGCTGAACTTGTCATTCAGAAAGGCCCGCAGTTCAGTGGTTCGAATCCCTACTGCCACGAAACGGATTGAGCTCCTGTTACTTGCCCCAGTTTCTGCCAACCTAGCAGTTCGAAAGCACGTATAAATGCAAGTAGGAAAATAGGAATAAAAGATTGAATTGAACTGAGTACGATCTTGCAATATTTTTGCACAGGTCAGGTAGTCCTTGACTTATGATTGTTTCTTCTACACCTGTTCATAGGGACACGGTGGCTAAGACGCTGACCTTGTCAATCAGAAAGGTCGGCAGTTTGGCGGTTCGAATCCCTAGTGCCGCATAATGGAGTGAGCTCCCGTTACTTGTCCTAGCTTCTGCCAACCTAGCAGTTCGAAAGCACGTATAAATGCAAGTAGGAAAATAGGAACCACCTTTGGTAGGAAGGGAACAGCGTTCTGTGCACCTTTGGCGTTGAGTCATGCTGGCCACATGACCACGGAGACGTCTTTGGACAGCGCTGGCTCTTCGGCTTTGAAACAGAGATGAGCACCCCCCCCCCCAGAGCAGGGGTCTCCAACCTTTGCAACTTTAAGTCTGAAGGACTTCAGCTCCCAGACAACTCTCAGACCTAGCTGAATCATTCGAAGAAAAAGCCACCATTTCTCCTACCCAATCCTTGAACTTTCCCATAGCCTTCAGAAATATTTCTAAAGACAAATAAATCCGATGAAGAGGTTTATTTTTGAGAAGTTCAGCATAAGTCTCTAGATATTTTTCCTCCAGATCTGTGTTTCCCCCGCCAAATATTTTCTTTGCTTTGGTTTTGTCGTTTTTTAAAATCCTTCTTGTCCCCAGGGACTTTTTTAAAAAAATATTTTACATTAACAAAAACAAATTAGGCCTTTAGATTTTGTTGTCGTGAAACATTAACAGGAAGGATGCTGACATCAAATTACAAAGAAGACAGCAATATTTCTTTGACTAGTGAAGTAATTATTTCCCAAGGTTTCATTAATAGCAGATTTCTTATCACCAAAGTCAAGTTTTAGATTGTGAGCTGCATAAATTTATCTTTTCATTGGTCCTGAATTTTTTTTCTTCATTCCCCTTCTTTTCTTTCTTTCTTTCTTTCTTTCTTTCTTTCTTTCTTTCTTTCTTTCTTTCTTTCTTTCTTTCTTTCTTTCTTTCTTTCTTTCTTTCTTTCTAGTCTGAAAGCTGAAACCCATTGTGTGACATTCATACTAAGTTTCCTTTTTCTTTCTCTCTGGTAGTACTGGATCTTGTTTCAAACTGCCTCTTGATTTATTGAACCCAAATATGCTCTTGTTAAATTGCTTACTCAAATACTCACACTAGTGTGGAACAATGCTTTCTCTTACCTAACGTGCTCTATGAAATTACTTCTAGCATCTATGAAATTCCTAATGGAAATTCCCAATTTATCCACCAATTCATTTTATTCAAGATGCTCAGGATTTACTGAGAACAAGACTTCATTCCTACTAAATGTTTATGTTTATTGCATTTGTATCCCTCCCTATCTCCCCGAAGGGACTCAGGGCGGCGCACAGGCAAAGATTAAAAACAATACAAAATACAATATAACTACTATAAAAATATATTAAATTTAAACCCGTGCTAAAAACATCTTAAAAATCATCTAAAAACCCTTAATAAACTCCCCACAATTTGTTAATAAAGTCTAAGCCAGGCCAGCCAGATGGGAAAAATGAGTTTTAAGCTCCCGGCGGAAGAGGCGCAGGTCCGTGATGGTGCGAATGTTGGGAGGTACGTCGTTCCAGAGAGCCGGACCCGCCACAGAGAAGGCCCTTTCCCTGGGGGTCGCCAGCCGGCATTGGCCAGCAGACGGCACCCTGAGGAGGCCCTCCCTGTGCGAGCGGACAGGACGGAGGGAGGTGTGTGGTAGGAAAGGGGTTAAAGAAACATATTAGGGTGAAAGATGGATACGATCTGAAATGAAACCAGAGTAACTGATTCCATCTTGTTAGACTCCAAAACAGCACTAGCACCACCAATAGGACTTGGACTTATACCGGGTCAAGATCACCGCAGAGGGGGACTGCAGCCAAGAAATTAAAAGACGCTTGGTCCTGGGGAGGAAAGTTATGGCAAATATGGGCAGCAGACTAAAAAGCAGAGACACCACTCTGCCAAAACAAGTGTCTCTAGCCAAGGCTATGGTTTTCCCAGTTGCTGTGAACGTTGGACCATGAGAAAGGCTGAACACCAAAGAATGGAGGCCTTTGAACTCGGGTGGTGGAGAAGACTCCTGCATTGAGTCCCTTGGGCTGCAAGGCGATCCAACCGCTCAGTCCTAGAGGAGATCCACCCTGACTGCTCTTCAGAAGGCCAGAGGGAGGAGGAGGAAGAGGAAAAGGGCTGCAGCAGAATCCTTGGTGCTCTCTGAGCTTCCTTGTTTTCTTGCAGATGTTTCATTACCCAACTAGGCAATCTCATCAGTGCTAGAAGTGAGTGAGTGGGGTTTCGGAGGAGGGAGGGAGGGATGAGGAAGACGAGGAGGAGGAGGAGGAGGAAGAAGAAGAAAAGGGCTGCAGGGTCCATGATGCCCTCTGAACTTGCTTCGGGGGTGGGTTGCTCCCAGTTTTACTACTGGCTCACTTTGCGCTGCACGCACGTGCACAAGTTCAATGTAAATTGTTTTCCGTGCATGCGCAGAACAATTTACAGTGAACTGCGCATGAGCGCACAGTACTAAACAACATGATGGCAACGGCAACCAGGGGCATGGCCAGCCTGGTTTACTCCCAGTTCTGCCACCCAGGCAAAATACCACTACCCGTTTGGCTGAACGGGACTGAACTGGGAGCAACCCACCTCTTTCATTACCCAACTAGGTAACATCATCCGTGTTAATAACCGATGATGTGATAACTGATGACGTTACCTAGTTAGGGTGATAAAACGCCTGCAAGCGAACAACCAAGCTCCGAGAGCACCAAGGAGACACATAAGTGAGTTCTTTAATTAAAAAAAGAAAGGGGATGTTTCAGTTTTGTTTGGAATCGAACATCGTATCCAGACGGTCATCTCAGAAGGGCCTTATGGCCTCTTTCGTCACCTGGGAATTTTTACGGGGAAAACGGAATGGTTGATTTTCCTTAACAAATGGCTTAGGTCTAAGGTAAGTAATAGAGATAAAATGAAGCTCCCCTGCTGGGACCTGCTGTTGCTTTATGGAGTCACCTCAAAAGTCAACGGATAGATAGTTTGAGGTTGCTGTTCTGGGTTTAAATGGCCAACTGGGTCTTTCTGTGAACGCAACTGGCTCTCACCTCTTCAGCTGTGCTAATTAGAAATAGGCTTGGTCTTGAATGGGAAGGGGAGAGAGGGAAGGAGGGAAGGAGGGAGGGAGGTGTTGGAAAGGAAGGGAAGGAAGGAAGGAGTTGGGAAAGGAAGGGAAGGAAGGAAGGAAGGGAAGAAAGCAAGGAAGGAGGGAGGGTTGGGAAAGGAAGGAAGGAAGGAAAGGAAGGAAGGAAGGAAGGAAGGAAGGAAGGAAGGAAGGAAGGAAGGAAGGAAGGTCTGTTTCTTCCACTGCAGGAGGAGATGGGAAATGAAGCAATACATGATGGCCAATGAAATGCCATATTAAGCTCCAAATCTGCCAGTCTTCTTCCCCTCCTCTTCCTCTTCTTCCTTCTTCCTTTTCCTCCTCCTCCTCCTCTTCTTCTCCCTCCTCCTCCTCCTCCTCCTCCTCCTCCTCCTCCTCCTCCTCTTCCCCCTCCTCTTCTTCTCCTTCCTCCTCTTCCTCTTCCTCCTCCTCCTCCTCCTCCTCCTCCTCCTCCTCCTCCTCCTCCTCCTCCTCCTCCTCCTCCTCGCTTTGGGGGTTGAGAGAGATACAAATCCTGGCTCTTGCTCTTCTGGCAGCCCCAACCGTTGTTCTTCGATGCTACTGTAAGTGTGTCTTTGATGCCGTCTCTCCATCCTCTTCTGGGTCTGCCTCACGATCTTTGACCCTTTTCTTTTTTGTAAACGCCTTGTGTGGTATGGGATACTCCCAGCTACACAAAGCTCAGAACAGTTTGGGGAAATAATTAGATGCTCCTTCTTGGTCTTATTATTTATTTATTTGTCAAACATGTACAAATAACAAGTATAGGTATGAACATGAAAAATGGAAGTAAATACAGATAAATGGGGGACAGTAGGACAGGGACGGTAAGCACGCTGGTGCGCTTTACGGATCTCTTAGGAAGGGGGTGAGGTCCACACTAGACAGTTTGACGTTGAAGCTGGGAAGGTTTGAGGCTGTAACAACGGAGTCAGGTAGAGCCTTCCAGGTGTTGACCCCTCTGTTGCCGAAGTCGTATTTTCTGCAATCGAGTTTGGAGAGGTTAACTTTGCGTTTCTATCGAAGTTGAAGAGGTCATTGACGGGTAGGATGGTGTAGCAAAACAGTTTTGTGTATTATGCTTAGATCTGACCATAGGCGGCACCGTTCCAGATTGATCAAACCCAAAACTTCAAATTATGTTGGCTGCAAGTTTCAAAATACCCTTGCAGGAGACCGAAAGGGCAAACCTCTTACCGAAATCCTTCCTACAACAGGGTGTTAGCCTCTGATGCTTCACCTTAACAAAAAAAACCCCACATGGGATTAGCATATTTGACTTTTCATTCCTGCAAACCTTTTATTACGCCTGGTGATTTCTGACTGAAGGTGATTCCAAAATTAGAATGTGTTAACTAACAAAAAAGCTCTTCTCTGAAACCAGAAATAACCCGATATTCTGCTTTTTCTTGTATACCAAGGCCAGGGGTTTATTTTATTTTTCCTTTTTTTTTCTGTGAGAAAACAAGATTGAAGATTGAGCCCGAGAAGGAAATGATTCATTTGGACGGAGGAGTTGGGAAGGATTGGTGCCGGTTAATGACTTTAGCAGAAATTCTCCGTTCCTTCTGTTTCCTCTGGAGAATTCCAGCCTGTGCAACATATTGCTCAAAATCCTTTATTTAGCACCTTTCTATTTACAGGCTTTTCACAATATCATCGGAGCAGTTGCACCTGAAAAGATTTGATCTCTCTCCTGAGAGGAAACCCTGCACAATGTTTGAACCCCGATGCCCTGCCTTTCAATGGATGCTTTCGTTATCTCGGGTGACAATCTAACAAGTACCGTTGTGAATTGTCCACCCCAATGCTATTCTGGGAGGGGAAACAAGTGACCAGAAGCCATCCCTGAAGGTTAGGGAGGGGATATTATGAATGATGGCGGGTCACAAATGTTGGGAAGGCGGGGTTTGGAAGGGACGAATGGAGCCACTTTGTACATTAAGAACATAAGAACATAAGAACAGCCTTGCTGGAACAGGCCACAGCCCATCCAGTCCAGCATTCTGTCTCACACAGTGGCTCCCCATTTGCTTCAGGGTCTTCCCAAGCAGATGTCTTCACCTGCTTATGATTCCCTGCAAATGGCATTGGGAGATATCCTGCCTATCTCTCCACCCCGGAGGGTGTCCTTAGGCGTCCATCATGATAGCCATTGATACCCTTGTTCTCCATGAACTGCTCTCATCCTTTCTTAAAGGTGTTGAGGCTGACAGCTGTCACCACTTCTTCTGGCAGGGAGTTCCATAGACCAGTGATCCTTTGGGTGAAAAAGCACTTCCTCTTATTTGTTTGCGTTCTACCTATCAAAAGTTTCATGGAGTGCCCCCTAGTTCTAGTGTTGTGCGATAGGGAAAACAGTTTTTCCTTTTCTACTTTGTCCACACCGTGCATGATTTTATAGACTTCAGTCAGGTCACCTCTCAGGCGCCATAAAACCACATTAAACCACAATCGAAAAGTCGAAAGGGATGGTGGAGGTCCTCTAGTCCAACCCCATACTCATGCAGTAAACCCTATTGTTGTGACCCGCCAGCGGATCTGGAAGCAGATTCAGACAGTGAGGAGGTTGGGGAGGAACATGGGCCAGTCCTGGAGTCTGGAGAAGGCCCTAATGAGTATTTATTAGGCCAATATGACAGGCCAAATAAATTCATAGAGACGTGGTGGCTGAGTGGCTAAGACGCTGAGCTTGTCGATCAGAAAGGTCAGCGGTTCGAATCCCTAGTGCTGCGTAACGGAGTGAGCTCCCATTACTTGTCCCAGCTTCTGCCAACCTAGCAGTTCGAAAGCAGGTAAAAATGCAAGTAGAAAAATAGGAACCACTTTTGGTGGGAAGATAACAGTGTTTAGTCATGCTGGCCACATGACCACAAAGACATCTTCGGATAGCGCTGGATCTTGGGTTTTGAAACGGAGTTGAGCACCACACCCTAAAGTTGGGAACGACTAGCGCATACAGTATGTGGGAGGGGAGCCTTTAACTTTAATAAATGCATACTTTGAGGAAATCCCAGGCCTCAGATTTTTAATTTAATTAATTTAATTTAATTTATTTAGATTTATAGAACCGCCCTTCTCCATTGAAATGGACTCAGGGCGGTGCACAGGAAATTAAAATCGATAAATAACAATGAATACAGAAGAATTAAGAATAAATTAAACTAAAAGCCTGTGCTAAAAATCCCAATTAAAATTCTAAAATACATTTACTCATTGGCTAAGCTAGGCCGGCTTGATGGAACAGATAAATCTTAAGTGAGCGGCGAAAGAGGGGAAGGTCTGTGCTGGTCCGAAGTTCGGTGGGTAGGTCGTTCCAGAGGGATGGCCCAGCCACTGAGAAGGCCCTCCCCCTGGGCACCGCTAGCCGGCATTTTGATAGCGTTGGGCTTGTTACTTGGAAACCTGACATCCCAGTTTCAAATAGTCCATGGCCAGGGATGCTGGAGACCCCTGCCCTATACCATTCCGGACAAGTGAGTGTGCAGTCTCTTCTTGACAATCTCCAGTGATGGGACATCCACATGAAAATGAGAAATATTGGGAAGAAAGAAAGGACTCCATCTACAAAGGGTGACTTACTCATTTTGTGATTCATTTCTCCAAGAGCTGTTTTTCAAAGGCCGTCAATCGCTATAGTCTACTCTACACAGAGCCCCTTTTTGTTGCGTTGCATGTTCCCTTTCGACGAAAGACTTTTTGTGTCCTGACAAGCAGATTGTCAACCCAAAATGCCGTGTTTGGCATTTCTTTTTTCAACCTCTAGAAAGCGGAGATGCTGAGCCCTTAAACATTTCTGTCGATCTTTGCAACCGAAAGGAAGGTCAGGACTGAAGATGCAGAAATAAAAGATATATAAAGTCTGGTGTCTTGCCAGTCATTGTGTCTGCTTTTATTTGACAACAATAATTGGTTTGCAGAAGGAATTCCTTTATAGACCGAGATTTGATTTAATGTCAAAAACAGACTGCACATTTTTTCCCCCTCTAGCACAGAGCTGGAGGAAGAAACATTTCCCTGGATTTCCACTTGTCAATGCAATCCTAAATTATATTAACAGAGAGATACAATCAAGATCAAGTGAGGTACTAATACCACTCTATAAAGCCTTAGTAAGACCACACCTAGAGTACTGCATCCAGTTTTAGTCATCACATTTTTAAAAAGATGTTGAGACTCTAGAAAGAGTGCAGAGAAGAGCAACCAGGATGATTAGGGAACTGGAGACTAAAACATAGGATGGACAGTTGCAGGAACTGGGCACGGCTAGTCTAGTGAAGAGAAGGACCAGGGGAGACATGATAGTAGTCTTCCAATATTTGAGGGGCTGTCACAGAGGAAGGGGTCAAGCTATTTTCCAAAGCCCCCAAAGGCCAGACAAGGAATAATGGATGGAAACTGAACAAGGAGAGATTCAACCTGGAAATAAGGAGGAATTTTCTGACAGTGAGAGCAATCAACCAATGGAACAGAAGTTGCCTTCGGAAGTTGTGGGAACTTTTAAGAAGAGATTGGACTGCCATCTGTCAAAAAGGGTATAGACTCTCCTGCTTGGGGTGGGGGGTTGGACTAAAAGACCTTCAAGGTCCCTTCCAACTCTGTTAATCCATTAAATCTGTCACAAAGCTGCCACAAAGAAGAGGGAGGGGTCAGCCTGTTTTCCATAGCACTGGAAGGCAAGGCAAGAAACAATAAATGGGAATTAATCAAAGAGAAAACCAACTTAAAACTAAGGAAACATTTTCTGATTGTTAGAACAATTAATCAGTCGAATGACTTGCCTCCAGAAGTGCTGCAATACTACAGGTTTTTATTTGATTTATTTTATTTAGTTAGTTAGTTAGTTAGTTTTACCAATTTCGCTGTAAACAAGTACAATGACAATAAAGATTATTATTATTATTTGTCAAATGTGTACAAGATAACAGGCAGAAGTGCAAACATGGACGTGAACAAAGGAAATGAGGACAAATAAATGAGGACAGTAGGACAGAGATGGTAGGCACACTGGTGCACTTATGCACGCCCCCTTTACGGATTTCTTAGGAAGGGGGTGAGGTCCACGGGAGACAGTTTAAGGTTGAAGCTGGGAGGGTTTGAGGATGTAGCAAAGGAGTTGGGTAGAGCATTCCAGGCATTGACCACTCAGTTAAGAAGAGATTGTGCAACCATTTGCCTGAAATGGTTTAGCTTTCCTGCCTGTGCAGGGGGTTGGACTAGAAGACCTCCAAGGTCTCTTCCAACTCTACCCTTCTGCTAACTTTCCTTGCTTCAGCCTCCCTCCCTCTTTCTCTCTGATCCATCTTCCTGGTTCTTCCCAGATCCCAATACAGATGGCTGCCGTATTGCGACAGAAGCAAAAATACTACATTAATGTTTAAAGGGATTAAAAAATCCTCTCGGAAGCAGTGGCATATGCTAGCAGTTAATTGTGGCACTGGAAGCTTCCCCGTTGTTTTAAAACATGGGCTCATTTCACATTCTTTTCTTCAGAGTGGCAAAGAAATGTCAAACGTATTGGTATACGTCTGGATTGTTGTTTGGCAAAAGAAAAGCTGTAACGACAACATGGGGCTGTTATTGTTGTTAATGGTGGAGGGTTTGTTTTGTTTTTAATTCCTTAACAAGTTTTAGTCTCCAAATATTGTGTTGCAAGGGTGCCAATGTTGGCGGTGTGCTGATCAAACAGCCCAGATCTCATTTGTATTCATAGCTCTGAGTTTTGGAAGAGATGTTCGGCGGTTTGGTGGGATCTTTTCGTTGTTCTTGTGATTTTGTTGGACACGCAAAAGTTTGCACATCGGATCATCCAGGCCAGAGGTCCCCAACCTTTGCAATTTTAAGTCTGAAGGACTTCAGCTGGCTGGAGAATTCTGGGACCTGAAGTCCTTCAGACTTAAAGTTGCAAAGGTTGGAGACCCCTGATCCAGGCCAGGTGAGTTCTTGCAGGATGACTGATGGTTACATGGTCTTTCTATCTTAGCCCCTTCAGTTAATTCTTGAATTAACCACTCCTTACCTATCTGAGCATGGGACGCAGTGGCTCAGTGGCTAAGATGCTGAGCTTGTCAATCAGAAAGGTCGGCAGTTCAGCGGTTTGAATCCTTAGTGCTGCTGTATGGAGTGAGCTCCTGTTACTTGTCCCAGGTTCTGCCAATCTAGCAGTTGGAAAGCGCGTAAAAAACACTGTTAGAAAAATAGGAACCACCTTTGGTGGGAAGGGAACAGCGTTCCGTGCACCTTCAGTATTTAGTCATGCCAGCCACATGACCATGGAGACGTCTTCGGACAGTGCTGGCTCTTCAGCTTTGAAATGGAGATGAGCACCACCCACCAGAGTCGGGAACGACTAGCAGATATGTGCGGGGGGGGGGGAGGCTGTTTTCACCCTCACAAAGTGCTAATTTGGGTCATTAAACATCTATGAGAAAATAACCCAACTTAGAGAGCACCAAGGACCCCTCCCATCCACCCTGAGCTACAAAGATTCTCCTTTATGAATGGCTTTTTGTTGTGACCACAGCTTCTGTCTTTTCTTCACACGGCTGGCATGGACCAACCGTTCCATTATTTGAAACGAAAAACCTGTAACAATCAAGAGTGGAAGGTTAGAAACCTGCCTTTTCTGTCAGCAGACCCTGTCCGTACCTTCCAATTTCAGCAACCCCTTGAACCTTAGACCGTCTACTGCCGACCTCACCCCATTCCTAAGAGGTCTGTAAGGGGGGTGCATAAGCGCACCAGCGTTCCTACCATCCCTGTCCTAACAACCCCATTTATTCGTATCCATTTCATGTATTCATAATCTTGTATGTATTTATACCGATTATCATATACACGCTTGATAAATAAAATAGTCTATATAAATAAAAATGTAACAAGAGTTTGTTCAAAACCGCTAATCTCCGAACGTCCTGCACCAATCGCTTCCAAATTTTCACACAACGTTCCTTTGAAATACAGCACCAATGATATATATAGCTTGTGTAGATGTCACACCTGTGCCAGGTACACGCAACGGAAATGTAAAAAATTGTTTTTAAAAAAGGTAGGTAGATGGATACATAAAATACTCTGTCCATAGAGAGAGGGAGGAGAAATGTGGTAGGTAGGTAGATAGGTAGGTGGAGGGATAGAGAGAGGGAGAAATGCAGTAGGTAGGTAGGTAGGTAGAGGGAGAAAGGGAGAAATACAGTAGGTAGGTAGGTTGGGGGGTTATACGGTGGTTGTGTGTACGTGTTTGTGTGTGCAGGTGTAGATCTACACACAGATTGGCTGGCCATTTAACCAGACTGGGCCACAGCAACGCGTGGCCGGGAACGGCTAGTAAAAAATAAATAATTAAAAAGAACACATCGCCTCTTTCATTCGCATTGCCTAACAGCCACCTTAACTCTGTAGGACAATGTTGTTATTTCTTATTTTGTACAGAGGAGGAACGGAGGCTGAAAAGAGAGCAGTCTGCTTACAGCTACCTGCTGAGATACAAAATTTGAGCCAGGAAGTTCTCAGCTCAGTTTCTTAGCTGCTAGGCTATACCAGCTGGCTTGGTATTGTGAAGCTCCAAAAAACAAAAATAAGAAATTAACATAAGATGCTTATGAGCTTCTCGGACACTCTCTGTTGGGAATTGCAAAGATTGAGCAAGATGAGGCTTGGTCAAAGGCCAGATCTGCACCCACGTTGTGCCCACCCTACCCAAATTCTTCCCTTCCCATCACCATTCTTATCTCTCTTGGAGAGCACGAGAGGGTAGCCCTTTTAATTTCCTTATATTCAGTGCTCAATCTGATATCACTGTATAACACATTAAAGGTAAAGGTTCCCCTCGCAAATATGTGCTAGTCGTTCCCAACTCTAGGGGATGGTGCTCATCTCTGTTTCAAAGCCGAAGAGCCAGCACTGTCCGAAGATGTCTCCGTGGTCATGTGGCTGGCATAATTAAACACCAAAGGCACATGGAACGCTGTTACCTTCCCACCAAAGGTGGCTCCTATTTTTCTACTTGCGTTTTTTATGTGCTTTCGAACTGCTAGGTTGGCAAAGCTGGGACAAGTAACGGGAGCTCATCCCATTATGCGGCGCTAGGGATTTGAACCGCTGAACTGCCGACCTTTCAATCGACAAGCTCAGCGTCTTAGCCGCTGAGCCACCTTATGGCACATTAGGGATATTAAATGATGTGGCGATTATGCAGTTATTGTCTAGATCTTTCCTGCTGACCCCGTCCCCTATTTCCTGCTTTTATGCTACCACCAAAGGAGAAACAATCACGAAAATGTAGCATTTGTTCTTTGCAAAGGCACATCAGATAGCAGCCTCCCTAAACCGTCCGTCTCCAATGAGAAAATGTGGAGAGTGACAGGCTTGAAGGAGGACACGGTGCAATCTCTAATGAAAACCCTGCGATTTCTTCCCTTTCCCATTTGAGCATAATCCAAAATAAAATGGAATTTTGCCTCCGACTGTCAGCCAACAATGTCAAAAAGGATGTTGCAAAGCCAGAAGGGAAGAGTGCTACTAAGCAGATGTCAGTTCAAAATAAAATACCAAATACGTCTGCTTCACTTACATTGATGGATATGAGCAAAATTAAAACGTTCGGTATTTATCATTTTAAACGCAGGGTAGATTCATAAACCAATGGTTCTCATAACAGTCAATCAAAACAAGAGTTGTCACACCACTTTCCATTCAAGCCTCCATGGAATGACATCATTTTGATTCAAGAACTGGAAAAGAAGTTGCTTTCAATCATGTCTCCAAAGATTGTGACACTTTCAGTGGCATTCTCAAGAGTGGAATATAGTATGCTTTTTACTTATCTTAATTACAAGGTTGAACATGCATGGATGTGTGTGTTTCATCGTACAATTGTATTTTCAATGGTCAATTGTTTTGGTGACTTCTCAATTTTGATTTAATTCCAAGGGAAATATCAGATGCAACCTGTTCCATATAAATCCATGTGCTTAAGGGGTCCTGTGCATAGCCAAGAGATCACCCATTGTCTTCTGGGATCTTCTCCATTTGCTTTTAACAGAGTAACAGAGTTTGGAAGGGAGCTTGGAGGTCTTCTAGTCCAACCAGGAAACCCTATACCATTTCAGACAAATGGTTATCCAACGCCATCTTTAAAACTTCCAGTGTTGGAGCATTCACAACTTCTGGAGGCAAGTCGTTCCACCGATTAATTATTCTCACTGTCAGAAAATTTCTCATTCGTTCTAGGTTGCTTCTCTCCTTGATTTTGTTGAATACTGTTAAGGATTTGAGAAGGTTGAGAAAAGAACGGATAAAAACACAGACAAAGACAATCCGAAATACAGGATGAGTCCCCTGGCAACTGATTTCTTCAGTGAGAACATAGTCCAAATGAGGAGAAATAATTGTTTCAAAGCAGTCCCAAAACTCTGCTTTAATTAAAACAGATTCGGCAGCAGTCAAGAAAAACCCCAATGCAATCCTAGGCTGCATTAATAGAGGGATGAAATCAAGATCATGTGAAATATTAATACCACTTTACAGAGCCTTAGTTAGATCGCACTGGAATACTGCGTCCAATGTTGGTCATCACAACATGAAAAAGAGGTACACTCTGGACTGTCTCTGGAAAGTCTCTGGAAAGAGTGCAGAGAAGAGCAACCAAGATGATGAGGGGGCTGGAGGCTAAAACATACAAAGAACGGTTGCTGGAACTGGGCATGTCTACTTTGATGAAAAGAAGGACTAGGGGTGACATGAGAGCAGTCTTCCAATATCTGACCAGGCAGCAGCCCACCACTGGTTCTAGGTTCTAATTAACTTGCTGCACATGCCTATGGAGGTTCTTAATCAGGGTAAGGTTTATCCCAAAGATGTTTTTTTCCAAAAGGCAACTGGCGTCAGGGTTCCAAATAGCATCCAAAAGTAAATCAGAGTCCAAGGCAAAGTATTGCTCAAAATTCAAATTTATTAAGAGAGCCATGTTGGCACATCCCACATAACACCGCTCCCACATAACACCGATCCTGCGCGAGCTGCATTGGCTTCCTGTGGTCTTTCGGGTGCGCTTCAAGGTCTTGACAACCATCTTTAAAGCGCTCCATGGCTCGGGGCCTAGTTATATGCGAGACCGCCTCTTGCCCCATACATCCCTTAGACCGATACGCTCCCACAGAGAGGGCCTTCTCAGGGTGCCGTCGGCTGGGCAATGCCGTCTGGCGACACCCAGGGGAAGAGCCTTCTCTGTGGCGGGGCCAGCCCTTTGGAACGACCTACCCCCTGAATTACGCACCATCACCGACCTCCGCCTCTTCCGCCAATGTCTAAAGACATACCTATTCCAACAAGCCGGCCTAGCCTAACCTCCCATGGGGACTTTTAGATAGTTTTATTGGGTATTTTAAAATTGGGTTTTTAGCATAGGATAAGACGGTTTAATTTATATTTTAAATTGTGTATTTATTTTTGTACTCTGTATGTTTTTTAAATTTCCTGTGCACCGCCCTGGGTCCTCTGCGGAGAAGGGCGGGATATAAATGTAAATAAACTAAACTAAACTAAACATCTGGGAAAACCCGAATCTGAAAGCTTCCCGGTTTTCCCCACCCAGTTGAAAGTTCAAGATCTTGCCTCCACACTCACAAGTCCATCCCATGGTCCAATCTCCCACTGCCATGCTGGCAGTTCCACCCATCCAGTTCTGGTCAGGTGCAGAGACAAAGGATGACCTTGGCTTTCTAGAAAGAATTTTGTTATGCTACCTAGTATGTGACTCCTTACAATCCCCCCCTCCCATTTTCCCACAATAGCAAATGCATAGCAGAATAATAGAAAGTGTGGCAGGCCAAAGACCTAAAAGAAAAGATGGCGGCAGGCCTGACAATTGGACTTTCTTGGGGGGTTTTCCCCCTTTGAATAATGTTTTGCTTCTCATCCTAGAAGCTTCTTCAGTTCTGTACATGAGGCTGGGAAGCATCTCTTATATTTTCCAAGGTGTTTTCCCCAGATTAGCATTCAGGATGCCTTCCGGGCATCTGTGTCATCCTTTCTCCCTTAGTCTTGCCCACCGGCATGGGGCATGACACTGATCGATGGCCTTCTTCAAAAAGAAAAATTAAATATCACAGCAGGCCATTATGCTAAGCAAAGCGACAATGAATGAGTCCACAACTCATCATGGCCTTTAAATGCATCACTCTGTGCAATTTGGTGGGTTCCAAATTGGTCTTCTATTTTTATCCTCTTTTACAGCCACGATCGCTGTACAGGTAGTCCTTGACTTACAACAGTGACCATTCAAAGTTACAATCAGAGGTGGTATTCTATCGGTTTGGACCGGTTCGCCCGAACTGGTAGCGGAAATCGCGTGTGGCCCTGCCGTAGGTCAAGGAAGAGCTGTATTGAGAAGGGCTCTCCTCTCTCAGGCGTAACGTGATATTCTGAATATCGAAGTCTGCCTTCAATATTCGTCTCTGTTCCAATCCGTGTCACGGACTTTGAAGGACTTGAAGAAGCAGCCCCAAATTCCTAGCAGAGACAGCCGTGGGCTGCGAGCAGGCAAGGGTGTCTGTGACCATTTTTATGGCATTATCTTTGGGTGCTGGGAGAAAAGAGGCTGCAGCCAAATCGCTGCTAATGGGATTTGTAAATTCCATCCGTCTGTCACCCAGCCCTGTCCTATAGATGGCAGCACGATTCTGGTCTACGTAGGCAGCAGCTCCTGAAGCTGAGAGCACTTACTTTGGAGGAAGACAGTTCTGTGCCTGATCATATAAATATCATGGCTTTCTTTTAGGGAAGGCCATCTACATTCAGCTAAATTATCTCTCTGTCTCTTTCTCTTTATCTCTATAAATCTATTCTATCTATCTATCTATCTATCTATCTATCTATCTATCTATCTATCATCTATCTTCTATCATTTATTATCAATCATCTATCTCAGGGATCTCCAACCTTTGCAACTTTAAGTCTGAAGGACTTCAGCTCCCAGACTTCTCCAGCCAGCTTTGGAGAAGTCTTCAGACTTAAAGTTGCAAAGGTTGGAGACTCCTGATCTATCTTTTGCCTAGCTATTAGCTTTGTATCTAGCTATCATGCAACAATAATCTATCTATCATGCATCAATCATCTATCTATCTATCTATCTATCTATCTATCTATCTATCTATCTATCTATCTATCTATAATCCATCCATCCATCCATCCATCCATCCATCCATCCATCCATCCATCCATCCATCCATGGACATTCTCAGTCATCTAGGTCATGGTTGTCCCAAAGGTGCTTTTTTCAAGAGGCAAATGGACTTTTCTTTGTATTTCTTTGAAGGCATTATGCTTTTCATCCACACAGCTTCTTCAGTTCTGACCCCCCCTCTCTCTCTCCCCCATCTCTCTCTCTCCATCCATCCATCTATACATTCATATCATCTCTGTAAGTTCTCATTGCATAAAGCACACCTTTAAGAAACAGCAATATTTTGAGCACCTGGTGTGATTTTCTGCTGAGTTTTTAAGTGTCCAATATCTATCCTTCCATCCACATCCATAATCCACATCTGTCCAGATCTCCAGCCCAACTTTCCTGAGTTCTCATGACAACCCCCTGCAATCCCCTTCAATCTGCTCAAACTCAGAGCGTTTTTAATTTTATTGCCTTTCTTTACAATCTAAGGTCAGCAATCAATTAAATTTTGACAGCGTAACGTCTTCTTTGAAGTTAGCTCTAGGTTTGGACTACCATATGGACACCACCCTCCTGATTTTTCATTTTCTAAGAGTAAAATAATATTAGTAAGTCATTTAGTACAATGACATAAAAAATCGAGGTGGGTTTTTCTAAGGTCTGTGCTGGACAGGGGCTGGTTTTTGGCGTCAATTCAGAGTTATTCAGTCCCATGGCAACTAGATTCAGTACGGAAAACATAAAAAGCTTGCAAGGCGTTTGTGGTTTTGAAAGGAGAGGTTCTAAACAATCTTATTTTTTGAGGCCCAGACTAGTCCAATAACACTAAAGGAAAAGGTAACATTTCCCCTCGCACACATGTGCTAGTTGTTCCTGACTCTAGGGGGCGGTGCTCATCTCCATTTCAAAGCCGAAGAGCCAGTGCTGTCCGAAGACGTCTCCGTGGTCATGTGGCCAGCATGACTAAATGCTGAAGGCACATGGAACACTGTTCCCTTCCCACCAAAGGTGGTTCCTATTTTTCTACTTGCATTTTTTACATGCTTTCGAACTGCTAGATTGGCAGAGGCTGGGACAAGTCACGGGAGCTCACTCCATTACGTGGCCTAGGGATTTGCACTGCCGAACTGCCGACCTTTCCGATCGACAAGCTCACCGTCTTAGTTACTGAACCACCGCGTATACTGAGCACCACTCAGCCAATAACACTACACCAGGGTGTAATTTGACTTCCATTGCTTTTTGAAACTGTTTTAAAATTTAATGGCTTCATTAGCTTACACCACCTAGCCCATAGTCTGCAGTTAAATTGTTTTAAACTGTTTTTTTAGGGGCACTGTTTTAATTTATTTAATTTTTTTAGCACAGGGATACTAATTTAATCTGGTTTTATATTTTGTATTTTGCTATGTTTATATTTGTTTTAAATTGCCTGTGCACCGCCCCGAGTCCCTTTCTGGGAAAGGGTGCGGTATATAAATTGAATAAACTTCAAACTTCATTATCAGCTATAAACGGAGGAGGAAAAAAACCAAAAGGATTGGCTCAGAAAACTCTTTTTTTTTTCCTCTCCCCAACTTTTCATTGCTTCTCCAGGCAATAGTGTTAATATACCACTTGTGGTTTTTGAACTCTGTTTTTAAGAGCTCATTTAAAAACCAAGGCGGGTGAAAGCCACGCACGTTGGCCAAAGCAGATGTGTTTTGCAAGGGCCATTTCAAACCTTTAGCAGAAGGACCTGCTGGCTAATTTAGCTTCTTTGATCAAGAAAGCATCTGTTGGAAGATTACAGAAATCCTTTTCCTTTGAGCTAAACATCTGCTACGTTATAGCTGACAGTTCTTCACAATTGCTTCTGAACCTTGCTTAATGTACAGAGAGGAAGAAAAGCAACGAAATAAGAAGGCCTAGTGGGACATGCTCAGACTGAAATTCCTTCACATCACGGCTCGCTATGGAAATATCTCACTTACTGGACCCATCAACACCTCTTCAAATTTTCTCTACTTGCTTCATTTTAGCAGAGGGAAGCACAAAAAAAAAACCTCCCAAGGAGATATCTGGAGGAAGAGGCTGTTTAAAGTTGATCTTAGCCAGGATGGGTGCTGCCACGTAGCTCTCCAAGGCATTGCTATACAGGTAGTCCCCAACTTACGACCACCGTTGAACCCAAAATTTATGTTGCTAAGTGAGACATGGATTAAGCCTGGTTTGCCCCATCTTCCGATCTTTTTTTGCCACAGTAAATTAAGTGAATCACTGCAGCTGTTAAGTTAGTAACACAATTGGGTTTTTAAAAAAAACATTTTTATTAAGTTACAAAGTATAAAATACAGAATACAAAAATAAATAGAAGAGCAGGCGGTGGGGGGAGTAAAGTGAGGAAAGATAAAAGTAAAAGTTCCCCTCGCATATATGTGCTAGTCCTTCCTGACTCTAGGGGGCGGTGCTCATCTCCGTTTCAAAGCCAAAGAACCAGCGCTGTCCGAAGACGTCTCCGTGGTCATGTGGCTGGCATGACTCAATGGCGAAGGTTCCCTTCCCACGAAAGGTGGTTCCTATTTTTCTACTTGCATTTTTAATGTGCTTTCAAACTGCTAGGTTGGCAGAAGATGGGACAAGTCATGAGAACTCACTCCGTTACGCGGCACTGGGGATTTGAACCACCAAATTGTTGACCATTCTGATTGACAAGTTCAGTGTCTTAGCCACTGAGCCTTCATTAGGGTCCAGAGGTATTTTACAAGAAGAGGACTCAACTCCTCTGCTCATAATAAAATTCTGTATCCCACCAAGCTTGAAATTTTGGCCCTGGATAACCTTGAACTACGTTCCAACCTAAACTTAGTATATTATCTGCCATAACGTCCTACCTGTTAATGACTACTTTTACTTCAGCCACAATAACACAAGGGCTATCAATAGATACAAACTAAATGTAATCCTCTCTAATCTTGATTGCAGGAAAAACGATCTCAGCAATAGAGTAGTAAATTTATTTATTTATTTTATTTTATTAAATTTATACCCCGCCCTTCTCCTTGTTAGGACCCAGGGCGGCGCACAGGCATTATTAAAACCACAAAATACAATATCAATTAAAATATATTAAATTACTAGACCCGTGCTAAAAACCCATGTTAAAACCATACCAAATTGATTTATTTTTAAAAAGTCAGAAGTAGGGGCTATCCTAGGCCGGCTTGTTGGAATAGCTACGTCTTAAGACGTTGGCGGAAGAGGCGGAGGTCCGAGATAGTGCGAAGGTCGGGGGGTAGGTCGTTCCAGAGGGCCGGGCCCGCCACAGAGAAGGCCCTTCCCCTGGGTGTCGCCAACCGGCATTGCCCCGCTGACGGCACCCGGAGAAGACCCTCTGTGGGAGCGGAGCGGACGAAGGGATGTATGGGGCAGGAGGCGGTCTCGTATATAGCTAGGCCCCGAGCCATGGAGCGATTTAAAGATGGTCGTCAGCACCTTGAAGCGCACTCGAAAGGCCACAGGCAGCCAGTGCAGCTCGCGCAGGGGAGGTGTTACGTGGGTTTGCCTTGAGGCACCCATAATCATCCACGCGGCCGCATTCTGTACTAACTGTAGCTTTCGAGTGCACCTCAAGGGGAGCCCCATGTAGAGAGCATTACAGTAATCCAGCCGGGATGTCACAAGCGCTTGAGTGACTGTGCGAAGGGCTCCCCGGTCCAGTAAGGGGCGCAACTGGCGTATCAGGCGTACCTGATAGAATGCCCCCCTGGCCACGGCCGTCACATGGTCCTCCATGGACAGCCGGGAATCCAGGAGGACGCCCAAGTTGCTCGCCATCTCCACGGGGCCCAGTTGTTCGCCCCCAATGGCCAGTGTTGGACTTATCTGGCTGAACCGGGGTGCCGGAAACCACAACCACTCGGTCTTGGAGGGGTTGAGTTTGAGTTTGTTACTACCCATCCAGATCCGTACGGCCTCCAGACACCGGGACAGCACCTCGACGGCATCGTTGGGGTGGTTTGGGGTGGAACACCCTCCCTGATCCTGTAGTTAGTTCCTCTACACCCCAGACCTTTTACCTTAAGCTGTCTATCTTGGACCTTACACAAGAGGACCTCTTAAGAAATGTGTATAAGCATACCAGCATGCCTACCCTCCCTGCCCTACTGTCCCCATTGATATGTACTCACTAAAAATAATAAAAGAATAAAAATAATAAAAAGTTATATAAAAAATAAAAATAATAAAATAATAAAAATAATAAAAAGTAATATAAAATAATAAAAATAATAAAATAATAAAAATAATAAAAATAATAAAATAATAAAAATAATAAAATAATAAAAATAATAAAATAATAAAAATAATAAAAAGGAATATAAAATAATAAAAATAATAAAAATAATAATAAAAATAATAAAAGAATAAATAAGGAAGACACCCCAATTCATCAGGAAGACACCACAATTGGGGATCTAATGAGTACCTGAAGCTGGAGAAAATAATGTGGATTTCTGCAAAGCAGAATGGTTGAGACATTAAAAGAGAAATGACAAGAGACCCCAGCAGGCTAGCACTAACTCCGTTACACCTAGCAATTTTCTTCCCTGTTTGGGCAACCCAAATATAGTAGCGGCTTAAACATTTCTCAATGTCTTTTGGTTCAACGTCTACTTCCGCCCATCTACGTATTGATTGGTAGGAAACACCAAGGGGGGATTTCACCTCATTAATCATGTCTCCTAACAGGGAACGTGACACATGCAAACACAGAGTGTAAGAGAAGGTGGGGGCGGCCGCAGGAGTGGGAGGGGGGGGAGCTACGCTCTACAGCAATCGCCCAATGTCTGGTAAGAACAACTGAATGCATGTGCCCAACATATATTATGCCATTTAAAGCCTATCCGATTTTGAAATAATAATAATAATCTTTATTGTCATTGTACTAAACTTACAATGAAATAACGTTATTCAGAAATATCAGCTATTTTTACATAATGCCTATAATCAGAAATTGATTTATTTTTTAAAAAAATCCTGAGATATGACATTGCAAAAATGGAACAAACTATAACGAACTTACGACCGAACCCCAAAAGGGTACTTACAACTTAGCTGCCGGATTTCTTATTTATCCCTTATGCACTCAAGCTCTATGAGAAGACCTACTATAAGTGAGATCCGATACACAAGTACAGGTACAAACATCAGTTTCAAGCCATGTTTTTTTTTTGGTTTATTAATAGATTTTTCTAAGAGAAACTGGACAGAGGTGTAAAATGGCTTATCATATCATACCTTCTCATTCTATAGGATGTTCTAGCTTTCATTTTGGTTTTGGGCTGGACGGACGTTTGTCAGTCCTAATTTTTATGAAGATGACAATTGAATGGGCCATCTGGTAAGACTTAATTTATGCCTTCTTACATTTTAAACAACCTGGCTATTTTTACTCCTTTCATCCTCTCCAAGGGAGAGAAACGTAATGAAGCATGAGTTGGAAGAGGGCCACGCCTCAGCTGGAAAATGTCAAATCCTATCATACAGCTTTCCAAAGCATAAATCATCACTGGATCTATTTCCCCCTCTCTAAGATGCAGAAATACCAGAGAAATAGGTATGGCTACTAAAATGTAGGACCTCCTGCCCAAAGGCAGCAGGAGAGGAATCAAAGAAGAGGGGATTGCCTTATTATCCAAAGCACCAGAGGGCAGGAGAAGAAGGAATGAGTGGAAGAGAGATACATCAAAGAGGGATCCAACCTAAAATTAAGGACAAATGTCCTGACAGGGAGACTATTAATCAGTGGAATAGCTTGCCTTCAGAGGTTGTGGGTTGCTCCTCCAAGGAGGGCTTTTAAGAAGAGATTGGACAACCATTTGACTCAGATGGTATAAGGTCTCTGGCCAGAACCTGGTTGTAAAGTCACGAACTGCTTCCGGGACTCCGGCTTCGGATTTTGCCTGGAGGTTCACTCCTGAAGCCTTTCCCAGTAGTGGATAGAGCCACAAGGCAGTGGAGGTTTGTAATCAGAGTTTCCCTTCTCTAGAACAGTGGTAGTCAACCTGGTCCCTACCGCCCACTAGATATCTACAGATTCTTGATATCTTGTAGAGTGACAAACTAAATAAACAAAAATAAACAAAAAACAAAAAACTTCGAGAAGAACAATTGCAGGAAATGTGTATGTGTAGTTTAATGAAAAGAAGAATTTTAATTAATTAATTTATTAGATTTATAAACCGCCCCCTCTCCCCGAAGGGACTCGGGGCGGTGTACAGGAAAAATTTAAAAACCATATAAAACATACAATATATACAAAGTTAAAAACGAATTAAATTAAACCTGTACTAAAATTTAAGAACATTAAAATACAACCCACCTATGCTAAAATTCCCTAAAGTCTAATATCCATATACATATTTGGCAGATGTTATATTAAGAGAGTCAAAACTGTTACGCAAGACCAGCTTGCTGAAAGAAATAGATTTTAAGTGAGCGGCGAAAGAGGGGAAGGTCCGTGATAGTGCGAAGTTCGGGGGGTAGGTCGTTCCAGAGGGCCGGCCCTGCCACAGAGAAGGCCCTACCCCTGGGCACCGCTAGCCGGCACTGACCGGCGGTTGGTACCCTCAGTAGCTTTCATGGTGGGCGGTAGGGGTTTTGTCCGATACTGAAGCACTTTCCTTTTTTTAATTTAATTGACTGCCCTACTTTATAAATCACCATTACTGTGGAACCGGTGGGCGGTTAGAAAATTTTACTACTAACAGAGATACAAAAATTGGCGGTAGGTATAAAAAGGTTGACTACCCCTGCTCTAGAAGATGGCTCTTTGGCCGCTTTGGCTGCCGTTGGGGCATAGAGCCTTCTTCCGCCTTCAAAAGCATTGACCGTCCTCTCCTGTAACCCTGGAAAGGGGGCGTTACGAGGTGCTCCCAGCTGGGCCAGCTGGACCAAGGCTTTTTTAAGGAGGTGTTACTCCTCCATCACTCACCCTTTGTCCTGGCTTGTGACAGGCATAGCCTGGCTTCCCAAACGTTGGGCCCAGGATGGCGGGTTTACTATTGAATTAAGGCTAGGATATTAAGACATGATACAGCCCTTGGCTAGCTCATCAAAGCACTACCTTCCATCTACAAGATTATCTACCCCTTCGATAGGAATTTCAAAAGCAAATGACTATCATCCAATTCAAGGCGATTTGGTCCAAAATAATAGTAATAATAAAAAAAGATTGGCAAATAATTTCTTCACTTAGTTATACTCAACTGATTTACTTCTCTCTGTGGCTATCGACAACCAGGCATTCCTTTCCTCGACATTTTTTAATATAAATTAAATCAAATTGTTGATAATGTAAAGCTGTATTAAATCTGCAGCCCCCGTTGCTTCTTGAGATATTGGTTGCCGCGCATAAATTATGTTTATGGGATTCAATTAGCAGCGAACCTGCTTAGGATGGCAGCTTCGGCTTGTTTAAGACAACGGGCAAACCTTCCTTATGAGCTGGAGATATTCTTTTCCTCTATAAGCATACAATATTGAATGCAGCAGGCCTGACATCGAATCTAAGTTGATCACATAGTCAAGGAGAATTACTCTGAGCCGTGCGCGCACCAGGGGATCGTTGTACATTGAATTTCTCAGTGTAATATGGTATAAATCTTCATGAGAGGCTCAACTTTTATTGGATGCGCAAAAGGTGCTTTTTCCACCCACCCCCCTTATTAAATGCAGGAGATGGTCTCCGGGGATGCCAACTCTCCTAAAACATCTCTATCAATTTTTCTCTCCCGGACGATGAGCTCCAGAAGGCTGATGGGTACAGTCTGGTAAATCACTCCCTCTTGTTTTTCAAATGTAAAATAAATTACTGGTCTCCTGGTCTGAACTTCACGTAGCTCTCCCTCTCTAGAAATTAATACATTTTCATTTGCTCCGTTCCAATGCATTAGCCTCCGAAATTATTCCAAAGGAAAGTTAACTTTCCTGCCGGATCGGCGGGAGAGTAACATGGCGTCTGCTTGGCTCAGTTTAGTTCTTCTCTAGGTAGATCGGAGGTGGCTCAAAGGCTAAGACGCTGAGCTTGTCGATCAGAAAGGTCGACAGTTCGGCAGTTCGAATCCCTAGCGCCTCGTAATGGAGTGAGCTCCCGTTACCTGTCCCAGCTTCTGCCAACCTAGCAGTGTGAAAGCATGAAAAAAATGCAAGTGGAAACATAGGGACCACCTTTGGTGGGAAAGTAACAGTGTTCCGTGCGCCTTTGGCATTTAGTCATGCCAGCCACATGACCACGGAGACGTCTTTGGACAGCGCTGGCTCTTTGGCTTTGAAACGGAGATGAGCACTGCCCCCTAGAGTCAGAAAAGACCAGCACAGTGCAAGGAGAACGTTTACCTTTACCTTAGGTAAATAGTGTGCATGGGTTCTTCTTGGGATTGACAGAAACATAACAAGGCTTGTTGCATGTACAAAACATTGGTGCTACGAGATCTTTTATAATAAGAGAATTTGGGCTGACCTATATATTCAGGGATTACTGGGTTGTGTTTTCTAAGATTCTATTGGAAGAAATATCCATCTGGTTCAGTTCCAAGCCAGGTGAAAGGCACTGGGTGCAAAATGGAGGCTGGAGACTGATTGGAAAGAGACTCCATTTATTGAGTTTGCTCGTATTCCTTGCAGTCCTCTGGTTGTTAGCACTCTTTCTGAGAGTTATTGAGGCCCCTTTAGAGGTTGATCTGTGCCCTCGGGATCACCTGAATAGTGCAAATGGATGGGAACCTTCTTGGAACTGCTGAAAGGACTGTGTTGTAGACAGAAGCTAGGTGGTGTCATCAATCTCCAAGTGGCCTCAATGATTCTCTAATGACCCTATGACTGCAAGGAGTATAAATCCTTCCATCCTCCACCATTTCATCAGAACTGATGAAGCTTCTTGGATGAGAAGTGAAGTGTCTTCAAGAAAAAACAAAGTCTAGTTGCCCTCTGAAAAGCAGCATTTTAGTCTCCTCTAGTCTACCTTTTCTTATATCATTTGTTAATTTGGTATTATAGCATGAAGTTGTTTTTTTTTTAACAACCTCAAATGAAGCTTAGAAGACCATTTGGGCTTCCTCGTTTTAAGAGTCATTTTAGAAAAAATGAAATATTGAGCAGAACAGAATTCAGTTTTCCCTTTTAACAAAACCAATGCCCAGAATAATGAATAGAGAAATGGGCTTTGCTTGACCTCATTCTTCCCATTTCTAGAGAGGACCATCCTTCATCCCTTCTAATTTAGATCAAGTTCTTCTTATCAGCTGCCAAATCCCAATGCTTCAGAAAAATCCCACTTTTCCAACTCATTGTCAACTCTGAAGCGAACCTGGCTGGGGCCATTTTGGGGACTTCAGGGTTGCCACAGTGCGAAGAAGGGATAGGGAGGGGAAACAAAATTAGATGGGAGTTTGTAGCCAAAACAAAATGGTTTCCTGTGGGGACCAAGGACATTCCAACAGGTGGCTGAAGAGAGGAGGAGCATAGTATCCAAGAAAACATCCAGCACATTGATTGGACAATGTGACTGATTGATTGAGGAAAGGGGAAACTTCCGCTGCTTAATCAGGTGAAAACCGTTGGAAATTTCAGACTCGGTTTTCACCAGTTTGTGCCAATATGATATTTTCAATAAAATTATTCTTTGAGACACTCGCCTGCCTCTGAGTTCTGCTTTCTATGGCGTTATAAACCTGACACTCATCCTTGGCAACTTCTTAGGAACTCATCCTGAGCTCTTGCAGAGATGCAAAATATAGTAAGAGAAAAATAATCAATTATTTAAAAAAGAAAGAAAGTAAATCAGCGTAACGCTCTCTACATGGGGCTCCTCTTGAGGTGCATTCGAAAGCTACAGTTAGTACAGAATGCGGCCACGCGGGTGATTTTGGGTGCCCCAAGGCAAGCCCACATAACACCTCTCCTGCGCGAGCTGCACTGGCTGCCTGTGGCCTTTCGAGTGCGCTTCAAAGTGTTGACGACCATCTTCAAATCGCTCCATGGCTCGGGGCCTAGCTATATACGAGACCGCCTCCTGCCCCATACATCCCTTCGTCCGATTTGCTCCCACAGAGAGGGTCTTCTCCGGGTGCCGTCGGCCGGGCAATGCTGGTTGGCGACACCCAGGGGAAGGGCCTTCTCTGTGGCAGGCCCGGCCCTTTGGAATGACCTACCCCCCGACCTCCGCACTATCTCGGACCTCCGCCTCTTCCGCCAATGTCTTAAGACATTTCTATTACAACAGGCCGGCCTAGCATAGCCCCCCGTTTCTGACTTTTTATGTATAAATTGTAATTAGGCAGGGTTTTAAATGGTTTTTTTTAGCACGGGTTTAAATAATTTAATATGTTTTTAACGATGTATATTGTTTTATTGTGGTTTTAATAATGCCTGTGCGCCGCCCTGGGTCCTAACAAGGAGAAGGGCGGGGTATAAATTCGATAAAATAAAAACGTTTAGCCATTGAACGATGAAGGGTGCGTGACTGTAATGGATAAATAAGAAGACTGTACTATTTTAATAAAAGGGACCTGGTGGCTCAGTGGCTAAGACACCACGCTTGTCGATCAGAAAGTTCAGCAGTTTGGTGGTTCGAATCCCTAGCGCCGCGTAACGGAGTAAGCTCCCGCTACTTGTCTCAGCTTCTGCCAACCTAGCAGTTTGGAAGCACGTAAAAATGCAAGTAGACAAATAGGGACCACCTTTGGTGGGAAGGGAACAGCGTTCCATGCGCCTTCAGCATTTAGTCATGCCGGCCACATGACCATGGAGACGTCTTCGGACAGCGCTGGCTCTTTGGCTTTGAAACAGAGATGAGCACCTACTCCTAGAGTTGGGAATGACTTGCATATATGTGCAAAGGGAACCTTTACCTTTTACTATTATAGTAGGATTCAAGTGAAAATATTGGGTCACACCAGAATTGTGTTACCGTTGCGAGCTCCTCTTTGTGTGCTGTTCCCCAAGTGTACATTTTGCCAGGTGAAAAGCGAAGTTTGGGAATACATTTATGGCCTGATTGCTGTTTGGGTTTCCCCTCCCTCCCTCCCTGAATCCCTAGGACTGCAGCGTGGAGGCAGGTGACAGGTAAAATCTATAACCACTCCAGCTTCTCCAATAAATTATCCCGCATATGCCACTGTGGGTAAACAAAGTGGGATGAAGCTAAAGGTTCCACCTGGTTTGAAGTCACCTATCTTTTATAACCTTGACACTGCCGGAATAACAAAATGGGGAAATGTATAATGAACGCACACAAATCTGTCGGCTTCGAAGAACAGAGGGTCTCTCCTATTTCTTGTCCCCTCTTTAAAAAAAGCGGTTGCCTAGCTTTTAGATAGGGAAGAGGTGGGGCGTTGTGTTGCAAATAATAAGGGGACAAATTCAAAATAACAGAGTTGGAAGGAATCTTGGAGGTCTCCTAGTCCAGGGGTCTCCAACCTTTTGGACCTCAGGGACCACTACATTCATATTTTTAAATCCCGCGGACCACTAATATGATCTGCCTAATGACCGGCTGGGTGGGCGTGACTAGGTGGTCATGTGACTGGGTGGGTGTGGCCAACTCGGTGTCACTCATGTCAAGGGGCATCTCGCCAGCCTCTACTCGTACCTCCCCTCCCAGCCACTCTTCGCCTGCCCACCTGGGCTCCTTAGGGCCCCAACACGAAGCAGTTGCTGGAGCTGAGCAGTCCCCAGGAGAAAAAGTTGGCCAAACAGCTCAGTTCAAATTGGATCTGTCCAAGAAGGAGGCTCAGCAGAAGCACCTCACTGAGGACTAGGAGCATAGGCTTTCCAAGCAGAGGAAAGACGTGTGGGAATGCAAGACCAGGTACCGGCGCCTGGAGGCTCAGCGGGCTGAGATGGTCAGCCAGTTCCAGTCCATGATGTAGTCCCATTGGAAAAAGGCCCTCTGGCTCTTAGTCATCAGCAGTGCTTCCCTCCAGCCATGGCCCAAAGGCCCCCATCAGGAGGCTAAAGGAGAGCCCAAGTCGGAATTTCTCCCCCCCTCCGACCTGCACAAAAAGACCCCGAAGGGGGAGACTCTCTGCAGCAACACAAACATTCATTGCACGTATCCGTCCCAGGGGTCGTAGTTTGAGGACCACCAATTTAGTGCAATATAAAAAATGCAACTAAGTTTTCTACGGACCACCAAAACTTTTTCACGGACCACCAGTTGGTGACTGCTGTTCTAGTTCTACCCCCTGCTGAAGCAGGAAACCCTACACCCATTTCAGAAAAGTGGTTGTCCGCTGTCATCTTAAAAGCCTCCCGTGATGGAGCACCCACAATTTCTGGTGGCCAGTTCCATCCGGACTCTTTCCTTCTTTCTCTCCACAATAATCCAGGGATCATCAAAACTGGAGGGAGATCTGTAACAGAATCTTCTCCATCAACACCCTAATTCAGTGCCCACTCCAACCGTTAAACTCAAAAACTGTGGGAAGGGTTGGGTTGGTCCCACTGGCTAAAGCCAGTTGTGCTGATTGTTTGCAGCGTATCACTCGGTGGCCTCATCAGGTGCTGACATGTAGATCGCATGTAAATCTTTACATGGTATCTTCTATTTACGCTCAATTCGAATTGATCCTACTCCTAAACTATAGATTTAGATCTCTATAATGGTTAGATGGTACGGTTGACAGAATGGTCCTTGCCATCGATTTTGCCTGTTGTCTCCCACCCTTCAGTGGGGCCCAGCTGTACATCCACATGTGATTTGTTTATCTTGTCTTTTGGTCTATGACCGCAATAAAGTTTTTTTTAAATTATTATTAAACTCAAAAGCAGCATCGAGAGGAATCTGCAGAGACATTCTCAAGCTTGTAGATAAAAGCAGAAAACCGAATAAACCTCCTGAAGCTTTGCATGGAAGATTTTGGAAGAGGACTTCTCATTCTAATATTAAATATCTACCCATCTAAGGGGACAGTATTTCTTGACACACAGTGGTGCAGTGCACAGCTACTGTCTCCAACACTGCTTGCTATAAAAATTCCCTGCTATGTTGGTATTTAATTAAACAAAAAACAAAAAGAGAAAGCAAGCACCTTCATGCTTGCTAATCACATTGATAGTATCCATAGTTGGACAGAGATACAATGCACTTTGTTTTGTTATACAACATCCCAAATAGTTATGTATTAATAATCAATTAAATATTTAGTTGTTGCTTGAATTTATATCCCCTCTCCAGCAAATGTTGATTTTTATTTAATAGAGTTAGAGAGTTTAGAGTTTATTGGGTTTTTTATACCGCCCTACTCCCGAAGGACTCAGGGCGGTGTACAGCCAAAATAAAAACAAATATATAAAAGTTAAAAGAAAGCTTTTAAAAGACATAATTAAAATATTGGCCAAAACGTGGAAAAAAAAGCAAACTAACCCTGATTAAAATAATAAAAATTTAAATTTAAAAATTTAAATTTAAAAATTTAAAAATCATGCTTTATGCCAGCCCGGCTTGTTGAAAGAGAAAGGTTTTGAGACCACGGCGGAAGGTGCGGAAGTCAGGGATAGTTCTTAATTCCGGGGGCCATTCGTTCCGGAGGACAGGTGCTCCCACGGAGAAGGCTCTCCCCCTGGGTGTCGCCAGTCGACATTGTCTAGCCGACGGCACCATGAGGAGACCTCTCTATGGGAGCGTACAGGCCGGTGGGAGGCTCTCGGTGGCAAAAGGCGATCTCATAGGTCCTAAGTCATGGAGCGCTTTAAAGATGGTAACCAACACCTTGAATCGCACCCAGAAAACCACCGGAAGTCAGTGCAGCTCACGCAGGAGGGGTGTTACATGGGAGCGTCACGTCGCCCCCATAATTACCCGTGCGGCCGCATTCTGGACCAGTTGAAGCCTCCAGGTGCTCTTCAAAGGGAGCCCCATGTAGAGAGCCTTTCATATCATCAACTACAAAAATCTCTTGGTAGTTTATTATTATTTTTTAATACAGTTTAACACAAAATACAGTATGTATATACATATCGCAGATGCAGTTAAGTACTGTACAGAATTCATATAAATTAAAATACAGTCTTCTGGACTGTAATTACAAATCCATTGGTCAAATTCATTACGAGATATCAATATATTTTCTCCGCACAAAATTGGAATATCCAAAAGCTGACAAACAGATACTTTATTTCAATCACTGATCAATAAAAGTGCATTAAATGAAACAAACCACAGAATACTATGCCCTAACAACAAGAACCATTTGTGGGTGAAGCTCACGCACAATATTGCAAAATTTGCTCCTTTTAGAGAAATAAATTTACCTTGTTTAACAATGCAAACAAAAATTACCAAAATCCCTTGGAAAGTTACATAATGTAGGGGTATTTTAAAGGGTCACCAACCTCCCTGCAGAATTAGCAATACAGAAAAATAACAGATGTGGCTTCTTGGTACCCATATCAAAGGGGCAGTATGGGGCTTTCCTATATTTTGCTTCCGGGACAGCTATGGGGAAAGCTAAAGATAAGATTCTCCTAAATTCGGGAGCTTCCATGAGTTTGCAACCGCTAGTAAATGCAGCCTCTGCTTACCCCCAAAACCTGACGTCTGAAATCTTAAAGCAAGAGATTATCTGAACATATTAATGGCCTGCAGTCTTGATGGCTCTAAATTTAGTGAAATTTATGTTCAACTGAAATAGAGCAGCTTGAAAAGTGCAATAGATTTGTTGCACCCGTTGCCCTGCAAACATTTTTAGGAGAATAGATAAGGGATCTAAATGATATTCCCGTGAAGCTACTCAACCTTCCAGCAAAATGTTCTAATAATTTATAGAACTGCATTTCTTAACTTGTGTCCCTTCTCTCTCTCTCTCTCTCTCTCCCCCCTCTCAAGGGCCCTACCCTTTTAATATAGCAAAGAGAGTGAAACACTAAGCCTTCCCGCCCCCCTTCTTAAAACATGTGTCACTGACATGTACAGTAAATATGCTCCCAGGTCTTGTGGGGTTATTTATAAACTGTCATCGGGGCTGTAGAATGGCAAAACAAAGAAATGAACATTGTCACTTGGAAGGGCAGGGGATTCACATCACCCGGTGTTCAAGGGGCCCCAGTGATGCTAAGAGGATAAAACCAGGCATGAATGACTAAGCCATCTATTATTTGGTGTCGTGATATGGTTGAAATAAGCAACAGCATCTGCCATATTGGAACAATTGCAAAGTCTTGAGTGGGGCCCAGTGCTGGATTCTGCTTTAGGTCTTTCCGTGTTCTGCCGGCACAATGCAAGCCAACTGAATATAGGATAGAATAGAGTAATAGAGTTGGAAAGGACCTTGGAGGTCTTCTAGGTAACAGCTTTCCGTGCGCCTTCAGCGTTTAGTCATGCCAGCCACATGACCATGGAGATGTCTTCGGACAGCGCTGGCTCTTCGGCTTTGAAACGGAGATGAGCACCGCCCCCTAGAGTTGGGAACGACTAGCATATGTGTGCGAGGGGAACCTTTACCTTTACTTAGTCTAGAGAGAGCTAGAAATGGTGGAACCCTCAACCACGATAACAACCTCCTAATCTTCTTCTAATGATTGTTCATTTTAAAACAGTCGAACCAACAGCGGGAAGTTATTTCCGAGCGGCCTCCGCCACACTGTGCGTCTCTTTTCATATGTAATTATCCTCAAAGTGCATTAGATAATGCCGCGGATCCCACAGCTGCGTACGCATCTATAAATCATTAATGAGGCAGTTAACTGAAGCAAAACTATAAAAGATTTGCATTACCCGACAGAACCCTGCCTTAATTGACTTCCAGTTATTTACAATTAATTTTTCCATTTGAAATCATAACCCGATAGCTTCTGTAGATGTGTGCATGTGGGGTTTTAATTGTTTAATGGTTCAAGGAAGGAAAATGCCAATGGATGATTCATAACATATTTATTCAGTGAAGCCCTGTAAATAGACAGCGACGGCTTTTATTTCGGGGGGGGAGGATAAAAGTGCATAGAGATGGTGCAGTTGACAGACAACGTGCCACTCTGTTGCGTTTGGGTTCTTACGTTCACAAGGCAGGCAGACTGGGCCACCCTTCTTTCCTTTGCTGTCCAGATTATGGGATGCCTGAGCCACCGCGGTCCTCCCACACAAACCGAAATAAACTGCTTTAAAACTGTTTATGGGTTCGACTGCGTTATTATTGAACGAATTATTGTTTCCATCCTCCCTTAACATTCTGCGTTTTCTAATTAAAAAAAAAAAAAAGTTGCTCCGACTTTTGCTGTTTGCTAGATCTAATTAAAAGCAGGGTCACCAATTTGGAAAGAGGACATTTTCCTCCCCCCCCCCTCCAAAAAAAGGGAAAGGATTTGCAGCTGCATAAAGAAGCAAATGCACATAACTTTTAGAGGTTGCAAAGGAAAGGAGATTTGGACTGCAAAGGGTTGTATTTAGTGTTCCAGAAAAAAGCTAGGAGATTCCTACCTCGATAGTAGAATAGAATAGAATAGAATAGAATAGAATAGGAAGGGACCTTGTTGGAAGGGACCTTGGAGGTCTTCTAATCCAGGGCTCAGCAAACTGCAGCTCTGGAGCCGCATGTGGCTCTTTCAACCCTCTGCTGCAGGTCCCTGTCGCTGGTCAGCTCCACAATGGATAGGGCTTTCGGTGAGGACAGGAAGAGGAAAAAGGACACCGCACTAGGAGGAGAATCTATGGTGGGGGAACCAGACTTCCGGTCGGCTCCAGAATTGAACGGGAGACTTCCGGTGAGGACCTTTGTGGCTCTTTGACTGTTTAAGGTTGCTCATCCCTGTTTTCTAGTCCAACCCCTTGCTCAGGCAGGAAACCCCATACCAGTGAGGGCTAAGTTGCACATGTGCACACCCATAATGTAATGCGTGTGTGACTCCATGTGTGCCCTACCTCCATGCATGCGACCCTCAAGCATGGGCCCGCCTCTCCATGCACGACACCCCCTCACACCCCCGTGCATAATGTGCAATCCCCGCATTGCCCTGCTCTAGAACCTGACCACCTATTAACATCCCTTATTTAATCCCAACATACCAATATAAATTCCATAATAATATAATATAAAACAATCTTGAGTTTTATAAGTAGTTATTATATAGTTGTTATCTTGTACCAATTATTTGGACGTATCTCTAACAATTTCTGGACCATTGTATTTACTCCCATACTTAACGGCTTTGCACCCAGGTAAACCAAGAAGTGACCTGAACAAATTGAGAATATGTATGTTATTTTCCACTTTTAACGTCAATACATTTTAATTATTCAGTTTTGGTCACCACGATGTAGAAAAGATGTGGAGACTCTAGAAAGAGTGCAGAGAAGAGCAACAAAGATGGTTAGGGGACTGGAGGCTAAAACATATGAAGAACGGTTGCAGGAACTGGGTATGTCTAGTTTAATAAAAAGAAGGACTATGGGAGACATGATAGCAGTCTTCCAATATCTCAGGGGTTGCCATAAAGAAGAGGGAGTCAAGCTATTCTCCAAAGCACCTGAGGGCAGAACAAGAAGCAATGGGTGGAAACTAATCAAGGAGAGAAGCAACTTAGAACTGAAGAGAAATTTCCTGACAGTTAGGACAATTAGTCAGTGGAACAATTTGCCTCCAGAAGTTGTGAATGCCCCAACACTGGAAGTTTTTAAGAAGACGTTGGATAACCATTTGTTTGAAGTGGTGTAGGATTTCCTGCCTAGGCAGGGAGTTGGACTAGATGACCTCCATGGTCCCTTCCAACCCTGCTATTGTATTAATTATATCTTAATGTCAATACTTTTTAACATATTGTAAAAAGTAAGGTGTATTGCTGGTCTTTGACCGTAATAAAGATTTATACTAGACCTCCAGCCCGTTCAAATGAAAAGCGAAATGCAAATTTGTACGTCAGCCAATGGGACAAATAACAAACGGGGCTACGATGGATCGGGCAACAAGGAAAAAAGGTCAACAGCCTCAACTCCTCGTTTTTCTTCTTTTTTGATCGGCTGCTGATCCGGTCTCCAACTTTCAAGATTGTATCAAGTGAGGTTCCACTGCATCGTGTTACGGTTTGTAATAATAGTAATAGGAGACCAGTTATGGGTCATTTGGCTTGCTGGTAATTTAGATACTAGCAAATTGATCTTCCTTTTGTTCCTGAACTTTAGAATTCCTTTCACATGGACTTAGCCTAACTCTCAACGCATTAACAGAGAAGATGTGAACTTTGCTTAAATTCTATGAGATAAAGGTAACTTGACAGCTAGAGGTAGCTCTGCTCTTGATTAAACGTTACCCCGATTTGTGGTTTGTTATTAATTAGCGCAAGCAGAAGCTAATAGAATAGAATAGAATAAAATGACAGAGTTGGAAGGGACCTTGGAGGTCTTCTAGTCCAACCCCCTGCCTAGGCAGGAAATCCTACACCACTTCAAACAAATGGTTATCCAATCTCTTCTTAAAAACTTCCAGTGTTGGAGCATTCACAACTTCTGGAGGCAAGTTGTTCCACTGATTAATTCTTCTCACTGTCAGGAAATTTCTCCTTAGTTCTAAATTGCTTCTCTCCTTGATTAGTTCCACCCATTGCTTCTTATTCTGGCCTCAAGTGCTTTGGAGAATAGCTTGACTCTCTCTTCTTTGGGGCAGCCTCTGAGATATTGGAACATTGCTATCATGTCTCCCCTGGTCCTTCTTTTCACTAAACTAGACATGCCCAGTTCCTGCAACCGTTCTTCATGTTTTAGTCTCTAATCCCCTAATCCTCTTTGTTGCTCTTCTCTGCACTCTTTCTAGAGTCTCCACATCTTTTCTACATTGTGGTGACCAAAACTGAATGCAGTATTCCAAGTGTGGCCTTACCAGGGTATTATAAAGTGGTATTAACACTTCATGTGATCTTGATTCTTAATAAGCATGCAAGAACATACAGCTTAGTTTTTTCTTTATGATGGCACTTTCCTCAGCATTTCGAGGGTCATTCCAACACATTATAATTTAGTGTATGGCATACAAGGTCAGATAAATTTGCACATGCTGGACAGAATGCAATCCTGAGAACTTAGAAAGTAGTTCATTCTGTTCAGGCCTTGCACACCTATCCCTGGTGCGCCATAGGGAAGAACTAGATTTACACCAATTAGCTAGTTGGTGATCCTCTGGTCTAGCTCCTGTGATCTCGCCTCACCTTATGTTGCAATGCCTCATGTCCGGCCAGTTCTAGAGCCGGTTTCTGCACTCCACATATACAGGAATGTAGCTAGGTGTCGTCCCACCCCCTCTGAAGTGGTACCTATTTATCTACTTGCAATATTGTCTGCTTTCCAACTCCTGGGTGGGCAGGAGTAGGGATTGAGCGACAGGAGCTCACTCCATTTCACAGAGCGGGGCTCGAACCTCTGGAGTGCAGACCGCTTTTGGGCTGGTAGTTCCAGTGACATTAAGCCTCCGCGCCACTGTGCTCCCTTTGATTCCAACCAAAATGACCAGGCTCCAATAATCCTACTTCAGACCGATTAGGTAAAGACCTAGCCCTCTGCAGAAAGCCGAGAAAGAGGGAAGGAGAGAGACCAAGGTGGACGGGATTCAGTTTAAGTGGCGGTAGAGCACTGTTGGGAGATATGAAATAACAGGTTATGTCATGGAGATAAATCTATGTGGTTGCTAAGCATTGACGATGAATTGATGGCACATAATCCTCATCGTCACTCTCCCTCTAGCCAAAAAAGAAAAAAGAAAAAGGCAATTACAAATTGGAGTTGAAGCACACATTGTTGAATCAGGGTTGACAATGTGTTGATGTTGATGCTTTTGAAACATTTTATTCCATCTAATGACATCTCCATTGAAGCTGTCATTAAAGTATCAATCAAGTGCAAATCCTACAGTAGTGATTCCAGGGTCAAAAATTGGTTAAGGGATGGGCATTAAGGCAGTGGCCCCAATTTTTCCAGTTACACGGACCAGCAGTAGCTGTGGCGGCAGCTGGGGAGTGGGGGGAGGGAGTGGGGATGGTTTCGTGCGCAGACCCATCTCTTGCCCAAATGGAGCTTCAATTGCTTGCCTGTCACTTGGTTGGCCCAGTTCCTAATGGGTTGATGTCCAGTACTGGGCCCCAGACCAGGGTTGGGGACCCCTGCATTAAGGCATCACAAAAAGGCAATATTAAATGTGCAAAGGAACTCATCTCTTTCGACTGGCCGGCCTTGAATAGTTCTCTCTGTCTTTTAACGATAAAGTTTAATGGTTTTTTAATTGTATTTTTAGCACGGGTAATTTATTTAATTCTATTTTAGTAATGTTTGTATTATTGTATATTGTTTTAATTATGCCTGTGCACCGCCCCGGGTCCCTGTGGGGAGAGGGTGCGGTTAATAAATTCTAATTTATTATTATTATTATTATTACATTGAAGTAATTGGCTTTGATTGAAAGCTGAAGGAGCAAATGAAGATTGTTGCTATTAGTTGCTAAGTTATGTCCGACCCATCGCGACCCCATGGACAATGTTCCTCCAAGCCTTCCTGTCCTCTACCATCTTCTGGAGACCCTCAATGAAATCGAGTTTGACACCCCTGATCTACAGGGATTTAACATGTAATTATAATGGACTCTTCTGGATTTCCCTTCCAGTAGGCACAACTGGCCAGGGTGAGGAGCCATCGAATATTTAGGCATGGTTCTATAGTTGAGGTAACTTTCTGGTTTCCACATAGGGGCAGAGCTGCTTAAGAGAAGATGCTTAGACAAGGAGGCAAAGGAGCTATTTTGTCATTCTGCATCTAATATATGAGTTTATCTTTCTGCCTGCCGGATGATAGGTTAGCATGTGTAAGGTTTCCCAAGACAATCCTAATTAATGGAGTTTGTTTTCCATTATTACTCTCCAATGTGTGATGGAGTTATTGCCTACTATAGGTTGAATCAGGCCAACCTGGTAAGACATATTTTCAAAACGAAAAATGCTGGGCTCATAACTGTCTTTATTTTTAGCAGTGCAGCTTTTCTTCTTAGCTTCTCAGATATCTGGGAGCTCCTGAAAGGTAAAGGTTCCCCTTGCACATGTGCTAGTCGTTCCCGACTCTAGGGGGCGGTGCTCATCTCCATTTCAAAGCCGAAGGGCCAGCACTGTCCGAAGATGTCTCCGTGGTCATGTAGCTGACATGAATAAACTCTAAAGGCGCACGGAACACTGTTACCTTCCCACCAAAGGTGGTTCCTATTTTTCTACCTGCCTTTTTTTACGTGCTTTTGAACTTCTAGGTTGGCAAAGCTGGGACAAGTAACAGGAGCTCACTCCATTATGCAGCACTAGGGATTTGAACCGCTGACCTTCTGATCAAAAAGCTCAGCATCTTAGCCACTGAGCCACCACATCTTTGAGCTTCTAGGATCTGGAATATTTTCCATAAGAATTTAGACTGAACTGTCTAAATGGTACAGTTCTACCTGGCCACGATATGATAATTGAGGAATTACTCTGGTTGAGTAGTTTTATGGCTTCTGGGATGAAAAAGGCACCAGATGTTTGATGCAACCCTACTGTATTGTGCTTGAACCTTCATGGTTATGGAATTGACTGTATTATATGTATAACAGACCATATTCTACAAGTATGTTTTCTATAAATGGTGTAGCTTAGCCAGATTCCTGGAGGACCATGACTAGATATTTGAAAGTTGTAACTTGGGACGCAGTGGCTCAGTGGCTAAGGTGCTGAGCTTGTCGATCAGAAGGTTGGCAGTTCAGCGGTTCGAATCCCTTACTTGTCCAAGCTTCTGCCAACCTAGCAGTTCGAAAGCATGTAAAAAATGCAAGTAGAAAAATAGGAACCACCTTTGGTGGGAAGGTAACAGCATTCCGTGTCCTCTTTGTGTTTAAGTCATGCCAGCCACATGACCACGGAGACGTCTTTGGACAGTACTGGCTCTTTGGCTTTGAAACGGAGATGAGCCCCGCCCCCTAGAGTTGGGAATGACCAGCACATATGTGCGAGGGGAACCTTTACCTTTTAACTTGGTTGGACATCTTATTTAGACCACATCCGCTAGCCAGGATTCTTAAATTAGACATTTCTTCAATGAATTAACTTTCTACAAATCCTTCAAATTTGACACTACTTACCAGCCTGCTCATCACACGGCTTGTGATAGGAAAGTCTGATGCTTTGGTTCCTCAATATTTATCAGGCACTAGTTAATAAACAACTTTACAACAAATTCATTCTCGGGAGTTTCTTGATTCCTTAAATCTCATTTGCCAGGTACTTTGACATTTAAAACTATTCTTGCAAGGGCAAATGAGGAAATCAATGAAGTGTTCACCAAGCTAATACAAATGTAGTAGCTTGGGCTTTTGAGGAGGAGGGGAAAAATGCTAAGATGACTTATCTTTTAAAACGATCACATTTGCTCTGCAGTATGGGGTGGATTTGGAAATGAGTTTTTCAATGTTAACAATATTGGTTTTTAACAACCCTTCTCGGAGCTTTTCAAGAATTGAAGCTATGATATCTAATAGACTTCATAATGTTCAGAAGAGCTTAAGCTGTCTACAAGAATCTGGCCAACTAACAGTCAAGGGAAATGAGCGGAAGATAAGAAAGTCATTCAAGGTTGGCTGGCTTAGATATCTTGGGGTGCACGGGGATTCATGACTTATGACACATTTGACCCCTCCTTTGGGCTCAGCCTGGCATTAAATACAGAGCTTTTGAGATCCAATATGTGGCATATAATGCTAAAACTGTTAGCAAAAAGTATATGATGTAATTATGCAAACAGATTAATGTAAATTATCGATGTAGATTTGGATCAAACAGACTTTTAGATTTAATGGACATCCCTTCCCTGAATCATCTGTTAAATCAAGATTTTAATGCCTTGCATAATTTGTGAAAGTATTTTAAGGTGGGTTTTCCCCCCTATGCATCGAATCCTAAAATAAAGTTTTTTTTAAAGAAAATTATGTAACTTTTGCAAATAATATTTGCGAAATTTGGGCAAGTGTGAATACCAAAATATTCCTGTTTCAGTAGGCGTGTTGAAAAGTAGATTCAGTTGATTTGCTCGAAAATAGTAAAGTGAATATCTGGTAACCATAATCCAACATTAAAAACATGATGAAAAAAAAGGAAACCATTTTCAAAGTCAAACAAAAATGTTTTAATACTGTAGTTTTTTAGCAAGAACATTTTAACAAAGAATGTGTACTTTTAACTTAATATGATACAACAGAGAAACTATATTTTAAAGTTTCCATTATCTAACATCCTACCATATGTTTATCCTTCCTTTGTCCCCTGGTGTGTAAAGACTAAAAATCAAGCAGAACTGAGTTATTTTTTTCTTTTAAAAAAGCATCAGTTTTATAATCTCCTTGTTACACGGAATATTGGAATTTAGTTCACACTTTTTTTTTTAGTTGGTCATCCAAGGAAGGACAATTTTTACATTATCATATTAAAAAATGTACATACTTTTTTCTCTTCAAAACGCAATATATATTGAGTTTTTCAGCTTCAGTAAACAAAGCTTAAATTTATAAACAGAACTGAAACAGTTCTGGGTTGAACTGTTTTAGTGATAAAACTGGACATGTAGAATTATACAGCCAGAAAGAACAACTGCAGCGTATTAAATTAATTGTGCCATTGTCAAAACGGTTGAACAGCCATCCTCAACCTGGCTCAATTTCGCGTATGCGCCTGTTGAGTTTTGGGATCTGGGGGTCCCAACACATCTGTGAGGTGACACGTTGGGGCAGGCTGCGACAACGCTTGGGGGCTGATACTCACCATAACAAACCATGATGACGTCAACACGACAACAACAAGTGTCGTAACCTTGTTTGCAAAACCAGGGTGAATACGTAACGGCGTCGTGATGACCATGCAGGCAATCTGCATCATGATATCATAACAGGTGTGTCATCGTCAACCCCACCCCCCTCTCCTCCTCCTCTCCTATGGAGGCAATTCCCCCCCACCCCCCAGAGAATCATACCTATATGTGCTTAAGAAAAGGCTAGGATGGATTCTTCCCCATTCTCTTTGTCTAGGACTTAAAAACATTCTGCTGCAGAAAGATTTGGGATGGCCAAGCTTTTGAGTCTCCGTGTTTCTCAGTGGCGGTGCAGTGATTTGATTTATTTTTTCCCCCCAACACAGGAGTTGAGTTAAGAGTTCCTGGATTCGCGGGTCTGTCTTGCAACTGCTTCTCGCCGCACCGAAGGGTAATCCAGGCTTGAAAAAAAGAGACTTCTTTGCAGGAGTTTTATAAATCTTCAGAAGTGACTGTTACATGTCCCCCGCCCCTCCCCCACCCCACACAAACATGTCAAATTAGGCATCTTCAGTACATAATGGTTGGTTTGATGTATGCTCTGTTTTCTGGAAAAGAAGAAAGGGGGGAAAAAAGGAATATTGCCATTCCGTTCTCTTTATCTGAAGTTCTCGAAAGCTGGGATGGAAATCTATTTTTAATAATAATAATAATAATAAATTTTTATTTCTAACCCGCTCTCTCTCCCCAGAGGGACTCGAGGCGGGGCACAGGAGAATTAAAAAACAATAAACACAGAGTACAAAATTTAAAAAACACAATTAAACATATCCTGCGCTAAAAACATCTATAAAAACTAAAAACTGTCCCTAAAACCCCTTAACACCATAACTAATTAAAATTACCCTAGGCCAGCCAAACGGAAGAAATGAGTTTTTAAAAGCTGTCGGAAGGAGCGAAGGTCAGTGGTCGTTCTGATTTCGGGGGGAAGGTCGTTCCAGAGGGTCGGGCCCGCCACAGAGAAGGCCCTTCCCCTGGACGTCGCCCGCTGGCACAGCCTAGTGGACGGCACCCGGAGAAGTCCCTCTCTGTGGGACCGAATCGGTCGCAGGGATGTATGAGGCAGAATGCGATCCCGCAGATAGCTAGGTCCCGTGCCATGGAGCGCTTTAAAGATGGTAACTAACACCTTGAAGCGCACCCGAAAGACGACAGGCAGCCAGTGCAGCTCGCGCAGGAGCGGTGTTACATGGGAGAACCTAGAGGCTCCCATAACTGCCCGCGCGGCTGCATTCTGGACTAGCTGAAGCCTTCGGGTGCACCTCAAGGGGAGCCCCATGTAGAGAGAGTTGCAATAGTCCAGCCGGGATGTCACGAGGGCATGAGTGACTGTGCAAAGGGCACCCCGATCCAATAGGGGACGCAATTGGCGGACCAGGCGAACCTGGTAAAACGCCCTCCTGGCCACGGCTGTCACTTGATCTTCCATGGACAGCCGGGTATCCAGGAGGATGCCCAAGTTGCGTGCCCCATCCACAGGGGTAAGGTGATCGTCCCCTATGGCCAGTGATGGAGTCAACTGGTTGTACCGGGATGCCGGAAACCACAGCCACTCGGTCTTAGACGGGTTGAGTCTGAGTCTGTTACTTCCCATCCAGGCCCGCACGGCTTCCAGGCACTGACACATCACCGCTACGGCATCGTTGGGGTGGTTTGGGGTAGATATATACAGCTGCGTGTCGTCAGCGTAGAGGTGGTACTCTACCCCAAAACCACGGATGATCTCACCCAGCGGCTTCATATATGTGTTGAACAGGAGTGGCGAGAGGACCGACCCCTGAGGCACCCCACAAGTGAGGGGCCTAGAGGTCGACCTCTGCCCTCCTGTCAACACAAATTGCGACTGACCGGAGAGGTAGGAGGAGAACCACCGTAAAACGGTGCCTCCCACCCCCAACCCCTCCAGCCGATGCAATAAGATACCATGGTCGATGGTATCAAAAGCCGCTGAGAGGTCTAATAGGACCAGGATGGAGGAACAACCCCCATCTCTGGCCCTCCAGAGATCATCTACCAACGCGACCAATGCCGTCTCGGTGCTGTGCCCGGGCCGGAAGCCGGACTGGCGCGGGTCTAGATAATCAACTTCCTCCAAGTGACGGGGAAACTGTTGTGCCACCACACTCTCAACAACCTTTGCCAGGAAGGGAAGGTTGGAGACGGGACGATAGTTGGCTAATAAAGCTGGATCCAGAGAGGGCTTCTTCAGGAGGGGCCTCACCATGGCCTCTTTAAGAGAGGCAGGCAAGAAACCCTCACTCAGAGAAGCGTTGACAACCTCCTGGAGCCAGCCTCGTGTCACCTCCCAGGATGCCAGTACAAACCAGGAAGGACACGGGTCCAGTAAACATGTGGTGGCTCGCAGTCGCCCACGTAACCTGTCCATATCCTCGGAAGTAACAGAGTCAAACTCCTCCCAACCAAGGCCCGCCTCGTGCAATCCCACTGGGCCATCAATGGAGACTAGCTCGTTCTGAATCTGAGCGATTTTCTCCTGCAGATAAATCACAAATTCCTCTGCTCTACCCTGTAATGGGGCTTCCCGCACCCTCTGTTGTAAGAGGGAGCGGGTCACCCTAAACAGGGCGGCAGGGCGGTTATCTGCGGATGCTATGAGAGTGGCACAATGATGGCGTTTGGCCACTCTCAGCGCCACAATGTAAGTCCGTAAATGGGCTCTTACCTGTGTCCGGTCAGATTCAGATCGAGTAGATCTCCATCTCCTCTCTAGGCATCTCTTGTGGCGTTTCATCACCCTTAGCTCCTCGGTAAACCAAGGGGCCAGGGTGGTTCGCCGCCGCAAGAGAGGCCGCAAGGGCGCGACCCGATCCAAGGCTCCCGCGGTCGCAGTATTCCATGCGGCCACGAGGTCCTTCATCGGGGCGCGGGTCAGGGATACAGGAAGTGGCCCAAGCGCCGTCTGGAACCTGTCCGGGTCCATCAGGCGCCTGGGGCGGAACCAGATAGGTGACTCAGGTTCCGCCTCCCCGCGATGGGGTGTAGCGATTGGAAAGTCGAGCCGGAGAAGTGAGTGGTCTGACCATGACAGGGGTGTGATGATGACATAGACTGGAGGGGTCTCCAACCTTGGCAACTTTAAGACTTGTGGATTTCAACTCCCAGAATTCCTCAGCCAGCAAATTCTGGGAGTTAAAATCCACAAGTCTTAAAGTTGCCAAGGTTGGAGACCCATGACATAGACAACAGCTGGAGTCAAGGCTAATACCAGGTAGCCCTTGACTTATGACCATAACGGATCCCAACATTTCTGTTGGTGAGACACTTATTAAGTAATTTTGGCCCCATTTTACGGCTTTTCTTGCTACCGTTCTTAACACTGCAGTTGTTAAGTAAGTAAGATGGTTGTTAAGTCTTTAATTAAAGACAAAGGAGAAAAAGAGTATTATTTAATATGGGATATACGGTATGATTGGTTAGATAATACATGCAAAGATTAGAAAAGTAAGGATGAAAGACAATCAACAAACCAGAAATAAATATAGGTACAAGACTAGAGAGAAGAATATTTACTGTTAAGTATTACTATGCCCAGACTGTAGAAAAGTGTACATTAAAATACACAGAATGATAAATACATAGAGAACTATGTTAAAACTATGGAAACAATAGATATAAATATGATACTGTATGAATATGTATGTATGAATAACAGATAAAATGGTGGGAACGAGGAGGTATAATGCGTTTCAAGGTGTTGGTCACCATCTTTAAAGTGCTCCATGGCACAGGACCTAGTTATTTGCGGGATCGTATCCTGCCCCATAAATCCCTTCGGCCGATCCGCTCCCACAGAGAGGGACTTCTCCAAGTGCCGTCCGCTAGGCAATGCCAGCGGGCGACGCCCAGGGGAAGGGCCTTCTCTGTGATGGGCCCGACCCTTTGGAACGACCTACCCCCCCGATATTAGAACTACTACGGACCTCCGCTCCTTCCGCCAAAAAGTAAAGACCTATCTGTTCCATCAGGCCGGCTTGGCCTAATTTATGCTCCTCACCCCAGTCTGTAGCTTAAATTGTTTAATCAGGTTTTAATGGGATACAGTTTTAATGTTTTATAAATTTTAGTACAGGGTTGATTATTTAATTTGGTTTTAATTATGTATGTATTGTTATGTTTTTAGATGTTCTTAATTTTCCTGTACATCGCTCCGAGTCCCTTCGGGGAGAGGGAGCGGTTTAGAAATTTAAATAATAATAATAATAATAATAATAATAATAATAATAATAATAATAATAATAATAATAATAATAATAATAATAATAATAATAATAATTATTATTATTATTATTATTCTAAAAATACATCGCGTTTCCCCGAAAATAAGACAGGGTATTTTCCTTTGATCCCCGAAATAAGTGCTTGGCCTTATTTTTGGGGAGGTCTTATTATTTTGAGGTTTAGGAGGCTGCTGCTGTGTTGCAATATTTTGGGGGAGGGCTTATTTTAGCACATGCACTCAAAAGCCCGATGGGGCTAATGATCCAGGGAGGTCTTATTTTCAGGGAAACAGGGTGTTGCATATTGTAAATCACGTGACCGTGGGAATGGGGCCATGGTTGTTAAGTGTGAAAAATGGTCATGTCGCTTTTTCCAGTGCCGTTGCAACTTTGAATGGTCTCTAAGTGAACTGCTGTCACGCGAGAACTACCTGTATGTTCTGGTGTGCCTCTTTGTAGCCTGACATAGAGCACAGGTGTGGTAAATATATGCTGGAAATCCCATATTAGAAGATAACAAGTTCTCAGTGGACTATGGTCAAGGATGCTGAACAACAAGGCAGCCGAAGCCAATTCAAGAGACATTTCATTTCTTTTGTTAAAAAATAAAGGTGATCTTTCATAGTGGCACAGTGGTTAAAGTGCAGTATTGCAGGCAAACTCTGACCACAGACAGGAGTTCAATCCTGACCGGCTCAAGGTTGACTCAGCCTTCCATCCTTCCAAAGTGGGTAAAATGAGGACCCAGATTGTTTGGGGGCAAGAGGCTGACTCTGTAAACTGCTTAGAGTGGGCTGTAAAGCCGTATGAAGCGGTATATAAGTCTAAATGGAATTGTTAATGCTATTAGGAGGCCTGGGGGGTTTAGTGATTAGAATGCAGTGTTGTAGGCTAACTTTGCCCACAGCTTGGCGTTCAATCCTGATGGGGCTCAAGGTTGACTCAGCCTTCCATCCTTCCGAGGTGGGTAAAATAAGGACCCAGATTGTTTGGGGGAAAGATGCTGACTTTATAAACTGCTTAGAGAGGGCTGTAAAGCACTATAAAGCGGTATACAGGTCAAAGTGCTATTTGCTCTTGCTCTGAAGGTCAAAGGAAATAAATAAATAAAATCATGAAAAGAATCGAAGGGATCTGCATTCGTTTTTCCAGGAGAACCTATTGAAAGCCCTAGCTATTAAGTTCTGATTTTAGAAACCACCGTAAAAATGATCAAGCCAACTTAGCCTGTGCCAAGAATCGACCGATCTCGCCTTTTGGATTTGCATGTGCCGATGCTAAATCTACCCTCGGACGCAACCGATATTGACCAGCTAAATGACACATATCCTTGGAGCGATTGCCAACTTTTGTTACATTTCAATTTTGAAATGCATTTCAGCTATAATATGAGTGATTTATCATTTAACGGCAGCTGTCAAAGTCAACTCCTAGCTAAAACAAAAACATCTGGAACGATAAACAGAGGAGGGCAGGAGCTGAATTTCAATCCGCATCCCGCATGTCCGCTCCATACCAAACAGGAAACGGCTAATTAGGAATTGAATGTTCCATGTTTTAAAGAAGGCTCACCCTCTACAGAATGGCAATGATCCAATACGGAGCCTGAAGATAAACACGAATAAATATCGCAGACAAATTAATGCCTCAGGAATGTCCAGGAGCATGGGAACTAAGGATGGCGGAAGGGGGACAGAACTGGGCTTTGGAGGCACTTCGAAATGAATAAAAAAAAATGTTTAGATATTCTTTATGCCAGTTGTCAAACTCATGCCCCGCGGGCTGCATCCAGCCCGCAGGTGCTTAAATCTGCCTGCCCTGGAAACAGCAAAGGACCGGTGCTCTGTCAGCGAAAACGAAGTTCGGGAGGGCTGCATGTGGCCCTCCCGAGCTCCGTTTTCCCTGGCAGAGGGTTGCAGGAGGCCATGGCAGCTGAAAACGAAGCTTGGGAACCTCTTTCCACAACAGGCAACCCCAACATGAGTGATGTAGAGCTGGCCATGCCTCCCCCCCGACCTCCAAGATCAAACACAACCCTGAAATGCTGCCCTCAATGAAATTGAGTTTGACAGCCCTGCATCTAACAAAGGTAGGTAGGATTATATGTAAAGATGATCTTATGATCATCCTTAGAACAAAGGGTCTTTACACACTGTACAGTATACGTTGTGCTTTTGTTACTAACAGGAGTAGAAAAAGGGGCCCCTAAAATAATTACTACATCTGGATCGGAGTGGGGTGGGAGCGGAGATCACATTTCACTCCTGAAAGCTCTGATCACGACATGATTTGGCCCAAAAGTTCTTCAAAGGTGGTTAACATTTTAAGTTTTTGTGGACAGAGCGGTTGGGCCACAAGCACCCACAACATGAGTGACGTCAAGCTGGCCACGCCCACCTGGCTTCCCGAGGTCAAACACAACCCTTATGTGTCTCTCAATGAAATCGAGGTTGACGCCCCTGCTCCATCCGCTCCTTTGATTTCCTATTCACATCCCTATGTTTCGGGAAGATCCATTTCAGCCATGTGGACATCATGTCCAGAGGTGGTATTCAACAGGTTCTGAGCAGTTCTGGAGAACCGGTAACAGGAATTTTGAGTAGTTCGGAGAACCGGCAAATACCACCTTTGACTGCCTCCGCCCCCATCTATTCTCTGCCTCTCGAGTCCCAGCTGATCGGGAGGGAATGGGGATTTTGCCATAAGCTTCCCCTGGAGTGGGGAGGGGAATGGGGATTTTGCAGTATCCTTCCCCTGGACTGGGGAGGGAATGGGGATTTTGCAGTATCCTTCCCCTGGAGTGGGGAGGGAATGGGGATTTTGCAGTAACCTTCCCCTGGAGTGGGGAGGGAATGGGAATTTTGCAGTATCCTTCCCCTGGAGTGGGGAGGGAATGGGGATTTTGCAGTAAACTTCCCCTGGAGTGGGGAGGGAATGGAGCTTTTATAGTATCCTTCCCATGCTATGCCCACCATGCCACCCACCAAGCCACGCCCTTAGAACAATGAGTAAAAAATGAGGCATCCCACCACTGATCATGTTGATAGAAAACTTGGCATTTAGAATTCCTTGAGCGGGATTGAATCTCCCACACAGCAGTTCTCATCTTAAATAGTGAAGGAGATGGTGTTCAGAGATCAACCTCTTTGTCTCTCTCTCTTTCCCTCTCAAGTGACAACATTCAGCATTGCTTTTTTTGCAACTGCTATCATTCAATGTGATGGGCCAAACAACTCCCCCCACCCCCCGGTCTCCATCCCTCCTTTCAATATTTCTTTCACAGGAGAAGGATGTTTTGATGGGCTTCTCAGTTTTACCTTAAATACGAGTTGGCTGAGAAGGACGGGCGAGCATTCGGTTTTCCACTGGCTAATCACTTTTCTTACTAATTTACAGCTTCTCTGACTTTGTTATCAAGAGAAGGTGATGCTGGAACTCTTCCCCAGTTTTTTCTTTTTACCCCAGATTAAAAAAAATGGGGGGGGGGGGCAACCATGCAAAATGATGCAATGCCAATTCACAGATAGGGGCAAGTAACTTAACAGTTAACAGAGTTGGAAGGGACCTTCTAGGTCATCTAGTCTAGCCCCCCCCCCAAAAAAGCAGGAGACCATACGCCATTTCTGACAAATGTCCAATTTCTTCTTGAAGAGATTCCAGCGAGGAAGCTCCCATAACGTCTGAAGGCAACTTCTGTTCCATTGGTGGATTGCATTCAGTGTCAGAAAGTTCTTCCTTATTTCTAGGTTGAATCTCTCCATGATCACTTTCCATTCATTGTTCCTTTTCTGTGCTTCAGATGCTTTGCAGAATAGCTTGACCCCCTCCTCTCTGTGGCAGCCCCTCCAAGATTGGAAGACTCCTCTGGTCCTTCTCTTCCCTAGACTAGCCATGCCCAGTTCCTGCAACTGTTCTTCATATGTTTTAGCCTCCAGTCCCCTCATCATCATGGTGGTCTTCAGATTTTCCATTACCAACCATCAGCGATATGATGCTTTTCCAACCCAGATAGTCTACATTTGAACTGGAGCAGGAAATATTAAAAAAACCCTGTGATGGAACGGTTTTTGTCTCTGGCTATCAGGCAGCACACAGGGTCAAAGATTAATACTGATAATAATCATGATTTCTTCCCAAATCTGCCCAACTCTTTTCCCCTCCTAACTTTCTCTGTGCTACCTGATTAAAGGAAGAATAAAAGATGGATCAAAAATCCATCCAATAAATTTTGCACCTATTGATATTTCCTTTTTTTTTTTTTTTTTTAGCACTTTTCAGGTAGCCCTTTTTCAAGAGACAATTAGACTTCCTGGTTTTTCTTGAAGATGTTTTGCTTCTCATCCAAGAGGCTTCTTCAGCTCTGAGTGGATGGTGGGAAAATGGAAGGATTTACATTCCTTGCAGATAGCTGGTCATTTGCATCCTTTTATAGAGGGTCGTTGAGGCCACTTGGAGGTTTATCTGTGTCCTCGGGGGTCACCTGAGTGGTGCAAATGGGTGTGGAGCCTTCTTGGAACTGTTGAAAGGACTCTGCTGTTGACTGGCGATGGATGATGTCAAAGATGGATAGATGGATGAGAAGCGAAAGCAGAAAGTCCTGTTGCCTCTTGAAAAAGCACCATTGGGATAATCATGACCTGGATGATTGAGAATCTCCATAGATATACAGCAATAGCACATAGACTTATATACTGCTTCATAGCGCTTTTACAGCACGGGGCCTAGTTATGTGCGAGACCGTCTCCTGCCTCATACATCCCTTCGACCGGTTCCCTCCCACAGAGAGGGCCTTCTCCGGGTGCCGTCGGCCGGGCAATGCCGTTTGGCGACCCCCAGGGGAAGGGCCTTCTCTGTGGTGGGCCCAGCCCTCTGGAACAACCTTCCCCCCGAACTCCGGACCATCTCGGACCTCCGCCTCTTCCGCCAGCGGCTGAAGATGCACCTATTCCATCTAGCCGGTCTGGCCTAGTCCTCAGGCCCATTGTATATAGACTGTGTTAAATTGGGTGAGGTTTTAATTAGGGGTTTTTATTAAATCTTTAGCACAGGGTTTATTAAATTTAATTAGTTTTATTGTGGTGTATTTTGTATGGTTGTATATATATATTTATATTTATATTGTTTTAACTTCCTGTGCACCACCCTGAGTCCCTTCGGGGAGATAGGTTGCAGTTTGTAAGTCTAATAAAATAAAATAAAATAAAATTACAGCCCTCTCTAAGCGGTTTACAGAGCCAGCATTTTGCCCCCAAACAATCTGGGTCCTCATTTGACCCACCTCGGAAGGATGGAAGGCTGAGTCAACCTTGAGCCTGGTGATATTCGAACTGCCGAACTACAGCTAGCAGTCAGCTGAAGTAATCTGCAATACTGCACCCTAACCACTGCACCACCTTGGCTCTATATATACCTATATAGAGAGCTGAGGCTCTATACCTACAGTATATATAGGTAGTCCTCAACTTACAACCAGAAATGCAACTGGGATTTTAGGTGTTGAGTGAAGCAATCAGAGACTGACCACACGACTGCTTCTCCTCAACCAATCCTGGAACTCCCAGTAATGATTGTTACGTGATTTTACGGGCCGTTAAGTGGACAGAACCCCAGGTAAGGAATGTGGGGTGACTCAGGAAGGAGACCATTGTAAATCTGGACCATTAGTACATAAACTGCCTTTAGGTCAAGGACTACCTGCACACAGGAAAGATTTTAAATAAATCTTTGGGCCATAAATGTACTTCTCTTTTTAGCTTCATGCCATAATCAAATATTCACTCCCTCCTTTAAAAGGGGAATCAGGCAAAGGTGAGCAAAAGAATGGGTCTACAGTCGTTGGAGTGGCATTCTCTCGGGATCATATTGACAGTATAAAAAGGTGTAAATGATATTCCCCAACACTAAAATATGCTTACGAGGCCCCAGTGCCCGATAGACTTTTATAACCTGCCGTGAAGTGCATGACTGCCTTAATAAGCAAGACATTTAGGAAAAAATGATAACCATGTTGTATAACTTGAAGAAAGATCTCGCCGGTTTGCCTTTAATCCAAATTTATTTATCTGTTGAATTAGGTATTAGAAACATGTATACCACCTGTCTTGCCCAGAGGTGATTATCCTGCGTGAACAATATTTGGATGTTGTTGTCAGTTTGTTCCATATTGGGAGTCCCAGAGGGAAAACAGAACCAGAGTGGGAAGTGGGAACTTTTAACCTTCAGGATTGTGTCTCTCTCTTAGCACCCCGATCAACACTGTGCATGGAAAACATCCCCGATTCTGGATTTTGTTAAAATATTAATGACCGGGAGAGACATGGGAACAAGGTCAGCCAATGAATAGGCATAACAGCTAAGTCAGGCAATGGGAGCTTAAACAGATCTGAGTCTGTGCAGAGAATTGAAACAGAAACTTAAGCAGTCTGCTGGTCTGAGAAGTAAACTAGCAGTCTGTCTGGGCTTGTCTGCTGAAATGAAACCAGCTGCTTGTGTTTGCCTGTAACTCTCCTGCCTTGGGTTTACTTGGAAGAACCACCTGATGACACTCCCTAATTGGGTCAGTTGGTATTGTCCATTTATTCATCTATTCTTATGGATATAAAGAAGTGAATGAATCCTGCTGCATCAATTATCTGTGTGTGCTTCTGGATTTGAATGTATGCAACAAACTGTGACAGATTTGCAATATATTGTGCTATACAGGTAGCCCTTGACTTATGACCGGCCTCTTAGCAGTCGTTCAAAGTTATCTGGGGCAATGGAGTTACAATCACTTCTGAAGTTTTGATTACAGAATAACAGAGAATAACAAGAGTTGGGAGGGACCTTGGAGGTCTTCTGGTCCAACCCCCTGCTTAGGCAGGAAACCCTACACCACTTCAGACAGATGGTTATCCAATCTCTTCTTTTAAACTTCCAGTGTTGAAACATTGACAACTTCTGGAGGCAAGTGGTACTACTGATTATTTGTTCTCACTGTCAGGAATTTCCTCCTTAGTTCTACGTTGGATTAGTTTCCATCCATTTCATCTTCTCCTGCCCCCCTCCCTCCTTTGCAAATCCCACTCCCTTCTAGCACTGATGACACTCCCTAATTGGGTCATGAAATGTCTACAAGAAAAGCAAGCTCAATTCCTGAGGTCGCCCAGTCCCTGTAGCATAACACTGATAGAAAATCTCTCCTTAGTTCCAAGTTGCTTCTCTCCTTGATTAAGAATAGAACAGAATAACAGAGTTGGAAGGGACCTTGGAGGTCTTCTGGTCCAACCCCCTGCTCAGGCAGGAAACCCTACACCATTTCGGACAGATGGTTGTCTAATCTCTTCTTAAAAACCTTCAGTGTTGGAGCATTCACCACATCCGTTCCACTGATTTACTGTTCTAACTGTCAGGAAACTTCTCCTTAGTTCTAGGTTGGTGGCCCTCAACGTTTTGGGCACCAGTGACTGGTTCATTGGAGAAAGAAGGGTGGACAAGAAGGGGCATGATTTCGCATGCTGCCTGCATCTTGCGGATGGGGCTTTGCAGACCGGTTATTTTATTTATTTATTTTATTAAATTTATACCCCGCCCTTCTCCTTGTTAGGAACCAGGGCGGCGCACAGGCATTATTAAAACCACAAAATACAATAAATATCAATTTAAAATATATTAAATTAGTTAACCTGTGCTAAAACCCATGTTAAAAACCTTCCCAAATTATAATTTATTTTTAAAAAGTCAGAAACGGGGGGCTATCCTAGGCCGGCTTGTTGAAATAAATACGTCTTAAGACGTTGGCGGAAGAGGCGGAGGTCCGAGATAGTGCGAAGGTCGGGGGGTAGGTCGTTCCAGAGGGCCGGGCCCGCCACAGAGAAGGCCCTTCCCCTGGGTGTCGCCAACCGCCATTGCCCCGCCGACGGCACCCGGAGAAGGCCCTCTCTGTGGGAACGGATCGGACAAAGGGATGTATGGGGCAGGAGGCGGTCTCGTATATAGCTAGGCCCCGAGCCATGGTTGCTGATCGGTTGACCATGGCTTGGGGACCAGTTTGCTTCTCTCCTTGAAGTTCTAGATTGCTTCTTTCTATCAACCTCCCCTCCCTTATTCTCACATTTCTCATGCGCTGGCCTTATACAATACAATACAATAGCAGAGTTGGAAGGGACCTTGGAGGTCATCTAATCCAACTCCCTGTCTAGGCAGGAAGCCCTATACCGTTTCAGACAAATGGCTATCCAACATCCAACTTGAAGACTCGCAATATTGGAGCATTCACAACTTCTGGAGGCAACTTCTGTTCCACTGATTCATTGTTCTCACTGTCAGGAAATTTCTCCTCAGTTCTAAGTTGCTTCTCTCCTTGATGAGTTTCCACTAATCCACTCGATTAGCTTCCACTATAAAAGGGCATCAGCTTTAAAAAAAAGAAAAAAGAAAGATGCAACATGTGCAGGAGTGATCTTCTCCTTCCTTCGCGCCTATCGCTGCGCCAAACGTTAACGAAGGTAAATCCACACGCAGAAGAGGAAACCTCCCTCCGATCGTAAAACGGCTGTTATTTTCTGTTCAGCAGTTCACGTTACGGCGGTTCGCGCTAATTAATTAAAGGAGCTCTTGCCTTGATGTGCAAAGAGGGAATCTGAGAAACCGAGAGGCCTTTCAGGTCTCCGACGGAAGTTAAGTCAATCTGGGCGCAAGCGATCAAATCTAATGAAATCACATGTCAGTGCTAAGCTTGCAAAAACTGTGAAGTCTGACTGGGGAGTAAAAGGATTATAATTAGATTTCCAATAGGATAATAACTAAATGGCAGAATGCAGTAAAGAGAAAATATTACTTTGTTCGCTAATGGCGCTGCTGTTTTGGCTTCCTCCGGGTTTTTTTGTTTTGTTTTTTTTAAATCAGCGCGGCTCATAGTTACGCTAATTTAATTTGCTTTTATCAGCAAAAAAGAAAAAAGAAAAAGAGAGGCAGCCCTCAAACGGTCCTTGAATGTCATTTGCAAAAATCATTGATCTGAAGGTGCTCTTGATGACACCCGGTATGTTCATTTTATGGCAAACAGAGATTGGTTGATGAAAACAAACCGATGTTGCGGTCCCCATGTTTGGCTACAAGTGAATGATGGGGAACTGGAGTAGCCTGAGGGTTTCAATGGAAATCGTTCCTTCGGATTAGCAGTCTGATGGACAATTGGAGATCCAAACGATGACTAAATCACTGTCATAACTTGGAGGGCAGGTCATAAAGTAGCCTGTTGTAAGTATAGGTAAAGGTTCCCCTCGCACTTAAGTGCTAGTTGTTCTCGACTCTAGGGGGCGGTGCTCATCTCCGCTTCAAAGCCGAAGAGCCAGCGCTGTCTGAAGACGTCTCCGTGGTCATGTGGCCGGCATGACTCAACACCGAAAGCGCAGGGAACGCTGTTCCCTTCCCACCAAAGGTGGTTCCTGTTTTTCTACTTGCATTTTTTACGTGCTTTCAAACGGCTTGGTTGGCAGAAGCTGGGACAAGTAACGGGAGCTCACTCCGTTATGTGGCGCTAGGGATTCGAACCGCTGAACTGCTGACCTTTCTGATTGACAAGGTCAGCGTCTTAGCCCTATGAACAGGTGTCAAACAAACATAAGTTAAGGACTACCTCTGCAGAAATACTGTAAGATCGTACTCAGTTCAATCCAATCTTTTATTCTGGTTGCAGACTAGAATAAATATTAAAACATTAAAGTAAAAGCCATAATGGCAGACTGTCATTAATGGTGGAATTATTGATAAGTGAACAAACCTAATTTTACAGGCAATGGAACAGAATTTAGCTATGTTTAGAGAAACTGTAGCCTACATGTTTGATAGGAAGAACGACATGTAGAAGAGATCAGAACTTCCTGGATCTTTTATCAGGTAAGTGGTTATATTTTGTCAGAGGGCAGGACAAGAAAGAATGGTTGGAAAACTCATCATGGAGCAACCTGGAATTCAGGAGAAACTTCCTAACAGTGAGGACAATTAACCAGCGGAACAGAAGTTGCCTTCAGAAGTTGTGGGTCTTTCATCACTGGAGGTTTTTAAGAAGAGACTGGACAGCCTCTTATCTGAAATAATGTAGGATCTCCTGCTTGAGCCAGAAGTCCTCCAAGGTCCCTTCCAGCTCTATTCTGATCGAAGGAGTTATGAGTCCATGAGTCCTTCCTTAGAGAGGGTGCAATATAACAGGGCATGAGTTGTGGTTTTAAGAGCCCTTGTCCACCGGGACACAATTTCAGCTGATATGGAGCTCTTTTTGGATTGGCTGCTGTGAGGAGGGCATTACAACTTCCTAGAGTTAGATCCTTTGAAATTTAGAGACAGTTATATGATGTAAATATCTTGGTGGTTTATGAAGTGGGGGGGAGGGTTATGCTTGCTCAACAAAACCTTCTTGGGTAGAGCAGATGGGACTGTTGCAACTTCCTGATCCTTAATACCCTATTGAAATGCACTAAGTTCCCATTCGTAGCCCAAGATGTTTATTGGGTTGTAATTATCAATAGGAAATACACCCTGTAAATTAATTGGAGAGAGTGGAAAGGAAAGGAGAAAGAGAAGAGAAAGGAGAGAGGGAAACAGAAGGGAGAGAAGTAGGAGAGAAAGAGGGAGTGGAAAGAGGAGAGAGGAGAAGTAGAGAAGAGAAGGATGGCAGAGAGTAGAAAGAAGGTAGGGAGGAGGCGAGAGGGAGAAGAGATAGGACGGCAATGAAATAGGGCAGTGTTCCTCAACCTTGGCGACGTTGAAGTCCTGTGGACTTGAAGTCCTGTGGAATTCCCCCAGCCAGCATAGCTGGCTGGGGGAATTCTGGGAGTTGAAGTCCACAGGACTTCAACGTCGCCAAGGTTGAGGAACACTGAAATAGGGCATAATATGGTGTATTGAAAGCAGAAGAGCAAATGAGTGCTGTTCTGGGTTGAGGGAATGATACAATAATGAACAATACAAAAAAATCTGTTCAGATGTAATGGTATATCTGTGTATGTATGTAGGAAATTAAAATAAAATAACTTTTTCAAAAAAAAAAGTTCACATTCATAGCCTATTGGTGGGAATTCTTGTTAGGAGAGACCAAGATGTTGGAGTTTCAATGATTAAGTTGTAACCCATGTTGATTTTTAATTGTCCTCCATAAGGAGAGGGATTATCGTGCTGTATCATGCTGGCACAAGGTGACATGGACGCCCCTCCAATACAGCATAGGATATATCCCGCAAGACCACATACCTTGCATTGCTGCGTTCTCATGTTGGGTCCCGTTGTGGTCAACTTCCATTTCCGGAATCCCAGCATCTGCCAAGCATAACATTCATATCACCGTCCACCGTGAAATGCAGAGAATGTAATCATATTGGAAGATTTGCTAATAGATTTACATACCACTTCATAGTGCTTTTACAGCCCTCTCTAAGCGGTTTACAGAGACAGCATTTCCCCCCCTCCCCAAACAATCTGGCTCCTCATTTTACCAACCTCAGAAGGGTGGAAGGCTGAGTCAACCTTGAGACAGTTGAGGATTGAACTGCTGGCAGTCAGCAGAATTAGCCTGCAATACTGCATTCTAATCACTGCGCCACCATGGCTCTTATTACTCTTATTAGGGAGGGAGGGAGGCAGGAAAGATGGGCAATAGCAATAGCACTTAAACTTATATACCGCTTTACAGTGCTTTACAGCCCTATCTAAGCGGTTTACAGAGTCAGCCTATTGCCCCCAGCAATCTGGGTCCTCATTTTATCCACTTTGGAAGGATGGAAGGCTGAGTCAACCTTGAGCCAGTCAGGATCGAACTCCTGACAATGGGCAGAGTTAACCTGCAATAGCACTTAGACTCAAATACCGCTTTATAGTGCTTTCCAGCCCTGTCTAAGCAATTTACAGAGTCAGCCCATTGCCCACAACAATCTGGGCCCTCATTTTACCCACCTCGGAAGGATGGAAGGCTGAGTCAATCTTGAGCCTAGTGAGATTTGAACTGCCCAATTGCAGGCAGGCGGCAGGCGGCAGGCGTAGCCTGCAGTACTGCACTCTCACCACTGTGTCATCGTGGCTCTTAACCTTGCATCCCCATTCCCCCCCCCCCCCCCCCCAGGAAGCTCAAAGCACTGTGGGTACTTTGACTCATACTCAGCTGCCTTCCCCTCCCCGCCAGCTGATCAAATGAGATCCAGAAGATCCTTTTACCATTCAGCATCCTGAGACCATCCCCCGTCGTAGCCTGCTTCAGTGCCTGTTCCACTTGCTCTCTCCGCTTCGATTCAAACTCCAGAGCTTCCTGCAATTTCCTCTTCGCTTTCTTCTCCTTTTTCAAGCGCTTTTGAATCGTGGCTGAAAGAGCAACAGAGCCATTAGGAACAGGGATCCCCCCCCAAATTTGACGACATAAGGACACCTCCGCTGAGAACTTGGTAGTCAGGCCTGCAGCCATCTTTTCCGTTGGTTCTTTGGCCAGCCAAACTTTCTATTCTTCTACTATGCCTTTTCTATTGTGGGAAAACGGGAGTGGGGATTGTACAGAGTGAGATGCGATGTAGCCATAACAAAATTCTTTCTAGAAAACCAAGGTCATCTTTTGTCTTTGCACCTCTGCACCTGACCGGAACTGGATGGGTGGAACTGCCAGCGTGGCAGTGGGAGATTGGACCATGGGATGGACTAGTGGGTGTGGGGGGCAAGATCTTGAACCTTCAACTGGGCGGGGAAACTCAGGAAGCTTTGAGATTCGGGTTTTCCCAGATGTGCCAACATGGCCCTCTTAATAAATGGGAACTTTGAGGAATGCTTTGCCTTGGACTGAGTGTCATGATTCAGAGTAATGAACTCCAGGAAAGCAGGATTCTTTGTTCAGGTTAAAGAAACCTTTTAACAAGTACATTATATTGGCCCTTAGAAAGAGGAAGCCAGCTCTAAATTATTCCTGCGCATAGCAATAGTTAAAAGAATAGGATTTCCCCACCCCCTGCCAGGTCTCTCAAGTCACATGGGCCAATCAGTCCATCCGTAGGATACCATCCTCTGCTTTGACAGGTGTCCTGTTGTGGCCCGCCAGCAGCCAGTGGAGCTGACAGCAGATTCGAACAATGAAGAGGTTGGGGAGGAACCTGGGCCAGTCCTGGAGTCTGGGGAAGGGCTCTGATGAGGGCTCTGTGTCGGAGGCAGAGAGGGGGCCAGAGCCGTCTGGCAGTTATCAGCTGCCTTCAGAGTCAGACATCAGTGAGGCAGATGAACAACTGGAGCCTGTTCCCAGTGTGAGCATGCGCAGAGTTCCCAGGCGAAGGGAACCACTATCTAACAGGGTTCGACTTGGGAGTAAGGCCAGACAATGAATGGCCCCTCCCAGAGGAAATAAAAGAGGAGCGAAAGGGGAGTGGAGTTTGCAGGAGACAATTAGTTCGCTTAATTGGTCTGTGACTTTCTGAGACTCCTTGCCAAGTTTGGCAGATCTCGGCCTGGCATCTCTCCAAGCCAGATAAGGTCTGTGACTGTAAATCCTCCCTTGAAAGACTTTGCTGTATGTGAATGAGCAGAATTCACAGTAAGTTAGGCCTAGGTTAGTCTCTACCTCAGGGGTTAGGGAATGTTAATTTTAAAATGGGGATTTTAGTGCAGGGACAGTTGATTTAATCTGTTTTTATTGTATTTATTTATGTATATATTTTATGTTGTTTTAATTTTCCCTGTGCACCGCTCCGAGTCCCCTTGGGGAGAGGACGCGGTATAGAAAAATAAAATCTATCTATCTAATCTATCTAAGTTAATAAAAGGGTTTTTTTTGTCAGCAAACAAAAGAGTTTGCCTCATGCTCTTGGGAAGCCTCGGTCCGAACATGTCCGTTGACATGACCTTGGTTCACACAGGCTGGTGCATGTTATGACCGGACATCTGAAGCACCATCTTCCTAAGTTCCCCCCTGCCAAGGTTGAATAATAATAATAATAATAATAATAATAAATTAAGATTTATTAACCGCACCCTCTCCCCACAGGGACCCGGGGCGGTGCACAGGCATAATTAAAAACAATATACAAAATACAAACATTACTTAAAATAGAATTAAATAAATCAACCAAGACATGAAGTAGAAGCAAGCATGCCATCAGTTGAAGTCATTTTGCAGCTGGACACTCGGATTACCTCTGCTTTGCAGCTCAGCGGTAAGCTGTCTTTCCAGGTTCTCTCTCAATTCCCTTTCCCTGCAAAGCTCCATCTTTAGTTCCTTCTTTTCCTGCTGGATTTGCTTTTCCTGCACTCGGGCGTTATCTACAGCGACTTTCAGCAACCCCTGTAAAAAAAACAAAGAAAGATGAAATCTCTCTCAACGAGAACATCTAATTAATGCAGGAAGAGGAGGAGGAGAATAACGATGGACAAATATATATCCTAGCAAAGAAAGTTTCACATATATATATAATTGTTCCACAACACCCTGTTAGGGCCCCAATTAAGGGAGGAGACATACTGTTTCCTTTTCTGCCTTTCGGCTCATCATCAGAGACCATCCAGACAGAAAGCCATGAGTTCCGTTGTGTAATTTTTTTTTTTTATATGTGTGTTACGTTTTTGAGCTGATCAATAAATAAGTCAGAGAGACTAGTATAGATCTATTTATTGATCAGCTCAAAAATGTAACACACACATAAAAAAAAAATCACACAACGGAACTCATGGCTTTCTGTCTAGATGGTCTCTAGTGATGAGCCGAAAGGCAGAAAAGGAAACAGTATGTCTCCTCCCTTAATTGGGGCCCTAACAGGGTGTTGTGGAACAATTATATAAACTTATCCTCCTGTCTCAGCTGAGCAGGAAGAGAACTTGGCTGGCTTAATGGCTAAGGCTCTCGCCTGGCATGGAATACAGCCCTGGTTCGAATCCCAGTAAGGGTATGGCTAGCTGATGAGAGCTAAAAAGCTCGAAATAGATCTATACTAGTCTCCCTGACATTTATTGATCAACTCAAAAACGCAACACACATATATATATGTACACACACACATACATACATATTTGTGACACAACACCCTGGTAAGCCCCAATTAAGGGAGGAAGCAAGTTGCTTTCCTTTTCTGTCTTTCGGCTCATCACAAGAGACAATGCAGACAGAAAGCTATTTGTTTCATTGCCTTTTGTTTCCATTTGTCTTTTACATTTGTGCTGATCAATAAATAAACAAGGGAGACTAGTATAGATCTATTTCAAGCTATTTTGCTCTCATCAGCTAGCCATACCCTTGCTGGGATTCGAACCGGGGCTGTATTACATGTAAGGCAGCTGTAACTGCCACCAGACCACTGGTTCTTATCCTGATCAGCTGAGCTTGAAATAGATTTATACTTCTTCCTTGTTTATTTATTGATCAGCACAAATGTAAACACACACACACATATCTCCCCTATTTTTCATTCTGGCCCATCCCTTGGTTGGTTTTATAGCTGAAAAAAAGCAAAGCATCACCTGCTAGGATGACAGACAATCAGATAAAGTGAACCTTTTCCTATTTAGTGTCTCCATCAAACACAGCCTATTGGCTCTTTACCGTTCCAGGAAATGCACCAATGTATAATAGATGTCTTTTTCCTCCTGTGGAGTGTCAAGAGTAGCTGGCTTTTGTAATCTATGCCAAAGTTGACTTCCGTCAACCTTTTTGTGGTAGGCCTGGTCAGAAAGCAGGAAACTGGAATTCAGGAATACTATTTTATTGTTATTGAGTGTACAGTACAGAGGGACGCGAGGGCTCAGTGGCTAAGAGGCTGAGCTTGTCGATCAGAAAGGTCGGCAGTTTGGCGGTTCGAATCCCTAGCGCCGCGTAACAGAGTGAGCTCCCGTGACTTGTCCCAGCTTCTGCCATCGTAGCAGTTCGAAAGCATGTCAAAAAAATGCAAGTAGAAAAATAAGAACCACCTTTGGTGGGAAGGTATCAGCGTTCCATGTGCCTTTGGCATTGAATGACGCCGGCCACATGACCCCGGAGACGTCTTCGGACAGTGCTAGCTCTTCGGCTTTGAAACGGAGATGAGCACCGCTCCCTAGAGTCAGGAACAACTAGCACATATATGCAAGGGGAATCTTTATCTTTACCTACACATTACAGGGTTGGCATTCACTTACTTTCCCTACCGGTTCGCAAATGTGAGCATGCCCCTCAACTATACATGCGCTCAGCCTTTTTGAAAGGTTTACGAATGTATCTGTGCCAACCACAAACCCTTACACTGGACACTGAGCTTCCATATATATCATGCCAAATGTTTCAAGATGGTGGCGCGCTTAGGCGCTGCGGCTTTGAGCTCCTGGTGTCAACAGTAGAGTTAGGCAAAAACTAGTCTATACCCGCAGGGAGTTATTAAGTTATTATTAAAGATTGGATCTTCTAGTCGACTCGATATTACCAGCGACTTCCAGCAGTCTCATAATATTCTGAGTGACATAATAAGACTGCCAGGCTCTCCATGGATCATTGTTTGGCCTAGGAGGCAGCGAAGAGAGCTGAAGCAGAAGCGGGGATGCAGAGCAGGTTTGCTAGTTCGATTACGGAAGCAGCCTCACAGACCAGCATTACCAAGCATTTCCTACCCAACTCTAGATCCTTTGTCCACAAAACCGATGAACTAGAGCTATGGATGGCAGCGAATAAGCTCATTCGTGACTGCTGTGTGATGATCATCACAGAGACCTGGCTTCATCCACTTGTACTGGATGCATCTGTGGAGCTAACTAACCGCACCACACACCGCTTTGACAGAAACAACCACTCTGGTAAAAGCAAAGGTGGAGGACTGTGTATTTACACACATAATAACTGGTGTACTAACAGTAGAGTTGCTTCCACACACTGTTCTGCAGACGTGGAATTCTCAACTGTCATTTGTCGGCCATTTTATTTACCTAGAGAGATTTCTGTTATAGTTATCACTGCTGTCTATATTCCACCTGATGAAAATGTTAGCACAACGCTCAAACCAATTTCATTGTAATTTTTATTTTATTACAATGACAATACAGATTATTATTATTATTATCATGGCATATTTATGGGAATTCCACCACTGACCATTTCTGAAATCTCATGTTTTTGGAGGATGTAAACCATGGGTGTCAAACTGATAGCCCATGAGCCGGATTGTCACGCACAAGCCACACCCACCCCAGCTTCGCCAAGGGGAAAACCGTCACAGTACGTCACGTGATGGCAATGTACTGTGGCGAGTTGGACACCCGCGGTCTAAACACAGTGAATTCTTGCCCCCCCCCCCCCCCCCGTATGGATTTACAGATAGAGTTAGAGAAAAACCGCAGGACTTCCTCACCTGAATATTGGTTAATAGAGTTTCCACTGAAGACAACCCATCTGCAAAGAGGAACGGTGCTGGAAATCCAGGGGGCAAAGTCTGCCCGGCCAGTTGGACCTTTTCTAGGGTTGGTTTGAGTATTGGGATGGCGATCTGGACTTCTTCTGTTAAGACAAGAGACAAAAGAGGTGGTTAGAAGAGATCTGGTCACTTGAGGAGCACCGAGCGATGATGGAGATGGTGGGACTGACATCAAGAGAGACAATGGGTCTTCTTATCTTGCTTCAGCCTCAGTCACTCTTTCAGCTCAACCTAATGAGGGGGCTGTTCATTGGGAGGAAAAAATAGAAGAGATGGGTATATACCACAGTGGCGCAGTGGTTAGAGTGCAGCACTGCAGGCTACTTCTGCTGACTGCCGGCTGGCTGCAATTTGGGCTCAAGGTTGACTCACCAGGCTCAAGGTTGACTCAGTCTTCCAGGGTGGGTAAAATGAGGACCCGGGCTGTTGGGGGTGATATGCTGACTCGCTTAGAGAGGGCTGTAAAAGCACTGTGAAGTGGTCTATACATCTAAGAGTTATTGCTATTCCTTCCTTCCTTCCTTCCTTCCTTCCTTCCTTCCTTCCTTCCTTCCTTCCTTCCTTCCTTTCCTTCCTTCCTTCCTTCCCTCTGTTTAGAATGCAGTATTACAGGCTAACTCTGCCCACTTCCAGCAGTTTGATCCTGATCTGCTCAAGGTTGACTCAGCCTTCCCTCCTTCCGAGGTAGGTAAAATGAGGACCCGGGTTGTTGGAGATGATATGCTGACTCTGACAGCCACTTAGAGAGGGCTAAAGTACCCTGAAGCGGTATATAAGTCTAAAGGCTGTTGCCATTGGTATACCCCATCTTGAACCTCTGAGTGAAAGTGGTGGGTATTAATTGAAAGAACGAATTATGAATTCAAGTCAACGTTTAAGACTTTGCCCCAAACCCATCTATTTCAATATTCTGTCTTCACAGTGGCTCATCAGACCCTTAAATCAGTGGTCCCCAAACTTTTTGGCACCAGGGACCGGTTTCATGTAAAAAAAATTCTGCGGACCGGTGGGGGCCTCCAGTGGGTGAGTCGAGTCAAGTGGGCCGCGCGCATGTTCGGTGGTCATGTGCAACCGGGCGGGAAAGCTGCCAGGGGTCCCGGGAGAAGGATCGTCAGCTGGGGCAGGGAAGGATGGGCTGCGTCACAGGCAAGAGGGCCTGGTAGCCCCTTCACCCCGCGCAGGGCTGGGTGGTGCCCTGAACCCCCCCAATGCAGGCCGTTGCCACCGTCCTGCTCCCGGGGAGCGCCCCGGCCAGCCGCCAGGATAGCGGAGCATTTGCTACACTTTCCTAAGAGTTGCGCTACTCTCTCCGCTGCTCACTCTGGCCCGGTTACTATCAACCCACAGACCGGCACCAGTCCGCGGCCCGGGGGTTGGGGACCCCTGCCTTAAATGATGCCTACATAGAAACCAAAACGTCACGACTGTTTTCCTGATTGTGTTCCCGGTGATGATTCTGCAGAAATCCAGAGACTTGATTTATCACATGTAGTATGTCAAGTTTCTCCTGTGATTTCCCCTCCCAACCCGGTTCTCGTCCAATTAGACAGAAGAGAATTTGATGGCCAACTTTCTTTCAGAGGAAGGGAGAATTTGAACGCGGAGTCCGTGCACTTATCCTGCGATGAAGTCAGTCAACAATCTGTGCAAAATGGCCAATCTTTTCATTATACAATCACCAACCACGCTGGTGATTTGTAGCTCCCTCAGCTTCAATTGTTTAATTAAATCCCGAGAACCTGAGGAAGCAACTCCTCCGTGCAGGTTCCTCCAGCTGAGAAGGGCAGATTGCAAAGAAGTTCAGAGTAATGGGAAAATGTGACAAAGAAAACGGTCATCGGAATTGCCACTCCTACAGTAAACTGAGCTGTATTTATTTATTTATTTTATTTTCGAATTTATACCCCGCCCTTCTCCTTGTTAGGACCCAGGGCGGCGCACAGGCATTATTAAAAACCATAACAAAAGACAATATACATTATTAAAAACATATTAAATTAAATCCCGTGCTAAAAAACCCATTTAAAACCCTGAAAATTAAAATTTGTAGATAAAAGTCAGAAACGGGAGGCTATGCTAGGCCGGCTTATTGGAATAGATACGTCTTCAGACGTTGGCGGAAGAGGCGGAGGTCCGAGGTGGTGCGTAGGTCGGGGGGTAGGTCGTTCCAGAGGGCCGGGCCCGCCACAGAGAACGCCCTTCCCCTGGGCATCGCCAACCGGCATTGCCCGGCCGACGGTACCCGGAGAAGACCCTCTCTGTGGGAGCGGATCAGACGAAGGGATGTATGGGGCAGAAGGCGGTCTCGCTAGGGAAAACAATAGCCATCAAGAGGAATTAGAAAGAAATTCTCAAACGTCCTAGGAACAAACAAGAAAATTTTATTATAAGGCCTTTTTGCCAAGGGTCAAGCTTGCCAGATTACCATGGTGGCAGGACTTGAACACAGACCTTCTCCGCTGTCTTTTAAGCCACTGAGTTTCAGGGCTCCAAAGAACATCCGAAATTAAATCAGAGTCCAGAGTGCTAACCAGTACACTTAGAGCAATACTTTGCCTTGGACACTGATTTAATTTTGGATATTATTTGGAACCCTGATACTGGGTTCCACATGCCTCATACATAGGCATCTCCATCTCCAATGGAGCCATATATTTTCTTTATTTAACTATTTGGTTTATATAAGGTCAAATCCTAAATTCAGTAGCATTCCATTGGTTCATGCCTTTTGAGCAACACGGTTCAGCAGTACCTCTGATCAAGAAATTCCCACAATTTTTAAATGATTAATAATAGTGAAAATATTTTTTTTAAGGGATGCAAGAAATGAAAAGGATATTAGACACCACGCAAATGACCTCCAGGGTACTATTTGACAATGTGGATAAATAAAAATTGCAGGCTAGAGTGAGCCTTCAGCATCTTTTGGAGTCTTGGACAGCAAGTGAAATTAAATGAAATAAGGATCCAAGATAAGATGCTTGCAGAGTCCTCTCCCAGATCACTGGGACCAAAGCAATTGCTCAAGCAGATCAGGCGCCTAACACCCATTTTGGAGACCGTCCAAAAACATTTAATTCAACACTTGGAACTTCACTCCATACATCCTTCGGAGGTCTGTCCTAACCTGATTTAAGAGGAAACCAATGAAATTATGTGAGTTGGATTTTGCCTTTAAATGACGAGGCTATAAAATATACAACGAGCAAGTGATAATGCTTATTGTGAATGTTGAAACTTTAAAGACATCCTCAAGGGTTTGTAGCCACGTTGTAGATAAGAGACGGAGAATCCACAGCTCTCCAGATGTCGTTGGATTCAACTCTCAGTATTCCTCATTACTGGCTATCCTAATAGTTGTTACTGGTACTTGTAGTTCCATATTATTCTTTAAGATTTATTAAGAACTAGCTGATAACCTGGCATTGACCAGGAATTTATTTATAGGGGGGGAAATATCCAGACCAAACGTAATGTCTAATGTTGGATTTCCCCCCTTACTCTTGTGGAGTACTGGGGAGCTGATACCATGGCAAGTCCACTGCGCTGTACAGTAGAATCCGTTTTATGGCAGTACAGTAGAAGCCATTTTAAGGCACAACAGGCTGTATCTTAACAGAACACACATCCTGAGCGGTGTCAGGGGTGTCTTACCCCCACAGTATTTTTTTCCCAGAGAATATCTCATCTGTGTACCAAGTTTGGTTGAAATTTCTCGAGGCATTCCAGAGTTATGCTGGAACACACACACACAGAGCGCCATACACACACATGCACACACACACACACGTACATAAATACATACATGTGTTCAGCCTATATTACAGAAGACTATTTTGGGTTGCTAAGATTCCGCTTCTTGTAATACCATTACAGTTAATATTTCAGATAAAGGTTTAACCATTCTGTTTTGCTTGTGTGTGTGTGAGAGAGAGTGAGAAATGGAACAGGAGAGAGAGAGAGAAAGAGAGAGTGAGTGAGTGAGAAAAAAAGAAATGGAACAGGAGGGAGAGAGAGAGAGAAAGAAAAAGAGAGAGAAATAGAACAGGAGTGTGTGAGAGAGAAACAGAGAAAGAAAGAAATAGAACAGGAGAGAGAGAGAGAGAGAGAGAGAGAGAGAGAGAGAGAGAGAGAGAGAGAGAATAGAACAGGAGAGAGAGAGAGAGAGAGAGAGAGAGAGAGAGAGAGAGAGAGAAATGGAACAGGAGAGAGAGAGAGAGAGAGAGTGAGTGAGAAAAAAAGAAATGGAACAGGAGGGAGAGAGAGAGAGAAAGAAAAAGAGAGAAATAGAACAGGAGTGTGTGAGAGAGAAACAGAGAAAGAAAGAAATAGAACAGGAGAGAGAGAGAGAGAGAGAGAGAGAGAGAGAGAGAGAGAGAGAGAGAGAGAGAGAGACCAACAGACAGACAGACAGACAGACAGAAATTGTAAGAAATGGATTTGGAGCAACATGCTGCCTTAAAACCACCTCACAATCCTGACCAAGGAGAAAGCAACGCCACGGAAATGGACCATACAAAAATTCACATCGGCTGGCGTCAGGCGCAGAGTGAATGGCTGGCAATGTGGAGGTAGGGCAGATTGAAGTCCCAAAGTAGCATTCGTCTTCTTTAAAAGAGATAGACACGGACTAAATTAGGTGCCAGTGGCTGCCGTGAGGATCAAATGCAAACAGAAGTCATATTTCACCCCGGCCGAGTCAACAGCAGGGAAATAAATAGAAATATAACAGCCGCGCAGGCCCATGATTCATTCTGATAATCTGGCCCAAGAGGGAGCCAGGAGGACAGCCTCCAGATCCCAGCTCTTGACCGAAAAGACAAATTAGGACGCCAAGGGTGTGGATACGGTGACAGCCTAGCAGAGGTCACATCGATTTCCCAGAGTTTTCGCAGAGATGAGATAACTCCGGACTCCATTTGGCCTATTGCTCATATCCTACCTGTCCCGTCCCCCACCCCCTCCAACCCATAAATTCCCAAGCCCTGAGGGGGGGGAGGCAGAACGAGGGCAGGGAAGAAGAAGGCTCTTACGACTTCTTCTCGTGATTAAGATTTTGTGCTAACCAAACACGCTTTGGCTGGCCAAGGTCACATTGCATGTTAAAAGTCGGTAATAGCCACGAAGGGATGGGTGGTGGTGAGAAGGGTTGAAGTGTATTACATTTTTAGCCTCTGCGAGTGGGAAGGGAGGGAGGGAGGGAGGGAGGGAGGGAGGAGGGGGGGACACCAAAAGCAGAAGTCTTGTCAAATGATTCATCGCTTCGCCCCTCTGATTGAAATCGCATCCTGGAGAGAAGATGAACGATCTGGAGCGTCCAGAAATCTATTTCAATCTTGAGATGGGTCTTCACGTCTGAACGGCGACTCCCTTTGGGGCTACTATCGGCAGGGAGTGTGGACACCGGTTATCTGTTTCGAGGCGCTCAAAATCCCGCCTAAAGTGCCGTAAGTCCCAGGAAAGGGGATTTAAGATTGCAATGCACGTGTTTTTCCCTTTCTAGATAGAGACCAATGGGGCTGGTGGGTGCATTTAAATATCAGCATAAAAGGTAGTGGGTAGGGGCATGAGAGAGAGGGAGGGAGGGAGGGAGAGAGAAAGAGACACAAACAGAGACACAGAGAGAGACAGAGACAGAGAAAGAGAGAGAAAGAGAGACAGAGACAGAAAGAGAGACAGAGACAGAGAGAGACAGAGACACAGAGAGAGACAAAGAAAGAGAAATAGAGAGAGAGAGAAAGAGACAGAAAGAGAGACAGAGAGAAAGAGAGAGAAAGAGAGAGAGAGACAGAGACAAAGAGAGAGAAAGAGAAAGAAACAGACAGACAGAGAAAAAAAGAGAGAGAAAGAAAAACAGAGAGAGACAGAGACACAGAGAGAGACAAAGAAAGAGAAATAGGGAGAGAAAGAGACAGACAGAAAGAGAGAGACAGACAGAGAGAAAGAGAGAGAGACAAAGAGAGAGAAAGAGAAAGAGAAACAGAAACAGACAGAGAAAAAGAGAGAGAAAGAGAAAAACAGAGAGAGAAAGAGAGAGACAGAGACAAAGAGAGAGAAACAGAGAGAGAGAGGAACAGAGAGAGAGACAGACAGACAGAGACAGACAGAGATAGAGACTCAGAGATAGAGAGGAGTAGGATGAGGAGGGAAGAGAAAAGCAACCAAACTCCGCTTTTCTTCAGTGACATAGAACATGAAGGATCCTTGGTGTTCTCTGAGCTTGCTTTTTTTTTTCCTTGCAGATGTTTCATAACCCAAACAGTCACTGATGTTACCTACGGTAGCTTGGGTAATGAAATATCTGCAAGAAAACCACCAAGCTCAGAGAGCACCATGGACCCCTCATGTCAACCCTGAGCTACACATATTTTCCTTTATTAGTAATACACAGAACGTGCCAAGGATTCCAAACTGATCATGCCTTTGACCCCTCCCTCAGTTCTGCTTGCCTCCTGCATCCCAAGCTATTTCGACAAGCTTTGCTAAAACCTGGTCCTTCTCTAGGTGTCGGCACTAAAACTTCCCAAACACCCAACCCACATGGCCAAAGAACCAGAACTCTGGTCGTTGGTGCCCAATGTCTGAGCCAGGTCTGAGGTTGGGAAACATGACTACCAGATGGGGTGACTCGGGTCAGCAGGGTTTCCTTTTAAAGAACAAAGACAAATCTTTAGAAAATGGCGAGGCCGTGCTACACAATGATGCCAAAGGAGAATTATTCATGTAGAATGTAAAATGACAATTTACACACGTCGAATGTGCTCCAACCCTTGTTAACGATGACGAGATAATTTATACAGTCGTGACATTTACCTCCGTGTGGATTAATATCACTGAAAATTATATCTATTTATAACTGGGCACAATAAAAATCTGATGCCATAGCACCCTGTCAACAGATTGCTTTTTAGTTTTAAGTATAGTTTGGTGTGGGCTTCAAAAATCTCAGCAACGGGTTTTCTGCCCAGTTGCTGGGTAAAATAAAACCCTGCTGACCCTGTCTGGTAATCACGTTTCCCAACCTCATATCTTGATGATTGTTAGCACTCTGGGTTCAGAACCAGTGTTACAACTCTGGTCCCGTAACCAGTGTCAGGAAATAAATGCGGAATAGTGTAATACACCGGACAGTAAAGAGATACGTTGCTTTAACCACACACAAACTCTAAAACAGTCATAGTAAGAAAATAAATAGTCTTTGTAGCAACTAAAATATTTCTTCCAACCAGTGAGACTAACTTCTCAAACAATAACAATCCTTCACCAAACACAGTTATCTTACAGTGATGGAAACAAATACTTATTTCTTCAGTCTTCAGCTTCAGCGGCAAACAGTAAGCACAGGAATCAAAAGGAATTGAAAAGGGTAAAAAAAGGAATGAACTGTGTTCCTGAGCTTCCTTTTATGGTAGAGCTGAGAAGCACAGCCAATCAGAATCCAACATAGTTCTTAAAGGTACATATACTCTTTTAAGAATCCTGGCTTTATATATATTATCAACCCAACATAAGGATAAATATCCTAACAATGATACATTGGACAACAACTCCCAGAGTTCTGGTTCTTTGGCCATGTGGGTTAAGTGTTTTGGAAGTTTTAGTCCCGACACCTAGAGAAGGAACAGGTTTTAGCAAAGCTTGTCGAAGTCGCTTGTGATTCAGGAGGCAACCAGAACTGAGGGAGGGGTCAAATGCACCATCAGTTTGGAATCTTTGGCACGTTCTGTGTATCTATAGAAATAAAAATGTAACAAGAGTTTGTTCAAAACCGCTAATCTACGAAAGTCCTGCACTGATCGCTTCCAAATTTTCACACAACGTTCCTTTCAAGTGCGGCACCAATGATATATATAGATTGTGTAGATGTCACACCTGTGCCAGGTACATGCAACGGAAATGTGAAAAATTGTAAAAAAGTTAGGTAGATGGATACAGAGAGAGCAGTGGGCCACAGATATTATGTCATCCTTTAGGACATAAAATACTCTGTCCATAAGATTCAAGGAGAAATACAGTAGGTAGATAGGTGGATAGCTATAGTGACAGAGAGAGGGAGAGAGAAATGCAGTAGGTAGGTAGGTAGGTAGGTAGGTAGGTAGGTAGGGAGAGGGATAGAGAGGGAGAGGGAGAAATACAGTTAGGTAGGTAGGTTGGGGGTTATACGGTGGTTGTGTGTATGTGTTTGTGTGTGCAGGTGTAGATCTACACACAGATTGGTTGGCCATTTAACCAGACTGGGCCACAGCAACGCGTGGCCGGGAACGGCTAGTTACTAATAAAGGATAATATTTGTAGCTCAGGGTTGACATGAGGGGTCCTTGGTGCTCTCTAAGCTTGGAGGTTTTCTTGCAGATGTTTCATTACCCAAACTAAGTAGCATCATCAGTGCTAGTAGTGAAACTTCTGCCAAAAAAAAAAACAACGTAACTCATAAAGCACCAAGGACTCCTAGTATGGAAGTCATTTGCCATTGTTTTTTTCAGGGCTGTTTTTCAAATTCCCAATCTAGCCCATAATATTCCTTGATGGTGTTGCATTCAAATGCTAGCCAGATCCAACCAACCCTTCTTACTGTCTGATCTCAGAGAAAGATGACCAAGTCATCTTTCTGACAGTTTAACAATTAATCAGTGGAACAACTTGCCTCCAAAAGTTATGAATGCTCCAACATTGGAAGTCTTTAAGAAGATGTTGGATAACCATTTGTCTGAAGTGGTGTAGGGCAGAATTCTGGGAGTTGAAGTCCACCAGTCTTAAAAGAGCCAACTTTGCAGACCCCTGGTGTAGGGTTTCCTGCCTAGGCAGGGGGTTGGACTAGAAGACCTCCAAGGTCCTTTCCAACTCTGTTATTCTATTCTAAGTACTGTTTCCCGGCTGATTAAAGTAATACATATCAAATAATACCAGTATGGAAAAAAAAAACAATTCAAGAAGTATAGTAGCAGTTCAGTTTTAGAGGTTAAGGGCTTTCTTTTTTTTTTTTTTTTTTTTAAAGAAAATCATTTGGTACACAAAGTTATAAAGTCTGGAAATCAACATTCGGTTCGAATAGCAAATCCTTCAACTTCACCTGAATGAAGGTTCTTGGAGTCATGTCATCTACTCCTAATGAACTGGGCATTTTTAATCTACTGGAAATGCAATTAACAAAAGGGCTGTGGGCTGTTTTCATGCCACCAGCTGGAAAGGAAGATCACTGCCCTGCTGTGAATCCTTGCCACACGACTCAACCCTTCCTGATCGAATTTCATAAGTGAAACTTAAATAAATAATAGATGCAGCAGCATCTGTGCGCTGGTAGAAACCAATTTCCAGGTTACTCAGGGAAGCCTTTCTAGAAAATCCCCTTTCGGAAGAATCCCTACAGGGAAGAACTTCATGTGTTGTCCTAACCCATGGTTTGCTTAAGTAGTTGGTTCAATAAATCACAATTAGTTGCAATCATATATCATCTTAGTCCAGACTGCACTAAACTAAAATCAAAGAAGTCACACATTTACATGAAGGCATTAATCTCCCACTTATGACTGCATGACTGTAACTTTGTTGCTTGTATCCTTGGGATTTATATTGATTGTTTGCTAGTATGATTTGATTGCTTATTTGTACCCTATGACTATCATGAAGTGTTGTACCTTATGATTCTTGATGAATGTTTTTTTTTTGTTGTACACTGAGAGCATCTGCACCAAAGACAAATTCCTTGTGTGTCCAATTACACTTGGCCAATAAAGAATTCTCTTCTCTTCTCTTCTCTTCTCTTCTCTTCTCTTCTCTTCTTCTCTTCTCTTCTCTTCTATTCTATTTCCTTATTCTATTCTGTTCTGTTTTTTTTCTTATTCTATTCTGTTCTGTTCTGTTTTTTTCCTTATTCTATTCTATTCTATTCTGTTCTGTTGTATCCTATTCCTTATTCTATTCTGTTCTATTTCCTTGTTCTGTTCTATTCTATTCTACTCCTTATTCTATTCTATTCCTTATTCTATTCTGTTCTGTTCTATTTCCTTGTTCTGTTCTGTTCTATTCTTATTCTTATTCTATCCTTAGTGATGTAAATACAACAGAATAGAAACAATTAACAGGTGAACCAATATGCTCAAAAAATGACAGAAGTTCCTTTACTCCTTTTAGATTCCAACCTTCACAAAAATATTTTTGTGCTTTAGTCAAACCCAAACAACTGCACCTTGTAATGTGAATGCTTGGGGGGGGGGGGATGGAGCCCCCTCTTTGTAACATGCATGCAAAATCTTTACATCTAATAGTATCAATGGTTTGCCATATGCTAGCTCTGTCAGTTCTGAAGTGCAAAAATCCAGATTATTATGAGATGTGAGTCAAGGATTGGAAGTTTCTTTATCTCTATGCTGATTTCCAGACGTTTTCTGAATTTTTGAAGTTCACCTGATATTCACTGAATAAATTGCAATAAAAATCTGTGTTTGCAGTAACTATTGATATGAGTTTAGTTTTTTTTTAAAAGAATGTCCAACCTCTAATCCACGATACTTACAATAAAAGGTAAAGGTTCCACTTGCACATATGTGATAGTCGTTCTCGACTCTAGGGGGCAGTGCTTATCTCCGTTTCAAAGCCAAAGAGCCAGCGCTGTCTGAAAACATCTTGTGGTCGGCATGATTAAATGCCGAAGGCGCATGGAACGATGTTACCTTCCCACCAAAGGTGGTCCTATTTTCTACTTTTCCTATTTTCTATTTTTCTACTTGCATTTTTACATGCTTTCGAACTGCTAGGTTGGCAGAAGCTGGGATGAGTAACAGGACTGGAGGCTAAAACATATGAAGAACGGTTGCTGGAACTGGGTATGTCTAGTCTGATGAAAAGAAGGACTAGGGGAGACATGATAGCAGTCTTCCAATATCTCAGGTGCTGCCACAAAGAAGAGGGAGTCAAGCTATTCTCCAAAGCACCTGAAGGCAGGACAAGAAGCAATGGGTGGAAACTAATCAAGGAGAGAAGCAACTTAGAACTAAGGAGAAATTTCCTGACAGTTAGAACAATTAATCAGTGGAACAACTTGCCTCCAGAAGTTGTGAATGCTCCAACACTGCAAGTCTTTAATAAGATGTTAGACAACCATTTATCTGAAACGGTATAGGGTTTCCTGCCTAAGCAGGGGGGTTGGACTAGAAGACCTCCAAGGTCCCTTCCAACTCTGTTATTCTATTCTAAACTAGGGGGCTCCAGATTATAGATGGGCTCCTCAAAACTTTGCAGCTCCATTCATATATTTTGCCCCCTTGTTTCAAGGTACAAACTTTCTCATCAACTCAATTTTTGTTCTCAGACCAAATAAGATACTTGGGTTCCCCCACCCCCAACTAAGTTTTTTATTTGTTTGCTGGGTTTTTTTTAAAGTCTCATAAGGGTAGGTGAAACTTGCCTAGAGGGGGGTGGTGGAATATTTTAAAGATCTTGAGTTTCCTTGGCAGATTCAGCTTTTCCATATTAATGCCATGATGATTTCTTGGGGTGTTTTTTTTTTTAAGCTATTTTGCAGCAAATATTTATGACTCCATATGGAACAGCAGATGTTCAAGGAAATGCATGGCAGAGAAGACTTCATTTTCAGTAATTATCCTACTACTTGTTGTCACACTGTAGGTGGTTTTCAGTGCATTTCTTTAAAACCAACCAACCTTTCTCACATCTTACAATATGCCGAGATCATAACACTCTTTTTCTTCTCCTTTCTGAACTGCGTTTTCATTAGAAAGACATGCCACGAACATGTGATAACAGCGCATGATTCAATGGGCAAAGGGTTTGGGGTATCATATAACACTTAAACCAGGGGTCTCCAACCTTTGTAACTTTAAGTCTGAAGGACTTCAGCTCCCAGAATTCTCCAGCCAGCATTGCTGGCTGGAGAATTCTGGGAGCTGAAGTCCTTCAGACTTAAAGTTACAAAGGTTGGAGACCCCTGGCTTAAACGATGGGAAAACATGTGGACGAACGGTTCCAAATTTACCTTATAGTTTAATTTAAAAGAATTCTTTTTAGAAAATGATGTCCCATTGGCATTTTAACCCAACTGTCAAAGACATACAGGGGTGTTTCAAATATATATCGGAAATGTAAATATACATTTGTAAATGTAATGAAATGTAAATATAAAAAAAACTGTATACTGCACAAGTCAAAAAGTGGGCTGTGAAAATATCTACAGACCCCTCACATCCTGGGCATAAATTGTTTCAACTCCTACCCTCAAAACGACACTCTAGGGCTCTACACAACAAAACAACAAGACACATGAAAAGTTTTTTACTGAACGCCATGCCATCACTCTGCTAAACAAATAATTCCCTCAACACTGTCAAACTATTTACTAAGTCTGCATTACTATTACTATTCATTTTCTCATTGTTCCTATCACCCATCTCCTCCCACTTATGACTGCACCACTGTAACTTCGTTGCTTGTATCTTTACAATTTATATTGATTATTCCCTAGTATAATTTTATTGCTTATTTTTACCCGATGACGATCATTGTGTTGTACTTTATGATTCATGATGAATGTATCTTTTATTTTATGTACACTGAGAGCATCTGCACCAAAGACAAATTCCTTGTGTGTCCAATCACACTTGGCCAAGTGTGATTGGACTCTGTTCTGTTCTGTTCTGTTCTGTTCTGTTCTATTCTATTCTATTCTATTCTATTCTATTCCTATTCCTATTTCTATTTCATTCTATTCCTATTCCTATTCCTATTCTATTCTAAATGCAAGAAGGGAATTTTTTACCAACTTTGGTGGACTTGTGATAAAGCAAAGAAATATTGGGGCATTTTAATACACACAATACTTAAAGTGAATATAAAAATTAAACCAGAGGCTTTTCTTTTTGGCTTGATGGACAAAGAACTTGAATAATAATCTGAAACCTTGCTATTGTATATGTTGACAGCAGCAAGGATGTTTTAGGCACAAAAGTAGAAAGATAACTCTAATTTCCCACAATGGGCGAACGGCTGGAAAAACTGATGGGACCAGCGGAGATGGCTGAATTAAGTGCTCTAATCAAAGAATATGTCCAACTTTATCTCTACCTGGAAGAAGCTTTAGATGTTGTGCTTGATAAGGAAAAAAAATGAAACTTTGACTTCCTATTTTGCTGAGGAGATAAATGATACACTAATATTTACCACCCATAAAATCAGAGGATTTTCAGTCGAAAATTGACTGGGAAAAAAAGTATGCATTCATTTGGGAATTAAGACTGATGTCTCTGGACATCACTGTTTCTAAATTTCACTCTTCAGACCAACGTTTATGAAGTTCTGGAAGATTGTAACCCAAATGTTCATTGATTATTTTTTATTCCTGGGAAAACTGCAGTAAACAAGACCTTATTGCCTATTTCTAAATACTTCCAAGCTTTTTTCTGCATCTCTGCTTGAGTAGCGATTCCAGCATATAAAATTATCCCAATTAAAGTTAACATTTTAGGCCATCATTAATGATGCCATAACATACGCGCTGCTCCTACAAGCTGTCCGTAATTTATTTATATTGATATGTTTCATCTGGAAAAGATCAAATCTGTTAGAGAAGTCAAAGAAAGCTGGTAAAAAGGAATCTCTGAAACAAGATTCTGAGTAGAGAGCTTTTGGACAGCGTGAGCCGTTGGACAGTGGAACAAAATGATTTAAGAAGACAACAGAGTCACTAGAAGGTCTTAAGAAAGGGCTGGCCATTGCATTTGCGGTTAGAGGCCATGTCTTCCCTCTCGCTCAATTTTTTAAAGGAGTTAGCATAGATTGCAGCTTAACCCTCTCGAACGGCAGGATAGCGTCAGAAAGCTAACAGCTTGAACAAAATTCAATCCAAACTGTTCCAGTTCCGGCATGCAAATATTGGTTGTGTGCAAAATAAACAAAATAGGGAAAGGAACTATGATTTTTCTAAATTTGCAAAGTGAGATGCTAAAGGATCCAGCAGCCAAGTTCAGAAAACGGCATACGGCAGGTGACACATACGTCTGAACAATACGATCCCATCCCAAAAATTTGGGGGAACACTGGCAGGCAGGGGGTCTTGCGGGGTTCGCAAAGCCAAATGGTGGCCAAAACCAACTTTGAGGTAGTCTTCAACCATAGTCTTACGACCGTAGGTGAGCTGTTCACCATGGTTGTAAGCAGAGGTGGAACTGAAAAATGTTGGCAACCGGTTCTCTGCCCAGTTGCCGGATGGCCGTGGCTATAGTGGGCGTGGCCTACTCAGCCTCCTGCACCATGGGTCTGGAGACTCCGCCCTCCGCCCTCCGCAGGTTCTGGAGGCTTTCTTCGAGCCTCCAGTACATTGATACATTAGACCAGGGGTGCCAAACTCAAGGCCCAGGGACAGATCCGGTCCATTGGGTGCTTAGATCTGGCCCTTGGGGCCATCCTGGAAACAGCAAAGGACCGGCCCACGGTAACTCTGCCAGTGAAAATGGAGCTAGTGAGGGCTGCATGCGGCCCTCCCGAGCTCCATTTTCATTGGCAGAGAGTAGCAGGAGGCCATCCCAGCCTAAAACGGAGCTCAGGAGTCCATTTTCGCTGACAGAGCGCTCGGGCCACCACAGGTGCCTCCCAATGCAAGTAAGGTGATGCTGGCCATGCCCCCCCTGTGGTCAAACACAACCCTGATGTGTCCCTCAATGAAGTCCTCGATTTATGGCCACAACTGAGCCCAGAATTCCCCGTTACCAAGCAAGAGAGTGCTCATTGAGGTTTTCTCCATTTTACAATCTTCCTTGCCACCATGGCGAAGTAAATCATTGCGCTCGTTCACTTAGTCCCAGGATTGTTAAGTAAATCCAGATTACCCACTGACTTTGCTTGTCAGAAGGTCACATGGGGATGCTGCTACGGTCATAGCAGGGGTGGGTTCCTGCCAGTTCTAACCTGTTCTCTAGAAGAGGTTCCACAAATCTACAGTGCCGTTTAGAACCGGTTCCAGCTCCCTCCCCTCGCCCGTCCGCACATCATCCAGATGAAGAGCGAGAGGAGGAATTCTGGGAGTTGAAGTCCACAAGTCTTAAAGCTGTCAAGTTTGAACACCCCTGGGGTTTTGTTCTTCCTAAAGGGTTAGGGGTGTTACAAGGGTCTTGTAACTTGACAGCTTTAAGACTTAAGGCTTCAAATGCCAGAGTTCCTGAGCCAACATTTTGGTTGCTAAGCAAGAACATTGTTAAGTGAGTTTCACCACATTTTACAAGTTGGCTATGCCCACCCAGTCACATGACTGCCAAGCCACTCCCACCCGGATCACATGGCTGGCAAGCCACTCCCACAAAGCAGGCCACACCTACAGAAGAGGTTCTAAAAAAATTTGAAACCCACAACTGGTGTGGAAAACAATCATAAGTCACTTTCCAACCCCACCCACCCAAATATTACCTTACATAACAAGGTGACTCTCCCTGTTCGATTGTTTCCCCCCCTTGTTTTAATAAATGACATCTTACGTCCTTTATGAAAAGCTTAAGTTTTTCCGTGGAGAAAAGAAACAAAGCCGTCATCCTTCCCGAAGATGTAAAAATACTCTTAATAAAATGTGGGGCACAGAAGAGTCAGGAACAAATTACTCACGTCTGCCTTAATAAAACCGTCCCCTTAAAATGGTATTACTCTTAAGGCGCTAACGTTCCCACCGGTTGTGCTGGGCATTGCGGCCGCCTCTTGTTAAAAATGGCAAAATTTCTTTTAGGCAATCGAGCGTTTGTGTCCGAGCAGAGAAAACGGTTTGTTGTGAAAACATCCGGGGAGCAATAAAACTGATAGGAAGCATATTTCTCGGCGGTATTTTAGCCCGGTGAAAAATTCAATCACGGGGAAAAAAAATGTTTCGTTGTAAACATTGGAAGAGTCGTATAAAAGCGATGCCTTTCCCCGCAGCACCTGCTTAAATAATTTGAAGGGGAGATGGAAGCGTCTCCCTCCTCGCTCCTTGGAGAGCCACCGAGGAGACGATCTATTAATTTCCCAAGTGCCACGAAAGGCTGGGCCGCTATAATAATGTGGCCTGCCCGAACCTACGGGGAGAAATAAAGGCCGTTGGACCTATAGTGTTTATTTCTCGGAATTTGGTCTCCCCTTGTTGTTCTGGATGGAGGTAGGCTTATGGGCACCATTCCATAGATCAGGGATGTCCAAACTTGGGAACTTTAAGACTTGTGGAGTTCAACTCCCAGAATTCCCCAGCCAGCTATGCTGGCTGGGGAATTCTGGGAGTTGAAGTCCACAAGTCTTAAAGTTCCCAAGTTTGGACATCCCTGCCATAGATCGTTTGATGTAGCTCAAGGGTGGGATTGAAACATTCTCGGCCCCGTTGCTGGGTGGATGTGGGTGTGGTGGGTGTGGCCTAGTTGGCCTCCTACATTACAGTGTGTGTGTGTGTGTGTGTGTGTGTGTGTGTGTGTGTGTGTGGTTTTTGCCCGCCCCAGGCTCCGGAGGCTTGCCTCGATAATCAGGGAGCCTCATTTCTGGTCTTCCGGAACTTCCCGGAGGCCCATTTTTCACCCTTCCAGAGCCTCTGCACAGGCCCTGCATTTAACTGGCATCCAAAAGGGGCCACATGGAGACTCCTGGCAGGGGAAGGGAGGGGTGGGGTGGACCAGCCAGCCCTTGCAACTACCGGTTCGTCGAACCAGATGTAAAACGAACATCACTTGATTCATGGTTAGAAACTGGGGAAACTTAATATAAAGTAGGTATGGAGCCGTGGTGGCGCAGAATATTTGTAGCTCAGGGTTGCAATGAAGGGTCCTTGGTGCTCTCTGAGCTTGGTTGTTTTCTTGCCGATGTTTCATTGCCCAAACTAAGTAACTATTGTAGCCTGCTAGTGGCCAACGGAGCTGGTAGCAGATTCGGACAGTGAGGAGGTTGGGGAGGAACCTGGGCCAGTCCTGGAGTCTGGGGAAGGCTCTGATGAAGGCTCTGTGTCAGAGGCAGAGATGGGGCCAGGGCCGTATGCCAGTTATCAGCTACCTTCAGAGTCAGACATCAGTGAGGCAGACGAACAGCTGGAGCCTGTTCCCAGTGTGCGCATGCGCAGAGTTGCCAGACAAAGGGAACAGCTAAAGAACAGGGGTCAACTTGGGAGTAAGGCCACAGGTGGACGGTGAATGGCCCCTCCCAGAGGAAATAAAAGAGGAGCGAAAGGGGAGTGGAGTTTGCAGGAGACAATGAGTTCGCTTCATTGGTTCGTGACTCTCCGAGACTCCTTGCCAGGTTTTGCAGATCTCGGCCTGGCAGCTCTCCAAGCCAGAGAAGATCTGTGACTGTAAATCCTCCTTGAAAGACTTTGCTGGATGTGAATGAGCAGAATTCAAAGTCAATTAATAAAAGGGTTTTTTGTCAGGACCAGGAGTTTGCTTCATGCTCTTGAGAAGCCTCGGTCAGAACAAATACGTGGGTAAAGAGTTAAAACTTCCTCCCACCCCCATTATTTAAAGTTGCCAGCCGATCAAAGCCTCTTTTCATTGAATAAAACAAATGGCCATCAGAGCTTCTTCCCCATAATTAAAACTTTGCTTTTCTGCAAGGTGTCACAATGATTGTCGGAGCCCATTAGTGACGGGCTGCTTGTTCCTTTTCAACGTTCAGGACAAACACCCATCGCCCTCCAAATAGCATCACTTGGAACTGAGCAAATTTCAGTTCTTGAGCTTTGCTGTTCTCAACCCACATTTGTGTGTGTGTGTGTGTGTGTGTGTTTTGGCAGGGTTTACTTTTTAATCCTCTTCAAAGCCTTAATATTTTAAAGCAACGGCAGCTTTTCCTTTCTGCTTTCCTGGTGGCAAATGGGGCCTGCCTCGTGCAGGGAATCAATTATTTACTATCACAATTCGGTCAGTATATTTATCAGGTGCTTTGCTCTGGAATCTCAGAAAAGGCAGAGGGAAGGGTGGGGGGGAGCCTTCCTGCTTGTGCTGTAAGTAAATATGTAAAAACCAATGAAAAGAAAACACTCATCGGAGCAAAATCAAGGTTGGAGTCTCTTTTTGGAGGGGTCAGGTATTTGGGGAGGGGGATGCAAGTAGCTCGGAGATGGTGAAGAAGGGGAGGAGGAGGAGGAGGAGAAGAAAGAGAAGAAGGGGAAGAGGAGGAAGAGAAGAGGAGGAGAAGAAAGTGAAGAAGAAGAGGAAGAGGAAGAGAAGAAGAATAGTAGTGGTAGTAGGAGAATAATGATAATATAAGAGGAGGAGGAGGAGGAAGAGGAGGAAGAGAAGATGAGGAGGAGGAGAAGAAAGTGAAGAAGAGGAGGAAGAGAAGAGTAGTAGAATAATAATAATAATAAGAGGAGGAGGAAGAGATGGAGGAGGAGGAAGAGGAGGAAGAGAAGATGAGGAGGAGGAGAAGAAAGTGAAGAAGAGGAGGAAGAGAAGAATAGTAGGAGAATAATAATAATAAGAGGAGGAGGAAGAGATGGAGGAGGAGGAAGAGGAGGAAGAAAAGATGAGGAGGAAGAGAAGAAAGCGAAGAAGAAGAGGAGGAGGAAGGGAAGAAGAGTAGTAGTAATAGTAGGATAATAATAATAATAATAAGAGGAGGAGGAGGAGGAGGAGGAGGAGGAGGAGGAGGAGGAGGAGGAGGAGGAGGAGGAGGAGGAGGAGGAGGAGGAGGAGTTTGCAAGAGACAATTAGTTCCCTATTTGGTTCGTGACTCTCTGAGAATCCTTGCCAGGTTTTGCAGATATCGGCCTGGCAGCTCTCCAAGCCAGAGAAGGTCTGTGACTGTAAATCCTCCTTTGAAAATCTTTGCCGGCTGTGAATGAGCAGCATTCACTGTACATTAATAAAAAGGGGCTTTTGCCGGGACAAGGAGTTTATTTCATGGTCTCGGGAAGCCTCGGTCAGAACAGCTCCTCCTACATACGTACAAATTTAGAACAGTCAAACGCCATCGATCTCCGAAAAGCTTGGCTGGGATAAGAGGCCTCTAACGCAGGGGTCCCCAAAGCTGGCTGGAGAATTCCGGGAGCTGAAGTCCTTCAGACTTGAAATTGCAAAGGTTGGGGACCTCTGCTCTTAACGGCTTTCAAATAATCTGTTTTGTTGCCATGATGAAAATGAAGCTAAGAATGCTCCAGCTCCAACCATCATCAATATGAACTAAGCCAGTGTTTTTCAACCTTTTTTGTGCAAAGGCACACTTTTTTCATGAAAAAAATCACGAGGCACACCACCACCATTAGAAAATGTTAAAAAAATTTAACTCTGTGCCTATATTGACTATATATAAAGTAATTCTCTTGAATAGGAATCAAATAAACACAAAGAAATTATTTTATAATTACTTTATTATGAAATAATAAAGTATTTTATAATTGTTCATATTTCTGTTTACTTACTCAGTGCGAAACCTGGGCCTGTTTGGCTGAACACAAAGCTGATATTCTGGCAGGAATTTTTCCCACGGCACACCAGACAATATCTCACGGCACACTAGTGTGCCACGGCACAGTGGTTGAAAAACGCTGAACTAAGCTGCCAAGGATCTGAATTTTGATCACATGACCATGGGGATGTTACCAAGATTGCCGCTGTGGAAAATAGCCCCCCGTCACTTTTTGAACAGTCACTAAATGAGCTGTTTTAAGATGAGGACTACCTGTATTAAATGGTCTCCCCACTCCGATTGTTGCTATCTCTTTCTCAGCTCTGGAGGTTCGGCAGGTTGGAAATAAAAAGAAAAAAGAAAACGTGAAATAAAACAATAACGGCTGATAAAAAGAGCCACACAATGGGGAAAACACTAGTCGCCCGAGTAGCAGACTTCATAATTTGATTTGACTCCTGAAAACCGCCAGTGCAGTGTCTGTTCCGAGCGATAAATCCCAGCATTGCCAAGTTAAAATTGTTTGGTTGCATTGCTAGCGTGAACACATCAGCAACAACTTTGTCAAGGGAGACAGGCGTTTTTTACCATCCAGGAGACTCAAAATAATAATAATAATAATAATCATAAGGTTTCACCGCAGCTAGCAATAAACACATTTTTATTTTTATTTTATTTAAAAAAAAAACCACACCAAAATGTAAAATTCAGTCTTGCACAAAAGAAGCAGTGTCATGAGAAAACTTAGGACTCTGAAAAGTTCTGTAAATGCTGCATTTTCAATATTGGACTGTCACTCTTCATTCATTCCCTGACAAGGCTGTCAGTCAAACGACAATCTAGTTTTGTTCGGCGTGTAACCAAAGATCAAAGCAATGATATTGCTGAGTTAACATTATCTTCCCAGAGATAACGACCCCGAGACTTCCCTACCGTGCAGGAAGATAAACTTTGCGAGAGCTGATTCTTCTCGGGCAAATAACCCCACATCAGGTTGTTTAACAGGCTTTCTAGTCCCTGTCGTCTAGCATCAAGGATTCATACCAGACCAACCATCAAGTAGTCAGAAATACGCCAACCAAGGAATTGCCAACTCAGACAATCAAAAATTTGAGTAATCAAAAAACTACACTGAAAAAAATATTCCCATCAACACTGACAGGGTGAGCTACTGTATATAAAGAGAGAGTAGCCCCCCACCCTTGCCTTCCATCACTGATAATGTTACATAGTTGGGTAATGAAACGTCTGCAAGAAAACAACCAAGTTCAGATAACAATAAGGACCCCACAGTCATTATGACTTCCAGGGTTGGGGGCATTCACAACTTCTGGAGGCAAGCTGTTCCAGAGGTTAATTGTCCTAACTGTCAGGAAATTTCTCCTTAGTTCTAAGTTGCTTCTCTCCTTGATTAGTTTCCACCCATTGCTTCTTGTCCTGCCCCCAGGTGCCTTGGAGAATAGTTTGACTCCCTCTTCTTTGTGGCACCCTCTGAGATATCGGAACACTGTTATCATGTCTCCCCTGGTCCTTTTTGTCAATAAACTAGACATACCCAGTTCAGTGGTGGGTTTCAAATTTTTTAGAACCTACTCTGTAGGTGTGGCCTATTTTGTGGGCGTGGCTTGGCAGTCATGTGACAGGGTGGGAGTGGCCACCTTTTAAAATGTGGTGAAACTCATTTAACAACGCTCTTGCTTAGCAACCAAAATTTTGGACTCAATTGTGATGATAAATTAATTCTTTCTTTCTTTCTTTCTTTCTTTCTTTCTTTCTTTCTTTCTTTCTTTCTTTCTTTCTTTCTTTCTTTCTTTCTTTCTTTCTTTCTTTCCTTCCTTCCTTCCTTCCTTCCTTCCTTCCTTCCTTTCCTTCCTTCCTTTCCTTCCCTTCCCTTCCCTTCCCTTCCCGTTGGGTCACTGGCAGCGGCGGGCCAGATTTACTTCCAGGTACGCTGGTGGAACCCTCTCTCACCGCTTCTCTAAATTTCACCAACCGGCTCTCGCGAGTAGGTGCGAGCCTGCAGAAACCCACCACTGACCCAGTTCCTGCAACCGTTCTTCATATGTTTTAGCCTCCAGTCCCATAATCATCTTGGTTGCTCTTCTCTGTACTTTTCCAGAATCTTCCTCCTCCTATCCCACTACACACACTATGTCCTTCTAGCACTGGTGATGTTACCTAGTTGGGTAATGAAATGTCTGCAAGAAAATAACCAAGTTCAGAGAGCACACAGTCGTTCTCCTCCTCCTCCTCCTCCCATTTTCTCCTCCACTCCACCTACCTCATTCCCTTCTAACACCATAACACCTTCTAACACCTGTCCATAAGCTGCCTCCCTCCACGTGCAAAGTGGTTTTCTGTAATTGATTTGAGGGATGCTTTTTTCACCATCCCCATCCATCCAGTAATTCAATGGCTTTTTGCATTTGCATGGGAGAATTTATTTATTTATTTATTTTATTAGATTTATACCCCGCCCTTCTCCAAAAGGACCCAGGGAATCCCTAGACAGGGTCAGAAATGCAGTTCACGTGGACCCGTCTGCCTCAAGGATTTAAAAATTCACCTACCCTTTTTGGTACCGCTTTAATGAAGGGTTTGCAGTATTTTGTGCCTCGCCAGAGGGGGGATGTGGATGATGTTTTGGTGACAGGACAATCGGAGGAGATGTGTTGGGATAATACTAAGGTTTTGTTGATAAAGGTCCTACCCCAGACAGCATCCTGTTGCTGGGTTGCTCCCACGATCTCTTCCCAGCAACTTCCCCATTTATCTCCTTGCTAGCCACAAATAGCCTCCAAATGCATATATAATAATAATAATAATAATAATAATAATAATGATGATGATGATGATGATGATGATGATGATAATGATAATAATGATAATAATAATTTTAATTTATAAAACCGCTCTCTCTCCCCAAAGGGACTCGAGGCGGTGCACAGGGAATTTAAAAATGCATACATAAAACCAACAAGCATAAATACAATTAAAAATAAATGAAACTAGACCCTGCGCTAAAATCCCAAACTGACTAAAACTGGACCCCAAAAAGTCCCTAATAAAACAATTCAATTACCCCAAGCCGGCCAGGCAGAAGAAATGAGTTTTTAGTTTTTGACGGAAGGAGCGGAGGTCCGTGGTTGTTCTAATTTCGGGGGGAAGGTCGTTCCAGAGGGTCGGGCCCGCCACAGAGAAGGCCCTTCCCCTGGGCGTCGCCCGCTGGCCTAGTGGACAGCACCCGGAGAAGTCCCTCTCTGTGGGAGCGAATCGGCCGCAGGGATGTATGGGGCAGGATGCGATCCCGCAGATAGCTAGGTCCCGTGCCATATATCTTGTCGACCTAAGCAAACTGTTTCAACTGGTAGGTTTTCGAGTCCCCCAACCCCATATTTGGGCAGATGTAGGAGAACAGGAATGTCTACGTCACCGAGGGTATAAGAAACAATCTTTGTCAATATATCGGGGTTCAGACATGTTTGTACGAGCTTGCAGCTTATCGCTGAACCTGCGCACATAAATAAAACCCTTACTACTTGGAATAGCTTGTCTGTGTCCTGGCTTTCCTACAACAAGTGTGGGATTTGGAGGCTCAATGAAGCAGCCATAACGTTAGCTACGGGTTCTCCTGAACCTGGCCGAACCCCGTAGCAGCCCACTCCTGGTTATGGCCAGCCAGCCTAGCAGTGAGAGACACCAATGTCAATTAAAACGAGGAGGGGAGGGAGGGGATAACGAGCCGTTTCCCCTTCTTGCTCTCCCCCCTCTCTTTCCCTTTGCTCTGTGGTTCTTTTGTGAAATATATTGAATGCCTTTTACTCAATAACAATAGTTAGGCAATAAAAGGATGAGTGAGCAAAAAAGCGGTATATCATCATTTTGTGCGTGACTTTAGCCCAATGGCAAATGAAAGGCATCCAGAATCAATTCCAAGAAGCTAATAAATTCTACCAATGAAAGCGGGGGGAAATATAAACTTTTGCAACCTCATCACCCAGCTGATTTGTAAGCAAAGGCAGACTCTCTGCTCTATGTCACCTACACTTTTATGTCCAAGTAGGTAATATAACATTTCTTTAACACCGCCGATATTCGGGGGGGCTAAACGCATTTATATCGTCTTTCTGGAAATGTATGTCCAACTAATATTACGGGAAAAATAAAGATGTTTCACCTGCTGGAAAACCATCGCGCCGATTGCCATCCGTCATTCCTCTAAGGTTTTCCTTCAAGGACACCTAAGAAATTTTTTCTTTTAGATCTTTACCAGATCTTTGGAATGGCTCTTACAATACAATAGCAGAGTTGGAAGGGACCTTGGAGATCATCTAGTCCAACTCCTTCCTAGGCAGGAAACCCTATACCACTTCAGACAAATGGTTATCCAACTTCTTGAAGACTTCCAGTGTTGGGGCATTCATAACCTCTGGAGGCAATTTCTGTTCCACTGATTAATTGTTCTCACTGTCAGGAAACTTCTCCTCAGTTCTAAGTTACTTCTCTCCTTGATTAATTTCCACCCATTGCTTCTTGTCCTGCCTTCAGTTGCTTTGGAGAATAGTTTGACTCCCTCTTCTTTGTGGCAACCCCTGAGATATTGGAAGACTGTTATCATGTCTCTCCTAAAAAGAGACGGGGAGAAGGAGCTCAAAAAACTTGCTCAAAATTATGCACTTGCAAATTGGAATGTTCTCATACTCTTGATGATCTGGTTGGGGGCGGGGGGTGTCTCTTGAATTCTGGGGTTGATACAAATGCTTCCTTCTGACGTTTTGGGAAGTTTGCTCTTTATTTCTTGATCTGCAGTAAGTATATTTGTTACGCTACCCAGCCGTTGTGTGATCTGTTAGATCAGGGGTAGTCAACCTTTTTATACCTATCACCCACTTTTGTATCTCTGTTAGTAGTAAAAATTTCTAACCGCCCACCGGTTCCACAGTCATGGGGATTTATAAAGTAGGGAAGTCAATTAAATTTAAAAAAGGAAAGTGCTTCAGTATCGGACAAAACCCCTACCGCCCACCATGAAAGCTGGGACGCCCACTAGTAGGTGGTAGGGACTAGGTTGACTACCACTGTGTTAGATTATAGAATGAATGTGCTGGAAGAGACCTTGGACGTCTTCTAGTCCAGCCCCCTGCTCAAGCAGGAGAACCTATACTATTTCAGAAAAGTGATTGTCTAAGGTAAAGGTTCCCCTCACACATATGTGCTAGTTGTTCCCGACTCTAGGGGGCGGTGCTCATCTCTGTTTCAAAGCCGAAGAGCCAGCGCTGTCCAAAGATGTCTCTGTGGTCATGTGGCCGGCATGACTAAACGCCAAAGGCTTACGGAACGCTGTTACCTTCCCACTAAAATGGTTCCTATTTTTCTACTTGCATTCTTTACGTGCTTTCGAACGGCTAGGTTGGTAGAAGCCAGCACAAGTAACGGGAGCTCACTCCGTTACGTGGTGCTAGAGATTCGAACTGCCGACCTTTCTGATCGACATGTTCAGCGTCTTAGCCACTGAGCCCTGGAGAAAACTGGTTACTCATTATTCAATTCTTAGGGATAGCAGAGTTGCCTCTGCATGTTGATCCTCTATCACTGATATGATTCCACCTTATGGGTAGCCTTATGCTCAATGTTCTCTGACTGTAACAATGAGGGATAAATATTTTAATAACCCCCCCAAAAAAGGAAGAAACAAAACAACAGTTACTGCAAAGCTTTGTAACCTTAAAGGCTAGCTGGATTTTTATCAACACCACATTCTGGTTGGAACAAAACCTTGGAATATCTGCTTCCCCTTTTCCATCTGCTAGTCCCTAGGGCTTAGCCTGTTGCATAGGTACTCTGTTGCTCCTCTTTGCTTGCCTTATGATAAACAAAAGACATATGCTAATATATTTGTCCGTGATGGCTGATTCGTCTTGGACAATCTGCTGTGCGCGAGCACATGAAACAGCACATGGCGTCCAGCATCAATGGGAAAGTTTTTTTTAAAAAAAGAAAAGAAAAAGCAATTACATTCCCAAGCCAAAAACGCTGGTCTCTTCTTATCTTGACTCATTAATTTTAATTCCCCACTCAAAAAATAAAAAAAAATAAAAAATAGAACCGATTGGTCTGAAAGGGTGTTATTAACTCCCGCCCTCCTCCTCCCACCTTCCCAAAAATGATTGCCAAAGTTTTTTTTTTTTTAACAGATGCTAGGAACGATTGAAAGTAAAATTAAACATGGCAATATTGTGCAAAATAAAACCTTTAAATGGAAAACACGCACGGCGCGAAGAAAATTGGTGCAAGCCAAATATTTTGAATGGAATTAAGACAGATTTCTAAAAATTAGCATATTGTATGCCCCCGCCCCCCCCAATCTAATGATAAATAATGTCCAAATTCAATCTGGCCTTTAATTAAAAAACATTTTGTGTTTCCCCAAAGATATTCTATCTTTCGATCATAAAATAAACTAACTAGGGGTGTGTGTATATGGAGATTCTCAGTCATCTAGGTCCTGCTAGTAGTTCCAAAGTTGCTTTTTCAAAAGGCAACTGCAGTTTGTTTTCCCTTGAAGAGGTTTTGCTTCTCAAACCCAGAAGCTTCTTCAGTTCTGACTGAACTGAAGAATTGAAGAAGCTTCTTGGAAGAGAAGTGAAAAACAAGGAAAAAGGAAAAACAAAATCCAGTTGCCTTCTGAAAAACCATCTTTCGTACTAACTAGAGCAGGGGTTGGCAACCTTAAACACTCAAAGAGCCACAAAGATCCTAACCGGAAGCCCCCTGTCCAATTCTGAAGCCAACCGGAAGTCCGACCATAGAGTCTCTTCCTAGTGCGGCATCCTTTTTCCTCTACTTGCCCTAACTGAAAGCCCTACCAATTGTGGAGCTGACCAACAACAGGGAGCCGCAGCAGAGGGAGGAAAGAGCCACATGCGGCTCTAGAGCTGCAGGTTGCTGATCCCTGAACTAGGGGGAGGGGAATCAGTCACAATCCTCCTCTCTAAAAACCAGTCAACCCCGCATCTGTTTCACACAATTAACAATTTCCCCCTACAAAGGCTCTCCGGTATTTCAAGTTTTCAAATCAGTGTAGTTTGTTTCTTTATTCTACCCCTCCACTTTTCATCTTGTGGAAAGAGAATTTATGAATTATCACTTTGCTGTTTGTATGTATGCTGAGAGCTTATGCACCAGAGACAAATTCTTTGGGTGTCCAATCACACTTGGCCATTAAAGAATATTCTATTCTATTCTATTCTATTCTAAACTTGTTTAATTGCGCTCGAACTAGACAGAAACAAAAACCCATCCGTGTTGATTTCCCACTGGTTCTCAATGTAAACAAAGAATTTCCCAAGAAAGAATGGCAGAGAAATACACCTGTGTGTAAAATCCCATGATCTGTAACTTCTCCAGCTTCCCAGGTCAACAGTGGGTCGTGAGCTGTTACAGTCATTAAGTGGGAGGTTAATGTCAGGCGTTTAAATTCAAATTCAGAAGATTGATTGCTCACGGCTATTCACAACAGTCTAGTCAACTAGGTTTAAGCATTAAACGGGCTCTAGATAAGGGTTAATGGAATTCAAGAGGGGACCATTTGTGATCACGTAACAATTTTAGGCTGAGTCCTCTCTTAACTCCACTCCCAGCTTCTGCCTCATCTCCTACTGTTTTTTTCTGAGCTTCTTTCTCTGTTATGTAGTTGTGGGATCTGCCACCCCTTATCTGATCATTCCCTAAGCAGCATCTCATCCCCTGTCTCACAAAGAATTAAAGAGATATTGGAATTGGACCATTTGTGACCATGTAACAACTCTAGGCTGAGTCCTCCCTTGACTCCACTTCCAGCTTCTGCGTCTTCTCCTACTGTCCCTTTCTGAGCATCTTTCTCTGTTATGTAGTTGTGGGATCCTCCACCTCTTATCTGATCATTCCCTAAGCAGCATCTCTTCCCTGGTCTCGTGAAGATCATTCCCACATACCAGATGTCAAGAAGCCTTGGATATAATCCTATGCAGGGAAAGCAACATTTTCAAAAGATTTGCACAGCCCAAAGCAATCGTAGTTGGTGCAAAACAGCGAAGTTCTCATTTATTCAGTCTTGCCCTGAAGCAGAGAGTGCTGTGGAACTTTGTAGGAAGAGTGTTCTTTTACGTGCCTAGGGCCAAAATCACATCCTCCACATATATTGCGTCTTGCAGAAAGATCTACCACTGCTCAGCTACTCCAGGGTTCTTTCCACGGATGATGTCTTGTGACCCTCTTCCAGGGCAAGCCCGGTAAATTATTTGGAGGGGTAGCCTTTCATCCACACCCCACCTCAGCCTGCCACTGGAACATGCTTTCAATAATTAGCTCAATCTCGCAAAAACTCCAAGTTACAGCAAAAGCTGGCAGTTTATGGCCCAGAGCGCTATAAATCATTTTCAAAATCATGATGATATTAACGGAAACCAGATGTGGAAACATATGTTTTACCATGCCTGTGTAAATTGCTGACTTGCCATACTTAATAAACACCGATCCTTTTGTGTTAACTACATATCCCCCTCAATAATGAATTCCTGAATCCTTGATGATGATAGCATCATCTTCATCATCATCATCACCACCATCCTCAGTATTGGCCTTGATAAAGATAAAAGTGGCAGAGCCTGTTTTCTTTGTTAACAGTTTCATGATTTCGAGCCGCCTTAGAAACAAAGCAGGAGAGGGGCTAAAATGCATTTAATAAATCAATAAAAATGCCAGCAATTGAATTGAAGTTCAAAAATGCAAGAGGCAAGCTATAAGGAATGCAAATGCATTAATACAGTGAGTTCATTGCATTCACGTGAAATGCAATTCATTGCAAGTGTAAAATACAATGAATGCAAACACAAAGACGTTGAGCAACTTTCTGAAGCCACAACCCCCAAGTGTTCACTCTTAAGTATTTCTGAACTGACAGATGATTGGATAAGATGGCCGGTGAATTTATTTTTGCCAGAATGATTAGCGTTGTTATTCTCTAGACTTAATCTGAATCAGCAAAACTGGGTGTCACAGAAAGTCTGAGATAGATTCAAGAATGCAACTGACTGCCAACTACTAGAGTTATAATCAAGTATGCAGGACTTAAGCCATCCTTAAAGATAAAGGTTCGCCTCACACATTTGTGCTAGTTGTTCCCGACTCTAGGGGGTGGCGCTAATCTCTGTTTCAAAGCCAAAGAGCCAGCACTGTCCGAAGACGTCTCCATGGTCATGTGGCTGGCATGACTAAACGCCGAAGGCGCACGGAACGCTGTTCCCTTCCCACCAAAGGTGGTTCCTATTTTTCTACTTGCATTTTTTAACGTGCTTTCGAACTGCTAGGTTGGCAGAAGCTGGGACAAGTCACGGGAGCTCACTCCGTTACATGGCACTAGGGATTCAAACCGCGGAACTGCTGACCTTCTGATCAACAAGCTCAACATCTTAGCCACTGAGCCACTGTGTCCCTAAACCATCCTTAGGATGTATAAAAACAGTGGGGTGTAGTTATTTTAAACCTGTTTGTATTATAGACTACAAAACAATTTACTATCATTTTTTTAAAAAATCAGGTTTAATGGGGCTTCCTCACCCAATCTACAGAAGTCAAGGAGCTTCAGCAAAACCAGGATTAAATTAGGATGCTGGGATCCAACTAACCAATAAGTTACTGTCCACAGTTATTTAGGATTCAGATGGTCTCTAAGACTTATTTATAAACAAACAAACAATGAAGGAAACTGAGCGAAAGAACCAAGTTTCTGAGCACATAGTGAGTAACGAGCAGGACTTTGTCCATCCAATAAAATTCTACCAGATATGGGACCATGTAGTGGGGATTTTGAGAGAGTGAGATTACCCTTTTGTAGAAGAGGGATGTGTGTGTCTTGCTACTCCTCCATCCCTCCCCCCCTCCCACAGTTAAATGGAAATATACTGGAGGTGAATGCAAATGTCACCCAATCCAAACCATTTTCCAAATTACAGCATGCTATAATCCAAAAACAGACCTTCTAATTTCAACACACGGATGTAGAACAGCAAAAACAAAAAAAGGGTCTAAAAATCATTATGACATGAGAAAAATGGGGAAAAAAATGTGTTACCTTTCTCCTTTGAGAGTCTTTTGGGGTTGGGTCCAGATTCTTGATCTATTGCTTCTCCTTCTCTAATATTTGATAACAGACCTAAAAGAAAATTTAAGGTGCGTGGGGAAGGGAGAGAAATAAGGATCAAATTAGATTGGTAGGTAGTAGGTAGGTATGTAGGTATGTAGGTACGTAGGTAGGCAGGCAGGCAGGCAGGCAGATTATAGATAGATATATATAGATAGATAAAGTCTAATTAAAGATATACATCACAAAGATGATTACATTATTTTAAGTGCAAGACAATGGCTCAGTGACAAAAGATTTAAGGCCATGGAGCCCAAGACCCTCTTCAGAATTGACTTTGGTGAGAACACAGAAGTCCAGAAAAGGATTTACATGTCAGGTGATCTCAGTTTTTCCCCTCCATTGCCAGGATGGCTGTGTGAAACATGCCACTGCAAGAAAAATTAGTGTTGTGGCCCAGCATTGGATCTGGCAGGAGATTTGGACAGTGAGGAGGGTTGGGGAGGAACCTGGGCCAGTCCTGGAGTCTGGGGAAGGGCTCTGATGAGACTTCTGTGTCGGAGGCAGAGATGGGGCCAGGGCCGTCTGACAGTTATCAGCTGCCTTCAGAGTCGGAGATCAGTGGGGCAGAAGAATAGCTGGAGCCTGTTCACAGTGTGTGCATGCGCAGAGCCGGCAGGAGAAGGGAACAGCTAAGGAACAAGGGCCGACCCGGGAGTAAAGGCACAGGTGGACAGTGAATGGCCCCTCCCAGAGGGAATAAAGAGGAGCGAAAGGGGAGTGGAGTTTGCTGGAGACAATTAGTTCAATTCATTAGGGTAAAGATCTCTTCCTGACTTCTTGCCAAGTATTGTCTGCTACAGAGTGGCGTTTGGAAGATATCGGCCTGGCAGCTCTCCAAGCCTGATAAAGGCCTGTAGTTGTGAAATCTCTTGAAAGACTGTTTGTTGGGACTTTGCTGGAGAGGAATTCCCTTTAACCTAAATAAAAGAGGTTTTATCGGGTCGAGGAGTCAGCTTTGTGCTTTTGGGAAGTCTAGGTCAGAACAATTAGGACATTTATTTATTTAGCTATTAACAATTTATACGACTTCCAATCTTGTTGCGACTCTGGGTGGCAGAAAACACAGGAATTCCTCGACTCACAGCTGTTCTCTTAACAGCCGTTCAGTTACAACTGAATTCTTGAAAACAATTCTCTAAGGCAGGGGTCTCCAACCTTTGCAACTTTAAGTCTGAAGGACTTCGGCTCCTTCAGACTTAAAGTTGCAAAGGTTGGAGACCCCTGCTCTAAGGTGTAACCAGGCTTGAGAGAACTATGCAAAGAAAACCCAGAAGTGTTGTGCCACCCCCACCCCGGAAGGTTAAAATAAACTAATTAACCAGACTGATTCATCAAAATTATTTAGGATGAAAAAAATGCTTTTAACAGAGTAGAGCATTTAAAAGAACAGGTGATTTCATGCAATTCTTTTGGCCTAATACAGCCAGCAAGATGGTTAACAGTCAGAACTGATGGGTATAAGGTTGAAAACCATCATCTGTCCTGTTGAAAGAACATTTTGAAAACAACAACAACCGCCCAACATCTGGAAAATCATACAAGTATGATACCATCATGACTTTGGGAGATATTTATGTCTTTATTGATTAGAATGTGGCATCGTTTATCCCTAAACGTATTCTAAAGTTATTTAACCCAATTTTGACTACAAATCTAAGCCATCAATTATGAACCCTGATTTGCTGGCATTTAAACATTCCAAAATATCTGGGTCAAATAAGGCCAAAGAGTCTCCATTCCATCTTTCTCCACCATTTCCATAATTCTATACTTTTGGGAGAGAAAGTAGCTAACTTCATTAAGGTTTCAGATGTAACATTTTATGCAGTGTCCTTCATTTAGGATGGAACGGCAATCTGGAGGGTGATACGGGTTGACCTGAAATACAGCACAGATCCATTTCAAGTTTAAGATGCTTGCAAATCTTTTGAAAGGGACCATTTTGAACTCAAAAGCTTCGATGGGGCATTGCGTGAAATTTCGTTCTGCAAAATCAAATATGGATAAGTCTTGCAAAGCACTATTAAAATCTAAAACCTAAGAACTGAACTAAAACCTCAGCATTAAAAAGGCCAGGAAAATAAATGTTGTCATCCCCTCATAAGCAGGGGCGGGATTCAAACATTTTAGCAACTAGTTCTCTGCCTGGTTGATGGGTGGCTGCACCATGGGAGGGGGGCATTTTTGCCCCTCCTAGGAGTCTTTACATGGCCCATTTTAAATACAGGACCCGCACAAAGGACCTGGGAGGGCAAAAACAGTCTCCCCCGGGCTCTGGGTGCCTTTCTGGACTTCTGGGAGGCCTGTTTTTCCATCTCCCAGAGCCTCCATGCGGGCCCTGCGCTTACCTGGCATCCAAAACTGGCTGTGTGGAGATTCCTGGGAGGGGTGGAGTGGGATGGGCGGGGCCAGCCAGTGCAACTATCGGTTCGGCAAACCAGATGTAAAATTAGCATCCGGTTCACCCGAATTGATCCGAACCGACTGAATCCCACCCCTGCTCCTAAGTCATAATGGATGGTCTCACCTTGACGGACAATTTATTGCACAAGATGGTCTCCAACATATATAGGTTTGTTTCGTTTCTCTTCCTTTCCCCCCCTCCCTGCCTATAACAATTTTCAGATATTTATTGCCCCCAGGAATTCCTGTCTCCCATTTTCCACAGGGCTGTTCAAGACAGATTCAAGACAGTGAAAGGGTACAAACCAATTCTATCTGGTGTGTTGTCAATTTGAGATGGAGAACTTGAAACACTGCTGCTCTGGTGTGAAGAGGCGTGACTCCCAGGTCGCTGGCCCTCTTCTACAGATGGAGCAGGCGAAGGGCTGTCTTGGATCCTTTCCTTTAAAGAAAGAGAGAAGATTGGTTCAAGCCATTAAGGGGGTTTCTTTCGGGATTCCATTTGAAGGTGATCCAAATATTTTTATATTGACTTTCCAAATGAAACTGAAAAGTGGAATAGAATCGGACACCTTCATATCAGTTTATATAATAATAATAATAATAATAATAATAATAATAATAATAATAATAATAATAATAATAATAATAATAATAATAATAATAATAATAATAATAATAATAGAATAATACAGTTGGAAGGGACCTTGGATGTCTTCTTGTCCAACCCCTTGCTCAAGCAAAAGACCCTGTAGGCATTTCAGAGAAATGGCTGTCCAGTCTCTATTTGAAAACCTCCAGTGATTGAAAAACAGCCCAGTTGTCTGCAAGGAGTATAAATCCTTCCGTTCCCCACCATCCAGTCAGACCTGAAGAAGCTTCTTGGATGAGAAGTGAAACGTCTTCTATGAAAAAAACCCAGAAAGTCCAGTTGCCTCTTGAAAAAGCACCTTTGGGACAACCATGATCTGTGTGACTGAGAATCTCCATAGACCTCCAGTGATGGAGCACCCACGACTTCTGGAGGCAAATTTTTCCATTGATTCACTGTTCCAAGTTAATCAGGAAACTTCTCCTTAGTTCCAGGTTGCTTCTCTTCTTGATTAGGTTGAGCAGATTGGACCCTCCCATGTGTTCCTCCCAAAACCAATTCAGAAGTTTGAATGGAATCAAGGTAATTTGGATGCCCAAAGGGAAATGATCTGATTTTATGAAAAATGAAATCCAATTGGATCAATACTTTCATTTGAGAGGAACTGCGCACCTCCAGCACCCAAAAGTCATCACTGCCAATCAACCGGAATGATCAGACCACCTTCAGAACATGCTATGATATCTTGTGATCCCAGAATAATAATCCACCAGAGTAGCCTTGGCAGAAAATCCGAAAAAAAGAAATCAGGGAAGAGGAGGAGAAGGAGAAGAAGATGAGGTATAAGGATGACCTGTAACCCTTCCTAACCTTGACTCCCCTTCATGCAACATTATTTTTTCCAGGGAACATTCTTCATTGATAAAAGACAGAAACACATCTGGAAGACAGGTATGGCCACGTGAATGTCAGGGCTCCAAGTAAAAATGCTAAGTATGATTCCTCAAAGTTCATTGCAACAAGAAATAAAAAAAGAAAAAGAGACGTGCTCCTCTTCCACCAACTCCTAAAATGCCAAACAGATTTGAAGAAATGGATAATAAAAGACAAAGTACAATTGATCCTTTTCAACTGTCATTTGTCGGCCATTTTGTTTCAACTGTCATTTGTCAGCCATTTTGTTTCCCTGGAGAGATTCCTGTTGTGTCTGTCACTGCTGTCTGTATCCCACCTGGTGCAGGTGTTGGCACGGCGCTCAAACCAATTTCATTTTAATTTTATTACAATATTATTACAATGACAATAAAGATTATTATTGTTGTTGTTGTTGTTGTTATTATTATTACATCCAAAATAAAGAGAACTCTGAGGCAGGCACTTTCCTCAAAGAACAATTTATCGGGATGTATCATATTGGCACCAACCTGGTGAAAACCGGCTCTAAGGTTCCTGCAGATTTTCACCTAAGTGAAAGTTCTGTCGCTTTCACAAGTCACAAGGCCCAATCAGCACACAGTCCAGTTGTTAGATGATCCCAGTCTCCTCCTTCCTCACACCTACAAGGATGTCCTGGGCTCCCAGGGGAAAGAATTTTATTTTGGCTACAGCACATCCAACTATCTCTACTTCCCGCCTCCCTTCCCCTCAGATCCAGTCTGTGTCAGCAATGAAGCAGCAAGAGAGAAAATGACAATGGGCTACCTGTGGTCCAAGCTAAGCATAGTACACAAATTTGTCTACTCATAATAGAATTCCCTATGCCAGTGATGGCTAACCTTTTTTGGCTCGCGTGCCAAAAATGGGGGGCCGCAGGGGAGTCGTCTGTGGGCGTGCCACACCCATAATGCTATGTGCGAGACCCCCTGCTTTTGGGGTGCTTTTTTCGCCCTCCCCAGGCTCCAGAGGCTTTCTAGGAGCCTGGGGAGGGTGAAAACAGCCTCTCCCCCACCTGCAGAGGCTTCGGGAGCTTCCCTGAAGTCTCCAGAGGGAATAAAACAGCCTCAAAAGAAGGCCTAAATCAGCTGGCCAGCGCACACAAGCGCACTGGAGCTGACGGGGCAACGCCTCACGTGCCCTCAGAAATGGTTCCGCGTGCCACCTGTGGCACCCGTGCCATAGGTTCGCCATCACTGCCCTATGCCATTCCCTATGAAATTTTGGGTTTGGCCAATCTGGAATTGCGCTGCCTTTGGTTCGATTTAAGCATAGTACACAAAATTGTCTGCTACAATGTCCTGCCTGTCAACCACTTCTTCAGCTTCAACCACAATAACACACGGGCAAACGATCGATACAAACTCAAGCTAAACCGCTCCAAACTCAATTGAAGGAGATACAACTTCAGCAACAGAGTGGTCAATGCCTGGAATGCTCTACCCAACTCCATTGTTACATCCTCAAAACTCCATAGCTTCAACCTCAAACTGTCTACCGTGGACCTCTCCCCCTTCCTAAGAGGTCCGTAAGGGGGGCGTGCATAAGCGCACCAGCGTGCCTACCGTCCCTGTCCTACTGTCCCCATTTATCTGTATTTACTTCCTTTGTTCACGTTTATGTTCTTATCTGTACTTGTTGTCTTGTTCACGTTTGACATACAAACAAACAAAATGGCCTCAGTCAAGCCAACCTCAGGGTTGACCGGGAAGTTGAAAGTGAAGAGAAAGTGACTTGAAGTTATCTTTCTACAACTCTGCCAAAGATTTGTTCCAAATCTGCTGTGCTTCACCTTTTAGTGCACCAAAGACAACTTGGCTTTGACTTCTAATTTGATCCAGAGCCATCTCTGGGTTCTGCTTTTAAGGCTACCTTGGAATGCTGTACTTCAGAGCAAGCTTTTTCCAGGCCTATTTCAAGCAAAACCTTTTGAAGGTTGGGCAGAGAGTTTCAAGACAAGGGGCCTTTACCAAGAGTAGGTTGCGTGGTCTGTTCTAAATGAATTGTGCAGAAAACACTGCCTCAAATGTGTTTTTAATAGGATAGTCATTGGACATTCAATAGCAAGTGAACCTCAAAATCACAGATGCGCATCTATTATGCAGTGGATAATCCTCAACGGGGCTGCTTTCTTAACTAATTATCTCTTAGTTAATGAACATACAATAACTAATAAAACTTAAAAGAGAAGCCTTTAATTGCTCTACTGTTAGCTTACTAATTAAAAATATTTGTTAAGCTTAAGCAGATAGTCATTCTATTCTTGTCCTTTCAGGTTTGGTATATCTTGAGGGAGTTTTTGATTTAAAGCAGTTGGAAACAAACCTCTATCATTTTTCAGGATTTGAGAATTGTGTTGAGGAAGGAAGGAAGGAAGGAAGGAAGGAAGGAAGGAAGGAAGGAAGGAAGGAAGGAAGGAAGGAGAGCTATGTGCTCTAATGATGCACTTTGAATTAACCATAAGCTCAAGGACTTGATAGTGAAGTCATATAGGTAGATAACTGTATAATGAGTATTGTGTTTTTTTTACTGTCTGCTATCATGCTAAGCCATTATAACAGCACTTAGACTTATATGCTGCTTTACAGTGCTTTACAGCCCTCTCTAAGCAGTTTACAGAGTCAGCCCAGTGCCCCCAACAATCTGGGTCCTCATTTTACCGACCTCAAAAGGATGGAAGGCTGAGTCAACCTTGAGCCGGTGAGAGTCAAACTACCAAACTGCTGGCAACCAGAAGAAATAGCCTGCAATACTGCATTCTAACCACTGTGCCACCACGACTTATTACACTAGCTGGATTTTTTTCTGGTGGGGTGGGGTGTGAACACAGCATTGTGGTTTGCAAGCAGTCTTTATGGCTTAGTCCAATGTGCAACACCTACCAACAGTGGTTGAGTCAACAAATCTTGAAATCATGGCTTAGTCTCATGTGGGTACTGTCATTCAGATGTTGCCGGCTATGGCAAGGTAATCCTGAGTACAAAAATAAAACTCCTCTTTAGCATGGAAGACAGTTGTGGCTATCTATTCCGATAATGTATGCTCGTGGCCTCTTCTTTGCACATAAACAGATCCATTTTTCAACAGGGTAATCAGTCTGCTTCTATTAAGCTACTTAACAGCAATGAGTTGTGGTTCATTAGGTAGCTACTGTTGTGTCTCCGTCTAGTTAAAATTTCACAGCGAGTTAATCTATTTTATTACAAATGAGAACACATGCAATCATGTTCCTGGCATTTTCTAAAAACAGGGTTAACAGTATTTGTAACAAATCAATGAGGACATTGCAATTGGAAAATGGCAGACCAGATAGGCTAAGCATCTTCACTTGTTGACGACTTCATTTTTTGTCGTTTGTGGTTTTTACAGCTTCCTGACACTCTCTCTATACATTTCAGTTCTCTTCTAAAAATTAGCGGTTGTCCGGCAAACTCCAGGTATACAAACTCACCTTCTGGGTAGCTGATAGTCATACACTTGTGTGTGCACATAGACATTAACATCCAAGTATGTTAGAGGTAATTTCCCAACTCAGATTAAGCCCAGTTGGATTGTTACTGAGGCAGGAGCAGAATATTTATGTGATCTGAACAAAAATCACAATATCTATTTTCCTTGCTCCTGGAGAGTGCTTAAAATGCCAATTATTGGTCCAATATAGTCTGGACGTCCAGAGCTCCAACTGTCTGTATATGGACCTGACAACCAACATAGATATCTTGGACTCAATTTGAAAATTGTTGCCTTATGATGCATTTCGTCTGAAGATTACAAACAACCTAACAGATATAAGAGTTTTAATATTTACACCACTCAGCTGATCATGATGGCATAGATAAACCTCCAGGTGGGGAATGGAATGACCCCTAAAAGAATGCAAATGATCAGCTGTCTGCAAGAAGTATAAATCCTTCCATTCCCCACCATCCAGTCAGAGCTGAAGAAACTTCTTGAGTGAGAAGAAAAACATCTTCTAGGGAAAAAAAAACCCAGAAAGTCCAGTTGCCTCTTGAAAAAGCACTTTTGGGACAAGAATTTTAATAGTGTATAAATCATACTGAAAGGAATCCCATCAAAAGACTCAATTCTTCAGAAGAAAAAGCTCATGATGTTGGTATTCCTTTGGTATGAACAGGATAACATCATTTGATTATGATACTAGTTCCGAAGTCATAGTAGAACAAATGACACCTCTGCTCTCTCAGAATTGGTTATAGAATAGGATGCACCCCTTAAATATAAACAGGTTCTCTCACATCAAGATGTTGTTGAATCTCTATAGCTGAGCGGAAATTGTTCAACTGTTGAAGTTCACAGTCTTACTGACATGAACATTATGGGGAGCTGTCCAAGGTGCTACTTTTTTGATGGGCATTAAACTCCTTTCCATAAAGCTGCTTAATAATGCACAGATCTTCAGATGTTTTTGGGCTAGAGGTAAAGGTAAATGTTCCCCTAGCACATATGTGCTAGTTGTTCCCGACTCTAGGGGGCGGCGCTCATGTCTGTTTCAAAGCCGAAGAGCCAGCACTGTCTGAAGATGTCTCCATGGTCCACTGAAGGTCCACGGAATGCTGTTACCTTCTCACCAAAGGTGGTCCCTATTTTTCTACTTGCATTTTTACTACTTGCTTTTGAACTTCTACGTTGGCAGAAACTGGAACAAGTAACGGGAGCTCACTCTGTTACGTGGCACTAGGGATTCGAACCGGCGATGTTTCTGATCGACAAGCTCAGCGTCTTAGCCACTTTTAAATCCCTGACTGTTAACTATGTTGAATGGAAGGCTAGGTGTTTTGTTGTATTTGCTCTAAAGCCAGCGACCCCCAACATTTTTGGCACCAAGAACCAAATCCGGGAGGGAGGGGGGGGTGAATTTCCATGGACCAGAGGGGACATGGCTTTGCATGCTGCCTGCATCCCATGAATGGAGCTTTGCTTCTTTGTGCAGACCAGTTTCTGGTATGCTGCGGCCCACTGCCGGTCCATGGCCCAGTGGCTGGTGCTCCATCTAAGCCATCAAGAGTCTACTGAATAGGGCAGAGCATAAATTCAATAAAGAGGGGTGCGATGGCTCAATGATTAATCATGCTGAGCTTGTTAGCTGGAAAGTTGACAACCCGGGTTTGAGACCCAAGTTTGAGACCCAAGTCACCTCCCGTTCATTGCCTCAGCTACCGCCCAAGTAGCAGTTCAAAAGCATGCAAATGCGAATAGATAAATAGGTGCCACTTCTACACCTTGGCGTAAAGCCATATTGGCTAAACGACAATGAAAAATGTCCACTGGTTCCCTTGGCCAAGAAACAGGGATGAGCACTGTGCCCTACAGGCAACCATGACTGCACAGGGAAACTTTTACCTTTATTAAATTCAATAAACACACTCACTGTGCTCCAGGTGTTTTGGAGTTCTGTTCTCAATTGCTTCACCCATTGGATCCCAAATATCCGAAACATCCTGTTTTATTCAGAACTAACCAACGTTATCCGGGTATTGGGGGGGGGGGGGGGAATGTCCGGACCAAATGTAATTTCTAATGTTGGATTTTCCCCCTTACCAGTACTCCTTGTGGAGTACTGTGAAGTTACCATAGCAACTCCACTGTGCTGTACAGTAGAAGCCATTTTACGGTAGTACAGTCAAAGCCATTTAAAGGCACAACAGGCTGCCTCTTAACAGAACACATACCTCAATGGGCATTAGGGGTGTCTTAGCCCCACAGTATTTTTCTCCAGAGAGTAAGTCATCTGTGTACCAAGTTCGGTTGAAATTGCTCGAGGCGTTCCAGAGTTATGCTGGAACACACAAACACAAAACACACACACACTATCTATCTATCTATCTATCTATCTATCTATCTATCTATCTATCTATCTATCTATCTATCTATCTATCTATCTATCTATCTATCTATCTATCTATCTATCTATCTATCTATCTATCTATCTATCTATCCATTCACATTAATCAACCCAGCCAATCTCACAGCAGATTTTTCCCCTCACCCCTGTGTGCCTACGCACAGCTTACCTAGTGTTGGCACAGTCGACTTGACCTTTGTCCTTCAGATGTGATATTTCATAGTATCGATCTCAAACATCCATTGCAACTGTGACCTACTGGCTTGCCTTGTTTATTTTTATTTGCACTGCGGCTATAATTACTTGCCCAAATGTTAATCTATTAATGAGTTCCTAGAGGACTTAATGGCATTTCTCTGCCAAGAGGAATGTTTTTCAGTTCTTTCCGAACGTTGGAAATTTTATTCACAGAGTTTGTTTCCAAATTTCTTTGCCATCAGATGGGCAGGTTGTGGGACAGGGCATTAAATTCCTGATGGGAAAAAGGAAGCAGAAACTACAGAAGAAATGTTCCAGTTGGTCTTGGACCGAGGGTCAAAAGCAGGACACAAACTTCTGATTTTTATGGGGAAAAAGAATGAGCGTGAAAACTATCTTAACACGTTTTTTAAAAAAAAATTATCTCATGAACGAGATGGCATTACGACTAAGGTATCTCTTCAGTTCTTTTGGCCATCTCAAGATGGACTTCCCAAAGGGAATTGAGAAGATACGATAGTACTTTTTAGCAAACTTCTTCATGGCCACTCATCTCACCCAAAGCTGAGATAGGTGGCTAGAGAAATCAAATCAAATCAAATCAAATCAAATCGATAAATAAATACTGTACGTTTGCTCAATATTCACAGACCTAGCATTGCTCAAAATTCTTGGCTCAGTATTCACCAGCTTAGCCTAAGACTTTGTATTTAGTGGGTTTGAATCCCTAGTGCCGCGTTAACGGAGTGAGCTCCCCTTACTTGTCCCAGCTTCTGCCAACCTAGCAGTTCAAAAGGATGTAAAAACGCTGTTACCTTCCCACCAAAGTAGAAAAATAGGAGCTGCTTTTAGTGGGAAGGTAACAGCGTTCCGTGCGCCTTTAGAATTTAGTCATGCTGGCCATATGACTATGGCTTTGAAACGGAGATGAGCACTGCCCCCTAGAGTCGGGAACGAGTAGCACATATTTACAAAGGTAAAGGGGAAGCTTTACCTTTACCTTTTATGAAGCCAATGTCTTCAGAGACCTTTTTCTATTTTAAATTGACAATCAGCGGTGTAGGCAGAGGGACAAATTATTGGTACATTTTTCCAAGAATTATTTAGTCCGATCAGCAAAAATGGTTCCCATTATTTGCTAGATTTTGAACTGGGGTGGAGGCTAAACACAGGATCATTTACATGTACAATATGCTGAACTATGGCCCATCAAGAGTCTTTTATAAAAATCGACACTTATATCTACATATCTTGAAAAATTACCCTACTTTCGGCATCAATTAGTCTTTAATACCAGCTGTTCGCTTACTAATTTCCCTGCATTGTGACCATTTCTCACCAAGTTGTTAATTGCCACCTGCTCTGATAAACAACAACGACAATGAAACAAGTTAACAGAACCTCAGACAATCCTGATACACAGTCAATCACAAATAAAATGCTAGTAATTTGGAAAAGTGTTTCCTGATCATTGCTTTATAATGTTCAGACTCTTACTGTGTTCCTAGGGAAATGGAACACCTCAGTCAGCCCATGAATATACAGCAAAATGCAGAAGGACTGGAATAAGCTATATGTCAGGAATGTCCAACCTTGGCAATTTTTAAGGTTGGTGGATTTCAACTCCTGGAATTCCTAGCCAGTCATGGGGTGAAATTCAACCAGTTCTACCTAGTTTGGGTGAACTGGTAGTGCCGGGAGGCTCCGCCCACCGACCTGGACGTCATCATGTTCTGGTTTTGATGCTCTGCGCATGCACGGGAGGTCCTGTGCATCCGTGGAGGTGGAGCGTGCAGGCGCTCACATTTGCAAACCGGTAGCGAAGGTAAGTTGATTTCACCCCTGAACACCCCTGGCATATATATATGGTTCCTTAGATACTTCTGGAATGCAAATCCCTTCAACCCTGACGACTGGCCAGGATGATGAAGGGTGATGGGTATCAAATGTCCTAACGATATCCTAATTCATAATTATCGAGTCAAGTTTTTAATACAAAACCAGTGATTCATTAGGTGCTCCATTAAGCAATATCTGTTTGCAGTCAAGCCTGTGCTTTGTTGGATTTTCTTCTGAACTTTACCCCTGTTCCTTCCCTCCCCTCAGTCTGTGTCGTAGATCACATTCCCCTGTAAGATGCACCCCTCCCAAGCCAGCCAACAATATGCGTGGAATGTACTCCCCCTCCTTTCTACCAAGACAACCCAGGAGTTGACAATGGGAACTATAGTCCAATAATACCTGCCTAGCTCTGAGTTGGCAGTCAATATTTATTGTGAAAAGACACTGACTGGCTGAAGAAGAAACCTTATTTCTTCATCTCTTCCAGGTTCTGTCCCAGAAAAGGAAGTCAGAAAGGAAGTCCACCCCTCTGCAAACTTTCTGTCCTCCATTCACTTTAATTAAAACACCAACACTGAAATGCAAAAGGGAAGAGTCTATTTCCTTAAGGAAATGTAGCATTTAGAGGTGGGCATAAAATAAAAACCATCTCCTTTTTTTTTTTTGATGCCATGTCTGACTAATTCTATGACATTCCCAGGGCCCACAGGCATTTCTGCTGTTTCAAGTCTCCGTTAGACATACATTTATGATTAAGCACAAGTGCTAATGGCCGAGCCAATAGCAAAAGGCTAACAGGCAATTGAGCTAATAATACGAGCAGGTTGATTGATGGAGGAAAAAATGTGGAAATATTACTTATGAAAACAGTGGCATTGCATATTCCAGAAAGAACTCCTGGCTTGTTTTTTTAATAGGGGGTGGCATTTAAACTTGTCATCTTAAACCTTGCAAAGATAAGACTTAGCTTTTCTCAAATCTCAGAAAATACTAAAAAGGGCTGGCAGTTTAGTTTATTGTTTATTGATTAGTAAAATAACAGCAACACCCTAATCCTGTCATTTCTAGAGGCCTGGAAGGGGGGAAGGTTCAACCTTGACTGAGACCATTCACTTCATCTATTTAAAATAAAAAATAAAAAATCAGCTTTTCCCCAAAGGGATCCATTTATTTATTTATTTTGAACTGCTCCGTCCACTTTAGATTTTTTGAAAAATAAACCCACCTGACATTTTGTTTAAAATTCTGGTCCTGTGGCGGATGAATCCCGGCGAACCGAGCTTTTCAAACAGTGAGAAAGTTTTTCTCAGCGGGACTGTAAATCCCCAAAGGAAGAGATTTATAACAGAAATTTTGACAGCATCCTTAACTAGGGAAGTGGCGGTAGGAGCTGTTAATCGCATTAAGTTTAAGATTATAGATGGCAAGGAAGACTTTGGGAACCTGGCTAGCGTGGCTCTGCTTAATTTATAGTGTTCTTGTCCAGGGGAAATCAAATTTCATAGTTGTGACATTTCTATCCACAGTTACTAAATGTTAACTTTGCTGAACAGGCACCTTTGAGAGACAGGTGGAGGGATGCTGCGGAGAGGAGATGGAGATAGACAGCTTCGTTCTGGATGGTGAATGTGATGGATGGGGTACAGGACAACGTCGTTTCATTCAAAGAGTTTCAGGGAGCCAAGATCTTCTGGTGGCAGAGAAGAAGCTCGGTGAAAGCTTTACAGAAAGGGCTTCGGAAGACGAATGGCTGAACGAAGATATTCATGGAAAGGTTCTGCCCGAATGCCATCAGGCAAACCTCTGATGCTCTGGTGGAGCCTGTGGAAATGCTTGGTTTGCATTTCTTTACTGCTGGTTTTAAGGACCGTCATTTTCACTTCCAAAATTGGCTGGGCCAGCCTTCCCCAACGTGAGCATCGTGGACTTCTCAGCGATGGGGAATGGTGGGAATTGAAGATCTCAATCCTGGAGGCATCCATGCCAGGAGAGCTAGGAAGGAGGACTCAGGGCCATGGCACAACCACTAGGTCACGAGGCCCAACAAGGTCTCGTGAAGTCCGGAAGGCAACACTCTCCTTGAGATCCACACAACCCCCCTGTGTGTTGTCCTTCCAGAGAGGTTAAAACAGCCGGGTCTGCTCACAGGCAGTGTTGTGTGACATCCCTACTTTATTGAGTTCTCTGTTGTCAAGGGTTGTGGTTTCCTTCTTGAGGTGACCATTTCATTTCTTGTTCTAAACTCACAATATTCATTTTTATACACTTCAATCCCACCTAACACGAGAGAGAAAGGAGCCTCTAATATCCGAAAGACAAGTGTGTCTGTGTGTGTGTGTAGATAGATAGATAGATAGATAGATAGATAGAGAGAGAGAGAGAGAGAGAGAGAGAGAGAGAGAGAGAGAGAGAGAGAGAGAGAGAGAGAGAGAGAGAGAGATGAGGCCTGGGGGTAGAGTCAAGAGCGGAAGCAGCCTGGAGTCATTACATTCCCACAAATGGTCTAAATCCAACCCCTCTTGAATTCCATTGACTCTTATCTAGTGCCAATTTGCTGCTAACTGCTAGTTGATTAGTTTCTTGTGTATACACTCGTAGTCTTAGCACAACTTCATCTTTGATCTGAATTTTCCATCAAAATTTGATGTTTGATCTGAGCGATTAGCTTCTGGGGCTTCAATAGCAGCAGTGGCTCTTCCATCCCAAGAATCAGCCCACAGATTTCCACTGCTCTCCTCTGCCTTCTGCGCATCTGCATATCTGGCACTGGGCCCAGCTGTTCCTCCTCTTCCTCATCAGCCACCTCCAGACCTGGGGGGCTGTTGACTCTCCAACTGAGGGCTGATGGACGGCTCAGGCTCCATCTGTCTGTCTGTCTGTCTGCCTGTCTCTCTCTCTCTCTGCCAGCTCCATTCCCTCTTCCCCCTGGGAGCTCTCAGGTTGCCTTGATGCTGACCCTGACTCCCACGCTTCCTCCTCCTCCGATTCGGATGCTGGAGGGACCCACGGCCAACAGGCCACAACATGAACACTGACAGAGAGCTATGTTCAGAGGTCTTACCTTTATTACTGATGCTCCAGCTCTTGAAAGTGGGCTATGCATCTGGGCTGCAGCAGCCATGTTGGCGATAGTATTGAGATGGTTCATTTGATTCATGGCCATCGCTACAGAAGCAGGAGGTAGGCCAACCGGAAGGAGAGGATGGGGCATCATCATAAATGGCAGGTCTATCCCTGAAACACGAGAACAGCAGCCCGTAAATAATTTAAAAGCAGTGATTTCCTAGAGTTTTCACCCATAAAAGAGGGTGAAAGTTTAATGGAAGGAGTCAATTGGGACTATAATTAGCTTGAAATGTTTTCTACGTTTTGCAGTTAAAATTTAGCTTCAGGAATAAGAAGAACAAACGATTTGCGTTAATACATAGAAGAAAAATAGGGCAGATTTTTTTAAATTTAAAATAAAAATAGAAATAAACCTTAGGTGGTTACCCCCGTACTGAAATTAGATATAGAATCGAAGGGCACAAATCAATGAAGACACTTCTCTATCTACCAATCTACACCAAAAAAGAATTAATTCTGTTGGGTTTTTTTTTGCTAAAGTATTCTGATGTTTAAAATATACAATAGAAATATCAGCATCATTCAAAAGACTTTTATGATTCCGTTTTAAGATTGATGGCTGGAAAGACTTGACTTCTGGCAAGCAAAGCCGATCGGGAAATGCCTGATTCCCTTTAAAGACCACACGATTCACTTAACAACTGCAATGTGTCCCTTAACAACCACGGCAAAAAGGACTCATTTAAAAGGACTATTCTCCAAGGCACCTGGGGGCAGGACAAGAAGCAATGGGTGGAAACTAATCAAGGAGAGAAGCAACTTAGAAATAAGGAGAAATTTCCTGACAGTTAGAACAATTAATCTCTGGAACAGCTTGCCTCCAGAAGTTGTGAATGCCCCAACCCTGGAAGTCTTTAAAAAGATGTTAGGTAGCCATTTGTCTGAAATGGTATAAGGTTCCTGCCCACACAGGGGGTTGGACTAGAAGACCTCCAAGGTCCCTTCCAACTCTGCTATTGTATTGTATTGTATTGTAACAACGGCCTTGCTTAAAGATGGAAAATTCTACTCTCAATCGTGCTTATAAGTGAAGGACTACTTATTTTTGGAAGACCACGTGACGTCAGAAGAGATGCTGGGAAAATCCTTATATTTATCTCCAGATTTATATTTGCACAATACACCAAGAGCTACGATTGGTTTGGAGTGTTGTGATATCTCTCGTTTCACTCCCTCCATCCAGAGCAACATCAGCTGCTAATGGCAGTCTTTGTCCACTCATTAACTCTTCCCCTGCAGTCTCGTAATCTTTCCTTCTACACCGCGTGGAGTTTTACTGCTCCCAGACACCATCTGTCTGAACGGAGTTGCTCATCTCTTTGCAATCCGATTGACATGCAAACAACATGCAAATGACAAGCAGAATGTAACAACCCTGCCGTTGTTTTAAGGGACAATGTCTCAAAGGTTTTTTTACAAAGGGGGATGGGGTGGGTGGGCTGGGGGGTGTCTGGAGAAGCCGAAAGGAAAGAGAAGAAAATGCATCTGCCTTCTGCAGACCGGGGCAGAATTATTTCCTACTCAATAAACACTCCAAAACACCAACTCAGAAGGCGTCACCATGGCTCTATCAGCAACAACAGCAACAAAATGATAGACAGCAGGTTGGGCAGTAAAATAAAATATTTTTGTGGACTTCGCAGGGACACCAAATGGTTTCTGCTGCATGAGACCAGACCGAAGAGTGCACCGAACAGTTACGAGGAAGTATGTATGTATGTATGTATGTATGTATGCATGCATGCATGCATGCATGGCACAGTGGTTAGAGTGCAGTATTGCAGGCAAACTCTGCCCTCAGCCAGGAGTTTGATCCTGATGGACTCAAAGTTGACTCAGCCTTCCATCCTTCCAAGGTGGGTCAAATGAGGACCCAGATTGTTGGGGACAAGAAGCCGACTCTGTAAACCGCTTAGAGAGAGCTGTAAAAGCACTGTGAAGTGGTACGTAAGTCCAAGCGCTATTGTTATTTATTTGTTTATTAAACTTATATGCTGCCCATCTCACCTGTGATGACTCTAGGCAGTTTGCGCTGGCTCAATAAAAACCCCGTGTAAAACATTAAAACAATTTTTTTTTTAAAAAAAAGAGCCACAATAAGAATAAAGTTAGCTTTTATAATGCAATATGGCTAAAAAATTACGACGGCACTGAAGAAAAGAGGCTTATGACCGTCTTCAGACTTATGACCATTGCAGCATCCCCCTGATCGTGTAATCAAAATTTGGACCCTCGGCAACTGGCTTGTATTTATGACAGTTCAAAGCCACCATTGATGGCGCACCCACAACTTCTGAAGTCCTTCCACTGATCGATTGTTTCCACTGACAGAAAGTTTGATTCTAGGTTAGCTCTGTCTTTGTTAAGTTCCCATTAGCATATTGCACACACAACCCACCCCACTAAATTCCAAATGTTAATGCAGGGAGAGAAGAGAGAAGCTGGAGGAAGATGACTGAAAAACGGGATTGAAATGTTCTGGCTTTTAATGACCTCATTGTCCCACAGAGATTGTGACATCACTGGGGAACTCCCTGTTGAACGCCAACATCTCGACGGGGCCATTAACGCAACATGCTTAACTGGTTCCCGAATGAACCAATTTGTTGGATTAGCACAAGACATTAACCACCAAATACTTCTGAAAGAACCAAATGGGTTGCGTTAACAAAGCATGGTAAGCAAACCCTTTCCCCAAAGTTTAACATGAATCAGTGTTAACCAGGGTAAAGACAGCTACTAAGAAGTTACTCCAAAGATGCTTCAGGCAATCTCAGTAAATCCTGATGTAAACAGACGAATGTCGCACTCCGCAAACCAGGTTCTAAACAAGAAATGGCACCTAAAGAGGGTGTCTTCCTCTGCTTAACGGCAGGGCTGGCCGGCCCCGGGACATTTCTGAACCTGCCAAGATGCGGGAACGTCTGAGTTTGCATACGTACTGTTTGTGAGCAGATGGTTCTGCTGCAGAGGACTAAGTGGGTGAGCGCTCCCCAAATTGGCCTGCCCCGACAGTGCCGCGTGGCTAATCCCGTGATGAGATCCTGTTGGGATCGGCGACTGAAGCTTCTCTTTATCCCACGAGGATTCACTTCCACCTAAAAAACAACAGCAGCACGCAGAACATTAATTGTTCCCCACTTTTAACGATAGCTTGTCAAACCTGCCACAACTTACACCTCTAGAAACATTTGCTTCATTTAATAGCTTACACCTCTAAATAGCTCCATTTGTTGAGAAAGACATAGTTTATTAGAGATTAAGTGTATCGCACTACTGCAAAGCCAGAACTGAGAATCGCGTGCCCAAATCCCCAAGTTTAACTTTTCCCTCCGTTAGCTGTCTCTCGATGCCCACCCTTGTGTAACCAATCAGGTTCAGGCAAGATGTTTTCATAATGGTCACCCCAAGTGTGGTTTGGTATGTGATTCCCTCCTTCTTCTAGCCGGGTGACTTTGAGGCAGCATCTCGAGGAGATACAGCATTTACTTTCGTAAAACACCCCTAAGATCCCCTCGGGGTTGGTGTTCTGTTAAGATACAGCCTGTTGTGCCATACTGTTGTACTGCCTTCTACTGTACAGTGCAGTGAAGTTGTCAGGGTAATGGCTTAACAGTACTCCACAATGGGGCTCCCCTCTGGTATAGGGGAAAACCCAACATTAGAAATTATGTTTGGTCTGGACATTTTCCACCTAGAAATAAATACCTGGACAACGCCAGGTTAGCAGCTAGTAGTAGTAGTAGTGCAGTAGTAGTAGTAGTAACAACAACAACAGCAACAACCGTAATGGGACAGTCATCAACCCTTAGGGGTCAACATTGACCATTTTGGATATGTAGTCTACCTGAATTGGAACATCGACCACTGAGAAATGGAAATCATTGATAAAATAAGGCAATTAATCAGAATAAAACAAACATAAAAAAATCATTACAAATAACCTATATGAGAACAATGTTCATTGAAAACTATTGTTTCAGATATTCTGAGATTACATTCTTCAATGACAACAACACTGCTGTTGGTAGGGCTTTAGAGGCAACGATAGCTCACAATTAGGTGCCATAGCCAAAGGGCCTCTTCATCACAAATCTACATAACCCACTCAATGCAATTATGGGATGTAGAGGAAAGGGCCTTTGGAAGACCATAATTCTTGGACAGGTGTACACGTCGGCAACCTGATTAGAAAGTAAAGAGGAAAAACCAGGGATGGGCTGCTGGGGGTTCGGGAGAACCTCTAGCTAAGATTCTGTGCAGTTCTGAGAACCCCCCAAATCCCACTCCTGGCTGGCCATGCCCACCCCTCCCCTTCCCGGAGTCCCCATGTGGCCCGTTTTGGAAGCAGAAAAGTTCAGGGCCCGTGCAGAGCCTTGGGGAGGCTGAAAAATGGTACTACCATTTTTGGACGTTTCCAGATGTTTGGACGTTTCCAGCATCCAGAGGGCCTCCAGAGCCTGGGGAGGCCGTTGTCGCCATCCTGGAGGCTTAATGAAAGCTTACGGAACCCAGGGAGGGCATAAATGCCCCCTCCCCATGGTGCAAGAGGCAGATGATACCATGCCCACCATGGCCATGCCCACCCAGCCACCGGGCAGAGAAACCCTTGCTAAAATTTTTGAAGGCCACTCCTGGGAAGAACCTCTAAAAGTGAGTCAGTCACAGTCTATAAATTCCAGCCTTGTTCCTTTTTAATAAATCTCAAGATTAGCAAAAGAGGATGAAAAGTGGTTGTGGGCAATTGTCCATGTGCCTGGTCACCATGGGTCCAGCCAAAGGAACAATCTAGATCTACACAGCTATACATGAATCCTATCGTGAGCCGTGGCTTGCAGTTCCTTTCAAGTGCAATTAATTTGCAAAGCTCCTAATTGACTGAAAAGAGCCCGCTGTGTTGTTTACAGCATGGGAATTTCACAAAATCTGCAAATCTCGGAGCAGGGAAGGCAACCCACCAATTGGGGCACGTTTATTTCTCAGCAGAAAACCAGGAAAATCAGTAAGCGCGCGAGTGCTGTGGACATGAAAGCATTTTCTATACATTCGACAATTCAAAACTTTCTTAGCAAATTTTCAACAATCCAGGCAGAGTGTCTAGATTTGGGGTGGGTGAGAGGATGAGAGAGAGGATGAGCTGCAGATAAAATGCAGAGACTCAATCATCTTCTATCATCTAATGCCGTTGGTTGGATACTTTTTCTATTGTGAGGCCTCTGTTGCATGACAAGTTACAATCAGTCATGCTTGGATCCCAGGACAGACTAAACCCTGAATCATGGTTTAGATATCACCAATGAATGATTCTGCAGTGCTGGGATTCAATTTTTTTTACTAAAAAAAATGGGCGTGGCTTGGTGGGCGTGGCAGGTGAAGGTTTCTGCAAAATCCCCATTCCCTCCCGATCAGCTGGGACTCGGGAGACAGAGAATAGATGGTGACGGGGCCAATCAGAGGTGGTATTTACTGGTTCTCTGAACTACTCAAAATTTCCACTACCGGATCTCCAGAAGTGGTCAGAACCTGTTGAATATTACCTGTGGTTCTGCAGTGTACATTAAGCCAAAGAAAAATAAATCTTATTAACGTTTGATGCAACATGTGAATACCAATATCTATGTATTTTATATATTTATATGTGTTAGTTTTATGAGCTGACACACTAACACACATATCTTAAAAAATTACACAATGGAATTCATGGCTTGCTGTCTAGATGGTCTCTGGTGATGAGCCGAAAGTCAGGAAAGGAAACAATATGTCTCCTCCCTTAATTGGGGCCTCTTAACAGGATGTTGTGGAAACAATTACCTATACTATATATTTATACACACACACACACACACACACATAAACTCTTTGTTGACATTCTGATGTTAGCCTATGACCTTTATAAAAGTGGATTTCATTTACAGACTATCCAGCAAGAAAATTCACTCTCTTCCTTCAACCTGGTCAGACTCTTCTCTTGATGTAAAAATAGACAAGAACCAAACATTGCTTAATCTTAACTACACTTTAAACCGGCATTTCTCAACCTGGACAACTTTAGTTTGGCATAGCTTAGCTGGCTAGGAAATTCTGGGCATTGAAGTCCATGCATCTTGGAAAATTGCCAAGATTGATACTACTTGTTTAAGCCCTATGTCGTTTCTCTCTATATATACATACATACAAATCAAATCACTTTTAGGAGATTAATGCACTCAGAAATTAATTTCTCTCTTCCCAGCACTTCTACTCAATAAAATGATTCCATTATTTTGGAAACTGGTAAAAGGAAGGTATGGTTAGCATAGCATAGCTGGCTAGGGAATTCTGGGAACTGAAGTTCGCACATCTTCAAATTGCCAAGGTTGAGATGTCCTGGTTTAAACCCTATCCCATTTTTTTTTTTTTTTTTTGCATATAAATCAAATCACTCTTTGGAGATTTTTACTCTAAGGAATGTCTCTCTCTCTTTTTGTGCCTTCCATTATTTTGCGAAGTGATAAAAGGAAGGTATGGTTGAGAAAGTCTGTCTGGATTATTGACAATGCCAGGAATTCATTAACTAGATTTCCAATTAGAATCCATAATAGTTCATTGACATGTAAGAGACAGTGGCGGGGTGGTGGGGGATGTATCTTAATTGAAGATAACAGCAGAGAAGCATTCTACATTCTTTATGATGAACACTTGGCTAATAAATGTGATTCATGTTATCAAACAGTAAAATCCGAAAGATCAATGACGGAGCCAAAAAAGGGAAATACTCCATCATTTTTATGCCCGCAGCCGAGCTATGAATTATCTTTACTAGTGCAAATGTGTAATTTGCAAAAACGATGAGCTTTGCATAGGCAAAGAAAGATGCGTTGATGCCAAGTTAAATTATATCATATGTTCTAATATAATGTGGCGTAATTGCAGTGGAGTTCAATGGGACGGCCGTATTTGTGTCAGCCAGGCCCATCATAAATTCTGCACATTTTACAAGGATGACCTCAAATCCATATTGACTGAAAGGGGGAGCGATTCAGACCGTGTCTCTAGATATATCTTCTAGAAATGACAGCGTTCCAGAACGTAGAGCTGTAACAGGTCACGACATAGCAAGCAGCTCTGAAAAAGTCAAAGTTAATTTGCTTGGAAACTCGAGTTCTTTAACAGTTTAATCTTGGAATCCTAGTGGACAACCATTTAAATATGAGCCAGCCGTGTGCAGCAGCTGCCAAAAAAGCCAACACAGTTCTAGGCTGCATAAACAGAGGGATAGAATCTAGATCACGTGTAGTGTTAATGCCACTGTATAGTGCCTTGGTAAGGCCACACTTGGAATACTGCATACAGTTTTGGTTGCCACGATGTAGAAAAGACGTGGAGACTCTGGAAAGAGTGCAGAGAAGAGCAACCAAGATGATTAGGGGACTGGAGGCTAAAACATATGAAGAACGGTTGCAGGAACTGGGTATGTCTAGTTTGATGAAGAGAAGGACCAGGGGAGACATGATAGCAGTGTTCCGATATCTCAGAGGGTGCCACAAAGAAGAGGGAGTCAAACTATTCTCCAAAGCACCTGGGGGCAGGACAAGAAGCAATGTGTGGAAGCTAATCAAGGAGAGAAGCAACTTAGAACTAAGGAGAAATTTCCTGACAGTTAGAACAATTAACCTCTGGAACAGCTTGCCTCCAGAAGTTGTGAATGTCCCAACCCTGGAAGTCTTTAAGAAGATGTTAGATAGCCATTTGTCTCAAATGGTATAAGGTTCCTGCCCACGCAGGGGGTTGGACTAGAAGACCTACAAGATCCCTTCCAACTCTGCTATTGTATTGTATTGTATTGTATTAATTCCCATCTATGTTTCCACATGTGGGTGTGGGGGTAGGGACTAACCTTATTTCATTTCAATGCAAAATACTCCCCAAATAAGGACGACAGCAATGGCGAACATTTTTCTGCTTGGGTGCCAAAAAGGCACACCCATAATGCAGTGCCTTTCCCCATGCATGCACGCACACCTGCACTCCCCCCGCCCACGCAGGCCAGTGGTGGGTTGTAGGCGGTACACCACGGTACGGGTGTACCAGAGCCTGCCTGGAGCACCAGACACTGTTCTGGTACGGTGCTCTGGAGGGCCCGCCCACCCTCGCTTCTTACCGTGTTTTAAAGCTGTCGATGCTTCCACGCACACGCATGACACATACAGCGCCTGCGTGACACTCCGCCGAGCAGCTGGAGGGTCACGGAGGCTTGTGGAAGCATCATATGAAGCCAGAACGCAGGAACATAGGATCCCGAACCCACCACTGACGCAGGCCTTACTGAAGCTTCTGGTTCAGCAGCAGCACGATTCTAACCATCTGCCGGTGTGTCCCACCACCAAAGTGGTACCTATTTATCTACTTGCTTATCATATGCTTTCAAACTGCCAAGTGAACCCCAAATAAGGTGTGTTATCACTTTGCTACATGAATAGATAAATGGGAAAAATGCATTCTTCCCTGCGACAATTTTTTCTTTCAATCTCTTCCACTGAAGTTGGCCGCGTCAGAAGCAACTGGGAGCGCTCAAGACATTCATCCGTCTTCGTTTTATTAATATTATTTTTTTCTCGCTTATGAAAACGTTTCTCGGGTGGGCAGAGAGCATAAATATTTCTCCCTGCTCGCAGATTACAAGGCCTTTGGGCAACAGATCCTTCAGCGGTACAACGGGAAGAGAAAAGTCTATATTCAAGCATAATGTCCAAACAAATTATTTACACTTAGATATTTTCCTCCCATCTTTTTATCTTATGCAGCAAATATTTTATACAAATGGCAAGATGACAGCTGGAATCAAAGGAAGAGGCCGAAACGTTAACCCTTTCAGATATGTAGATGATATCTCTTTGCTAGCTGAAAAGAAAGAAGTCTTCGAAGAGTTATATATTTTAAAAAGCTTTTAAAAAACATAATTAAAATATTGGCTGAAATGTGTAAAAAACCCAAACTAAACCTAATTAAAATAATAGAAATTTAAATTTAAAAATTTAAAAATCATACTTTATGCCAGCCCGGCTTGTTGAAAGAGAAAGGTTTTGAGACCGCGGTGGAAGGTGCGTAAGTCAGGGATAGTTCTTAATTCCGGGGGCCATTCGTTCCAGAGGGCAGGTGCTCCCACGAAGAAGGCTCTCCCTCTGGGTGTCGCCAGTCGACATTGTCTAGCCAACGGCACCATGAGGAGCCCCTCTCTATGGGAGCGTACGCGCCGGTGGGAGGCTCTCGGTTTGACAGTTAGTTGGCCAGATTCTTGGGGATTGGGTCTAGGTAACAACAATAAACTCTTCTGGGCTTTGAACTCTACGAACTCTACGAGACCGAGCAGGATAATGGCCCAACATGCAGGACAGCTTTGCCTTATCCCCCTCCGTCTTAATGTCTACCGAAGGTTTAGGAGAAGCACAATGGTGCTAAACGGATTCATGAGCAAGACAAATGTGGAGTTGAAACATTTTGCCTGTCAAGATGAATCAGTTTCCATGGCTAGTAGGGGGGGGGGGGGAGAGAGAGAGAGAGAGAGAGAGAGAGAGAGAGAGAGAGAGAGAGAGAGAGAGAGAGAGAGAGAGAGAGAGAGAGAGAGAGAAGAACAAACATGTTTTTAATCATAATTAACACCAGTACAGGTCCGCATCATTTACTAAACAGTGGATGCAATGTGTAAATTAAGATGATGATCCATATCTGGACTCATTCCAGAGAATGTCTGCATGATAGATGCTGAGGAAGGAAAACAAGGCACTGCATTTCAGACAGCAGAGATGGTACCTATTCTATTTCACAGTATCCTAGAGCTGAAAGGATCCTTTGATACCACCCCCGCTCTGTGCCAGAATCTAAATCTAAGCCTCTCACGTTCTTCTGTTTGAATATTGTTTTCTCCTTTGGTTTCAGATTCATTCTATCTATTTTTATTTTTTATTTTTTAAGGTGAGATGTCTCTAAATGAAATTCACGCTCTCCACTACAACTATCTGCATCTGACATTTGATTTGTGGCTGTACATTTCTGGGGGAGCAAAGAATTAAATTCGCTTGCTGAACATAATAATTTCAGTGATCATCCATTGAAAATTCTCAAAAGCTGGGGTGTGCATGGCAGAGGTGTTATTCAGCAGGTTCTGACCAGTTCTGGAGAACCAGTAGCGGAAGTTTTGAGTAGTTTGGCGAACTGGTAAATACCACCTCTGACTGGCCCCGTCACCATCTAGTATCTGACTCCCAAGTTCCAGCTGATTGGGAGGAAATGGAGATTTTGCAGTATCCCTGGAGTGGGGAGGGAATGGAGATTTTACAGTGACCTTCCCCTGTCACACCCACCAAGCCACACCATACCATGCCCATAGAACCAGTAGTAAAAAAAACTGAATTCCACCACTGGTGCATGCATATATGTGTTACATCTTAGAAATATACAATACAATACAATAGCAGAGTTGGAAGGGACCTTGGAGGTCATCTAGTCCAACTCCCTGCCTAGGCAGGAAACCCTATACCATTTCAGACAAATGGCTATCCAACATCTTCTTGAAGACTTGCCGTGTTGGGGCATTCACAACTTCTGGAGACAAGCTGTCCCACTGATTAATTGTCCTAACTGTCAGGAAATTTCTCCTCAGTTCTAAGTTGCTTCTCTCCTTGATTAGTTTCCACCCATTGCTTCTTGTTCTGCCCTCAGGTGCCTTGGAGAATAGTTTGACTCCCTCTTCTTTGTGGCAACCCCCGAGATATTGGAACACTGCTATCATGTCTCCCCTAATCCTTCTTTTTATTAAACTAGACATACCCAGTTCCTGCAACCGTTCTTCATATGTTTTAGCCTCCAGTCCCCTAATCCTCTTTATTGCTCTTCTCTGCACTCTTTCTAGAGTCTCCACATCTTTTCTACATCGTGGTGACCAAAACTGAATGCAGTATTCCAAGTGTGGCAATGCCTTCCTTCCTTCCTTCCTTCCTTCCTTCCTTCCTTCCTTCCTTCCTTCCTTCCCTCCCTCCCTCCCTTTCCTTCTTCCCTTCCCCTCCTTTTAAAAAAATTCTGTGTACATGACGTTGCTTGCTTTTTTATATTTCATACAGCGAGCAAATCTGAGATTAAATACACCACTAATCAAAGGAAAACTCTCATTTCTGAAGGGGGAATGCAGAAACAGAGGGCTGTATTTCAGAAGTATTGTGACTTTTGCCATCTAGGAGGTCTAGCCGTAATCCTGGGGGTCTCCTTGTCTCCTCCTTAACAGCCCTCTGCCTGATAGCTCTGAGACCAAGAATACTTTTAAAATACCAAGACTGATTTGTTTTTAAGTTGCTGTACTGACATGGTGTTTTTACTGCTGGAAGATGCCCGACTGTTTGAACAGCTGCTTTGCTTTTAGAGATGTTGTAATTCTCGTTTTATTACATTTGTTTTAACTTATTAGTGGCCTCGAGGTTGTTCAAAGGCAAACAACTGCAGTGTATGTGTGAGCAGGCTCCTAAGACCTCATCACACCACCAGCTTCACGTTCCACAAATTTCCTGGAGAACATTGTGGCAGGGGCCTCCACGTACAGGGAGAAGAGCACAGAGGGACGTAATCGATGCCCTTCAGTTGTTTTGGCCTACAACTCTCGCAATCCCATGTCACTGGCCACGTTGGCTTCGGATAGTGGAATTAATGCCCGTAACATCTGGAAGGTACCAAGATGGCTTTAGCTTATTTAGGAACATTGATTCCTGGCGATTATAAACTCTGCCTTTCGAGTTCTACATTTCCAATGGATTTGGCCATTGTAAGCTAACTCTGCGGATACTCATCGTTATAAAACCTTTGCCAGACCTATCCTTGAATACTGCTCACCTGCCTGGAACCCACACCGCACTTTGGACATGAAAACATTAGAGAGGGCCCGGAGGTATTTTACAAGAAGAGGACTCAACTCCTCTGCTCGTAATAAAATTCCATATGCCACCAGGCTTGGAATTTTAGACCTGGATAATCTTGAACTACGCCGTCTACGTTCTGACCTAAGCTTAGTACACAAGATTATCTGCCCTAACGTCCTACTTGTTAATGACTACTTTTACTTCCACTGCAATAGCACAAGGGCTATCAATAGATACAAACTAAATGTAATCAGCTCTAATCTTGATTGCAGGAAAAACGATTTCAGCCATAGAATAGTAAATGTGTGGAACATCCTACCTGATCCTGTTGTTAGTTCCTCTAACCCCCAAACCTTTTACATTAAGCTGTCTACATTACACATTTCTTAAACACCAGCGTGCCTACCATGCCTGTCCTACTGTCCCCATTGATATGTACTCTTTTTTTTATTAGTAACAGAAAAAAGAACATAAATAAGACATTGACAAGACAAAGCAAAACTACACAGATACAACTGGGAGTAACCCACCCCTATATGTACTCTTTTGATGTGTTTATGGCTATGTTTCGCTTATATAGATCCATTTATCTGCGCCGTTTTTTTTCATGTGTTTTTCCTACTCATTTCCTTGTATTTGTTGACAAATTAAAATAAATAAATAACTAAAATAAATAAATTGGTTCCAGGTGGTACAATGAGTACCAGAAAGATTTTCCCCATAAGGAATAATGTAGTGAGTCACAAGGCATCCAACATCGACCAGTTCTAGCTGGTGTGTCAACTACTAAACAAATGATAAGTAGTGGGCAGGAATGGGATTCAGCCGGTTCGGGCAAACCGGTAGTTCCGGTGAGCATTTGGCCCCGCCCCTGTGCTTTCCTGTCCTATATTTCCCTGTTTTTTTTAGCTCAGCTGATTTGTGCGGCATAGCGGATTGCCGCACGTCAGCTGTTTTACCACACTGACATAGAAAGTAAGTTTTGAAGGTTAAAAAGATTGTTTTTTGAATGTGTGCGCAAAGCATGCAGTCACCAAACCAGTTGTTAAACAGGTTGCATCCCATCACTGGTAGCGGGACAAAACCTTTGGCTGAACTGCCTTCAGCACCGAATTCGATGAGTTTCAAAGCAGTTGAATACCAAGGTATTGTCGTACATCCCTCCCGATTGGGAAGCAGAAAGGTCTGGCATGCAGATTTTCAGAAGTCTACGTAGCGTAGACCTTGACTTACAACAGTTTGTTTAGTGAGTGTTTGAAGTTACAATGGTACTGAAAAAAGAACTCGTGGGGAAAAAAAGTGACTTAGGACAGTTTTTTCCCCACACATACAGCGTCCCCAAGGTCACATGATTAAAATTCAGATGCTTGGCAACGCTTGGCAACTGCTTGGCAAGGGGCCTGGCTATTTGCAAGACCGCCTCCTGCTGCCAAATACCTCCCACCGACCAGTTCGCTCCCACAGAGAGGGCCTCCTCAGGGTGCCGTCGGCCAGGCAATGTCGGCTGGTGGCCCCCAGGGGGAGAGCCTTCTCTGTGGAAGCTCCTGCCCTCTGGAATGACCTACCCCCTGGACTAAGGACGATCATGGACCTACGCCTCTTCCGTCGGGCCCTGAAGACCCATTTATTTCGTGTTGCCGGCCTGTCGTAGTTTTTAAATTGATTTTAGCAGGGGGTTTTAATTGGCAGGCCAATCTATTTAATATATCTTAACATTTGTTTTTAGTTTTTGTATTACCTACTTTTACCGTTGGCTTTTACCTGAATCCCGAAAGGGAGAAGGGCGGTATACAAGTTCAATAAATCAGAATCGGAATCTGACGGTAGCGGTGTCCCGGGGCCATGTGATCCCCTTTTACGAACTTCTAACAAGCAAAGTCAAATGGGGAAGCCAGATTTGCTTAACAACCATGTCACTAACAACTTCAGTGATTCACTTAACAGCTCTGGTAAGAAACGTGGTAAAATGGGGCAAAATCCAGGAATTTAGCCACAGGAATGTTGGCTCGTGGTCTTAATTCAAGGACTACCTGTAGACAAATCTAGTATCAATTTGCTTCATCTGCTTTCTCTACTCATCTTGGGTGGGCTTAATATAGAGCAGAGGTTCCCAAACTTGGCAACTTTAAGACTTGTGGACTTCAACTCCTAGAATTCTCCAGCCAGCAGAACCTTTGATATAGAGTATCCTTCAGGAAGTCTTATTCACTATGGCCGGATCATATCAAAAGCAATCTTAACCCAGAGAAGAGGTAGTCCTCGACACACAATTGAGCCCAAGATTTCTGTTGTTAAGTGAGACATTTGTTAACTAAGGTTTGCTCCACTTTACAATCTTCCTTGCCAAATTTGTTAACTGAATCACTGCAGTTGTTAAGTTAGCGACATGATAGTTAAGTGATAGTTAAGTCTTCTTCACTGGAGAAGAGCCTCATGATGGGAGAGATGGAGGGCAAAAGAAGAAGGGGATGACAGAGAAGGAGGTGGCTGGATGGAGTCACCGAAGCAGTCGGTGTGAGCTTAAATGGACTCCGGAGGATGGTGGAGGACAGGAAGGCCTGGAGCAACATTGTCCATGGGGTCATGATTGGTCGAACACCACTTCGCAACTAACAACAAGTTAAGTTAATCTGGCTTCCCCATAGCATCATAAATGTAATGGTTGTAGGTATGAAAAATGGTCACTTTTTTGAGTGCTATTGTAACTTCAAATGGTCACTAAACGAAGTGTTATAAGTCAAGGACTACTGTACTCTGTACAGGTAATCTCAGACTTAATGTATCCCTGAATTTGGACACTGAGAAAAACAGCATCTCCTTCCTATCCTCTCCAGTATGCTGTCACTCACCCAGAGCTATTAATAGCCTTGTCCTTCATAAAGGTGTCGAATCTTCTTTGAAAGATGTCCAGGTTGATGGCTATTTTAAGTCTCGTAGCGGTGAAAGATACATTTTAATGGTTACCCATAAAACGAAACCTAATTCAATAAAGGAAACGACGGGCAAAAGAACGACAACGATCAAACTTTTCAACAAAGGTCTAAAAAAGAAAAATAATGGATTCGGGAAACTTTCAGAAGTGTGTGTGTGTGTGTGTGTGTGTGTGTGTGTGTGTGTGTGTGTGTTGCGGCCTGCCAGCAGAGTCAGACAGAGTTGGACAGTGAGGAGGTTGGGGAGGAACATGGGTCAGTCCTGGGGGGATGAGGAAAGCTCAGACGAGGGCTCTGCATCGGAGGCAGAGAGGGAGTTAGATAGCAGTGAGGCAGAGGAACAGCTGGAGCCTGTTCCCAGTGTGTGCATGTGCAGAGCTGCCAGAAGACAAGAACAACTAAGAAAGCAGGGTCGACTTAGGAGTAAAGCCATACCTTGGAGGTGATTGGCCCCTCCCTTAAGAAACAAAACGGGAGGGAATGGGGAGTGGGCTTTTGCAGGAAACAATTTGTTCCTTCGGTCGTCTCTAGAGGACAGTTCTGTTTGTGATTATAGGAGACTCTGTGCCATGGTTATAATGCCTTGGTAAGACCACACTTGGAATATTGCATCCAATTTTCGGTTGTCATGATATAAAAAAGAAGTGGAAACTCCAGAAAGAGTGCAGAGAAGATCAACAAAGAGGATTAGGGGACTGAAGACTAAAACATATGAAGAACAGTTGCAGGAACTGGGTTGGTCTAGTCTGATGAAAAGAAGGACTAGGGGAGACATGATAGCAAAGGTCCAATATCTCAGGGGTTGCCACAAAGAAGAGGGAGTCAAGCTATTCTCCCAACTACCTGAGGGCAGGACAAGAAGCAATGGATGGAAACTAATCAAGAAAAGAACCAATCTAAAACTAAAGAGACATTTCTTGATAGTGAGAACAATGAATCAGTGGAACAAGTTGCCTCCAGAAGTTGTGGGTGCTCCAACACTGGAAGTTTTAAAGAAGAGACTGGACAACCATTTCTCTGAAATGATATAGGGACTCTCCTGCTTGGAATGAGGGTTGGACTAGAGGACCTCCAAGGTCCCTTCCAACTCTGTTATTCTGTATTCTGACTTTTCAATGAATGATAATAACTGAAAACTAACAGCAACTTACAGTGGTTCCCTAAAGTACATCGGATCATTTGATAGAAGATAATGCGTCCAATTTGAAAAAAGGGGCAAAGTGATTAAAAGCCTTTGAAGAAATTTCTCCAAGAATCTCAGTTGTCATTTAAAATGAAAATATGACCCCTCAATCAAATCAATCAAATTCGGATTTATTAACCGCACCCTCTCCCCACAGGGACCCGGGGCGGTGCACAGGAGAAACTAAAAACAATATAGAATAAATACAAAATACATACTTAAAACATAATTAAACAGTATTACCCGTGCTAAAACTGATTAAGAACCCATTAAAATACATTTGGAATCAATAGACAGAGAGAATTATTCAAGGCCGGCCAGTCGAAAGAAATAGGTCTTCAATTTCGTACGGAAGGAGCGGAGGTCAGTGGTCGTTCTGATATCAGGGGGAAGGTCGTTCCAGAGGGCCGGGCCCGCCACAGAGAGAGCCCTTCCCCTGGGCGTCGCCCGCTGACAAAGTCTAGTGGACGGCACCCGGAGAAGTCCCTCTCTGTGGGAGCGAATCGGTCGTGAGGATGTATGGGGCAGGATCCGATCTCGCAGATAGCTAGGTCCCGAGCCATGGAGCGCTTTGAAGATGATAATTAACACCTTGAAGCGCACCCGGAAGACGACAGGTAGCCAGTGCAGCTCGCGCAAGAGCGGTGTAACGTGGGTAAACCTGGTGGTCCCCATAATTGCTCGCGCGGCTGCATTCTGAACTAACTGAAGCCTCCGGGTGCACCTCAAGGGGAGCCCCATGTAGAGAGAGTTACAGTAGTCCAGTCGGGATGTCACGAGGGCATGAGTGACTGTGCGAAGGGCGTCCCGATCCAATAGGGGGCGCAATTGGCATACCAGGCGAACCTGGTAAAACGCCCTCCTGGCCACGGCTGTCACTTGCTCTTCCATAGACAGCCGGGTATCCAGGAGGACACCCAAATTTGATGATTTGCTTTCTATATTCACCTCACATTTGATGATTTGCTTTCTATATTCACCAGGAGTTGCCAGAGTGTTTATTTATCCTAATCCATACATTTGTCCTCAAAAATAATCCCAGAGCAAACGTAGTTTCTAACGTTGGATTTTCCCCTTGTAGAGTACTGTGAAGCCATGGTGGCTCCACTGCGCGGTACCGTAGAAGCCATTTTACGGCAGTACGGTAGAAGCCATTTTAAGGCACAACAGGCTGTATCTTAACAGAACATACACCCCGAGGGGTGTTAGAGGTGTTTTACCCCTACAGTATTTGTTTCCAGAGAGTAAGTCATCTGCATTCGGTTGAAATTGTTTGAGGCATTCCAGAGTTATGCTAGAACAGACATACACCCACACCCACAGCCCTTTTTATCTAGACAGATTAACAGGACGCAATATTGTACATTCCAAGTAAGCCACAAAAATAACATATTAAAAATGGAGAACTCCAGTGAAGGCCTTCTGCTGGTCTATTTCCAAAAAGTTATCAAGTGGCTCAGCAGATGTAATTACGGCTCGGCTCTGCCAAGCCTTTGAAGTATGCCCATTAATTCAGCAATTCCCAGTCTGTCCATCAGTCAGTCATACTTAAAAAATATGTCCATCACGACTTAGGTGTGGTAATCTGTTGATAATTGTATAATAAATAGATAAGGGGGGGGGGGAGGAGGGAGAAAAGCACCCAAATTTTCTCCAACTTTGTGAAAACTAATCCTAACTTTACGTGAGAAAAAATTAGGGCTGGGCTGGCCGATTAACTTAAATGAACTGTAACACCGCTAAAAACAAAATGTTTAATTTAGATCTTTACTAATGATTTACCTTGCTTAGTATCAGAAGCAGGAATCTGTAAACTTATTTTTTTATTATTATTATTAAATTTATACCCCGCCCTTCTCCAAACGGACCCAAGGCGGCGCACAGGAATTTTAAAATACATACAAAATCAATAAAAAATTTAAAAACCGTATTTAATCGCCGTCCTGTGCTAAAACCAAATTAAAATCCCCCAAAAATTTAAAACTGTCTAAAATAGTCAGTTGCAGAGGTTACGCAAGGCCGGCTAGATGAAAAAAAAAAAAAGTGTCTTAGCCACATGTACCCCAAAACTGTGGGGTACATGTGGCTATCCTGGAAACAACCCCCCCCCCCATTTTTTAATCTTTGCAGACTTCTTTTGCAGACCACGCTGCCAACATTTGTACGGATATCTCCGCCACCTTTTGCCAGAAAGGGACAAAACTGGTATGTTCAGCTTCGTACAATTTTTAACACACATCTAAAAATGTTCCAAAGTGTGCAAAAAAGAAGAAGAAGAAGAAAACAAACAAATTCTTTTTCTCCATTCTGTTATCACATCAGTATCAATTTGGACATCACTACCCAACCTATGTCGGGACGCGGTGGCTCAGTGTCTAAGGTGCTGAATTCGTCAATCAGAAGTTTGGTGATTCGAATCCCTAGCGCTGCGTAACGGAGTGAGCTCCCGTGACTTGTCCCAGCTTCTGCCAACCTAGCAGTTCGAAAGCAGGTAAAAATGCAAGTAGGAAAATAGGGGCCACCTTTGGTGGGAAGGGAACAGTGTTCCGTGCGCCTTCAGTGTTGTATCATGTCAGCCACATGACCATGGAGACGTCTTCGGACAGCGCTGGCTCTTTGGCTTTGAAACAGAGAAGAGCACCGTCCCCTAGAGTCGGGAACAACTAGCACATATGTGCGAAGGAAACTTTTTCACAAGATAGCAGTTATGGGGAAAATGAAGAAAACGGTTTTATCAACAGTACTTTGAACTCCTGGATTCCGGATGAGATACCAACCTAATCACCCTGTAAAGAAATCCATCTTTGTTGTCGCAGTTATGGATAATGTACTTCTTAAGGACTTGTAAGCCACTCATGAAACATGAAACATGATTACACAGGAAGCGACTCGTTCGATTCCTCTCCTTCAGCACATGTGGCAAAACAAACGTGAACATTTTCATATTACACTCACTAATTACCGCAAATTCAGGATCTCAGCATGTTGCTCTTTTTACAAGCCAAGATAATGAACCAAGACTTGTTAGCTTATGAACTTTTATCTTCTTTAGAAAAAGAAAAAACACCCAAGATTTGGGATCTTCACTGTACACTAAGAAAGCCAACTCTGTTTTTGTTGTTAGTTGCAAAGTTGTGTCCGACCCATTGTGACCCTATGGACAATGCTCCTCCAAGCCTTTGGACATTTTTCGACCTGACGGGCTCATCTTCCAGCATCATATCTTTTTGCCTTTTGGTACTATCCATAGGGTCTTCACGGCAAAGAGCAGGGGTGAGGTCCAGCAGGTTCTGACAGGTTCTGGAGAACCAGTAGCGGAAATTTTGAGTAGTTCAGAGAACCGGTAGCAGAAATTTTGAGTAGTTCGGAGAACCAGTAGCAGAAGTTTTTAGTAGTTTGGAGAACCGGCAAATGCCACCTCTGGCTTACCCCAGAGTAGGGTAGGAATGGAGATTTTGAAGTATTTTTCCACTGCCACGTCCACTAAGCCACGCCCACAGAACCAGTAGTAAAAAAAATTGAATTTCACCACTGTACTGGAGTGGGTTGTCATTTCACGTTTGATCAGAGCTCTCTGTTACGTAGTTTTTAATTCTAGTATGAAAACCAAGCTAGGAGGAAACAGGCTCACTGCATTAACACTGCCAATTTACAGCAAGTTAGGAGTCACCAAAAACCTAATTTACTACTCAGTGTGAATTTAGTTACTGTGAAGAGCGTCTGATGGTAGCTGAATGTAGTTGGGCCAGCATTTATTGCATACATGTGCTAGAGAGACTATTCACGCCTGCACAGAGAAGAGACGGGTTAAATAATACATACGCAGCCTTCAGCCTAATTTTATTTATTTATCGAATTTATATAACCACCCATCTCATTGAAGGCTCAATCTGTTCTTATCGGCTGTAAGGGGAAACGGGGGAGGGAAGGAGGGGTATAAGGAAGAAAGGAAATTGAAGAAGAATTTAGAATGAGAAAGGTGGAGAAAGAAGGATGCGAAGAAAAAACCAAATGTCAATTTTTAACCAGCCCAAATGACCACTGGATCCAGGCCAGGGTCTTGCTTGCACATGGAAGTAGCTCTCAGCAGAAAGTTACTCAACCCTCATGTAGAGAACGAGAGTCTAAAAAATATCATTAACTCCAAGAGGCTTCCAAAAATGTCCTCCCAAAAGCAAAAATGCAGGCAGAAGATGGAAAGCAATCAACGTCTCTGATATGGGTGAAGGACATGCTTCAAATCAAGAGATGTGTCCTTCAACCCAAATGCTCTTCAGATAAAGGTCTCCAGCCTACAGAAGATGGAAAGCAATCAATGTCTCTAATATGGGTGAAGGACATGCTCCAAATCAAGAGAGATGTCCTTCAACTCAATGCTCTTCTGATAAAGGCCTCCCAACCTACAAAAGATAGAAAACAATCAATATCTCTAACATGGGTGAAGGACATAGTCCAAATCAAGACAGGTGTCCTTCAACCCAATACTCTTCTGATAAAGGCCTCCCAACCTACAGAAGATGGAAAGCAATCAATATCTCTAATATGGCTCCAAATCATGACAGGTGTCCTTCAGCCCAATGCTCTTCTGATAAAGGCCTCCCAATCTAAAGAACACGGAAAGCAATCAATGTCTCTGATATGGGTGAAGAACATGCTTCAAGACAACAGAGGTGTCCTTCAACCCAATGCCTCTCAACCTACAGCAATGCAGCCTTGGAAACAGTTTTCAAACTTTACCAATTTTGGCTGGTGGCTCCATTGATATTAAGCAAGCTGCACTTTTGATGATCATTTATAAAAATATTGACAGCTTGCCTCCTTCTACCACTAGCCCAGCAACGTGTTTCCAAAACGTTGTGCCCATCTCTCGCGAAGCATCGCCATCTGCCAGGGGTGGCATTTCCTAGCTGTTTACTCTGTCTACCTCCAAGAAGTCATCTGCCACTGTCTAATGCTGCCTGAATAAAGGGGATTAAGACTCGGATGCAACAGAGACTATTGATAATGTGGCATAATTGGTAAGAAATGAAGATAAATGAGGTTGAGGATGGAGAGGCAATTAGTCGAGGCGCCCGTACAGCTGTGTTCTCGGCCTAGCTCCCTTGGCCTTTCCCAATGGCGAGGTACGCGCAAATTAAACATAATGACAAGCACTCACTTCCCCGAGCTCTTCATTTTGGGAAGAAAGTTGATGTTGGTTCTTGACAAGCCCCGGTAATAAAATTACTACTTTCTTAAAGAGCAATACATCACAAGCCCCTCTGCAGAGGAAGGTACGTTATATCATCGACTTCTTTCTTCCTTTTTTTTCAAATAGTTTTATTAATTTATAATACGACATACAAAGAGAATACAAAGGCAAATATTAGGGAAATCAGGAAAAGAACGAGGGAAGTGGATAGTGAGGGAGAGCAAGGGAAAAAGGAAAAAAAAAAAAGGCATCCACTTCCAACTCCTTTGGTGCAGTAAAATAAGGCATTAAGATCTACCCTCAACTTTTAATTTCTTCCTAATAATGCAAACTAGCCATTTCTATAACAACGAATCTGATTGGTAAAACCCCAAAATCAACGGTTCATTTTTTCCCCCCACCTCAAGCACAAAGTCCAGAAGTGGTTTCCAAGTAGAAATAAAGGTATTTATGGGGTTTTTTCTTTAATCAAAACAGTCAATTTAGCCATCTCTGCTAACCCCATCAGTTTTTGCTGTCATTCATCTATTGTGGGGGATCGAGGAGGCTCTTCCATTTCTGTGCATCATTGATTTCTTTCTTAACTTCTTATCACAGTTGGCTTCTAAACTCTATACCAGAATGATGGAAGTCACCGTTTTGTCGCGCGTGTTTTCATATTCACTCCAGAGATTGTATTCAGCAGGTTCTGACCAGTTCTGGAGAACCGGTAGCGGAAATTTTGAGTAGTTCGGAGAACCGGCAAATACCACCTCTGGCTGGCCCCGCCCACATCTATTCTCTGCCTCCCGAGTCCCAACTGATTGGGAGGAAATGGGAGTTTTACAGTATCCTTCCCCTGCCACACCCACAGAACCGGTAGTAAAAAAAGGCCTGCAAAGCACTATGAAGCAGTATATCAGTCTAAGTGCTGTTGCTCTTAGGAGCCCTGCTGGCACAGTGGTTAGAATGCAGTATTGCAGGCTAACTCTACCCACTACCAGCAGTTCAATCCTGACCAGCACAAGGCTGACTCAGCCTTCCATCCTTCCGAGGTGGGTAAAATGAGGACCCAGATAATTGCGGGCAATATGCTGATTCTGTAAACTGCTTAGAAAGTGCTCTAAAGCACTATGGAGCAGTATATAAGTCTAAGTGCTATTGCTATACCCAGGAAATCTAATGCAGGATTTTTGTCCTTATATAAATTTGGTGAGTAGTAAAATCTGAGCTTTGGTGAGTCATTGCCTCCTTATTCTTGCACATTTCCCAGTGTCCCATCACCACATTTCAAAAATGTCTACTTCTGTGTGTGATTACGCTAACGAGTATCATGAGGGTTAATATGACCTTTATTTCATTTATTCTTAGCTTTGAATTCACAGCAACCTCTGAATCATCAGATTTCCACCTTCAGCCCTCTTTCATTTTGTCCTTTCTAAATCATATTTTGTGAACTCAACAAGACAAACCAGGACTACGGGGAACTTGCTTTAAAATTCACTTAACTCTCTTCTGAAAAGCTTATTAAGAATGATTCTTGGCAGATTTCCTTAGCATTTTATGCTGGGTTTTTGTCAACTGCACTGGCTCTCAGCTTATTTCCAGCTCAAAATGTCCTATATTTAATGTCTTCGGACTTCAGCTTCTTCACAGTTTGGGGTCTGAGAACCTGCAGGATTCATAATCTGCCCCCAAACGTGTTTGTCTGGCATCTTGTAGATCTTCCATCATTCAACACCAGTGGTTGGTTGACAAGGAGAAGACCTCTTGATGGTAACACACAGGTTTTGGAATGCACTCTTCCTTACCAGTTAGAATAGAATAAACAGAGTTGGAAGACCTTGGAGGTCTTCTAGTCCAACCCCCTGCTTAGGCAGGAATCTCTATATCATTTTAGACAAATAGTTGTCCAATCTCTTCTTTAAAACTTCCAGTGGTGAGGCATTCACAACTTCTGGAGGCAAGCTGTTCCACTGATTGATTGTTCTAACTGTCAGGAAATTTCTCCTTAGTTCTAAGTTGTTTCTCTCCTTGATTAGTTTCAATCCATTGCTTCTTGTCCTACCCTCAGGTACTTTGGAGAATAGCTTGACTCCCACTTCTTTGTGGCAACCCCTGAGATATTGGAACCTGCTATCATGTCTCCCCTGGTCCTTCGTTTCATTAAACTAGACATACCCAGTTCCTGCAACCATTCATCATATGTTTTAGCCTCCAGTCCCCTAATCATCTTTGCTGCTCTTCTCTGCACTCTTTCTAGAGTCTCCATATCTTTTTTACATCGTGGCGACCAAAACTAGGTGCAGTATTCCAAGTGTGGCCTTACCAAGGCCTTATAAAGTAGAATTAACACTTCCCGTGATCTTGAAGTCGATTGCTTTTAGGTAGAAAATGCTTTTTACACAGCTGTTTATTTCAATATGTTTCACAAGGGATTTACTGTTTTGACAGCAAGGTATGTACCACATGTTTATTGGACCCGTGTCCCTCCTGGCTTGTACTGGCATCCTGGGAGACGACACGAAGCTAGCTCCAGGGCATTGTCAACGCATCTTTGAGTGAGGGGTCCTTGCCTGCCGTCTTGAAAGAGGCGGTAGTAAGGCCCCTCCTCAAGAAGCCGTCCCTGGATCCAGCATTATTAGAGAACTATCGTTCCGTCTCCAACCTCCACTTTCTAGTGAAGGTTGTTGAGAGTGTGGTGGCTCAACAGTTTCCGCGACACTTGGAGGAAGTTGATTATCTAGACCCGCGCCAGTCCGGCTTCCGACCCGGGCACAGCACCGAGACGGCATTGGTCGCGTTGGTTGATGATCTCTGGAGGGCGCGGGATAGAGGATATTCCTCTATCCTAGTCCTATTAGACCTCTCAGCGGCTTTTGATACCATCGACCATGGTATCCTATTGCGCCGACTGGGGGGGTTGGGGCTGGGAGGCACCGTTCTGCGGTGGTTCTCATCCTACCTCTCTGGTCGGTCGCAATATGTGTTGACAGGGGGGCAGAGGTCGGCCTCGAGACCCCTCATATGTGGGGTTCCTCAGGGGTCGGTCCTCTCGCCCCTCCTATTCAACACATATATGAAGCCGCTGGGTGAGATCATCCGTGGTTTTGGGGTGGGATATCATCTGTACGCTGATGACACTCAGTTGTACATATCCACCCCAGACCACCCCAACGATGCCGTCGAGGTTATGTCCCGGTGCTTGGAAGCCGTACGGATCTGGATGGGTGGTAACAAACTCAGGCTCAACCCGTCCAAGACTGAGTGGCTGTGGCTTCCGGCGCCCCGGTTCAGCCAGATTATTCCAACTCTGGCCATTGGGGGCGAAACACTGGCCCCCGTGGAGAGGGCGCGCAATTTGGGTGTCCTCCTGGATTCCCAGCTGTCTATGGAAGATCATGTGTCAGCCGTGGCCAGGGGGGCGTTTCATCAGGTTCGCCTGATGCGCCAATTGCGCCCCTTATTGACCGGGGTGCCTTACGCACAGTCACTCAAGCACTCGTCACCTCTCGACTCGACTACTGTAATGCTCTCTACATGGGGCTCCCCTTGAGGTGCACCCGAAAGCTGCAGCTAGTCCAGAACGCAGCCGCGCGGGTGATTACGGGAGCGCCTAGACACTCCCATATAACACCTATCCTGCACGAGCTGCACTGGCTTCCTGTGGTCTTTCGGGTGCGCTTCAAGGTTTTAACGACCATCTTTAAAGCGCTCCATGGCTCGGGCCTAGTTATATGCGAGACCGCCTCCTGCCCCATACATCCCTCAGACCGATACGCTCCCACAGAGAGGGCCTCCTCAGGGTGCCGTCGGCTGGACAATGCTGACTGGCGACACCCAGGGGGAGAGCCTTCTCTGTGGCGGGCCCAGCCCTCTGGAACGACTTACCCCCTGAACTCCGCACCATCTCCGACCTCCGCCTCTTCCGCAAGTGTCTGAAGACACACCTATTTCATCTAGCCGGCCTAGCGTAACCTCCATACTGACTATTAGATAGTTTTTAAACTTGGGATTTTAATTCGGTTTTTAGCGCAGGGTTTATTTATTAGAATAAGTATTTTAAATTTCATATATTTTATATATTTTGTATGTATTTTAACATCCCTGTGCGCCGCCCTGGGTCCTAACAAGGAGAAGGGCGGGGTATAAATTTAATAAATAAATAAATAAATAAATCCCAGAGCAGAAGTTCAAATCAGAAGGATAAATATTGATTTTAAATGGTTGCTACAATTAAAAAATATATATACAAAACAGAAAATAAAGGCAATAACACCATTCCTTTAGTGACTGTTTGAAGTTAAAACAGCACAGAAAAGAATGACTTATGACCGTTTTTTTCACACTTGCGACCACTGCAGCCTCCTTTTGCTCATGTGATTCAGAATTCAGACATTTGGCCACTTGGCATCCTATTCTACTTGGTTCCAAAGTATGGAATGGGTGGATGTGGGGTTTTTTTTGCTCATCCTTGGCAGCAGAATGGCTCAAGCCCCTTCTAAGTACAGATAGTCCTTGACTTCAAATCATTCCTTGAGTGAAGTTACAATGCCACTGAAAAAAAGTGACTTGTGACCATTTTTCACATGAACATTGAATCATCCCTAGGGTCATGTGAGCAGAAATCAGATGCTTGGCAACTGGCATGAACTTATGACGGTTGCAATGTCCCGGGGGTCATGAGATCCTGTTTTTGCAACCTTCTGACAAGCAAAGTCAATGGGGAAGCCAGAGTGACTTAACAACCGTGTTACTAACTGAACAACTACAGTGGTTCACTTAACAACTGTGGCAAGAAAGGTCATAAATTTGGGGCAAAGCTCGGCTAACAAATGTCCATTGAAATTTAACGATAAACGATAGCAAGAGAAATCTGGGGCTCAATTGTGGTCATATGTTGAGGACTATGTCTACACTAAGTAGAAAACAATAACCAAGACTATCTAATAACAAATTAGGAGTACTATATGCACCAAAACGTAAACTTAAGGGTGCAGGGACCGGATTAGAAAATAAATTCATGGAAAATAGAGCTACGAACCTTTGAAGGAGACGGGATGGTTAATTATTCCCCTATTTGCAATTCCAATGCACAGATATAATTCTGTAACTGATGGCTTAAAATAATGAAGTTGGATTTTCAAGGGGTCTTTTAGAGTTCCAGGTTATTGTGTTGAGGACAACTGCAACTGGAAAGGTTCTTCTCCCTGGCACCGCCCGTGTCAAGGTTAATGAGCTAAAACTAGTTAAATTGATATTAGCAAATTAATGACTTTTTTATAGTACACTGCATGGATTTTAACAAAAAGCTTAATGTGGAATAGTTAGTCTTAATTGAATTAGAAAAGTATCACACACATACAATTAAGCCTACAAAAGCTGGTGGCATTTTAAGGTAATTGCATCCAATTGCATCAAACTGGACTGTTCGGGAACACAATGGGTGCTCTGTCATTGTCACCCAGGTGCCCTGATCTGCTCGGGAGGCAGGAAGTCCAACAGGTGTGCAAACAGGAAGTATCTTTAGCTTATGTCAGAACAGGATATGGCAAACTTTTGAGAGATGGGATGGGAAAGGAGAAATGTGAGGGGAAGGAAGGAAATGAGGAAATGATAGCGACGGGAAGGGAGAAATGTGAGGGGAAGGAAGGAAAATGGAAAGGAAGAGAAGGGAAGGGAGAAAAGTGAGTGGAAGGAAATTGGAAAGGAAGAGAAGGGAAGGGAGAAAAGTGAGTGGAAGAAAAGAAAATTGGAAAGGAAGGGAAAGGAGAAAACTGAGAGGAAGGAAGGAAATTAGGAAACAATAGGGAAGGGAGGGAAGGGAAAGGAGAAAACTGAGAGGAAGGAAGGAAGGAAATTAGAAAACGATAGGGAAGGGAAGGTTGAAAAGACATTAAAAAGAGATTGGGCAGCCATTTGTCCAGAACAATACAGGGTCTTCTGCTTGAACAGGGTATTGGACTATCAGACCCTCAAGGCCCCTTCCAATTCTGTTGTTCTCTATTATCTATATAAATAAAAATGTAACAAGAGTTTGTTCAAAACCGCTAATCTCCAAAAGTACTGCACCGATCGCTTCCAAATTTTCACACAAAGTTCCTTTGAAATACAGCACCAATGATATATATATATATAGATGGTGTAGATGTCAGATCTGTGCCAGGTACATGCAACAGAAATGTAAAAAATTGTTTAAAAGGTAGGTAGATGGATACAGAGAGAGCAGTGGGCCACAGGTATTATATCCTTTATGACATAAAATACTCTAAAGGAGAAATACAGTAGGTAGGTAGGTAGGTAGGTAGGTAGGTAGGTAGGTAGGTAGGTAGGTAGGTAGGTGGCTAGAGAGAGGGAGAAATACAGTAGGTAGGTAGGTAGGTGGATAGAGAGGGAAAGAGAGAAATACGGTTGGTAGGTAGGTAGGTAGGTAGGTAGGTAGGTAGGTAGGTAGGTAGGTAGGTGGAGAGAGAAATACAATAGGTAGGTTACGTTGGGGTTTATACGGTGGTTGTGTGTACGTGTTTGTGTGTGCAGGTGTAGATCTTCAAATATATATATATATATATTTGTAAATTGAAAGCATACTCTAAAAATCTTGAGTTGGTGACTCCAGCTTCCCAGTTTTGCCAGGATCCCTGGATGGATTCGTACCCAGAGCTTTTCAAGAGCCCAGCACCAGCTGAGTCCATCTACATATACATAAAGAAGCAATCAATGAAACAATTAAATGCTCAGATTGTCAGGAAACATCTTGCCTTCCACATAAATCATGGGGTGTTTTTTTTTACATGGCTGCACATGGGTTTGATAAAATCAACTCTGATTAAAATTGGCATTTATGGGGCTCCTGCTGTTGTCAGCTGTATAGCTGGAAGAAAATGTCTTTTGGCTCAGCATGGGCGGGGGGTGCAAAACCAAAAGAAAAATAATGTTTTCCCTCGTTATTGGTTTTGCGTGGGGTTGCTCAGGACGAGAAACCCTTGAAAACATTTGATTCTGAGGAGCGCTTTTCCAAGTTCTCATCAGCTTCCTTCCTTCTCACCTTAACCTGCTAGCTGTTTCTGAAAATAGAGTTCTGGTTCTGAAAATAGAGTAACGTAATGTAATATTGGATTACGTTGCAGTAGCTGGGTATGTCTAGTTTGATGAAGAGAAGGACCAGGGGAGACATGATAGCAGTGTTCCGATATCTCAGAGGGTGCCACAAAGAAGAGGGAGTCAAACTATTCTCTAAGGCACCTGGGGGCAGGACAAGAAGCAATGGGTGGAAACTCATCAAGGAGAGAAGCAACTTAGAACTAAGGAGAAATTTCCTGACAGTGAGAACAATTAACCTCTGGAACAGCTTGCCTCCAGAAGTTGTGAATGCCCCAACCCTAGAAGTCTTTAAGATGTTAGATAGCCATTTGTCTGAAATGGTATAAAGTTCCTGCCCACGCAGGGGGTTGGACTAGAAGACCTACAAGGTCCCTTCCAACTCTGCTATTGTATTGTATTGTATTATTGTATAATATAACGTCTGCAAAAAAACAACCAAGCTCGAAGAGCACCAAGGATCCCACAGTCTTTCTCCTCTTAGTCTTTTTCCTTTCCTTCTCCTCCTCCTCGTTCTCCCACGCCCTTCTAGGACTGATGTTACCTAGGTTGGGTAATGAAGCATCTGCAAGAAAACAACTAAGCTCGGGGAACACCAAGGACCTCTCATTGCCACCTAGACAAAGGTTGAACTGGAAAACACAGCAAAATGTTATATTTAAGTACCTGATCCAGGAGGTGTAAGGTAGACCTCTCAGGGCGCTCTAGGTCGCTAAAATTACAATGCCCGTCACCCAGAGCTCTGTCTGGGTTGCAATTGGTATGTTGGTTGAGGATGATGGGGAAACAGAAATCCAATATTACGATAAGTCACCTTATGGTGAGAAGGCTGTCCTTCTGCAGAAGAAAGGAGGGAGAGAGGAATGGATGGATGAAATGAAGGAAGGGTAGATAGTAAGGAAGGAAGGAAAGGGATGGATGGATGGAGGGCTGGCTGGCTGGCTGGAGGGCTGGCTGGAAGGAAGGGAGATAGGAAGGAAGAAAGGAAGGAAGGAAGGAAGCAAGGGAAGGAAGGATAGAAGGATGGATGGAAGGAAAAGGAGATAGGAAGAAAGGAAGGAAAGAAAGATAGGAAGGAAAGGAAAGAAGGAAGAAAAGGGATGGAGAGAGGGTGGGATGAATGGAAGGAAGGAAGTGAGATAGGAAGAAAGGAAGGAAAGGGAAATAGAAAGAAAAGGAAGGAAGGGGCTAGGGAAACATTAAATTATTATTTTTTCAATTAATGGGTCTCATTAGATTGACATGGATCTTAGAAAATTGCTTTATTTTTTTAAAAAAGGGGATTTCTTTTTTTTTTAAACATGCAAACACCAGCCATGGGAGGAGCCATAAGAAGGAGTTAGAACAAACATGACATTTTCTAAAAATTCCTCCTTCCCAAATTTCCTATCCCACCAAAACCAGCTCTGCTCCGATTTGACACGGAAAAGAAAACGAATAGGCCTGCAAGGCGAAGTCATAAATAACGTTATGGTGAATAGGACTGGATCAGACACAATCCCGCTTCTTTATTTAAAATAAAATCAATCTCTATGTTTTCTGTGGGGTTTTTTTCCTCCAGCCCGCTTCCTGTCAATAGTGTGAAAAATGATATAGATTTCGGAGGGGAGCAGCCTCAGTGTAGCTTCACTCATATTATTATTCCAGTATCATCTGTTACAAAGTAAGACCAATTCCCACATCTAATTACAAACAGGATTTCAGAGTCATTAAACAAAATACATTTCCATTAGTGCTGCTGTAAGAAGAAGGGGAGGGGAAATGAAGATTAGTCCATGCTGAATGTCTCCCCGCCTCCCTTGAAGGCTTTGAAGAGGTGAGACCTCTGAACTTCTACCATAAATTTGTGGGGGGGAAAGGTTCATGAATGTAGACCGTTTCGGAGGCCAAAACAGGAGGAAAGAAAATCAAAGGGACAAAATTGTATTCTGAACATTTCTTTTACCACGAAGGAAACAAAAAGGAGAAAACTATGTTTTCATTTCATTAGCCCTTTTGCCCCACATTCGTTCTTAAGGAGTGATTTGGAAATAAAAATAAAACAAAAATCTGAATGGATACATAAACTAGATTTTCATGATGTTAAACGTGTGGTAAGGCCACACTTGGAATCCTGCATCCAGGTGTGGTCACCACGATGTAAAAAAAGACATTGAGACTCTAGAGAGAGTGCAGAGAAGAGCAGCAAAGAGGATTAGGGGACTGGAGGCTAAAACATGAAGAACAGTTGCAGGAACTGGGTAGGTCTAGTTTAACTAAAAGAAGGACCAAGGGAGACATGATAGCCGTGTTCCAATATCTTAGGGGCTGCCACAAAGAAGAGGGAGTCAAGATATTCTCCAAAGCACCTGAGGGCAGGACGAGAAGCAATGGGTGGAAACTAATCAAGGAGAGAAGCAACTTAGAACTAAGGAGAAATTTCCTGACAGTTAGAACAATTAATCAGTGGAACAACTTGCCTCCAGAAGTTGTGAATGCTCCAACACTGGAGGTTTTTAAGAAGATGTTGGATAATCATTTGTCTGAAATGGTATAGGGTGTTCTGTCTAAGCAGGGGGTTGGACTAGAAAACCTCCAAGGTCCCTTCCAACTTTGTTATTCTATTCTATTCTATTCTATTCTAACACACCACCTCTTCTTCTTCATGATCTGCTCATTAACATGCAAGCCAATTGTTGTTGTTAGTTGCGAAGTCGTGTCTGACCCATCGTGACCCCATGGATGTTCTTCCAGGCCTTCCTGTCCTCTACCATCCTCTGGAGTCCATTTAAGCTCATGCCTACTGCTTCGTTGACTCCATCCAGCCACCTGTCCTCCCCTTCTTCTTTTGCCCTCCATCGTTCCCAGCACGAAGCTCTTCTCCAGAGAGTCCTTCCTTCTCATTAGGTGGCCAAAGTCTTTGAGTTTCTTCTTCAGGATCTGGCCTTCTAAAGAGCAGTCAGGGTGGATCTCCTCTAGGAGTGACAGGTTGGATCGCCTTGTAGTCCAAGGGACTCGCAGGAGTTCTCCAGCACCAGAGTTCAAAGGCCTCCATTCTTTGGTGCTCAGCCTTTCTTATGGTTCAACTTTCAGAGTTATCCATGGCCACTGGGACAACCATCGCCTTGACTGTATGCACTTTTGTTGGCAAGATGATGTCTCTGCTTTTTAATATGCTGACTAGATTCACCATTGCTTTCCTACCCAGGAGAAAGCCTCTTTTGATTTCTTGGCTGCAGTCCCCATCTGCGGTGATCTTGGAGCCCAGGAAAATAAAATCGGTCACTATCTCCGTTTCTTCCACATCTATTTGCCAGGACTTCAGAGGGCTGGATGCCCTGATTGTAGTTTTCTTCCTGTTGAGTTTCAAGCCAACTTTTACACTCTCCTTCTTCACCCGCATCAAGAGGCTCTTTGAGGCAAAGCCAACCGTAGCACGAACAAACTGCTTTTTAGAAGGGGGAAGAAAACCCAACTTCTTTTAACTGAAGACACTAACAGAGCTTGGAAGAGAACTGCTGACCAGGTAATCGCTCGGTCTGCGTAAACAGGGCAGAACATGAAAAGTTACAGGCGTAGGGCAACCCACACACCTCTTCAACTCCGATCCTCCTTCTGCTCCAACCCCACTTCTGCTAACTCGGCAATCCGCTGACAGATTTTCGAGGATTTTCTAAATAATGCATAGGGTTTTCTTTTAGCGTGTCAGTGCTGAAGTATCAATTTTGCCCTGGTGTCATTTGTGATGCTGATTTTCCTTGACAGCATTCCATTAAACCAATGAGTTCCACCCCTCCTGATGCTCCTTTAAATATTCCTTTGAGTGATGTATTTGTGGGTGGGTTTTTTACACACACACACACACACACACACACCAGATTGTGAAGGATGTTTGCATTTACAAGGGGGGAGAGAAAAATAATAATAAAACCCTGCGTGGCAGGTACAGAGTGGGAGGTGGGGAAAATGCTCACACACACACACACACACACACACACACACACACCAACAATAACAACTGATAGAAGCAGAGGTTTATCCACGCAGGGCATAAGCCTTACGTTTAATCTCAGTTTGTTTTGGAAGTCAAGAATAATGAACTAAAGGAAAGTTGCTGTAACAATTAGGAAGCATGACTTGCTCTTTGATTCAAAGAAAAAATGGAATATATTTTAGAGGTACTGATTTGCAGGATGAAAGAAAAGGAGGAGGAGGAGGAGAAGAGGAGAAGGAGGAACAGAAGAGGAGAAGGAGAAAGAGAGGAAGAAAAAGAAGAGAAGAGAAGGAGAAGAAAGAGCCAAGTTCTATTCTATTCTTCTCATTTCATATTCTATTCTATTCTATTTTCTATTCTATTATACTCTATTCTTTCATTATTTTCTATTCTATACTTTCATTCTACTTTCTATTCTATTCATTCATTCTCATTTCTATTCTATTCTTTCATTCTAATAACTATTCTATTCTATTCTTTCATTCTAATATCTATCCTATCCTATTCTATTCATTTTATACTATTCCATCCTATTCCATTCCATTCCATTCATTTCTATTCTATTCATTTCTATTCTATTCTTTCATTCTAGTATCTATTCTAGTCTAGTCTAAAAATGGTCTTGTGTCACTGTTTTCACTGCCGTTGTAACTTGGAACAGTCACTAAACAAACGGTTGTTAAGTCAAGGTGTACCTGTATGTATCTTCTATCCCCCTCTAGTGCAAATGGCCCTAAGGCAAACCCAGGAAGAGGAGGAGGCATTCGCTCTCGTTTTTCAAAAGTCATCCGGCAACTTCTAACTCTTTGCAATTCTGCCCTGAAGTGTGTACGTGTGTAGGTTGTGTGTGTTTGTGCGTTAGCAATATATCTTCAAAAGAATCGAAGAGACCCTGCTCAAAACAAAGGGGAAGGCCTATATTTCTGACGTGACAGCTACAGTTATAATCATTCAAGCGCCTATTTCCGCCCCCCGCCCCCTAAAAAACTCTCCAAAGCCGTAACCTTTCGTGATTAATTATAAAGTTTCAGGAGCAATAGTACACAGACTAATTTCCTAAAACAATAAAAAGGCAGAATTTCTCATTTGGAACTAAATGAAACACGAACAGGTTGTTATTCATGCTGAAATCAAGATGCACGGTCATGTTGCAACCATTAGAGAAGCTATTAAACGCAACCTCGAATCAAAGAAACTGTAGGTCTGTCTCCTTAAAATAAAATGTTTGCCTCGGTGAACGTGGCTTACTGCTTTTGTGTGTGTTTGTGTGTGTTTGTTTGTGTGTCTGTCTGCACACATACTGCGCCTGCTGATTTCAGAAGAACGGACGTTCAAAATTTGATCTTTTTATTTTTGACTTGCCTCACCTTTTTATTCATCTTTAGCCATGATATACACTCATGATGGGGAACCTATGGCACGCGTGGTGGAAGTGGTACGCAGAACCATCTCTCAGGGCAGGCGAGCTTCGCCCATTGCTCTTCCGGGGTCCAGTAAGCCGCCTAGTTGGTCTTCACACATGCAGAACCGTTGGAAACTGGAAGATCGTCTTTCTAGCATGTGCATGCTCACCGGGCGGCTGCTCTTCTGGTTCCCAGCATGTGCATGGGCCACCTGGTCTTTGCCTGCCCATGCGTGCCAGAAACCAAAGACCAGATGGGCGGTGCACATGCGCATGCGCGAAACCAGAAGAGTACCTGCCCGGCGTGCACATGCACACCAGGTGGATCTTTTCAGACTCCTGGCGCGCATGCGTGGTCCCGTTTTGGCACTCAATGTCGAAAAGGTTCACCAACACTGACGTAGACTAATGGGCCGAATACCTTATATATTATCCCCGCACCTCTCAAATCTTGGGTGAGACGTTGTACAACAACTCCGGTTTATTATACAGATGCAGGTGGTCCTTGACATATGACCGGAGTTGAGCCCATTTGTTTTGTTGAGCAAGGCAGTTGCGAAGTGAGTTTTGCCCCATTTTATGACCTTTCTTGCCACAAGTTATTAAGTGAATCACGGCAGTTGATTGCTGCAGCAGAGTTCTCAAGTGAATCTCGTTCCCCCATTGATTTTGCTTATCAAGTCACAGAAGGAGACCAAAGTCAGTAAAATGAGGTCCTAGATCAGGGGTGGGCAAACTTTGCAACTTTAAGTCTGAAGGACTTCAGCTCCCAGACTTCTCCAGCCACCTTTGCGCACCCCTGTCCTAGATTGTTGGGGGGCAACAGGCTGACTCTGTAGACCACTTAGAGAGAGCTGTAAGAGCACTGTAAAGTGGTATATAAGTCGAAGTGCTATTGCTATTGCTATTGATCCCTTCTGGTCTTCCGGAGTGGCTGGGGATGACTAATGCTTCCAATCCTCTAAATTGCATGCAAATGAAGATTATTTTGCATAAGGTGAATGCCTTTACTGCACAATTTTTCCTTCTGACAGAGCCTTCATATTACCATTTTCCAAAATCAAAAGGCATGATTAACATTTAAAAAAGAAAGAAAGAAGGAAAAAAAAGGGGGGGAAACTGTTGCCAAAAAAGGAGAGAGAGAGAGAGAGAGAGAGAGAGAGAGAGAGAGAGAGAGAGAGAGAGAGAGAGAGAGAGAGAGAGAGAGACACAGAAACCTCAGTGGGGCTTGGCAGGGGATCTCCTATGCATGTAGGGGTTTTCCTGCCAATTACAGACGATTTCTTAAAGAGGAGAAAAAAAAAAAGCATAATTCTCGTTGCATTAAGACAATAATGGAAAGTCATCTTCCACTCTGCATTCCCGCAGTGGCTTTAGGTGTCATGTCCTCTCGTTTCCCAATAAAATGATTGTTTTAAAGGGTGCATCTTATCCAAAGCAGCAACAAAGAGAAAATAACCCCCCCCCTTTTTTAATTATCCATGTATTAACTGCAGCTAGGATTGCATTTGCACAACATTGGAAAAGTGAAGAGATTCCTATTGATGAGAAGGTGATAAGGCTATCACCTATATTAGAATGCGCAGGAATGAACAGATTAGCACTAATAATTAAAGAGAAAGAAGAAACTGCACATTAGGTAATATAGGAAGTACTTTATCAATGGTTAGAGGAAAAAAGGGAAATTGGAAATGAGGGAAGAAGACTAAAGAAGAGGAAAAATATGTTAAGATAGAGGTATAAACAAGATGGTAATTGTTAGTCTTATGATGAGGAAGATAATTATGCTTAATGTTATTATCGTATTTTTATTTGAAGATGTTGAGGAAAATGAACAGGTTAATAATGTTTAATTGTCTAATATATTGTAATTTTAAGATTAGAGAATTAATATTAATGTGAATGATGTTGTAAATGCTGAAAGCTGTTGCACAGAGATATTTGTACACGCCGTTTCAGGAAAGATGAAATGTTTTTATGTTGAAAAATAAAAAATAAAAAAACTTTTTATTAAAAAAAAAGAAAAAGAAAAGAAAACCCCTTTTTGTATCTAATACAATCCTTCATAAACTCCAGTCACCTGCTGGAAAAAGCACCTTTGGAATTTCATTTCATTTATTTAATTTATATATAACCATGACCTGGGTGACTGAAAATCTCCATAGACATGCAAACAATTCCCAGTTGAGACTTGTTTTATTTACCTGCATTTGAATTCAGTTCTTCGTTCTCCGACTCGGTCCCATTCTGACTTCCGCTTCCATGGAGGCTATTCATGGCCATAAGCTTAATCTTCTGCAACTTCATTGCTTCAGCCATGGCTGTGAGGCCTGCTTTGCAGAGGCAGAAAGAGAAAGAGAGAAAGAAAAAGAGAAGAACAGAAAAAGGGAAAGGGAGAGAGAAAGGGAATGAGAGAGATTAGAGAGAGTAAGAGTGAAAGAAAAAGAAAGAGAGAGAAAGAGAAAGAGAAAGGAAAAGAGAATGAGAAATACAGATAGTAAAAGAGAAAGAGTGAAAGAAAAAGAAAAAGAGAGAAAGGAAAAAAGAATGAGAAATACAGATAGTGAAAGAAAAAAGAGAGAGAGAGTGAAAGAAAAAGGAAAAAGAGAAAGGAAAAAAGAATGAGATATAGATAGTGAAAGAGAAAGAGTGAAAGAAAAAGAAAGAGAGAAAGAGAAAGGATAGAGAGAGAGAAAGAGAGAAAGAAGAAGAGAGGAACAGAAAGAGAGAAAGAGAATGAGAGAAGAGAGAATGAAAGAGAAAGTACAAGAGATGAAGAGAAAAGGAAAGAGAAAGAGAAAGGGAAAGAGAAAAAGAAAAAGAGAATTAAGATTACATTAACTAATCAGACTACATTCCAAACATTACTAATCTTCCAGTTTTGATCAGATTTCAACATTCATAAAACTATGGATAATTCCACAATTGGTATGAGAATTTGTTAGTGATTCAATTCATGCTATCTGACTTTGCCCATCAGAAATCAGCTGGGATGGTTGTAGAAAACTTTCCAGAAAACTAGAAAGGATCCCTTCACAGATATCTTATATCTGTGTATATTTTTCCTAGGGTTTTTCTTTTTTTGCCAAACAGTTTTACCTAATTTGAGGGTATCGTGTGCTTTTTTCTCTAACATCTGTACTTTTAATACACAAGATCCCCGAAATGGTCAATGTTGACATGATTGTGAACCCTGCTTCGTTATATTTTTTGGAACTGCTACTTTGGTTCTTCTACCTTAAAATGTGAATAAAATATGATCCATTTCTCCTCAATTCCTAACGGAGAGGCTGTCCCACAATCTAAGCTACATAAGAGAAAACACTGCTTCCTTTCTACTTTTTATAAGAGCAAGTTACAACTTTTAAGCTTATATATTGTGTACATAAAGGTGAAGGTTCCCCTTGCACATAAGTGCTAGTCGTTCCTGTCTCTAGGGGGCAGTGCTCATCTCCGTTTCAAAGCCAAAGAGCCAGCGCTGTCCGAAGATGTCTCCGTGGTCATGTGGCCGGCATGACTAAACACCAAAGGTGCACGGAACGCTGTTCCCTTCCCACCAAAGGTGGTTCCTATTTTTCTACTTGCATTTTTACGTGCTTTCGAACTGCTAGGTTGGCAGAAGCTGGGACAAGTAAGAGGAGCTCACTCCATTAAGTGGTGCTAGGGATTCGAACCGCCAAACTGCCGACCTTTCTGATCAACAAGCTCAGCGTCTTAACTGCTGAGCCACCGCATCCCATTGCATAAATACACATAGCGAAAATTTGCATTTTCACAAGGACTATTCCCAAGAGTCTTCAAAAAAAAACCCAGTAAATTTTCAGATTAATAGAGGCTATCCATTATTAATTAATCAGAACAATTAGTGGAAATTAAAACTAATATCAGTTAGATGCATTAATACGATTATTCCCAACAAATGTATGGAGCAAATAACTTAATGGGTGGATTATTAATGATATTAATGATTGAGCAGATGGGTATTAAAGATGTAGCAGATGCTACCTAGAACTGATGGAATTTGTTTAAAACAGTCTTTGAACAACTGGTAAATTATATATTTCTCCCATTGGAAGATATGCCAAATTGATGCTTTCCCATAGAAAGCTATTTTTAAAATTGCCACTAACTTTGCTTTCCAAAGTTTCTATTCTGCAAGAAGACCAGAAAAGTGAAGGCCACTTTGGGTTCAGTTCATTTCAGGGGTGAAATCCAGCAGGTTCTGACAGTTTCTGGAGAACCCGTAGCAGAAATTATGAGTAGTTCAGAGAACCGGCAAATGCCACCTCTGGCTGGCCCCAGAGTACAGTGGGAACGAGGATTTTACAGTATCCTTTCCCCCTGGACTGGGGAGGGAATGGAGATTTATTTATGTAAATGCCGACCCTGGCCAAACCCACCCAGGCCTCCCGAGATGAAACACAACCCTGATGAGACCCTCAATGAAATCAAGTTTGACACCCCTGCCCTAGAGCAGGGGTCCCCAACCTTTGCAACTTTAAATCTGAAGGACTTCAGCTCCCAGGCTTTGCTGGCTGGAGAAGTCTGGGAGCTGAAGTCCTTCAGACTTAAAGTTGCAAAGGTTGGGGACCCCTGCCCTAGAGGTTGTTTTTTTTTTTAACCTGTGGAAGAGGCTTCGGGTATTTTTTCTACCTGTCACAGTCTAAATGTACATTTCTTTTTCATTTCTCCCAGTGAGGTTTTGGAGGGGATGGTTGCTACTGTCTCCTGTGACCTTTTCTTTTTTTTTTAACCTCATTCTGAATTCTTCACGGCCAACCCATGGAAACCGTCCTTTCCCTAGGGAATAAAGGGAAGTGTTGGAGCACTGGTGGGATGAGAGGATGAAGAAAGAGAGGACATTCCCATTGATCTTTTGGCCACTAAGCTAAATGACTCAACCAGGGCTGTTCTTCCATCTGTGAAAAGGTCTGCTTTGAATTGTAATGAATGAAAAGTATCATTAAAACTGAGAGAGAACTGATGGGGGGGGGTGGAGGAAGGAGAGGAATTAGTAGAACTGCTTTGGACATGTGAGAAGAGAAATATAACCATTGGAAAGTTGCAGATAATAGGTCTAGGAGTAAGCTTGCAGGCCTCACTGAACCAAAGTTTTAAACTTATATAACATAATCTCAGGGGTTGCCACAAAGAAGAGGGAGTCAAACCATTTCCAAAGCACCTGAGGGTAGAACAAGAAGCAATGGGTGGAAACTAATCAAGGAGAGAAGCAACTTAGAACTAACGAGAAATTTCCTAACAGTGGGAATGATTAATTAGTGGAACAGCTTGCCTCCAGAAGTTGTGAATGCCCCAACATGGGGAAGTCTTTAAGAAGATGTTGGATAGCCATTTGTCTGAAACGGTATAAGGTTCCTGCCTTGGCAGGGGGTTGGACTAGAAGACCTCCAAGGTCCCTTCCAACTTTGCTATTGTATTGTATTAATTGCAAAATGTATCAAACATATTTGTAATATGCTGACTTGTGTGCTGCATTTTCTGCAAAGCAGGTACTTGTATGGATATATTTAGCACAGGAAGAATGAGAGTGTCGTGGCCCATCCATCCATCCATTATTATTGCAGGCTAATTCTGCTGACTGCCAGCAGTTCGATTCTGTGCGCCCACGGTTGACTCAGCCTTCCATCTTTCTGAGGTCAGTAAAATGAGGACCCAGATTGTTGAGGGGCAGCATGCTGACTCTGTAAACCCCTTAGAGAGGGCTGTACAGCACTGTGAAGCGGTAGATAAGTCTAAGAGCTATTGCAGGCTAACTCTGCCCACAGCCTGGAGTTTGTTCTTGACAAGCTAAAGGTTGACTCGGCCTTCCATCCTTCCAAGGAGGGTCAAATGAGGAGCCAGATTATTGGGGGAAAATAGGCTGACTCTGTAAACCACTTAGTGAGGGCTGTAAAAGCACTGAGAAGCGGTATATAAGTCTAAGCGCTATTGGCCGGTGTGCAGAGATGGCAGCCAAAAACGACGACTATCGGAAAGCTACTCCAGAGGAGGCTTTGACAGGCTCAGCCCACCTTCTTCAGGAGAACATCAGTACCAAACAACACTCTTGCAATAAAGTTATTTCCTTTCCCCGGTCTGTAATTGGTTAGACACAGTCCCCATCGCTCTGCATTAAATTGGAAGCATTTCGGTCCAAACTGCAAATGAGTAAATTAACGAAAGAGGAGCGATGAGTAATCCAATCTGGAAGTATGCATTTAATTAAAATCGAACGCCAAGACCCAGCATTGCCGTACGGTTCCTCATATTAAAACAAAACATTATATTAAATTAACAGACAACAATTTGCAGCGAGCAGCTCTTGGAGCCAAAAAAGGGAATGGGGAAAGCTGACAATTGTACAACCCGTTTGGCTCTGTTATTGTTTCAATCTTAAGTTGTGTCCACTGCTGTGTGAGCCTCAGTTGTGCTCACTGACGGCATCTGAACTCGCTGGAGGCAGGCTCAAATCCATTTGATGCTTCATCAAAGGTTTAATCCATTTGCGGTTTCCAATGGGAGGACAATGAAATCTGGCAACATCAAACGCTAATGTGTGACACCGTATTGAAAACAGGAGCGGGGAAAGATACACCATGTTGCCAAAAGTATTCGTTCACCTGCCTTGACTCGCATATGAACTTACAGTAAGTGACACCCCATTCCTAATCCATAGGGTTCAATAGGGTGTCGGTCCACTGCGCACTGTTCTTGAGCTACTCTGAAGGCCACATGAAGTTTGGAAGTCTGTAGTGATTGACTCTGCAGAACATTGGTGACCTCTTCACACTAGGCAGCTCAGCATCCATTGACCCCGCTCTGTCCATTTACGTGGCCTTCCACTTCGTGGCTGAGTTGCTGTCCTTCCCAAACACTTCCACATTCTTATAATACACCAGACAGTTGACTGTGGAATATTTAGGAGCGAGGAAATTTCACGACTGGATTTGTTGCCCAGGTGGCATCCTATCCCAGTTCCACACTGAGCTCCTGAGAGCGACCCATTCTTTCACAAATGTTTGTAAAAACGGTCTGCATGCCCAGGTCCTTGATTTTATACACCTGTGGCCATGGAAGTGATTGGAACACCTGATTGGTTATTTGGATGGGTGAGCAAATACTTTTGGCAATATAGTGTAGTTCTAAAAGACCTCTTATTTTGACAGAGTTGACCACAAGTTTGGGTGAGGGTTTGCAAGGGAATTTTTTGCCCACCTTGTAAATCATAAACAGAATTAACCAAATTACAGAGTTGGACGGGACCTTGGAGGTCTTCTAGTCCAACCCCCTGCTCAAGCCATTATACCACTCCAGAGAAATGGTTGTGCAATCTCTTCTTAAAAACTCCCAGTGTTAGAGCATTCACAACTTCTGGAGGCAAGTTATCCCACTAATTAACTGCTCTCACAGTCAAGAAAGATCTCCTTAGTTCTAGGTTGATTCTCCCCTTGATTAGTTTCCATCCATTGCTTCTTGTAAGGTGAAACTACTGTTGCCTTCCTTTTTCGCTTCCTTCTGCACTTTTGGACTTTTAAAAAACAACAATGCTTTTAAAAATAGAATAATTTTCATTCACTGCTACTTCAAGCTTCTACCAATTCATACCGGAGGCCTAAGATGGCAGCTCAGATTTCAGGACCTTGGACAGTACAGAGGGGAAAACATCAGAAGATATATAAGAGAAAAGAAGGGTATTGAGGTGTCAGGGTTATAGCACTGTGTCAGATGCTATAATCTACAATCTTAACACAGGCAGGCAGAAGGAAGCAGGAAAGAAAGAGAAAGAGAGAAAGAGAGCAAAAGAGAGACAGAGCAAAAGAGAGAAAGAGAAAGAGAGAGAGAGAAAGAAAGAAAGAAAGAAAGAAAGAAAGAAAGAAAGAAAGAAAGAAAGAAAGAAAGAATTCTAGTAGTTGAAGTCCACAAGTCAAGGTTATAACACTGTCTCAGATGTTATAATCTACAATCTTAACACAGACAGACAGAGGAAGAAGGAAGGAAAGAGAGCAAGAGAAAGAGAGAGAAAGAGAGAAAGAGAAAGAGAGAGCAAAAGAGAGAAAGAGGGCAAAAGAGTGAAAGAAAGAAAGAAAGAAAGAATGAATAAATGAATGAATGAATTCTGGTATTTAAAGTCCACAAGTCAGGGTTATAACACTGTCTCAGATGTTATAATCTACAATCTTAAAACAGACAGACAGAGGAAGAAGGAAAGAGAGCAAGAGAAAGAGAGAGCAAAAGAGAGAAAGAGGGCAAAAGAGTGAAAGAAAGAAAGAAAGAAAGAAAGAAAGAAAGAAAGAAAGAAAGAAAGAAAGAATGAATGAATGAATGAATTCTGGTATTTAAAGTTCACAAGTAAGGGTTGTAGCACTGTCTCAGATGCTATAATCTACAATCTTAAAACAGACAGACAGACAGACAAAACCCTTTGAACCTACACAAACTGTATTCCTAATTGTATATTTTGACAGCTAATCCCTTGCTGCTATTTCAAGAATTAAATTAGTAGAAGTATATTAACGACGTAGAGAAGAAGAATGGGTGAGAGGCCTGAAGACCTACATCACACTGATCAAATAAAACATATTTCGCTGAAAGAAGCCACAACAACCAAAAAGAGAGCATGCTCGGATTGTATTCACACAACTGCACACACGCATAAACACACACACATTCCTCCTTTCCTTTCCAGAGGCCTGTTTCTAATGGTTGATTGATTTCGTGACAACTTTCATTTCCTACAGAGGCTCGGCTATGGAAATGATTTGTCAGGATTGCCAACTTAATACTTTTCATGAGCTCTCCACTCCAGCGACCCGTTCTTTTATTCTGTAGAGTTGAACCCCTGACCCATTGGACGTTTAGGATCACTAGGAAGAATGTGAAACTCCGGAAGGGAAGAAAAAAGGAAGGGGAAAATAGTGGAGGAAGAGAGAGAGAGAGTGGAGGGAAACCAACTGAGCATAAAATCTCAAAAATCGCTTGGTGTTTTATAATATTTCATATAATTGTATTACGCTGACACCATGGCTGTAATGCTTTGCATGTCAAGGAAATCCCAAAAATTTAAATGAAATCTCAATAAATCCCGAGGCAGGGAGGAAGGAAGGAAGGAAGAAAGGAAGGAGAAGAGGGAGAAAGGAAGGCAGGAAAAGAGAGAGGGAGAAAGGAAGGAAGGAGAAGAGGGAGGGAGGAAGGAAGGAGAAGAGGGAGAAAGGAAGGAAGGAAAAGCGAGAGGGAGAAAGGAAGGCAGGAAAAGAGAGAGGGAGAAAGGAAGGAAGGAGAAGAGGGAGAAAGGAAGGAAGGAAGGAAGGAGAAGAGGGAGAAAGGAAGGCAGGAAAAGAGAGAGGGAGAAAGGAAGGAAGGAGAAGAGGGAGGGAGGAAGGAAGGAGAAGAGGGAGAAAGGAAGGAAGGAAAAGAGAGGGAGAAAGGAAGGCAGGAAAAGAGAGAGGGAGAAAGGAAGGAAGGAAAAGCGAGAGGGAGAAAGGAAGGCAGGAAAAGAGAGAGGGAGAAAGGAAGGAAGGAGAAGAGGGAGGAAGGAAGGAGAAGAGGGAGAAAGGAAGGAAGGAAAAGAGAGAGGGAGAAAGGAAGGGAGGAAAAGAGAGAGGAAGGGAGGAAAGAAGGAAGGAAAGAGAGAAAGAGAATGAGAGAGAGAGAGAGAGAGAGAGAGAAAGAATGAATGAATAAATGAAAGAATTCTGGTAGTTGAAGTCCACAAGTCTTCAAGTTACCAAGGTTGGACACCTTTGGTGTAGAGCAGCGGTGTCAAACTCACATCGTCACAGCAGTATCATGTGACATATTGGGACTTTTTTCCGCTTCGCTAAACAGGGCATGGGCGTGGCCGGCATGTGATGCATCCGGTCCATGGGCCAGAAATTTGACAGCCCTGGTGTCGAGGTTCCAGATGAAGCAAAAGGGCTAGGGTTGTGTTTAAAGTTGCCACTCAATGTCAAAGCCCCACACCGAAGAATCAGCAACTTTTCTCCTTTCTGAATTGCAGATTAGAATTTTTCATCTTGCCCCACCCCAAATTCACATCTCACTCTTGCCTAGTGATTCTCCCTGGGTAAACCATCTTTTTGCCTCCAGCCTACAAAGAGACAGAGAAAAATTGCTCCAAAGGAACAAAGAAATTTGGCTTCTGTTGTTATATTCTCAGTTCAGTGAAGCAGGAGGCAGATTGTATGTCATCTTCCTCCTTCTAGGAAATGTTCAAAATAACTAAGAATCAACTTCGGGCAGAACAAATTAAAAGCCAAGCAAAGCAGAGCAAAACTCGAATAGACAACCTCTCTCCTATCCCCTGACCATCTCCTAATATGGAAGTATTTTCACAGGGGATCGATTAGCTAATTCCATACTTCCAAATTAATGATTTTATTGGGCAGGGGGCTTCTTTAGAGCACAGGTGAACAACTTTGTGCCAGAACTACACAAAGCCTGCTAAAGCTTTGGAAAGTTGTGATTAAATTGTTAAATTGTTATTATTTTAACACAGGTTAAATTTATTTAATTTAATTTTAAATTTACCTATTGACTGTATTTATATGTATTTTATCCTTTATTATTCCTGTGCACTGCCCTGAATCCCTACGGGAGAGAGAGCAGTATACAAATAATAATAATAATAATAATAATAATAATAATAATAATAATAATAATAATAATAATAATAATAATAATAATAATAATAATAATAGAGCATGTAAAAAAGAGGGTCCAGCTATTAATTCATAAATGGAAAACAAGCAGGGTCACACCGGTTTTTCCTTCCTCCATATTCAAAATGGAGCTGGGTTTCATTCTTTTAAGGGTTATATTTGGTAATAGGTCCAAACTTACTCCTTGGTAAATTTACGATTAGAGAAAATTAGGGACCTTGGATTATGCTTCAGGTGTGTGTTGAAGTTGGCAATGAGTTGTCTTGTGCAGAAAGCGACCTAGAGGCCAATTCAAACGGGTGTGTATCTCTGTAGGTGTGCATTGTGTACATCAGGGGTCTCCAACCTTTGCAACTTTAAGTCTGAAGGACTCCAACTCCCAGAATTCTCCAGCCAGCTTTCTGGGAGTTGAAGTCCTTCAGACTTAAAGTTGCAAAGGTTGGAGAACCCTGGTGTACATCATACAGACAATCGAGGAAATTTCGCTATGCTTGTTGTCTCTTATCCAAGCTTTAAAAAATAGCGGTAAAATCATTCTTCCACCATTTTCATTGTTTTAATGTTAGAAAATGTAAAATCTTTCCCTTGGCTATTTTTCCTGTAGGTTGGGAGGTTGGTAGCAATTAGTAAGATTACTATTATCACTTGTTGCCCAGAGATTTTTTTTTTTTATAGAAAAGAGACAAATAAATTTGCTTTGAGTTCTTATGCTTCCCATTTTATAATGCCTTGCAAAAGGCACACTTAGAATTCTGCATCCAGTTTTGGTCGGCACGATGTAGAAAAGATGTGGAGACTCTAGAAAGAGTGCAGAGAAGAGCAACAAAGAGGATTAGGGGACTGGAGGCTAAAACATATGAAGAACGGTTGCAGGAACTGGGTGTGTCTAGTTTAATCAAAAGAAGGACTAGGGGAGACATGATAGCAAGTGTTCTAATATCTCAGGGGCTGCCACAAAGAAGAGGGAGTCAAGCTATTCTCCAAAGCACTTGAGGGTAGGACAAAAAGCAATGGGTGGAAACTAATCAAGGAGAAAAGCAACTTAGAACTAAGGAGAAATTTCCTGACAGAACAATTAATCAGTGGGACAACTTGCTTCCAGAAGTTCTGAGTGCTCCAGCCCCAGAAGTTTTTAAGAAGAGACTAGACAATCATTTGTCTGAAATAGTATCTGGTTTCCTGCTTGAGCAGGGGGTTGGAGTAGAAGACCTCCAAGGTCCCTTCCAATTCTTTTACTCAGTTATTCTATGGCTAGAAGATTAGATCAAGCAGATCTCTACCAAATCCTTAAGAGTTTCTGAGTTTCATCCCATCAATTAACCCTAGTTTGAAATAATTCAAAAGAAATGTAGTTCCCATTCTTTGCCCACCTCAGTTGATAGTTCCCTTCTGTTCCGCTAACTCCATTCTATTCCCTTCGTGTCAGTCTCGGTGAAATTTAGGACTCACAGGATCTTAGCCCAACTATTTGATGGCCTCGAAACTGAAGAACCCTTTTTTGGAAGCCCCATGAAACCTGACCCCAGATCTCATCCCTTAGTAGCCATCCAACCTTTTTCCTAATTAAAAAACCAGCAAACTTTGAGCCATGAAGAAGACAAGGGTATCACAACTGAACAGTTTACCTGTTATCAAATTTCAAAGCGGGGGGTTATTTATTTTTTCCCCCCCTAATCAAACGACCAAAAAGGGGACGGGAGGGTTGACCAGCTAACAGGTCTCCAATGACCCGAGGGGAAAAATTCTTGTTCCGTTGAACAGCCTCTGAAGGAGGCTCTCTTTTTCATCTTGTCTTAATCACGCACAAAAAAAGCATTGTCCTGCTTAACCAGAGTTCCATCACATATATTCAAGAATCCTATTTACTTAGATGCGGCTGGAATGTCCCTCACAGGCGTCCGATTGTCTTTGGAAGGAGATTTCTTCAGATTAACCGTTTCCCCCATTCTTTTTTTTTCTTCAAAAGGAGGGGAGGGGAAAGGCAAGGGGGAGGGAACACCCCCCCCCATCCCCACCCCCGCGAGAGGGGGGAAAGATCAAAAAGCTAACTTTAATAGATGTTTGACTAAGGTCAGGCTCCTAGTAAATGGAACAGTGGAGATGAAAGCAGCCAAATATATTTTGGCTTTTGATCTCGGCAAAATCCATTTGGCATTGTTTAGCTTTTCTATATAATGCTTCAATTTGTGAGTGATACCGTGGCCAAAATGAACTGCCTTCCAGTTGATGGTTTGGGGTGGGGAGGGTGGGGGAGGGTTGTTTCCTTTTTGTTTTCGTTTCAAATTAATAGCTTTTGTAAAACTTTAACGTCTACCGCAGGAGGGGGGGGGGAAGTTTAGGGAATAAAAGCGAGCCAACAAAATAAGCGTTTTAAGAATCTCCGTCCAGGAGATCCACAAATGCAATTCTTCTCTCTAAGATGCCAACCAGATCCTGTTCCCATCTAGTGTTAGAGCAGGGGTTCCCAAACTTGGCAACTTTAAGACTTGTGGACTTCAACTCCCATGCTGGCTGGAGAATTCTGGGAGTTGAAGTCCACAAGTCTTGAAGTTGCCAAGTTTGGGAACCCCTGTGTTAGAGGTTATTATACAATACAATAGCAGAGTTGGAAGGGACCTTGGAGGTCATCTAATCCAACCCCCTGCCTAGGCAGGAAGCCCTACACCACTTCAGACAAATGGCTCTCCAACATCTTCTTAAAGACTTCCAGTGTTGGAGCATTCACAACTTCTGGAGGCAACTTCTGTTCCACTGACTAATTGTTCTAACTGTCAGGAAATTTCTCCTCAGTTCTAAGTTGCTTCTCTCCTTGATTAGTTTCCACCCATTGCTTCTTGTTCTGCCCTCAGATGCCTTGGAGAATAGTTTGACTATTATTCATTATCACAGAAATCATCACAGAAATAATGGGAAGAGCATCGTTTTTCCTATCACAAACTTTTGGATTAATGTTTCTACACTTATAGTTTGGGAGGGGGAAAAAACCCCTCCGTTAGAATAGATGTCCAACAGACTTGTTCAATCACTTTGGGAAAAAGTGGATAGAAGATTTTGCTTTTTATATATATATATATAAAAGGAAATTAAAAGTGAAATCAAAATGCATCGGACACTTCCCGCCCATCATTTGAAAACATTGGACTTCAGTGCAACGTACAATTGTTGGGAAGGACCATAGAAAAATGTATTTTAACCCTACTATCCTCCCCGTCTCTTGCAAAAATAATTCCATTTTAAAGGCTTGCCTTGTTGTTACCGAGTTGATTTATCGCTGAAAGAACATCATGAAAGGCACCAGATTTTTTTTAAAAAGAGCTACATGACTACATCAAATGTCACATCCAAATGTGGCTTCAATACACACACACACACACACACACACACACACACATACACACAAACACCACACACACACACAAACACATACACACAGAGAGAGAAAGCTTAAAGCAATTTGCAAACAGCATAATAGGCAAAGAAGGTAAAGCAAGTTGACCATTTTAGGGCTAAATTAAGTCACACTTCCTACACTTTAAGGAGTGTTGTGGTATAACACTATTGGGCATTGCGTTTCTTCTAACAGTAAGCAAAAACGTGTGAATTTAGGTTTTTCACCGCAAAATGTTTCCCATATGTGAAAAAACTAGAATTCACTTTCTCCTGGTGATTGGCCTGAAGTCACCCAGCCAACATTTCTGCCTAAAGCAGGACTAGAATTCACTGTCTCCTGGTAATTGGCTCAGAGTCACCCGGCCAGATTTCATGCCTGAGGCAGGACTAGAATTCACCATCTCCTGGTAACTGGCCTGAAGTCACCCAGATGGCTTTTATGCCTAAAGTGGAACTAAAACTCACAGTCTCCTGCTTTCTAACTTGGTGCCTTAACCACTAGACCTCTATATCACAGAGAGGAGGGGGGTTAATCTATTTTCCAAAGCACCCAAAGGCCAGACAAGGAGTAATGGATGGAAACTGAACAAGGAGAGATTCAACCGGGAAATAAGGAGACATTTTCTGACCGTGAGAACAATCCACCAATGGAACAGACGTTGCCTTCGGAAGTAGTGGGAGCTTCATCACTGGAAGCTTTTAAGATGAGACTACACTGTCATTTGTCAGAAATGGTCTAGGGTCTCCTGCTTGGGTGGGGGTAGGGGGTTGAACTAGATGACCTACAAGGTCCCTTTCCAACTCTGTTAATCTGTTAATCTAAAATGACTAAGGGACTGGAGGCTAAAACATACGATGAACGGTTGCAGGAACTGGACATGGCTGGTCTAGTGAAGAGAAGGAGCAGGGGAGACATGAGAGCAGTCTTCCAAAGTTTGAGGGGCTGCCACGGAGAGGGGGGGGTCAACCTATTTTCCAAAATACCTGAAGGCCAGACAAGGAATAATGGATGGAAACTGATCATGGAGAGATTCAACCTGGAAATAAGGAGGAATTTCCTGACAGTGAGAACAATCAACCCATGGAAGAGAAGTTGCCTTCGGAAGTTGTGGGAGCTTCATCCCTGGAAGCTTTCAAGAAGAGACTGGATTGCCATCTGTCAGACATGGTGTAGGGTCTCCTGCTTGGGTGAGGGGCTGGACTAGATGACCTACAAGGTCCCTTCCAATTCTGTTGGTCTGATTATTCTCATATCTTCTTCAGTGGGAAGCATCAGGGAGCCATAACCAAGCCACAGAACCAAGACTGGGGAAGGAGCGCTCCATAGGCTATGAAAACCTTCTCATCACAGAAATCTGACATGATTTCACCTGTTCTACAGCCTGCCCCAATGCAGCCATGAAAGCAGGCAAGGAAAGTTGCAAGCTTAGCATTTTTTTTAAACCTCCTAAACGTAGAGGATAACGCAATATGGAAATATGCAAAACAATGTTTTATGAATTAGGTTATTAGTATGAAAATCAAAGGGCATTCCCCATCTGCTGGAGCAGGGCCATGTGACTGATTTATGCTGTGGAGGCTGAATTATTGATACAAATGCTTATATATTATATTTTATACGGGGTGTCATGGGATAGCACCATCTGGCACGGAGGCATCAACATGTGCACCTTGGACTGAATAAACACAGCAGCCAGATACCACAGCACATCACACTGAGGTGGGGCTTTGTTAACTGAGGTTGCTTGCTAAAGTTTTCAAAAGCTGACAAAGCAAGGCACCTGCTTAAGATGTTGTTAGTTGCGAAGTCGTGTCCGACCCATTGCGACCCCATGGACAATGTTCCTCCAGGCCTTCTTGTCCTCTACCATCCTCTGGAGTCCATTTAAGATCATGCTTAGTGCTTCAGTGACTCCATCCAGCCACCTCATTCTCTGTCGCCCCTTTCTTCTTTTGCCCTCCATCGTTCCCAGCATGAGTTTCTTCTTCAGGGAGTCCTTCCTTCTCATTAGGTGGCCAAAGTACTTGAGTTTCCTCTTCAGGATCTGGCCTTCTAAAGAGCAGTCAGGGTAGATCTCCTCTAGGACTGACTGGTTCGGTCGCCTTGGAGTCCAAGGGACTCGCAGGAGTCTTCTCCAGTTCAAAGGCCTCAATTCTTTGACACTCAGCCTTCTTTATGGTCCAACTTTCACAGTCGTACATTGCAACTGGAAAAACCATAGACTTGACTATACACACTTTGGTTGGCAGGTTGATGTCTCTGCTTTTTAGTATGCTGCTTAAGATAGGTGAGTCAAATGCTAGTGTATCTTAAATAGGCTAGCACTTAATTAGCCTCCTAGCAGTTTGAAAACATGCAAACGCGAGTAGATTAATAGGCACCACTTCAGTGGGAAAGAAACAGCGTTTCATGCACCTTTGGTGTATAGCCATGCTGGCCAAATGACAACGGAAATTGTCTGCCCTGAGTCCCTTTTGGATGATAGGGCGGTATAAAAATCCGATTAAAGTAAAAGTAAAGTCTTTGGACAAGGCTGGCTCTCTCAGCACAGTGCCCTAGAGTCGGACGCAACCGGCAAGGAAGCCTTCCCCTTTAGTTAAGTGCCAAATGTTGTCAGGAAAGGGTGTGTTCCTGGCTGTTGTTCTTGAAGGATCAAAAAATGTTCTTGAAGGATCAAAGGATGCGCTTCAAGGTATTAGTAACCACCTTTAAAGCGCTCCATGGCAAGGGACCTGGTTACCTGCAAGACCGCCTCCTGCTGCCAAATACCTCCCACCGACCAGTCCGCTCCCACAGAGAGGGCTTCCTCAGGGTGCCGTTGGCCAGACAATGCCGGCTGGCGACCCCCAGGGGGAAAGCCTTCTCTGTGGCAGCTCCCGCCCTCTGGAATGACCTACCCCCTGGACTACGGACGATCTCGGACCTACATCTCTTCCGTCGGGCCCTGAAGATGCATTTATTCTGTGCTGGTGGCCTGTCGTAGTTTTAAAGGGATTTTAAAGTAATTTTAGCATGGGATTTTAAATATGTAGGCCATTTTATATAATATTTTTTAATATATTCCTTTTAGATTTTGTATCACCTATTTTACTGTGGCTGTACACCGCCCTGAGTCCCGAAAGGGAGAAGGGCGGTATACAAATCAAATAAAATTAAACTAAACATCCCTGAAGTTGAAGAAAGTGGTAGAGCAACCAATCTTGCCTGCAAAGTTGGAAGCTGCAAGCTACGTACAACAGGACTTCTATTAACCTGGAGAAGGATGGAAGTTGTACCCCAACTTCTCAGGGGAGAGGTGGGCAAGACAAGAGACTGTGCTGGCCTGAACTGGATGGGAAGAGAGGAAAAGATTCAGGTAGCCACACCCGAGTATCTCTAAGGATGGATCTATGAAGTTACAAGCTTAATAACTTTAGTCTGGCAAGATTCTGTCTATTAGGTGTGAGCGAATAAAATCCTGCATGCAGTTGGAGTCACAGTGTTGTCTTTACAGGTAGTTCTTGACTTACAACCACAATTGATCCCAAAATATATGTGGCTAAGTGAGATGCACGTCAAGTGAATTTTGCCCCATTTTATGACCTTTCTTGCCACAGTTGTTAAGTGAATCACTGCAGTTGTTCAGTTAGTAACACGATTGTTAAGTGAATCTGGCTTCCTCGTTGACTTCTTCACCAAAAGATGGTCACATGACCCTGAGATGTTGCCACTGTCATAAATGTGAGTCAATGGCCAAGTGACCAATATTGATTGTAAGTGTGAAAAATGATCAGTCAATTTTTTAGTGCCTTTGAAGTGTAACTTTGAACAGTCACTAAAAGGACTGTTGTAATTCGGGGAACAACCCCTATTAAAGGCAAAAGGAGAAGGGGATGGCAGAAGATGAAATGATTAGGTCGCGCCATCGTAAAGAACACGAATTTGGGCAAACTCCAGGAGACAGAGGTGGGCTGCCATGCCATGGTCCATGGGATTGTGGAAAAGTCGGACATGGTTTAGCGACCGAACACCAACAACAAAGTGTCGGTTTGGGGTTTAGGCCTGGCAGTTTCTGTCCTAGCACGACCCTACAAAACCCCCACTAAGCCTTTGGGGCAAAGGCCCCAGAAATAACATTTTTCCTGCATTGTTAACATTTCGTTCCATCAGTATCCTTCTGTTGGTGTTTCCTCCAGACAGAGGAGAGGCGGGGGGAAGAAGGGAGGGGAGGGAGGAAGGAGAGGGGAGAGGGGAGAGAGAGAGAGAGAGAGGAGAGGTGGGGAGGGAGGAAAGGAGGAAGGAGAGGAAGAGTAAGTGAGGAGAGGAGAGAGAGAGAGAGGAAAGACAGAGGGGAGGGAGGGAGGAGAGAAGTGGGGAGGGAGGAAAGGAGGAAGGTCAGGAGAGAGATAGAGGAGAGGAAAGGAGAGGAGAGAGGGGAGAGAAGAGAGGGGAAAGAGAGAGAGAGGTAAGAGAAAGGAGAGGAGAGGAAGGAAGGTGAGGAGAGAGATAGAGGAGAGGGAGGTAAGAGAAAGGAGAGGAGAAGGAGGAAGGAGAGGAGAGGAGAGGGGTAGAGGAAGGGAGGAAGGTGAGGAGAGTGATAGAAGAGAGGGAGGGGAGAGAAGGGAGGGGAAAGAGAGAGGGAGGAAAGAGAAAGGAGAGGAGAAGGAGGAAGGAGAGGAGAGAGATAGAGGAGAGGAAAGGAGAGGAGGGAAAGAGGAGAGAGAGACAGAGAGAGAGATTTTTTAAAAAGCATTTTAATCTCTTTTTTTTAAAGCAATTACTTTTTCTCCTTCTGGGTCTCCTTTTGCTTTTCCTGCTCATATTTTATGTATTTCTTTTCAGAGCCTGGCTTGGGAGAAGGCAAAAGAGGCCTCGCTCTTTAAGCGAAATCTCTTTTGACATTCAGGGCTGCTGTTCTAAGCAGGTTCCTCTAAGTAGGGAAGCTAAAAGCCCTGAATCAGGATAATGCAATTATCTTTTTATTGGCTCGATGAGAGTTTGAATTTTATTTACAAAACAACAACAAAAAATCAAAATCAAATCAAATCAAACATAGCTACGATCTTGCAACTTACTTGGGAATAAACTGGATGACTTAAAAAAAAAAAGATACCGTTTATTCCAAAGAAAGTTGAAAAGATTATAGCTTTCTTTGATTTTATTACACTGTCTGCCTAACAGGTTCAGAGCAATGTTGAAAGACCCTGTGGTCTCTTTGCAGGAAATTCTTGATTTATGACCACAAGTGAGATTGGAACTTCTGTCTTCTGGTGCTAAGTGATGCAGTCATTAAGTGAGCCCTGCCCACTTTTTTTTTTTGCCATGGTCATTAAACGAATCCAGTTTCCCCAAATGACTTTATTTATTGGAAGCCCATTCTGACTGAGGCTTCCCAAGAGCCTGAAGGAAACTCCTGGTCCCGACAAAAAACCCTTTTATTAATTGACTGTTAAGGGAGAATTCTGTTAAGGGAGAATTCTGCTCATTCACATCCAGAAAAGTCTTTCAAGGGAGGATTTACAGTCACAGACCTCATCTGGCTTGGGAAGCTGCCAGGCCGAGATCTGCAGAACTTGGCAAGGAGTCTCGGAGAGTCAGGAACCAATTAAGCGAACAAACGGTCTCCTGCAAACTCCACTCCCCTTTCGCTCCTCTTTTATTTCCATTCATCGTCCACCTGTGGCCTTACTCCTACGTCGACCTCTGTTCTTTAGCTTTTCCCTTTGTCTGGCAACTCTGCCATGCACACACTGGGAACAGGCTCCAGCTGCTCGTCTGCCTCACTGATGTCTGACTCTGAAGTCAGCTGATAACTGGCTTACGGCCCTGGCCCTCTCTCTGCCTCCGACACAGAGCCCTCATCAGAGCCTTCCGCAGACTCCAGGACTGGCCCATGTTACCCGCCAACCTTCTCACTGTCCAAATCTGCTGCTAGCTCTGCTGGCCACTGGCAGGCCACAAAGTCAGAAATAGGGATTGCATGACTGCCAACACTGTCGCAAGTACAGGCAATAGCCAAACTCCTGAACTTTGATTGTGCGATTTAGTGATGCAGCAATAGTTTTAAAAACAAGGACCAATTGCAAGCCACTTTCTTCGAGAGTTTTGCATGGTTGTTTAAAATCCAGACTCAGGGTGAAAAATCACAGCCAAGTACAATCCTGTACGTAAAGTTACCCAAAAGATTTCCTTTGAGTAAGGAAGCCCAAGCTGTTTAAGGGACGTGAAAAGGAAAAGGAAAACATGTGTCCATTTAGTGTGAGAGAGAGAACGTAAATACAATCTTAGAGGAAGTCTGAAAGGAAGGCGCGTTGATTCATTACTTTAGCTCATTATTTGAAAACATGGATTATTCTTATGCTCATCATGCATAAAAGGAACCCGGGAGAGAATGCAATGCAATCATTTGTAGTATAAACACACTATCCGGATTCCCTTTGCACATCTGCCTTGCACCTGGTGGTGCAAATTTTAAGGAATGCACCATCTTGATGCTACAGAACCCTTCTCTCTCTCTCTCTCTCTCTCTCTCTCTCTCTCTCTCTGTGTGTGTGTGTGTGTATAGGTATATGCATATGCATATGTATTTACACGCACACATTCACATATGCTGAAGGAGCTATTTCTATCTCTATCTTCATCTCCATTATCTATCTCAATGATCTATCTTTATCTTTATCTCTCTATCTATCTATCTATCTATCTATCTATCTATCTATCTCAATATCTATCTACAGTATCTACCTATCTACATACCTATCTAGATACCTATGTATCTATCAATCATCTATCAATCTATTTATCTATCTCTATATCTATCTGTCTGTCTATCTACCTATCTATCTACCTACCTACCTTTATATTTCTATCTATCTATTTCTCTCTCTCTCTCTCTCTCTCTCTATCATCTATCTACAGTAACTATCTATCTATCTATCATCTATCTATCATCTACCTACCTACCTACCTACCTACCTACCTACCTATCTATCTATCTAAATACCTACCTACCTACCTACCTACCTATGTATTATCTATCTATCTATGTATCATCTATCTATCAATTATCTACCTACCTACCTATCATCTATCTATCTATCTATCTATCTATCTATCTATCTATCTATCTATCTATCTATCTATCTATCTAAATACCTACCTACCTACCTATGTATTATCTATCAATCATCTCTCTCTTTCTCTCTACACACGCACGCACGCACACGCACGCACACACACACACACACACACACACACACACAGTATATATAAATAATCACCCAGCAGACAGATGACAGAGAAGTCAACTTCACCATTGATTAGGAATGCGTGCAGATGTGAGATTATTTGCAAAGGTCATATAAGCAATTCTGAGACCTCAACGAGGGAAAGGGGCAGACTTCAAATAGAATTAATTCAAATACTCCTCGGACCGGGAGGCCTGTATTTAGTCTACTGAACAATCTCTGCAAATATTGATCGCCAAGTTCAACTGGATGATAAGGAGGAAATGCAGCCCTGCCTTTCTTTTTCCGTTACCTTGAGAGCGTCGGCTAATCAAACTCTGATGGTGGCTCTTAATATATAATCTTGAAATACGTTATGCCTCTCCATACGACTGGCTGTATTGGAACAAAATCCATATGGGGCCGTTTTAAATTTAAATTGTATTCTTTTGCAAATGGCCACCTCTTATTGAATAGCCTGGATTGGGTACCCTCTCTTTAAATGGTGCACTGTGGGCTACACTCTCAAAAGGAATGGGAGAGAACAAGGCAAAACATTAAACTTGATTTACGTTTAATTAAAATTAAATATAGTTCGTATGGTTTGCCTGCAGTCATGTCTTTAATTATTTCTCTCCCCGCTACCAAGTTAAACGCTACAAAATGTTAACCACCTTTGAAGAACTTTTGGGCCAAATCACGTCGCAATCAGAGCTTTCAGAAGTGAAATGTGATCTCCCTTCCCCCCCCCCCCCCGATCAAGATGTAGTAATTATTTTAGGGGACCCCTTTTCTACTCCTATTAGTAACAAAAGCACAATGTATGCTGTAGTCTGTAAAAACCCTTTTTTCTAAGGATGATCGTACGGTCATCTTTACCTACAATTCCACCCATCTTCGTTAGATGTAGTATAGGACAGGGGTGTCAAACTCGGTTTCATGGAGGGCCGCGTGAGGGTTGTGTTTGATCTCAGGGGGGCGTGGCCAGGTTGTGCGTGGCCACTTCGACATCACTCGTGTCGGGCCACCTGCCATGGCCCGAGCGCTCTACCAGCGAAAATGAGTTCCCAAACTCCATTTTTGGCTGCCACAACCTCCTGCAACTGTCTGCCAGCTTGGGAGGACTGCATGCTCCATTTTCGCTGACAGAACACCGCAGGTTAGTCCTTCGTTGTTTCCAGGGCGCTCCTGTGGGCCAGATCTAAGAACCACGCAGGCCGGATCCGGCCCCTGGGCCTTGAGTTTGACACCCCTGGTCTAGGACGTAGCAATAGCAGTTAGCAATAGCAATAGCACTTAGACTTACATACAGCTTCACAGTGCTTTGCAGTCCTCTCTAAGCGGTTTACAGAATCAGCCTCTTGCCCCTCAACAATCTGGGTCCTCATTTGACCAACCTCAGGAGGATGGACAGCTGAATCAACCTTGAGCCAGTCAGGATCGAACTGTTGCAATGGGCAGAGTTATCCTGCAATTCTGTATTCTATCCACTGGGAAGGAGGGAGGGAGGGAGGGAGGGAGGGAGGGAGGGAAGGAAGGAGGGAGGGAAGGAAGGAAGGAAGGAAGGAAGGAAGGAAGGAAGGAAGGAAGGAAGGAAGGAAGGAAGGAAGGAAGGAAGGAAGGAAGGAAGGAAGGAAGGGCAATAGCAATAGCACTCAGACTTACATACTGCTTCACAGCACTTGGAAGGATGGAAGGCTGAGTCAACCTTCAGCCTGGTGGGATTCGAACTGCCAAATTGCAGGCAGCCAGCAGTACTGCAGTCTTAACTACTGCGGCACCGTGGCTCTTATCATTGCAGTAGGGACATATTGTCCAAGAGATAGTTATGGAAACTTGCCAAAAAAAGCACAATCTACCTCATCTCCATCCAAGGAAACAAATACAGGTAACCCTTGACTTACGGTCATAGTGTCCATCATTAAGTAAGGTGTTTGTTAAGTGAGCAGCACCTGATTTTATGACTTTTGCCAGGGTTGTTGAAGGCAATTGTAAATTGTTAAAGCGATTGAAAAGCACTGAAGAGAATCTCGATTCTACCATTGACTTTTATTGGAGGGGAACCGGCTTGGAAGCTCGCCAATGGGGATCGCATGACTGTGGGACAGTGAAATTGCCATACACAGATGCGAGTTGCCAAGTACCCAATGTTGTGGCCCGCCAGCAACCAGTGGAGCTGGCAGCAGAGTCGGACAGTGAGGAGGTTGGGGAGGAACATGGGTCAGTCCTGGGGGGTTGAGGAAAGCTCAGACGAGGGCTCTGCATCGGAGGCAGAGAGGGAGTTAGACAACAGTGGGGCAGAAGAAGAGCTGGAGCCTGTTCCCAGTGTGTGTATGCCTAGAGCTTCCAGAAAACAAAAACAACTAAGAAAGCAGGGTCAACTTAGGAGTAAAGCCACACCTTGGAGGTGATTGGCACCTCCTAAAGGAAACAAAAGCGGAACGAACGGGGAGGGGTTTTTTGCAGGAAACAATTCGTTCCTTTGGTCATTTCGAAAGAGGAAAGTTCTGTAAGAGACTCTGTACCAAGTGTTGCCTTGCCCTGCATTTGGAAACTAGTTATCTGGCAGCGCTCTAAGCGAGATAAGGTTCGTGTTGATAAACATTCCTCTGAAAGACTGTTTGCCAAGCCTTTCGGACTGTGAATGAAAGGAATTCGCAGTCGTGTAAATAAGAGAGGTTTTTGACGAGACCAAGACTTTGCTTCATGCTTTTTAAGGAAGCCTAGGTCAGAACACCCAATCCCAGGGTTGTGGGATGGTGCAGTGGTCGTTAAGTACGAGAAAAATGACTTTAAGTCCTTTTTTTTTCTTCCAGTAACTGCAAACGGTTGCAAAGTCTACAACTACCTGTAGGAATGAAGAGGTTTATTTTGGTTTGGCTGTACTGCCCCCAAGTACATGCATCACGTGGAACTTCTATTGGAAACAGGCTACGAGATTCAGCTCTTTGGCAATTTCGCTTCCTTTATTTTCCGTAATGTTAAAAGCAATTCGACATCAAACCGAGGCCCGAATGGCTTGGCAAATCCTGCCTCAATCAAAGCCCTTGTTTAATTTATAAGACATCTTCTCAGCCGGTGCATTTGAAAGCAATTAGCAGTTTCTTTTAATCTATGCAATTTTTTTTAAAAAAGAAAGTTAGAAAGGCAGTTATTTCATTTGAAAATCTATGTGAGAGGGAGCAAAAATTGTTCCCAGGTTCCAGGGTGTATTTTTTAAATTTGTTTATTTTATGATGATGATGATGATTGCTTTGCAGGCCTGATGTCAGAAACTTTTGAAGGTGTTCTCTGCGGAGACGAGATTATTTGCAGTGAAAAACCTTGACTGTTACTAATCAAGACATTCTGTAGTTGGAGGAGGAGGAGAAGGAGGGAGAGGAGAAGGAGTAAGAGGAAGAGGAGGAGGAGAGGAGGAGGAGGAGAGGAGGAGGAAGAGGAGAGGAGGAGGAGTGAAGAAAGGAGGAAGAGGAGGAGGAGAAGAAAGAGGAGGAGAGGAGGAAGAAGAGGAAGGGAGGAGGAGGAGGAAGGAGGAGGGGAGGAAGAGGAGGAGGAGAAGAGAAGGAGGAGGAAGAGGAGAAGGAGGAAGAGGAGGAGGAAGAGGAGGAAGGAGGAGGAGGAGGGGAGGAGGAAGAGGAGAGGAAGACAGAGAATACAGGTAGTCCTCAACTTACAACAGATACTTTAGTGACTATTCAAAGTTACGACGTCTTTAAGAAAAGTAACATGACTATTTTTCAGTTACAACCTTTGTAGCATCCCCGTGATCATGTGATCAAAACTCAGATGCTTGGCAACTGATTCATACTTATGACCACTGCCGTGTCCCAAGGTCATGGGATCACTTTTTGCAACTTTTTGACAAGCAAAGTCAATGGGGAAGCCAGATTCATTCTACGACCGGGTTTCTAACGTATAAACTTCAGTAATTCCCTTAACAACTATGGCAAGAGAGGTCATAAAATGGGGCAAAGCTCCCTTAACAAATGTCTCACTTAACAACAGATATTTTGGGCTCCGTTATGGTCATACGTCAAGGACCAGCTGTATAAAGACAATTTCATTTGTCCTGGTTTATCTGCTCACATATTCCGTGTCGCTGGAAAAATTATAAAACTGAATTCTTGTTGGGTTTCAATAGATCCGCATGACAAACAGTATCAGGTAATTAAAACATTTAGTGCTTGGGTTGGAATGCTAACTGTCAAATGTCTTTTCAACGATATGAAGATGAAATGTTTTAAACTATGTTTTAAACTTTGTATTTTGATTTTGTATGTGTTTTTAGATTCCTGTGCGCCACCCTGGGTCCTCTTCGGAAAAGGGCGGGGTATAAATCTAATAAATAAATAAAATATCATAGAATCTGGATCATAAAAAGCTTTCTCCCTTTTTTGTTTTTAAATCAGGGGAGGAAATATTTAAATACAACAGGCAGATGTGGATGCTTGATGGTGTTAGAAATGTCCTTGCAAGAATTTGTAGGCTGTTCTCAGGAAAGCTGCCTTTTGCAATCGGCTGAAGGTGAATTTATTAATGCCAATAATTACTGCACCAAAAAAGGAGAATATTTTTGGCTCAGGGTTGAAATGAGGGAGCCCTTGGTGCTCTCCGAGCTTGGTGGTTGTCTTGCAGAGTTTTCAGCTAGGTAACATACAATACAATAGCAGACCTTGGAGGTCATCTAGTCCAACTCCCTGCCTAGGCAGGAAGCCCTATACCATTTCAGACAAATGGCTATCCAACATCTTCTTGAAGACTTGCAGTGTTGGAGCATTCACAACTTCTGGAGACAAGCTGTTCCACTGATTAATTGTCCTAACTGTCAGGAAATTGTCCTGTCAGGAAATATCAGTGCTAGTCTTATTTCTGTTATTATGAGTTTTCTTTTAATTCTATCTCAGGGCGCAAAGAAAAAATATTTGCTGTGAACTCCATCTAGGTGTCAGGAAAGGCATCCAGCCTGTAAATGCTCAGTCACCTCGACTCTACCGCAAATTAAGGGAAATTACAGGATCATAAAAAGAGAGGCTTTTTAAAAATTGGTTTAATCTTTTATAAGCTTTTCATGTTTGTAAGCCACCCAGTGTCGCTTTTAGGCTAGAGAGATGGCAAATAAGTCTAATCAATAAACAAACAAACAAATAATAAACAAGCAAGCCCCATCACCATATTTCAAGAATTTGCAATCTCCACTTTGGTTATATGAAAACCAGTCCTGGTGGAATGTCCATTCAGAGAATGTCAAAGAATATTTTTAAGGGTGGCTATGTTGCAAGAGTAAATAACAACAACAACAACAACAACAACAACAACAATAATAATAATTTTAATTTATGGACCGCTCTCTCTCCCCGAAGGGACTCGAGGCGGTGCACAGGGGATTTAAAAATACATATATAAAAACACAAGCATAAATACAATTTAAAATGAATTAAACTTAACCCTGCGCTAAAAACCCAGACCAACTAAAATGAGACCCCTAAAAACCCTAATAGAGCAATTCAGTTACCTCAAGCCAGCCAGGCAGAAAAAATGCGTTTTTAGTTTTTGACGGAAGGAACGGAGGTCCGTAGTTGTTCTAATTTCGGGGGGAAGGTCGTTCCAGAGGGTCGGGCCCACCACAGAGAAGGCCCTTCCCCTGGGCGTCGCCGGCTGGCATAGCCTAGGGGACGGCACCCGGAGAAGTCCCTCTCTGTGGGAGCGAATCGGCCGCAGGGATGTAACACAACTAAATACAAATAATGCAAACAATAACACTGATATTGCTGCTACTACTATTACTAATAATAACAATGCCTCTTCCATTGTCAGCATGACCATAATGTAGGCCTAATTACCCCCGGCATTAGAAGCAGCTTGTGGTTTTATATTACATTGAGGTAAATTACACTAGAATTAGTGTGGATTACTTTTATCAAATAGGGAATAAGCTGTTAATTAACTCCCTGCTGAAGCAATCTCTTTCAGAGTTTGCAACTGTTATTAGCTCTAGATTAAACTGTTGAATTAATTTCCCACTTACTTACTATTTCAAGAGAGTGGTTTTTTTTTTAATCTACCTGGCAGCAGCTTTAATGAGAAATTGTATTAGTGAACATAAATTGTCCTGATCACCCCCTTCCTTTTCTTTTCGGTGGGGAGAGTAAACAGTTTATAATAATGTTTATGCAGTCATTTTGTTTGAACGAATAAATGCCTGCACGCACTCACCGTTTTTAATTAGCCCACGGATATCAATATATTAAACCGGAGATTATATTAACGGATTACAGGGAAAACAAACAGGTAATCCCCACCCCACCCCCCATTTAAAAGGGTTTGCAAATAGAAAAGCTACCTTGATAAAGCTTTTAGGATGAAGATGGAGATCTCACACATTTTTACTCAGGTCTCCTACTAAACGTAAAGGTTCCCCTTGCACATATGTGCTAGTTGTTCCTGACGCTAAGGGGCGGTGCCCATCTCAGTTTCAAAGCTGAAGAGCCAGCGCTGTCCGAAGACGTCTCCGTGGTCATGTGGCCGGCATGACTAAACGCCGAAGGCGCACTAAAGGCGGTCCCTATTTTTCTACTTGCATTTTTACGTGCTTTCGAACTGCTAGGTTGGCAGAAGCTGAGACAAAGCAACGGGCGCTCCCTCCGTTACGCAGCGCTAGGGATTCGAACCGCCAACATTTCTGATTGAGAAGCTCAGCGTCTTAGCCACTGCGTCCCACTAAACTTAGGAATCTGCAAATCAAATATCTGGTTGTTTTTAATTTAAACAGTCATCAAAATCCACTCGCCACCTTTAAAAAAAAACATTCTTTTATAAAAGAGATTCCTATTTGGCATCTTCTAAATACCTCTACAAGAAGAATTTCTTGAAACGTTCATAGAGTAATTTATTTGGGGGGGGAGGGTGTGATTGAGGGTATTTCTTCCCCTTTATCTGCTGTTCTCTGAGATTTATATCAAGACAAGCCGGAAAAGAAATTGCTGTCTGATTTTTTTCCAACCACGAGAACATTATTTAGGAAAGAAGCATTGATTGTCAATGCTCTCTAGCGGGTGAAAACTTCTTGGTGGCTTACAAAGTCACCACAACTGTTGCAACGGCTCAACAGTTATATGTTCCCTCTTTGTGCAAGGTGACAACGAAAAGCAGGGTGAATGAAATGGACTCGGAAGAGTAAGATCCTTGTTTATATAGTAGTGGCCAAAATTGTGGAAGCCTTTTGGGAAAAGTGTATTTTTGAGGTTTGATGGCTAATAACACTTTTTGTTTTAGTTTCAAGACAATCATATTCCACTGCTGGAATGGCCTGGGAATAGCTCAGAAAAACAAAAATCTATGGAGCCAACTAAAGAAACTTGTTGGTCAGAAGCGACCCAGCAATAAAACCCAGTTAATAGAAGCAATCATTCTATCTTGGTTTCATATTATAACAGCTGCAGTTCACTCCATGGGAAGAGGTTGCAAGGCTGTAGTTCACGCTAAGGGTTACCCAACTAACTGACGATAATAATTTTTGTATATCTCATTTCACTTTTCTTCTTTATAACTGCTGCACAAAGGTTATTGCATCACATTCTTGATTAAATTATCTTTCCATTGATATGTACCGTATTTTTCAGAGTATAAGACGCTCTGGAGTATAAGACGTACCTTAGTTTTGGGGGGAGGAAAATAAGAAAAAAAATATCTGCCTCTGTCTATCAGCATCCATGGTATTCATCTGGCTAGCATCCTGTCAGTGTGTGAGAGAGTTGAGGGCTGTTTGGAAACAAACAGTATTTGCTGTGTGAGCAACAAGGAAGGAGACAGCAAGGAGCCGGGGCTCGTTCTGTACTAAAGCTGCATGCTGTGCCGATAGCTGAAACTAAAACTGAAAGTGAAACTTCTCTCCTCTGCTGAACTACCACCTGCTTTTGGCATTGTATATTTACTTCATGTGTTATATTATATATAAAGAGAAGCTACTGAATCCTGCTGAATCAGTTACCTGTCTGTGCTTTCTGAATGGGATTGCTGCTGCAAACTCTGATACCTCCTTGCAGCAAATAGCAAACAGCCAGGTCAGCTTCAGCACATTATGGCAGCCTGATTCAGCCTGAGCAGCTGATTCGCGGGTGGATCGGCCTCCCGGAATACCCCCAATCAGCTGTTCCAGGCTGCAAGGATTGCCACAGACCATCGCCTCCTCCGTGCCTTGCATTTTTGTCTACATTTGGTGTACAGTATAAGACGCACCCAAATTTTCACCCTCTTTTAAAATATGGTAATTTTATGGTACCATTCCCGTCAAAATAGTGGTGTTATTAGCTAGTTTTAGAGAATACACTTTTTCCCGAAAAGGTTTCCACAATTTTGGCTACTACTGTAGGTTGCCTTGCAGAACAGCAACTTAATTTTGACCGTGTGTACATCAAGATGCTTTATTTTTTTCCTCTGTTTTGTGATGTTAGCTTTTAATCCCAGGCCTTTTTGAATTCGGAGAATAGATTGATGGCCTTCACACTTCTGAAGTCTTCCCCTGAGATGGCATAAAAGTGTGAAAAAGCAGGGAGCCTGCAAAATTTCTGGTGAGATGATTTCACAGGGAAAGACATAAAGCTGCCTGCATCCGATAGCTTGACCCTTCTCTAAAAAGTGGGGATGTTTATGACGAATCTTATTAAAATACAACATTCCACAGGTGTTTCAATTACTTTTAGCTTCTGTTTGAAAAGATTTAGCTATTCATGCAAAGCTAAAAAAAAAAAAATCATAGCCGAAAAAGAGCAGAATCCAAAGATGAGAGAGAGGGGGGGGGGGGAAACTCAGCCTCTTCTCCTAACCAACTTAGTTTTATAGCCTTTTAAACACAAAACTTATTTTCAAAACTAATAGGCTTAAAATACATCTCCCCAAATCCCAAATGAACGCTCTTCACCCTCCCCTTTTCAAATTATTCTTTTATTATAATTTCAATTAGCAGGTTCTACTCTTTCTCAGAGATTCAAATGGCTTTCCCCCCCTTTTTTTCCTCGGGAGGAAATTAAAAGATTATAGAAGCACCGACAGGAAAAACCAAAGAGAAAATCGCCAGATATCTAGTTTCATGTTTTACCCTTGGGACGGAGAACCTAGGACAAATTCAACTTTTTTTTGCAAAAGTACACGACGGAGACATATTTTTTTAACCCTCGTGATCATGTTCATTCTACTGTCCACTACGAACTGCTAATTAAGATGAGCCAGATGTGAGAACATCCATCTTTTCCCATACATTAAGCCGTTCTATGGCCACTTCTGTTCTTCCTCTTTGTGTGGCTAACTTTTGGGCCATGCAAGCATGTATTATTATTATTATTATTATTAATTTATTGGATTTCTAGACTGCCCCCTCTCCCCGAAGGGACTCGGGGCGGTGTACAGGTAAAAATTAAAACAAAATTATTATTACAATCAACAATACATATAAACTAAAATCGAATTAAATAATCCCCTGTACAAATTTATAAAAATTAAAAACTTAACCTTAAAACCAAATAAAATAATTTAAAATTACAAGCTGAGGCGGGAGGCATGGAATTAGGCCAGGCCGGCTAGATGAAACAGGTGAGTTTTGAGTTTCTGGCGGAAGGAGCGGAGGTCCGTGGTCGTTCTAATCAATGTCAGGGGGAAGGTCATTCCAGAGGGTCGGGCCCATCACATGTAGATTCCCTGACAGTTAGGACAATTAATCAGTGGAACAGAAGTTGCCTCCAGAAGTTGTGAATGCCCCAACACTGCAAGTCTTTAAGAAGATGTTGGATAGCCATTTGTCTGAAATGGTATAGGGGTTCCTGCCTAGGCAGGAGGTTGGACTAGAAGACCTCCAAGGTCCCTTCCAACTCTGCTATTGTATTGTATTATATTATAGAGTCAGAGTCAGCCTATTGCCCCCAACAATCTGGATCCTCATTTTACCGATTTCGGAAGGATGGAAGGCTGAGTCAAGCTTGAGCCAATCAGAATTGAACCGCTGGTAGTGAGCACTAAGTTAGCCTGTAGTACTGCATTTTAACCAGTACACCATTACGACTCTTATATAGCAATAGCACCTAAAACTTACATACCGCTTCACAGTGCTTTACAACCCTCTCTAAGCAGTTTACAGAGTCAGTCTATTGCCCCCAACTATCTGGGCCCTCATTTTAAATGCCTCCAAAGGATGGAAGGCTGAGTCAACCTTGAGCCGGTCAGGATCGAACGGCTGGTAATGGAATGCAGAGCTAGCCTGCAATACCGCATTCAAACCACTGCGCCACCACGGCTCTCACAAATCAATTCCTCAGAAAATCACACTCAAGGAGATAGAAGCGAGAGAGAGAGACAGAAGTTTGCGGATGAAAGAATAGTCAATAACAAAAGCTCATGCTAACTGCCTGTGCTGAAGAGAAAAAAGATGCGTTAAGACACAAAAAACACAAATAGGAGGAGTAAACACCTTGTATTTGAAGAGTCTTGAGCTCTGCAAACTTTACGTGGCTTTCATCGGGGAAAAACAAAGTCCTTATGTCTGTAAAGAAAAACATTGTTAAAAGCATTGAGACAGAATGAAATGGGAATATTTTACTTAAGGAATAATGGCTGAGCTGAATCCTACACTGAATTACTAAATAATGCTCTTAATGTTTTCTGCCATCCATATGGGCGCCCAATATCCTTTTTCCTGTCTCTTTAGATCCAATTCCCACCACCCAAAGTTGTCTCCACCAGCTTTGGATTTTAAAAAAAATGAAATAATACAAGTTATCTAAAATACTGTATCTCAAATATTGCAAGCCATTGTTTGGTCAGGTGAGCAAACGGATCTTCAAAACGAAATGCCCCAGCAATAAGTTTCTAACAATAGGTTGCACAAGGTGAAATAATTAAAACGACAAAGGATCCTTAAAGCAATTTTCCATAGGATCGTGACCAGCGCTACATTCACATAGATTGACCTCTCTCCGTCTGTCAGTGGGAAGATATTTAATTTGACTGAAGCAGAACTGGAGAAAAAATAAATAAATAAACGCAAACATTTACTGGGCTCTTATCTCTTGATCCATAAAGAACGGCATAATAATAATAATGGGTCATTGTGCTTGCAAACCCAGCCCTGTATTTCAATCTCAAATCATGCTTTTGGTTTGAAATACCTGGCCTGCAATTTCATCAGATTTATCCCACTATTGTTCCAGCTACTCTGAAAATCTGTGGAACTCTGAGCTGAGCTGAAAATATATGTGTTCTGAATTTGGGAAAAGGCAGTGTGAAATTTAGGAATAGTTAAGAAGAGTGTTGGGATACTTATAGGGAAGATGAATTTGAGGGAGGGAGGGAGGGAGGGAGGGAGGGAGGGAGGGAAGGAAGGAAGGAAGGAAGGAAGGAAGGAAGGAAGGAAGGAAGGAAGGAAGGAAGGAAGGAAGGAAGGAAGGGACTCAGAAAGCTCTGGAATTTTATCCTTAATACAATGATCATTGTACAAGTAAACCTGCTTATGGTGAGACCTGTTTTATATCCAGACTGCATTAAGTTGTTATTTTATGCAGAGAAAACCTTTACAGCTCTAAATGCCTTAGATCCGTTTTGCATTGTAAGGAGCCCCAGATTGCTCCTGAGTGAAGGAGTGGAATGTCTGCCAGTTTGAACTGAGATAATGGAATTGTGAGGCAACTGGCAGTTAGAACAGAGTTCTTTTCAGGTGGGGAGGGGGAGTAGAATGTCTAATTACTGTATAAGAAATACTAATGATCTGATGGTCATTTCAAAAAACCCTTTGAATCCTTATATATAAAAGATGATAGATAGATAGATAGATAGATAGATAGATAGATAGATAGATAGATAGATAGATAGATAGATAGATAGATAGATAGATAGATAGATAAAGATAGATAGATAGATAGATAGATATTGCATGTTTGTGTATGTATGTGTGTAATTGTTTCTTCTAAGTTATTTTAGTCTTGTATTCCCTCCCTCTACCTATTAAACTCTTTAAACTGTGCATTGATCTCCGAAGTTCTATAAAGAGCCCTGAGCAATGCACTGGGCTCAAAAAACAAAATCAGGATAGAATTTGTTCATATGAATAAATGAATGCATGTTCATTGATCCACCCTGAACAGCAAACAATTTCTAACAAAACAAGAACTGTCTGTTTCAGCAGCTATTTCTCCCAGGTGGCTCAAAAGTCTTCTTCATATGTTCTAGTCCAGGGGTCTCCAACCTTTGCAACTTTAAGTCTGAAGGACTTCAGCTCCTAGACTTCTCCAGCCAGCTTTGCTGCCTGGAGAATTCTGGGAGCTGAAGTCCTTCAGACTTAAAGTTGCAAAGGTTGGAGACCCCTGTTCTAGTCCAAATAGCAGGTTTTCCACTGGTTTATAAGTTACGGAGAGAAGAGCTAACATGGCATCTCCGGTCATCTTAATTATAAATGCCCGATTCCTTTGGCACCACTGTTCCCATACTTGCCAGCAACAGCAATTGCTCCAACTGATTGTATCCAAGAGAGAGGCTTGCAGGGGTCCTTGGTGCTCTCTGAGCTTGGTGGTTTTCTTACAGACGTTTCATTACCAAACTAGGTAACATCATCAGTGCTAGATGTTAGCACAATGCTGGCACTGATAGTGCCTATGGAGATTCTCATTCATCCAGGTCATGGTTGTCCCAAAGGTGCTTTTTTTTCAAGAGGCCACTAGACTTTCTGGTTTTTCTTTGAAGATGTTTCTCCAAAACGTCATCACTGCAACTGAGGATGTTAACTAGTTTGGAAATGAAACGTCAGCAATAAAACCACCAAGCTCTGAGAGCATCAAGAACCCCACAGTCCTCTTACTCCACTCTGCAAACATCCTTTCTTCCGGCATTGAAGGTGTTATCTAGTTTGGTAATGAAACATCTGCCAGAAAATCACTAAGTTCAGAGAGTACAAATGACCTCCTCTCCTCCTCTCCTCCACAAGCGCCACTCCCTTTCAGCACTGATGATGTTACCGAGTTGGGTAATGAAACAACTGCCAGAAAACCACCAAGCATATAGAGCGCCCCACATCGATTTATTTATTTAAAGGTAAAGGTTCCCCTCGCACATGTGTGCTAATCATTCCCAACTCTAGGGGGCGGTGCTCATCTGTTTTAAAGCTGAAGAGCCAGCGCTGTCTGAAGACGTCTCTGTGGTCATGTGACCGGCATGACTAAACGCTGAAGGCACACGAAATGCTGTTCCCTTCCCACCAAAGGTGGTCCCTATTTTCCTACTTGCATTTTTTACCTGCTTTCGAACTGCTGGATTGGCAGAAGCTGGGACAAGTCACGGGAGCTCACTCCGTTACGCAGCGCTAGGGATTTGACTCCAAACCGGCCATACCGTTAGATAAGGGTTCTCCTGGACCCGTAGCAGCCCAGCCCTGCTTTTATTTGCACTATTTGAACAAATATTCAAGACAACTTTATTTCTATTGCTTCTATTCTTTGCTTACGAATGGCTGCTAATTGCTCCGATTAATGGATAGTTTTGTGCAGTCCGTTTAATCGACTCTACTTTCATTGGCCAATGACCGAAATAAAATTCTTTCTACCGAACTGCATAACAATTAAGACTTTTCATGGGAGGCACACAAGATCATCGAACGCTCCCTTATATTTCTGGTTCCTTTATTTGTGCTGATAAGCACCAAGGCACTCCCATATAACACCTCTCTTGCGCGAGCTGCACTGGCTGCCTGTGGCTTTCCGGGTGCGCTTCAAGGTTTTGGTAACCATCTTCAAAGCGCTCCATGGCATGGGTCCTGGTTACTTGCAGAACTGCCTCCTCCCACATAACCCCATCCGACCTGTCCGCTCCCAGGGGGAGGCCCTCCTCAGGGTGCCGTCCGCTGGACAATGCCTGCTGGCAGCTCCCAGGGGAAGGGCATTCTCTGTAGCGGGCCCAGCCCTTTGGAACGACCTGCCCCCCCGACCTTCGCACTACCACGGACCTTCGCCTCTTCCGTCGAGCATTGAAAACTTACTTTTTTCATGCGGCCGGCCTGGCATAGTTTGTTTTTGTCATCATTTAATAGGGCTTCTTAATTATTTATTTTAATTCAAGTTTAAGTTTACTTAATTTAATTTTAATTTTAAATTTATCTATTGTATTTAGATATACCTTTTATTATCCCTGTGCACCGCCCTGAGTCCCTACGGGAGACAGGGCGGTATACAAATTAAAGAAAGAAAGAAAGAAAGAAAGAAAGGAAGGAAGGAAGGAAGGAAGGAAGGAAGGAAGGAAGGAAGGAAGGAAGGAAGGAAGGAAGGAAGGAAGGAAGAAATACTGATTTATGGCTAAGACCCAGGATCTGGATTCTTGCAACCCTTGGTTTCTTGCTCTTTAGCATTCCCGTTCTTACAGGCCGTTCGTCTAGCAATAGCAGAAAAGAAGAATACACACGAAAGAAATAATGTACTCTAGCTGAGATAACCCCCCCTCCCTTTCCAATCCGATCGGGGTTTTTCCCCCTCTCTTTATTCCCTGCCTCCCAAGCCACACCAGCCGCCCCCGCGCGAAGAATATGTCCTCGCTTATGTAGGTCAACCCTACACTGGGACGATGAATAAATCGGCAGTGACAGGTCCTTTGATATTTTAGCATGGTTTCCCACAGATGGAACGCAGCCAAAGGCCAGGGTGCTGACCAATTCACATTGGCTAAATAGATCAACTGAAATAAACATAATAAATGCAATCGTCATGAAAGAAGCCCGTTTCACGCTCGCTGAAGATTTGACTTATCGGAAGTGGCAGTTCTCAGGGCTCTCAGACAGAAGTTGGCTTTGCCACTTGACCAGTGGACAGATTCACTTCAGTGACCAGGAGAGGAAATTTTCTGCCTGATTTCAGGGTAATTTAGTCACCTGCTCCGGGATAACCGCAGCCAAGACAACAACACTTGGCTAAACACCAAAGGTGCGTAGGGATTCACAGAGTAAAGGTGGGGGGGAGGGTGTTTGTGTACAGGAGCTGAAACTATTGAGATGTTAATGATGGTAGAATATAGATCAGATTTTGCTTGGTTTTTTTTGCAGCTTTCTTGTTGCATATTTTCTTGGTTTAGATGAGAGTGGCTCCCTTAAAAGCTGGTTTAAAGGTAAAGGTTCCCCTCGCACATCATGTGCTAGTCGTTCCCGATTCTAGGGGGCGGTGCTCATCTCCGTTTCAAAGCTGAAGAGCCAGCGCTGTCCGAAGACATCTCTGTGGTCACGTGGCCAGCACGACTAAATGCACGGAGCGCTGTTCCCTTCCCACCAAAGGTGGTCCCTATTTTTCTACTTGCACTTTTACATGCTTTCGAACTGCTAGGTTGGCAGAAGCTGGGACAAGTAATGGGAGCTCACTCTGTTATGTGGTGCTAGGGATTCGTACCGCTGAATTGCCAACCTTTCTGATCGACAAGCTCAGCATTTTAGCCACTGAGCCCCTTTAATGTGGGTGGCCGATGGCAATATAATCCAGGTAGAGTTTCAAGAGTTTGAAGAAATTCAGGTCCCTTTACTTTTGGCCTAGATGGGAGCCCTGGCGGTAGGTAAGGGAAGCTCATTCTGTTATGCGGCGCTAGGGATTCAAACCCACCGAACTGCCGACCTTTCTGATCGACAAGCCCAGCTTGTCTTAACCACTGAGCCACTGCATCCCGGATAATACTTAGGTTTGATCTAACAGGACAATGGCAGGGATAAGAGCTGCCCATCCTGTTTAAACCAGTAGTTGTCCACGGGGGCTATCTTGGAAAGAATTTATTATATTTGGTTGCTCAGCTTCTCTCTCTTAACATCTTTAGTTCCCTCTTTCCCCTTTGAAAATCTACCGTAAGGAAAGCTACGCTATTGAGTTTTCATGCTTTCAAATATGTACACCTATTTCAATAAAAATAGCTCAAGTAGTAAAGCTTTCGCTTTGTTGGAATCCTGCTAAAAGCACTTTATTGAATTTTCGGTTTCCAGTCAAATATTTCAATTTGATTGGTTCTGGGTGATTGGAAAAGTTCTTCAGATATTAATAGTCCAAAGCTTACATGCTCACTTGACGAAATGAAACGCTGCATGAGATCTTCAGAAGTTAGGGAAGTTTTCCCGTTCGACGGCTTTCCAGAAAGTTCTATTGATTGGTGTCCCTTAGTACCGTGTTTCCGCCCCCCCAAATAAGACAGGGTCTTATTTTCTTTTGACACCCCACCCCGCCGAAATAAGCGTTTGGCCTTATTTTCGGGGAGGTCTTATTATTGTTGAGGTGCAGGAGACGGCGAGCGTGGTCACCTCCTGGCTGCTGCTGTGTTGCAATATTTTTAGGGAGGGCTTATTTGCGGGAGTGGGCTTACTTTGGCGCATGCGCTCAAAAGTCCGATTGGGCTTATTATCCAGGGAGGTCTTATTTTTGGGAAAACAGGGTATAATTACAAAATAACCCGTCCCATCAGGGGTGGGCTTCAAAAATTTCAGCATCGGGTTATTTACCCGGTTGCTGGGTGGGTGTGGCCGTGGTGGGTGTGGCCTATTCGGCCTCCTGCGCCACTGTGGGGACGGGCGTTTCCGCCTTTCCCAGGCTCCGGAGGCATTCCTCGAGCCTCTGTGAGAGGCACATTTTCTGACAGTGAAACAATCAACCCATGGAAAAGAAGCTGTGTGAACTTCATCAGTGGAGGCTTTCAAGAAGAGAATTGACTGCCGTCTGTCAGAAGCGGTGCAAGGTCTCCTGCTTGGGCGGGGGTTGAGGTTGGACTAGATGACCTACAACTCTGTATATCTATATTAAAGACTTATTGAAATCGCCTACTCTCAGCCATGGAATTTATTCAAGATTTTAAGCCAGGGTCTCTCCCTGCAACCTACTTCACAAGACGGCTGTTGTAGGAATAAAAACCGGAAAGCTGAATTCGTCCTATGCAGAGAATGACCTCCTAGTACCTGCACAGGGCTAGGGTTTCAACTCCTTTTCTCTACATCCGTGCCCGGCCTCATTTCAGCCACCTTTTCCAAAAATCAAAATCTGCGATCAAAAATCCTTCCACGGTTAATAAAAACAGAAAGGTGACCTTATCCAGCGTAATAAGTCACTGAAGAAATCTTCTTTCAACACATTGAAAGAATTTCACCAAGGTTAACGCCTCTTTGTTTTAGCCGAAGGAAGCTCGGGGCGACATGGCAACGCATTTCGGCACTGGCTTCTAAAATTTTATCCACTGGAAAAATTATGATCCAGGCCGATTTCCAACTTTCCAAAAGTTCTGTGCGATGCAGACTATCTCTCTCTCTCTCTCTCTCATTCTCTCTCTCTCTCCCTGTCTCTCTCATTTTCTCTCACTCTCCTTCTCTCTCTCTCCTTCTCTCTGTCATTCTCTCTCCTTCTCTCTCTCTTTCTCTCCTTCTCTCTCTCTTTCTCCCTCTTTCTCTCCTTCTCTCTGTCATTCTCTCTCTCTCCTCTCTCTCTCATTATTTCTCTCTGTGTGTCTCTCTCTCATTCTCTCCACATTCTCTCCTCTCATTCTCTCTCATTCTCTCTCTCTCTCATTCTCTCAAACACATTCTTTCTTTCTCATTCTCCCTCCCTCTCTCTCTCCTTCTCTCTCGCTCTCTCCTTCTCTCTCTGTCATTCTCTCTCTCTCTCTCTCTCATTATTTCTCTGTGTGTGTCTCTCTCTCTCATTGTCTCTCATTCTCTCCACATTCTCTCCTCTCATTCTCTCAAACACATTCTTTCTTTCTCATTCTCCCTCCCTGTCTCTCTCTCATTCTCTCTCCCTCTCTCATCCTCTCTCCCTCTCTCTCTCTCTCCCTCTCATCTGTTCCCGCTCTATTTTGGTTACTTAAGTCTGTCCTGAAGAAATAAATGCCTTTTATAACAACTACAGGGCCCCTTACAATTCATAAATACACGGAATAATTACTTTCTGGGGAAGTCGCTCTAATCTAATTTACTGCATTTTTATAGAGTGGTAGACCAACGTCTTATTTGCGGCCTGTCGAAAAGGCAGCAAATTATGGGAAGCGTAACATTAAATGCTGCACCCATAAAGCAAATATTTATCTAATTTAAGATTCTGTACATCTTAAAGAGCATGATGGCTGGCTTTTCTTCCATCCAAAGGAAGTAAGTGCCGGTATTATTCCCCCTCAGTTGTGCAGACTAAAGGGGGCATGCATCACTATCAATCAAGCCATTCTAAAAGGTGCCATTATCACTGAAGATTTGTTATTATAACACACAGCCTACGTTCTAGTAGAGGGACCGAGATAATACCTTAAGAAAAGACCAGGGTCTCAGGCAACATCGTGCAATAAACGAGGGTTTTAAATCACAATGGTGGCATTCAAAACAGAGGGAATGACCTTGGCTGATTCAGAAAGCTAAGGAGGTTTGCTTCTTGATAAAACTTCAATAGGAGACCATGTGGGAAAGGACAGGGGCTGTGGGTCAAGCCACTTCTATATATTAAGAAAAGTGTGTGTTATGGATTTGTGCAGGAATCAATTTGGTCTAGGAAGCAGGCGACTGTGAGTTCTAGTATTGCCTTAGGCATGAAAGCTGGCTGGATGACTTTGGGCCAATCACCAGGAGACTGTGAGTTCTAGTCCCACCATGAAAGCTGGCTGGGGGACTTTGGGCCAATCACCAGGAGATGATGAGTTCTAGTCCCACCATGAAAGCTGGCTGGGTGACTTTGGGCCAATCACCAGGAGATGGTGAGTTCTAGTCCTACCTTAGGGATGAAAACAACTGGGTGACTTTGAGCCAATTCCCAAGAGACAGTGAGTTCTAGTCTGTCTTAGGCACGAATAAACCACAAATGACTGGGACTACAAAGGCAATAAACCACAAACGAAGCCCTTTTTATGACAGCTCAGCTTTGGAGTTGTAGAAAACTAGAGAGAGAGATCTTCAGTTGAGGACACTTCAAAACAAACAGTAACAGAGTTGGAAGGGACCTTGAAGGTCATCTAGTCCAACCCCCTGCTCATGCAGGAGACCTGTACTAAGGATTCGACCTGCCGAACTGCCGACTTTTCTAACCGACAAGCTCGGTGTCTTAGCCATTGACTAGCTGATTGCTGTCAATAAACAACGATCAATGCAATCTTTTCACCCTGAATCAATAGTCTTACCAGGGAACTTGGTTATATCAGGCAAGATAATGGCAGGGCTCTTAAGTGAAGACAACAATGGATATCCTAAACCAAAATACTTTATAGATGTTTTAAAAAAAATAAAGAAGGCAGAAACAGGACCACGGAGAGTTCCTTGTGGGACTCCATGGTTCAAATGTTTCTCCATAAGGGCAAACTCAAGACAACTCTAGAAAGACCTACACCAGTTAGCCATTATATACAATATATTGGGGTAAGCTACTTACTTCGTTGAGTTAAAGAGAGAGATAGACTGGACCATCTGTCAGCCTTCAGATGGAGAGTCAATAGCCCCCAAGTCTGGAGGTGGCTGATGAGGAAGAGGAGGAACGGCTGGGTCCAGTGCCTGATGCATGGTAGTGCAGAAAGCAGAGGAGAGGAGAGCAGTGGAAATCTATGGGCCGGTCCCTGGGATGGAAGAGCCACCGTTGCTAGCGAAGCCCCACCCTAGTTCTGGGGATAAAAGGCAGGAGACGGAGATGAATAGATGTGACAGACAACTATTCATCTCCCATCTGGACGGACTTGTTGACCTGTGGTGAGAGAGAAAATTTTTGCCAGGGCTGCCGGCACTCCTAATAAAGAAATCTTTGAGTTCACTTCAGAGGATTTGTTGTGTTTGCGAAGCTGGCTCAGAACAACAGCGGTGGCAAAAAGATCATAAAACGAAGCGCGACTTACCTAACAATTGCTTTGCTTAGCAATAAAAATTTGGGGCTCAAGTTTGATTGTGCATTGAGGACTACCTATATTCTGGAAACGCTCCTTTCCTCTATCAGGGCTCAAGGAATCCTATAACAGCAATGTGCCAGGCCTGGAAGCCATCTTTGGCATCGGGCCTTCAGGCGTGCCACATTTAATGCCGTGGGAAACTGGGAGGGGGGATTATATGGAGTATGGGAGGCATATAGTCATAATAACATTCCTTTCTCAGAGAGTCAAGGACGTCTTGCCCCACATCACTAGAGTGCTGTGACTGAGAGGCATCTCCAGTTGGGATGGTGCTTGATTGGACCATGTGACGGACATGTGGGGGCTGGGCAGGGACCTGGACTTTCCTTTGGGTGGGGAAAACCTGGAAAACTTTCAGATTTGGGTTTTCCCAGATCTGGCCAATAGGACGTCTCTAATAAAATGGAACGTAGAGGAAACTCAAGAACTCGGAGTCTTCTTTGGTTGGGGGCGTTACTTGGAACGCTGGCACGTTAGGTACCTCCTTCCTTGGCGAAGGCTTTGGGAGAAAGGAGAAGTGTTGGAACAAAATCTCCTTCGTGTACCTTGCATCCTTGATTTGCAAGCGCCATCAACCTGCCCTCTCCAATTTAGCTCGTCGCTGGTCAATATAAGGATGGCAGTTTGCAGACACCGATATTACACGCCCGATGTTTTCATTATCTGATAACCATTTTAATAAATGCACAGATTGTCCTGCAAGACCTGCAGAGTGCCAGCTCCTTCTCGTATCGGGCGTAGTCCAAGGGGGCAGCAGATGGAAAGGAAGCAAGGGAGGGAGATGCCATTTATCACAATGACAGAAACGTGGGTAGCATCAATCCTTGCGCCACGGGGGCGGGGGGGGGGGGGGGGGGAGAAGCCAGGGTGCCAAGAGGAAGGAATCCAAAAAAATCTGGACTTTGTGCCACAGGGCCACCTCGATGATGCTTGTGACTTAATGATGTTATTAGCCTTAGACATTCAAATACAGGGAGGCCTTGACTTACGACCGCAATCGAGCCCGGGATTTATGTGGCTAAAGTGGGGTATTTGTGAAGTGAGTTTTGCCCCATTTTACAACTTTTCTTGCTGATCCATAGAGTGGCCAAAGGATGACGATGATGAGGAATGCAGCCATGTCAAACCAGCTCACATTGAGTTGACAGAATCTCAGATTTCTAAGGTTATTTTTCCCCCTACCCTGACATTCACCATATTTTTGGGTGCATAAGATGCACTTTTTGCCCCCCCCCTCCCAAAAAGTGGGTGGAAATGTCTTTGCGTCTTATACAGCAAATGTTGCCGAAGCCCTTCCCATCCGCCGGCCCCCACCCTTCGGCCTCTGCCTCCCAGCAATTTGCCTCCTTGCAGCAAACAGCAAACAGCCTGGTCAGCTTCAGCACAACCTGATTTAGCACGAGCAGCTGATTGGCGGTTGGATCTGCTTCACGGAATATTGCTGATCAACTGTTCCAGGCTGCGGGGATCACCGCTGCCTATCGCCGCTGCCGATCGCTGCCGCCGATCACCACTGCCTAGAACGGGTCGAAAATGGGATGCGCGGAGGCCAAAATCGGGACGTGTGGAGGCGGCAATAGACAGCACGGCGATGGGCGGCGACAGTGGCAACAGGCAGCGGCGATCCTTGTAGCCTGGAACAGCTGATAGGTGGTATTCCAGGAGGCTGATCCAACCGCCAATCAGCTGCTTGTGCTAAATCAGGCTGTGGTGAAGCTGAATAGGTTATTTGCACTTTGCTGCAAGGAGGCGAATTATTAGGAGGCAGAGGCAGATGTGTTTTTCTTGTTTTCCTTCCCAAAAACTAGGTGCGTCTTATAGTCCGAAAAATATGGTATATGAGCACACAACACCTGACTTATAGGTATCTACTAACAGAGCATAATGTAGGATCCAAGTTGAAAATAGATACAGGTAATCTTCAACTTACGACCACAAAGGAGCCCAAAACCCACATCGCTAAGTGAGAAATGTGGAAGTTATGACATCTTGCACACTTTTCTTGCCCCTTTTGTTATGTGACTCGTTGCAGTTGCTATGTTAGTAACACGGTTGGATCTGGTTTCCCCAAGGCCTTTGGCTTCTCGGAAGGTCACAAAAGGGGATCCTGTGACCCCCGGGATGCTGCAACCGTCATATATATGAGTCAGTTGCCAAGCGTCTTGAGTTTTAATCATGTGACCACAGGCATGCTGCAACGGTCATAAGTGTGAAAAACGGTCGCAAGTCAGTATTTTCAGTCACTTGGTAACTTTGAACGGTCACTAAATAGACAGTTGGAAGTGGAGGACTACCTGCACAGGTAGTTTTCGACTTACAAGCATTCATTTAGTGGCCATTTGGAGCACTGAAAAAAAGTGGCTAAAGATGTGCCCAACGCTTTATATCGCTGGCGTGATATAGTTTTTTTGTACAGGCTGTCCTCGACTTACAACTGTTCATTTAGTGACCGTTCAAAGTGATTTATTCCAGAACTGGAGGGGCTGCCCCAAAGAAGAGGGAATCAAATTCTTCTCCAAAGCACCAGAAGGCAGGACAAGAAACAATGGGTGGAGACCAATCAAGGAGAGAAGCAACCTGGAAGGAAGGAGAAACTGCCTAACAGCGAGGACAATTAACCAGTGGAACAGCCGGCCACCAGAAGCTGTGGGTGCTTCTTCATCACTGGAGGGATTTTAAGAAGAGGCTGGACAGTCACTTGTCTGAAATGGTATAGGGCAGCGATGGCGAACCTTTTTAGGCTCGCGTGCCGTAAGAGGGAGTAGCGCAGGAGGGTTGTGTGCCGGCGGGCTGCACCCATAATGCAATGCGCTCCTCCCCAGTGTGCAGTGTCCATTTTTTACATGCTTTTTTTGCCCTCTCCAGGCTCCAGAGGCTTTATAGGAGCCTGGGGAGGGCAAAAACAGCCTCCCGGAGGCTTCAGGAGCTTCCCTAAAACCTCCGGGGGGCTGTTTTCGCCCTCCCCAGGCTCCCATAAAGCCTGGGGAGGGCAAAAAATGGCTTTAAAAATGGCTGAATCAGCTGGCCAGCACGTACATGCACGCTGGCCAGCTGACAGGGCAATGCAAGTGGCTCCGCGTGACACCTGTGGCACGCGTGCCATAGGTTTGCCATCACTGGTATAGGGTCTCCTGTTTGAGCGGGGGGGGGGGGTAGAGCTGGATTAGATGACCTCCAAGGTCCCTTCCAGCTTTATTCTGTGATGGGCAGACTCCACGATGGGTTGTAAGTCAAGGACTAGCTGGGATCGAACGGTTGGGCATCTCCTCTGTGCGCGAGAGAAGCGGAGGGAGAACGAGAGATGGATGACTGACACCTCGTCACTCTCAGGCGAAGGCTCTTGGCAAACACCGTTCTTTTCCAGATGCGTTCGCCAGGGCGCTTAAAGATTCATTGTTGACATGCAAACACCAGCCGGGGTTTCCGCCTTTGTTGTGGGGGAAACACTAATGTTAACAGCGCTGATTTCCACAGCGAAGCGCGGGGGCTCAGAAGGCGAAGACAGCGTGGGAAGGAAGCCTGCGTTGTTCCTCTTCCTTTTCCACCTGAATTCCCCGGGCGAAAATCGGCCATGGCAGAACCGCTGAATGCCAGGCGACGGTTAACGGCTCGGGGTAGTTTTGCGGGATGAGTCCTGCGGATGTGTCTCTGCCGTTGTTTGTTTTCGTATTCCAAGGGTTGCGGCAAGAGTGACAAAACGCACGTCATCTGCCTCTTGAAACACGGTACATGTGGACATCTCAACACGTGATTAGAGTTGTGATGCATGATTCATAACCAGCCATCATAAGCAGTCGCTGTTTCTCTTGGCTTTCCTCCTCCGCTGCAGATAGCGGACAGGATAATTCAAAACCGCTTGTATTTCTCTGTCTCTTGCTTTTTCCTTCTCTCTCTCTCCCACCCCCCTCCTTCCTTGCCTCCCTCCCTCTCCCCTTCTTTCCTTCTTCCTTTCTCTCTCCTTCCATTTGTCCTTTCTCCTTCCCTTCCTCCCTCTCTCCCTTCTGTCCTTCCTCCTTACTCTCTTCCTCCCTCCTCCTTCATTGTCCCTTCCCTCCCTTCTCTCTCCTTTCTTTCCTTTATCTCCTTCATCCTTCTGTCTCTCCCTTCCTTCCTTCCCTCTCTCCCTCTCCACTTCTTTCCTTCCTCCTCTGTCTCTTCCTTCCTTCCTCCCTTTCCTTCTTCCCTCTCTCTTCCAACTCTGTTAATCTGTGCCTGTATCTCTCCTTCTTTCCTTCCCCCCTTCTCTTTCCCTCTTCCTTCCTCCCTCACTTCCTTCCCCCTTATTCTCTTCCATCCTCCCTTCATTTTCCTCCTTCCTTCCCCCTCCCTCTCCTTTCTTCTCTTTCTTTCCTTCCTCCCTTCTCTCTCCTTTATCCTTCTGTCACCCTTTCCTTCCTTCCTTTTTTTCTCTCTCCTTTAGCCTTCTGTCTCTCCCTTCCTTCCTTCCTTCCTTCCCTCTCTCCTTCTCCACTTTTCTTTCCTCCTTTGTCTCCTCCTTCCTTCCTCCCTTTCCTTCTTCCCTCTCTCCTTCCTCCCTTCTCTCTTTCCCTCTTCCTCCCTCCCTCCCTCCCTTCCCCCTTACTCTCTTCCATCCTCCCTTCATTTTCCTCCTTCCTTCCCCCTCCCTCTCCTTTCTTCTCTCTTTCTTTCCTTCCCACCTTCTCTATCCTTCTGCCTCCCTTTCTTCCTCTCTTCCCTTTTCCTCCTCCTCCTCCTCTCTTATCATTTTGAGGGGCATTGTAAGGATTTGGATTAGTTAAGATTCACTGCCGTTGTTCATACAAGTTGCCAACCTTCAACCATTCTTTTAGCAATCATGCCAAGTGACCCAGGCACTGAAAAACATTACTTACGACCTCACACTTACAACTCTCACTGCTTTCCCACAGTCGCAGGATCAAAATTCAGGCATTCAGCAACCAGCATTTATTTACGACAGTTGCAACATCCCAGGGTTGTGTGATCGCCGTTTGGGACTTTTCCAGCCGTCTTCCAACAAGCAAAGCCAACGGGGCAAATGACCACAATGATTCACTTAACAAACACAGTGATTCGTTTAACAACCGTGGCACTTAAGACTTACATATCACGTCGTAGTGCTTCACCACATAGTGCTCTCTCTAAGCTGTTTTGCAGAGCCAGCATTTTGACCCCAACAATTTTGGGTCCTCATTTTAACGATCTCAGGAGGCTGAGTCAACCTTGAGCCTGGGGATTCGAACTGCCAAACTGCTGGCAGCCGGCCGTCAGCAGAAGTCTTGCAAGGAAGCACGAAGGCTGTGGTGCTTCCCATTTCATATAAGGTGGCTAAGCCCGTCTTCATATATGAAATGGGAAGCAGCCTGGATCTTCTCTACTGCAAGCAGCAATGGCACTCCTGATAGCATAGACAGGGGTCTGCAAAGTCGACTCTTTTAAGACTGGTGGACTTCAACTCCCAGAATTCACCAGTCTTAAAAGAGCCGACTTTGCAGACCCCTGGCATAGGAGCCACGGTGGCACAGTGGTTAAAGTGCAATACTGCAGACTCCTTCTGCTGACTGCTGGCTTCCTGCAATTTGCCAGTTCAAATCCCACCAGGCTCAAGGTTGACTCAGCCTTCCGTCCTTCTGAGGTGGGTATAATCAGGTCTCAGATTGTTGGGGGCAAGATACTGACTCTATAAAATGCTTAGAGAGGGCTGTAAAGCACTGTGACGTGGTATATAAGTCTAAGTGCTTATTGCTAACTCTGCCCACTGCCAGAAGTTCGATCCTAACTGGCTCAAGGTCGACTCAGGCTTCCATCCCTCCAAGGTCAGTAAAATGAGGACCAAGATTGTTGGGGGCAAGATACTCACTCTATAAACTGCTTAGAGCACTGTGAAGCGGTATATAAGTCTAAATGCCATTGCCTTCCCTCCCTCCCTCTCTTCCTTCTTGTGGTTAGAATGCAGTATTGCAAGATAATTCAGTTCACTGCTAGGAGTTCAATCTTCACTGGCTCAAGAATCACTCAGCCTTCCATCCTTCCAAGGTAGGTAAAATGAGGGGCCAGATTGTGTGTGTGTGTGGGGGGGAGAGAGATGCTGACTGTGTAAACCGCTTAGAGAGGGCTGTAAAGCGGTATATAAGTCTAAGTGCTTATCGCTATTCCTGCCGTCCACCACCTCAAGCTCCCCACAGCCTAATCGTCCGAAGAGGTCTACCAAGACGTACAACGGCTTGCAATCTATTTTACCAAGCTTCCTACGCTCTTATTACGTTGCAAATCCTGAGACCAAAAGCCACTGGCGTTCATGAAGCTGCCCTTCCCCTCCTATGCCCATGATTGCTGGCTTCTGAGTTGGGAAGAAAACGAAGAGCAGATAAATATTTTCCCCCGCCCTCCCTGGATACCGGGCTCCCGAATGAGTCCTCTGCCAGTCCCTTCCAAAGCTCCGAGATCAACCTTTCCCCATATCGTATGACCGAGGCATCGAATGGCACTTTCCCTTTAAGGAAATTACGATTAATGAAGAGCTAAATTGCAAATCCATTAGGTTTTAGTCAGCTCAGCAATGCCACGTGGGGTGAGGGGTGGGTGGGTGAAGGGGAGGGTGGGTGGGTGGGGGGACGAACTGGAGAGAGGTTTCATGAATGCTCAAGAAATCCAATAATGTAACCTCTGGTAAAGCTTGGAAAAGCCCTTGAAGGACAAAGGCAGCGAGATCAATATTAGTTTATTTCAACCGCTGCCCAGGACAGAAGCAATGAGAGGGGAAGCATCCAAAGGGTTTTATTACCTGTTGGGGAGATCAGCCCCGGCGATAAGAGGCCCGGCACTCCGTGGGGAAGCAAGCGCGTGTTCTCTTGTATCGCCACCCCCAGGGAGCGCTTGGGGGGTCTCCCCGGTCGTGAACTGTTGAAACAAAAGTGAAAATAAACTTTAAGTGCTCTTTTGTCAAAAGGATTTGCATCAGCAATGTACTTTGCATCGATTTTTTTTTTTTTGAAAGTTCCCTGACCAGCCGGGGGTCCTTGGTTGCTGGTTTCTGATTTCTGCTGTCAGAATTTTAACTCTTTCTGAACTCCGAAGTGACCGGTCGATCACCCATTACAAGTTACCTGCGGGCATTGTTAAGGTTTGGTTAATGTAGGGGAGGACTGGGCTGGCTGAGCGCCTGAGGGAGGAGTCAAGAGTGCCAGTAGTTTGGAGTTAATAATAATAATAATAATAATAATTTAATTTATAACCCGCTCTCTCTCCCAGAAGGGACTCGAGGCGGGACACAGGGAATTTAAAATACATATAAAATACAAACAGTATACAATAATAAAATGTATACTGCTCCTTTGCAGCCGCGAGAGATCTAACTCCAACCCAGCGGTTCTCAACCTTCCCAATGCTGCGACCCTTTAATACAGTTCCTCATGATATGGTGAGCCCCCCCCCCCCCACCATAAAATTGGTGTCTCGGTTCCTAAGACCATTGAAAATATGTGTTTTCCCGGTGATCTTAGGCGACCCCTGTGAAAGGGTCGTTCCACCCCCAAAGGGGTCGTGACCCACAGGTTGAGAACCGCTGCTCCAACCCATCTTGAATTCCATTGACTCTTTAGGTCCCAAAGGTGTGTGGTTGTTTTTTCAAGAGCCAACTGGACGTGCTTGTTTTTTCTTTGAAGACAAAGTTTCGCTTCTCCTCTAAGAAGCATCATTCAGCTCTGACTGGATGGTGGGTGAATGGAAGGATGTATATTCCTTGCAGACAGCTGGTCACTTGCCTTTTAGAAAGGCACTGAGTCTACCGTCCAGTCAGAGATGAAGAATGGCGCCAACCATGGAAGGATGGTTGCAGAAGTTGATGGAAGTGGCTGCAATGGCAAAAAACGACCACTTTGTTTGAAGAAAAGAACAGGATTGTTTATGTTTCCACATGGAAACCATTTCTGAACTTCATGCTTGATGTGGAAAAGAATGAAACTCTGACTTGACCGATTAGACTGATAGATCTTTATAGAAATGACTTGTTCATACTATTATGGAAAAGCAAAAAGCTGTGATTTGATGCTAATGCCTTCTTCTACTGCAAGAGAGAGAGAGTCGGAAATCCATGCTTCTTTTTCTTTTCCCTCTCCCCCCTCACTGCTCTTCTATTTACTTTTCTATTTTATAATACTCTATCTCAGGGGTCTCCAACCTTTGCAACTTTAAGTCTGAAGGACTTCAGCTCCCAGGAAAGCTGGCTGGAGAAGTCTGGGAGCTGAAATCCTTCAGACTTAAAGTTGCAAAGGTTGGAGACCCCTGATCTATCTCAATAAATATGTTTAAAAAAGAAAAGAAAAAGAAAAGAAAAAGCACCTTTGGGATAACCATGACATGGGTGACTGAGAATCTCCATAGACATGGATTCTTTATCTACCACTGATTTGCCCTGACCGTTAGTAGTTCAGATTCTTCAGCGTGCCTTACAATGAGGACCTGTATACTGCACGGGTCAAAAAGAAAGCCGTGAAAACATCTACAGACCCCTCACATCCTGGATATAAATTCTTTCAACTCTGACGCTATAGAGACCTGCACATCAGAACAACTAGACACAAGGACAGTTTTTTCCCGAACGCCATCACTCTGCTAAACAAATAATTCCCTCAACACGGTCAAACTATTTACTAAGTCTGCATTACTATTAATCTTCTCATCATTCCTATCACCCATCTCCTCCCACTTATGATTGTATAAGTTGCTTGTAACCTTATGATTTATATTGATTATTTCCTAGTATGATTTTTTTAAAGTAATTTTTATTGATTTTGCATAAACACAATTAATACTTGGCTTAACAAGAAAAAAACATCAAAAAGCCATCTTGCATCACAAATTACAAATTTTAAAGAGTATATCAGCTATTCACGGGTTTCTATGTTTCATCAGTAATTATCACTTGTTTTTCATATCAAATTATTACAATTCTTATATCTCAACCTTAATCTTACTAATTATTTTAACAACCCTTTATGTGTAATGTATGACTATTTAATGGCATTCTATTTATAAAACAAACAACACGAGAAGAAAATAAATTTAAAAAGGAAAAATTATCACCCTAAATTTTTTAAAAGACGTCTTGACCGGGTATTCATAAATTCTGTGCATCTCTAAAATGATTATTATTCATGAGTAATCTCATTTTATAAGTTTTAAATCTAAAAATGTATCATGTAACTTAATATCAATATCCCAAAATTCTCATCTAGTGTTTCAATTTCCTAGTATTGCTTATTTGTATCCTATCATTATGTGTTGTATCTTATGATTCTTGATGAATATATCTTGCCTTTTTATATACACTGAGAGTATATGCACCAAAGACAAATTCCTTGGCAAATTAAGAATTCTATTCTATTCTATTCTTGTTTAGGATAGCATGGAATAAATCTGTGCTCATTTGAACAACCCAGATTCTGGTGCTTCACACTGAAAGAGTGCAAAGAAAACCATAAAAAGTAAGGTTCTACATTTAGACAAGAAAAACAAAATGCACAGTTACAGTATAGGTGATACCTTGTTCAATAGTAGCAACTGTGAAAGGGATCTTGGAGTCCTAGTGGACAACCATTTAAATATGAGCCAGCCGTGTGCAGCAGCTGCCAAAAAAGCCAACCCAGTTCTAGGCTGCATAAACAGAGGGATAGAATCAAGATCACGGGAAGTGTTAATACCACTTTATAAGGCCTTGGTAAAGCCACACTTGGAATACTGCATTCAGTTTTGGTCACCACGATGTAGAAAAGACATGGAGACTCTGGAAAGAGTGCAGAGAAGAGCAACCAAGATGATTAGGGGACTGGAGGCTAAAACATATGAAGAACGGTTGCAGGAACTGGATATGTCTAGTTTAATGAAAAGAAGGACCAGGGGAGACATGATAGCAGTGTTCCGATATCTCAGAGGGTGCCACAAAGAAGAGGGAGTCAAACTATTCTCCAAGGCACCTGAGGGCAGGACAAGAAGCGATGGATGGAAACTAATCAAGGAGAGAAGCAGCTTAGAACTAAGGAGAAATTTCCTGACAGTTAGAACAATTAACCTCTAGAACAGCTTGCCTCCAGAAGTTGTGAATGCCCCAACCCTGGAAGTCTTTAAGAAGATGTTAGATAGCCATTTGTCTGAAATGGTATAAGGTTCCTGCCTATGCAGGGATTTGGACTAGAAGACCTCCAAGGTCCCTTCCAACTCTGCTATTGTATTGTATAAGGGACATCCTTTGTAAGCAAATAGAAAGATTAATTATTTCCTTGCTCCTGACGATTTGAGGCCACTTTTCTGCTCAACAGTTCATGCTGGTGTAGCTTACTCTTTATTTATTTCTTTGTTAAATGTATATGCTGCCCGTCTCACTCTGCAAAGCAACTCTGGGTCAGCCTACAAGTAAAATCATAAATATTACAACATTAGATACAGAAACAGAAAATCAAAGGCGGGATTATTTTGAGTCTTCTGACAACCCTGTGAGGAAGGCTGTCAACCCCCTCTTTACTCTGGGGAGCCCCATGCAACACAATACAGCATAATAGGATATAAAATATGTTGCACAAATCAATACCTTTCATCCCATCTTGGGTTCCAGCCAGAAGAGACCTGAACTTATGCAAGGCCTCAAATCAATTCTTTTTTCACATCTGTGCAAGTCCACATTCAAGCATGTTCAACAAATGTGTAGGAGCCTCACTGGATAGAGGTTTGTTAGGGATCAACCCAATACTTGGGAATACTGAATATTATTTTGATATTCACCTTCTGCCAGGTGACTTTACTAACAGCCAAGTCATTCATACTGTTAGAATTTTTTAAGCTTTTAATTATAAGTTGCATTCCTGCAACTTAATTTCATTATGCCATGTTCAGTAATCTTGGATAGGAAGGAATGGGCCTGTGTCCATCCTTCCTTCCTTCTTTCCTCCCTCCACCTCTCTTTTCCTTCCTTCTTTCCTTCCCTCCTACCTCATTCTCTCCCTCCCTCCCTTCTCCTTTCTTCCCTCCCTCCTCTCTGCTCCTTCCTTCTTTCCCTCCCTCTTCTCCTTCCTCTCTTCTTCCTTGTTCCCTCCCTCCCTTCTCCTTTCATTCCCTCTCCTCCCTCCCTCCGTCCCTCTCTTCTCCTTTCTTCCTTCTTTCCTTCCCTCCTTCCTTGTTCCTTCCCTCCCTCCCTTCTACTTTCTTCATTCCCTCTTTCCTCCCTCCCTTCCTCCCCCTCTTCTCCTTCCTCCCTTCTTCCTTCCCTCCTTCCTTGTTCCCTCCCTCCCTTCTCCTTTCTTCATTCCCTCTTTCCTCCATCCCTCCCTCCCCCTCTTCTCCTTCCTCCCTTCTTCCTTCCCTCCTTCCTTGTTCCCTTCTCCTTTCTTCATCCCCTCTCTTCCCTCCCTTTCTTCTCCTTCCTGGCTTGCAGGTCTGACAATGGGTTCTGACCTTAAAAAAAAAAAAAAATCACAATTTTTTTTCACAGCTGATTTTCCCTTCCACGTCTTTTGGGGGGGGGGAAGCGCCAAATTCCCAAAATTAGGTTCGCGTCATGACCATATCGGGTTGCGACCAAAGTTATGGTCGTGACCAGAGGTTCTACTGTATATGGTTGCAATGTCCCACAATCGTTGGAAGCAGGCCTGCTTTCAGCTGAAGAGACAAGGAGGCCCCCCAAGTCCACAATTCTGTGGAGGATGAATTTTATTATCCATTGTTTTTCCACAGGGAAAGAAGTTTCGGCTCAATGCCTCTTGAGCTAATGAGGTTTTGGCTCATGGCTGTCCTAAGCGAGGTTTCTTTGACTGGAAGGACGTTTTCAGCCCTGTCAGATCGACAACACAGTATCTGCATTCCTCTTGAAAAACGCTGCAGGAAAACTGGATCGGCGACAGTTCCTGGAAACCCATCGGTTCTTCTGAGGAAACATTATATCCTTTCTCTTTTTCGCCTCAGCAGCTTTGCCACAATATTTGCTCTTTCCTGTTATACAACAGCGCTCGCTGACAAATGTATTTTGAGCCGCGTCTAGTGTGGTTGGTTTCAGTCAATGTCTAACACTTAGAAGTGAAACCGGATACTCCTCTATGCGTTTTCCACTGCATTTTTATTTGTGATTGGAAACCAACAAACCATCGGAAGGAATTGCCACTCAACGGAGACCCTGCAAGCTCTGTCTGGCCTGAACTCGAGATGGCAGCCACTTGTACCTCTGCGGGAGATCGAGAACGCTCATCTTGGTCAAAACAACTCTAAATCACAGCCTGTTGACTGGATGGAGCCATCAGTGTTGTGGTCTATCTGGCAGCAAATTCGGACAGTCAGGAGGTTGGGGAGGAAGATGGGCCAGTCCTGGAATCTGGGGGAGGCTCTAAGGAGGGCTCTGTGTCGGAGGCAGAGAGAGGGCCAGAGCCGTCCGACAGTTATCAGCTGCCTTCGGAGTCAGACATCACTGAGGCAGATGAACAGCCGGAGCCTGTTCTCAGTGTGTGCATGCACAGAATTGCCAGACGAAGGGAACAGCTAAGGAACAAGGGTCGACTTGGGAGTAAGGCCACAGGTGGATGGTGAATGGCTCCTCCCATAGGGAATAAAAGAGGAGCAAAGGGGGAGTGGAGTTTGCAGGAGACAAATAGTTCATTCCTGTGTTCCTGCCAAGTATTGCGGCGTCTAAAAGATCGGCCTGGCCACTCTCCAAGCCTGATAAAGGTCGGTAATTGTGAACTATCTTGAAAGACTTTGGGAGAGGAAAGACTTTGCTGGAGAGGAATTCTCTATAAATTAAGCCTTAGTCAGAACAATCAGCAAAGTACCATTTGTGCACTGTTGTTCCGACGTAGCCCCCAAACACGGCGAAACCTCTGTAGTTAAATAAATGTTCCCTTTGTTAGAAGTGCCAGCAGCCCCGGCAAAAAGTCTCTCGCTCTCACAGCAGGTTAACAAGTCAGTCTGGCAGGGAGAGGAATACCTATGCCACACCTATTCATCTCCGCCCCCTGCCTTTTATCCCCAAAGCTAGGGTGGAGCTTTGCTAGCAGCGGTGGCTCTTCCGTCCTAAGGATCGGCCCATAGATTTCCACTGCTCTCCTCTCCTCTGCCTTCTGCGCATCTACACATCAAGTACTGGACCCAGATGTTCCTCCTCTTCCTCATCAGCCACTTCCAGACCTAGGGGCTGTTGACTCTCCATCTGAGGGCTGATGGACAGTCCAGGCTCCGCCTCTGATTCTATCTCTGACAGTTCCATTCCCTCTTCTTCCTTCTTCGGAGCTCCCAGATTGCCTTGATGTTGGCTCTGATTCATTTGCTCAAGGGGCCGGTGGCTGACAGGCAGGGATGGGTTCCTGCAAGTTCTAACCTCTTCTACAGAAGAGGTTCCACAAATGGAACCGCAAACTGGTGCCGTTTAGAACCGGTTCCAGCTCCCTCTCCCCGCCCGTCCACCCATCATCAAGATGAAGAGCGAGAGGAGGGATTCTGGGAGTTGAAGTCCACAAGTCTTAAAGCTGTCAAGTTTGAACACCCCTGGGTTGGTTTTTTTTCCCCTAAAGGGTTAGGGGTGCAAGGGTCTTGTAAAGTGACAGCTTTAAGACTTGCGTGCTTCCAATGCCAGAGTTTCTGAGCCAACCTTTTGGTTGCTAAGCAAGAGCGTTGTTAAGTGAGTTTCACCACATTTTGCAAGTTGGCCACTCCCACCCGGTCGCATGGCTGGCAAGCCACTCCCACAAAGCAGGCCACACCTACAGAAGAGGTTCTAAAAAATGTTGAAACCTACCACTGCTGACAGGCCACAACCACCGTCCTAACTTTGAACAGTTATGGAATAAATGGCCATAACTCAAAGACTACCTGCTCCAAATACAGTCCAGCCCTACAACTGCACAAATTGTAATTTAGTATATAAAAATTGAGCGATCACACACAGCTCCTCCGTAGACAAGGCCAAAATGAACGGCGTTTGGACTTCTGACAACAGCAACATTGAGAGGGAATGGACCCCTCTTCGCTCGCTGTAGATGCGCCCCCAAATTTACTAGAATCAGATGTAAATTTGCATACTAATCAAGACAAATAAACATGCGGTGATTTAAGTAGGAAACTGCCTGATGACAATTTAATCGGTACGGGTTAAAAGGTCCATCTTCCCCGCATCCTGTTGCAGTGAAAATATTGATTGTGTTACTGATTTGAGGACTGCCTTATTTTGCAGGGCACAAATAACCATTTAATTGCTCTTTAATTGAATGGTGATTGCTCGTGAGCAAATTATTAAGATTGGGGTTTTTTTTTTTGCTTAATTACTTGATTATTTATGCTCAGCAATAATATTTTGTTTAAATTTGGGGGAGCAGGGAGATAATAAGCTCACCTCCAAAACAAAGCAAAATTATAGATCATTTTCCAGTTACACAAGAGACCGATAGATATTGTTTTGGATAACGTGTTTCTTTGTTCACAATCCATATCTTCCTGTGATGCTATTAGATTAACTAGTCCAATGTCTGCAGGATGGTCAGCTCAGCTTCTCGGTACCGACACCACTCCCAAAACTATGGCTTAACATACCTGGAAGGGTTAAATTTCAATCCAAGGCTTGAGACCAGGAGGGAAAATATCAACCCAAGTGTCATGAGACTAGTATGCAAACTGTATATGTGCATCATTTATATTCAACTAGCTGGATATCCGTGCTTCACGATGAAACTATGTGATCAGACAATGCAGTTTACTACGGTTCAATATATCGGCTCAGTGGTGGTCAGTGATTGAAACACATTAGGAAACATCGCTCCCGCCACCTTGAGTCCGGAATCAGTTCCATAGATGGAAGGCAAAGACATTTTGGTGAGGTACCGAAGTTTAGTACTGTAAGGAGCCCCAGACCACTCCTGATTGAAGGAGAGGACCATCTGCCAGTTTGAACTCAGGTAACGGAATGGCAACTGGCAGTTGGAACAGAGTTCTTTTCAGGTGGGCAGAGGGAGTAGAACTCCTTAGCATCAGAGTGTATTAATTACTGTAGAAGAAATACTAATGATCTTATGGTCATTTTGAAAAATCCTTTCTTAGCGAGCACCTAGAAGCCAAAAGGAACATACACCCCACATTTCAAGCTTATAGGTTTTACAGTTCTGGAGATTTCGTGATGAGTATTTGGCTTTAATATATATAGATATCAGATTATAGGCACTAGCCTGTCCTATTTTGTCTTATTTGGGAGTAAAATTTGTGTTGCATCAGTGTTGTTCACGCCACATCTCCATCAACAGAGTTACATGTGAAGCATTATTACAGGCTTGTAAACACTGTTTCTTGGTTCATCCCTCATAAGTTATAATTGCGGGCAGGCTAGCTTTGCATGCTTTGAATACAGCCATCATGGCTTGTCAACCAATAATTACAATGTCTAAACCCAGCCAACCGAGGCTTAGTTTTTTTTTAAAAAAACGTAGAAATGATTAAATCAAAGGAAGCATAGTAGGATTCATGAAGTCAACCACAATCTACATTAGGTGCTTCTGTATCAGAACTAGAGACCTGTCAATCTCTCTGCCTCCGGATAAACCAATGATAGCATTGGTTGGGAAAGAAAGACCATACACGTTCCCCAGTACGGTTGCTTCATACAACCTGAAGAATTATGAAGACTTCCAGATCAGGACAACACCTGACCTGCCATTGCCATTAGCAATCCACCATGTTTTCTATTGTGCATACATTCCAGTCAGGGCTGGGTTCCTGCCAGTTCTAGCCTCTTCTATAGAAGAGGTTCTACAAATCTACAGTGCCATTTAGAACTGGTTCCAGCTCCGTCCTCCCGCCCATCCACCCATCATCAAGAGGAAGAGCGAGAGGAGGAATTCTGGGAGTTGAACTCCACAAGTCTTAAAGCTGTCAAGTTTGAACACCCCTGGGGTTTTTTTTCCTAAAGGGTGAGGGGTGCAAGGGTCTTGTAACGTGACAGCTTTAAGACTTGCGTGCTTCAAATGCCAGAGTTTCTGAGCCAACATTTTGGTTGCTAAGCAAGAGCGTTTTCTAAGTGAGTTTCACCACATTTTACAAGTTGGCTGCGCCCACCCAGTCACATGACTGCCAAGCCACTCCCACTCGGTCACATGGCTGGCAAGCCACTCTCATCCGGTCACATGGCTGGCAAGCTACTCCCACAAAGCAGGCCAAACCTACAGAAGAGGTTCTAAACATTTTTGAAACCTACCACTGATTCCAGTCCATGAAGAGCCCTATTTGATCAAACTAAATAAGGCAGTGATGGCGAACCTTTTCAGCACCGAGTGCCCAAACCAAAGATCTGTGCGTTCACTGGAGTGCTGGAAACCCCAAGATCAACTGGCCAATGCGCATGTGCATGCCAGCCAGCCGTTTTTGGCCTGAAAAATGCCCTAAAAACAACCCAGAAATGCCCCTGAGAACACCCTGAAAATGATCCCAAAAATGCCCTGGAAAATGCCTAAAAACAGCCTGAAAATGGCCTGGTTTTTGGCCATTTGGGGGGCACTTTCAGGCCGTTTTCTGGTGCACCAGTAACCACGAAGATCAGATGTCCGGTGTGTAGGTGAGCACCGGAAATCAGAACAGAAATGGAAGGGAGACCTTGAAGATCTTCTAGTCCAACCCTCTTCTCAAGCAGGATACCCTGTACCAATTCAGACAAGTCCAGTCCAGTCTTTTCTTAAAAACCTCCAGGGATGCAGCACACAAAACTTCTGAAGGCAAGTTGTTCCACTGACTACTTAGGAACTGCATCTCAATATTTCAATGGCTTTCTAGTGATGCTATGATAGTCTCAGAAGGATTTTGTCCCCAACTTGTTTGTTTGTTTTAACCGAGAGTTTTAAGATAAGAATGAGAGCAGGAGGTGAAAGACCTCCAAGGGCACCATGAAAATTCCACCTTCGTTTCCTAAAATGAAGAGAGCACCTGCCTTTAGTGCAGGCTGCCTATAAGCTACTAAACTCTGCCAACTGGATGAAGAAGACATTCCTGCTGGAAATCGAAAGTACAGTAGGACTTTCCCCCCCACCCTTTCTTCTGCAAAACACACGATTCCACTACATTTTTAGAATTCAACACAGAGAAAATAGGTGGTGTGTTTTTTTTGGAAAGCCTTCCTTCCGTTGCTTTGGGGCATCAAAACCATGCCCCTTCCCTCCCCTACTCCCCCACCACCCAAAAAAAATATATATGTTGAGATTTTGACTCCATATTTCCTAAGTGCCAGATGTAGTTAAACTCTGAGTGACCTTCGGAGAGCTGAGGAAGAGAAAGAAACTTTGACCTCCGTGTGCAACTTGATGCTGTCTTCTCCCTCTTCATGTTGGCAAACTGATCACTTGTCTAACTATTGAAAGGCATTGTATCCCTTCCCAGATCAAAGGCAACAACAGGCTAATTCGGAGGGGAGGGGGGGTGTAAGAGGAAGGGGGGGGAGAAGAGGCAGCCATGCAAAATGGGCAATTAACATTAATCATCGGTGAAGTGGCTTAAGCAGTTAACTAGAACCTGATCACCGGGGCAACTCATAAAAAACAGGGGTTTGCGGTAATGCGCCAATTCGTTCCGTGCAACAATGCCTGGGAACTCCCGGCCATTGTGTTCTTCTTCTAGATCAAAAGGTGGGTGTGTCGGGGTTCCAAGGAACACCCCTTTTTTCCTCCTGTATATTTGCCTTTTGATATTTTCTTATTTCCCTCCCCTTATATTAATCATGTGTCGTCTGAGATACTTATTTCATGTTTTTGGTTCCTTTTTCTTTCTCTTTATATCTTTTTTCAAGCCACTCATAAAATCGGCCCCATGTCCTGTAGCACACGGATTCCTCCTTGTCCTTTATATTCTCAATGTCAACCTATTCATCTCTGCACAGTCTAATATCTTCTTTATTAACCTCCCCTTCTGATGGGATTTGGTCTGCTTTCCAGTTTTGTGCAAATACAATTCTAGCTGCTGTTATTATTTCTATAATCAAATATGAATCTTCTTCACTGTATTTCTCTGGTAGAATGCCCAATAAAAATATTGGGCATTCTACCAGAGTGCAATTAGGAACACTCCTAACGAAAGAAGACTCCAAGGCTTGGTTTTCGACAAAGTTCCATTTGATGAGAGATGTCATATTGGCACATCTGGGAAAACCCGAATCTGAAAGCTTCCAGGTTGTCTCCACACAAGTGAAATTTCAAGTCCCTACCCAGCAACCACACGTGTCCATCACATGATCCAATCAGGCACCATCCAAAACTGGAGATGCCTCCCCATCACACCATTGCAGCTGCATGATCAGACGGCCTTGACTTTCTGAGAAAGGAATGTTATTATGGCTACATATCTCGCGAACTCCCAATAATTCCCTCCTCCCATTTTCCCACAGCATTGAATGTGGCAGGCCTGAAGGCCCAATGCAGAAGATGCCTTCCAGGCCTGACCAGGTGGTTGGGATGGGAGAAACACCCCCAATGCAATCGTTTGATGCTGAACTGGTATACAAGGTAGGCGCTACTCTATGGATTTTTAGAACCAATGCATGCTTGGGAAAGTCCCAGTCTTATTTGTCACAATAATTAAATATAGAAAGTCAGATGCACAGAAAAGGTTAATTATCTTAACACTGAATTGTAAGTTTGGATATTTAAATATGATAAATATGTGCAGCAGCTGCCAAAAAAGTCAACACAGTTCTAGGCTGCATAAATAGAGGGATAAAATCGAGATCACGTGAAGTGTTAATACCACTTTATAAGGTCTTGGGAAGGCCACACTTGGAATACGGCATCCAGTTATGGTCTCCATGATGTAAAAAAGATGTGGAGACTCTAGTAAGAGTGCAGAGAAGAGCAACAAAGATGATTAGGGGACTGGAGACTAAAACATATGAAGAACGGTTGCAGGAACTGGGTATGTCTAGTTTAATAAAAAGAAGGACTAGGGGAGACACGATAGCAGTCTTCCAATATCTTAGCGGTTGCCACAAAGAAGAGGGAGTCAAACTATTCTCCAAGGCACCTGAGGGTGGAACAAGAAGCAATGAGTGGAGACTAATCAAGGAGAGAAGCAACTTAGAACTCAGGAGAAATTTCCTGACAGTTAGGACAATGAATCCGTGGAACAAGTTGCCTCTAGAAGTTGTGAATGCTCCAACACTGGAAGACTTTAAGAAGTTGTTGGCTAGCCATTTGTCTGAAACGGTATAGGGCTTCCTGCCTAGGCAGGGGGTTGGACTAGATGACCTCCAAGGTCCCTTCCAACTCTGCTATTGTATTTATTGTATTTATATTAAGAATGCCTGATAATAAACTTGATCTGAATAAGATTCCTAAGCGGCGAGTTAACTCTTCTGCCTTGAGCCCTCTAGACCTGCTCTATGAAAGAACCTAGCACCTCCCAGCGATATTTGAAACATGTCAAGTTAAGAATGAATGAACCCAGGGAACAATCTCAAGAACTCGGAGCCATTCGATTTACGCAAGAGAGGTGACTCGCAATCTTACAAAGATCATGATACCGTGGATTGATTGGGATATATTACATCTTATATTGTGGGTGGGTGGGGGACAAAAAACCCCTGCTTGCAAGAAAGATTTTATTTTTTTTGCAAAGGGACCGCTGAATAGAATAAGCAATTTAAAGGTTGGCTACTCAACTGACAGAAGCTGGAGCTGTGAAACTATTTTATACCTCATTTACCCGACCTATTTGCCTATTTAAATAACGTGTCGTTCCCTCGCTCTTTTATTTGCGCTGTCCATGTATTTATACTTATTTATTGCATCAGGGGAGCATAATCCAATCGTTCTGGGATGAAATCTCTGGAGTTCAATGATCAGCCTTCCCAAAGAGGTGACCTCTGAAGTGTTGAGACAACCGGAAGTCTCGGTCTTTGAACAGGCTGAAAAAGTCAAAAATCCAAGACTTGATCAAGTTGAAACAGTGAAAAGATGTCTCCGTATTCGTGAGCGAAAAGGGGTTGCAAGGAAGAACATGGAGCTGGGAGAATAAAGAGAGTTTTAGAGTTTAGGTAAAGGTTCAAGTAAAGGTTCCCCTCGTACATATGTGCTAGTCGTTCCCGACTCTAGTGCGCAATGCTCATCTCCATTTCTAAGCCAAAGAGCCAGTACTGTCCGAAGACGTCTCCGTGGCTGGCATGACTCAACGCCAAAGGCGCAAGGAACGCTGTTCCCTTCCCACCAAAGGTGGTTCCTATTTTTCTACTTGCATTTTTTACGTGCTTTCGGATTGTTAGGTTGGCAGAAGCTGGGACAAGTCACGGGATCTCACTCCGTTATGTGGCACTAGGGATTCTAACATAAATTTGGACAAAGTCTGCTTGAAACAATACGAATTAAAATTAGCATGTGTAATTTCTTAGTGAGCTTCCTTTTGAGATGAGTTATTCCCTCACCAATAAATGCATTTTGGGGCAAATCTCTTACAGCTCAACTCTACAGGCATTTTCTCAGAAATGAACCTCTTTGGATTTACCAAACTTCCATTCACATTGCACCGAGAATTCTAACTGCCTCTAACATGGGATCATCTGATTGAGAAATATATGCATGCAAAAGGATTTATTTGCTGGCATCACATGATTGCACAGAATTGTAATTCTACTTAAAACCATTTTCAAACCAACAAATACACACACGGAACATAAAATTAAACTTCCGTACGTATTCAAAACTATTCTAGTCTAACTTAACATACAATCATAAACCACTTAGAGACACAAGCACACATTTTTAAGGCAATATAAGCTTTCACATGCATAGAAAAGGTTAATTATTCATGAGGCTATCCTTAAGGAGAAAGAAAGAAAGAAAGAAAGAAAGAAAGAAAGAAAGAAAGAAAGAAAGAAAGAAAGAAAGAAAGAAAGAAAGAAGAGGAGGGGGAGGGAGGGAGGGAGGGAGGGAGGGAGGGAGGGGGAAAGAAAGAAAGAAACAGAAAGAAAGAAATGGAGGAGAGAAGGAAAGAAAGGGAGGGAGGAAAGAAGGAAAGAAAGAAGGAAAGAAAGGGAGGGAGGAAAGAAAGAGAGAGAGAAGGAAACAAAGAAAGAGGGAGGGAGGGAGGGAGGAAAGGAGAGAGAGAAGAAAGAAAGAAAGAAAGAAAGAAAGAAAGAAAGAAAGAAAGAAAGAAAGAAAGAAGGAAGGAAGGAAGGGGGAGAGAGGGAAAGAAAGAAACGGAGAAGGAAAGAGAGAGAAGGAAAGAAAGAGGGAGGGAGGAAAGAAGGAAAGAGAAGGAAAGAAAGAAAGAAAGAAAGGGAGGGAGAGAGGGGGGAAAGAAAGAGAGAGAGAAGGAAACAAAGAAAGAGGGAGGGAGGGAAGAAAGAAGAGAGAGAGAAGAAAGGAAGGAAGGAAGGAAGGAAGGAAGGAAGAGAGAGGGAAAGAAAGAAACGGAAAGAAAGAAATGGAGGAGAAGGAAAGAGAGAGAAGGAAAGAAAGAGGGGGGGAGGAAAGAAGGAAAGAGAAGGAAAGAAAGAAGGAAAGAAAGGGAGGGAGGGAGGGAGGGAGGGAGGAAAGAAAGAGAAGGAAACAAAGAAAGAGGGAGGGAGGAAAGAAGAGAGAGAAGAAAGAAAGAAAGAAAGAAAGAAAGAAAGAAAGAAAGAAAGAAAGAAAGAAAGGAAGGAAGGAAGGAAGGAAGGAAGGATAGGTAGGTGCGTGGCTCTTTCATATACAGCTACATTGTAGTATTTTACAGTGTGTGCATTTTGTTTGGTATCTTTTAACATCTTTCCCTTTTTCTTTTTACCTTGTCAGCCTATTAAAACCCTTTTTTAGAAGGGGGGGGGGGGGAGGAACCTGTGTGCAATACTTATCAAATTTTAGACCCTTTACCAAAGCCAAAACAAAAAGGCCATCCTAAGTAAATGGGGATTAGCGGACGGCTTTTCTTTCTTCTCTCCAGTCCAAGAGGCATAAAATACCCGTTTCCATTAGAGTCAGCTGGTTAAGCTTTACAAGCACAAATATTTACTGTGCTTTTGCAGGACAAGAAAATAATGAAAACCATCCTTGAATCCCATTTCAAAATATAGAAAGGAGGCTGGGAGCCTGATTTATAAATGGGAAATAGGTGTGTGCCTGCGTGGTCCTCCTGTATTTTTTATGTTTCTATTAGGCTTTGCATCTGCCTTCTATTATGGCCCTTCTTCTTCTTCCAGGGTGGAAAAAAATAATAATAATAATTTCTGTGTCACTTGCTCACACTGGATGCATTCATTTTCTTCCGACTTTTCCGGTGCTTATTGATTTCCTGCCCCTGGAAGGACTCGTGTTTCTCCACTCGGTGGGTCAGCCATTAAAACAAAGGTTGTTCAAACCAACAGATATCTAGAGACCCCTCGCATCCTGGACATCAATTGTTTCAACGTCTACCCTCCAAATGATGCTATAGGGCACTGCACACACCAGAAAAAAACTAGACGCAGAGACATCAGTGGTGGGATTCGATTTTTTTTTTTTTACTACTGGTTCTGTGGGCGTGGCTTGGTGGGCGTGGTGTGGCTTGGTGGGCGTGGCAAGGAAAGGATGCTGCAAAATCTCCATTCCCTCCCAATCGGGAGGCAGGGAATAGATGGGGGCGGGGCCAGCCAGAGGTGGTATTTGCCGGTTCTCTGAACTACTCAAAATTTCTGCTACTGGTTCTCCAGAACTGGTCAGAACTTGCTGAATCCCACCTCTGAACCAGCGGTGGGTTTCCATTTTTTTTACTACTGGTTCGCTCGTGCACAACAAGCATCTGGGTAGGTAGGTGGAGCCTCCCGTCACCGCAACTACTGGTTTGCCCGATCTAGGAGCAACCCACCTCTGCTCTGAACACTATTTAGTAAGACTGCATCATCATCATCATCATCATCATCATCATCATCATCATCATTATCATCATCATCATCTTTCTTATTACATATTTACTTTTCTACTTATGACTATCACTTTGTTTGCTTGTATCTTTACGATTTATATTGTTTTATTCAGTTTCCTAGTACAATTTATGTTGATTCTATCACTAAGTGTTGTATCTTATGATTTATGATGTATTTTGTGATGACTATGATCTTGATCTATCACTTATAGCTTTTACATACAATGAGAGCTTATGCACCGATGACAAATATCTTGTGTGTCCAATCACACTTGGCCAATGAAGAACTCTACTCTACTCTACTCTACTCTACTCTACTCTACTCTACTCTACTCTACTCTACTCTACTCTATTCTTCTGCCCTGCCCTGTCCTATCCTATATATGGTAGTGGATGCTCAAGTATTACTGCTATTCACACTCAAAGAAACTTGTGGCACAGTTTGCTTATTAGGTGTGAAATGTATAAGGAAGGGAGGGTGGGAGAGAGAGAAAGACAGAGGGAGAGGGAAGAAGAGAGAAAGAAAGAAAGATGAAGGAGGGAGAGGGAGAAAAAGAGGGACGGAGAGGGGGGGAGAAAGAGAGAGAGAGGAGAGAGGGACAGAGAGAGATTCAAAAATGCCACCAGACTTAAGAACCCCATAAAACCATCACTGTGTTGCAATTCATTTTGCCAGCTAATGCCAGCACTGCTGACTGCTGTTTGCACACAAGGATTGGCCACTCTTCCTGGTAATGCACAGCTGATGCTCTGCTGGTTGCCAGTTTCTTAGATAGGCTTATTAGCCACGGACGGATCCCAGATTATAGGGGGTGGCTACTAATTTAGATGGTTTAAAAGGGGATTAAGTCAATCCAGGGAGACGACTGTTCACAGCTATTAAGACTCTGGGCTCCTGCATCACAGCATACAAGATGTTGGATGACAGAATAAGTTATTCTGAATAACAGAATTAGAAGGGACCTTGAAGGTCTTCTAGTCCAACCCCCTGCTCAAGCAGGAGATCCGTTTCAAACAAGCAGTTGTCCCATCTCTTCTTAAAAACCTCCAGAATTGGCGCACACAACAACTTCTGGAGGCACATTGTTCCACTGGCTAATTGTTCTGTTAGGATATTTCTCTTTTGTTCGAGGTAGCTTCTCTCCTGGATTAGTTTCCATCCGTGGTTTCTTGCCTGGCCTTCGGGTGCTTTGAAAAATAGGCTGACACCCTCTTCCTTGTGGCAGCCCCTCAAATATTCCAATACTGCTTTCATGTCACCCTTCGTCCTCCTTTAGAATTGGAATTTAGGATTAGAAGAGCTCTCCAGCAAAAGAGCTTAGTTCTTTATATTTATGAGATTATGCACACATATGTGTGTTGTAAGCCAGAAATGAACAATGCACAATTCAATTTTCACATGCAGATATTGGAAAGCCCCACCTCTTCTCTTGCTGATCTCAGCTGATTAAATGGATGACAGGGGATAGAGAGGTGATTTCCTACTGTCATTTACAGCTGGAAATGAAAAAAATAAAGTCCCCAGCAGTTGGTTGATCACCTGACGATAACCTTTGTGGTGCTACCATCTGCCTCAGCAAAGAATGAAGTCCATCAGGTGAAGTTCAGAGAGAGAGAGAGAAGAAGGAAGATTCATCTGTTGGATGAGCTGCTTCTGGAATTGAGCACCTACAACCGACCCTGCCAGTTCATGACACTGTAGGGGATGACCAGGCTGAGGGAGGGATCAAACGTGTCATCGGTCCTGTGCCCCCGCGTGCCCCAAAGAGCCCACTGTCCAGCCCCTTTTGAAGGCCTTTCTTATCTCCCGCTCATCTCCCTTGACTGCTAGTTGGTCAGATTCTTGTAGAGAGCTTAAGCTTGCAATAAATCTTTATGCTCAGCTGAACTGCCTGAATCTCCCTTTGATTTGACAGGCACCCCAGGAAAAAGGGGGCAATGTCTTCAAGCAAATGATTTCGGCATCCAAAATTCTTTTTACTTCACTGAGCAGTGAAGATGTCAGGTGGCTGCTTCACTTCATCTCAAGGGAGAACTTTCTAGGAGGAAACCAAATCCATGATACAATCCATTTAGGTATGGATTCCAATCCTCATACTTCTCAGCGACTCCCAGAACTGGAGTGAATCTATTCTATTCTATTCTATTCTATTCTGAGAATTCACCAGAATTTTCAAAATTAGAAAACCAGATAAGTGATGTGTGTTTTGGTTGGGGAAAGCTAATACACAGGAGGTCTGCATTTTATATGACAAATAAAAAACGCAAATATGGGTTTGAAGGTTCCCCTCGCACATATGCGCTAGTCGTTCCCAACTCTAGGGGGCGGTGCTCATCTCCATTTCAAAGCCAAAGAGCCAGCGCTGTCCGAAGACGTCTCCGTGGTCATGTGGCCAGCATGACTAAACGGCCAAAGTGCACGGGAGGTTATTCCCTTCCCATCAAAGGTGGTCCCTATTTTTCTATTTGTATTTCTACGTGCTTTCGAATTGCTAGGTTGGCAGCAGCTGAGACAAGTAACAGGAGCTCACTCCGTTACTAGGGATTCGAACTGCCAACCTTTCTGATCGACAAGCTCAGCATCTTAGCCATGGATGTGTTTTAAATACTGACCAACTATAGCCTACATTTTATTTTTGGCAAATCTATCCCCTCCAATGTTAAAAAATACAATTGTTGTGACACAGTGGTGGGTTTCAAATTTTTTAGAACCTATTCTGTAGGTGTGGCCTATTTTGTGGGCGTGGCTTGGTAGTCATGTGACAGGGTGGGAGTGGCCACCTTTTAAAATGTGGTGAAACTCATTTAACCACGCTCTTGCTTAGCAACCAAACTTTTGGACTCAATTGTGCTGATAAATTCTTTCTTTCTTTCTTTCTTTCTTTCTTTCTTTCTTTCTTTCTTTCTTTCTTTCCTTTCTTTTCTTTCTTTCCTTCCTTCCTTCCTTTCCTTCCCATTGGGTCCTTGGCAGCGGTGGGCCAGATTTACTTCCAGGTACGCCGGTGGAACCCCCTCTCACCGGTTCTCTAAATTTCACCAACCGGCTCTCGCGAGTAGGTGCGAGCCTGCAGAAACCCACCACTGTTGTGATATCACAAAGGTGACAACACAAACACAGCTTAAATACTCACACAAGTGGTGAAGAGAGAAGATTGTTTTGCTTTAGGGTTTATTTCTATTAATTTAGAAGCAAATAAAGCCATGTGGAGGATTCCAAAATAAAGAATTGAGGGGGTGGGGGAAATACACCTCATTTTGTCAACTTCTGAATGCAAATGTACAGTTACTCTAATTTATTCTTCTCTGTGATTATTGGCTTTTATTTAAGTTTAAGCTATTCATTTTCCCCTTCAGAGAGGCAATGTATTACAAGCTGCTTTTCAATTAATCTTTGCTCTTGAAAACGGCAAACTCTTTGACAGCTTCCTCAGGAATCTCATGGTTATATGAGCATTTCGCAAAAATTACTCCTCCTAACGGGCGCACATTATAATTTACACATTAAACACAGCAGGTTTTCACTTTAGGGCCCCTTGCCAAAAATAACCATTTTTTCCCTCCTCAAAAATTTCTCCCCTTTGGTAAAAGGATAATTATAAAACGTGGAAGAAAGAGCGGGAAATAAAAGAAAGGGAGGGAGCATTAGGCGTTCATTAAGGATTTGTTCTGAGGTCCTAAATATTAATGCAGAAGAAAATGGTCACGTTTACGGATTATTTATTCATTCGCAACCTTATGGGACGTGGTGGCTCAGTGGCTAAGATGCTGAGCTTGTCGATCAGAAAGGTCGGCAGTTCGGCGGTTCGAATCCCTAGCACGGCGTAATGGAGTGAGCTCCCGTTACTTGTCCCAGCTTCTGCCAACCTAGCAGTTCGAAAGCACGTAAAAATGCAAGTAGAAAAATAGGAAGCACCTTTGGTGGGAAGGGAACAGCGTTCCGTGCGCCTTCGGCGTTGAGTCATGCTGGCCATATGACCACGGAGAACGTCTTCGGACAGCGCTGGCTCTTCGGCTTTGAAACGGAGATGAGCACCGTCCCCTAGAGTCGGGAACGACTGGCACAGATGTGTGAGAGGAGCCTTTACCTTTTACCTTTACCTTATGGGAGCAGGGGAAGTCATACAAAAAATGGAACCTCTTCTTTGTTTTGTAACCAAACAACAATCTGCGAGATGGTTTGAGTTCAGCCAAAGTAGATGGCATCCAATTATTCCAGTGATCACAATGGCTTGGTAGAACCTTAGAACTAGATCTCTCAGATTAGGTTGGGTTTACAACAGTGGTAGTCAACCTGGTCCCTACGTCCCACTAGTGGGCGTTCCAGCTTTCATGGTGGGCGGGAGCGGTTTTGACCGATACTGAAGCACTTTCCTTTTTTAAATTTTATTAAACTTCCCTACTTTATCAATCACCATAACTGTGGAACCGGTTGGCGGTTAGAAAATTTTACTACCAACAGAGATACAAAAGTGGGTGGTGGGTATAAAAAAGTGGACTACCCCTGGTTTACAATAATGGCTTGGGTCACATATGATAGTAAGCCATTGCTTGTCTAGTCACCGTTGGCTGTTTTCATGCAGGTTAATCATAAAACGTGATTTAGGCACGCAGCGGCTGGTTCGTGGAAGAGGATCATTAAGCCAAGCATTTAAGCCAAGCATTTGGCTTAATATAATGTGGAGTCCCTTGGTACTCTCTGAGCTGGGTTTCCTTGCAGACATTTCATTACCCAACTAGATAACATCATCAGTGTTATACACTGACGTTACCTAGTTGGGTAATGAAACATCTGCAAGAAAATAACCACTAATGATGTTACCTAGTTCAGTGATGGTGAACCTTTTGGGCACCGAATTGTCTGGACCGCAACCAGGAAGAGGAGTTTCCCAGGGAGCATGCGCGCACCAGGAAATGTCATACCGGTTTCTGACATGCACACATGCGCTGGCCAGCTAGTCTTCTGGCTACTGCCATGCATGCACATACGCCAATCAGCTGGCTGGCGCCTGCTCATGCCCCAAAATGGAAGACCAGTTCTTCCATTTTCCGGTGCTGCGGCATGCACAAAGGTCAGCTGATCATTGTGTGCCCACGCGCACCAGAAACCCGGAAGAGGTACGGGTTGTAACGCTGCACGTGTCAGTTGACATGGCTCCATGTGCCACTTTGGGCATGCGTGCCATAGGTTCACCATCAAGGGTGTAGGGTCTCCTGCTTGAGCGGGGGAGGGGGGGTTGAACTAGATGACCTACAAGGTCCCTTCCAACACTGTTAATCTGATTTACACTCCTTGCGAGAACTGAAACGTCTTCAAAGAAAAACTTGTTTCTTGGACTTCAGTAGCCTCTTGAAAAAAGCATCTTTGGGGCTAGAGTAGAATGTACCGTATTTTGGGGAGTATAAGATGCACCTTTTTCCCTCAAAAATGAGACTGATAATCTGGATGCGTCTTATACATTGAATACAGCATTTTTGGCCTCCCGAAACCCCACCCCCTTCGCCAAAACAGCCATGCGTAGCCTTTAGGAGGCTTTCAGAGAGCTCCTGGGGGCTGGGGAAGGCAGAAATGAGCAAAAAAGCGGGCCGTTTTCTGCTCAATTTTGCCCCTTAGCTCCCAGGAGCACTCTATAAGCTTCCTAAAGGCTATCCATGCCCTTTTTTTTTTGAAAAAAAATGGGCCCGTTTTCACGAAAAACTGGCCGTTTTGGGGAGGTTTGCAGATCGCAAAAACTTTTTTTTTTAAAAATTGCCTCTTCAAAACCTTGGTGCGTCTTACATTCCCGGTGCATCTTATACTCCGAAAAATACGGTACCTAGTTTGCTCTGGAGTCAGGAGACTGTAAGCCACACTCTGTATCCTGATCTTCCTAAAGAAACACCTCTGTGGACACAGAAAGGCAGGGGATGATGGGCTCTGTCGTTTGTGAACATGCAGGTCAAGACTGTCTGGGAGATAGATACTCAGCACCCAAGAAACCTCCAGCACAAAAGGAAGGGGGAAAAAAGGCACATCCTTCGTCCTGCTGAGCGAGGAGGAAATCACACACGCACATACACAGGCACAACTAAGCCCTCTGTGTGTTCATCTGATCTGTGAATTATGCATGCATTACGGTTATTTCAGGCCTCATTTGCAAGTATATAAAACGGTTTAACATATAACCTGCAATTCTATTAAAAGGATTGATGTGGGCAGCGTGGAGCGGGCCTGGCCATATATATTCTTAGATTTCTTTTCCCATTAATAGATGTTCCCGTTTCCTGGTTTCTGAAGCTGTACTTCTTCCTTAAGTAAACACTAATGACAGAAAGACATTCCCTCATTATCTGAACCAGCTATTTTAGAGCTTCGGCTTAAATAGCTAGTTTACTCCATGTTCCCCCTTCTAAACAGCCGGGGTAAGTTTATGTTCTCTATAAACAGGACAAGTTTAATGCGCCTCCTCGCATGAAACCTATTTTCAGCCTTTCTTACTAAATGAAAACCGGGCTCCCAGCTTAAACTTCTGTGCTTGATCAACGTTTTTTAATGATACTCATTTCCTCTCAATTAAATAGATGGAGCAAATGAAAGAGGGTCACCTTATTAAATATTTGCAGCCTGGCATTAGGATAATATAATTAGGGAAGTGGGGGGGGGAGGAGTTTTCTGCATTCTTTAAGTCCTATGTATGGAGCAAATGCATGGGCATCTAAAGAAAACATTTCAGGGAACATCTTCGGAGCCTTTTCCAGCTTGGAAGCTCTCTGGGTGCCTTAATTTGGTCGGCAAGGAACCTGCTGAGAATTTTGAGGGACGGTCTCCATATTTCAATATTTGATATTTATTGTTTGATATGAATACAAGATGGAGAAGGCTGGTATACATAGCCATTTCTATTGACTAGAGCCGTGAGTTAGAAGGGACCTTGAAGGTCTTCAAATCCAACCCCCTGCTCAGGAAGGAAACAGTACACCACTTCAGACATATGGTTATCCAACATCTTCTTAAAAATGTCCAGTGTTGGAGCATTCATAAGCAGGTTGTTCCACTGATTAATTGTTCTGTCAGGAAATTTCTCCTCAGTTCCAAGTTACTTCTCTCCTTGATCAGCTTCCACCTGTCGCTTCTTGATGTTGGATAACCATTTGTCTGAAGTGGTGTAGGGTTTCCTGACTAAACAGGGGGTTGGACTAGAAGACCTCTAAGATCCTTTCTAACTCCTATTCTATTCTATTCTTTCTATTCTATTCTATTCTATTCTATTCTATTCTATTCTATTCTAGTCCATTCCATTCCATTCCATTCCATTCCATTTCATTTAATAAAATGATGCAGAATTGCCTTTTTCAGTTTATAGAGGTCTAAGGCTTCCCCCTTCAGCTTAAATCTTTTTTTTAATCTGAGCTAGTTTAATAACAGTTACGGTAATTATTTTCCATGAGGTTTTAAGTGTTTTATAGCCAAGCGGAAAGCTGGGATATCAACCGTATTAACGGTAATAAATATGATATCTTGAATTGGAAGAAATGCTTTAAAAGCACTGCTCACTCAGACGTCTTAGAAAACAAGATGAGTATACTAAAAATAACTTCCCCGTTGAGTTCATGGCTCATAGGGTCCCTGGGAATCTCTAGTTTATTATAAATAGATTTCTTGTTGCATCACTCTTCCGGGATAACTAGGCAGTAGAATATCCAACCATTCTATATTATCATTTTTTCCCCTGGTGACTGCAGGAATTCAGCAAATTGTCATTCCTATTTAATACAGGCAGTCCTGAACTTAGGATCACAATCGAGGCCAAAGGTTCTGTTGCTAAGTGTGAGACATTTGTTAAATGAGTTGTGCTCCATTTTACGACCTTTCTTGCCACCGTTGTTAAGTGAATCACTGCCATTGTTAAGTTAGTATCATGGCTTGTTTTTGTATTGGAGCCGTGTCCCAATATTTGAGAGGCATTCACAAAGACCACCTATTTTTCAAAGGACAAAAAAGGCAAGACAAGAAACAAAGAGATGTAAACTAATAAATAAGACAATCAACCTGGAACTAAGGAGAAGTTTCCTGACTGTGAGAACAATTCATGGGTGGAACGGCTTGCCTCCAGAAGTGATGGGTGCTTCAACATCGGAAGCTTTTTAAAAAGGGCCTGGACAGTCATTTGTTTGGAGTGTTATAAGGTCTCCTGCTTGAACAGGGGGGTTGGACTAGATGATTTCCAGGGTCCCTTCCAACTATTATTCTGTTGAAGTCTCTTAGAGACACAGGCTTCAACGGATAATTAGAACTGTTTACCAACCTGCCATGAAAATATCTACAGACCCCTCACAACCTGGACATAAATTGAGTTTATGTCCAGTAACTGTGCAGTAACTGTGACAGGGATCTTGGAATCCTAGTGGACAACCATTTAAATATGAGCCAGCCGTGGGCAGCAGCTGCCAAAAAAGCCAACGCAGTTCTAGGCTGAATAAACAGAGGGAGAGAATCAAGATCACGTGAAGTGTTAATACCACTTTATAAGGCCTTGGGAAGGCCACACTTGGAATACGGCATTCAGTTTTGGTCGCCACGATGTAGAAAAGATGTGGAGACTCTAGAAAGAGTGCAGAGAAGAGCAACAAAGAGGATGAGGGGAGTGGAGGCTAAAACATATGAAGAACGGTTGCAGGAACTGGGTATGTCTAGTTTAATAAAAAGAAGGACTAGGGGAGATAGGATAGCAGTGTTCCAATATCTCAGGGGTTGCCACAAAGAAGAGGGAGTCAAACTATTCTCCAAAGCACCTGAGGGCAGAACAAGAAGCAATGGGTGGAAACTAATCAAGGAGAGAAGCAACTTCGAACTGAGGAGAAATTTCCTGACAGTTAGAACAATTAATCAGTGGAACAGAAGTTGCCTCCAGAAGTTGTGAATGCCCCAACACTGTAAGTTTTCAAGAAGATGTTGGATAGCCATTTGTCTGAAACGGAATAGGGTTTCCTGCCTAGGCAGGGAGTTGGACTAGATGACCTCCAAGGTCCCTTCCAACTCTGCTATTGTATTTCATGTAAATTGTTTCAACTTCCTATAGAGCACTGCACAACAGAACAACTAGACAAAATGACAGTTTTTCCCCCATGCCATCACTCTGCTAAACAACTAATTCCCAAAACACTGTCAAACAATTTACTAAGATTGTATTACTATTCTTCTTCTACCCAAGTCTACCCTGATTTCTGAGTTGTTCTTTTCTTCTGGCAGCTCTGCGCATGCGCACACTGGGAACAGGCTCCAGCTGTTCCTCTGCCTCATTGCTGCCTAGCTCCGAAGGCAGCTGAGAACTGCCAGACAGCCTCGGCCCCATCTCTGCCTCTGACGCAGAGCCCTCGTTCAGCCTTCCCCAGCCTCCAGGACTGGGCCATACTCCTCCCCAACCTCCTCAGTTTCTGACTGCTGCCAGCTCCAATGGTCGCTAGCAAAGCTGGCTGGAGAAGTCTGGGAGCTGAAGTCCTTCAGACTTAAAGTTGCAAAGGTTGGAGACCCCTGCACTAAGCGATAATAAGCTCACTAACACTACTAGTTTTGCAAGACAGAATGGCCTTGTGTACATGTTTGTGGGTGCGTATGTTTGTGTGTGTGTGTGTATCTGTGCGCATGCTGGGACTTACTCCTCTGCCCCAATCCCTCTTTCTACACCACCGTGGCCCATGCCCCCATGTCCCAACCCCGACTCTGAATAAGTCAGGGTGCCTTTGAAGATATTTAATTAAAATCTAATCCAACGTTCTTAAAAAGCTCACATAAATTAAGCTGTCATTCAGGAGATTTATGCATTCACATTTGCATATTGCATACAATTCATCAATTACTCATATTTGAAAGCAATGCCTTCCTTGAGGAGCGGAGCTGCCAACCCTGCCGACGGGCGCGCCGAGACCCACCGACTCTACCCACCGATACCTTAGAGAAAGCAAACTTCCATATGTCGGCTTCTTCCTTCCAAAAGCCTGGAGCGTGGCTGCCGTGTAATCCCACTTTTAACTTGACGCATTGTTTTCAACTTCCATTTGTCAGTTAAAGATGAGCCATCTCCGTTTTGCTCTTGGCAACTAGATTTGTGCGCTTCAACACTCTGGGTTTAAAATATGTCACTGTTCTGACCTAGGTTTCCCCAAAAAGCAGGAGGCACAGTCCTGGTCCCAACAAAATCCCTTTTATTAAAGGACCATGAATTCCTCTCATTCACATTCAACAAGGCCTGGCAAACAGTCTTTCAAAGGATTATTTGTGACTACAGACCTTATCTATCTTGGAAAGCTGCCATGTAATTATTTTCCAAATGAGGCGGTGTGCAAGGAAAGGCTGGGCACAGAGTCTCTGAGATTCACGGACAGATCTTCAGACTCCTGAAATGAATCTAAGGACCGAACGAACAAATTGTTTCCTGCAAAAGCCCTCTCCCCTTTCACTCCTCTTTTACTTCCTATGGGAGAGTCCAATCACCTTCCACCTGTAACTTCACTCCCAAGTCTACCCTGATTTCTGAGTTGTTCTTTTCTTCTGGCAGCTCTGCGCATGCACACACTGGAACAGGCTCTAGCTGTCCCGCTGCCTCACTGCTGTCTAGCTCCGTGCGCATCTGATCACTGCCAGACGGCCTTGGCCCCATCTCTGCCTCCGACGCGGAGCCCTCGTCCGAGCCTTCCCCATCCTCGAGGACTGGCCCGTGCTCCTCCCCAACTTCCTCACTGTCCGACTCTGCTTCCAGCTCCACTGGCCACTGGCAGGCCACAACAGTCACAGGCTTAACACCACAGCTGTATAACTCATAGGTCAGAGCCAACCAATCCCTACCTAGGTTATTTATTGTCCATTAATAGTCAAACCATCATTACTTTTATTATTTAGCCATTTTGGGTAGTCCATTTAGGGACCATTCAAAGTTACAACATCATTGAAAAGGGGAGGGGGACCTATGACTGTTTTTCACACTTGCAACCATAGCGGCATTCCCCATAGTCATGTGATCAAAATTCGGCGGCTTAGCAACTGGTTCATATTGATGACAGTTGCCCTGCCCCGGGGTCTCGGGATCTCCCTTTTGCGACCTTCTGACAAGCAAAGTCCAATGGGGAAGCCAGATTGACTTAACAACCGGGCCATTCACTTAACAACTGCAATGATTCACTTAACAACCGTGGCAAGGATAGTCGTCAAATGGGGCAAAAGTCACAACAAATGTCTTAACAGCAGAAATTTGGGGCTCTATTGCAGTCGTAAGTCGAGGATTACCTGAACTGGCTACCGAATCTTCCCTGTCTTCATTCAGCCATTTCTCGATTCCTCTTCACTTTACAAATAAAAGCAAAAAAGTATTGGGGTGGATTATGGTCGTAGGTTGAGGACAACCATTTGTGTTTACAAATGGATCCTGCAGTTTTGGAAGAGTTGGAACTGCCAAAGGAAAGACGCTGTGAGTTAAACACCAAAAATGCAGCTAGTCCCACAAAGAGAGAAGAGCGGAAAAAAGGGAAATGACATCCGAAAAAGAAATTAGCCAAAAATAAAGAGAGAAATAAAGAGAGATGGGAAAGAGAAACTTGGGGGAGAGATACTCAAAAAAATCTATCGAAAAATAAGAGGAAAGATACAGAAGAAAAAAATATAAGACACATAAAAAGAAGAAAAAGAGGAAAGAAAATTTAGACATAGGAGAATAATAGAATGATATGATCCAGTAGAAAGAAATATTGTGAACAAGGTAAAAATATGTTTTAATTAGAATGGGTGGGGATTATATTAAGAACCTTAAATTATTGTGTATATGCTGATTATATAAAACGTGAAATTTGAAACGTGAAGATTCATATCGTTAATGGAAAATAGAGGGACAAGAAATGATAAATTGTCTATTTTTAAAGAGAAAGAAAAATTATATTGTTTGCACATGTTTAAAAAAAACCCTAGAAATTGGAAAATAGGAGAAGAAAAGGAACACGGCTACAATGGGAAATAATGGAAATATAATGTAAAATGAATCATGTCTTTTGGTGGGCATCTTAAAGGGGGGAATTCGGACAAAACACTGTTCACAAAAGAATTTTTATTAGGTAACAAAAATAAATAAATAAAACTTTTTTTAAAAATGCAGCTTGTCCCGCCCCGCCCCACCTTGCCCCATTTTGGCTGGCAAAGTACTGCAGGAGCCGTCCATCCATTCCCACACAACCACCCCTCCAGGCCCGCGTTGAACTACAGCACTGATCCATTCCTCGAAGAAATCAAGTTTTAACACATCTGTCCAAGACCTCCAGACCAAATTTCATTTTAATGTATGCTGATTAGTGTACATTTAAAGTGACGATAAAGTTATCCTTAAATTAAGGTGACCAGATTTTACCATTGCTCAAGCGGGACACCATTGACCGGGGGGGGGGGGCTCCTGGCCAGCCGCTCACAGCGCATCGCGGCGGCGGCGCAAAATTCAGGGCTGCGCGGGCTCCGGCTGCAGCCCCACCGTGCACAGCTATCCTCCTCCTCCGCCTGCTGCCTGCCTGGTTGCTCGCTCACTCGCTCCTCCCTCGCCGGCCCTCCACTTCCGCCTGCCCACCAGCCTGCTCCGACCGCCGCTTCCTGCCCTGACCGCAGGCCGCCTCTGAGTGTGTGCAGAGCGCCCCCCCCCGCCCACCTGCCCTCCGCAGGCAAAAATCAGGACTTTTCTTAAACGTCACAGGACGCGGGACACATTGATGAAAAGAGGGACTGTCCTGCCAAAAGCAGGACGTCTGGTCACCTTACTTTAGATGCGTTCAAGTCCCTTCCTTGAGCTTTCTAACTAGAACTTTTCTGTTGTTGTTTTTTTTAAAAACAAGAGCTGTTCGAAGCGAAGAGTGATTTAATTCCAAATATCATGTCCTCGCTGTTTTGACTGGCAAATCTTTCCCTCCCAATTATTAAACATACTTAACAATTTGAATGCATAATGATACCAGTTCGTGATAGGTGGGGCATTTGTCACTGCTTACTCTATGATGTGACTTGTCACAACAAGGAACGGGTGCAGTCACTCACACCTCACCACGCAATGCCTTCCCCTATGCATTCAAAGTAGCTTTCGTCCCACACATGGCATTTAATTATTATCTGTACACAGCATCACGATCCTAAATGACCAGCAAATGCACTGTTTATCAGAGGGTGAGCCTTCTCCAATTAAAGTGAAGGTAAAGGTTCCCCTCGCACATATGTGCTAGTTGTTCCTGACTCTACGGGGCGGTGCCCATCTCCATTTCAAAGCCGAAGAGCCAGCGCTGTCCGAAGACGTCTCCATGGTCATGTGGCCGACATGACTAAATGCCAAAAGCGCACGGAACGCTGTTACCTTCCCACCAAAGTTGGTTCCTATTTTTCTACTTGCATTTTTACGTGCTTTTGAACTGCTAGGTTGGCAGAAGCTGGGACAAGTAGCGAGAGCTCACTCCGTTACGTGGTGCTAGGGATTCAAACCGCCGAACTGCCGATCTTTCTGATTGACAAGCTCACCATCCTAACCACTGAGCCACCGCAACCCACAGTTAGAAGAGAAATAGAAATAAGAGGGGAACACAGTATATACTTGTTCCCCTGGCTCAGCTGATCAGGAGGAGAACTTGTGGCCTAGTGGCAATTACAACTGCCACACATGTAATACTTCCCAGGTTCAAATCCCAGTAAGGGTATGGCTAGCTGATGAGAGCTAAATAGCTTGAAATAGATCTATACTAGTCTCCGTTTATTTATTTATCAGCACAAATGTAACACACACACACACATATATGCTTTCGTAGATTTTCACGGGTGTAGATTATTCAAAATTCAAATTCAAATTAAGATTTATTAACCGCACCCTCTCCCCACAGGGACCCGGGGCGGTGCACAGGCATAATTAAAAACAATATACAAAATACAAACATTACTTAAAATAAAATTAAATAAATCTACCTATGCTAAAAATATATAATTAAAACCCATTAAAATTTGTAATTAAAAGACAGAGAGAACTATTCAAGGCCGGCCAGTCGAAAGAGATGGGTCTTCAATTTTACCCGGAAGGAGCGGAGGTCGGTGGTCGTTCTAATATCAGGGGGAAGGTCGTTCCAGAGGGCCGGGCCTGCCACAGAGAGCGCCCTTCCCCTGGGCGTCGCCCGCTGACAAAGTCTAGTGGACGGCACCCGGAGAAGCCCCTCTCTGTGGGAGCGAATCGGTCGTGAGGATGTGTGGGGCAGGATCCGATCTCGCAGATAGCTAGGTCCCGAGCCATGGAGCGCTTTGAAGATGATAACTAACACCTTGAAGCGCACCCGGAAGACGACAGGTAGCCAGTGCAGCTCGCGCAGGAGCGGTGTTACATGGGCAAACCTGGAGGTGCCCATAATTGCTCGCGCGGCCGCATTCTGAACTAACTGAAGCCTCCGGGTGCACCTCAAGGGGAGCCCCATGTAGAGAGAGTTGCAATAGTCCAGTCGGGATGTCACGAGGGCATGGGTGACTGTGCGAAGGGCGTCCCGATCCAATAGGGGGCGCAATTGGCGAACCAGGCGAACCTGGTAAAACGCCCTCCTGGCCACGGCTGTCACTTGCTCTTCCATAGACAGCCGGGTATCCAGGAGGACACCCAAATTGCGCGCCCCATCCACAGGGGCAAGATGTTCGCCCCCTATGGCCAGCGTTGGAGAAAGCTGGTTGAATCGGGCAGCCGGAAACCACAGCCACTCGGTCTTGGTCGGGTTGAGCCTAAGTCCGTTACTTCCCATCCAGATCCGCACGGCTTCCAGGCACTGGCACATCACCGCTACGGCATCGTTGGGGTGGTCTGGGGTAGATATGTACAGCTGGGTGTCATCAGCGTACAGATGGTACTCTACCCCAAAACCACGGATGATCTCACCCAGCGGCTTCATGTATGCATTAAACAGGAGAGGCGAGAGGACCGACCCCTGAGGCACCCCGCATGTGAGGGGTCTCGGGGTCGACCTCTGCTCTCCTGCCCGCACAAATTGCGATCGGCCAGAGAGGTAGGAGGAGAACCACCGCAAAACGGTGCCTCCCACCCCCAACCCCCCCAGCCGATGCAATAGGATACCATGGTCGATGGTATCGAAAGCCGCCGAGAGGTCTAATAGGACCAGGATGGAGGAACATCCCCCATCTCTGGCCCTCCAGAGATCATCTACCAACGCGACCAATGCCGTCTCGGTGCTATGCCCGGGCCGAAAGCCGGACTGGCGCGGATCTAGATAGTCAACTTCCTCCAGGTGACGGGGAAACTGTTGTGCCACCACACTCTCAACAACCTTCGCCAAGAAGGGAAGGTTGGAGACTGGACGGTAGTTGTTCAAAAGAGCTGGGTCCAAAGAGGGCTTCTTGAGGAGGGGCCTCACCATAGCCTCTTTTAGGGAGGCAGGCAAGGAACCCTCACTCAAGGATGCGTTGATAACCTCTTGGAGCCAGCCTCGTGTCACCTCCCAGGATGCCAGTACAAGCCAGGAGGGGCACGGGTCCAATGAACATGTGGTGGCTCGCAGTCGCCCACGTAGCCTGTCCATATCCTCGGAAGTAACGGGGTCAAACTCCTCCCAAACAAGATCTCTCTCGTGGCATCCCACTGGGCCATGAATGGGGGCTAGCTCACTCTGTATCTGGGCGGTTTTCTCCTGCAGAAAAATCACAAATTCCTCTGCTCTACCCTGTAGCGGGGCTTCCCGCTCCCTCTGATGAAGGAGAGAACGGGTCACCCTAAACAGGGCGGCAGGGCGGTTTTCTGCGGATGCTATGAGGGTAGCACAATGGTGACGTTTGGCCACCCTCAGCGCCACAATGTAAGTCCGTAAATGGGCTCTTACCTGTGTCCGGTCAGATTCAGAGCGGCTAGCCCTCCACCTTCTCTCTAGGCATCTCTTGCGGCGTTTCATCACCCGCAGCCCCTCAGTAAACCAAGGAGCCAGGGTGGTTCGCCGCCGCGAGAGAGGCCGCAAGGGCGCGACCCGATCTAAGGCTCCCACGGCCGCATTATTCCATGCGGCCGTGAGGTCCTCCATCGGGGCGCGGGTCAGGGATACAGGAAATGGCCCAAGCGCTGTCTGGAACCCGTCCGGGTCCATCAAGCGCCTGGGGCGGTACCAGATTGGTAACTCTGGTTCCGCCTCCCCGCGGAGGGGAGCAGCGGTCGGAAAGTCGAGTCGGAGAAGTGAGTGGTCTGACCATGACAAGGGTGTGATGACTATATCCCCTGTACCCAGATCACTCTTCCATTGGCCCGAGACAAAGATGAGGTCCGGCGTATGTCCACCCTCATGGGTGGGGCCTTGAATTACTTGGGTCAGGTCCATGGCCGTCATGGAAGCCATGAACTCCCGAGCTACCACGGATGATTCGCCCAACGATGGCAGATTAAAGTCCCCCATGACTATAAGTCTGGGGGTCTCCACTGCCACCGTAGCGATCACCTCGAGGAGCTCGGGCAGGGCTGCTGCTACATAGCGGGGAGCCAGGTATACAACCAGCAAGCCCAACTGCCTCCCTAGGCCCCACTTCATGCAGAGGGACTCACAGCCGGAGGTCTGAGGCACAATGGACTCCCTCGGCTCCAGGCCTTCCTTAATAATGACCGCTACCCCGCCACCCCTGCCTAGGGCCCGCGGCTGATGAAATGCGCGGTAGCCTGGTGGGCACATTTCAACGAGGGGATGACCTCCCTCGGGGCCCAACCAGGTCTCCGCAATTCCTACCAGGTCCGGCTCCCCCTCTGACACAAGGTCACTAATGAGGGGGGCTTTGTTGACAACGGACCTGGCGTTGCAGAACATCAGCCGCAGACCCTGGCTCTGTATTCCCTGGCCACCTAGCCTGCGGGGGTTGTGGCACCCGACCGTTTGTAACCAACGGCTGCGTGCCACCAACCGGGAGGATGAGAATTGTCTCCCCTCGGTCCTGCCCCTCCCCACGACCCTCTGAATTGGTAAGCCCTCCTGAGGAACGACTCGGGTATCCCCCTTCCTTTCGCCTTCCGCTTCCCGCCGTCGACTGCTATCCTGGCCCTTACTATTGATCGTTGCTTCCGTCTCCATCTGTCTATATCTTTTTTTAGACCCCTCCCCCACCCCAACCCTGGAACCCCCTAAAATCCGAATTAAAAAATTACAAAGAAACCCCCTGAGCTTGCGCTTCGCCCACCTCTCAGGAGCAATAACTCCATCTTCGAGGTGGGCCCGAGTTAAACTAGGGGGCCAAGCCTGCGAGAGGGCAGAATCTCGCAGGCAAAGGAGGTCACGCCTCGAATACATTTCTAGGGGAACATGGAGGCTGCATAAACCAGGGGAACGTAATTGCAAGTTAATGTTTAGTTAGTTAATTAGTTAGTTAGAAAGAGTCCAGATAAAGTGCAGGTGTAAAGTGGCAGTGTACAGTGCAAATAATAGGAGATGGTAAGTCCATAGAGGTAAATCCATAGGGGTAGGAGGGGTAAAGTCAGATAGTCCAAAAGATAGTCCAAAAGAAAGTCCGGCAGATGGGAAAGATCGCAGTTCAGCCCCTTTAAAGGGCCCCATCCATCTGCCCTCTTCAGCCACACAGGCCTCAGTCTGCATTTAGTGCCGTGCAGCTAGATGGTCCACTGCACGGCCTGATGGTAAATGCTGCCATGTGCAGGCTTGGCTTACCTCCTCCAGTCCCATGCACTCACTCCCAGTCCTCCTCGGCCAAAGTTCCACCACTCCACGATCCGGCTGCTTGGCTGCTTGGCCTCCTCTCCTTCCATTCGCTTCTTCACTCCTTCCTTCCGTTTCTATTTCCGTTCCATTCCTTCTTTCTCCTTCTCCTTTCTCTTTCCAATCTCTCCTCTCCTTCTTTCCTTCTTCCTCCTTCCTCCTTTCCATCCCTTCTCCACACGTTTCCTCTCTTCCAATCTCTCCTCTCACATCCTCTCTCCTTCCTCTCACCTCCTCTCTCCGTTCCAGCTTCTCCATCTGCAGCCGTTGTTCGCAGCCGCTCCAGCCCCGGATCAGGTAGGGAACACTCGGGTCGGGGTCGGATGTAGGCTGCACGATCTCCCATCCACTTGTGCAGCCCGATGGAAAATCCTCCCTTCCGCCCGGCCGTTCGCTTGCCTCCAGCGTCCCGGCCTCACAGGCCTGCCTCCTCCTACTTCCTGGCAAGCCGGGGACGCGCTAGGCCGAACAGGCCGATTCGGGCCTTCTCCTCGCTCTTCGCCTCGCCGTCACACACTCGGCTCACCCTCCGTCTCCAAAACGGCCCGGTGTGACGACTGGCATGTAGCCTTGCTGGGCCAGCCCTCGGAGATGGTCAGTGAGGGCTGGCGACATTCCCCTGGGGCAAAACAGCCCCCGGCCCCCGCCCTGCCTTCAGAATCGGACCTCCATTCCGCGCATGCGCAAATATATGAGAGAATATTTTCACAACTCCTGTTATGGGCCCCTTTAAGGGAGGAGACAGACTGTCATCCTTCTCTGCCTTTCGGCTCGACCCAGAGACCATCTGGGCAGAGAGCCAATGAGATTACTGTGTGAATTTAACATATATATATATATATATATATATATATAAACATAACAAGATATATGTAATAATAAGAGGGAGGTTCATAAATTGAATGGCGGTAGTATTAGATATGTTTCAACAATATGAAATGAAAATGAACTGAATATGAGAATAACTGAGTAATAACATTATGTTTATGTGTGCTAAAATCTATGATAGCCAGGTATTATTCATTGTTCACGCATTGATATGTATAAAATAAAATAAAAATTGGGGGGCAGGGACAGAACTGTATTGCTTAGCAACAGGAATTCTGATCCCAATTTTGGTCCTAAATCAAGGAGTCGTGTAACAGTTCAAATTTTAGGAGGGAATCAAAGTCAACACCCCCCCCCCTCTCAATTTTTTTTTTTTTTTTGCAAATCAAAATGAAACAAGAACTGTCTTCTCTTTATGGCCTCTCCTAAAACCAGCCACTCATCCGAATTCCCTTTTCCTGACGGTGAAACAGCCTGCGGCAAAGCCACCAATTTACTCAAGGATTCAAAACAAACTACGTTTGAAGGTTTAATTTTCAATTAAATAAATTCAAACATAACGGCTGACTTCCACTGAGAATCTGAATGGGCCAGCAGCCAAGTCAATCCATTTGCCGTTTCCCTCTTCTGCCAAAAGCGCGGGAGAGAAGAAAGGCGCAAAGCGTTACAGGAATAATTTTCTCAACGCCACATTTCCACGGTGTTTGCGTTGCATTTGACTTTGTCGCTCGGGAACTTGGGGTGCAGGATTTAGGGACAAAAACGTGTCTTTTCTCTCAGCTACTCAGACATCTTCATTTATTATTAGAGAAGGACTCGCAAATCGTTATCAGCTATGTTGTTATTTCTTTTTAAGAAAAAGAGGCTATCGTCTTCAATACAATTTACCTGCGAGCAGACACGCAAGCAGTGAAGTGCATTGTGCATTTATTGATGTTACCCTTCTCCACTGGGATTCTCGACTTACAACAGTTTGTTTAGTGACTTTTTGAAGTTACTAAATTATTAAAAAGTGACTTATGACCCTTTTTCACATGGCCATTGCAGCAATCTGATGGTGACGTGATTAAAATTCATACACTTGCCACCTTGACTCATATTGATGACGGTTGCAGTTAGAATGGGTGGGAATTATATTAAGAACCTTAAATTATTATGGATATGCTAATTATATAAAACGTGAAATTTGAAACGTGAAGATTCATATCGTTAATGGAAAATAGAGGGACAAGAAATGATAAATTGTCTATTTTTAAAGAGAAAGAAAAATTATATTGTTTGCACATGTTAAAAAAAAAACCCTAGAAATTGGAAAATAGGAGAAGAAAAGTCACGTGATTAAAATTCATACACTTGGCACCTTGACTCATATTTATGACGGTTGCACTTACTTGTGTTTGAGATGGGACTACAACCCCATTCAACTCCAACCCAGTACCATATTTAGGATTCAGTGAATTCTATCCCGATATATCTACTAGGACAGGGGTTTCCAAACTTGGCAATGGACTTCAGCTCCCAGAATTCCCTAGCCAGCCATGTTGGGGAATTCGGGGAGGGGATGCTGGCTGGGGAAATTCCAAATATTGAAGTCCACAAGTCATAAAGTTGCCATGTTTGAAGACTACTTGCACTGGGAGAGTATCGAATGTGCTCGAATGCTATCCCCATAATTTAATGTCCCCCTGAACCTTGTCCCCTGTACATGTGCGTGTGACACACACATGCCGCTGCCCTGCGCATGCGTGCACGGCTTTCTTGGAGCCCAGGGAGGGCGAAAATGGCCTCCCCCGCCCCCCAGAAGCCCTCCGGAGACTGGAAACCGTCCGTTTTCTGACTTCCAGTGGGCCTGATAGGTCTGTTTTTTGCCCTCCCCAGGCTCCAGAGGCTTTCTGGGGAGGGGTAAAAACAGACCAACACACAAACCAGAACTTCGGGAACGGACTTCCGGGTTGCCCGTTGGGCAGTTTTTCGCCCTCCGGAGGCTTCAGGGAAGCCTCTCGAGGGCAAAAAACGGCTGAAAATAAAGGCCGAAAATCAGCTGGCCAGCGCGCTGGAGCTGACAGGGTAACACCTTGCGTGCCTCCAGAAATGGCTCCACGTGTCACGTGTGCCATAAGTTCGCCATCATGGCACTAAGACATTGGCTTGGGGAAGACCGAGCCAACGTCCTAGTACAAGATCAATGCAATAAACACAATTTATAATATTAGCAATTGTGTCGCTAATCAGCAACCAGTCCGCTCCCACAGAGAGGGCCTCCTCAAGGTGTCGTCAGCCAGTCAATGTCAGCTGGCGACCCCTAGGGGGAGGGCCTTCTCTGTGGCAGCTCCGGCCCTCTGGAATGACCTACCGAGCCCTGAAAACCCATCTATTTCGTGCGGCCGGCCTGGCGTAGTTTTAATTTGTTTTTACTAGGGGTTTTAGAGGGTATTTTAGAACAGGCCTGTGTTTAATTTATTTTTAGTATATTTTTAGTATAGTTACTGTATCAGATGTTTTATTGTTGTTTTTATTAGCGCCTGTTCACCGCCCCGAGTCCCATAAGGAAGAAAGGGAGGTATATAAATCCGAATAAACATAAACATAAACATTGGACACACCAATGATCGGTTTTACGCCAATCGGAATAATACGCCTTTCATTGAAAAATGGGTTTGGGTGAAGGCAGCATCAAAGCCCCAAACGTTCCATAAAACAGCAAAATTGAGCCTGGAGATCGGCTGTTTTGGTAGCTCATCTTCCCAGAAACACAAGATGCTTGGATATATATATTTTTTAACAAATTGGTAATTATATCAGGGAGGTGGATGGGGGGAGAGAGAAAATAAGATAAACACGGGGAGGGAGGGAATGCTGGCTTGTTTTTCCACTCTCACTGCTTCGCCATCCTCACTCACTCCTCAATAGTCACATTTTGCTGACATTTACAAACATTTCATGTTGATCTTACATGGGTCACATCAATCACCCATACAGTTTCAATGACACTCTGTTAAATAAACTGTCATGAAAGATTTATAGAGAATTTGATAAAAGGAAAGAAGATGTAGTTCAGTTTTTAAAGGTGCATTACTCCCTTTTTTCTGGGGAGGTGTAACATCCACTGAAAAAAAAATACGATGCACTTCTTCTCTGGAAAAAGTTAGTGAATAATTTTTTTTATTATTATTTTTATATTTATATCCCGCCCTTCTCCACAAAGGACCCAGGGCGGCGCACAGGAATTTTAAAAACATATAAACAATAAATACATAATTTAAGAACATATTAAATTAATCTAATCCTATGCTAAAACTAATTTTAAAATTCCCAATTTAAAACTCTCTAAAAATAGTCCCCACGGGAGGTTAGGCTAGGCCGGCTTGCTGGAAAAGATGTGTCTTCAGACACTGGCGGAAGAGGCGGAGGTCGGTGATGGTGCGCAATTCAGGGGGTAGGTCTTTCCAAAGGGCAGGGCCCGCCACAGATGTTTATATATACCGTAATTTCCAATACAGGTAGGTCCTTGACTGATGACCACAGTTGAGCCCAAAATTTATGCTCTTCGGCAAGACAGTTAAGTGAATCTTGCCCGATTTCTACGACTTTTCTTGCCCGCCGCGGTTAAGTGAATTGCTACCCTTGTTAAGTTAGTAACACGGTTGTCCGGTGAATCTGGTTTCGCTACTGACTTTGCTTGTCAGAAGGTCGGAAAAAGGGGATCATGTCACCCCGGGACACTGCAACCGTCATAAATATGAGTCAGCTGCCAAGCGTCTGAATTTTGATCACATGACTTTGGGAGATGCGGTTACAGTTATAAGCGTGAAAAATGGTCGCAAGCAGAGGTTGTATTCTACCAGTGCGGACCAGGAGCGGAAATCACGGGTGGCTCCGCCCACCGGCCCTGGCTCTACGACATCCCATTTAGGCCCTTTTTTTTGCTTTGCCAAAAGCACATGCGCGCGGGCTCACGTTTGCAAACCGGTAGGGAAGTAAGTGAATACAACCCCTTGTCGTAAGTCACTTTTTTTCAGTACCACTGTAACTTTCAAACCGTCACTAAGTGAACTGTTGTAAGTCGAGGACTACCTATAGATATACTTTGGGATCTTTTATGGGCTTTTCATAGGAAAGATACTGCATGAAGTTCACTGAAGGAGGAATGCCGAAATAGCGCATGACTTCAAAATCCTGCTTCTCTGTTCTCTGTTTCTCAGGGTTGGTGAAAGAGAAATTGCTCCTTTTAAAGGAAGGCAGAGAAAAATGCGATAAAACACTCGTGGGCTAAGATGCAGCCCTCCTGAACTTCTTTAGGGACAAGGTGGCCAAGGTGTGTGAAGGCAATCTTTTAGAAGCAACTTTTACAATCTGTTACAAACAAATCTCAAGAAATCTGCAACCTCTCTTGCTTTCTACACATCAGTGAAACCCTAAAAAGAGACTGATCAAGAAGGATCTAAGCCCATTTAAAAAAAAAAGAGGTATTTTTTTAATATTTATTTTTAAATAAAATAAATATAAAAATTATTAGGTAATGTGTAGATTACTATTTATCTATATAGATAAATAGATAAATAGATCCATCTATTTATCTATATCTCTATCTATATCTATACCTCTGTCTGTCTGTCTGTCTGTCTGTCTGTCTGTCTGTCTGTCTATCTATCTATCTATCTATCCTGACTCCCTCCTGAACACAACTAATCACTAAACTGACTGATACTTGGCAGCTTGCCCAGACTGACCTCGACTAGACTGACTGCATACACGAACGTTCCAACTCTGTAGATTCTCTGTTGTTTCCTGCAAACCTACTCTTCACAGAGGATTTCTTTTAAAGCCTCTTGGAAAGGGCCAGGCAATTAGGCAGCTGATACTGATTACCTCCTCCAGTTGCGTCTCTCTTCTAATTGACACTGCCTTCTCTCGATCCTTCTAAGCCTGACATCAGGGACAAACTGGGTTTGATCCTCCCCACTACACCAAGCCTCAGGTGCCTCCTGATGCCTAGCCGGGCTCTCTGCTCACTCACTCTCAGCCTCCTCCTCTAGAGCAGACTCATAGGACTCCTCACTAGAGGAGTCCATCAGCAGCTCATCCGGAGCTGGTTGGGCCACAACACTCTCTCTCTCTCTCTCTCTCTCTCTCCATCCACCCACCCACCCATCTATCTCTCCTTTTATTATGATCCTGTAAGCCCTTAATTCGGGATAGAATTGGGACAATTAGATGGGGTTGAGCGTTTGCTGGCCAGAGGCCCTTCCTGACGCCTACGCAGTTTGCAACAGATATTTTTTTCTTTGTGCCCTAGAAGAGAAATATCTGCTGCTATCTAGGATTGAACTCCCAACCTTCCAAGTGGGCGGTGAATGTCTTCACCATTAGGCCACTATGCTGCTATGTCCGTCTGTCTGTCGGTCTTGTCTCTCATCTCTGTCTCTGCGTCTGCCTATCTACCAGCCTATTTACCTAATCGTCTAACAATACCAGTAGCACCTTCTGTGACTTCTAAACAATAACATAACCTGAAAGACACTACCAAGAGAAATATTCTTTTTAATAAAAATCACCATTCTCTGTTAACGTGGGATTAAGGAAAGAAAAACAGAAGGATCTTACACAAGGTGGATTTCAGCGCCGAATGCAACCTGCTACCCAATCGACAGAAATAAATGGCAACGGCCGAATTTAAAATACCGCAAACCTCTGCAACTGAAACCACAATCAAGCATGCTGTTTTGCAGTGTGTACTTTTGTACTTTCATTCAAACTAACTGGCCACCGAGCCCAGCAAAGAAGCAACAGTTGACTGTTGACTTAAGGCTTCAACTTAATGTCTATGCTCACACAGAGCACTGGCTTTGAATTTGGCAGTCTGTTCTTCTCACTCAACAAACATGTTTTTGTCCAATTTTCTTCGGCTTCTCCTCCCTCCCTCTCTTCTTAATTAACTAGACCCTCCGACAGCAACAGTGGGCTCTGATTTACTATTTTATTGATTACCTTACATGTCTCCATGATTGGAGTACTTAAAAGACAATTGCTGAAAAGTCAGAACATTGAAGCATGATGATATGAAAAGGTACTTTTGAATTCATAACAATGTTCTGGGGAGTTTGGGAATCCTTTGCCCAAACTTCCTCCTACTTCAGATAAAACTTTTTTTTTTTTTTTTTGGCCAAAACACGTTTTTTAAAACTGTGCAGGACAAATTATTTCATTGCAGTCTGTGGACAGGAAAGAAAAATCAAGTAAGGTGACTTCCAAGCGGGAGAACCTTCAAAAGAAAAGTGCCAAAAGCAACTATGAATCTGAAGTAAATAATCCCTTCCAAGGTGGGGCTAGATGAATCCAAAATTGGAATTAAGATGGCCAGGAGAAATATCAACCACCTCAGATATGCAGATGATACCACTCTGATGGCAGAAAGTGAAGAGAGCCTCTGGATGCGGGTGAAGGAGGAGGGTGCAAACGTTGGCTTGAAACTCAACATTCAGAAAACTAAGATCATGGCATCTGGACTTCTCAAGTCCTGGCAAATATATGGGGAAGAAACGGAGGCAGTGACAGATTTTATTTTCCTGACTAGCCGTTCCCGGCCATGCGTTGCTGTGGCCCAGTCTGGTTAAATGGCCAACTAATCTGTGTGTAGATCTACATCTGCACACACCAACACATACACACAACCACTGTATAACCCCCAACCTACCTACCTACTGTATTTCTCCCTTTCTCCCTTTACCTACCTACCTACTGTATTTCTCCCTCTCCCTCTCTATCCCTCTCCCTCCCTCCCTCCCTCCCTCCCTCCCTACCTACCTACTGTATTTATCCTCTCCCTCTCTATCCCTCTACCTACCTACCTACTGTATTTATCCTCTCCCTCTCTATCCCTCTACCTACCTACCTACTTACCTACTGAATTTCTCCCTCCCTCTCTATCCCTATAGCTGCCTACCTACCGTATTTCTCCTTGAATCTTATGGTATTTTATGTCATAAAGGATGACATAACACCTGTGGCCCGCTGCTCTCTCTGTATCCATCTACCTACCTTTTAAACAATTTTTTACATTTCCGTTGCGTGTACCTGGTACAGGTGTGACATCTACACAATCTATATATCTATATATATATATATCATTGGTGCCGTATTTGAAAGGAACGTTGTGTGAAAATTTGGAAGCGATCGGTGCAGGTACTTTTGGAGATTAGCGGTTTTGAACAAACTCTTGTTACATTTTTATTTATATAGATTTTATTTTCCCCAATGAAATTGAGTTTGACACCCCTGTATTACATATTTTGGCATCCTCTCCAGTTCTTGGTTTTCCAACCCATTGAGACAATCCGAACTTGCCACCATAGAGCTTTGCAACATTTGATATTGCAAACCGGAGTGTATCCACGGTTGGTGCTTCGGGCTAATCCCGTGATGACGAATCTGTGGCACGCAGAGCCCTCTCTGTGGGCGCCTCAACCATCGCCCCAGCTCAGTTCCGCCGCATGCGTGCCTCCTGCTGGCCAACTGGTTTTGGGGTCTCTGCCACAAATGCCTAGGGGGCAGAGAGCGTGCAGGAGACACATGCATGCGTGGAGGGTGCACATGGTGTGTGTCACACACACATATAAAGGGAGGTTGCGCATGCATTGCATTATGGGTGTGTGGCCCTCAGTGCCAATAAGTTTAGCCGTAACTGGGCTAATCTGTGGCTGTACCCTTGCGGTCTAGATATCGTGAGCAGTCTTCCAACCTGACACTTCCTATTTGCTCTGTCGTCATCCAGAAATGTGTTAGAGGCTGCTAAGGGGCTCCCGCACAGGACCCATGGATAGTAATAAACATCTTTTGTCAAAAGAGGATTACGGTTACTTGACACAGAAAAAAGCAGGAAGCCGAAAACCGCAGGTTTCTTAATAATTTCCATAATCCTGTAGAATCTGTTATTGGAGCAAAATGTCATGGGAAGATGTAAACACTGGCTACGTTTCCTTTTGGACGTCTGCTTACAAATAAGCTCCGTTGCAGGAAAGGCACTGGGGTATAAAGCAACCCCTTTTTCTAAGTTGGTTTCAGGAATCTTTGGCTCAAAAGGTTTGAAATACGTCAGCTGACTTGAGAGGCTGTGCACTTTGTTCAAAGGCCACTTGTCCCGACCCTCCGAAAAATATCAAAGCAGGTGCAATACAGGTACCATATTTTTCGGAGTATAAGATGCACTTCCCCCTCCCCCAAACGAGATAATTCTCATCCATCTATCTATCTATCTATCTATCTATCTATCTATCTATCTATCTATCTATCTATCTATCTATCTATCTATCTATCTATCTCTATCTCTCTATATCAGATGTGGGTTCCTACCGGTTTGGACCAATTCGGCCGAGTAGGTAGTAACTAAGGCGGACACGCCGCTGGACTGGTTCTATCAATGGCGCCGTAAGTGCCGCCATCTTGTTCTTTGCTTCTGCACATGCGCATCAAGCACAACCCTAAGCAAACTGGCAGCAACAGACGCCGGAAATACATACATACATACATACCCCTGTGTTTGTGTGTGTGTGAGAGAGAGAGAGTGTGTATACACACACACATCTTTATTACAATTCTTTTGTAAATCATTTAAGGAAGTGGGGGAGAGAGAGACAGACAGACAGACTCTATCTCCAGCTAAGCACAGCTGCTATTTTCCAATTAAAATATCACAAGCCCAAAATATTAATTTACTCAACAATGTTTGGTTCGAGTATTTCCAACTACGTTCTAAACAAAGCGTTCATGCATTTTGTATGGCTTTTATAAATATATATAACAGAAGCTGTCACAATTTCTTTGGCCTCGGTAATTGAATGTGACAAAACAGCTCATTGTCTGCTCTTGATATACAAACAATTCCGTTCCATATTCAGAACTCAGCTGAAGAGATGCAACCATTTCTTGTTTTTAAAGGGAGAAACAAATCCCAAGATTTGTTGACGTTTCTCCAGAACTTTCATCAGCTCAAGCTCTAGACAATGCATAACGTTATCGTTGGATATCAAAAGAGGCCATTTTAAAATATATAGCAAAACCAAGCTGACATATCTGTCTATGCTTACAGATAAGGATGTCAAAACACAGGCTAACCAACTACAGTGCCCAATTGTTGATATATCATAGCCCCTTCTCGCTACCAATCATGCACTGCCTGTCAACGTTGTTTATTTTCAGCCAGGGGTTAAATCATGGCCATGCTTTAGGGAGGTTACTGTGTCTTAAGTACTACCTGCTCACTCCAGAGCAGGGGTATCAAACTCGATTTCACTGAAGGTTCATCAGAGTTGTGTTTGACCTCAGGGAGCCAGAGGGAATCTGGCCAGGGTGAGTATGGTCACCTTGATGTCACTCATGTTGGGGGCACCTGTAGTGGCTCGAGCACTCTACCAGCAAAAACAGGCTCCGGAACTCTGTTTTTGGCTGTGACAGCCTCCTGCAGCCCTCTGCCAGCGAAAACGGAGCTTGAGGGAGGGATGCTGCATGAAGCCCTTCCAAGCTCTGTTTTCAGCCGCAACAGCCTCCTGCAGCCCTCTGCCAACAAAAATGGAGCTCGAGGAGGAGGCTGCGTGAAGCCCTGCCAAGCTCCGTTTTCAGTCACGATGCCTCCTGCAGCCCTCTGCCAGCAAAAATGGAGGTCGAGGAGGAGGCTGCGTGAGGCCCTGCCAAGCTCCGTTTTCAGTCACGATGCCTCCTGCAGCCCTCTGCCAGCAAAAATGGAGCTCGAGGAGGAGGCTGCGTGAGGCCCTGCCAAGCTCCGTTTTCAGTCATGACACCTCCTGCAGCCCTCTGCCAGCGAAAACGGTGAATGGCACCTCCCATAGAAAATAAAGAGGAGCGCAAGGGGAGTGGAGTTTGCAGGAGACCATTAGCTCAATTCATTAGGGTGAAGATTTGTTCCTGATTCTCGGAGACTCCTTGCCAAGCATTGCATTTGGAAGATATCGTCCTGGCAGCTCTCCAAGCCTGACAAGGTCTGTGGTTGTAAATTGAACCCTTGAAAGACTGTTTACCGGGACTTTGCTGGATGTGAATGAAAGGAATTTGCATTACCTTAATAAAAAGGGGTTTTGTTGGGACAAGGAGCCTGCTTTGGTATTTTGTGAAGCCTTGGTCAGAACACTAGCGAAGTAAAATGAGCAGGGACTCCCTTACCGTTTAATATTTTTTTAGCCTCATTTCCGATACCTTATTACCTTATTTCCAGTAAGTCCAACTAAACCTCAATGGAACCTGCTCTCTTCTCTAGAAATAGAGAACGTCTCAGTGATTTTCACCTTCTGGTTCCACTGAGCTTCATGCTCAATCCAAGAAGTGGGATCCATATGCTACGTAGGCTGTTTTTTATGACCCGAGGGCAGCCCGGTTCAAATCCCCGCTCAACCATGAAGTCATCTAATTAGTTACTCAGATGAATTGCAGGTAGTTATCAAAGGGGACAAAGAAATACTTGTGTGTAATTGGCGGCTCCGTAGCTCTGCAACTCTTCTTTCAAAAAAAAAACATGGGAAAGAATTTTATTTTTATTTTTTGTTTTGCCCCCTGAATGGATGGATGGATTCTTCAAGACTGGTTTATCTTGGGTCGGCTGGTTGACTTCATTCCTATTAACTTATGAGGTCTGACATGCACATATAGCTATTGCCTCAATTAGTTTCGGAATCTATTTGAAGGAAGAGTCCGCTCTTTTATACACCAAAGACTGTTCTTGCAGATGGGTCATCCTTGCAAAACCTGCCCTTCTTTTGTACTGGGGAGGAGCTGAAAAACATGCTAAAAGTTCCTGTCTTCCATCTTCTCTCTGACTACCGATCGCATGAATCAGGAGAGCTGGAATTTAGAACCTCCTGAAGGCTGATGATATTGACCCCTCCCTGATTCAGTTTTATGCATCCTTGAAATGGGACAACTCACTGTGGCCAACTTGCTACGGCCAACTCACTATGGCCAACTCACTATGGCCAACTCACTATGGCCAACTCACTATGGCCAACTCTCCGCAGGTCAACTCAATGCAAGATAATTGTATTCTATATTCCCCATGGTGGTGAACCTAGGGCCTACGAACCTAGGAATTCAAAATTCTCTTTTTTTCCCCTTTACTTGTTTTTTTTTATATATATATCTTAAAATTACCATAAAAGAAATTATTTCTGATTTAACAGTTGAGGGACTACTCGTGGTTCATGAAATACAGGCAGTCTCTAGTAGAGATGTGCTAAAATGGCATTAAAAAGGCACTAAGAATTGTTAACCCAATCTTGTGAAGCTTCTTCTCCGGTAACTGTTAACTAAGGCATACAAAACCTTTGCCAGACCAATCCTCGAATACAGCTCGTCTACCTGGAACCCACACTGTATATCGGACATTAATACAATTGAGTGGGTCCAGAGGTATTTCACAGAAGAGTACTCCACTCCTCCACTCACAATAAAATCCCTTATGTCACCAGGCTCAAAATTTTGGGCTTGGACAATGTGGAGCTGCGCCGCCTGCGGTACAATCTAAGCATAGTACACAAAATTGTCTGTTACAATGTCTTACTTGTCAACAACTTCTTCAGCTTCAACCTCAATAACACACGGGCAAACAATTCAAGGTAAACCACTCCAAACTCGATTGCAGAAAGTACAACTTCAGCAATAGAGTGGTCAATGCCTGGAATGGTCTACCCGACTCCGTTGTTACAGTCTCAAACCCACCACAGCTTCAACCTCAAACTGTCTACTGTGGCCCTCACCCCATCCCTAAGAGGTCCATAAAGCGGGCTTGCATGTGCACCAGTGTGCCTTATGCCATCCCTGCCCTACTGTCCCCATTTATTTGTATTCATTTCTTTCGTTCATGTCCATGTTTACACCTGCTAACTTGTACATGTTTGACAAACCAATAAATGCAAATATAAAATAAACATACCTTTTCAAAGGCCAAATCACCCAAGCTTTATAAAGTGTTGTCACTATCATTCTGAAATCTCCTTAGATGTTAACATTCTCGCCCCACATCTCACAAGAATTCAAAATTTCACCCAGAAATCTCAGGAAATTTCTCACTGGCCCCTACACACTATGAGAAAATTAAGACATTATGAGAAAATTCAGTGGATCCATACTGCAGGAGAGACCAGCGAAAATTAAAGACATTTCTACCAAAGATATTATTTTAATAACACTACTAGAGGTAACCCATCTAAGTTTTAATAATGGTAGATAGTAATTCTAAAAACGTAGAAAAACATCTTCTGTCCAATAGCATACAAATACAGGCAGAAACGTTCAAGATTCTTTATTTTAAAATCCCACCTAAGCAGGCTTTGTAAGTTTCGCCTTTCTTTTTTCTTTTTTTAACTCTACTAACCAGGTTCTGTTACTTAAAAAATCAATTTTACCATGGAAAACACAAGCATTAAGAATCCTGTCTTGTTTTCAAAGCCACCCTGTGAGAACTTTTGGGGACACCACAGCCATTAACAAATAAATAAAAAAAATCCAATTAATAATGGAAGAACGGCTGTTAATCCAAGCAAATGTTTATGTTAATAATGATATTAAAGGACTAGCTTTTGCTGACCAGAAAGGATTAGCCTGGGCAAATTAATTTTTAAAGGCTTATTCCTGAACAGAAACATTCTGTGAAATGCAATTATATTTTATTTTATTTTTTAAAAACAATAAGTTGCTTTCAAATCCTGGATCTCTTGGGGAGCTTTCCTGCAATTTTTCCTGTCTTCCCTTCTTTGTAAGAGAACCATTACAAACCAAATGCAAAAAAGAAAAAATCCTTCTAAAAGTGATCGTTGACTTGACCAGGAAATTCTGAATTTTCATCTTTTCGCATCTTATTTTTTGTTCGCTTTTTTTTTTAAGCGCCGCAGCATCCGTCGCTGGGTAGAAAACCAGCGTTGGCGTCGTTGTTGCTGGAGCTCAAAAACTTTTTTGTCGTGTTTTGTGTTTGTCCTCCTCTCCTACGCCCCCCCACCACACACCCGTCCTCTTTGAATGTTGTGGCGAACCTCTATTGTGTAGCACCCAAACAGCCGAGGGGGCCAAAGAGGCCCAGTTGCTATGGTGGCATCTCATAAATCATCAATTATTGTCTGTTATTATGGTGGAGACAGTCTCATAAAGAGATTTGCATTTTCGGCTAATTTTGAGGAGGGTTTTTTTTTTTACACCCCCCTTCTTCTTCTTCTTCTTCTCCTTCTTTCTCCGGCCTGCCTCTCTCAGACATCATTTGCTTTGTAAAAGTAGCGCCATGACAACCGTAGGACACTTAAGCTTGTTATCGGGGCGTTCAGACATTCACCAGCACCTTGTCAGTTTGGCATTTTACCATTCGGGGCCACTTTTGCTGTATTGAGTAGATTATCTTTAGAGTTCATAAATATATTTTGAAAACAGAGCAAGCTCGCCCCGGACAAAAGGAATGGAGGGCCCTTTCGGGTTGCTATGACAACCTAAACTGATCAATTTCCTGTCACTGTTCTCAAAGACACCCCCCCCCGTACCCTCTCCCGTGGCCGTAAACACTAATTACCAATGCAGTCCATTTTCTCACATGTTCAACTCGCAGATTAAAGCAGTCCATGCCTAATTTATCATTTAACATGTCCTCCCACATTTGTAGCCGTGGAGCAGAATGAATAATAACTTCGCTTGTTTACAGCGTTTTCAACTTAATTTCACTAATTAGGTTTGGAATTTCAGATGAAACCGGGCTCCATAAATGGGGGCTGGGAAGAGAGAAAGAGTTTTTGATGGAAGCTTCTAGGGGAAGATGGTCAACTCAACCCACGCTTTAAATCTTGGGAACCAAAAACTCCTAGACTTTCCCCCCCCCCCCATCTAGCCCCTCACCCCCCACAACCACAAAACAGGTCTCATGAAGTCCTGAAGGTGCTTTTCCTAAGGCAACTGGACTTCCTTCATTGTTGCTATTTTCCTTGAAGATGTTTAGCTTCTCATCCAAGAAGCTTCTTTTAAGTTCAGAGCTGAAGAAGTTTCTTGGATGAGAAACAAAACATCTTCGGGGGGGAGGGACGAGGGACCCCCCCCAAAAGAAAGTCTAGTTGACTTTGGAAAAGCAACCTTCGGGACAACCGTGACCTGGATGATTGAGAATCTCCAAAGACATTTAGGTGTTCTGAAGCTATCCCGCCATAAATTTGGGATTATTTCATTTTTAAGTTCACCAGTTTTGCAAACTCGCAAACATTTATGCCGTACCTTACTTTTAAAATAGGTCGGTCCCGCTCCCCAAAACTTTGAGGAGTTGAAATCACTGTATAATTGTTGAACCTTACAAAGGATTCCTAGCCTTACAAGCAAAAGGCATTCGAACATGGATGTGTGGGTGCGTTCACAAACTCTTACGGAAGCCACCGAAAAGCCATTTTTAATGCTCTGGATTTCTTGCTGGGTTGTTTTAAAAGATGCTGACATTGGAAATGCTCATAATAATTTAGAGCCGTGAATGGTTTTCACCTGTGATTACTGTGTAACTTTCTTGTCTGCCTGTACGGACTGACATTTTTAGATAAACCACTGAAGAGCATATAATTGGATTATGTTCTTTCCTGTCTTCGAAAGAGAAAAAAAACATTGCAATGAGTTCAAAAGACCTAAATAAATGACAACGATATGGGCAGATGGATGGAGAGAGAGAGAGAGAGAGAGAGAGAGAGAGAGAGAGAGAGAGAGAGGGAGGGAGGGAGAGGGAGAGAGAGGCAGAGAAACGAGATAAAAAGGGACAACGGGATGGGAATGGAAGGTTAAACACCCTTCTGAGCAACTTTAAAACAGCTAATTCTTATATATACATATATATACATATATACTGTACATATATACATATATATATACTTGTTCGAATCCCATTAAGGGTATGGCCAGCTGATGAAAGCTAAAAAGCTCGAAATTGATCTATACTAGTCTCCCTGACTTATTTATTGATCAGCTCAAAAAACCTAACATATATATGTGTGTGTGTGTGTGTTTGTGTGTGTTAGGTTTTTTAGCTGATAAATAAATAAATAAGGGAAACTAGGATAGATCCGAAAGGCAGAAAAGGAAAGCAGTATGCTTCCTCCCTTCATTGGGGTTTAATGTGTGTGTGTTAGTTTTATGAGCTGATCAATAAATAAATTAGAGATCAGCTCATAAAACTAACACACATATCTAAAAAAATTTACACAACGGAACTCTTGGCTTTCTGTCTAGATGGTCTCTGGTGATGAGCCGAAAGGCAGGAAAGGAAACAGTATGTCTCCTCCTTTAATTGGGGCCTCTTAACAGGATGTTGTGGGAAAAATTACATGTATGTATGTATGTATGTATGTATGTATGTATGTATGTATGTATGTATGTATGTATGTTTGTGTTATGTTTGTGCTGATAAATATATAAAAAAGGGAGACTAGTATAGATCTATTTCAAGCTATTTAGCTCCCATCAGCTAGCCATACGCTTACTGGGATTCGAACCAGGGAAGTATTACTTGTGAGGCAGTTGCCACTAGACCACTGGTTCTCCTCCTGATCAGTTGAGCACAAATATGTAAGTATGTATGTATGTATGTTTGTATGTATGTATGTATGTATTGAACAATTGTGATGCAGACAAGGATCGAGCCCTTCTTTCCATCCGCTAGACAACGTAAAGTTCTTTGAGCGTGTGTCAGATCCTTCATTTACAATGGACTATGTTGACCACAACACTTAAGCAATATAATCTTCTAAATTGGGAATAAAATACAAATACAAGGGAGATAGATAGATAGATAGATAGATAGATAGATAGATAGATAGATAGATAGATAGATAGATAGATAGATAGATAGATAGATAGATAGATAGATAGATAGATAGATAGATAGATAGATAGATAGATAGATAGATAGATAGATAGATAGATATGCTGGTCTTGTTGTACTTGAGTCTTTTCCCTACACCTGTGAAAATCTACAAAAACATAGATATATATCTATATCTCAAGCCAACTCTACGGTCCAATTTCCTTTTTGGTGCAAGGGAGGGCTTGAAAGAGGAGGAGGAGGAAGAAAATTCAGTAGCTACCCTGCTGTAACGCGATGATGCTGTGATTGCATTCGAACATAATTAGAAAAAGCCAAATATTAAAACAGAACTTGAGTTTCCTTCCTCGGGGGATATCAGCTGTTCTGCCTCCCTTTCCGAAGGCCACAGCCGCCAGGCATTGTGGGAAGGAAGAAGAAGGGGGCGGGGGAAACCCCCACGATGCTCGGGGAGGCAAGTATAGCATTAGCGCCCCGCATCGCATCCCCACAAAAGGCGGCCGGGATCATCTCGACAGCTTCTGCCCTAGGCAGCGCCTCCCTGCCATCGGTTTTACAAAAGGCCTGCCTTCCCCGAACGCCAGTTAATCAACCAAAATTATACATCCAAAGAAAGTTAAAACCCCTTTAGTGGATCTCAGGGGAGCCGAGCAGAGGGAGGGCGAAGCCTTCTCCAACTGCTAGGCGGCCCAGCAGCTGCAGCCCCAACACTCCAGGGGCTGGGAATTCAGTCCAACAGCCTGTGCGTGCAGGTGCGGCCTGCTTTTTTTCTTCCAAGCACCAGCTCAGTGACTTTATGGCAAGGCTGCCGCTGCTCACCGCCGAGTCAAGGTTACTGCTCGAGCGCCCTTCCTTCAAAGGAAAATGTGGTCAGCGTGCAGCAATGAAAGCTAATCGGACCACAGCGAGCTGCCAAATTGGGGAGGGGGGGGGGGGGACAGACGACACACACGGCCCGCGTGCATGCGTGCGTTTGTCGATAGCAGAAGATGATGATTTGATTTTGCTTTCTCCAAATGCTTTCTTTTTTTCTTTCTCTCTATTTCTTTCTCTTTCTTTCTTTCTCTTTTTCCCTTTACTTTCTTTTTCTTTTCTTTCTCTCTTTCTCTTTTCTTTCTCTCCTCTTTCTTTTTCTATCTTTCCTTTCTCTCTCTCTTTTCTCTTTTTTCTTTCTCTTTCTCTTTTTTTCTCCCCAACTTTCTTTTTCTTTCCTTTCTCTCTTCCTCTTTTCTTCCTCCTTTCTTTCTTTCTTTCTTTCTTTTCTCTCTTTCTCTTTTCTCTTTCTTTCTTTCTCTTTTTCTCTTTACTTTCTTTTTCTTTCCTTTCTCTCTTTCTCTTTTCTTTCTCTCCTCTTTCTTTCTTTTTCTTTCTTTTCTCTCTTTTTCTTTCTTTCTTTCTCTTTTTTTCCTTTTTTTCTCTCCACTTTCTTTTTCTTTCTTTTCTCTCTCTTTTCTTTCTCTCTTTTTCTTTTTCTTTCTTTCCTTTCTCTCTCTTTTCTCTCCTCTTTCTCTTTCTTTTTTTTCTCCTTTCTTTTTTCCCTTTCTCTCTCTCTCTCTTTCCTTCTGTCTCTCTCTCTTTCTCTTTCTCTCTCTCCCTTCCTTTCTTTCCAAATCTCTCCATTAAGCAATATAGTTGGTTTTCACTTCAATCATCATCATCATCTCTCTCTCTCTCTCTCTCTCTCTTAACCAATATAATGTTGGTTATCAGTTCAATCATCACAATTTATTTTCCTCTCCCCCTCCTTCTCCCTCTCTCTCCCTCCTTCTCTCTCTCCCCACCAACTCTCTCCAAATATCCCCATTAACTAATATATTGTTGGTTTATTTATATTTATTTATATTTTTATACCGCCCTACTCCCGAAGGAATAGGAGTTTGGAGTTCAATCATCATAATAAAAAAAACCTTGGAGATCCCAATAAAAATACATTTTTCACCAACCATCTATTGCTTAGTTTAGCTAAAAAGTGAAAAGAGAAGAAGTTTAGGAAATAAATGAGCTCTTAATTTTCAACCTCACCAATTAGCCCGAGCCTTCTACAGCAGGGGTCTCCAACCTTTGCAACTTTAAGTCTGGAGGACTTCAGCTCCCAGAATTCTCCAGCCAGCAAAGCTGGCTGGAGAATTCTGAGAGCTGAAGTCCTTCAGACTTAAAGTTGCAAAGGTTGGGGCCCCCTGTTCTACAGCTATGCTTTTTTGTTTAGTTCTCACAATCAAAAGCACATAAACACACTGAAGACGTTTGAAAAGATGCTTCCAGTTGTAGTTAGTACCTAGACAATTTCAAGTTGAAATTCTGTCTGAAACTATTTTTGGGTGAAAGATTATCAATGACACCAATGTAATTATGTTGTTTTAAGACTACATTCCACATGCTGTTTTTGAAGTTTCTTGGGTCAATTAAATTAGACCCCCTACAAGAGAAATACACAATAAGCAACATAGGTAACAAGCCAAGTCCATGGGGAAGCCAGACTCACTTAACAATCCACATTACTAACTTAACAACAGCAGGGATTCACTTAACAACCATGGCAAGAAAGATTGCAAAATGGGGTGAAACTCACTTAACAATCATCCGGCTTAGCCACTGAAATTTGAGGCTCAATTGTGTCACAAGTTGAAATAGGAGGAGAAAAAAGAGAGAGAGAGACTGAAGTTACTATGTCCTTTCCTCAGGTTAATAAAACCATACCTGGAGAACATGGCATTATTATGCTACACATGGTGAAGGAATTTTAGTATTCACAGGATTATGGTAATTAAGCCTTCTTTCTCTTTGGGTGATGTGACACTTGCTTGACTATAATGTCACTCCACTTAAAGGCTGTGTAAACAACATTATCTTAGTCACTCTGCATTACGTCTCCAACTGTGACAAAATTACAAGGTCAGAGTGGACAAGAGTGTAGGTAATCCCAAGAAAAACATCATGTAAATGACGAACTCGGAAGGTTCAAGCCGAGTTTCTAAAGAGGAGCCAAATGGCTTAGGGGCAACAACAGGTTGTACCTTGGAAAAGGATCAAAACTCCGCCGTCAAAATAGTCTTTGAGACCGAGGAAGAACAAAGGAACCGGAGAAGATTCAGAGTCAAGACACACAAAATATTTCAAGAAAATAAGACTCGCCTGTCAAAACATTCACATCCATGAGTGACCCATTGCAGGAAGTCCTTGACGTATGACTGCAATTGAGGCCAACCTTTCTGTGGCTAAGCGAGGCATTTGTTGAATGAATATGCTTTTTTCTTGCCACCATTGTTAAGTCTATCACTGCGGTTGTGAGTAGAGTAGAGTAGAGTAGAGTAGAGTAGAATAAGGAGTAGAGTAGAGTAAAGTAGAGTAGAATGTAGAGTAGAGTAAAGTAGAGTAGAGTAGAGTAGAGTAGAGGGATAGGATAGGCTAGGCTAGGCTAGGCTAGGATAGGATAGGATAGGGAATCAGGAGTAGAGTAGAATAGAATAGAATAGAATAGAATACCCACAACTTCTGGAGGCAACGTGTTCCACTGATTGATTGTTCTCACTGTCAGGAAATTTCTTCTCAGTTCCAGGTTGCTTCTCTCCTTGATTAGTTTCCACCCACTGCTACCTGCCCTACCCTCAGGTGCTACGAAGAATAGCTTGACTAGTAACACGGTTGTTAAGTTAATTTGCCTTGACTTTGCTTGTCAGAAGGAGAAGCCAGATTGTTGCTATGGTATGCAGGCTCTATACACCACTTATTGAGGACTGTAAAGTGCTGTGAAGCAGTATGTAAGTCTGAGTGCTATTGCTATTGCCCTTCCTTCCTTCCTTCCTTCCTTCCTTCCTTCCTTCCTTCCTTCCTTCCTTCCTTCCTTCCCTCCCTCCCTCCCTCCCTCCCTCCCTCCCTCCCTCCCTCCCTCCCTCCTTCCCAGTGGATAGAATGCAGAATTGCAGGATAACTGCCCATTGCAACAGTTCGATCCTGACTGGCTCAAGGTTGACTCAGCTGTCCACCCTCCTGAGGTTGGTAAAATGAGGACCCAGATGGTTTGGGGGCAAGATGCTGACTCTGTAAACCGCTTAGAGAGGGTTGTACAACACTGTGAAGCGGTAGATAAGTCTAACTGCTATTGCCCCCTCCCTTTCTCCCTCCCTTCCTTCCCAATGGTTAGAATGCACTGTTGCAGGCTAATTCTGCCTATTGCCAGCAGTTCAATCCTGACTGGCTCAAGGTTGACTCAGCCTTCCATCCTTCCAAGGTGGGTAAAATGAGGACCCAGATTGTTGGGGGCAAGAGGCTTAGAAAGGGCTCTAAAGCACCACGAAGCGGTATATAACTATAGCATATAGTGCTATTGCTATTAACAGTGACACCAGGGGCAAAGCTGAGGGTGGCAAAAGGCACGGAAGACAAACAAGGGCAGTGAAGAGAGGATGACAGCCAGGAACCCGGAACAGGAAAACAGATCTATCATGGTTAATGATGCTGGGGGAAGACAGTGTCTGCGCTGAACAGAGATGGGAAATCTGTCCCAAAAAAGAAGAAGAAGCTGCTGCAGAATACAGAAGTCACCTGAGCCGGCAACCGTGTGTGGAAATGTGTGTGTTTAATTACTGTACAACATGGACACAGTACAGCTCTGGTTCCCCCAGATCATCTATAACCGTCTTATTTGCAATTCCAGTGTCCCTCAACAATACATCATGGAAATTTAGCAGCAAAGCCATGGATTGCCAGATGATGAAGCTCAACCCTTTTACTTTCAATTGGAAAGGACTGAAGGTTTTACCCTGCTCTGCTGCCCCATCTTCGGCCTTTCAGGTTTCTCAACCATGATGGGTAAAAACCGATGTTTGTTTTTAAAAAAATAAAAATAAAAAAACGGGATGTTTTTATTTCAATCGGATTGTTTATTTTATTTTATTTTAATCAAATTTATTTTAATAAAATGCTTTCGGAGCAAAACATATATCTAAAGATGGTTTCCTAGTTAGGATACATTCATAATGTAGTTTATTCAGCGTGAAACGGAGCGTAGTGATGTAGCATAGGAGGCTGTAGATTCTGCGATATTGGGACTGTTGGTGAGTCAACAGCAGGTCAGAGGAAGAGCCGCTGTGGGATGGAGACGACAATTGCTCTTTCAAAATCATGATTGAAATCAAGCCTTTTTACTAGTGATTTAAGCTGTGATTTAAATCGACTGGATTTCAATCAACTCCACCCTGTTCGGAAGTGAGGATTTCAACATGAAGATCTCTGAAACTCAGACGTTTGATGCTGTCCATCCTCAACGCAGTCAGGTCCTAATTGGAAGTGAGAGGAAATATATATACAACTGCCTAATATGTGATACTTCCCAGGTTCGAATCCCAGTAAGGGTATGGCTAGCTGATGAGAGCTAAATAGCTTGAAATAGATCTATACTAGTCTCCCTTTATTTATTTATCAGCACAAAATGTAAAACACACACACACATATATATGGACGTATTTATTGAACAATTGTGATGCAGACAAGGATCGAGTCCTTCTTTCCATCTGCTAGACAACGTAAAGTTCTTTGAGCATGTGTCAGATCCTGCATTTTCAATGGACTATGTTGACCACAACACTTAGGCAATATAATCTTCTAAATTGGGAATAAAATACAAATCTCTTACAAATGACGGTTTGTAAACTCGCTTGCTGGTGGAGGAAGCAACCTCCAGCTATCTCTGTTGGCTCCTGTCCCAATGGAGGCAACTAACAAATCCAGTTGACTTTGACTGAAGTTTATGACATTGTGCAGGCCAGGAAGAATTCAAGCCAGAATCAAAAACCAAGCACTAACCTCATTCACCGATGCCATAAATCAATCCATATAAGAGTTGCTCAAATCTGCTGGCTGGTCTACTTGCCAGGAGAGGACCGACAGGGAAGTTGACTAACCTTTCTCAAACCTTTGAACTTTACTCTCCCGTAACTTCCTTCCTTCCTTCCTTCCTTCCTTCCTTCCTTCCTTCCTTCCTTCCTTCCTTCCTTCCGCAATCCCTGATCTAGCATTTTGATTATATTGGTTAAAATATTTCAAAACCACCAAGCTTCCCTTTACCTAAAAAAAATTTTTAAAAAAATTCCCAGCATTTCTCTTTTGTTTCTAGCTTCTTCTTTTTTAAATGGCCTAGCACAGGGGTCTGCAAAGTCGGCTCTTTTAAGACTGGTGGACTTCAACTCCCAGACTTCCCCAGCCAGCATAGCTGGCTGGGGAATTCTGGGAGTTGAAGTCCACCAGTCTTAAAAGAGCCGACTTTGCAGACCCCTGGCCTAGCATAACCACCCGATATGGACTTTTTATTAGCTATAAATTTTAATCAGAGGATTTTAAAATGTTTTTAGCATGGGGTAACTTAAGTTTAATAGGGTTTTAATAATGGTCTATTTATGTATGTTTTGATTTTTTAATTTTCCTGTGCGCCGCCCTGGGTCCTTTTGTAGGAGAAGGGCGGGGTATAAATTTAATAAAATAAAATAAATAAAAATAAAATAAATAATATTTAATATAAGGGCTAAATATTTAATATTTAATATAAGGGCTGAAAATAAAGAGACCAGGATGGATCCATTTCAGGCTTATTAGCCTTCTTCAGCTGGCCATACTCCTTCTACTGGGATTTGAACCAGGGCTTTCCAGCATTTGAGGCAAGCTCTCTATGCCTTGAGCTATCTGGTATCCCTGATATATCAGCCAATTTACAGGACTCTTAAATGAAGAATAATTATCACAGCTCCTGTGAAGAGGTCCCTTTAAGGGGAGGAGACTCAACGTCATCCCTCTCTGCCCTTTGACTCAACCCAGAGTCAACCCAGAGTCATCCCAATAATTATCACACAGGAGCTGTGATAATTATTCTTCATTTAAGAGTCCTGTAAATTGGCTGATATATCAGGGATACCAGATAGCTCAAGGCATAGAGAGCTTGCCTCAAATGCTGGAAAGCCCTGGTTCAAATCCCAGTAGAAGGAGTATGACCAGCTGAAGAAGGCTAATAAGCCTGAAATGGATCCATCCTGGTCTCTTTATTTTCAGCCCTTAAAAATCTAACACACATCTAAAAAATGTCACACAGCAGTAATCTAATTTGGTTCTCTGTCTGGATGACTCTGGGTTGAGTCAAAGGGCAGAGAGGGATGACGTTGAGTCTCCTCCCCTTAAAGGGACCTCTTCACAGGAGCTGTGATAATTTTATATATATATATATAGATAGATAGATAGATAGATAGATAGATAGATAGATAGATAGATAGATAGATAGATATAGATATAGATATAGATATAGATATAGATATAGATATAGATATAGATATATAAAAATTTTCAAACATACAAAATACACAAAACCCAAACTTAGGCATCAACTACGTTTAAAGAATACATTGGAACATCGTGCTCCTTCTCCTAGCGGTTTCGAATCTCTACCCATGCTCCTTATTTCCCCTTCAAATATTTATTTTATTTTATTTTATTAAATTTATACCCCGCCCTTCTCTTAAAAAAGGACCCAGGGCGGCGCACAGGAAAATTAAAAATCAAAACATACATAAATAGACCATTATTACATAGACCAATATATTGCATTTCAAGTCCATCCTTTCTAGCGTCTTACTTGTCTAAACCCTCCTTCCTCGTCGCAGGAAGAACAACAAACCCGCTGCCGTCTGATGGAAAAGAAATCCCAATTATTGAAAGTAAATTTGCCAGTTCAGAAAAAGGCCATAAAACATTAGTGGAATTGGAGAAGTCGTGCCCCTTTTAAGGCTATTAGACGGAGGGGGTTGATTCTCGGTGCATTTCTTCTAGCCTAGGACTGGGGAAGTTTGTTTTCTTTGAGAAGCTGGGGGTTTTTCATGAGATATTGGAATTTAATTGTTTCCTTTCTAGACAAACACGCTTTCGGATTGATGCCGAGGGAAAGGACAATTGGATGTCAGGAAGACAAGGGGACGGCGGATTATAGACCAAGCTCCAGGCCAAGATAGGTAAACAAGTGGGCACCTCCAATTGCCAGGAGGGAGGAAAATGTCTCTTTTTTTTAAAATGCATCTCAGACGACAAGTTTTTATTCTATCCGAACCGGGCTTCTAGCAAACGCAAGTTCTGTTATTCTAGGGTCTGGGGTTATTTTCTTAATAAGGAGGGTCCCTGGGAAACACGGGCAGGCTCTCGTCCACACACATCAGCAACGCAACCCAAAAGGTCCCATCCTTTAGAACAGGGGTCTCCAACCTTTGCAACTTTAAGTCTGAAGGACTTCAGCTCCCAGACTTCTCCAGGAGCTGAAGTCCTTCAGACTTCAAGTTGCAAAGGTTGGAGACCCCTGCTTTAGAAGACAACATTCCCGGCGTCAGGCAAGGGTTTCGCTCCGCGAACAGGATTTGCAAAAGAAGAAGAAGAAGAAGAAGAAGAAGAAGAAGAAGAAGAAGAAGAAGAAGAAGAAGAAGAAGAAGAAGAAGAAGAAGAAGAAGAAGAAGAAGAAGAAGAAGAAGAAGAAGAAGAAGAAGAAGAAGAAGAAGAAGAAGAAGCAGCAGCAGCAGCAGCAGCAATAGTGGCCCTTGGAACAGGGGCTCTCTGAGAGCAGCACCTGTAAGCAAAATTGTGGAGCTGAAGCTACTGCATGGCAAGGGAAGGGAAAGGAAAGAGGATGGTAAGGAGGGAGCAGGGAGGGAGGGAGGGAGGGAGGGAGGGAGGGAGGGAGGGAGGGAAGAAGGAAGAAGGGGGGAGGAAATCAGAGAGAGGAAGGAAGGAAGGAAGGAAGGAAGGAAGGAAGGAAGGAAGGAAGGAAGGAAGGAAGGAAGGAGAAAATCAGAAGGAGAGAAAAAGGAAGAAATCAGAGAGAGAGAGAGATAGAAAGGATGGAGGAATCAGAGAAAGAAAGAAAGAAAGAAAGAAAGAAAGAAAGAAAGAAAGAAAGAAAGAGGGAGGGAGGGAGGGAGGGAGGGAGGGAGGGAGGGAGGGAGGGAGGGAGGGAGGGAAAGAGAGGATGTCTTGATCCTGCTCTACCCATTCTACCACAAGGGCTCCCAGCAAAAGGTTCAGTTGCAGAGGAGGCGTTTACCATTCCTCTCACGGCAGACTTCCCAGAGGGATGAGACACCCGCGAAAGTATTTCCAAATTCAAAACCTTCACAAAGTTGGTCTCCGAAGTGAAGAATTCCTTAGGAAAACCCCAGATTTTCATCAGAAGAGAACTTTTGCAGAGACAAGTCACTCAACGGGCCATTTTGCTCACTGCCATATTTCCAGTTCTAGGCACACATTGTTTCATTTAGAAACTTGGCTTTCTGCAGAAATTACAGGGTGGTCACCCAGAACAGAACTTCCTGTTTCCTTGGAAGTTGTTTCTTGGTGAACCTCAGCCCCCACGATGGCAACAAACAGCAAAGACAGATCAAATAAATTACAATTAACTTTGGTGGAGGGATCTTCCCTTGATTTCCTGCAACAGGCAGGAAATGTACAATAAAGATTTGTTTATCACAGCTGGTGCGGGGGGGGGGAGAAACCCTCTTCCTATTATCTTTAAAACTGATGCTTTGATCACACAAATATTTCCTGCTGTCATTAGAGCAAAACTATTTAAGTTTTCTTGTGCTTTATCAAGAGAGAGAGAGAGAAATGTCATCATTGCAAACTTTTAGGGAGGTAGAAGATAGGTAGGTAGTAGATGGATGGGTGGGTTGTTGGAAGGGAGGGAGGAGCGGGGAGGGAAGGAAGGAAGGGCAAGGAAGATGGGAGGGAGGGAGGAAAGAAGGAAAGGCAAGGAAGAAGAGAGGGAGGGAGGGAGGGGAGAAGGAAGGAAGGAAAAGGAAAAAGGGTGGGAGGAAGAAAGGAAGACAAGACAAGGAAGGAGGGAGGGAAGAAAGAAGGAAGGAAGGGCAAGAAAGATGGGAGGGAGGGAGGAAAGAAGGAAGGGCAAGGAAGAAGGGAGGGAGGGAGGGAGGGGAGAAGGAAGGAAGGAAAAGGAAAAAAGGGTGGGAGAAAGAAAGGAAGACAAGACAAGGAAGGAGGGAGGGAAGAAGGAAGGAAGGGCAAGAAAGATGGGAGGGAGGGAGGGAGGAAGTAAAAGGAAGAAAGGAGGGAGGGAGGGAAGAAGGAAGGAAGGAAAAGGAAGAAGGAAGGGAGAAAGAAAGGAAGACAAGACAAGGAAGGAGGGCGGGAGGGAAGAAAGAAGGAAAGAAGGACAAGGAAGGAGGGAGGAAGTAAAAGGAAGAAAGGAGGGAGGAAGAAAGGAAGACAGGACACGGAGGAAGGGAGGGGGAGGGAGGGAGGGAGGGAGGGAGGGAGGGAGGAAAACAGGGTAAGGAAGGAAGAAGGGAAAGAGACAGGGAGGGTGGGAAGGAAGGAGGGAGGAGCTAAGGGAAGGAAAGAGAGGAAGAGGTTGGAAAAGTGGAAAGAAGGCAACAGGGAAACTCTTAAGTGTAATTGCTTACCTAGCTACAAAATGCCCCAAGCAGATCCTATGGGCTCTTCAATCTTTGTTTTCCAAAATGGCAAATCATTGAGGGATGAAGGTGGAATGCAGCTCTAATTTTTCGGAGTGAATATTTCATCTGAGACCAAAGACCCTCTTGCTCTAATTCTGACCTGAAGGTGATTGGATTCATCAGAATGTTCTGCCTTACTTCAACAACAGCAACAATGGAACAGTTGGAGGGCCCTTTCTCAACACTGCGGTCATTGTGGGGAAGGAACACACCTCATTGGGTACAACCCAAGTGCCTGTGTGCAGGCGGCTTCTCCATTAGGCAGCACTGCCCCTGTCCCGTCAGTAGACAGTAGCAACTGAAAATTAACCGAAGGCAGGACTTGTGTGTCAGTGTTGTGGGGTTTTACTCTTTTGTTAGCTTCTGGCCATCTGCCAGAAATCTTATTATTTATCATGTTGATATGCTGGTTTTTCCATCTGGATAGGAAGTGCAAAGTAAATTAGGAAGAGGGAAAAAAAGCAAAGCAGAACAAAACTACAACTGCAAAAAGATGGAAAGAGGCCAGCTTTTTTCAAGTCAACAAACAATCCAGTGCCCCATTGTCATTCCCAACTTGTTTTCTGCAAGAAGACAAGTTGAGTGCTTTAAGAAGTCTTATCTTGTCTTGATGTCCTAAAACTAGAAGTAGAATAGAATAACAGAGTTGGAAGGGACCTTGGAGTCTTCTAGTCCAACTCCCTGCTTAGACAAGAAACCCTACACCACTTCAGACAAATGGTTATCCAACATCTTCTTAAAAACTTCCAGTGTTGGGGCTTTCACAACTTCTGGAGGCAAGCTGTTCCACTGATTCATTGTTCTAACGGTCAGGAAATTTCCCCTTGGTTCTAGGTTGCTTCTCTCCTTGATTAATTTCCACCCACTGCTTCTTGTCCTGCCCTCATGTGCTTTGGAGAATAGCTTGACTCCCTCTTCTTTGTGGCAATCCCTGAGATACTGGAACACTGCTCTCATGTCTCCCCTAATCCTTCTTTTAGTTAAACTAGGCATACCCAGTTCCAGCAACCGCTCTTTGTAGGTTTCAGCCTCCAGTCCGCTAATCATCTTTGTTGCTCTTCTCTGCCCTCTTTCTAGAGTCTCCACATCTGTTGCACTAGTTTATTGTCTTTATTGTCAGGAAATTTCCCCTTAGTTCTAGATTGCTTCTCTCTTAGGTTCCCTTCCATTGCTTGTTGATTTCGCCGTTGGTGCTTTGGAAAATAAGATGACCCTCTTCTTCTTTGTGGCAGCCTCTCAAATATTGGAAAACCCATATAGTTCAAAAGAAGGAAGGAAGGAAGGAAGGAAGGAAGGAAGGAAGGAAGGAAGGAAGGAAGGAAGGAAGGAAGGAAGGAAGGAAGGAAGGAAGGAAGGGATTAAAAAAGGAAGGAAGCAAGGGATTAAGGAAGGAAGGCAGGAAGGCAGGAAGGCAGGAAGGCAGGAAAGCAGGAAGGCAGGAAGGAAGGCAGGAAGGAAGGAAGGAAGGAAGGAAGGAAGGAAGGAAGGAAGGAAGGAAGGAAGGAAGGAAGGAAGGAAGGAAAGGTTTAACTTAATGTTCATTGGGATGGATGAATGGGAGATCACATTGGCAGGTAGTTTTACAGATCCCAATTTTTCAAGATTTTGAGAGACAGCCAGATGGATGCAAGGACTGACAAGCTGGTCTTTAATATCTTTAAAAGAAAATGAAAAATGTTACTGGGTGTTGCCGACTTACTTTTGGCTTCCCTCATTTCTATTCAAACGAATGCTCAGAGCATGTGACGGAAACCAATTCCAAGTGTGAAAACTCAACACTTTTTGCTATGTGCAAAAAAGAAACAACACACACACACCATGCAAGGATCCAAAACATTTAAGTGATGGCTTGTCTTCTCCAGGCAGCATTCATACAACAGTGTACAAGAACCCCAACAGACCTTAGAAAAGGATCCACAGGTATTTCTCTAGAATTAAGAACCTTTTTACAAGTTCAAGAATTCAACAAATTCAGTCCTTCGAAATTTCACATAAATCAGTCATCACATTACAATTACTTGATTAGAATATCATGCCGGACAAGATTTTCAGAAAACTTCACTAAAGGCAGTCCTTGACCACAATTGAGACCAGAATTTCCATTGTTAATGCAGTGGTTCAGTGAGTCGTGTCTGTGATTATGATCTATGACCTATCCCCCTGCACCTGTTGTGGCCCGCCAGCTGCCAGCAGAGCTGGCCGCAGACTCGGACAATGAGGAGGTTGGGGAGGAATTTGGGCCAGTGTTGGAGTTTGTGGAAGGCTCTGATGGATGCTCTACATCGGATGCAAAGATAGAACCAGAGCCATCCGACATTTCCCAGACACTGGGGTGGTAGCTGCCTTTGGGGGCTGAGAAGAGTGAGGCGGAAGAACAGCTGGGGCTGTTCCAGATGCATGTATGCGCAGAGCAGTTAGGAGAGGAGAACAACGGAGGACAAGGAGTCGACTAGGGAAAGAAAGCACACATGGATGCTGAATGGCCCCTTCCTGGCTGGGAAATAAATAGACGGAAAAGGGAGTGGTGGTCTTAGGAGACAACAGTTCGTATTTCTGAAAATTTTTCTCATTGTGTTTCGTGCCACAAAGACTGCTTGCCAGAACTTAATTTGCAGTCTTTCGGCTGAGAGCTGAAGCTGAATGCAATGAAATCACAAGAGGTAAATAAAGAGGGAGGTTTTTTTGTGACAAGGAGTCTGTTTCTTGCTTCTGTTAAGGCTGGGTCAGAACAGCACCAGAGACAAATTCCTTGTGTGTCCAAACACACTTTGCCAAAACAGAACATTCTATTCTGCTCTGTTCTCTTCTGCATTGAAAAGTTGTGGGTTGAAAGGAGCGCACATACACATACATACACACAGACACACACGCACAAACAAACAACCTATTAATGACATCCTCCAGGGACCATGTGCTCAGGACCAGCTGAGTGGGTTGCATTGTGTGTCAAAACACACTCGGGACTGCTACCAACCTCGAGAGTCACATCGATAGTAAAGCGAGACTTGTTCTTATCTACGGAAAGAGTTACTGAGACTTCAAGTAGAACAGCTGTCCGGAATGGAGTTGTGTTTGTATAAAACAAAACAAAAAAAGACACAAAGATCTTCTAGACAAACAAATATAAAAAATTTTCAAAGGCAAGAGACGGATATCTTTCATCTCATTAAGAAAACACACAACCGTTTCCTTTTTTTTTCCAGACTCGTTTAGTCATATCAAAGAAAAGAAGCGAAGTCAACCAGCTCACAAATTTTTAAGGTTCCCCGTCACACAGATAAATATATCTGCACAGCCTTCCCAACACAAATCATGAAGCACTGAAGAGGGAGGTTGTGCACACAGATCTGTGAACAACACAACACAACATGATCGGAGCAAAAAATAAAAAATATTCTCCAAAGCATGAAAAGGACACGGAGAACAAAAGTGATCACACACACACCCTTTTCAGCTCTCCAAAGAGAAATCTTGCAAGTCAGATTTGAAACACATCTTAAGGAAAACAATAAGAAAAGGAGATGATTTTGGGATACCCTTACGAGCAAAATAAAGGGAAACTATTATTCGTCAGAAGAGCAAACCAAGATCGCAGCTAGTCCTGTAATCTGTAATCCTGTAGAAAATGAATATAGGCATAAAGAAATAGAAAATTGAATATTTGGGGGGGGGAGGGGACGTAGAATTATAGGGGAGGAGTTTGAATTAAAAGGTCATCGAAATGTAACTGTGAAGGCAAGATAGAAACAGCTTAAAAATGATGTACCTGTTAAGATTAATAATGTAAGAGAGGCGATGGAAAAATTAAAGTAAATTAAATTTAAAAAAGAATTACAGCTAGTCCTCAACTTGAGGCCACAACTGAGCCCAACATTTCTGTTGTTAAGTGAGACATTTGCAAAGTGAGCGCTGCACCATTGAAGGACCTTTCTTGCCACAGTTATTAAGTGAATCACTGCAGTTGTTAAAAGTTAAAAACCCAGTTGTTAAATGAATCCGCCTTCCCTACTTTTTACTTTGCTCGTCAGAAGTTCGCAAAAAGGGATTGCGTGACCTCGGGACACTGCGGCCCCTTACTTGCGGGACCGCCTCCTACCACATACCTCCCTTCGACCTGTCCGCTCCCACAGGGTGGGCCTCCTCAGGGTGCCATCAGCTAGCCAATGCCGGCTGGTGGCGCCCAGGGGAAGAGCCTTCTCTGTGGCAGGCCCCGCCCTCTGGAATGACCTATCCCCCTGACCTCCGCACAATCAAGGACCTTCGCCTCTTCCGCTGGACACTAAAAACTCAACTGTTTCAGATGGCCGGCCTGGCATAATTTTAGAATGGTTTTTACTAGAGTATTAAATTTATTTTAGCACAGGTATATTTAATTCATTTTAATTATCTTATATTGTATTTATTGGATGTGGTTTTATTGTTTCCTGTGCACCGCCCTGAGTCCCTTCGGGGAGATAGGGCGGTTTATAAATCGAATAAATTAAAAAATTAAAATTAAATTAAATATGAGTCGGTTGCCAAGCATCTGAATTCTGATCACATGACCCTGGGAAATGATCCCACAAAGTTCGTAAGCATGGGAAATGGCCCTACATCTCGTTTTTCAGGGCCGTTGTAAGTTCAAGTAGTCACTAAATGAACTTCTGTCAGTCAAGGACTACCTGTAGTGTGTTATTTACTTTATTGATTAGCCCTTGGGCCATATCAAAGTGCAGAGTCCCAGACACAAATTATTACTAAAATCTGATTTAAAAAAAAAAAACCAATTTAAAATGGAATCGGGACATAATGTAATTTAAAATGAAATTGAATTAAGTATGATTTAAAATGAAATTGGAATAAAATACCGTGTGTGTGTGTGTGTGTGTGTGTGTCTGCACATGCAGAAAGACAAATCTGATTTTTTGCAGTATTCGTGCACATCACTTACCGTATTTTTCACACTATAAGACGCACCGGAGTATAAGACGCACCATGATTTTGAAGAGGATTTTTTTTTAAAAAAAATGTTTTTGCACTCTGCATGCCTCATTTTTTGCAAAAAAAAGGGGGGGGGGCCAGGCAGAGATTTGGGAGGCTTGGGGAGTGCTCCTGGAGGTGGGGAGGGGGGGCAAAATCGAGCAAAAACGGCCTGCTTTTTTGCTCATTTTTGCCTTCCCAGCCCCCAGGAGCATTTTGCAAGCCTCCCAAATCCTCTGCATGTCCATTTTTGCAAAGGGTTTCGGTAGGTCAAAAATGCTGTAATCAGAGTTTAAGATTTTCACCCTCTTCTTTTGGAGGGGGGGGGGAAATGTGCGTCTTATACTCTGAAAAATACGGTATGTTCGGGGTGCTACTGAAAGCAAGCATTAACATTGCAAAAATCAGATTTGCCGTTCTAGTGTATACGAATCTACAGAACGCAGGAAAAATACACACACACAAACACACACACCACACAAAATAATTCTAAAACTTCTAAAGGCTTCGGACAAGAGAATGAAACGACGTAAGAAAAGATGGGGATGTTACCTAGAAAATATTCGCAACTCTTTGGTGGGATGAAACCTAGCAATTCACCCAGGCGATGGATGCGTGCTGCTAAACAGAGGGGTTCCAGTTATGGATTAATTTATTAAAATAGTTCAGAGGTGAAAGGATTAGCTGTCTCGTTCCGCTTAAAAAGCTCGCTGCCTCTACTGTCTCTAGGCAGGAGCAAAACAGATGGCGAATCGTGGGTTCTGAACAGCACCAAAGAAATCGCTATCCCTGTCAAAACATCAGTAAAGCAAGTATTTTCCGCCCTCCAAGTTAGATACGATATCTTCATTCCCTCTGCAGAAAAAAAAATATATATATTCTTTTTTTTAAAGGACACAGTCCAGTCCAGGCTGTTATTCCCATGCATTCCTGGAAAAAATGAAATAAAACTCTTGCAACTGGAATAAACTCATAAATCACCTGTGTTGGGCAAGAGAAGAAAAAAAGGAGGGGCAATTTACAAAATAAATTTGGAAAAAGAAAACAGACCCACAACCATTACGTGTAAACCCATTTCTGTAAAAAAGCCAACGCAATCCTAAATTGCATTAGCAGATACAATCAAGATCAAGGGAGGTACAAATGCCACTCTATAAAGCCTTAGTAAGACCACACCTAGAGAGTAATGCATCCAGTTTTGGTCACCACGCTATAAAAAAAGATGTTGAGACTCCAGAAAGAGTGCAGAGAAGAGCAACCAATGTGATTAGGGGCCTGGAGGCTAAAACATATGAAGAACGGTTGCAGGATCTGGGCATGGCTAGTCTAGTGAAGAGAAGGACCAAGAGAGACATGATAGCAGTCTTCCAATATTTGAGGGGCTGCCACAGAGAGGAAGATTATCCTTCTCCATCTCTGGTCCATTTCAGGGGTGGAATTATTCGTTCCAGCTTAAAACATGCAGTGTCAGTAGATATTTCTGTTTGTTTCCCTGGGAGCATTCACCCTGCTAAATGCAATTAGAAACACACAAACACACACACACATACACACACCAGGGGGTGGGGGAGTCATGTTGGAAGCAAGGGAAGTACTATATAGTTCCAAGCGTCCCAAATTATCATGACTTTATCTCAAAAAAGGGGAACTATTTTGCTTGGCCACTGAACAAACATAGCCAATGCACCAGAGTGTTGATTTCTCTGCTAAAAATATGGCAGCAGTTGTGTTTGTTAGAGAAAAGGATGGCAAGTCTTTAATTATTAAACCAACTGCATTTAGCAGATGGCCAAAGAAAAGTACTCTTTAAAAAAAAAAAAAAAGTTGCCCAGAGGGTTATATAAACGAACAAGCTAAAACAGCTGGCAGCTGGTGCGTGAAATCAATAATGAGAAAACGAACCCTACTGTACCTTTGTTTTCATTGTCTGGACAGAGATAGTGAGCGAGAAAGAAAGAAAGAAAGAAAGAAAGAAAGAAAGAAAGAAAGAAAGAAAGAAAGAAAGAAAGAAAGAAAGAAAGAAAGAAAGAAAGAAAGAAAGAAAGAAAGAAAGAAAGAAAGAAAGAAAGAAAGAAAGAAAGAGAAGAAAGAAAGAAAGAAAGAAAGAAAGAAAGAAAGAAAGAAAGAAAGAAAGAAAGAAAGAAAGAAAGAAAGAAAGAAAGAGTGGAGGGGGGAATTGCAGATCAATTGAATGAATTCCATGGAGCCAATTGGAGAAGAGGGGGAGAGGGAGGGAAGAAGAGAGGAAGGAAGGAAGGAAGGAAGGAAGGAAGGAAGGAAGGAAGGAAGGAAGGAAGGAAGGAAGGAAGGAAGGAAGACAGGAAGGAACAAAGGGAGGGAGGGAGGGAGGGAGGGAGAAGACAGAAAATAGAAGATAGAAAAACAAAAAGGAAAGAAGGAAGGAAGAAAGACAGGAAGACAGGAAGACGGCAGAAGGAAGGAAGGAAGGAAGGAAGGAAGGAAGGAAGGAAGGAAGGAAGGAAGGAAGGAAGGAAGAAACAAAGAAAGGGAGGGAGGGAGGGAGGGAGGGAGAAAGAAGACATAAAATAGAAGATAGAGAAACAGGAAGGAAGGAAGGAAGGAAGGAAGACAGGAAGACAGGGAGGAAGGCAGAAGGAAGGAAGGAAGGAAGGAAGGAAGGGAGGGAGGGAGGGAGGGATGGAGGGGAGGGAGGGAGGAAGGAAGGAAGGCAGAAAGAAGACAGAAAATAGAAGACAGAAAAACAGAAAGGAAAGAAGGATGGAAAGAAGGGAGCGAGGAAGGGAGAAAACAGAAGACAGAAAGACAGGAAGGACGGACGGACGGAAGGAAGGAAGGAAGGAAGGAAGGAAGGAAGGAAGGAAGGAAGGAAGGAAGGAAGGAAGGAAGGAAGGAAGATGGGAAGCCAGGAAAAAGAAAGTGTCAAGTTTTGAAGGAATGAAGAAAGACAAGGAAAGAGGGAGAAAGGAGATCTGGCACAGGGTCATTCTTCCCCTGGGAGAGAAATTAAACCCTAATATTCACACTCCGTTCGAAAGCCCTGGTTTGGATAGTACCACAAAAGGACAAAAGCCAGGTCATTCCAGAGAGCAGAGGCCTTGCTTACTGTTGTGAGCATGCAAACATATGGATGCCTTTCAAGAATGTGCAAGACAAAATTTTAATCTTTTTTTTGTCAGAATTTTTTTTATTGGTTTTTAACAAATTATAATTTGTTAAAGAGAAAATTTTAATCTGATGAAATTAATCTGATGAAACTTCGCTATTAAGTGCTGGCTGATTAATCTTCTCTTTTCCTAGTTAACCGGATCCTAGTTACACCTTATCAATCATTGTAACCTATTTCTCTGATGTCCACCGATGCACCACGTGACCACAATCTATTAAGCTGCTCCTTGCTCCGAGATAAACGTTTATAGAGTCTTCCACCTAAAGCAGGGGTCTCCAACCTTTGCAACTTTAAGTCTGAAGGACTTCAGCTCCCAGAATTCAGCTTTGCTGGCTGGAGAAGTCTGGGAGCTGAAGTCCTTCAGACTTAAAGTTGCAAAGGTTGGAGACCCCTGACCTAAAGGACCACTAAATAAAGATGAGGCAAATCCGTAATTTTTCTCTTGGCAACAACGTCCTACAATTGCCTCCTTTATTCAATTTAGGACTTCCCAATCCAATTTAGTGGGACACGGTGGCTCGGTGGCTAAGATGCTGAGCTTGTCGATCAGAAAGGTCGGCAGTTCGAATCCCTTGTGCCGCATGATGGAGTGAGCTCCCGTGACTTGTCCCAGCTTCTGCCAACCTAGCAGTTTGAAAGCAGGTCAAAATGCAAGTAGAAAAATAGGGACCATCTTTGGTGGGAAGGGAACAGTATTCTGTGCGGCTTTGGCATTGAGTCATGCCGGCCACATGACCACGGAGACGTCTTCGGACAGCGCTGGCTCTTCGGCTTTGAAACGGAGATGTGCACTGCCCCCTAGAGCCAGGAACAACTAGCACATATGTGCGAGGGGAACCTTTCCCTTTAATCCACTTTACAATTTTACTGTGTTCTGGTGGTGTCTCAACTAGGCCCCAACAAGCCTAGTTTTAGCTTCTAGGCCCAAACAAGATCAACCAGGAGTGTCGTCTACATCAGGGGTCTCCAACCTTTGCAACTTTAAGTCTGAAGGACTTCAGCTCCCAGACTTCTCCAGCCAGCTTTGCAAAGCTGGCTAGAGAAGTCTGGAAGCTGAAGTCCTTCAGACTTAAAGTTGCAAAGGTTGGAGACCCCTGGTCTACATGTTTCCTTCCCTCAAGTTGGCAAATAGGTGCCTAGTCTACTCTTGAAAACCTCCAGGGAAGAAGCACCATCAACTCCAGGAGGAAAGCTGCTCCATGGATCAACTGTTCTCTCTCTCAGCAACTCTCTCCTTACTTCGTGGTTGGCTCTCTGGTTAACAAGCGTCCACCTATTATTTCTTGCCCTACCCTCTGGTGCTTTGGAGAATAATCCTGCCTTCTCTGTGAGACCCACTCAGGTTGTGGAAAACTGTGATCATGTCACCCCTAATCCTTCTCTTTGATCGGCTAGACCAGTGATGGGTAACCTTTTCCGGACCGAGTGTCCAAAGCATGCGTGCGTGGCCAAACTTCAAAATGCAAAGCATTCGCGGCCACCGCACATGCCCCATGCCCCCTGCACATGCACATGCACCCCTCCCCCCTGCATGTACACGTGGTCCACCCCACATGCATCCTGTTCCCCCTGCATGCCCATGTGGGCCCCTCGGATGTGCCCCATCGCCCGTGGATGCGCAGCAGACACCTGAGGATCATCTGGCCACCAGGAGGCGTGCGCACATGCGCAGCAGAGCTGAACTGGGGCGACGGTTTGCATGCCATCAAGAGAGGGTGCGCGTGCCACCTCTGGCGCGCGTGCCATAGGTTCGCCATCATGGGGCTAGACCAAGGTGACCAGACGTCCCGCTTTTGGAGGGACAGTCCCGATTTTTAACCATTTGTCCCGCGTCCCACGGCATTTTTAAAAAGTCCTGATTTTTGGAAAGAATGCACGACAAGCTAGGGAACGGTGGGAGAATGGGAAGGGAATACATGGTTTTCGGCGGCTATGTGGCTATTTCTCCAGGATATGAGTTTTATATTATTTTTGTTAATTTTATAATGTTAAACTTTAATAATAACAAATAATTGTTGAGAACTGATTATCGAAGATTTTTGTTGCTCCATATAGACCAAATTTTTAATCAAGAACCCCTCCCCCCCCCTCCCCCCAGTCAATGGTGTCCCGCTTTACCAATGTTGAAATCTGGTCACCTTAGGCTAGACATATCTGGCTCCCTCAACCGTTCATCAGACGCTCATCATACCATGTTTCCCCCAATGTCACATGCGCAGCTAAAGCCAAAAACTAAAAATATGGTTTCACTTGATTGACAGCAAATTAAAATCGATGGTGATTATTTTCTAATAAGGCATGGAATAATTTTCTCTTTCAGGCTTGCTCAAAGTTCCAGCTTGGCGCCAAGTTCTGGAGATCTTTGAGGCCCAGCTAAAAAAAGATTCCCAGGAACTCCATCAATCCAGCTGTGCAACACAGTGTTATATTACGGGCAATCCTGAGCCATCTTCGGGGTGGGCGGGGGTTCCATTAAAAAGACCTGTCAAAACCCAGACACGCTGATTTTTTGCAGGTGCACCAAAATTAGCTCTTTGCTTAGGTGCCTGAGAATTAAGTTGTGATGTCTAGTGCACGTTGTGTCAAGAGATGGCACTTCCATCACAAAGGGGACGATGTCAGCCTCCTTGATGTGATCAAGGTAATGTCTTCGTTCTAATGCCTCGATCATCTTAACTTTCTTAGCCCTTCCAGGGGTTATACCCTATTGAATGCAACTGATGAGGAGGGAGGGAGGGAAAAAAGGGAGGGAGGGGAAAAGGGGAGGGAGGGAGGGAGGGAGGGAGGAAGGACGTTAATTAAACAGGGATCTCAGAAATGGGGGGGGAGGAAGGAAGGAAGGAAGGAAGGAAGGAAGGAAGGAAGGAAGGAAGGAAGGAAGGAAGGAAGGAAGGAAGGAAGGAAAGACAGGGATGGATGGATGGATGGATGGATGGAAGGAAGGAAGGAAGGAACACAGAAAGACATGGATGGATGGATGGATGGATGGATGGATGGATGGATGGATGGATGGATGGATGGATGGAAGACAGAAACAGGGATGGATGGATGAATGGATGGATGGATGGAAGGAAGGAAGGAAGGATCCTAATTTAAACAAGGAACAGAAGGGGGAAAAGTAGAAAGGGAGGAAGGGAGGATGGACGGAAGGATCTTAATTTAAACAAGGATCTCAGAAGAGGGAGGAAGGAAGGAGGAAAGGAAAGAAAGTAGGGAGGAAGGAGAAAAAGAAAGGAGAGAAGGGAGTGAGGGACAGAGGGAAGGAAAGAAGGAAAGGAGAGAAGAGGAAGAAAAGAGAGAGTGCGATTTTTATTGGAGGCAAATACTGATGATACAGTAATAACACTCCTCCTATATTTTTAGCATGCCAAGAGAACACTCTGCTCCACTCCAAATGTTCCTTGGCGAATTTATCAGGTGGTTTTATCTGTATCTCCCCACCCCACCTCCCACCCCAGCCCCCCAAAAATGGTTTTCTGGCTTCCTGACAGCTGTTCCGCATTCTGAAGACAGCCATTTGTCTAAGGAAGCAACATACATGCATACATACATTCTCTCCCCCTTAAACGTCAAGGTTAAAACTGTTTTTCCAATTAGGGTCCATGAAGTCTTCTTGGAAAAGTTTAGTCCGCAGAAGACAAAGACGGACGAATTTTGTACCAAGGTGTGGAAATTAAGATTTCCTGCGTTCACCAAGGAGGACAATGCCATTCCAACTGGATCCATTTCTCCACGCTGGACAGGGAAGGTCATGCTTCCTGCGGCCCAGGAGAAATCTGGCTGACGGCCCACTCCGAGGTTTGAGAAGGGGAAGCAATTCAGAAAAAACCTCCCAACGTTCAGAGTAAGCAAGCTGGGCCTCTCTTTGCAAGGGTTGGAATTTTTTCAAAACAAGACGGACTTGGACATTGGTCCCGACAATTCTTTAAAAAAGGAGAAATGCTTTCTTTGATCTTCTAAGTCTCGAAATGCACACATCCTTGTAGCTTGGCTCCGGTTTAAAAAAAACAGAAGAAGAAAAAAGAAGGTTTGTAAACAAGGTTTCTTTCCAGAAACTCAATTTGCCTTCTGTTATCACATAAATTCTGGATAAATAAAGTACAACCATTTGGGGGGGGGGGTCTCCCCTCCTCTCTCTCTCTCTCTTCCTTCCTTTCCTCATGTCCTCAACCTTAATTCTCAATCACCAAATATATAAAAATGTTACGGCTGTTGGCGCTGAGCATTAATTCTGCCTTGTTCATTTACTTAGGGATCCCAAAATAAGCTTTGGAAAGGTTGCTTATAAGACAACTGTAAACTCAAAAGGGGCCTGGAATAATAAAGATAAGGCGGACCCATTTAGAAAGGGAAATTTTTACATTCCTGAGTAAACAAGTTGAGCTCATAAATTGTGCCGAGCTGTTTAGCACTGTCAATGTGACCCACGTCTCATGAACCTTTGTGTTCTCCAAGAAAACTTAATTAAAATGTTTACTGTAGCATTGTTTCACTGACGGTGCAAAGGAATAAGTTAACCCTTCCCGCCCTGGATTGCGACGCAGTCCAACGATAGTGAAGAGAAACAGGAAATAGTCCCTGAAGCGCTGTGGGATTTTACAGGTGTGCTAGGATAGCGGTCAACAACTGGTGGTCCGTCAGAAAATGTTGGTGTCCGCAGGGAAAAAAATATTAGCATTTTTATTGCACTAAATCAGGGGTCCTCAAACTACGGCCCTTGGACCCGAGACACGCAATGAATGTTTGTGTTGCTGCAGAGAGTCTCCCCCCTTCTGGGTCTTTTTGTGCAGGTCAGGGGGGGGCAGAAATTCTGACTTGGGGTCTGCTTCAGCCTCCTGATGCCAGCTTTGGGCAAAGGCTGGAGGGAAGAGAGCCGGAGGCCCTCGTTCCAGTGGGACCCGCACCATGTCCTGGAACTGGCTGACCATCTCAGCCCTCTGAGCCTCCAGAAGCCGCTACCTGGCCTTGCACTCCCGCAGGTCTTCCCTCTGCTTGGAAAGCCTATGCTTGTAGTCCTCAGTGAGGTGCTTCTGCTGAGCACGGTCAGATCCAATTTGAACTGTACTGAGCCAGCTGTTTTGCCAACTCTGCCTCATGGTGGCTGCTTAGCGCTAACAACTGCTTCCTGTTGGGGCCCTAAGGAGCCCAGGCAGGCAGATGAGGAGTGGCTGGGAAGGGAGGGGCGAGTAGAGGCCGGCGAGGCGCCCCTCGATGTGAGTGACATCCAGCTGGCCACCCCCACCCAGTCACACCACCACCTAGCCACGCCCACCCACCCGGTCATTAGGCAGATGATATTAGTCATCTGCGGGATTTAAAATTAAGACTATGTGTGGTCCCTGAGGTCCGAAAGGTTGGTGACCCTTGTGCTGGGAGACCGCTCAGTTCTGCGTGGTGAATTCATAAAACTCTGCACGCACGACCAGTATCTATTTTTGGAAGGAAAAAAAAGTTTTTCTATCCCCTATCCAAGACAGCAAGAACAACTAAACTCTTTCTACAGCCCATGGAGCTAGGCAGAACAGCCGACCAAGATAAGTTGAAGCTTCTCCATCTCAGGAGGTTTTGAAGAGAAAATGGACCATGTGTGGACATGGATTGATGCACACTTCAGAAGCTGACCATTTGGGTGTCCTCCAAATCCACAGTTCTACGGGGACTGAAGGCTAAAACATAGGTAGAGCGGTTGAAGCAATTGGGGGAATGCCTCATTTAATGAAAAGAAGGCATGATAGCAGCATTCCAATATCTCAGGGGCGGCCCCAAAGAAGAGGGAGTCAAGCTAATCTCCAAAGCACCTGAAGGCAGGACAAGGAGCAATGGGTGGAGACTAATCAAGGAGAAAAGCTCCTGCTAAGAATAATCAGGTGGGCTTCATCCCTTAACTTAATGAGTTCTCCACAGGTCTTGGGTGCTGGTGTAAGAACCACTCAGTTTTTCATACGATGATTCTCAACCCCAACTCTTCGCCATCTTTTATGTGAACTCGCTTAATTATAGCTTTTTAATTAGCACCAGTCGTTAATTTCTGATTAGTTTACAGAAGAATAAGGAATGAAGAGGAGTATTTCTCTTTAATAAAACTTCTTGATTTGAATCTTAAACATTTAGTCTCTCCAAAGCACCTGAGGGCAGAACAAGAAGCAATGGTTGGAAACCAATCAAGGAGAGAAGCAACTTAGAACTGAGGAGAAATTTCCTGACAGGTAGAACAATTAATCAGTGGAACAACTTGCCTCCAGGAGTTGAGGATTCTCCAACACTGGACATTTTTAAGAAGAGATTGGTCTGAAATTGTATAGGGTTTCCTGCCTGAACAGGGGGTTGGACTAGGAGACCTCCAAGGTTCCTTCCAACTCTGTTACTCTGACGTATAAGGAACGCGGGTTTTTCATATTCTAACTTAATTTCTAACAAAGCATTTATGGGACTGTTGTTTGAGGTTTAGCAATGAGTGGACGAGAAGACCAAGATGGTGAGTAGATTTTTTTTTTAGATTTTATTATATTTATATCCCGCACCTATCTCCTACAAAAGGACCCAGGGCGGCGCACAGGAATTTAAAACACAATATACAATACAAAATACATAACATCCTAAAACCCTATTAAACTCAATGGCCCTGTGCTAAAAACATGATTTAAAAACCCTCTAATTAAAAATTTGTACAACTAACACTCAGCCATTTATCGGGTGGTTACCCTAAGCCGGCTTGATGGAATAAGTGCGTTTTCAGATGCTGGGGGGAAAGGCGGGGGTCCAAGATGGTACGGAGATCGGGAGGCAGCTCGTTTCAGAGGGTCGGGCCCGCCACAGAGAAGGCTCTTCCCCTGGGCGTCGCCAACCAGCATTGCCTGGCCGACGGCACCCGGAGAAGACCCTCTTTATGGCGCACAGGAATTTAGACTAAACAGCCCCAAATTTTTATTATCCATGTACCAATTTCATTGTAATTTTATTACAATATTATTACAATGATAATAAAGATTATTATTATTATTAACAGAACTCTTAACAATCTAAGCTCAATTGTGTAATGTAATGTAGTATGATATAATGTGCACCTGTTCATATATATCATAGTATAAATCATGTAATACAATACAATTGAAATACTATGCACACACTTACAGATTAGAGAAAATAAATCAGAAAGCTCCACTGTTGTGCCTTTTAAATCATCAATCTGTTCATTACAGTCCTCCCGCTTAAAAATACGTCATGCCGATCCTTAGCCGTTGAAATTTCTGCTACTTAACGGCTCGAGAGGCAGCGTCATTTTGAGCTGCTTACATCAGAAGTATAAACAACTATTTTTGGACTCCCGAGACTTTATTTCACCTTGAAGTGGCTAGTTTCCAGGGTCAACCTCTAGAAAGTAGTGGGCCTGATACCTCAGATGCTCACCAGGATCATCTCAATCTTGGGATTCACTCGCTCGAAAATTCAATCATGCCGAGAGCGATCAGCGGAAATAGAAGGGGCCACCATCGTACCTGTTGGCAGAACATTATACAGGATGGCATCGAGGTGACCGTGGCAGATCTGAGGAAGGTGAAGTAAGACAGAGGGGCATGGAGATGCTGGTCCCTAGAATGGCCAAGGGTCAGACACAACTACATGGCTGAAGACAACGATGCAATGGGTGAACCAAGCAATCAGTGCATTCCCCCCCCCCCAGGGAAGCAATGGGGAATTAAGTGGTGTGGTGGCTTAGAGGTGGAGCTCTCGCCTCACAATCAGGAGACTGTGAGTTCGATCCTAGGTAGAGGCAGATATTTCGCTCTCTGGGCACAATGAGAATGTATCTGCTGGGGAAAAACCTCTGCATTGGCGACAGGAAAGACATCTGGCCAGTAAGCACTCTGCTTCATTCGGTTGCCCAAACTCCATCCCATAAGGGATGATGCGGTCGTTAAAAGAAGATGATGAAGCCATAGGGAATCGGTGCATGGCCCTCTGGGAAGCAATGGGGAATCTCATGACATCATCATACGTATGACATGACTTATGTCCCTACACATATGAACAATGGTTACAGGAACTGGGCATGGCTAGTCTAGTGAAGAGAAGGACCAGGGAAGACAGGATAGCAGCCTTCCAATATTTGAGGGGCTGCCCCTGAGAGGAAGGGGGTCAAGCTATTTTCCAGAGCGCCTGAAGGCCAGAAAGGAACAATGGATGGAAACTGACCAAGGAGAGATTCAACCTGGAAATAACGAGGAACTTCCTGACAGTGAGAACGATCAACCCATGGAACAGAAGTTGCCCTCGAAAGTTGTGGGAGCTTCATCACTGGAGGCTTTCAAGCAGAGATTGGACTGCCAGAAATGGTGTAGGGTCTCCTGCTTGATTTTGGGGGATGGGTTTGGACTAGATGACTATATCCATGATGGCAAACCTATGGCACGTGTGCCCGAGGTGGCATGCAGAGCCCTCTCTGTGAGCGTGTGCACCATCACCAGCTGCTCTTCAGGTTTTCGGCACACACATGTGCACCAGCCAGCTGGTCTTTGTAAGTGCCAGAGTGCTGAAAAATTACTAAAAACCAGCCCGTTTTGGGGGCCGTTTTCAGGATGTTTTTCGGCCCAGTTTTCAGATTGTTTTTGGCCCGAAAACAGCAGAAAAATAGCCTGAAAACAGCCAAAAAACCCAGCCATGCGTGCACCATCCAGCTGGTCTTCGGGTTTCTGGTGATCTGGCGCGCGCATGCACATGCATTCCGGTTTGCTGAAAAGGTTCGCCATCACTGACCTATAAGATCCCTTCCAACTCTGTTAATCTGCACCTGTCTCCCGGCATGACCCACGTGTCTCATTGCCCCCTCCGTTTGATCATTTGGACACCGCTGTGGTTGCAACGAAAGACTCTATGAGCCGCCCACAGCACATTTTATTCAATCCGCCGCAACTTAGCATAATGCATGCCTAAATGAGGACGGGGTGAAATACAGAGCAAATGTTTCCATTAACAGATAAATGCACTTAGAGCGCAATCCTCATTTACTCCGAAGCAAGCCCAACTGTTACATTCAAGGGCTACGACTCCCAACAGGCCTGCGTCAGGTTGGAGATTTAAGCTTATTAAATAGGTCTCTTATTCTTACAGCGCTCAGGCCCCTCCAGGGCTAATATTAAACTTTCAATGCCTCCTCAGCACGGGACTCTCCACGGATCCCTATCCAGGTGTGTGCACCTGACCCTTGCCATCTGCCTCCAAGGGGTCCAGCTGCCAAGTACCCACTTCCTCCCTTATTAAAATCTGGATTTCTGGGCACCTTTTGAGTTTCCATCTGTCCTCTGGCCTGCCACCCCCCTCCCGCCCAAATGCGCGGATTTGCAACAAGACCATCCAATGCCCTAAAGTGCTATGTAAATGTTGATACTGCCGACAATTAATGACGGTCGCAAGGCACTTTTGTACGCAGGTATTAATGGCGGTGAGGTCTTGCTCATTGGGACACTGGGCGCAAGTGCAATCCAACCCAGCGTTGTCCCTCCCATGCGCTGTTTCCTCCCCTGTGCAACTGTACACAATCTTCACCAAATGTTCACGTGCACCAAGGTCAATTTCTTTTTTCTTTTTTCTTTTTTTAGTGTTCTTTGATTAATGCTGAGAGCTGGAGCATGTTTAGACAGGGTCATGACCTCCGGGCATCCATTTAATCAAATTTCTCTGCTGCTTATCCCAGTGGAGCCATCGCTAAGAGAAGCTCTCTCAAACAAAGGAAAAGGGAGAATCAGGAGTGGAAAATAAAGCGGAGGGGAGAAGGGGGAAGGGGAGAAGCATACTTCACATCTCCCACATTGTTTACCTACTGTTAAGTAATTATTTCACTCTTCCAACCCCCACTGGCCCTCAACAGAGAAGTCACTGCCTTGGTGATCCTAAAGATCTGATTCAGCAGGAACTAATTCATTCGTTTCTCCTCTTGCAAGGGGGGAGGGGGGAGAAACCCACTGCTTAGCTTCCAAGACTTTTTCTCAAATGCAGATGATCCTCGGCTTACGACCACAAGCGAGTCCAAGTGTTAGATTGCCAAGTGAGAAACTGGTTAAGGGAGTTTCGCCCCATTCTACGACTTTCCTTGCCACAGTTGTTGATGTTCTGACCTAGGCATGAATTCCTTCCTGGATCCCAAGAGCATGAAGCAGACTCCACTTTTATTTAGGTTAAAGGGAATTCCTCTCCAGCAAACAGTCTCTCAAGAGATTTCACAACTACAGACTTTTTATCAGGCTTGGAGAGCTGCCAGGCCGATATCTTCCAAACGCCACACTGTAGCAGACAATACGCAAGAAGTCAGGAACGGATCTTTCACCCTAATGAATTGAACTAATTGTCTCCTGCAAACTCCCCTCCCCTGTCGCTCCTCTTTATTCCCTATGGGAGGGGCCATTCACCATCCACTTGTGCCTTTACTCCCGAGTCGGCCCTTGTTCATTTATTACCGTATTTTTCGGAGTATAAGAAGCACCTTCCCCCCCTAAGAGGATGAAAATTTGGGTGCATCTCATACACCAAATGTAGCCCCACCCATGCCCCACCTACCCATCAGCCCCCACCTGTTGGCCTCTGCCTCCGATCAATTTACTTCCTTGCAGAAAACAGGCAAAATGGCGCTTGCGGAGGCAGCGATAGGCTTAGAAATCCCTGCAGCCTGAAACAGCTGATGATCGGGAGCCCAGTGCTTAAGCTGAAATTGAAAGTGAAACCTGCTGTTTGCTGCAACGAGGCAATTTGCTAGGAGGCAGAGGCAGATTTTTTCTTCTTCTAATCAGGCCAAACTGAAACAGGCTGTTTGCTGAGGTAAGGAGGTAAGTCAATAAGTATAAATGCCTATAGGGTGTTCAAATTATTAGACTTTTTAAAGACTGCTTTATTATTGTTCTAGACAACTTAACAAAATGAAGCAGCTTTTTAAAATAAATGCTTGATCTGAAGAGGCCCAGTGCTATTGTATCTTCTTTCAAATAGCAGAGAATAATGTATACTTCTAGAAAGCCACAAGAATTTTAACAGCGTAACACCACAAGCAGTGTATATCTTCTGTACTGTTTGCTGTTTGCTGCAAGGAGGCAAATTGCTGGGAGGCAGAGGCAGATTTTTTTCCTCTTGTTTTTCTCCCCAAAAGCTTAGACTTCAGAGCGTCTTATACTCTGAAAAATACGGTATATATTATATATTTAATTAGGAAACTTCCTCCCCAAAGAAGCACTTGATGCCCACCATAGACTTCATAATGGTAGGCAAGAAGGCTGTTGTTCTCCTTGGAATTTCTGTAATTTATAAGTTAGTGTAAGTGCCAATTCCACTCTGGAAAAAATGGATTATATATTTTATCTTTCCAGCGCTATTGATTAACGGCTTTTTTATGGTTTCCATCATTCTTACGATGCTGTTACTGTGGATGTTGTTAATGATCTTAAAATGCTGCCGTCCCCCTGGGCAACATCACTTATTTTGCAGGGCACAAGTATAATAAATAAATAAATGCCCAAGAGAGGACCCGTTGGATGTCTTAGACACCATCACTGTACATCAGCAAAGATGCACACTGGAAGATAATATTCATTCTCTCTTATAAGATGAATTTCTAGAAGCATGTTTCTCAACCTCGGCAGTTTTAAGATGGGTGGACTTAACTCTCCCAATTCCCCAATCAGCAGGTCCGCTCATCTTAAAAATCCATCCATCTTAAAGTCCCAAAGGTGCTTTTTTCAAAAGGCAACCAGACTTTCATATATATATATATATTTTCTTTGAAAAGATTTTGCTTCTCACCTATCAGAATATTCATGACTGGCAAAGACATGGTAACAAAGTCAGCCAATGAGGGGCTGTTTAGAAACTGAAACAGTATTTGCTGGAGACAACTAGGTGCCGCCTTGTATAGGGTAGGTTCTCTTTGTCTGTATTAAGCTCCGTGCTGGAAATGAAAATAATCTGGATTTGCTGCTTTGATCTAAAACTCAAGAACCATTCTTGGTATTTTACATTCAAGGTAAAGGTAAAAGTTCTCCTCGCACCTACGTGCTAGTCATTCCTGACTCTAGGGCCCCGGTGCTCATCTCTGTTTCAAAGCTGAAGAGCCAGCATTGTCCGAAGACGTCTCCGTGATCATGCAGCCAGCATGACTAAACACCGAAGGTGCACAAAATAGGTTCCTATTTTTTCTACTTGCATTTTTACGTGCTTTCAAACTGTTAGGTTGGCAGAAGCTGGGACAAGTAATGGGAGCTCACGCAGCACTCGGGATTCGAACAGCCAAACTGTCGACCTTTCTGATCGACAAGCTCAGTGTCTTAGCCACTGAGTCACCACGTCCCTCTGTTGTACATTTATTCATGTGTCATTATGTATATAAAGAAGTTAATGAATCCTGCTGAATCAGTTATCTGTGCGTGCTTTCTGGATTTGATTTTTGCAACAAACTCTGATATCACCCAAGAAGCTTCTTCAGTTCAGAGCTGAAGAAATTCTGAGTTGAAGAAGCTTTTTGTGGATGAGAACCTAAACGTTTTCAAAGAAAAACAAAGCCAAGAAAGTACAGTTGCTTTTTGAAAAAAGCACCTTCGGGACATCCATGACCTGGATGATTGAGAAATTCCATGGATGTTTAACCATGCACTTTGGGATGAACCTCTTTTGAATGGTGCAGGAATATAGAAACTCGAAGAAGTTTCTTGGATAAGAAGCAAAATGTTTTCAAAGGAGGAAAGCCCAAGAAAGTTCTGTTGTCTTTTGAAGAAAAGCACTTTTGGGACAACCATGACCTGGATGATTGAGAATCTTCATAGACATCCATCTTCATAGACATCCATCTTAAAAGTTGCCATGGCTGAGAGATAGCGGTCTACAGCAGGGGTCTCCAACCTTTGCAACTTTAAGTCTGAAGGACTTCAGCTCCTAGACTTCTCCAGCCAGCAAATTCTGGGAGCTGAAGTCCTTCAGACTTAAAGTTGCAAAGGTTGGAGACCCCTGGTCTAGAGAAAAGAGCTAAAATCTGACAGCCACTAACCATGTGGACCAAATACAAGACGCTCAAAGGACAAAGAAGCTCACTGACATCCTTGAGTGAAGGTTCATAAGACCAGGTCTACCTGCAGGAAACAGTCAGCGTTAGTTGGCTTGTTCCATCACACCCCAAACTCCGATTCTCACGATGGGCAGTTGTCCTTTCTTTGGTTGATTGATTGTTGATTGTCCTTTTTTTTAACCACATATGCTCAGTATTTGCCCAGCAGTTTCTCAATAACAGACTGATCTTTTATGCTGATCTTCTCCAGGGCAAAGAGCAGAAATGAGGCAGGCAGGTAATGAGGAATTAGTTTGCCTTTATCTAATAGCTCCATCCATCAGAGTAATAGAGATGGAGCAATAGTAACCTTATTCACCCAACCCCTTCTAATTGCTCGCCTGAAAAAAAGCAGGGAGAAGAGGTGGGGCATAGGAACTGTGGGGAAATGCTGTCTCTAATTGCGGTTCAAAAAATTAAAAGTGGGCAATTTGGAAAAAAAAAGCAGGCCAAAAATATAAAGTTCCCATCTTCTAACCCAAGCAAACTCCAGAAAAGGAGTCAATTATCCGTGCATCCCCCTGGAAGTTGCCTTTTCTGCGTTTTTCCTCAATATCAGAAAATCCTCAGCTCATGATAGGGGCTGCCACACCTTTTCTCCCCCTCCTCCTCTTCCAGATGGTGACCTTTGCTAAGCACTCTCTTGAGAACGAGCATAAGGGAAGCCATGAAAGAAGAGAGAGGAGTACAGATGCCACCAGGAAGAAAAGTTGGTCTAACAGTCACAGTTGAAAGGATGAGGACATTTTGAAGAAAGTTTTGTGGCTCTTCTTAAAATCCAACTCTTTTACGTAACTTGAAAGGTTACCACAAGGTTCACAACAATGGAGCCCTGTAGATTCCAGGGTTTAGGATTCCAACCAGTGACATGATTTCCACCTTCCAGATGACACCGAGCTAGCAGGAATAGCCAACTTTTATAAGGGTATTTGTTTATCATTTCTCAGATAAATCACTCCCGCTAAGAATAATCAGGTTGGCTTCATCCCTTAACTTGATGAGTTCTCCACAAGTCTTGGGTGCTGGTGTAAGAAGCATTCGGTTTCTCATATGAAGATTCACAACCCCAACTCTTCGCCATCTTTTATGTGAACTCTCATAATTATAGCTTTTTAATTAACACCAGTTGTTAGTTTCTGATTAGTTTACAGAAGAACAAGGAATGAAGAGGATTATTTCTCCTTAATAAGGCTTCTTGATTTGAATCTTAAACATTTAGGCTTGGTGGGTTGGGTGAAGATGGTATAAAGAGAGTTTCATTAGATCTATGAAAGTGTCGTATATATTCATCTTCAGAATTTTTGTTATAATAAAGTCCGGTTCAGGAACCAAGGAGCAGGTAGAATAGGAGCTATCTAGGGTAAGTACATTTTTACAGGCTCTGAATTGTCATCTTCATCAATGACTTAGATGAGGGGATAGAGGGGGAACTCATCAAATTTGCAGATGACACCAAGTTGGCAAGAATAGCCAATCCTCCAAAAGATAGGCTTAAGATACAGAAGGATCTTGACAAACTTGAACATTGGGCGCTATCTAACCAAATGAAATTCAATGGTGAAAAAAGAAAGGTTCTACCTTTAGGCAAGAAAAACAAAATGCACAGGTAGGGTATAGGTGGCACCTTCCTCGATAGTAGCAACTGTGAGAGGGATCTTGGAATCCTAGTGGACAACCATTTAAATATGAGCCAGTCGTGTGCAGCAGCTGCCAAAAAAGCCAACACTGTTCTAGGCTGCATAAACAGAGGAATAGAATCAAGAACACATGAAGTGTTAATACTACTTTAGAATGCCTTGGTAAAGCCACACAGTTTGAGTCACCATGTTGTAAAAAAGATGTGGAGACTCTAGAAAGAGTGCAGAGAAGGACAACGAAGATGATTAGGGGACTAGAGGCTAAAATATATAAAGAATGGTTGCTGGAATTGGGGGACTGGATGGAATCACCGAAGCAGTAGGCGTGAGCTTAGATGGTAGAGGGCAGGAAGGCCTGGAGGAATGTTGCCCATGGAGATGGCAATATGTCGGACATGACTTCGCAACTAAACAAGGAGAGAAGCAACCTAGAACTAAGAAGAAATTTCCTGATAGTGAGAACAATTAATCAGTGGAACAACTTGCCTCCAGAAGTTATGAATACTCCAACACCAGGCATTTTTAAGAAAAGACTGGGCAACCATTTGTCTGAAGTGATGTAGGGCTTCCTGCCAAAGCAGGAGGATGGACTAAAAGACTTCCACGGTCCCTTCCAACTCTGTTATTCTATTCTATTCTATTCTATTCTATTCTATTCCATTCCATTCCATTCCATTCCATTCTAGGTTTCCCCCCAACACTTTAAGGTACAGTTGTATCATCACATTTTATCGAATTGGCTAGAATTAGCTACACTATTAGCTAGTGGTTGAAGTCATACTGTATATCCAAAAAACCTTCCATCTTCATACATCATCATCTGAGTAGGCCTGAACCAGGCCTAATGGAAGATCACACAAATCACAACTGCAAACGCAGACCATGATTTCAGCTTCCAAAGATACAAGCTAACCATAGTTTAGGACCTGTGGTCTTTTTCTTTTTTGTTTTTAATCAGCCCAAGTCCTCCTAGGTTTGCAACCCAGAAAGTTACTACTACTAATTACTACAAGTGTACTGAAATTGTAACTTGTTACATCCTTGCAAAGTGCCTTTTATCTATGATGCTTTTCTGTTTTTCTAATTTTAAATTCTGCTTAGACCAGACGTATCTACTATCTCTACGGACTTGCTTCCACCTCGCTAGAACCGAGATGAACCAACGTCGGGACTCTATGAAATACACTGGATCTTTGCCATGGACCTTCAAGGTTAGGCAAAAAAGAGATGCTCTTGTTGACTAAAAATTCATTTATATTTTCTCTCTGAGTAAGCAGAAGCTAAAAATAATTTTAAAAACCTCTGCCAATTCCCCATGTAATGGGTTATCTTCTGGAAGCAGTTGGCAGGCATTGCAGAGGTATATGTATCTTTGCAAACTTAATTCCAGAATTAGAACAGAAGGCTCATATTTTACCAAGCCTGGAAGCTGAATTTTCTCCTAGGTGGAACTAGAGAGGAGAACAGTTGCTGCAGAGAGAACTGTCTTGATTTATCTAGCACTTCTTCATGACTTCCAATGCAGGGACGTGACTGGACCATCACAACTGCCAGAACTTCCTGATTTCAATCTGATAGAAGAAGACATCCAATCAAGGTCCCTTTCTTTGATGAACTCAATGCTATGGAAGGTCTCCACAAGGCCAACCAAGTGTTATCTCTTCAACTTATCCCAGAAGGTGACACCTGGACCAAAAATTAAAGCATAGTTTTGATTTCTTTGCAACCCACATTTGGGCTCCAGAAATAGTGCATGACATCAACCACCAGCATAATAAAACAAACATGATTAAAACCTTGTCACTCCATCTTTCAAAAGAAAAGTTTTGAGTACCCATTTTGAGATGGGTCATTTGAGGCCAGCTCGCAGAAGATCAAACCTTTTAACATCCCAGGGACAAAGTGGCAATGGAAAGGAATGACTCATAACATGTTGTCAGTGTAGATATATTCATGAATTGGAATAAGGCTTAGTAACAAAGTCAGCCAATGGGAGCTGAAACAGTTTGGAGCCTGGGCATGGCTTAGCTCTGCAGCTCTGAGTCTGTGCTGAACTAACCTGCTTTTGGTATTGTATGTTTGCTTCATGTGCTATATTATATATAAAGAGAAGTTAATGAATCCTGCTGAATCAGCTACCTTTGTGTGCTTTCTGGATGTGATTGCCACTGCAAACTCTGACACATGTTATTCCTTGACTCTCAGGTACAAAAGCAAGAACAGGTGGGATGGTGGATCAAACCTCCCTACAGTCACAGGGCTGGGAATGCCCAAGTATGGAAAATATTAACATCAGATAGCAAAGATCAATGTTTCTTCACCAAAGTTTAGCTCTCGATGACTTCAAAGATATAGATATATAGTCCACGTGTCTTTCTTTAACTTATATCAGAAAGACCAGGCTCACACGTGAAGGTTCAATTCAATTGATTCATTTCTAACCAGCCAATGCATGGGAATCTTCTCAATTAACAGCACCTGCTAGGAGTTAGATAAGGGTCAACGGAAGGTTGGACTTACCGTATTTTTTGGCGTACAAGTCGCACCAAGATTTCGAAGAGGCAAATTTTTTTTTAAAAAAAAAGTTTTTGCACTCTGCAGACCTCTCAAAAATGGGCCCTTTTTTTTTTTCAAAAAAGGGTATGCATAGACTTTAGGAGGCTTATAGAGTGTATAAGCCGTATAGAGGGGCAAAAACAAGCAAAAAAGGCTCCATTATTTGCTCATTTCTGCCCTCCCCAGCTCCCAGGAGCACTCTGCAAGGATCCTAAGGACTATGCACGGCCATTTTTGCAAAGGGGGCAGGGTTTCTGGCAGCTAAAAATGCTGTACTCAGTGTAGAAGACGCACCCAGATTTTCATTCTCTTTTTTGAGGGAAAAAGCTGTGTCTTATACTCTGAAAAATACGGTAGTTCGCTAGTGACTACATAGGGTTATTAGGCTGATTCCCTCTTTTAACTCCACCCTAGCTGCTGCTACTCTTTCCCCCCACAGCTTCGCAATCTAGCCTTCTGCCCTAAGACCTTCTGGCCTCCCACCAACTACTAAAACCACGCTTCTGAAATTGTCCCACGCCTGCTAAGGCCTGCTATTGTCTGAACTGGATTCCTTACTTATTGAGTTATCCTTCACTCAAATGGTAGAAATTGCCTTGTAGGAGCCCATTCTGAACATCCGCAAGATTGACAAAGAGGAAAATCTTTGTGCTGCCTGGAGCGAATTAATGCAAGATGCCTCCGAAATAAAAAATTCAAGCCATGTCACCAAAAGGTAGTTGACAACATGTATATTATGCAATTATAACTGTCACTTTATTACTGTTATTAATTTATTAGTATAATTGCAATTTTTTTTCAATGTCATAATGCGATAATAAAAGGCTTGTCATTACTAAGTTAACCTTGCTGCATCTTTGACCCCCAGGGAGGGTGCTTTAAGCTTTCCGTCCAAAATGAGCTGTCAGTTACCACAACAACATTTTGATGACTACATTATCTTGTAATTAAGTGTCTCAATAAATTTCTCTTTTTGACTGACAGCTAGTTAAGACTATCTTTGACCATACTGCAGCCCCTTTGTATTTCAAGGGTAGAGTTGTTGTTTTTTCCTCCCAGAGTTCTAAAAAGAAAAAGAGGAGTATTAAAAATAAAAATTCTTTAAAAAGCTCAGGTCTAAATATATTTTACATATATAAAAATAATCTCGGTTTGAAGGAAGGTGATGTAAAGTTTGACCAATGTCACTTTTCATTGGCTTGGGCTTTTGCAGTGATGGCTAACCTTTTTTGGCTCGCGTGCCAAAAGCGGGGGGAGCGCAGGGGGGTTGTGCGTGGGCGTGCCACACCCATAATGCTATGTGTGTGACCCCCTGCTTTTGGCGTGCTTTTTTCGCCCTCCCCAGGCTCTAGAGCGGGGGTCCCCAACCTTTTTGGCACCAGGGACCAGTTTCATGTTGAAAAAATTCCATGGACCGGTGGCCATGGCTCGGCCGGCGTAGAGGGTGTCGGGGGGGGAGGGGGAACAGGCAGCGCATGCGCGCGCAGGGTTTGTGTGAGTCGGCTCACTCGCCTCTTGGGCCCCAAATGGCGCGAGTGGCCACGCCTGTGCTCTCCCGCCCCGGTGCGCACTCTGCCCAGGGGGCTGCTCCCTCCTCCTTCTCCTCTCCGGCCCTTTCTAAGAGTTGCGCCGCTCACTGCGGCCCGGTTCCTATCAAGCCACGGACCAGCACCGGTCCGCAGCCCGGGGGTTGGGGACCCCTGCTCTAGAGGCTTTCTAGGAGCCTGGGGAGGGTGAAAACACTCTCCCCTCCCCACCTCCAGAGGCTTCAGGAGCTTCCTTGAAGCCTCCAGAGGGCAAAAAACGGCCTCAGAAGAAGGCCTAAATAAGCTGGGCAGCGCACACACGCACGCTGGAGCTGACAGGGCAACGCCTCGCGTGCCCTAAGAAAATGGTTCCGTGTGCCACCTGTGGCACCCGTGCCATAGGTTCGCCATCATGGGGCTATTGTGTTGCAGTGACAACTCTGATGGATTTGAGGATTTGTGTGCGTATAAGAATCCCTCAAAGAATGACATGCCATATTTTTCGGAGTATTAGACGCACCAGATTATAAAACACACCAAGTTTTGAAGAGGCACATTTTGATCACATGACCCCGGGGATGTGGCAATGATCTTAAGTGTGAAAAAAGATCACAACTCACTTTTTTTCCCAGTGATTTTGAAGGGCCACTAAGAGAACTGTTAAAGGTCGAGGACCACCTGTGTTTATGTCTGAAATTTGCTGCGGTAATTATCTCTTCCTGGGCCGGAAGAATGGTGTAAACGTGAATCATAATAAAACCTAATTCTGAAGTTCCTACCAATACAAATGGGGAAAGGCTGTTTCTATTTTCCCTTTTCGGCCTTTCCCCGTGATTTTCATGGGCAGACCTACCCTTCGAATGTTCAATGTTGCATCCAATGCATTTCCTCCCCCTGTAAGAGCAATTCATCAGCGATTTAACCTATGGACATCTGAAGGTTGAGGAGCACCTCAGAGGGTCGTTGACCTTCAGCTACCGCAAGATCCGTAGCTTCAGCTACAGTCAATATATATTTATCTTTCTGTTGGGACTATTACAACTGTTCAAGTAATGCTGACCTTGAAACTTCCTGTGCTGGATGCAAGAGAATAATGATCCCTGAAGGAAAGTCTAAAGAAATATAGCAAATGGATGTCTACATTCAAAAGGCACGTAAGTATCAAGAACAAGCATTCTATTCTCAAATATGCTAATGCAGACCAAAAACAGACTGGTTTTTTTTTTCCTGACAAGAGGTTTTTTTCTTATGGGGTGTGTGTGTGTGTGTGTGTGTGTGTGTGTGTGTGTGTGGTGTGTGTTGTGTTGTGTAAAGTGGGAAAATGTCTAAGTCCAGTGATGCAGCATTGAGCTGTGGTGGCGCAGTGGTTTGAGTGCCAGTGCTGCAGGCGATTTCTGCTGCCTGCCGGCTGCCTGTAATTTGGCAGATCGAATCTCACCAGGCTCATGGTTGACTCAGCCTTCCATCCTTCTGAGGTGGGTAAAATGAGGACCCAAATTGTTGTGGGGCAATGGGCTGACTCCGTAAACCGCTCAGAAAGGGCTGTAAAAGCATCTGTGAAGCGGTATATAAGTCTACGTGCTCTTGTCCTTCCTTCCTTCCTTCCTTCCTTCCTTCCTTGACAGTAGTTAAAATGCAGTATTGCAGGCTAACTTTTCCCACAACCAGGAGTTCAATCCTAACCAGCTCAAGGTTGACTCTGCCTCCCATCCTTGCAAGGTGGGTAAAATGAGGACCCAAATTATTGCAGGCAAGAGGCTGACTTTGTAAACTGCTTAGAGAGGGCTGCAAAGTACTGTGAAGCAGTATATGTTTAAGTGCTACTGCTATTGCCCTTCGTTCTGTTAAGATACAGCCTGTTGTGCCTTAAAATGGCTTCTACTGTACTGCCATAGAATGCCTTCTACTGAACAGCACAGTGGAATTGCCATGGTAACAGCTTCACAGTAATCCACAAGGGGGCTCCCTCTGGTAAGGGGGAAAATCCAACATTAGATATTAAGTTTGGTCCGGTCATTTTCCCCCTATAAATAAATAGCCGGGCAACGCTGGGTTATCGGTTAGTCTTCAACAGAAGGCACAAACTATGGAGAGAAAGATGCCTATTCTTTCACCAACCCAAGATCAGTGGATTTTACTTTCATCTCAAGAAAAAGAATTAGAACTTAAATAATTAGGAGCCCAGTAAGAAAACGGTTTTCTCAAACAGTCTGCAAAAACCAGTTCTGGATCTATCTCTAATTCATCAGCTAACAAATCAAATCTTCCTTCAACCAAGCAATGTGTTGATCTCTATTACGCTGCTTACATTTTTCGCTTTGGTCTATATGGTAGTTTGCGAAGGGGCTTGTGTGCTGTTATAGCTTTCCATGGACAATTTTTCCCTTTTCTAAAAATGAACACATTCCTAAAAGCAACAAGGTAAGCCAATGGATTGAAATCTCAAACATCTGGAAGACACCAGGGCGCTAAAGGGCGAGCAAGAGAAGCGGTATATTTGCTTTGGAATTATTTATACCTTTCAAAGGTTTACTCATGTCAACTGCTGGAGTTGATTGACGTAACATCTGGACAAGTCAATTGCTCCAAAAAAAAAAAGAAGAAGAAGAAAGGAAACTTAATGGAAATGTGAATTCATCTGTGCTCAAAACTCTCCTTCCGCTAACACAAAATGTTAAGGCATCATCCAAAACTTGGGTAGAATCTCAGACAACTCCAAAAGTTGATGCCCAATTCTGATTTTTACATGCACAAGGAGAAGGAAATTCTAAACCATATGCGGATCAATAAAAATGTAGGTTTATGCCAATCAACATAAAATGTATGTTGATCAATAAGATACACAAATCTGGAGTTGAAGGTTGATTGCTTAATGTGGTAAGAGCTCTAGATAATGGAAGGCAAGCAGGCATGAAAGTCAATGCAATACATAGTAAATAGTCCAAAATCAAACAAGGAATGAGATAAGCTATTTTGTGTAACAAATGATTGTGGAAAGGTTATCTCACCAGGCAAGTAACTCCTAGTTCATAGGCAGAATGCCACATTTGCTAATTCTTGTAACAATTTCTAAATCATCACTCACCAAAACTCTCCTTTGTCCTGTAAAATACGTTTTAGAAAAACAGGGCTTAAATATTAGCAATAATTGAATGGATCATTAACGTGTATAGATTTTGAGTTTAAGGACAAAAATGTTCTTGAAACAACTCTGCAACTGGAACAAAGTTCCAAGAAGAATCAGAATTTTTGGATCACGTACTTGCAATGGAGACGTGTTAAGTCCAACCTTTACAATCAAATCCTCCAAACACTCTGACCATCAACAGGCCACAGTTAAAACAAACCTTAAGTCAATGTGTCCAGATGTAATCTGGGGGGGGGGGGGAAACACCAGCTGTTCATACAGATTTGAGCCATCTAGCAATATGAAGACCTCATGTCAAACTCCCCGGAGAGTGGGTATTTTAACCTTAGAACCTTAAACTAAATACAGATATGCATATCAATCAAGCTTTTCATCAAATGTTGCATTAATGATCAAACTGAAGAACTGGTGTCTGTCAAACTTTCAGCAAATTCAAATATTTGGAGAGTAGAAAGACGTTAATACAATAATAGAGCAAAAGATGTATCTATCTATATCTATCAATCTATCTAGCTATCCTGTTTCCCTGAGAATAAGACCTCCCAGGATAATAAGTCCAATCGAGCTTTTGAGCGCATGCACTAAAATAAGCCCTCCCCTGAAAATATTGCAACACAGCAGTAACCATGAGATGACTATGCTCGGCGCCTCCTGCACCTCAAAAATAATAAGACCTTCCTGAAAAGCACTTATTTCTGGGGTCAAAAGAAAATAAGACCTTGTCTTCTTTTCAGGAAAATACAGCATCTATCCTTCCTTCCTTCCATCTATCCATCCATCTATCTATCTCTATATCTTATCTATCTATTTACTCTATTTACTCTATCTATCTATCTATCTATCTATCTATCTATCTATCTATCTATCTATCTATCTATCTATCTATCTATCTACAATATCTACCTACCTATCCATCCATCCATATGTGTTAGCAACACGGCTTCCCCATTGACTTAGTTTATCAGAAGGTCACAAAAGTGGATCACATGACCCAGGGACATGCAATGTCATAAATATGAACCAATTGCCAAATGTCCAAATTCTGATCATGTGATCATGGGGATACCATAATGATCCTAAGTGTGAAAAAGAGTCACAAGTCCATCACTGTTGTAATTTTCAATGAACACTAAATGAATTGTTGTAAATACAGGACTACCTCTATTTCCAAAATTATCCGGTGAATTTCTGTTCTGGCCAGGAGTGGGCTGCTACAGGTTCGCCCGAGTGCAGGAGAACCCATAGTTAACTTTACGGCTGGTTCAGAGAACCTCCAAATCCCACCCCTGACTGGCCCCGTCAACCCCAGCCCGTCCCTACCACCCTACCCCACCCCGCCGCACCAGGAGTCTCCATATGGCCCATTTTGGATGCAAGGTAATTTGCGGTGCCCGCATGGAGGAGGGGGAAAAACAGACTTCCCATAAGTTCCGGAAGGCCGGAAATGGGCATGTTTCTGGTCTCCAGAGGGCCTCCGGAGCCCGGGGGAGGCAGTTTTCACCCTCCCAGATGCTCGAGGAAAACCTCCGGAACCTGGGGAAAGCAAAAATGTCTCCCCCACCGTGGTGCAGGAGGCCAACTAGGCCAGCCCACCCTGGCCACGCCCACCCAGCAACCGCGCAGAGAACCCGTTGCTGAAATTTTTGAAGCCTACCCCTGGTTCTGGCCTTGTTTATTACTAATATCCAAAGGAGGAGGGAACGGCGCATGACATAGTCCACCGAATACAGGAGAGTGAAAACACTTATTGTCACAGTTCAGGCACTTCAAAAATTAAATCACTAAAGCCATTTTCTAAATGGCTCCAATTATGGGGTTTCCTTTGCAAAAATCAAGAGCCCTGAAGTAGACATTTGGAGCGGCTTCCTTTGACATGGCTGCTCGTTTCTTCTCATGATATCTTAACAGCAGCTGTGCTTTCTCTGTAGTTGTTTTTAATCCTCTCCTCTTCCCCCCAGCTCTGCTTCCCCATCCATGAACCATTCTCTGATCCCAAATACCAACAGGCGCATGAATTTATCTTCCTTTGTTTGCCGGCGATAACCGGAATATAAACACTTATTAGAAGAGACAGCAAGACGCTTTGTAGGACAAATCTCCACAGATCTACTCGGAAGTTTCAAGTTTAGAATAGAATAGAATAGAATAGAATAGAATAGAATAGAATAGAATAGAATAGAATAGAATAGAAGGTAGAAGGTAGAAGGTAGAAGGTAGAAGGTAGAGTTCAATTCTTTATTGGCCAAGAGTGGTTGGACACATGGGAATTTGTCTTTGGTGCATATGCTGTGTGTGTGTGTGTGTGTGTGTGTGTGTGTGTGTGTGTGTGTGTGTGTGTGTGTGTGTGTTTTCGTAGATTTTCACATGTATAGGTATGTAGGTTTTGGTTTATTCGGGTCTTTTCCCGTGTAAAGTTAAAAGTGTTTTGGCAACATTTCGACGGGATCACACCCGTCATCATCAGGCTGGTGCCTTTGTTTTCTCACAAGAAAACAAAGGCACCAGCCTGATGATGACGGGTGTGATCACCCATAAGGGAGGAGACATATATATTACATTCAACAAGAATCATAAGATACAACACTTAGTGATAGTCATAGGATATAAGGAATCAAATCGTACTAGGAAACAAATAAAACCATATAAATTGCAAAGATACAAGCAACATGGTTATAGTCATAAGTGGGAGGAGACAGGTACTAGGAAGAATGAGAAGAAGAATAGTAATGCAGCCTTAGTGAATAGTTTGACAGTGTTGAGGGAATTATTTGTTTAGCAGAGTGATGGCGTTCGGGGGGAAACTGTCCTTGTGTCTAGTTGTCCTGGTGTGCAGTACCCTATAGCATCGTTTTGAGGATAGAAATTAATTTATGTCCAGGATGTGAAAGGTCTGTAGATGTTTTCACAGCCCTCTTTTTGACTCGTGCAGTATACAGGTCCTCAATGGAATGGGGTTTACACAGCAATGTGGTCCAGGATTATAGCCTTAATTTCATCTTTGATGTTGTAATGTATCAGTCCTTCAAATAATATAAGCCAGTGGTTCTCGAAACCTGTGGTCCGAAGGACCATGGGGGGAAAGTGATGTCGCCACAGGGAGGTCTTGCGAAGGCTTGAAGAAATATTATGATTTAAATCTTTTGTTAAGTCTTGGCGATCCATGGCCATGGTCCATGACTGCAAAAGGTATTTAAAGGGGGTCCCTGGTGAAGACAAAATTGAGAACTAGGGGCTGCGGTGTCCCAGTGGTTAGAATGCAGTATTGCAGGCTAACTTTGTCGACTGCCAGCAGTTCGATCCCGGACATGGTCAAGGTTGATTCAGCCTTCCATCCTTCCAAGGTCGGTAAAATAAGGATGGAAGGCTGATTGCCCCCAGATTGTTGGGGGCAAAATACTGACTCTCTCAACCACTTAGAGAAGGCTATAAACCACAGTGAAGCTGTATGTAAGTGTAAATGCTATTGTTATTGCTACTGCCCTTCCTTCCTTTCTTCCTTCCTCCCTCCCTCCCTCCCTCCCTCCCTTCCTTCTCAGTGGTTAAAATGCAGTATTGCAGGCTAATCCTGCCAACTGCCAGCAGTTCGATCCTGACTGGCTCACGGCTGATTCAGCCTTCCATCCTTTCAAGGTCAGTAAAATGAGGATCTATATTGTTTGGGGGCAATATGCTGACTCTGAAAACCGCTTAGCGGGGGCTGTAAAGCACCGTGAAGCGGTATATAAGTCTAAGTGCTATTTCTATATAAATCGCTCCCATTTATTCAGACCTACCACCAATGGCCTTAATAATTTACAGCTAGCAAAATCTACAAGGTTGGGATGCTTGTCTCAATTCTCAATTGCTATTTCTTTTTCTCCTTCATCACCCTGTCTTCTTTCAGTTTAACACAAGTGAAAGATATTGTCTTTTTTTTTTTTTAAATCTCCCATGCAGGCAACCAAATGCAAATAATTTCTGAAAAACAAATGTCAGGAGCCATTTACAATTACTTTCCTTAAGTACCTTTATTCTTGGGCAGAAATAACGGACAGGCTCAATATCTATTTTTTGCCAGGATTCTGTCATTTAAATATTGCTTGGCGTTGTTTCCTACTGCGTCCATTCCTTTGCAGCTTCCAATTTCAGGGGCTCGGAAAGCCAGCTTCAGCTTCACAATCAGCTCTTTTAAAATAAAATAAAAAACACCCAAAAATCAATACTAGAAATTGATTTTTGAAGAAGAATAAGTGGTGGAGAAATAAGGTTTGAAAATTCAATCTTACGAGTTATGAATTCCACCTCTTTCTCTTCGGAAAGTCCAAGGGTGTTTAGCGTGGGTTCCAAACCTTTCTCAAAATATGGAAAACCTAAAGTGCCAGCAAGAGGAGGCTGGCGTCAATCTGCAACTTGTCAAAGGGCATTAAATAACAGCAGACGATCTCTACAAATCCAAAGTGATCAAATCAACTCAACCGTTCACCAAATTAACCACAGTCGCTTAAAAGCAGAAGAGGCATTCTGACCTAACAGGAAATGTTTGGATTAACTGCAGCTTGGCAAAACTCTCACAAACTACTGTTTTGGCAACGGCTACCTCACCTCTAGGGAGGCGGGTGGCTCAGCGGCGAAGACGCTGAGCTTGTCAATCAGAAAGGTCGGCAGTTCGGCGGTTCAAATCCCTGGCACTGCGTAACGGAGTGAGCATGTCCCAGCTTCTGCCAATTTAGCAGTTCGAAAGCATGTAAAAATGCAAGTAGAAAAATAGGAATCACCTTGGGTGGGAAGGGAACAGTGTTCCGTGCGCCTTTGGCATTTAGTTATGCCGGCCACATGACCACAGATGTCTTTGGACAGCGCTGGTTCTTCGGGTTTGAAACGGAGATGAGCACCGCCCCCTAGAGTCAGGAACGACTAGCAGGAATTTGCAAAGGGAATCTTTTATCTTTATCTCATTTCACCCACAACCAAAACAGGTAACGTCACCAGTGCTCGATGTTAGCACAATAGCAATGGCACTTAGACCAGTGTTTCTCAACCTTGGCGACTTTTAAGTCCTGTGGACCTCAACTCCCAGAATCCCCCAGCCAGCACAGCTGGCTGGGGAATTCTGGGAGTTGAAGTCCACAAGACTTAAAGTCGCCAAGGTTGAGAAACACTGACTTAGACTTATATACTGCTTCACAGTGGAACAGGGTCCGTGAGCTCACCAAGGATTGGATACGACTGTGCAACTAACAACATAGAACATTGCCAATATTCAAAGTTACTTTGAAGGAAACACAATGTACGTGGTATTCCAAGTATCAACCCTTCCTCCCATTGTAAAGCCCTCCTGTACAAGCATTAAATGTAACAAATCCACACAATTCCAGTAAGTGGCTTCGTCTCCTTGGCGTTCGCCACTCAATACAACTCGCGCTACTGCACCGGCCCACCCCGGCGTAGCGATTCTGTCCGTCATGCTTCAAACAACTACAGCACCAAGATTAAATACAATCTATATCCACATAAATCATTGAATAAATGAATCATGAAATTAATATGTAAATTGTGTGTTTAACCTCTATTTATATAGCACTGTCTGTCACCATGTAGTAAATCTAAAACTAATTGCAAATTCACAACTCGGCGAAAAGAATACCAGGGTAAAAGCCTGACATATTTATTAACTAAATGTTGAACTACATTGAGTAAGTAATTAACAGTCGCGCCAGAACAGGGAGAGGAAAATTATATTTAAGCACAGATGTCACCTGTAGGAAATGGCTAAAACTATTTCGGATGAGATTCTGATATTAATCACAGAAGTCCCACTATTTAATTCTTGACAGACAAATCTGTTACTATTTATTCATGATTCCATTAAACTCTCCATTATTTAAAATCGGAGTGTCGTGTCCATCAAAGGGCTCTTCATTAGTTCTTTTTGGTGGGGGGGAAGGAAGCAGGGAGGAGAGGAAGCAGCAAGGGGTTGCGACATCTATGGGGATGTGGGAAACAGATCCTCAATCCAGGAATATTCCCTAAATTGCTTGCTTCTTAGAATAACAGAGTTGGAAGGGACCTTGGAGGTCTTCTAGTCCAACCCCCTGCTTAGGCAGGAAACCCTACACCACTTCAGACAAATGGTTATCCAACATCTTCTTAAAAACATCCATTGTTGAAGCATTCACAACTTCTGGAGGCAAGTTGTTCCATTGATTAATTGTTCTCACTGTCAGGAAATTTCTCCTCAGTTCTAAGTTGCTTCTCTCCTTCATTAGTTTCCACCCATTGCTTCTTGCCCTGCCCTCAGGTGCTTTGGAGAATATTTATTTATTTATTTATTTTGGAATTTATACCCCGCTCTTCTCCTTGTTAGGACTCAGGACGGCGCACAGGCATTATTAAAAACCATAACAAAACAATATATACTATTAAAAACATATTAAATTAAGTTAAAACCCGTGCTAAAAACCCTTTAAAACCCTAAAAATTAAAATTTATCAGTAGAGTCAAAAAAGATATTGGAACACGGCTATCATGTCTCGCAGTCCTACTTTTCATAAAACTAGACATACCCAGTTCCTGCAGCCGTTCTTCTTATGTTTTAGCCTCCAGTCTCCTAATCATCTTTGTTGCTCTTCTCTGCACTCTTTCTAGAGTCTCAACATCTTTTCTACATCATGGTTAATCAATGTGATTTGCGGAGGTGAGATTTCTCCCTGGATTCATGGCCCGAGTGAGCAATTCCCGCATCTTTTCTGAAGCACAGAAGGATATTTTTCACTAGGAGAATTTTGCTTTTTAACAGCCACCCCAAAAAAAATGAATAAAATGTTTTGACCAGTAGTTAAAGCACAGGGCGAAAAGATTCATGGCTCTCTTTCTCAAGACTGTCACTCATTTTCTATCTGACCTTGGACTGGCAAATTTCTTACTTTGTCTTCATCGGCAAATGCGCAGGTGTCACTTTGCCTTAGACAAATCTTTGCTGGGAATCGGCGTTTGGACCCTTTTTTTTTTTATTGCGCCCAAGATCTTTGGCTAAATGGGGCCAGAATCCTCATCTTTTAAGGCTGAAACAAGAGGACATGAGATTGTATTTATGTCTTTATAGAACCCTGGTATCTCATGTTGTTGCATGTCAGCTGTGGGACACTCCAGCAGTCGTATCAAAGGAGGAGGCAGCGTAGGAGGTGGGGTGAGCATCAAGGCAACCTGGGAGCTTCCAGGGGGAAGAGGGAATGGAGCTGGCAGAGAGACAGACAGACAGAGGAAGAGCCTAGGCCCTCCATCAGCACTCAGATGGAGAGTCAACAGCCCCCAGGTCTGGAGGTGGCTGATGAGGAAGAGGAGGAACATCTGGGTCCAACTGCAGTGATTCACTTAGCAACGGTGGCAAGAAAGATTCGTAACATGGGACAAAACTCAATGTCTTGACGACCATCTTCAAAGCGCTCCATGGCTCGGGATCTAGTTATATGCGAGATCGTCTCCTGCCCCATACATCCCTTCGTCCGATCCGCTCCCACAGAGAGGGCCTTTTCAGGGTGCCGTCGGCCGGGCAATGCCGTCTGGCGACACCCAGGGGAAGGGCCTTCTCTGTGGCGGGCCCTACCCTTTGGAACGACTTACCCTCTGAACTACGCACCATCTCTGACCTCCGCCTCTTCCGCCAGTGTCTAAAGACACACCTTTTCCATCAAGCCGGCCTAGCGTAACCTTCCACTGTGACTGCTTTTAGACAGTTTTAAATTGGGGATTTTAATTGATTTTAGCACAGGTTGGGAGTTTAATATCTTTTAAATTTTATATTGTTATATTTGTATGTTTTTAATTCCTGTGCGCCGCCCTGGGTCCTTCTGGAGAAAGGGCGGGATATAAATTTAATATAAATAAATAAATAAAATAAATTAACAGTTGTCTCTGTTAGGAACATAAATTTTGGGTTGAATTTGTGACCGTAAGTCAACCACAATTAGCTGTAATAGGTTGCTTGTTGTCCTTCCATGTTGTAGGAGTTGTCGACTTGGTGGATCAGGCAATCTGGTGGAAAATGAGCTATTTGGGATTGTGAAGCCCCGATGCTTTTGAACCTTGCCAAATTCCTTTCATTTGGAAGCCAAGAGGTATATTTTCTCCCTCCCGCATCACCACGATGGCTGTTCGTTTGCAGTGATGAGGAAGAGGAGGAACATCTGGGTCCAGTACCTGACGTGTAGATGTGCAGAAGGCAGAGGAGAGGAGAGCAGTGGAAATCTATGGGACGGTCCTTGGGACAGAAGAGCCACCGCTGCTAGCAAAGCCCCACCCTAGCTCTGGGGATAAAAGGCAGGGGGTGGAAATGAATAGGTGTGGCAGACAACTCTTTATCTTCTGGATGGACTTGTTAGCCTGCGGTGAGAGCGAAACATTTTGCCAGGAGTGTCGGCACTACTAATTAAAGGAATCTTTTGAGTTAACTTCAGAGGGTCTGTTGTGTTTGGGGGAGCTGGGTCAGGACATCTCAGGTCAAAGGGGGCCTTAACCATTACGCATTCCAGATGCCTAAACTCTGGATGCACTGCAAACTAACAGCCATCGTGGTGATGCGGGAGGGAGAAAATATACCTCTTGGCTTCCAAATGAAAGGCATTTGGCAAGGTTCAAAAGCATCGGGGCTTCACAATCCCAAATACGTAGCTCATTTTCCACCAGATTGCCTGATCCTCCAAGAGTTGACAACTCCTACTCCGTGAAGAACAACAAGCAACCTATTATAGCTAATTGTGGTTGACTTACGTCACAAATTCAACCCAAAATTTACGTTCCGAAGAGAGACCACTGTTAATTGAGTTTGGTCCCATTGTACGAACCTTTCTTGCCACCGTTGCTAAGTGAATCCCTGCAGTTGTGAAGTTAGTAACGCGTTGTTAAGCGAACCAGGCTTCCCCCCAAATTGGTTTCACTTGTCAGAAGGTCGCAAAAGGAGATCACATGACCCCGGGACACTGCAACCGTCATAAGTAGGAGTCAGTTGCCAAGCATCTGAATTTTGGCCACACTCCCCCATGGGGATGTTGCAACAGGTTGTAAGTGTGAAAAACGATCATAAGTCTTTTTTTCCCCAGTGCCGTTGTAACTTCAAACAGTCTTTAAAAGAACAGTTGTAAGTGGAGGATGATCTGTATAAGCTTCCAACAATATTTTGGAGAGATGATGCCAGAAGTGATATTCAGCCGGTTCGTTAGCAGTTCACCCGAACCGGTAGCAGAAATCACAAATCCCCTCCCCCCTCCCCCGGCTCCATGCAGTCCTATTTTGGCACATTCTTGAGACCAAGCGCATGCGCGAAGGGCACACACAAAAGGCGTGCCCGAAAGGCACACGCACGAGCTAAGCAAATGCGTGGAAGGCTGGGCGCACCGGTGGTAACCAAATGTGAAACCCACCGCTGGATGACATCCTTATATCATGGCTCACTGTACTAACGATGCTTGCCAAACCAAGTGCTCATCCATCTGAGCTAGGAGGGCTAAGGAGAAATTCCTCTTTTGAGTAATGGAGGAAGTCCTCGACTTACAACGGTTTGTTTAGTGACCATTCAATGTGAAAACGGCACCGAAAAAAAGGCCGTTTTTCACTTTTACGACTGTTTGCAGCATCCGCATGGCTGCGTGAGCAAAATTCAGACGCTTGGCAAACTGGTTCATATTTACGACCGCTGCAGCGTCCCACGGTCACATGATCAACCCTTGCGACCTTCCGACAGGCAAGGTCCATGGGGAAGCCAGATTCACTTAACAACCGAGTTACTAACTTAGCAGCTGAATTCATCCACTTAACAATGGCGGCCAAGGAGGTTGTAAAACAGGGCAAATGTCTCACCCGGCAACCGAAACGTTGGGCTCAGTTGTGGTCGTAAGTCAAGGTCGGTCTACACACCCTGACTTCATCAGCTTGTCTTCCAGACAATCTAGAAACGGTGTGTTTGTTTCTGAAACTTGGCAAATTTAACACATGTGGACTTCCAATTCCCCAGCCAGCTATAATGATCTGTGAGTTGATGAAGTTGGGAAAGTCTCTGCTAGGCTATTACTTCGCCTTCCCAGAAATTTCAACAGCTCCAGATTTCTTGGTAGCCTCACATTCATGTAATATCTGGGTCCGATTCCCGTTTTCTTCACAACCGCTGCCAAGAACAGTTCATCGAGAATGTAAACATGAGCTGAACGCTTTCCTAATAGAATCAGACAAGACTTAAAATGTGCTGAATTTCAGCTGAATCCTGGCCTTCCTGGATTTCCTTGCTTGGAATTCCAGTTGAAAATTCCTGTCTGGCTGCAGAAACCCCAACAGAACAAAGCTCCCTTGGGGAGAGGATGCGGTATATAAAATAAATTTATTATTATTATTATTATTATTATTATTATTATTATTATTATTATTATTATTATTATTATTATTATTATTATTATTATTATTATTATTATTATTATTATTATTATTATTATTATTATTATTATTATTATTGAAGAGGGGAAAAATAATGTACACTAAGAAATGCATTTTCTAGCGAACCACAGAAAAATTGAATTACGGTTGAAAACCTACAGCATCACCAATAGGTAAATGACCTTAGACATAGTACAGAGGTCTAAAATAAAGTCTGAAATTTCCTTGTCTCTGGAAAATCAATCCTTACATGATTTTTGAATTGATTAAGATCAGGGGTGAAATGCTATTGGTTCGGACCGATTTGCCCGAACCAGTAGTAAAAATGCTACTGGTTCACCCAAACCGGTATTGGAAAAATGCTACCGGTTCAATCGAACCGGTATTTCTGACGATCAGCTGTAACGCATGATTTATATTAGCTACAATCATCGGATTTCCTGCTTTCTAGCTAATCTAAATCGCGTGGCACAACAGATTCCCCAACGGATTCCCACCCCCATTGCTGTTCTACTTAACTTTGCATGTACGCTTGGTACCAGGCTCCACCCACCCGCCCGGACGTCATCATATGCATGTTCACATTTGTGAACCGGTAGCGAAGATAAGTTGATTTCACCCCTGATTAAGATATTCTTGGTTGGCAAGGGACTTTTTTATTCTGGTTGTGTGAAACCTTACGTTTTTGTACTGGACATTTGTACTTATTTTGTACTAGCTGTTCCCGGCCACGTGTTGCTGTGGCCCAGTCTGGTTAAATGGCCAACCAATCTGTGTGTAGATGTACACCTGCAGACACAAACACTTACATACAACCACCGTATAACCCCCAACCTACCTACCTACTGTATTTTTCCCTCTCTCTATCCCTCTACCTACCTACCTACCTACTGTATTTCTCCCTCTCTCCCTCTACCTACCTACCTACTGCATTTCTCCCTCCCTCTATCCCTCTACCTACCTACCTTCCTAACTACCTACCTACTGTATTTCTCCCTCTCTACCTACCTACTGTATTTCTCCCTCCCTCTATTCCTCTACCTACCTACCTACCTACTGTATTTCTCCCTCTCTCCCTCTGCCTACCTACTGTATTTCTCCCTCCCTCTATCCCTCTACCTACCTACCTACCTACCTACTGCATTTCTCCCTCCCTCTCTCTATCCCTCTACCTACCTACCTACCTACCCACCTACCTACTGTATTTCTCCCTCTCTCCCTCTACCTACCTACCTACCTACCTACTGCATTTCTCTCTGTCCCTATAGTTACCTACCTATCTACCTACTGCATTTCCCCTTGAATCTTATGGACAGAATATTTTATGTCATAAAGGACGACATAATACCTGTGGTCCACTGCTCTCTCTGTATCCATCTACCTATCTTTTTTACAATTTTTTATATTTCCGTTGCGTATACCTGGTACAGGTGTGACATCTACACAATCTATATATATATCATTGGTGCTGTATTTGAAAGGAACGTTGTGTGAAAATTTGGAAGCGATCGATGCAGGACTTTCGGTGATTAGCACTTTTGAACAAACTCTTGTTACATTTTTATTTACATAGATGGAATACACCCAGGTTAAAAGATAGTCACCCTGTATTTTAGTCTTCAAGGACTGGGCATGAGTAGAGTTAAAAGTTTCCAGGCAGCTTTGGAAAAATTGAAGCTGTGGTTCTTGTGGTTTGCTAGTTATTCTGGGGGTCGAAGGCTCCATTACTTTGAAGGTGCATGTGGGATGCGGGACCGTTCTGCCCATCCAATTTTAAAACGTTTGTTAAGATCTTCATAAGAGTTTAGAAGCAAATGAACAGCAGGGAAGCTTTTACCCTGCTAACCTTGTGATCAATCCTGCCATCCCAAATGTTAATGTTTCATTTGCCTTGAAAAGCAAATGTAATCATCCAGGAAGATCAATACCCCTACCACCTTTCATACAGTGCAAAATTGATGCAAATCCCCTGCACTAATACAGAGTAGAATAGAAGAAAGAGTGGCATTCAGCCTGTTCCACTCCTTTCTCCCCCTCCACACCCCCACTTTGGTGCATCTTCACAACCTTTTAAATAGAAAGAGGGAGGGAGGAGAGAAGAGACAAGGGAGGAGAGGGGGAGGGAGGGGAGGAGAGGAGAAAGAAGGGAAGGAGAGTGGAAGGAGAGACAAGGGAAGGAGGAGGGGAAGGGAAGAAAGGAGAAGAGATGGGATGGAATGGGAGGGGAAGAGAAGGAAGGAAGGAAAGAAGGAAGGAGAGGAGAGACAAGGGAGGGAGGAGAGGAAGAGAGGGGAGGGGAAGGAAAGAGAATAGACAAGAGAGGAGAGGAAAGGGGAAGGGAAGGAAGGAGAGAAAAGGCAAAGGAGGGGAGGGGGAGGAGAAGGAAGGAAGGAAGGAAGAAAGAAAGGAAGGAAGGAAGGAAGGAAGGAAGGAAGGAAGGAAGGAAGGAAGGAAGGAAGGAAGGAAGAGACAAGGGAGGGAGGAGGAGAAAGGAAGGAACGAAGGAACAAAGGAGAAGAGACAAAGAAGGAAGGAAGGAAGGAAGGAAGGAAGGAAGGAAGGAAGGAGGGAGGGAGGGAGGGAGGGAAGGGAGGAAGGAAGGAAGGAAGGAAGGAAGGAAGGAAGGAAGGAAGGAAGGAAGGAAGGAAGGAAGGAAGGAAGGAAGATGAAGTACAATATTAATTTAGAGCAGAATGAGTTTTGTAACCTCTACTGAATGTTTCACAAGTAGAAATGAAGTAAAATTGTAAACTAATCCGAGAGAAAGGGGCCACTTATGGAATATGACCATTGCAACAATGATGGAGTTAAATATAGAATCCATCTGCAAAAGTGAAATGAAGCATCCAGGAACTGTCTTAGAATACAGCATAAAAACAGACTATGTTCTAATATAGAGGGTGATCAATTTCAGAGGGGGAGGTGCCAAACCGTAAAAATAAAAGACCAGATGACTGCACGGAATATCAATCCTTCCATTCCCCTCCATTCAGTCAACACTGAAGAACTTTCTTGGATGAGAAGAGAAACGTCTTCAAAGAAAATCCAGAAAAGCCGGCTGCTTTTTGGGGGGAGGGGGGACGCCTCTCTGATGACTGAGAATCTCCACCGACATATAAAAAGGAAATAAGAACAAAATGGCGCCAGAATCTCAGATCACCAAAGGCTCCTCATAAAATCATGCAAAAAACAATAGTGATAATTCCAAGATACGTTATTTTATTTTTCTTTTAAAAAATATAGAACTTCTTAGAAGTTCGCCTTATCGCCGCAATGAGATCTACGTACACAGCAAAATGTTCAAGCATGTAGCATCCTTTCATTTTGGAAAAATTCTAGGCCAGGGGTTTCTTTGACGGCTGGATCAACGTTGCACTTCTCCTCCGCGAGCTAGCCAGGCAAGACGCGGTGGGCGGTGGAGACGGGACAGGCACCTCCTGCAGCACCCTGTCAGCCAAAACAGGATGTGGAGTGGGCCACATGTGCCCCCCCCCCATGCTGCGTTTTCAGCCTGGATGGCCTCCTGCAGTACTTTGCAGGCCAAAGACCGCCTCCTGCCCCATACATCCCTTAGACCGATACGCTCCCACAGAGAGGGCCTTCTCAGGGTGCCGTCGGCCGGACAATGCCGACTGGCGACACCCAGGGGAAGAGCCTTCTCTGTGGCGGGCCCAGCCCTTTGGAATGACCTACCCCCTGAATTACGTACCATCACCGACCTCCGCCTCTTCTGCCAATGTCTTAAGACATATTTGTTCCAACAAGCCGGCCTAGCCTAACCTCCCATGGGGACTTTTAGGTAGTTTTAAATTGGGTTTTTAAAATTTGGTTTTAGCGCAGGATAGGTTTATTTAATAGTTTTTTAAATTATATTTATTGTATTTTGTATGTTTTAAATTTCCTGTGCGCCGCCCTGGGTCCTTTGTGGAGAAGGGCGGGATATAAATTTAAATAAATAAATAAATAAAACATGGTGTAGGGGGCCACATGTGGGATCCCCATGCCCCGTTTTCAGCCTGGACGTCCTCCTGCAGTACTTTGCCGGGAAAAAGAGGGTGTGGGGTGTTGTGTTCACCCGCCTGCACCCTGTTTCGGCTGTCAGAGTCTCCATAGGCCAGTTCTTTGCTCTTCCAGGTTGGCCCCGCAGGCCAGATTTAAGCACCCTGCGGGCAGGATGTGGCCCGTGGGCCTTGAGTTCGACACCCCTGTTCTAGGCTCACCTAATCACATTGCAGAGGAAGGAGAAGGAAAGATAATTAAAGCAGCAACTGAGCTGACCATGTAGCTGATTAGTCCACGACACACATAGATCGTTTCCCACTCGGAGGCTGCGGAGAGCAACCTGATGCGCTTAATGCGCTTTCTGATCAATATTGCTTTCTCGGGACAACTTCTTTAACACACAAATAAACCGAGGCCAGGGTGGGAGAGACAAACGGTGATTGATTTCACGCCGGGGTTCCGAATCCGTTATTTGTTTAAATGCATTTTTATGAACAAGACAGAAGGAAGGCTTTACAGAAACGTTAATGGCTGTATTCACACAACTACCGTTGGCCAAGGCTAGAGCAAGCCATCACAAGCATTGATGGGATGGATGTACAGGAGCCAAGCTGTTCTCCAGCTGGCATTTGGACTGGAAGAGAGAGATTAGGCCAAAGCCCCTTCCAGGGAGCTTCTGTAGCTGAATGAGACCAAAAGGATAGTCTAGTGAAGAGAAGGACCAGGGGAGACATGAGAGCAGTCTTCCAGTATTTGAGTGGCTGCCACAGGGAGGAGGGGGATCAACTTAGAGCGGTACTAATACCACTCAATAAAGCCTTAGTAAGACCTCACCTAGAACACTCCATCCAGTTTTCATCACCACACTATAAAAAGGTCATTGAGACTCTAGAAAAAGTACAGAGAAGAGCAATCAAGATGATGAGGAGCCTGAAGACTAAAACATACGATGAACGGTTGCAGGAACTGGGCATGGCTAGCCTAGTGAAGAGAAGGACCAGGGGAGACAGGATAGCAGTCTTCCAATATTTGAGGAGCTGCCACAGAGAGGAGAGGATTAAGCTATTTCCCAAGGCACCTGAAGGCCGGACAAGGAACAATGGATGGAAACTGACCAAGGAGAGATTCAACCTAGAACTAAGGAGGAACTTTCTGACAGTGAGAACAATCAACCCAAGGAACAGAAGTTGCCTTCGGAAGTTGTGGAAGGAAACACTTCACAAAAGAAGGAGGAAGAAGAAGAGGAGAGCAAGAGTCATTCACATGTCAATCTATTTTAAAAAAACAGGTAAAATTTTTCTTCGAAATGACAATGCCTCACCCAGGCCAACCCAGAGCAAAGCCAGAAGGAAAACAGCCCGGCCGTTTTGTGGAACATGACGAGCCCTTTTTATTTTTTTCCCCACAGCAATTTTTAAGAAACACGGCCTCCCATGAAAAATGCATAGGCGTATTGAGGCTCCAGACTGAGGCTTTAATCTCCCGTCACTTTTCTAAATCTCAGAACTCTCATTTGCTCTTATCCGCCTGCTCATCTTCTCTGTTGACAAAAGAAATCCCTCCGTTAGGGTTTTCTTTTTTTTCCTTAGACAGACGCAACCCCAACCTGATTTGGCATTTTTATTTTTGCAGCTGCATAACGAGGTCCCGAGCGGGCCAGGTGCCATTTAAGCCAGCCTGATCCCCCTGGCCCCGTGAAGTGGAGGGTGAACAGGCCTATTTTGCTTTCGTTTGAAATAGGAGAGAGGAGAAAAGACGCCGCTTAAAATCCAAGGATTTTAAGCCGAAAAGCTGGAAAGAGAAATACAGGATCGTCCTCAACGTACAACCCCAGGGGTGAAATGCAACCGCTTTGGACCGATTCACCCGAACCAGTACCTTCGACAATCAGCTGTGCCGCGCGAATTGTGCGGCACAGCTGACCAGCGAAGCTACTGGTTTGAGTGAACCGGTAGCATGCACACACGAAGCGAACCGGTAGCAGACTTCAGAACATTTCACCCCTGGTACAAGCATATTGGAGCCTGCCCATTACAGGCACATGTCATAACGGTTATAAAACAGTCACATCGCCAACATGATTTTAGAATCGGTTTGGGGGGGGGGATTTGTTAAGTGAATGGGGCCCTTATTAAGCAGATGCGACAGTCATAAAGCTAACGCCGTGGTCATTAAGCGAACCAAAGATTTGCTAGGGGTGCATTTTTTGACAAAAATCGGAAGAGGCCGTTTTCGTCAAAACTGTCATAAAATGGAGTCGCATGACCATGGAACAAGCACCATAAATAGCAGTAGCACTTAGACTTATATACCACTTCACAGTGCTTTTACAGCCCTCTCTAAGTGGCTTATAATTTCAGCAGGCAGGCAGGCAGGCAGGCAGGCAGGCAGGCAGGCAGGCAGACAGACAGACAGATAGATAGGCAGACAGACAGACAGACAGACAGATAGATAAGCTATATATGTATAGATAAAAGAGACATAATGGATATTTAAAAGATGAAGAAGTGTTGCAAAGATGATATAAATGTATACTAAAAATAATTTTTTAAAAAACTCTATGCCTACTTATTAGAGTTTAAACTCCAGGAAGAGCAAGTGAAAGAAACAATGATAACATGGGAGGAAAACTTCGGGCATGGGATCGACTTAGATAAGTGGCAAAAATTGTGGACACAAAACTATAAAATGACGATGTCAACAGCCTACAAAGAGAACTTATATAAGATGTTCTACAGGTGGCACTTATCACCCTCAAGACTTGCAAAAATGAATAAGAACAAATCCCAAAAATGCTGGAAATGCCATCAGACGCCTGGTACTTACTACCATATGTGGTGGACCTGTTCGGAGGCCAAAAATTATTGGTGTATGATCCACACATGGTTGGAGAAAATAACAGGAAGGCGTGTCTTCTTTCCAATGACCTTTTGGACTCTTTTTAGGAAGAACTTTGGGGTTTTTGAGGAACTTTGGGATTTCTGAAGAACTTCGGGATTTCAAGAAACCCCTTCTTGGTCCTTAAGAAAATTTGCAAAGAAGAGAAGGGAAGGAGAGAGAAGGCTTCCATCCTAACCATTCAAGCTTTAAAAAGATTCCATTCCTCTCTTAATGGCAGGACTCGCAATTGTTTCGGGTAGTTAAAATGGAGGGAGATAAAATGAAATAAAAACATAAAAGGGAGCAAACCGAACAGTTTATTGCCCTTCTTTGAAATTTCAATCACTGCTTTATGTGTCCACGGTATCCCTGACGCAGATTCTCCAGTCCAGATATTGAGAAAACATGTGAGGGTTATAAATCCAAAGCAGAGGAGCCCAATTACAGTCTCAGCAAGTTCGAGCCCTTTAAAGAGTGACCATCTTTAAAACGCTCCATGGCATCGGACCTGGCTACTTACAGGACCGCCTACTACCACGTACCTCCATTCGACCCGTCCGCTCCCACAGGGAGGGCCTCCTTAGGGTGGCTCCTGTCCTTAGACGTCTCCTGTCCGAAGACGTGGTCATGACTCAACGCCAAAGGCACATGGAGCGCTGTTACCTTCCCACCAAAGGTGGTTCTTACTTTTTCTACTTGCATTTTTTACGTGCTTTCGAACTGCTAGGTTGTCAGAAGCTGGGACAAGGAACGGGAGCTCACTCGGTTACGCGGCGCTAGGGATTCAAACCGCCGAACTGCCGGCCTTTCTGATCGACAAGCTCAGTGTCTTAGCCACTGAGCCGCTGCGTCCCTTTTTGTGAGTAATTACAAGGGACAGCAATTATTGGAGCCAAACAAGGGAACGCCTCAATTTCTCCCACTTCTAACATCTGTAGTTGCCATTCGGCCTGGAACAGAATTAGAAGGCTACATTTTCTCATCAAGCCATTGTTACTCGAAAACAAAAGGTGATGGAAAGTTTGACATTATCCACGTTATAGCAGGCCGTTCCAAATTGTTTAAACATTTACCAGCCTTCTAATTTGACATGATCCCTGTTTCAAAACAAACAGAAAAGATTGCTGGACCATTATAACAGCAAAGCGTTGTTTCCATCCGCTTTCCACTCACGTAAACCTTTCGTACGCTGGCAAGGCCAGAGAGAATCCTACGATTGGGGGGGGGGGGGTTTCCCCCGATCGCATTCAGACCAACATCACGGTTTAATTCCCCTTGATACCCATTCAAAGTTCCCCACCAAGTGTCCACGGTGTAGTGTATTATTCATTATTGCCACGGTCCTCAACCTGGGGTGTCTCTTCTTAAAAACTTCCAGTGTTGGAGCATTCACAACTTCTGGAGGCAAGTTGTTCCACTGATGAATTGTTCTAACTGCCAGGAAGCGCTCCCACAGAGAGGGACTTCTCCGGGTGCCGTCCACTAGATTTTGTCAGCGGGCGACGCCCAGGGGAAGGGCCTTCTCTGTGGCGGGCCCAGCCCTCTGGAACGACCTTCCCCCCGACATTAGAACAACTACGGACCTCCGCTCCTTCCGTCAAAAACTTAAAACACACTTTTTCTGCTTGGCCGGCCTAGGTTAGTCTCTACCTTTAGGGCATTAGGGAATGTTAGTTTTAATGTGGGGATTTTAGTGCAGGGACAACTAAATTTAATTCGTTTTTATGCATTGTATTTATTTTTGTATGTATATTTCATAGTATTTTTAACTTTGCCCTGTGCACCGCTCCGAGTCCCCTTGGGGAGAGGATGCGGTATATAAAATAAATTATTATTATTATTATTATTATTCTTAATTCTCCCGTGTTTCCCTCAAAATAAGAAAGGTTCTTATTTTCTTTTGACACACACACACCCGAAATAGACACTTGACCTTCTTTTCGGGGAGGTGTTATTATTTTTGAGGTGCAGGAGGCAGCGAGCGTGGTCACCTCATGGCTGCTGTTGTGTTGCAATATTTTCAGGGAGGGCTTATTTTCGGGGGCGGGCTTTAGTGTAGCGCATGCGCTCAAAAGCCTGATTGGGCTTATTATCCGGGGAGGTCTTATTTTCGGGAAAACAGGGTGGGTTGCTTCTCTCCTTGATTAGTTTCCACCCATTGCTTCTTGTCCTGCCTTCAGGTGCTTTGGAGAATAGCTTGAGTGCCTCTTCATTGTGGCAGCCCCTGAGATAGTGGAACACTGCTGTCGTTGTCACCCCCTAGTCCTTCTTTTCATTCAACTAGACCAGTGATGGCGAACCTATGGCACGGGTACCACGCGGAACCATTTCTTAGGGCACGCGAGGCGTTGCCCTGTCAGCTCCAGCGCGCATGTGTGTGCTGGCCAGCTGATTTACGCCTTCTTTTGAGGCCGTTTTTCACCCTCTAGAGGCTTCAGGGAAGCTCCTGAAGCCTCTGGAGGTGTGTGTGTGTGGGGGAGTGTTTTCACCCTCTCCAGGCTCCTAGAAAGCTTTGGAGCCTGGGGAGGGCAAAAATTGTGTGTCAAAAGCAGGGGGTCACACACATAGCATTATGGGTGTGGCACGCCCACGCACGACCCCCCTGCGCTCCCTCCGCTTTTGGCACGCTAGCCAAAAAAGGTTAGCCATCACTGAACTAGACATACCCAGTTCCTGCAACCGTTCTTCATGTGTTTTAGCCTCCAGTCCCCTAATCATCTTGGTTGCTCTTCTCTGCCTTCTTTCCAGAGTCTCAGGCCCTTCTGCATCTCAGCCACTAGCTGAAAGCAGGAGCTAGGAGTCGAAAATTGAATTAGGAAAGTATAACTTCCTTCCAAGCGCAATGACTCCAAATGTGGCAATTGTACCGTTCAGTTCCAACTGGGAACCATTAAGGTTAGTTAGACCCTTTCTACCGAGGCTCTCCAAAGAATTGTTGCCGCTATCGGGCTCTCAATTAAACCAGCCTAAGAAGAGCAACGGCGTTTTTGTCGGCAGCAATCTTATTGCTTCCTCTGTTCCTTAGCGATTGATCTTCCTTCGAAGACCTCAGCTACTCTGGAAGCAGCATTTAAAGTTGAAAGATAGACCGCCGTTTTCCTTTTCAGGGTGTTTTGGTTTTGTTTTTTTCCAAAAAATAATTCTCCCACTAGGATGTTTAAAACCAACACTGCTGGGGGGTGGGGGTGGAAATACACAAGCGGTAATGACTTTGCTCAGGGCCTTCCAACTCCCAAGAGTCCAGTAGGAATTGGCAGAAGGCCATAAAAAGATATAAGCACTCTAATGTTGTGGTGCAAATGGGAAGTGGCTAACAAAACGCCTCTGGAGTTGAAGAGCGGTTCCGTATCGGCAGAATGCAACATTCGGCATAAACCTACTCTACCTCTTTTTCCCCTGCAAAACACCAAGCTATTATTCAAATGTACTTAAGCAGTTTAAAAAAAAAAAAGATTAATGGCTCCTGTCACCAGAAATATCCTCAGGTAGGCATCGTGTTCAGAGGTTGTATTCAGCCAATTTGTACCGGTTCGGGCGAACCGGTAGCAGAAAGTTTGAGCAGTTTGGGGAGGCGGCAAATACCACCTCTGGTTGGCCCCGCCCTCACGCCCCCCGCCATTCTCTCTCCTACACTCCCTTGTTTTTTAGCTCAGCGGATTCGCACAGCAGAGCTAAACAACAGCTCAGCTCACCAGCGCTGATACTGAGGGCGTTTTTGAGCGCTGTGCGCGCATGCCAAGTGTGCGTTAGGCGCACGCACAAAGCATGAGCGTATGCACACAGTGTTTTCTCATACAACCGGTAGGAAAAGATTTGGAATCCCATCACTGATCTATATAAATAAAAATTTAAAATAGTTTGTGCAAAATCGCTAATCTCAGAAAGTACTGCACTGATCGGCACCAAATTTTCACACAATGTTGCTAAGAAAGGGAGTAACAATCCTACATACATTTTGTGTGGCTGCCACACCTGTGTCATGTGCAAGCAGCACAAACGTAAAAAGTACACACTTCTCAGTTATTTTTCTCCCTTAAGCTCCTCCCACCCGGCTGCTTCTTATGATGCGTCACGTGCACCCCTCTCAAATTTTCAATGGTCGTTTCCTCAGCAACCGAATAAGCCTCCAAAGTTCCCTCACACATAGAGGGAGAGAGGAAGAAATACAGTAGGTAAGTAGGTTGGGGGTTATACAGTAGTTGTGTGTACGCGTTTGTGTGTGCAGGTGTAGATCTACACACAGATTGGTTGGCCATTTAACCAGACTGGGCCAACGCAACGCGTGGCCGGGAATGGCTAGTTGTGTTATAAAGAGCTTGAGAGCCCAATGATGGTGTCGTCTTTGAGCATCTAACAAAACTTCCTGGTCCAGCGTATAAAACTCCATTGCCCATCGCAGCTTTTCTCCACTTCTCAGATCCGCTACTTGCGCTGAATGCCCTGTCATTGTTCTGACAAGCTTCGCCCTCGGAAGGCATATTATCTAATAGCCTTTTAAATTACATTTGCTTAAAGGCAAAGAGTTCAGCCACAAATAGAGTCTAAAATCATCCAAGAGAGGCTTAATTATAACACGGTCCCTGAAGCCAAACCTCCTGTATTTGGATAATAAAGTCGGCGCTCTTTATAGGCGGATAGCCTCCTTTGCCTTCTTGCAAAGGAGAAAACCCACAAGATCCGAGGCAATAATTACATCACGGCGCTAAATGAACTTCTCTGACTTGGCAATTAATTCTGTTCGCACATTTCTTCAGCCTCCAAAATAAATCTACTGTATAAAAGGGAGCCGGGATGGTATCCCAGGTTACAAACCTCAAGGAAGTTATCATCTGCCTGCTTAAGAGCCTAAAGATGCTAGCTTACTGGGGGGGTTTTCTATTCGCTGCCTCTCCATTTATATTATTTTTTTCTTCTGCTGCTCATGTGTCCTTCTTTCCAAGAACGTAAGACTTTCAGTCAATCAATCAGAATAGAGCTGGAAGGGACCGTGGAGGTCTTCTAGTCCAGCCCTCTGCTCCAGTATTTTTGTATTGTTTGTATTTGTGGATTTTTAAGTTCCTGTGCACCACCCTGAGTCCCTCTGGGAGAAAGGGCAGGATAGAAATTTTAATCGAAGGCGCATGGAACGCTGTTGCCTCTTAGCAAAGGGGATCCCTATTTTTCTACTTGCATTTTTTACGTGGGTCCGAACTGCCTGGTTGGCAGAAGCTGGGACAAGTCACGGGAGCTCACTCGGCGCTAGGGATTTGAACCGCCAACCTGCCGACCTTTCTGATCGACAAGCTCAACGTCTTAGCCACTGAGCCACCGCGTCCTTACCAACCGTAGAGACTGCAATTTATCCATCAGGACGCTATCTAAAAACAGCACTGCCTTCCCCAATTTTATTTGCAGATGGAATGTGAAAAAAATTGACCCTTAAAAAAAGGCTAACACGTTCCGGGCGGGGGGGGGGGGGGAATGCCAGTTTTCTGGAACTGCTTTGCATGGAGCAAGGGTAAGGAAAATGAAATATGCACGAAGCCAGATGCATTGCCGATAATAATAAAAAAAACCTATATAATCCCCAAGGTGTTTGTCACATGCAGGCTGGAAAGGAGTGGGGAATTGCGATCCCAACACATCTGGAGCCTGCCACATCTGGAGAAGGCTGGTGTTTTAAGATGCTTTGATACCCGAAGCTCTGTGAAAATTGGCGATGGGATAAATGACACGGCCCTGCCTCTCCAAACAAGGACAAGCAATGGAGCATGCGACCCTAGAGATTTCAACCCTTTCTTCCAATTCACTCCACTTGAGGGAAGGTATCTGGGTAGGAAGAAATTCTTCCAGATGACTTCCCATTAAGTGACTTTGAAGAGCTCTTTCACGGCAGTCAGTTTTAACTACGAAACCAATCGCCGTCTATAATGTCTGCAGCTACCTTTGGAACGGTACCTTGAGAAATAACTATGATTAATCCAAATCTACGGTGAGTCAATACCACAACAGCGTCGAGCAGGATTTGCTGCAAAAAGGTGGCATGTTGAACATGGGGTTTTTAAGCTCCTTTGATGGATTAGAAGTACCCTTTTAAAGAAAAAAATCCAAAGTCTACTGGAGAACGTTTGACTCAAAAGACAGTCAAGTAGTAATGACCGTAGAAGGAACAATAACACTGTACTTTTAAGAAGAATTACAATACCAGACAAAACAATATCAACAGTAGAGACCTTCAAGTTTCTAAAGGCAAAAGGTAAAGGTTCCCCTCACACATATGTGCTAGTCGTTCCCGACTCTAGGGGGCAGTGCTCATCTCCATTTCAAAGCCGAAGAGCCAGCCCTGTCCGAAGACATCTCCATGGTCATGTGGCCGGCATGACTAAACGCCGAATGTACACGGAACACTGATCTCTTCCCACCAAAGGTGGTCCCTATTTTTCTACTTGCATTTTTTACGTGCTTTCGAATTGCTAGGTTGGCAAAAGCTGGGACAAATCACGGGAGCTCACTGGTGGCATAATGGTTAAGGCTTCTGCCTAACATGTAATACAGCCCCGGTTCAAATCCCAGTAAGGGTATGGCGAGCTGATGAGAGCTAAAAGCTTGAAATAGATCTATACTAGTCTCCTTGATTTAGTTATTGATCAGCTCAAAAACCTAACATACACACACACACGCAATCTCTGGATAATTTCTTAGACATCTGCATAAGAAGTGGGCTCGAATTTCATTATTCTGTTTTTCCACATACTATAGGTGACTGCAATTCCTTTGCAAGTTTCATAACTTACAACAAACCCTACATTACCGGATAAAATGGGGGAGAGGGGATGTCAGCATTCCAAATATCATCCAAAATTAAATCAGAGTCCAAGGCAAAGTAATCATTACTTAAATCTCAAGGTCTATTCACCCTCGTTTACATGCTTTACTTAATGGCAGCACGTGTGCAAAACCACATCATTTGTGTAATGATGATGTTACACAGATGATAGAAATCGACATAGATGTAATTAAAAGTACATCTAAGTGCTTCAATCTGGATGATTTTAGATGCGACAGACACGGGAATATTTTTTGCTTGCGGTCCAAAACGGGGGCCCGTGAAATAAATTTTTTATTGTGTTTGGGGGTAAGATGTTAGGTGTGGTTCCCAAGAAGGAAGAAAAATAATAACATCGCCCATCAAGTGGGGATCTTGGCATCCAAATCACCGCCAACCGTTAACGTTGAGGGGGAGGAAGGTTTTCTCCTTGTTCTGTTTCCTTTCTGTTATAGCAGTACAGTTTTGCCAACTTAACCTCCCAAATCTTTTGCCAAACCTTCCCCAGGAAGAATTTCACCGCTTGAAATCGCCCGTAAATAAACTTTCCTTCTTCCTTTGGCTGCAGGAAAAGTCTACAGGATCGGTGGCTGAGATGTTGGCGCCTTAAAAACCCTGGTTTATTGCAACCATCCGTCTTCACGGATCTTGCCCCACAATGGGGACTTGGTAAAGCCATTACAAAGTGCCATCCCCATTCCATTTGCCTACAGTAAATAGAATGTCAAAAGTGTCAGAGGGAAATAAATAATCGGGCTGGTTAAAAGGGAGCCGAGATGGCTCAAAGCATCATTGGAAAAGATTGATTTATCAGGCCTGCTGTAATGACTGCAGATGTGAATCTGTTATTCTAGATGAGCAATGAATTTGATGAGCTGATAACACGAAGGCCAGGCAAGGCCTGGTTTTAATTACTGATGAGGAATTTATTTGTGAAGGGTTGTGATTTAAAAGGGTGGGTTGGGTTATTGACAGGTGACCTTGTGGGGGTTGCTCTTTTTCCCCCTTTTTCTTTTTTTAAATGAAGAATAGCAATACAAGACACACATATATATATATATATTTAAAATAATCCTCTGCTTTCTTGCAGAGGATTTGTGGCGTGAGTTATATGTACCGGAATGGATGGGTTGCTGTTGGCTTTTAAAAGTTGTATCTATCCAGGGTGCCAACCGCCGGTCAATGCCGATTGGCGGTGCCCGGGGGAAGGGCCTTCTCTGTGACAGGTCCAGCCCTCTGGAACGACCTACCCCCCGAACTCCGCACTATCACGGACCTTCCCCTCTTTCGCCGCTCACTTAAGACATACTTCTTCCACCAAGCCGGTCTAGCTTAGAGCTTACGGCTCAGATGCGACATAATTTTAGCAATTAGTAATTGGATTTATAATTTTATTAATGGGAAATATTTTTAGCACAGGTTACCTCATTTAATTCATTTTAATATTATCATTGTATTTATTGGTATTTGTTGGTGTGATTTTTAATTTCCTGTACACCGCCCTGAGTCCATCATCTTGATGGAGATAGGAGCGGTATATAAATCGAATAATAAATAAAAATAAATAAATGTGCAATTATTATTTTTTTGGTTCCAGTTTTTTTCCAAGACAAGTCAAATGCCTGGAGATGCCTTCTCTTCTCGTTGGAGATCTCCAGACGTGGGGAACTGCACTTCCTGGGCCAAATGTTGGGGGTAGACATCCACAACAGCTGGAGATCTAGGGCAGTGATAGCGAATCTTTTCGGCAACAATTGCCCAAACCGGGACGTGCATGTATGTGCGTCCACATGCGTGCATCAGAGAGCCGGGAAACCTGATGACCAGCTGCACGGTGCACATATGCATGCCGCCCAGCTGCTCTTTTGCCACATGCATGCATGCCGGCTCTGGAAAACCGAAGACCAATTGGCTGGTGCATGCATGCCTGTTTTTTGGCCTGTTTTGGGGGTCGTTTACAGACCATTTTCCGGGCTGTTTTCTGGCCGTTTTTCGGGCCAAAAACAGTCCCAAAAACGGCCTAGAAAATGACCTAGTTTTTGGCTGTTTTCCGTCACTTCGGTGCTTACAAAGACCAGCTAGCGAGGGATACCAGAAGAGCACCTGGTAACAATTAAATAATATCAATCGTAAAGATACTAGCAACAAAGTGATAGTCATAAGCAGAAAAAGCAATAGGTAGCAGGAAGGATGAGAAGAATAATAGTAATGCAGTCTTAGTAAATAGTTTGACTGTTGTGGGAATAAGTTGTTCAGCAGAGTGATGGCATTCGGGAAAGAACTGTCCTTGTGTCTAGTTGTTCTGGTGGGCAGTGCCCTATAGCATCATTTTGAGCAGGGGTCTCCAACCTTTGCAACTTTAAGTCTGAAGGACTTCAGCTCCCAGAATTCTTTGCTGGCTGGAGAAGTCTGGAAGCTGAAGTCCTTCAGACTTAAAGTTGCAAAGGTTGGAGACCCCTGATTTTGAGAGTAGAAGTTGAAACAATTTATGTCCAGGATGCGAAGGGTCTGTAGATATTTTCACAGCCTGCAGTGTCCAGGTCCTCAACAGAAGGCAGGTTGGTAGCCATTGTTTTTTCTGCAGTTCTGATTATCCTCTGAAGTCCGTGTCTGTCTTGTTGGGTTGCAGAGCCAAACCAGACAGTTATGGAGGTGCAGATGACAGACTCAATCATTCCTCTATAGAACTGAATCAGCGGCTCCTTGGGCAGTTGGAGCCTTCTGAGTTGGCGCAGAAAGAACATTCTTTGTTGTGCTTTTTGGATGACGTTTTTTAATGTCAGGGGTCCATTTTAACTCTTAAGATATGAGAGAACCTAGAAACTTGACGCAGTGGCTCAGTGACTAAGACACAGAGCTTGTCGATCAGAACTGCTTGGTTGGCAGAAGCTGGGACAAGAGTCCCACTAGGGAGACTGGGCGGTATATAAATGTGACTAATAAATAAATAAATAAAATAAACGGGAGCTCACTCCATTACGCGGCGCTAGGGATTCGAACCGTTGAACTGCCAACCTTCTGATCGACAACAGCGTCCCTTATCTATATAATAAGTGTTATTATCTTTATAATAATATATATATTATATGTATATTATCTATATAATAACTGATATTGCTGGTCTACAAATCCCAATAGGAAGAGCTACTATTAACCCTGAGAATTTCAGAGTTGTTTTTCAGCAATATCGGAGGATGACAGCAGTCAGAATGTTCTTAGCAAGTAACAAATAGCTTTTAAAAGGAAGTCAAACTCTAGCCCAATTTAATCCGGTGCTTTTGATCAATGTGCATGAGAATTAAGACTTAAAACACGTTGAATTACTTGAACACAGCGCCAAGTACCTCGATGGTGAGCACAGGTGTATAGGTCGAAGTTATTCCTCACCAACGCACTGGAGGTAAACAGTCTGCCGTCAATGAAAGTAAATAACTTTCAAACCACCGAAGAATTACCCTGCTTTCCTTTTAATATATTTTTAATGTGGTTTCCGTTTTAATTAGCTCAATAACATTTCAAAATACACAATTTATCTCAGCCTGCAACTTAGAGACCTTTGTATGGTTCCCTGCTGGAATTCGGCAAATAAATCACAGCTAATAAATAGGAACAATTGGAGTGTCAGCAAGCCCTTCTTGGGGAAGGAAATGTCATTATTTGCAAGTTAAAATTTATTTCATCCTTTTATCTTCAGAACAATTTTTAACAAGCATGAAGCTAACTGGTCTGGGCTTTTGGAGTTTCACAAATCGGCGGCTCATAGTTCGAGTGGCAGGAAAATGTGGCGGCGTAGGACAGTCGTGGTAGCCCGTCATTAAAAAATACCACAAGGTGCAGGTCTTGGATTACAACCACCATTGAAACCAGAATCTCTGTTGCTAAGTGAGGTGGTCCTTAAGTGAGTCATATCTGATTTTGCCAATTGTTTTGTAAACCACTTAAGAGAGGGCTATAAATAATTATGAAGCAATATATGTCTAACAGCTATTCCCTCCCTCCCTCTCTCCCTCCCTCCCTCCCTTCCTTCCTTCCCAATGGTTAGAATGCAGTATTGCAGGATAATTCTGCCCACTGCCAGCAGTTTGATCCGGACCAGCTCAAGGTAGACTCAGCTTTCTATCCTTCCAAGGTCGGTAAAATGATGACCCAGATTGTTGGGGGAAATACGCTGACTCTGTAAATCGCTTAGAGAGGTCTGTAAAAGCACTGGGAAGCAGAATATAAGTCTGAGTGCTATTTCTATTATCGTAAAAAAAATCTCCAATGAGAATGGTTTATTAAAGGAGGAAGGTATATCAATGGCTTCCACAATTATCTGGATTTTCAGGGGTCCAAGTAACACCCCCAACGAAAGAAGACTCCGAGTTCTTGAGTTTCCTCAAAGTTCCATTTTTTTTAGAGATGTCATATTGGCACAAACCCAAATCTGAAACCCAAATGAAAGTCCAAGTCTCTGCCCAGCACCCACATGCCCATCACATGGTCCAATCCAGCACCATTCCAACTGGAGATGCCTCCCAGTCACGCCCTTCAAGGTGCAGGGCAAGATGTCCTTGACTCTCTGAGAAAGGAATGTTATTTTGACTATATATCTCCCATACTCCATATAATCCCCCCTCCATTTCCCCACAGTAGAAAATGTGGCAGGCCTGAAGGTCGAAATGTAAAAAATGGATTCCACATCTGACATGAATCTCTATAGAGGACTCCTAAGGAAGAAGGACACGGTGGCTCAGCAGCTAAGACACTGAGCTTGTCAATCAGAAAGGTCAGCGGTTCGGCGGTTCAAATCCCTAGCGCCGCGTAACGGAGTGAGCTCCCGATACTTGTCCCAGCTTCTGCCAACCAAGCAGTTTGAAAGCACATAAAAAACGCAAGTAGAAAAATAGGGACCACCTTTGGTGGGATGGAAACAGTGTTCCGTGCGCCTTCGGTGTTTAGTCATGACCACGGAGACGTCTTCGGACAGCGCTGGCTCTGGCGGTATATAAAGTAAATAAACCATAAACCATAACCATCAATTCTTTCAAGTCTTTCCCAACCACCACTGAATGACCAAGAGGAAGGAGTCACACCATTTGTCTGAAATGGTCTAGGGCAGGGGTCTCCCACCCCCGGTCTTAAGACCGGCACCGGGGGCCATGGCATGCCCGAAACCGTTCCACGCAAACAAGCGAAGCCCCATCTGTGGGATGCAGGCAGCACGCAAAACCACACCCTGCCCGGTCCACGGGAAAACCTTCTGTCCACGGAACACCATCGCATCCTCACCCCTGGTGATCTTCACTGCCAGCTTCCAATAAGTCAGGTCAATGAGGAAACCAGCCACCACCAGATGTTGTGCTAAATGACTACACATGATTCCTTAACAACCACAATCTGAACTGTCATTGTACATTGAAGATTGCATTTAATTTCGTTCTACAAGGTGCAATGACAATAAAGTAAACTTACTAACTCACTAGCTAACTAACCGCTCCCTAGTGCCCAAAAGGCTGGGGGCCGCCAGCTTAAGGGTCTCCTGCTTGAGCAGGGGGCTGGACTAGAAGGCCTCTAAGGTCCCTTTCTGTATTTTTCTGCTCCTGAGCCAAACAAAGAGCAGAGACCAAATAAGAGAGCGAGAGATAGTCCTGCTGAATTCAGAGAAGCAGGAAGGGCCTATCGTTATGCACAGAGACCAGCTGTTCTGCCGTCAGCCAGTTCATAGGCCACTCGACGGTTTGGGGACCGTTCCCAAGCCGGCGGGGTCATTAAGATTACGACGCAAGACATTTTCTGCAGAGTTATGGGGGCAATTTCACTCTACGCGATCAAGTAGCAAATAATCAACGCCGCCGGATGAGCCGTGCGGCGGGACACCTTTACAGGGGCGAGAACTCGTGTTTCTTCTTACCTCAGCAATTATCAGGAAATTACGGCTCTGGGGGCGAACCTGCGCATCGTTTCATTAACATTCACCCCCATTGTCACAGCGTGAAAGGGGAAGATTTCAGGACAGAGGAACACAAACGAAGATGATCAAGTTAGGCGAGTGTGTGTTTGTGTTTAATGGTCTAAGCAACGGGGATTCAGTACACTTGTCTAGAGAGAAGGGAAATAGAATCAGGCAACTTGCAGCCGACTTGGCAATTTGCAGATAATCCTCAACGTACGACCACTGGAAAATTGGCCATGAAGAGATGTGGCTGTTATGTGAGACATCAGATGACCATGACCTGCCAGCTTCCCCAATGACTTTACTTGTCAAAAACCGGCTGGAAAGGTAGCAAATTTAAGGTTGCAGATCCTTCCATAGTTTGAGTTTTGAGTTTTATTTGATTTATATCCCGCCCTTCTCCAAAAGAACCCAGAGCACAAAAGATTTAAAAAACCTATTAAATACCAAGTCCTGCACTAAAACCAATTAAAATCCCCAATTAAAACTATCTATACTAGTCACAGCGGAGGTTATGTTAGGCCGGCTTGATGAAAGAGATGTGTTTTTAAACACTGGCGGAAGAGGCAGAGGTCAGTGATGGTACGGAGTTCAGGGGGTAGGTCGTTCCACAGGGCAGGGCCCGCCACAGAGAAGGCCCTTCCCCTGGGTGTCACCAGTCGGCATTGTCCGGCCGACGGCACCCCGAGAAGGCCCTCTCTGTGGGAGCGTATTGGTCTAAGGGATGTATGGGGCAGGAGACGGTCTCGCATATAACTAGGTCCTGAGCAGGAAAGAGGAGAGAGGAGGTGGAGAGGGAGGTGGAGAGGGAGGAGGAGGAGGAGGACAATGACTGTGGGGTCCCTGGTGCTTTCTGAGCTTGGTTGTTTTGTTACAGATGTTCCATGATCCAACTAGGATGGAGTGGGATTTGTGGAGAGGAAGAAGAGGAGGGAAGAGGAGGAGGGAAATGGAAAGGCAGATGACCATGAGGTCCTTGCTACTGTCTGAATTTGGTTGTTTCCTTGCAGATGTTTCATGATCCAACTAGGTAACATCATCAGTGCTAGAAGGAAGTGGGGTATGTGGAGTGGAGAAGAAATAGAAAGGGAGAAGAGAGGGAAGAGGCGGAGGAGAAGGAGGAGAAAAAAGAAGGAGGGTGGTAAGAACCTTGGTGCTCTTCTGAGCTTCTTTTCTTGCAAACGTTTCATTACCCAACTAGGTATCATCATCAGTGCTACCCTGTTTCCTTGAAAATAAGACCTCCCCGGATAATAAGCCCAACCCAAATGAAGTTCAGTTTGAGGACCTTACAACATTCTAGAAAATGCAGCCAAATGCCATTCTGGGACCATCAATCTTTGCAAGAGCTGCAAACCACCTTGGGATCTTTCCTCCTCCATGTCTTCTTCATGCTACACCACTCTGGCTCTTTCACGTCCACCTCAAAAGCCTTGGGTTTCCAAACCTTCCACCAACCTTATCCTCCTCCTCTGATGTTTTCCCCCTCAGAAAACACCTGTCTTACGAGCATCCCACCCTGTGGTTGTTGTTAGTTGCAAAGTCATGTCCGACCCATCGCGACCCCATAGACAATGTTCCTCCAGACCTTCCTGTTCTCTACCATCCTCTGGAGTCCATTTAAGCTCAAGCCTATCTCATCGTTGACCCCATCCAGCCACCTCCTTCTCTGTTGTCCCCTTCTTCTTCTTTTGCCCTCCGTCTTTCCCAGCATGGGCTCTTCTCCAGGGAGTCCTTCCTTCTCATTAGGTGGCCAAAGTCTTTGAGCTTCCTCTTCAGGATCTGACCTTCTAAAGAGCAATCAGGGTTGATCTCCTCTAGGACTGACCGGTTGGATGGCCTTGCGGTCCGAGGGACTCGCGGGAGTCTTCTCCAGCACCAGAGTTCAAAGGCCTCCATTCTTTGGTGCTCATCCTCTCATCCCACCCTATCCTTGTGTAAAAACTACAATTCTAAAGAAAAGAAGGTGAAAAAACACTACAAGCCCCAACCAAAGTCCTTCATCTCCCCCCACCTCATTTCCCTTCTGGTTCCCTGCCTCCTCCTCCTCCTCCCTAGTCAAACTATCCTTTGACACAACATTCCTAATTAGATGATTAGTGTGTGGAAGGGCAAGAGATAAATCATTTGCATAATTTAATCATAAAGAGAAGTGAAAGGCAGTGCCTTCCCTGTTCGTTTGGACAATCATCTTCCCCAGCTGAGAGGTAGGGGTCTTTGGGCAAGGGGAGGCGAGGAGGGGAAGTGCAGTTTAGCAAAGAGAAGGGGAAAAAAGGAGAAGGCGAGATCCTAATGTGATTAAACAGTATTTCTGAAAAGCAAGCAACTGCATGCCCCATATTAACAGAGCTGGAGGCAAACGAAAGATTAATTTCAGAAGACAATCAATTTTATTCTACACGACTGTCATAAATAACAGCTCATCTGCAGACAGGCCATTAGGCGGGGAGTTGGGGACATGTGTCACTAAGTCTAAGTGACACAGGAGGACAAAAATTCCACCCAAAGAAAATGAGGAATTGTCATGGTCGTTCTGAGCTAGAAATCTGGGGAGATAAAACCAGGAAATGTGTTTAAAATTGTTCAGACAGATAGATAGACAGACAGACAGACATACAGACAGAGTACGGTAGGTAGGCAGGCAGTCAGGCAGTCAGGCAGATAGAGGTAGGTAGGTAGGTAGGTAGGTAGGTAGGTAGGTAGGTAGGTAGGTAGGTAGATAGATAGATAGATAGATAGATAGATAGATAGATAGATAGATAGATAGATAGATAGATAGATAGATAGATAGATAGATAGATAGATAGATAGATAGATAGATAGATAGATAGATAGATATAGGATAGGTAGATGATAGATAAATTGATGATAGATGGATGATAGATGTAGGTAGGGAAAGTAGGAGAGAGAGAGGGGGGATAAGGTAGGTAGGTAGGTAGGTAGGTAGGTAGGTAGGTAGGTAGGTAGGTAGGTAGGTAGGTAGGTAGAGATAGATAGATAGATAGATAGATAGATAGATAGATAGATAGATAGATAGATAGATAGATAGATAGATAGATAGATAGATAGATAGATATAGGATAGGTAGATGATAGATAAATTGATTATAGATGTAGGTAGGGAAAGTAGGAGAGAGAGAGAGAGAGAGAGAGAGAGAGAGAGAGATTTAAAAAAAGAGATTCTCCCATCAATCCTGTCTAACTCTAGGGCACAATCTTCATCCTCATTTCTTGGCTGCAGACACTTCTGTAGTCAGGTGGCCAGCAAGATTCTACGCCGTACCTATTTCTCTACACGCATTTGCGTGCTTTGGAATTGCTAGATGGGCAGGAGCTCACTCTGTCGCATGAAGCTTGGATCTCTCTCCCTCCCTCCCTCCCTCCCCCCCCCCAAAAAAACCCACTCTTATCAGTACCTGCACGCTTGGTTGTTTTCTTGCAAATGTTTCATTACTAGATTAGCCCGGATGATGTTACCTAGTTGGGTAATGAAACGTCTGCAAGAAAACAACCAAGTTCAGAGAGAACCAAGGACCACCACCACCACCCTTCATATATAAAAGATTTACGTAGTCTGACGGCAAAGAATAGAGGTTGGTTTTTGTAAATGTTTTTTTTCTCCCATCTACTTATTTAAGAAACAAATTTGCGAAGTTATAATAAACAAAGATGTCCCCATCCTACCAGCCAAAGGAGATTGCCAAAGGCAGTAGTAAGAGAACCAAATGTAAATACAGGTGGTCCTCAACTTACAACACTTCGTTTAGGGACCGTTCAAAGTTACGGCACTGAAAAAGTGACTGGGGTGACTTGTTTTTCACACTTAACAACCTTGGGCAGCGTTCCCATGTTCATGTCAACGCAGTTCGGATGCTTGGTCCTTGGCTCATACTTACGACCGTTGCTGTGTTCCAGTGTCACCTGATCCGCTTTTGCGACCTTCTGGGGTATAGCCAGATTCACTTAACAGCCGTGTGACTAACTTATCAACTGCAGGGCTTTACTTAACAGCTGCAGCAAGAAAGGTCGTAAAATGAGCCCCCACACGCAACAAATGTCTCTCTTAACAACGGAACTTTGGGGGGTCTTCTAATCTTGAAACCTGTAATCTTCTTAAAAACAGCAATGCGTTAGAGGGAAACCTTAGCCGTCAGTTGCAACTGTTAATCCAATACACAAACCAATAAATAGACATATATATATATATATATATATATATATATATATATATATATATATATATATATATATATATATATATATATATATATATATATATATATATATATATATATATATATATATATATATATATATATATATATATATATATATATATATATATATATGTTAAATGTTTTTTTTAAAGGAATGATTAATAATTAATTAAGAGACCAGGATGGATCCATTTCGGACTTCTTAGTCCTCGTCAGCTGGCCATACTTTTCCTACAGGGATTTGAACTGGTGCTCTCCAGCATTCGAAGCAGGCTTCTCTATGCCTTGAGCTAACCAGCTTCCCTGATTACATCATCCTTTCCACAGGACTTTATAGATGAAGATACTATGTTACAGCTTCCTGCTAGGCCTGTTTAAGGGAGGAGACAAACTTGTCATCCTTCTCTGCCCTTCGACTCCTCTTTGAGATCATCCAGACAGAGACCTATTAAATTGCTGCTGTCTTTTTAGATATGTGTTAAATGTTTTTTTTAAAGGAATGATTAATAATATCTAACATATTATTAACACATATCTAAAAAGACAGCAGCAATTTAATAGGTCTCTGTCTGGATGATCTCAAAGAGGAGTCGAAGGGCAGAGAAGGATGACAAGTTTGTCTCCTCCCTTAAACAGGCCTAGCAGGAAGCTGTAACATAGTATCTTCATCTATAAAGTCCTGTGGAAAGGATGATGTAATCAGGGAAGCTGGTTAGCTCAAGGCATAGAGAAGCCTGCTTCGAATGCTGGAGAGCACCAGTTCAAATCCCTGTAGGAAAAGTATGGCCAGCTGACGAGGACTAAGAAGTCCGAAATGGATCCATCCTGGTCTCTTAATTAATTATTAATCATTCCTTTAAAAAAACATTTAACACATATCTAAAAAGACAGCAGCAATTTAATAGGTCTCTGTCTGGATGATCTCAAAGAGGAGTCGAAGGGCAGAGAAGGATGACAAGTTTGTCTCCTCCCTTAAACAGGCCTAGCAGGAAGCTGTAACATAGTATCTTCATATATATATATATATATATATATATATATATATATATGTGTGTGTGTGTGTGTGTGTGTGTGTGTGTGTGTGTGTGTGTGTGTGTGTGTGTAGCACAGATGTTCGTTTCTAATGCAATCTCCATTCAATTTCCTAAGTGCAGTCCCTCTGTGCAAACTAGCTTAGCATTATGTTTAGCTTGCAAATTCTTTTAATAAATAATGAATGCAATAAAACCAGTAGATCAATGGCAAGCTTGAGAAATCATAAAGGGGATTGGAGGGGAAGGGGGAGGGAGGGAGGGGGGAGAGACAGAAAAACCTTTTGTGTTCAAGCTGTTGCCGATTAAAACGAGGGGGAGGGGGAAAAAACTTTAATCCACGGGAGGATCAATATTACTCTTTTCCTTTTTAACCCAGCACATAAATAGCACATCGTCTCTAAATGCAGTTTAATGCTCTTACCGAGAGCTGCGTCTCAAAACAAGCGATGCAACTGGGCTACGCGAGGAGGGATTGAAATCTTTCCGGAAAACTTTTGGAAATGTTAGGAGGGGAGGGAAGAACATGAGGTAGAGAAGAAAGGAAGGATATAGAAAGGGAGGGAGGGGAGGGATGGAAGGAAGGATAAAGGAACAGAGATGAGGGGGGAGGATAAAAAAGGGAGGGAGGGAGAGGATGGATGGATGGAAGAAAAGGAAGAAAAGCACAGGTATAGGTTTAATTTGTTTTTAAATGTTTGTATATTTGCTGTTTTTTATTCTTCCTGTGCACCGCCCCGAGTCCCTATGGGGAGAGGGAGAGGTCTACAAGTATTAAATATTAAATATTATTATTAGATGAGGGAGGGAAAGAAGGAAAGAAAGATAATGGAAGGGAGATGGAAGGGAGGGAGGGAGAAAAGGATAAAAAGGGAGAATGGATGGATGGAAGGTTGGATAGATTGTTTAATTGATGGAAGGAAGATGAGGTAGGGAAGAAAGGAAGGATAAACGGAGGGGGGGAGGGAGGGAGAGGAAGGAAGGAAGGAAGGAAGGAAGGAAGGAAGGAAGGAAGGAAGGAAGGATGGATAAAGGAACAGGGATCTGGGAGGGAGGGAAGAAAGGCTAGAAAACAGAGGAAAGGAGGGAGAGGATGGATGGATGGATGGAAGAAAAAGAGATGAGGGAGGGAAAGAAGGAAAGAAAGAAAGATAATGGAAAGGAGATGAGGGAGGGAGGGAAGGATAAAAAGGGATGGATAAATGGAAGGAAGGAAGGAAGATGAGGTATGGAAGAAAGGAAGGATAAAAAAGGGAGGGAGGGAGGGGAAGGAAAGAAGGAAGGAAGGAAGGAAGGAAGGAAGGAAGGAAGGAAGGAAGGAAGGAAGGAAGGAAGGAAGGAAGGCCATTACAGACTGCATGACTGTTCTCCAAAGGTAAAAATGAAGATATTGGCCCTGGACGAAGCATCAAACAAAGCAGAAGAGAAGAGCTGGATAAGGGACACATCATCACTTGACATTCACCATGGACAACCAACAGAGAAGTCCATGCGAAAAAGGACATGGAGCTACCTGTAAGCTGCATCATTCCTTACAGAGACATAAAGGCAGGCGCTGAAATATTGCAGAGGAAGCACTTTGGGTCAATTCAGATTTCAGATTTTCCAACTGGAAAACCATCAGGAAGGACGATACTAAAACCCAGGGGCCGGCAGACGCAGGCCAGACACAGCGGTCCCCAAGTTTAAAAATGCACCACCCTTCGAGGAAACGTCTAATATTTGGAGCGGAATATCGCAGAGAAGCCTTACGGGCGATTGGGTTTTTTTGCAACTCATTTTTCATCCATCCAAAGATTTTTTTTTTTTTAAGTAAGCATTCATAGCCTGCAAAAATGAAATTCAAGCCTGCTTAACATTTGCAAAGTGTTGTTTGTGAGCCCGGAGCGGCTTTAATGTTTCTTCTTTTGAATAAAGGGGACAGGTGTTTGTCCAAAACATTTCAACGTCATAAAGCGGAAGAGAAGAGCAGTTGCAAAGCCATAGGCAGACAGTCCTCGGCTTATGACAACGTAGCCCAAAATGTCCACTGTTACGCAAGGCAGCCGTTAAGCGGGTTTTGCCCCACCTTTTATTTATTTATTTTTGCTACAGTTGTTAAGCGAATCACAGCAGTTTTTATACACAAACACACACAGACAGTTTCCCCTAAAATAAGACTCAACTGGAAAATAAGTCGTAGCATGATTTTTCAGGATGCTCGTAATATAAACCCTACCCCCCCTCCCCAAAATAAGCCCTAGTTAAGATTGTCAGCCAGATGGATGCATTTAGTGTCGTGTTTTCCCAGAAATAAGACCTGATGCGCCTTTTGGAGCAAAAATTAATGTAACACTCAGTCTTATTCTTGGGGAAACATAGGCTGTGTGTGCGTTTGTGTGCATAGAGGAGTATGTCTCCTCTCTTAATTGGGGCCTAATAACAGGTTGTTGAGAAACAATTACATACATATATATATATTTGTTTCCACAACTCCCATTTAAGGGAGGAGACATGCTGTTTCCCTCTCTGCCTGTCGGCTCATCACCAGAGACCATCTAGACAGAGAACCATTTTTTAGTTACGTTGTATAATATTTTTAGATATGTGTTAGTTTTTATGAGCTGATCAATAAATTTAAATTTGAGAGACCAAGATAGATCTATTTCGAGCTTATTAGCTCTCATCATTATATCTCATCATATATGCCGGTCTTGTCTTCGGTTGTTTTCCCGTGTAAGAATGAGATTGTTTTTGCAACGTTTCGGCAAGATCTCACTTGCCATCTTCAGGCTTCAGTCTATACACACACACACACACACAGTACGTACACACATATACATACATGCGTGTGTGTGTGTGTGTGTGTGTGTGTGTGCAATTAAGGTATCAAGACGACAGTACTTTAATATTTATGTCTAAATTTGCAGTGCATGGAAATGTCTATTCTCCCCTCTTAAGGCACTACTAGGTTTGCACACTTATTCTCCAGTAAAAAGAAATGACCTCTTTGGTCTTGAAATAAGAACTTACACTCTGAAATGAGAGATCAAAGTTCAAAGATTTGACCCAGGGAAACATCTATTTGCTGTCCTTTTTATACAGCGGGATTCATCCATCCCTCTCATCACTGTCCCAATATTCCATTACATAACTCCTTTGAAAAGCTACTTAAAGCAAAAACTGCGAAGAAGAAGAAGAAGAGGAGGAGGAGGAGGGGAGAAGGAGGAAAAGGAGGAGGAGGAAAAAAGGAGAGGAGGAGGAGAAGAAGAAGGAGAAGAGGAGGAGGAGGAAGGAGGAGGAGGAAGAGGAGGAGGAGGAGGAAAATAAGGAGAAAAGAAGGAGTGTTACTTAAAGCAAAAACTACAAAGAAGAAGAAGAAGAAGAAGAAGAAGAAGAAGAAGAAGAAGAAGAAGAAGAAGAAGAAGAAGAAGAAGAAGAAGAAGAAGAAGAAGAAGAAGAAGAAGAAGAAGAAGAAGAAGAACAACCTTCTGAGGAATAAAACAAAATTAAAAAACGCTTTTTTCAAAAGTAACCACGTTCATTAATTTTTTTCAAGTTACACCATTAACACACGGAGCAAATTAAATCTACCAATTAAAATAGAAACGATCCTGAATCAGGAAAGCAACTGAAATGTTTTTAAGGCAAATGCACACAAAGGCAGCTGGAATAAGAAACCGAAGCCTCCATGTTAAATCCTACATATAAGGTTGCCCTCGACTTACGGCCACAACTGAGCTCAAAATTTCCAGTGCTAAACAAGACAGTGAGTAAGTGAGTTTTGCCCCATTTTACAACTTTACTTGTCACAGTTGTTAAGTGAATAGCTCCAATTGCTAAGCTACTAATTTGTTTGCTAAGTAAATCTGGCTTCCCCATGGACTTCATCAGTGAAAGCTGATCCCAAAAGCTTTTTTTTCAGTACTGTTGTAACTTCAAACGGTCACTAAATGGATGAATGGTCATAAGTCAAAGACTACCTGTATATCCATTCATCAGAATAAGCAAAGTTATGCGAAGAGCACAACGCGTAGAAAATCGTAAGTTAAAGAAATTAAAGCCGCAAAAATAAGAAAAACAGCCTATTTTATCTGGATACATATTCCAAAAAAAAAAAGGCTGGCATATTTCACTAAATCATGGCAATGTCAAAATGATGAATGCAGTGATTTCATTTCCTAAATGCAACCATTATATATTTATATCTTGATATATGTCCATTGCAACATTTGTAGGAAGATGTTTTCATGCAGATCTCATTAAAGTTACGTTATTAAAAGGCCTTGGTTTATATTTAATTTTATACATTGATATGTTCCACTGGGGTGGGATAATTAATCATTTAGACTAAAATCCCACGTTGAACTGCCTATGAAGGAAGTTATTATACCCACTAACTCTGAAAGATTTTATGACTTTGATTTTCTCTTTTCCCAAAAAGCCTAGTTTTGGTTTTAGAGAAATAATTTCTTTTCTTCCTCCACCTTTCAGAAAATCTGGAGAGGGGGAGAGAGAAAGAGAGAAACAGAAAGAGAGAGAAAAGATACGGCTACTTTAAAAGCTTCAATCCCTCTGACACTGCCATGTTTGTGATGCATAATAAACCTAAGCGTCCACTAAATTTGAAAAGTCTCATTATAATTTTCTGAATTCCTCTCTCTCTCTTCCTACACAACATTATGTTGGTTTGGGAGAAATAATTCCTTTTCTTCCCCACACAGAAAACCCGAAGAGGGACAGAATAGAAAGAAGAAGAAGAAGAAATGGAGAGAAAGGATACGGCTACTTTAAAAACTTCAATCTCTCTGACACTGGCGCATACGAGAACATTAATGCATCTGTCACGATAACAAGCTAAGAATAACATCCAGACATCAAACCGAGCAAAGAATCCATCTGAGGTGAGTCACCGTCTCATTGATTTATTAAATGCCCAGCAACATCTGCAGCCTCGCGGAGGCGCTTGGCGAAATGAATGCGAGATCAATTCAAACAAAAAAGAGAGAAAGAAAAGAAAACAGATAAATTGACGCATAATTTACACGCAGTTCCACCAATGGGGTTTGTATTGTTTTATTTCGTCTCGCTGGAGCCAATGAGTTGAAAACTGCAAGTTCTCTGATCAGGCGGCGTTAAAGGAGAGCTGGCGTCAGAGGGCAGTCAAATAGTTTCCAAATACTTTTTTTTGTGAATATACAACAGCAAGAATATCATCCAGGTCTAATTATTGGGCTCCAAGCTCAAGGAGAGGTCGGAGTAGGTTCAGAATAGCAGGTGGAGGGGACCAGGACTGAGCAAAATGTCGCAAAATGCTGGTTTAAAATGCGTTACACAAATCCATAAACCTTACCCTACCTACCTTGTGTTTAGGGGGAAAAAACTAGGATTCCTGGGTAATCGGAAAGAGAGACATAAAAATCACAGCTCCTTCCACAATAGGTTTTGCTGTAACGGAAACTCACAGGAGAATTAGCTATTCTTACGCGCTCACACCCAAATTCTCTCTCAAGTTCTAGAAAGCACTTCGCTGCCCGCAAAGATATTGCTAAACCAGCTCTACCGCCCAACTGGGACTGAAAAAGTTTACGCCGCAACTCCAGAACTTCTGGAGGTCACGTATGGGCACCAGCACTTAATACAATTAATACAATTATAATACAATAGCAGAGTTGGAAGGGACCTTGGAGGTCATCTAGTCCAACTCCCTGCCTAGGCAGGAAACCCTATACCATTTCAGACAAATGGCTATCCAACATCCTCTTGAAGACTCCCAGTGTTGGGGCATTCACAACTTCTGGAGGCAATTTCTGTTCCACTGATTAATTGTCCTAACTGTCAGGAAATTTCTCCTCAGTTCTAAGTTGCTTCTCTCCTTGATTAGTTTCCACCCATTGCACCCACTTAAGATTAAGGTTGGTTTGCGTTCACATATTATGGGGGCATGCCATTCTGGCTGATGGTGCACAGACTAGGACAGGTAGCCCTCGAGTTACGACCAGAACTGAGCCCAAATTTTCTGTTGCTAGCTGAGAAATTGGTCGTTTGAAAACCCCATTTTTATGACTTTAGCAGATTACCAGAGTTGGAAGGGACCTTGCAGGTCATCTAGTCTAACCCCCTGCCCATGCAGGAGACCCTACATCTGCCTCTACCTAGGATTGAACTCACAAGCTTCCGACTGGGAGGCGAGAGCGCCACCTTCCCTTGCCGCATTCGTTAAGTGAATCGCTGAAGTTACTAAATTATTCACATTGGTTGTTAAGTGAATCTGACTTCCCCATTGACTTGGCTTGTCAGAAGGTTGCAATGAGATCACATGACCTCAGGACACTGCAACCGTCATGAATACGAGTCAGTTGCCATTTCGATCATGTGACCATGGGGATCCTGCAACGATCATAAGTGTGGAAAATGGTCATAAGTCATTTTTTTTCCCCAGTGGCGTTATAACTTTCAACACTCACTAAACGAACGATTGTAAGTCAAGGAATGTCTATTGTTTAAAGCCAGTCAATTCTACTTTCTTTAAAAAAACCCACAAGGACAGGCATTCCTCCCTTTACAACCATTCATTTAGTGACCGTCCAAAGTTACAACATCACTGAAAAAAGCGACTTGTGGCCATTTTTCGCCAGACCGTAGGAGCCTCCCCATCGTCACGTGATCAAAATTCAGACACGTGACAACTGACTCCTATTTATGACCGTTGCAGTGTCCCGAAACTTTGCCACCTTCTGACTAGCAAAGTCAATGGGGAAGCCGGATTCATTTAACAACCGAGTGACTCACTTAACAAATGCAATGATTCACTTAACAGCTGCGGCAAGGAAAGCCGTAAAGTGGGGCAAACTCAGTTAGCAAATGTTTCACTTAGCAACAGAAATGTTGGACTTATTCAATGTATGAATAAGCCAATGTCTTTTAACCCAGGGGTCTCCAACCTTTTTAACCCAGGGGTCTCCAACCTTTTTAATCCAGGGGTCTCCAACCTTTTTAACCCAGGGGTCTCCAACCTTTGCAACTTTAAGTCTGAAGAACTTCAGCTCCCAGAATTCTCCAGCCAGCTTTGCTGGCTAGAGAATTCTGGGAGCTGAAGTCCTTCAGACTTAAAGTTGCAAAGGTTGGAGACCCCTGCTTTAACCAATACAGTTTACTAGAGTTTGTCATTGTTCAGGTGGCTCACCTCTGACAATGTCATGGAAAGATATGTTGTGTATTTTATGACTAACCCTCCCGTCCTTTTTGCTCACAATTAAAGGAAAACAGAGTTATGCAACGCTTAAATGTTACTCTATGCATTCTGTAGACAAGGGGTGACAAGTGAAAGAAAAGTATTTTTTCAAAACCTACGAAATAAGCAGCTACCTTAAATCTTAACAGTTAAATCCAAGTTTTTTCCAGCTCACACTTCTCTCCACCAAACTGCGCATCAGTAAGCAGAGCACTTCAACATTCACACCCGTCTACAAGCTGGCAAGTTAATAAATATTTCTCTTTAAATATATATATATATATCAAACGCATCTGTCAACTTGTTGACTAACCCCTCTGGACACGTCTGAATTCATGCAAACCACTTGGCATTCAAAATATGGTCTTGTTTATGTGAAGATTATTGTGGGCATTTGAATCTGTGATGTGACAACGATTGTAACTTTTGGATTGTCTCCATCGAATACAGCAAGTACAAGATTTATGGGAATCTTTTAAAATAGATGCTACAACCCGAAAGAATTGTCACCAAAGCAAGGCCCAAAGCCAGTTTTGATTGGTGTTTTTCTTTTAAAGCATATAACTCTTTTTACGGGAGAACTGATCGCTGTTTTAAGTACATAATTTTTTTTTAAAGTTAAAACTTTGCTAGCTCGTTTATGAATTTCCTGTTTTCCGAAGACCTTTTAAAACTTGCCTGAGATTCCTGATTTCCATAACTATGCATGCTTGATATGGCAAACATCAATTTGCAAATGTTTTGATTCAAACATCAGGATTTAAAGTCAGACTTTTGTAGATGCTTTGTCCTAAGAAATTATATTCAGAAGTCAAATTAATGGCCTTACCCTCCAGCTAAGTAAACATAGGCACGTAAATGATTTTTAGGTATATGCCTAACATTATCCATAGAATCCTAGATGATAAAAAGGCCAGAATTAATTATTTGCCTGAATTTCCACAATAATTTATAAAATACACTTATAAAGCTATTATTTGAATTCCCAAGAGAGTCACCAATGAACACACAGATATGATATTGAATAAGGAGATTTTACTGAAACGGTGCTTCTACCCAAAGCTAAAAATACAACATGTGGAGTTTTTAAAAAGGGCTACGATGAAAAAAAAATTGGATTTCAACAACAGAGACACATTTCCTTCTATTCCCCAAACTTTCGACAAGAGTTCAGATGAATATTTCAGGAAACAAGGGATGGTCCTCAACTACTATCATTTAAGATGTTGCCGTACTAGAAAAATAAATAACTTAAGAAGCATGGCTTTTTTTTAAAAAAAAAAAAACTGTGCTTCCGGAAGAGGAAGGGATGGTGATGGAAGATGAAGAAGGAGAAAAGGAAGAAGAAGAAGAAGAAGGAGGAGGAGGAGGAGGAGGAGGAGGAGGAGGAGGAGGAGGAGAAAAGGAAAGGAGGAGGAGGAGGAGGAGAAGAAGAAAAAGAAGGAGGAGGAGAAAAGAAGAAGAGGAGGAGGAGGCAAAAAAGGAAGAAGAATATAGATTGTAATGGCCAAGTAACATTCAGGGGGCCAATGCAAAGTCGCATCCCAGCTGCACAAAGACATCCAAAGTCTCTTGACAATTTCCCGTTCCAGGTGCAGAAGCCGACCTATTGAGGGGTTACCATGTCAGAATGCACTGTTGAATTCAAAGTCACACACCTACGATTAATTAAGAAATGTTGACCTCAGAAAAAGAGAGGACTCAGACCTCTTACAAATTCTCCTTTCACAGGTCGGCAGCCCAGTTTGTATACGGAGTTTTGTTTCCTGTATAAGGACAGTTCAGCTGTCAGTTACGGCAACACCAAAGATAAATATCGCACAGCTTTTCTTTTTTTATTGTAATCAAAGGACAGCTGTTTGCCATTTCCCAAAGAGAAGGTTATTCCACGTCCTTCGTCACCAAAGCATGAAGTCAAAATAACGGGATCTTTTTTTCTTTCCAAGGGGGAAAAAAAAAAAAAAGAAGACAACTCAGAATTCAGTCATAGGATCGGATGGATAAGAAGCGCGACACTTATTAACAGCATATTTAAGAAGAAAGTCTCACTTAGGTTAATGGGATTAATTTCCAAGGAGATGCGCACAGAATGACAAAATAAGGAACAGCCAAGCCGTGCCTTCCTTTAACTTGCTTTCTTTTGAAGCTTTCTGTTTTTAATTAGACATCTACCTCTGTGTTTTTTAAAAAAAAAAATCTGTTCTGTTTCATGATTTCTATCGATCTGGTGATTGCCATGCAGTTGCTCCCCAATTAAAATTTCATACCATCTCCTGGCTGGGTTTTTATAAAGCTTCTGGAAGCCGTGAGCCTCTCTGCCCACAATGCCTTTAACATTTTACTAAATGCATCCCGTTAGTCCTACTTTCTGCACGCAAAAGGCCAGCCGAGACTTTACTTCAAAGACTTCTGCAAAGTTTCATGGGTGCCAGAAGAAATAAAGACCCGATGTGTTCTTTCGCCTGGCTGTTTTTATAGACTCCAAACCGGATCTAGCAAACTCCTTTTAAAAGATGCCCCCCAACGCTTGGGCACCAAGATTTGATTTTTATTTGATTTACTTGCTGACTGAACTAATAGAGCTCCTGCCTCTCCAGTTACAAGTGCATTTAGGAAGTAGCCACCTCTGTTTCAATTTGGCTTAAATGAGGAGACGGAAGGCTAAGGGCTTATTATACATTTTATCCAACCCGCCCACATCATTTGGACTTGACATGGTTTAAAGACAGCCAACTTCACAGAGAAGGCACAAGCTAAAGGCACGATGCCCCTCTCTGAAATGAAGGAAACGCCTCAGCCATCTGTTCCCGTCTTATTTGAATACCAAGCGAGCGGCCTTAAAGTAGACATCATCTCTACTGCAAGGAGCCTACACGCACAGAGGACAAGCGAGAGACACCAAAGGGGAGAAGTCCACACTGCACACAAAAAGTGAGAGAAACTCTGTGGAGAGGCTCAATCTTTCAGGTCCTAGTTGTTCCCCAAAGGTGCGTTTGCAAAAAGGCACCTGGGCTTTCTTGCTTTTTGTTTTCCTTTGAAAAGATCTCGCTTCTCCTCCAAGAAGCTTCTTCAGTTCTGAGTTTGTTTTCCTTTGAAAAGTTCTGAAGAAAAAACCCAAGAAAAGCACCTTTGGGACAGTCAGGCTAAAACTTTACTTTTACTCTACTCAACCTGTAACAATCCAAGTACTCTTAGTCTTTTGATTGCCACAGGTTGAGCAGAGAGAAATAACTGTTTTTCAGAATTTTACAAATGTGTAGAAACGAAATATTTGGCCAGTTTCTAGCCCTCTAAAATTGGGGCACAGTGATAATGCACAGTGCGTGCAAAATAAAATCAGATTTTTTTTTAATACAGGCAGCAAGTTCTAAAGGGGAACAGGTCCACCCCAAGAAACTTCAGCTGGAGGGGAAAACCTCAGATTTTTTCACTCTGAGAACTCAAGTCAACTGCTTTGGTGTGTTCCTTTGAAACGAAACAAAAATAAGAAAAGATAACAAAGTAGAAAATGTTTTAAATAATAAACACTGATCTAATAATAAACAATGAGGAGAAACAAAAGTTGGCAAGCTTTGTTATTCACTCTAGGATCTCAGAAAACACATTAACAAGAAAGTACGCTCTGTGGCAGCTTCATTTCTTAAAAATTGAGATAGTTGGGTCATTTTAATCAGAACTGGAGATTTTTTCTTTCCTCAATCTTTTTTCCTGCTGAAAACTTCCTCTGATTCTTGTACATTTACAATATGCAGAAAACTTGTCTATGTACTGATTTACAGGATGAGATAAAAGAACTATACTTTTTGGAGTATAGTTTGAGCCACTTTCTGACTAACTATTTCAATAACTCAGGAGACTGTAGGGCAACTAATACTTTTGAGAATGTTCCTTTAATTTACTATACTAAGGAACAGTTTGTAAATGGTCATTCAAGTTCTGAGCTTACACAACTCGATTACTAGAATGTTTTCTAGTAATCTGCAAGGTGACATCCTCTTTGTGCATTGCAAAATTAGAATTCCAGCCACAAGAATTTAAGGAAATACGAAGTTTTAAAGTTTCATAATAAAAGAACTTGGGAAAAGTCTCACATACACATAAAATTTGAAGAACAAGCATATTTTTGGTATCTTATGAAAGAAATTCAGAGTTTCATTTGTATGTATTAACAAAAAAAGATTACCAAAACCTTGAATTAATCCAACTTCTTTTCATTCTATGTATTGATAAAAGCATATTTTCCAGCTTATCTCTCATATGAATATTGCAAAGGGTGTGGGTTTTTGTTTTTGCAGTAAGGACATTAAACAAAATTAGTTCCGATATTATTATATGATCACCTTTCTTTAAGAAAATTTGCTCCAGGCTCTTCTTTTTTTTTTGCCTGCTATTTACATAATCTCATTCAACCATAACTTCCCTCTGGGGAACGAAGCATCCAATAGAGGTCCGTCCCACTTATGGGGTTTACAGCCAAGGAGAGCAGATGGTAGCCTGCATAAACCTTGCTTGGACTTCTTCCTTATGGCAGGATCCTCAAATTGCAACCCAGTTTGCCTTGTTGGCTAGCTTCGAGCCACATGTGAACCCAGCCAAGATCTGGGGATCTACCCTTTGTAAGATATGACCCCTTAGATGTCCAGCAGCCTTTTACCCCAACCTCCAAAACCTTAAACCCAAGGATACAGTCAAACTTCCAAGCAGTTTCTATCCCAACCAAGTTTTCTATACAGTAGAATACAAAAATCAGAGACTGCGGTTGAAAGAAATAGAGACTATCCTCAGGCTTTTTACTTCTTCAAGAATTATCCTTGTCAACTCCCTTAGAAGTTGTTTCTGGGTAGAAATCTTTAGGATATTGCTGTTAAATGCACTCTTGGATCTCTTTTTTCCCCAAGAAAATTTCTCTACTCGATAGTCCACCTTCCCTCCATATCTTTAGATTAAACTTCGTAACTCTGAAGCGAACATGGACACTGGTGGTACGCCACAGGATACCCTCACAAAAACCATTTCCCTGTTCCAAAGGAAATCCTAATTTTTCCCCAAGCCATTATTAAGTACCCAGAGGCATCTTTGAAAAGAAAAAAAGTGGAACTTATCTTAAAGCATAAGGTGCAACCTAGCCTTAAAACCCAAAGTCTGTGCCTGCTCCCACTTGCTTGCAAAGGAGTACATCCTGCAACGCAATATACCCTACCACAGGGGTCTCCAACCTTTGCAACTTTAAGTCTGAAGGACTTCAGCTCCCAGACTTCTCCAGCCAGCTTTGCTGAAGTCCTTCAGACTTAAAGTTGCAAAGGTTGGAGACCCCTGCCCTACAACACCCCTGAAACTAAATGCCACCCCGCCTCCTATTTTTACAGCATGAGCTCAGATCCACGTTGTTCGGGGATCTTAATAACTGGCAGACAAATTCTGTGTTTTGCCCCTCTCGACTTCAGTAAAGTTCTTTTTACAACTCAATTTAGGGCACCGTCTCAAAGAGGCAACTTTCATGGCGGGACCGGCACAAGATTCCCCAGAAACTTGCTTAAAAAGTTGGGCCCCGCTGCTCTCCTCATCTTTCTCGACTCCCTTCCCCTGGCCTTCCCCAAAGCCCTCTAATTTTCACAGGGACAAAGTTTTGGGTCACGGGTTCAGATCTTACAATCTCGGACAAAGCAATTGGGAGGGATCTTGGACTTCCTAGAAAAGTAGCTCTTTTTTGCCTGAATGAACAGCCCTTCCCCCCTCCTCTCAATCCAGACAGGCAGGGGGGGGTTGGAAAGCACCCCTTAAGTTCCCCACTCTCACCCACCCCCAGTTGCAACTTGTGTCAAACTGCCTCCCCCAAAAAGCCTTCTTCACAGACTCCTGGTCCTGTAAAGGTTTCAGATGACAAGAGGAGATGCCAATCCTGACTTTCCCTCTTTCTTTCTTCCTTCCCTTCTTTCCTTTTCTCCTTCATTATAATATTGTGTGTGTTCCTTTCCAAAAGCAAGAGCTGGAAATTGATTCCTTCATCCCAAACCGGGGTGGAAGGGCGGAGGGGAATCCACAAAGCACCCGTTAGAGACCTCCATGCAAAGAAGCGCGCGAACCCTCGCATGCCCGCGTTAAGCACACACACACCCCGCACGCCTGTAACCCCTTTCATTAACCCCTTTCACACGTTCGAAAGCGAATTATCTCGTCTAGGAGGGGATTTCCCCCACCCTTGTTTCCCTTCTGCTTCTTTTCTCCCCTCCTCTACCTCTCTCCCCCAACTCCCCAAATGAGGGGGGTCTGATCTCCTTTCCCCGAAAAAGAGACACTCACCCCCAAGCCAGGATGCAAATCCTGACCTTCCCTCTTTTCTCTCTCCCTTCTCTCTCCCTTCTTCCCTTCCTATCTCTCTTTCTCTGCCTTCCTTCCTCCCTTCTTCCCTTCCTTTCTCTCTCTTTCTCCCTCTTTCTCTCTCCCCTTCTTCCTTCCTCTCTCTTCTTTCTTCTCTTCCTTTCTCTCTCTCTCTCTCTCTCTCACACACACACACACACACCGACCCGCGCTCACCTGGCGTTGGTGCAGTCGCTGTACAAAGTTTCGAAGTCCTTGCGCGTGATGAGCTTGCACCGGTTGACGCCCGGCTGGATGGCGCCCAGCCCGCGCAGGATGCGCACTTGCTCCACGGTGCAGACGACGGGCGCGATGTCCAGGCGCTTCAGCTTGGTGTAGACGGTGTGCAGCCCGCCGACCAGGTGCTTGAGGAAGAGGTCGAAGACCTGCGGCAGGCAGATCAGCTCCTGCCCGTCCACCACGAAGGAGGCCACCTTCACCCCGTGCAGGTCCACCATCTTGCACTCGTTGCCCACCAGCGGGGCCGCCCCCGCCGCCCCCGCCGCCGAGCACCCGGGGACCCCCGCGACTCCCAGACCCCCGCCCGCGGGCGCCGCGTTGGAGAGGAAGCCGTGGATGAGGCTGCTCGCGCCGCCGCCGCTGCTGCTCCCGCCGCCGCCGCCGCCGCCGGCCAGCCGCGGGGACTCGGAGGGGCTGGGGGCATAAAGAGGGTCCGCCCGGAACAAGCCGGCCGAGCCCCCCGCGCAGCTGCTGCTGGTGCTGCTGCTGCTGCTTCCACCGCCGCTGCAGCCGCCGCCGCCGCCGGTTGCTCCGCCGCCTCCGCCGCCGCCTCCTCCGGGGTTGGAAGTTGCGGGAATGCTCGGGGGAGAAGACACGGCCATGCTCTCTACTCCTCCGCCCCGGCCGCCTGGCTCGGCGTCGGCGTCGGCAGCCGCATCCAACCCGGCCGGCTCCACTTTTTCCTCCAAACTGTTGGCCGCTTCCTCGAGGAAAGGAGGCGAAAGCAGCCGGCGAGCGATGCAAGGAGGGGGGGGGAGGGAGGGAGGGGGGCGTGGGGGTGGGAAGGACGGGCCCGGGCCCTGGCCCCGCCCACGCCCCGCCCCTTTCCCCGGGGAGAGCCCGAGAAGCGCCGCTTGCCCGACCAGGCGCCCCGCCTCCCTCGCCTTCCCTCCCTCCCCCCCCCCCCAGCCTCCACGCGCCCCGGGCCAGGGAGTGGGAGGGGGCCTCCTTGGCGCCGCCCTCACCCCGGGTAGAAGCGGGGAGGGGGGTCCCAGCCCGAGGGGGGGGGAGGCTTTTGGAGAAGCCTCTCCGGAGGCTCTATTGGCAACCGAGCCGCTTTTAGTCCTGCGGGCGGCGGGTTGGCGGTCGAGCGGCCAGGTGGCCAACTTGGAGGCAGCGGGGAAGTTTGAGGAATGAGGCTGGGGGCGGGCACTAGAGTGGTGCCACACACACACACCCCACACACTGGTCTGCATGACTGCACACATACATATACACAAACTCATCTGCATGAGTCCACACACACACACAAGTACACACAAACTCATCTGCATGAGTCCACACACACACAAGTACACACAACCCCATCTGCATGAGTCTACACACACACACACACAAGTACACACAAACTCATCTGCATGAGTCTACACACACACAAGTACACACAAACTCATCTGCATGAGTCTACACACACACAAATACACACCAACTCATCTGCATGAGTCTACACACACGCACACAAGTACACACAAACTCATCTGCATGAGTACACACACACAGGTACACACAAACTCATCTGCATGAGTCTACATGCGTCTCGGGCAGCGAGGGCGTGGGGGCCCTTTGTGCATGGAGGGACACAGCCTCGGGACCAGCTCGCTTGGGGGGGGGGAACCTTGGGGGGTCATCCGTAGATGTGCGGAGGGGGAGGAAGAGCTAGAGAAGGAGAGGAAAGTTATGGAAAGTGTTGGGATCTGGGGACAGGGAGGGTTTGTAAAGAGAGATGGGATAGATGCAGCCTGAAATGACGAAGTCTTGAATTAAGTAAGAATGGGCCGGTTTAATATTTCCCAAAATATGAAACTTTAACATCAATAGATGTGAAGAGCCAAATAAGGAGAATATGAATTATAAAACAAGTTGAAGATGGGAAATAGAAAAGAAACATCTGAGGGTAGGTTAAAATAGAGATAAAAATAAGAAAGGAATAATGTGTGTGTGTGTTAGGAATAATGTGTGTGTGTGTGTGTGTGTGTTAGGAATAATATATGTGTGTGTGTGTGTGTGTGTTAGGTTTTTGATCTGATAAATAAATAAACAAGGAAGACTAGGATAGATCTATTTAGAGCTATTTAGCTCTCATCAGCTAGCCATACCCTTACTGGGATTCAAATGAGAGCTAAATAGCTCGAAATAGATCTATCCTAGTCTCCCTTGTTTATTTATTTATCAGATCAAAAACCTAACACACATATATAAAAAAAGACACAACAAAACTAATAGCTTTCTATCTAGATGGTCTCTGGTGATGAGCTGAAAGACAGAAAAGGAAAGCAGTATGCTTCCTCCCTTAATTGGGGTTTACCAGAGTGTTGTGACACAAGTAGAAAGAGAGAGAGAGAGTCTCCCTTATTTATTTATCTATCAGCACAAATGCAACACAAATGTAACAAAAGGCAACATAAAGAAATAGCTTTCTGCCTGGATGGCTCCTAGGCTGAGCCGAAAGACAGAAAAGGAAAGCAGTGTGCTCCCTCCCATATTTGGGCATATTAGGTGTTGTGACACAATACATACATACATACATACATACATACATACATACATACCTACCTACCTACCTACCTACCTACCTACCTACCTACCTACCTACATACATACATACATACATACATACATATACACACACACACACATATATAAACAAACAAACATATAAATATATATGAAAGAATAAGGAGGTTTTAGGAATTGAAGGGTGGTAGTAAGGGTATGTGCAAACAATATGAAATAATGAGAATGCAATGTAATAATTTTGAATAACAATATTATGCTTCTTTGCATTGAAATGTATGATACCTCGGTATCACACCATTCCCACATTGATATATATCAATAATATAAAATAAAAAACTTGTTTGAAAAAAATATTTCATTCTTCCAGGAGTGGAGGGAGAGCTTCCTACAAACGGCATCCTTCTCTTGTCCCGTTTTCATGGCCAGCTTAAAGCCGAAACTGTGGCCTTGGCTTCTGCATAGCTGCAAAACTTGATTTTCCTAACCAGAGTGGTTGCATTCACACAACAAAGCTAAAAAAAAACACCCAAACCTGCGGTGCTATGTGTTTGCCATGTGCAAATATGCCAGTAACTACTTTTCAGCTCTACAGCAGCATCGAACAAACAAGACTTTTGTTTCCAAAGAACTGAAGAAGATTGCTAAGTACCTATTAGAGCTGCATTCAGACATTATTAAGCATGATATGATTTTATATTCTAGATTCTATTCTACCCTACCCTACTCTGTTCTATTTCCTTATTCTATTCTATATTCTATTCTATTTTATATTTTATATTCTATTCTATATTCTATTCTATTGTACCCTGCCCTGCTCTATTCTTCCTTATTCTATTCTATTTCCTTATTCTATTCTATATTTTATTTTATATTCTATTCTATATTCTATTCTATATTCTAGATTTCAATCTATTCTACCCTACTCTGTTCTATTTCCTTATTCTATTCTATATTCTATTTTATATTCTATTCTATATTCTATTTTATATTCTAGATTCCATTCTATTCTACCCTACTCTATTCTATTTCCTTATTCTATTCTATATTCTATTTTATATTCTATTCTATATTCTATTTTATATTCTAGATTCCATTCTATTCTACCCTACTCTATTCTATTTCCTTATTCTATTCTATATTCTATTTTATATTCTATTCTGTTTTATATTCTAAATTCTATTCTATTGTACCCTGCCCTACTCTATTCTTCCTTATTCTATTCTATATTCTATTTTATATTCTATTCTGTATTCTATTCTATTTTATATTCTATTCTATTCTACCCTACCCTACTCTATTCTATTTCCTTATTCTATCCTATCATATCCTATTCTTCCTTATTCTATTCTATTTCCTTATTCTATTCTATATTCTATTCTATTCTATATTCTATTCTATTTTATATTCTATTCTATATTCCATTCTATTGTATATACCACTGATGGCGAACCTATGGCACGGGTGTCACAGGTGGCACGTGCAACCATTTCTTAGGGCACGCGAGGCGTTGCCCTGTCAGCTCTAGCGCTCATGTGAGCACTGGCCAGCTGATTTAGGCCTTCTTTTGAGGCCATTTTTCACCCTCTGGAGGCTTCGGGAAGCTCCTGAAGCCTCTGGAGATGGGGAGGGGAGGCTCTTTTCACCCTTCCCAGGCTCCTAGAAAGCCTCTGGAGCCTGGGGAGGGCGAAAAAAGCATAAGCAGGGAGTTGTGCAGATAGCATTATGGGTGTGGCACACCCACGCATGACCCCCCTGCGCTCCCCCCGCTTTTGGCACATGGGCCAAAAAAGGTTAGCCATCACTGGTATATTCTATTCTATTCTAACCTACCCTACTCTATTCTATTTCCTTATTCTATTTCCTTATTCCTATTTTAGATTCTATTCTGTTTTATATTCTAGAGTCTATTCTATTTTCTGTCCTATCCAATTCCGCTCTCTGTATTTTACAGGGCTTCCTGTGATTGGAGCCAATGCAGCTGCCTGCTGTGAACCTATGTAGCCCAGATGAAGAACTAAACCACAGAGGGAGTTTCAATCATACGGTTACACGGTACTTTACCTGCACCAACTTAAATCAGGTTTGTTTGTTTTTTTTAAAAAAACATTCTTCCTAAGTGGTTTGCGATGCCCAATTATGGTTGGCAAATCTGTAGTGAGAACAGACTGACGCAGGACTACAACCGCAGCCTTGCAGGTCCCGCTACAGGCGGACTGGATCCACTTTCCTAAGGATCAAATAGAATGCCTGTATCAGATAACTTCAAGATCAAGGAAGCAGCCTCTCCCAGCGATTGCAATTGGGAGTCAGAGATGAGCTGCCTTTAAACAAGGTCTTACCTGAAAGAGCTGGAAAGCACATCTATGATTTTAAACCTGTGCTCTTCGTGTAACCCATCTCCGTTGCCTTTCTCCATGCAGAATTACAAACTGAATTACAAACAGGTAAGTTGTCAGGTCCTCTACGACGGAGGTCCCCAGGACTGGCACCGTGTTGTGGCCCACCAGCGGCCAGTGGAGCTGGTGGTAGACTTGGACAGTGAGGAGGTTGGGGGAGGAACCTGGGCCAGTCCTGGAGTCTGGGAAAGGCTCTGATGAGGGGTCTGCGTCAGAGGCAGAGAGGGGGCCACGGCCGCCTGACAGTTATCAGCTGCCTTTAAAGTCAGACATCAGAGAGGCAGAAGAACAGCTGGAGTCTGTTCCCAATGTGCACACATGTGCAGAGTTGCCAGGAAAAGGGAGAAGTTAAGGAACAAGGGCCAATTTGGGAGTAAAGGCACAGGTGGACAGTGAATGGCCCCTCCCATAGGGAATAAAGAGGAGCGAAAGGGGAGTGGAGTTTGCAGGAGACAATTCATTCGCTTAATTAGTGTGAAGATTTGTTTGTGACTCTCCGAGTAATTTCTTGTACAGCATTGCAGAGGTATCGGCCTGGCAGCTCTCCAAGCCTGATAAGGTCTGTGGTTGTAACTTCACCCTTGAAAGACTGTTTGCCGGAACTTTGCTGGATGTGAATGAGAGGAATTCACATTACATTAATAAAAAGGGGTTTTGTCGGGACAAGGAGTCTTGCTTCGTGACTACGGCAGACCAGAAACCGAGTCATGCAAACAAGCGGTGTCCCATCCTTGGTGTTAGGATAATTATCCTGATGTTGGGTTGACAATATATATAAGCCAGGATTCTTAAAGAGTATATGTAACTTTAAGGACTATGTGGAATCTGATTGGCTGTGTTTCCCAGCTCAATCATAAAAAGCAGCTGGAAACACAGTTCATCCCTTTTTGCTTTCCTTTGCTTCCTGATTGCCACTGAGGAAGAAGCTGAACCTGAAGACGGAAGAAGTATCATTGTTTTGAATTACTGTAAGATAACTGTGTTTTGATGAAGGACTGTTTATTGTTAGAGGAGTTAGAATCACTGTTTGAAAGAAGTATTTTAGTTACTACAAGAGTAAAGACTATTTTTTCTACTATCAGTATTTGAGAGTTCTTGTGTGGTTTAAGCAACGTATCTCTTGCTGTCCGGTGTATTGCACTATTCCGCCTGTTTATTTTCCAACGGGGGTGTTTTTACCCCTAACACTTGGGATACATGCAACATGTGAAACCACACTCCCTCTGGTCCGTGGAAAAGGCTCTCCATGAAACCAGTCCCTGGTGCCCAAATGTTTTGGGGAGTGGGGGGGATCGCTGCTCTACGAACAGGTGAGCTGGGCTATCCCCCGGAATTAATTTACAAACCTTGAGCATTTCCTGAGCCATGGAGAAGTGCCGTTCTCTTTTCATGGATAGTTGCTTTTCAAGGCTACTGTTTTTATACAGCCTTTATGATTTTATATTGCTTCATGCCACTCTTGACACGAAGGGGAATTGATGTTCAAGGCTTCCATTGGCCTTGCAAAAAAACTCATCCTTATTTAGAAATCTATTTAGCTTATGGAAAGCATTAAAGTCAGGGCGGAGGTGGGGAGGGGGGAGGGATCCCAGAGCAAGGAATTTGATAGTCTGTGGGGGGGGGGAGGCACAGACGGACAAAATTCTTTGGAATGAAAACAACAACAGTTGCAAAACCTATAAATTATGTTTTATATTTCCTGCCTGGAGATCTTTGCACGAGCCTCGTGTTTTTAGAATGAAAGATTCAACCCTTAGAAGTGGACAGGTTTTTGGTTGTTTTTTTTAAACCAAAAAACTTGGGGCTAATTCTCTCAATTAGAAATTTGGGTGGTCCTGGCATTTTTCTCTCAGGAATCTGGAAACCGAATCCTCGTGGCTCTTGAAAAGATAAACGGCTTGAATGTATGTCGATCTTTTTTTAATGTACAAAAAGTTGACTGGGGTATGCCTAAAGAAACTGAACTAGCCAGTTACAGTTTAATCAAAGGTGGCATTCAGACACCTCTGACAGGTTCTGGGGAATCGGTAGCAGAAATTTTGAGTAGTTCGGAGAACCGGCAAATAGGCTGGCCACGCCCCTGCTGCCTCCCAGCTGATCTTATTTTATTGCCCTGCACAGGAGAACGGAGCTGGAAAGCAGGTTAGTGGGGTGGGGAGGGAATGGGGATTTTGCAGTATCCTTCTCCTGCCATGCCCACAAAGCCACGCCCACAAAGCCATGCCATGCCCACAGAACCAGTAGTAAAAAAATTCGAATCCCACCACTGAATTTAATGTAATGTATTGCATAAACCTAGACTGCACCAGGGATGGCTAACCTTTTCCAGGCCGAGTGCCAAAAGCACGCAGGTGCCCAAACTCCTAAAATACATTGCGCTTGTGCCCTGCCCCCATGCAGGCGTGCCCACTGCACAAACCTTGGCCCCCTCACATGCATGCACATGCCCCACACATGTGCAGCAGAGACCCGACAACCAGCTGGCCGGTGGGAGGCACACACACATGCACAGTGGAACTAAACTGGCGTAACGGCTCGTGTGCCCACAGAGAGGGCATTGCATGCCCCCTGCAGCACGCGTGCCATAGATTCGCCGTCACGGGGCTATGCGATTGCTCAATGCATCCCTGCAAATCCAAAAACTGAATTCATGGAGTAATTCAGGAGTCAGCCTGGTCTACAAACCCAGATACAATATTCTTCTTCTGAAAGAACTGTCTTAGAGAGAGGAATCCGACAACAGCTATCGCAATAAGACATCAGAGAGAAATCAACCTCGAAAGAAGGTTACAACTTAAAGCAGCAACCAGTAAAAAAAACAAGACATCGGAACCTAATCAATTAAAGCAGGGGTTCCCAACCTTTGCAACTTTAAGTCTGAAGGACTTCAGCTCCCAGACTTCTCCAGCCAGAATTCTGGGAGCTGAAGTCCTTCAGACTTAAAGTTGCAAAGGTTGGGGACCCCTGAATTAAAGCATCAACTACAACGGTCTCTCAAAGTTCAACCACAATTGAGGCCACATTTTTCTGTTCTTCAGCAAGACAGTTGTTAAGTGAGCTTTGCCACGTATCCCAATCCTTTTTGCCACGGTTGTTAAGCAAATCACTGCAGTGGTTAAGTGAGAAACATGGCTGTTGAGTGAACCTGGCTTCCCCATTGACTTTACTTTTCAGAAGGTCGCAAAGGGGGATCGCATGATTCCGGGAACTGTCATAAATGTGAGACAGTTGCCAAGCATCCAAATTTTGACTGTGCCATAACTAATATTAAAGATTTGACAAACTTCCATTAATTTTGGAAGGGGTTGCTTCTTCTATCTCATAGGTATCTTTCCAATATTTCTGGAACTTTTAAGAAGTTCCAGAATTCTGGGCGTCGGAAGTAACAGTAAAAGAGTTGGAATGGGCCTTGGAAGTCACCTAGTCCAACTCCCTGCTCACACAGGAGACCTGTGCTAGGGATTCGAACTGCCGAATGGCCAACCTTTCCAACTGATAAGCTCAGTGTCTTAGCTACTGAGCCACCTAGTCAGGAAGACCACACATCTTAAGATTGCTGAGACACATTGCTTCAATCTATGTTTTGCTCAGTCACCGTCCATAGTAATAATCCAGTTTTTTAAAGAAAAGGGGGGAAAAACAGATATGAGTGTGCAGGTTCACACTGCCCATTGCAGGACAAGAAATAATGTATGGAAGATCATTAAAGGCAGATCCCATCTAGAATTAAGGAGAAATTTCCTGACAGTGAAAACAATTAGCAATGTTTAAGCACGGGGTTGGACTAGAAGACCTCCAAGGTCCCTTCCAACTCTGTTATTCTGTATTCTGTAAAGTTGTGTAAATACAACCTATTTTTTTAATTATTATTTTGGCAAGGAAGCTGACTTTCCTGTTACTTCATTTAAGCTTCTTTGGAAATAGCCTAGCAAGCAAGCCTGAATGCAGAAATTACACATATATGTATATCCATCATGCAATTCCCTTTTGGATTTCAGCAATATATTCTAAAGTCTAAAATATTTATCAGTTTGAGCTTTAGAAAACTAACTTCTTAACCCCACTGCTCAGTCTCGGCAACCAGGGAAAATATCAGGGCATTCTCATTACATATCAAAGCTGATGGACAGATCCGAGGCAAAGTTAAAATATGAGAAAACCAACAAGAGGGATTCAGCTGTTTCAGAGCCCTTTCAGAAGGGCCGGACAAAACAGGGGCAGGAAAAACTTAGTTTGTGGGGTAGTGCAATGTGTGGGTTCAATGCTGAGCTTGTCGATCAGAAAAGGTTGGCAGTTTGGCCGTTCGAATCCCTAATGCTGCCTAATGGAGTGAGCTCCTGTCCCAGCTTCTGCCAACCTAGCAGCTGGAAAGTATGTAAAAATGCAAGTAGAAAAATAGGAACCACCCTTGGTGGGAAGGGAACAGCGTTCCGTGGTCCTTCAGCATTTAGTCATGCCAACCACATGACCACGGAGACATCTTTGGACAGAGCTGGCTCTTCGGCTTTGAAACGGAGATGAGCACTGCCCCCTAGAGTCGGGAACGACAAGCACATATGTGCGAGGGGAACCTTTACCTTTACCTTTACCGACGCTATAGAGCATTGTACCCCAGAAACAATTAGACACAAGGACAGTTTTCCCCCGAATGCCATCACTCTGCTAAACAACTAATTCCGACAACACTGTAAAGCGACTTAATAAGGCCCTATTGCTATTCTTCTTCTCATCCTTCCTATTACCGGTACCTATCACCTCCCATTTATGACTATAGCCATGTTGCTTGTATTTTTACGATTTATATTGTTCTGTTTGTTTCCTAGTATGGTTTGATTGATATATTAGTAACCTATGACTATCACTAAGTGTTGTATCTTGATTCTTGATGAATGTATTTTTCCCTCTCTTTTTCCTTTTATGTACAATGAGAGCTTATGCATCAAAGACAAATTCCTTGTGTGTCCAATCTCACTTGGCCAATAATGAATTCTATTCTATTCTATTCTATTCTATTCTATTCTATTCTATTCTATTCTATTCTATTCTATTCCATTCCACTCTACTCTACTCAACTCTTTCTACTCTACTCTACTCTACTCTACTCAACTCTTTCTACTCTACTCTATTCTACTCCAGTCTACTCAACTCTTTCTACTCTACTCTACTCTACTCTACTCTTTCTACTCTACTCTACTCTATTCTATTCTACTCTACTCTACTCAACTCTTTCTACTCAACTCTCTTCTATTCTACTCTACTCTACTCAACTCTTTCTACTCTACTCTACTCAACTCTTTCTACTCTACTCTACTCTACTCAACTCTTTCTACTCTACTCTATTCTACTCTACTCTACTCAACTCTTTCTACTCTACTCTACTCTACTCTACTCTTTCTACTCTACTCTACTCTATTCTATTCTACTCTACTCTACTCAACTCTTTCTACTCAACTCTCTTCTATTCTACTCTACTCTACTCAACTCTTTCTACTCTACTCTACTCAACTCTATTCTATTCTACTCTACTCTACTCTAAGTAAATTATTTCTCCTGTTTTAGCACAGTGTGGTTTGCCACAGGGAGTCCTTGACTTAAAGAAGTTCATTTAGCGACGGTTCAAAGTTACAATGGCACTGGAAGAAGTGACTTGCGTCCATTTTTCACTCTTACAAATGTTGCAGAATTCTCACCATCATCACATGTTCACAATTCAGACCCTTGGCAATTGATTCATCTTTACAACGGTTGCAGTGTCCCGGGATCATGCGATCCCCTTTTGCGACCTTCTGACAAGCGAAGTCAAGAGGAAAGACAGATTCACTTAACAACCGTGCTACCAACTTAACACCTGCAGGGATTCACTTAATCGTCGTGGCCTTAAGTTTGTAAAAAAATTGTCAAAATTCACTTAACAAATGTTTCGCTTAACAACCGACATTTTGGCCTCAGTCATGGTCGTATGTCGAGGACTGCCGGGCGTTTAAATTCTGATTTGGGCTACCTGGAAGAGGTCACAGCTCTGGATCTAACCTTAGAGACACCTTAGACTTCAGTTTAAAATGTCACATTAATCACCCCGAAGCCTTGTCTGGTGGACGCACATTGAATTGGACAGTTCTTACATAGGGCGCATCACCTAATAGCATTGCTAATATATAAAAGCTCTCTGCAGAAACCCAGCATGGAAACGCCGAAGCCTAATTAAATGGATTTCAGAGGCTTGACTTTCAACAAAGCAATGATACCCTTCCCTGTAATTAAATGCATTGTATTAATATGTGCATAAGGCAAAATCAATAAATAATGAATTACTCCTGATTGTAATTGAATGTTTTCTTAATTTTATTGTCAGCCATGATAAATAATCAGTACTTTTATACTGCATTAAATTAATTAGAGTGTCATTTCTGCTACATATATCAGCAGTGAAGAAACAAAGTGACATCTGTTTTCTAATGTCTCGAAGATGTGATATTCCTTATTAAGTATTAGGTATGGCTTCTTTGTTCCCGTGATTGACAGCTCTGCTGAACAGGCACAAGTTGGAGGTGGGGGGGAAAGCCGGAGAAAATAAGATTTGCATGCAAAACAGGTAAGAAATGCTGATTGACATGCCACCTTCTGAAGGCCGACATCGCCTGCAATCTTGCAAAAGATTCTGATCATCTGATGGGACCTGAGCCCATGTTTTTTATTCCAATATCAACTTGAATAGGGGAAGGAGTCCACACATCGCCCCCATCCTCAAACTTCAAAGCATTCACGTAATGACCATTTTGGCAGGCCAAAGATTAACAGATGAACAGAGTTGGAAGGGACCTTGCAGGTCATCTAGTCCAACCCCCCTGCCCAAGCAGGAGACCCTACATCTGCCTCTACCCTAGGATCGAACTCACAACCTCCTGATTGGGAGGCGAGAGTTCCACCTCTAGGCCACAGCAGCAGATCCAAGAGGAAGGTGGCCGTTTGACTCTTAATAAATTGGAACTTTGAGCAAAATACTTTGCCTTGGACTCTGATTTATTTCTGGATACTACTTGGAACCCTGACACACTTGAAGTTAACAGCAGCACTGAAAAAAGTGACTTGGGACCAGTGGCGGGTTTCAAAAAAATTTTAAACCTCTTCTGTAGGTGTGGCCTGCTTTTTGGGAGTGGCTTGCTGACCATGTGACCGGGTGGGAGTGGCTTGGCAGTCACTTGACTGGGTGGGCATGGCCAACTTGTTAAATGTGGTGAAACTCACTTAACAACGCTCTTGCTTAGCAACCAAAATGTTGGCTCAGAAACTCTGGCATTTGAAGCACGCAAGTCTTAAAGCTGTCACCTTACAAGACCCTTGCACCCCTCACCCTTTAGAACCCCACCCCCCAGGGGTGTTCAAACTTGACAGCTTTGAGACTTGTGGACTTCAACTCCCAGAATTCCTCCTCTCGCTCTTCCTCTGGATGATGTGCGGATGGGCGGGGGGAGGGAACTGGAACCGGTACTCAACGGCACTGTGGATTTGTGGAACCTCTTCTATAGGAGAGGCTAGAACTGGCAGGAACCCACCCCTGCTTGGGACAACTGTTGCAAGCATCCCCATGGTTACATCATCAGAATTAGGCTGACTGTCAATTGGTTCATGTTTATGACCGTTGCCATGTCCCGGGGGGGGGGGGGGTCACGTGATCCCGTTTTGCGACGTCCTGACAAGCAAAGTCAACGGGGAAGCCATTTCACTTAACAACCACGTTACTAACTTAACAGCTGCAGTGATTTGCTTAACAGCCACGACCAGGAAGCTCGTAACATGGGGCAAAATTCACTTAACTGTCTCACTTAGCAATGGAAATTTTGGGCTCGATTGTGACCTTAAATCGATGATTACCTGTACTCTGGGATTTAGCCAACTTTGCTGGTCATTCTTGATTCGTTGTGTTTTGTTAGAAAAAACACAGCTCAACAAGCCACAACTTGGTTAAAGGACGAGGCCACTGCCTGCAACAGGTGGAAAATATTTTTTCCCCATTCCATGCAAAATAACTATAAAGCAGGGGTCTCCAACCTTTGCAACTTTAAGTCTGAAGGACTTCAGCTCCCAGACTTCTCCAGCCAGCAAAGCTGGCTGGAGAAGTCTGGGAGCTGAAGTCCTTCAGACTTAAAGTTGCAAAGGTTGGAGACCCCTGCAAAGCATTCCTAGGCAGCCAGAAATGTAGCCATTGTGTTTTCTGAAATCAAGAAAGTCAATTGAACCACCTTTGCAAGCTCCATTATCCCCACCAACCTTCCTCCCTGGTGGTTAGTGCCCAAATTGTCCATGCCTATAGTAGTCTCGCTGCAACTGTCATGTGCTCCAAGCATGTTCCCTCGGGTTGTTACTCTCTGTTTTGCCAGACCCCTAAAAAAAAAAAAAAGGCACAAGCCACAAACCCTGATCCGAAAGTCCTGCCACCTAGTGATGCGAGAAAGCAATGCCGACTTTGCACTTCAGAGGCACGACAAAACTCAACTGTCCAGAGCCACACGCAGTTTCCTGACATTTGTGCAAAGGAGGAGTTGTTTTGTCAGCATTCTGTCACAGCGGACAACACCAAAAAGAGAAAGTGGGTGTAGCACGAGCTGTCTCTATTCGTTTACTCTGTGGGTTCATTTGCAAGAGCAATCGTTGCAAACTGACCAGTGGTGGGTTTCTGCAGGCTCGTACCTACTCGCGAGAGCTGGTTGGTGAAATTTAGAGAACCGGTGAGAGGGGGTTCCACCGGCGTACCTGGAAGTAAATCTGGCCCGCCGCTGCCAGTGACCCAACAGGAAGGAAAGGAAAGGAAAGGAAAAAAAGGAAAGGAAAGGAAAGGAAAGGAAAAGAAAGAAAGAAAGAAAGAAAGAAAGAAAGAAAGAAAGAAAGAAAGAAAGAAAGAAAGAAAGAAAGAAAGAAAGAAAGAAAGAAAGAAAGAAAGAATTTATCATCACAATTGAATCCAAAATTTTGGTTGCTAAGCAAGAGCGTTGTTAAATGAGTTTCACCACATTTTAAAAGGTGGCCACTCCCACCCTGTCATATGACTGCCAAGCCACGCCCACAAAATAGGCCACACCTACAGAGTAGGTTCTAAAAAATTTGAAACCCACCACTGAAACTGACGAGAAAACAGAAACCTGAAGAGCATTGGGTAGGAAGTTTCATCCTACAGTCTTCCAATTTGATTCTCCCGTTGCACTAAGCCAGAGGTCACCAAGCAGTGGTCCGTGATCACTGGTGATCCGTGAGAAAATGTTGGTGGGCCGCAGAAATATTATTTGCATTTTTTTATATTGCTCTAAATCAGGAGTTCTCAAACTACGGCCTCTGGGCTGGGTACGTGCAATGAACGTTTGTGTTGTTTGCTGCAGACAGTCTCCCCCTTCTGGGTCTTTTTGTGCAGGTCGGAGGGGAGAAGGAATTCGAATTGGGGTCTGCTTCAGCCTCCTGGTGCAGGGCTTTGGGAGAAGGCTGGAGGGTCTCATTCCAGTGGGACTGCATCCTGGCCTGGAACTGTCTGACCAGCTCAGCCCGCTGAGCCTCCAGGCGCCGGCACCTGGCCTTGCACTCCTGCAGGCCTTCCCTATGCTCGTAGTCCTCAGTGAGATGCTTCTGTTGAGCCTCCTTCTCGGTCAGATCCAATTTGAACTGAGCTGTTTTGCCAACTCTTTCTCCTGGGGGCTGCTTCCTGTTGGGGCCCTAAGGAGCCCAGGCAGGCAGGCAGGCGAGGAGTGGCGAGTAGAGGCTGGCAAGGTGCCCCTTGATGTGAGTGACATTGAGTTGGCCACGCCCACCCAGTCACATGACCACCTCGCCACGCCCACCCAGCCAGTCATTAGGCAGATCACATTAGTGGTCCGCGGGATTTAAAAGCATAAATTCAGTGGCCCCTGAAGGTTGGTGACCCCTGCACTAAACCATGGTTTCTTGCATAAAGTTCACGAGACATGAAATGAAATGAAATCACACGTATTGGGAACTGGTTTTTAGTTCAAACTCAGCCACTTCTCTAACATTGCTTCTGATAAAAGAAGCCGTCTGATGAGCGATATGGTCCTCACGTTAACCCATGATCTGTTTAACCTTGGTTTTTTTTTGAATAAACCACAGTGATCTGTATTCTCAAGCGAAACTCAAACCATCTTTACCTGTTCAGACGGAGTACCCAGAGTAGGCCACTTCTACTCACCAATACAGGTTGTCCAGATTCCCTTACAACCGTCTTACTAACTTAACTGCAGTGATTCACTGAACAACAGTGGCAAGAAAGGTTGTAAAATGGGGGTAACATTCACTTAACAAATGTCTCGCTTAGCAACAGAAATGTTGGGCTCAATTGTGGTCGTAAGATAACGGTTATGTGTAAGTTATTTATCCAATGACTTGTCAGCAGGCGACCCAAGAAAAAAATATTATTATTATTATTCTGTGGTTAATCTTTGGTGAGATTCACAGCCTTTGGGGCTGATTGGTAGCTCAACAGCTCGAGTCCTAACCAAGGACCTGGGAACTGTCAAGGTAACGTCGGAGGATAGAAGCTGTTCCAAGCAGGGTGGCCCTTTGTAGAGTCAGAATGCTCAAGTCCAGCAAACCTAGAACCTCCACATAGCGAGGCAGCCCCCTAGGTCTTGCTCCAAGGGCTCCAATCACAATCGGGACAACACACGACTTTCTCTTCCACAGTCGCTCAACTTCAATTTGCAAGTCCCGGTACTTTGTGATTTTTTCTTGCTACTTATTTTCAATTCGTGCATCACCAGGTATTGCAATATCAATGAACTATACTTTCCCCCCCAATGATTGTTATATCAGGTGTGTTGTAGGACAAGTGCCTGTCAGTCTGAATTCTGAAGACCCACAAGATCCTGACTTTCTCATTCTCTAAAACTTTCTCAACCTGATGTTCCCAGTAGTTTTTGCTGTACTCAAATCCAAACCTCTGGCACAATTTCCAGTGAATGATCTTAGCAATATTATTATTATTATTCTGTGGTTAATCTTTGGTGAGATTCACAGCCTTTGGGGCTGGTTGGTAGCTCAACAGCTCGAGTCCTAACCAAGGACCTAGGAACTGTCAAGGTAACATCGGAGGATATAAGCTGTTCCAAGCAGGGTGGCCCTTTGTAGATTATTCTTATTCTTATTCGTAGTAGTAGTAGTAGTAGTATTGGTAATATTAGGGGGTTATTGTGTTTTGTTTAATTTTAGACGCCATCTTATAACTTAGATATAGATGACTCCTTTTGTGTTTCACTCAAGGATTCTAGTCAGGTTGATTTACAGATGTCTTTTAATTTCGTCTTACTTTTTATTTACTGTCTCTTCAGAAAGATTTATAAGTACTTAGAGGGCACTCATGGACACATTCCCTTGTCCTGGCCTTAAAATGCAATAAACAGACTGACTGAGATGAAAAGGAAAGTGATCCCAAGAACTTCAGCAGCTGAATGGTTTCAATGTAGAGCCAATTTTTGCCTCAATGCACGATGGGAGATATTGTCTTCTTTTCCTCCTAATTGGGCTTTCTGGTGAATGGGCCAGAAGGTGGTTATTTGCCCTGGTTAAAGAAGGACTTTGGAGGTGACGTCTCTTATGCCCATGGGAGTAAGGCTTCTCACGGCTTGCTTTACTGCATATAAATGCAGTAAAGTTATAGCCATGATGGCGAACCTATGGCATACGTGCCAGAGGTGGCACGCAGAGCCCTCCCTATGGGCATGTGTCCTGTTGCCAGCTCTTCTTCTGGTTTCTGGGAGGCATGCTGGTCTTTGCCGGCTCCCAAGCGCCGGAAAACAGCCAGAAAAATGACCTGAAAACGGCCGTAAAACAGGCTGGAAAAAAATGCCCCAAAAACGGTCTGTTTCCTGGGGCCATCTTCAGGCCATTTTTCAGCCATTTTCAGGCCAAAAATGCCCTGAAAATGGTTGCCAAAATGGTCAAAAAACAAGCATGCGCAGGTCAGCCAGCTGGTCTTCGGGTTTCTGGTGCTCCAGCGAATGCAAAGACCAGCTGGCTGGCACGCATGTGCAAGGCGGAAACCCGAAGACCAGCTGCGCACACTACAAACATCTTCAAAGAAAAACAAAGTCCTCTTACCTTTTTGAAAAATCACTTTTGAGGTTGGCTGGCTGGCTGGCTGGCTGGCTGGCTGGCTGGCTGGCTGGCTGGCTGGCTGGCTGCCTGATTCATTCATTCATTCATTCATTCATTCATTCATTCATTCATTCATTCATTCATTCCTCACATGTATCTAGCCACCACAGGTGGGTTGCTTCTTGTTTGGCACAGTTCGCCCGGACCAGTAATGGTATTTTGGCCTGGGTTGCAGAACTGGCAGCAAACCAGGCTGGCCATGCCCCTGAACTGGTTCCCCGGTCTCTTCTGCTGTTATGGGCATGTTTCTGCGCATGCACAAAACAATTTTTAGTCAACTGTGTGAGCAATGCGTGGCAGGCGCATTTGAGTCAAAAGAGCAGCATGCGCACAAAGCCAGTACCATCCAGTACAGGAACCCACCTCTGAGTCATACAACCTCAGGCTGCAACCATTATAAATACATGCTAATGGCCGCATTTAATTAAACACTTTTCATATAAGGGGAATAACAATACACAGGCAGTCCTCAACTTACAACAGTTCATTTAGTGACGGTTCAAAGTTTACAACATCACTGAAAAAAGTCCGTTGTGACCATTCCTCACACTTACAACCATTGCAACATCCTCAGGTCACGGGATTTACATTTGGATGCTTGACCACTGACTCACATTTACGACGGTTGGAGCATCCCGGGGGGGGGGGTCACGTGATCTCCTTTTACGACCTTCTAACAAGCCAAGTCCATGGGAGAGCCAGGTTCACTTAACAACCGCATGCTTCATTTAACAACTGCAGTGATTCCCTTAACAAATGTGGCAAGAAAAGTCGTAAAACGGGGACAAAACTCATATAACACATTTTTCACTTAACAACATAGATGCTGGGCTCAATTGTGGCCGTATATTGAGGGCTACCTACATGGCTGTAAACAGCAAACTCTTTTAAATTTGGGAAGTCTGTCCTTCTGGAGAAACGCCCTTGTGGATGCTTGTAGACTGAAGGAAAGGATTAAGCAGCATAGCAAAAAGAGCCCCCTTTCTCCCAAAAAGAGCAGAGGGCAAAATGCTTCATGCAAACACAGCCCTCTTCAAAAAAAAAAAACAGCATCTTAAATTTGTGCCTAAGCAAAGGGAGTGTATTATTTGGAGATGATTATAATTGACAATGTCATCAAAGGTAATCATCGTAATTATTATTATTATTTTTTTGCAAGCCTTTAGAAAAAAGAAAAGAATCCCAATGTCATTTTAATCTTCCTCGCGTGCCAGCGTGCTCAAGGCGTTTACCTGCATTCTTAAGCTCCTAAACTTTTCAACATGCAGCTGTCATCTTTAAAGTAGTTTTGGAAAGAAAGAAAGAAAGAAAGAAAGAGAAAGAGAAAGAGAAAGAGGGAGGGAGAGAGAGAGAAAGAAAGAGGGAGCGAGAGAGAGAGAAAAAACAGACAGGCAGAAAGAGAGAGGGAGAGGGAGAGAGAGAGAGAGAGGAAGGAAAGAAGGAAGGAAGGAAGGAAGGAAGGAAGGAAGGAAGGAAGGAAGGAAGGAAGGAAGGAAGGAACAGGGGTTTTTTCCCTCCCCAAAATAGCATTTTCTGACTTGATTTCTTGTGGTTTAGATCTGGTTTTGAATGCACACATACCGGGGCGTACTGCCTGCAACCCACCACTGGTGACAAGATACATGTGAGGAATGAATGAATGAATGAATGAATGAATGAATGAGCCAGCCAGCCAGCCAGCCAGCCAGCCAGCCAACCCCAAAAATGATTTTTCAAAAAGGCAAGAGGACTTTGTTTTTCCTTGAAGACATTTTGCTTCTCATCCAAGAAGCTTCTTCAATTCTGAAGAAGAACTGAAGAAGCTTCTTGGATGAGAAGCAAAACGTTTTCCAGGGGAAATAAACAACAACAAGAAAATCCAATTGTCTTTTGAAAAAGCACCTTTGGGACAACCATGACCTGAAAGACTGAGAATCTCCCCTAGATGGAAAGCAAGCAAGCAAATTATGGTAGGCTGGGGGAAACGCAACCAACATTTTGCAGAGGAAAATGTCAGATATGCTCTTCATATTCTGCCTGTGTGACACATCAGCATTTTCAGCTGGACGTATCTGTACAAAACCATTAGCTGTGGTTCAAGACAGACTCCTTTGCACGAAGGCATAAAGCTGCCTTCCCAGCTTTATGCTTATGGTTTCCCTTATGCAGTTAAAAATAGTGAAACATCACTTTACTTGCCTCTCTGGATCGCCTTCAAACCTTTTCAATAGCATGTATTTTCCAATGGAGTTTGCAATGCAGGGTCCAGAACAATAGTGCTTACTTTTGTTATGAATTTATCCACAGGAGATTGGTGTGAATTCTTTTGTTCATTTTCAGGAGTATCTAGAGAAAATAGTAAAAATAAAAAATGGGATGGCAGTGCTATTGTTATATGTTGTTATAATAATAATAATAATAATCTTTATTGTCATTGTACTAAAATTACAATGAAATTGGTTATGGCCCGCCAGCAGAGCTGGCAACAGTCAGAGAGTAAGAAGGTTGGAGAGGAACATGGGAAGGCTCTGCGTCGGGGCCAAGGCCGTCTGGCAGTGATCAGGTGCCTACAGAGCGGGACAGCAGTGAGGCAGATGAACAGCTGGAGCCTGTTCCCAGTGTGCTCATGCGCAGAGCTGCCAGAAGAAAAGAACAACTCAGAAATCAGGGTAGACTTGGGAGTAAAGTCACAGGTGGAAGCGGAAGAGGAGCGAAAGGGGAGTGGGATTTTGCAGGAAACAATTCGTTCGTTCGGTCGTTAGATTCGTTTCAGGAGTGTGAAGATCTGTCCGTGAATCTCAGAGACTCTGCTCCAAGTCTTTCCTTGCACAGCACCTTATTCAGAAAATATTTACATGGCAAAAGATAGATAAGGTCTGTAGTCTTGCTGAATGTGAATGAGAGGAATTCACATTTGGTTAATAAAAGGGGTTTTGTCGGGACCAGGACTCTCCCTCCTGCTTTTTAGGGAAGCCTAGGTCAGAACATATGCAGTGCAATAATCATATACTGTATTAGAAAAGAAAGAAAATATTAGAATGTGCAGAAATGAATAGATTAACACTTGCAATTAAGGAAAAGGAACCAACTGACTACTTTATGATATGAGATTTATTTTATCAATGGTTAGATAATAAAAACAGAAGTTAGAAACATGGAAATCTAAGGAAAAGGGAGAGTTGTTACGATATAAAATAAATACGATTATTATTTTTATTATTATAGAATTAATACAAGTGTAATGAATACTGTTGTAAATATTTTGACGACTATCTTTCAAAAGTATTTGTACCCAGGCAACACACCATTGAATTGAAAATGGAATTTTTACATGTTAAAAAAAAACCCCAAACTTTATGCCTCAAAAAGGAAAGAAAGATACTTCAAAAATGCCACTTTGCTTCCTCACCGCATTGTAAATTAAAATACTACGCTTCCAAAATTTCAAATATTTCACCAACTCTTCTCTTCTCTTTTGCAAGAAACAGCAAAGTAAAATTCCCTGGGTTGAAAGTTAAAAAAAAGCAAAACCCACCCAAACTGGGACCATTTCCCCATCCCTGTCAGTGCAGTACAGCCAATTTGGATCCTTCTTAAATATTTCAATCTGTTGGTGCAAATGCAATAACACAGCGGAGTGATACTTATTAATAGAGCAATAACACTTGCACTTATAAATCAAGGCTGGTGAATTATCCCCTGTTCACAAGTCGTGATTTACAGCTCGGCTTTTCCATACCCACCGAAGAAAAGTCTGAGGCAATTCCATTTGCTATCCGTGGCTTCCTTTCCTTACCGTTTCTGAAAGAAATGTCATTAAACACACACGCATACACACACACACACACACACACACACACACCGACTTGGTGCTGAAAAGATGGTACAGAATAGTAATGTGTGTATAAGGTGACTGGGAGGACACAATATATATAAGCCCAGTTTTGCTATCAGTTTATTAAGAAGTGGGGGAAGGAGACCATTAACCGCCCTCACAATTTCCTGCGTTGTTTTCAGATCCCACAATGGCTGGTTCCCACACTCCATGCTAAGCCATAAGGTCGTTTATTTAATTCTTCTTGGTTTACACATCCAATCCTGACTCACACAGCGGTACAAGTCGTTCTTGGCTTACCACAGTGCATTTAGCGACGGGAGTTACAACGGCACTGAAAAACGTGACTTATGACCATTATTTTCGTAAGCTGCGGTGCCGCCGTTGGTTAGAGGGCAGTACTGCAGGCTCCTTCTGCTGACTGCCTGGCTGCCTGCAATTTGGCTGTTTGATCTTGGCCGGCTCAAGGTTGACTCAGCTCGGTAAAATGAGGACCCAGATTGTTGGGGGAAATATGCTGAGTCTGTGAACTGCTTAAAAAGGACTGTAAAAGCACTGGGAAGAGGTATATAAGTCTAAGTGGTATTGCCCTTCCTTCCTTCCCTCCCTCCCTCCCTCCCTCCCTCCCTCCCTCCCTCCTTCCTTCCTTCCTTCCTTCCTTCCTTCTTTCCTTTGAATGCAGTATTTCAGGCTAAATCTGCCCACTGCCAAGAGTTCGATCCTGACCGGTTCAAGATAGACTCAGCCTTCTATCTTTCCGAGGTTTGTAAAATGAGGACCCAGATTGTTGGGGGAAATATGCTGTTTCTGTAAACCGCTTAGAGAACTCCAGGTTCAATCATCTTCTGTCTGTCTTTTTGTCTGTCTGTCTGTCTGTCTGTCTACCTAATCATCTACCTACCTACCTGCCTAACTAATCATCTACCTATCTACCTACCTAACTAATCATCTACCTATCTACCTACTTATCATCATCTACACACACACACACACACACACACAATAATAGAGTTGGAAGGGACCTTGGAGGTCTTTTAGTCCAACCCCCTGCTCAAGCAGAAACCCTACACCACTTCAGACAAATGGTTATCCAACCTCTTCTTAAAAACTTCCAGTGTTGGAGCATCCACAACTTATGGAGGCAAGTCGTTCTACTGATTCAGGAAAACTACAATGATAATATGTGCAGCATAATTGCTTCTTTTGATAGCTGGGTTTAAATCTTGTAGTTTGATTGCAGTTGCAATGTTAAGCTTCACTAAATCTAATTCTTTCTTCGGAATCAATCATAGTCGATACAGTAAAAGCTATGTTTAAAAGTCAAATAGTCAAAAATAGTCGAATCTATGTTTGCCATAATCAATCATGGTGTAACAACAAATTTGACTCCTTTTTTTTCCGAGAGGACAATAACATGATTTAGTTGTAGAGTTACTGCATATCTGTTAATGAGACGGAGGCATAAGAGACATGAAGTATGGCTGAAGGTTACCATTTTGATAGCAATGATACTAACTAAACAGACATTTATCAAAGGATCAACTTAAAACAAAAATATGCTTTCTGAATTCCTCCCTCCCTCCGTAAAACTGTATATTATTGGTGTACAATAATGCAAAAATCACTTATAAAGAGAGAAGCATGTATTCATTTATTTATTTATTTATTTATTTGTGTTTTATACCGCCCTACTCCCGAAGGACTCAGGGCGCTGTACAGGCAAAGTAACGGTTGCGAGGGAATGATTAAAAAACAACGCTAAATCCAATTTTGCACGTTTTATTTTTTACACGTTGGTTCATCATTCCACGCCTCCTCATTAATTGCACTTGTTTGTTCGAAGGCCACCCCTAGGTTACAAATGCATCCAGAAGTGTACTGATAAAAGATAAAGATCGGAGAGAAGACAGCAACTGTATGGTAATTGAATGACTGCAAAGGGCTGTGCCTTTCTTTCTTGTAATCTTGTTCCTTTCTGAATAGGTGTAGGGCTATTGTAATTGACAAAAGGGCTTCTTCTGTGAAATATAAGGACATTTTTCACTCACGCTGTCGAATATGCCGGTACGGTGCTGGGCCTTTCTGTTTGTTTCCAATGCAGGGGCTATATTGGTTAAAACGAATGTCATTTTGCGGTCTGTTATGCAGAAAATGTTTAAACCAGTGTTTGACTGACTCTGTTAAATCTTATTTTATTGAGTGTGCTTGTTCATCCATGCAGAATTGAGTGTGCTCCTTTTCTGTTACTATGACACTGCAATTAAATAGCTAAAGGGGTAGAAGGGAGGGGGGAAGAGATTGTAAGACATTTTTCTAATGGGCCGTGCCAACGGCTATAAAAATTATTCATACCTGTTCTTCCCCAACCCCCCCTCGTTCCTCTCCTCCAAGAGATTTTAATCCAGTGATGGGGTGTCGCGAGAAAATGATTCTGTAGCAAAGCAGGGGGAAATATCAAATCTTGCAGGAAAAAAAGAAAAGAAACTTGAATGTCCATTTGGCCAAGTCTGCTGCTCCTGAAAACAGCTTTTTTTCTGTTTTCCAGCCCGGTGAGAAATGACTATCAGGATGAAATGATATTGCCTTGACTGTTGTTTTATGGATGAATTTAACAGGAGTTAAGGAAAGCTGCTTGTTCTATGTGGAGAAATACTCACAGGATCCTAGGGTTGGAAGATCTGGAAGTCTTCAACTCTAATAAAGGAGAATATTTGTAGGCCAGACTTGAGATGAGGGGTCCTTGGTGCTCTCTGAGTTTGGTGGTTTTCTTGCAGATTTCTGACAGGTGGCAGTCCAGTCTTTTCTTGAAAGCCTCCAGTGAGGAAGCTCCCACAACGTCTGAAGGCAACTTCTGCCCCATGAGCGGATTGTTCTCACTGTCCGGAAAATTTCTTCCTTATTTCTAAATTGAATCTCTTCTTGTTCAGTTTCCATCCATTATTCCTTGTCTGGCCTTCGGGTGCCTTGGAAAATACCCCCAGGGGAAGGGCCTTCTCTGTGGCGAGCCCTGCCCTGTGGAACGATCTACTCCCAGAACTCCGGACCATCACTGACCTCCGCCTCTTCCGCCAGTGTTTAAAAACACACCTCTTTCATCAAGCCGGCCTAACATAACCTCCGCTGGGACTAGTGTAGATAGTTTTTTGGGGGGGATTTTAATTAGTTTTTAGCGCAGGATAGGCATTTAATAGGTTTTTAAATTTTTGTATTACGATTTTGTATGTATTTTAAATTCCTGTGCGCCGCCCTGGGTCCTTTTGGAGAAGGGCGGGATATAAATCTAATAAACAAACAAACAAACAAACAAACAAACAAACAAACAAAATAGCTTGACCCCCTCCTCTCTGTGACAGCTCCTCAAATATTGGAAGACTGCTTTCCTGTCTCCCTTGGTCCTTCTCTTCACTAGGCTAGCCATGCCCAGTTCCTGCAACCGTTCATTGTATGTTTTAGTCTCCAGTCCCCTAATCATCCTGGTTGCTCTTCTCTGCACTTTTTCTAGAGTCTCAACATCTTTTTTATAGTGCGGTGACCAAAACTGGATGCAGTACTCTAGGTGTGGTCTTACTAGGGCTTTATAGCGTGGTATTAGTACCTCACTTGATCTTGATTGTATCCCTGTGTTAATGCAATTTAGGATTGCATTGGCTTTTTTGGCTGCCACCGCACACTGCTGGATCACGTTTAGCTGGTTGTCCACTAAGACTCCAAGATCCCTCTCCCAGTCACTGCTATTAAGCCTGGTTTCACCCAGGCTATATGTGTAACTTTGGTTTTTCTTGCCTAAGGGTAAGACTTTACTTTTCTCTACGTTGAATTTCATTAGGGCCCAGTGTTCAAGTTTGTCAAGATCCATCTGTATCTTGAGCCTATCTTCTTTTGCTGTTGCAACCATGATCACTTCTCAGCTTGCCAACAAACTGGGGAGGGAAGGGGGAGATGTAATGTAGGCTCCAGACATCAAGAACACATCTTAGGGTGTGCATAAGTGCACCAGCATGCCTAGCGGCCCTGTCCCACTGTCCCCATTTATTTGTCCCCATTTCCTGTATTCTTATTCATGTTTATTTTTCTTCCTGTTATCTTGCACATGAGTGAAAAAACAAACTAATTACCGGTAACTAACTAACTAAATCCTTGAGAACCAAGGACACTTCGGCAGGTGTTTGCCAGAGTCAGAGTCTTTTTCTCCTAACAATATAGGCAAAGGTAAAGGTAAATGTGCCAGTCGTTCCTGACTCTAGGGGGCGGTGCTCATCTCCGTTTCAAAGCCGAAGAGCCAGCGCTACCTGAAGACGTCTCCGTGGTCATGTGGCCGGCATGACTAAACGCCAAAGGCGCACGGAACGCTGTTTCCTTCCCAACAAAGGTGGTTCCTATTTTTCTATTTGCATTTTTTACATGCTTTTCAACTGTTAGGTTGATGAATGCTGGGGCAAGTAACAGGAGATCACTTTATTACAAGGCCCTAGGGCAGTGATGGCTAACCTTTTTTGGCTCGCGTGCCAAAAGCGGGGGGAGCGCAGGGGGGGGTCGTGCGTGGACGTGCCACACCCGTAATGGTATGTGTGTGGCCCCCTGATTTTGGCAAGCTTTTTTCGCCCTCCCCAGACTCCAGAGGCTTTCTAGGAGCCTGGGGAGGGTGAAAACAGCCTTTCCTCCCCACCTCCAGAGGTTTCAGGAGCTTCCCTGAAGCCTCCAGAGGGCAAAAAATGGCTGATTTAGGCCCTCAAAAGAAGGCCTAAATCAGCTGGCCAGCGCACACATGCACACTGGAGCTGACAGGGCAACGCCTCGCAGGCCCTAAAAAATGGTTCCGCTTGCCACCTGTGGCACCCGTGCCATAGGTTCGCCATCACTGCCCTAGGGATTTGAACTGCCGAACTGCCAACCTTTCTGATCGACAAGCCACTGAGTCACTACGTCCCTAATCCTAACAATATAATGAGACTCTATTGGACAATGTGACCTGCTGTAATAGGAAGACGGAGAATCCTATATTTTAATTATGTAGATTTGCGTGGGAATTAGTTAGATCTGGTTTTGCCCTAATCAGTGCCGTAATGATGTACTCAAACAGAGTTTTACATTCAGAGATTGGATTGTCTCGCTCGTGTTTGCTTGGATGAGTTCATCAGTCGGAACATTGACAATATGACTTAATTTTGTTATCGTATCCGTAAAACTAAATGTCCTCTACTTGCCTCGATCCCCTAGCTATAATTGTCTGGTGTCTTTATTTGAAATCAAAAGAGTTTAATGATTTTAATTATGCAGTTCACTCAAGAGAATTCTGGCCCGCTACAATAATAAAACTGCCAGGATATGTTTTTCAACAGTTCTTCATCATGGTGGCTTTTTAGCTGATGCTAAGGTCAAAGCTTTCCACAGCCACAAGTCACCCTAAACAAATCAAATTCTGGATTAGCAGCACATGTTTTTATTGTTATTTATTATTGCCTGTTCACTGCCCTGAGTCCCGCAAGGGAGAAAGGGCGGTATACAAATCTGAATAAACTTAAACATGACTTTTCATAGATTGTGTTAATCCATAATGTGGCTTGATTTTGGTCACTGACCAAAGCAAATATTGTCTATGTTCCATAACGTGTGTCATTTTGCATACTGATTTCAGCAGGGCATCTGGGTGATGGAAGGACTCCCTGGAGAAGAGAAGAGAAGAGAAAAGCTGAAAATGATGGAGGGCAAACGAAGGGGCCAGCAAAGAATGAGGTGGCTGGATAGAGTCACCGAAGCAGCAATCTACCATCTGGAAGGCCTGGAGAAATGTCCATGAAGTTGCGATGGGTCGGACATGACTTCTCAACTAATTCAATTTTAATTATTTAATTTAATTTAATTATTAGACTTATAAACCGCCCCCTCTCCCCGAAGGGACTCGGGGCGGTGTACAGGAAAAAATTAAAAAACCACATAAAAACATACAATATATACAAAGTTAAAAACGAATTAAATTAACCTGTACTAAAATTTAAGAACATTAAAATAGAAACCCTCCTAAGCTAAAATTCCCTAAATCTAAAATCCATATACGTATTTGGCAGATGTTATGTTATGAGAGTCAATACTGTTTACGCAAGACCAGCTTGTTGAAATAAATATGTTTTAAGTGAGCAGCGGAAGAGGGGAAGGTCCGTGATAGTGCGAAGTTCGGGGGGTAGGTCGTTCCAGAGGGCCGGCCCAGCCACAGAGAAGGCCCTACCCCTGGGCACCGCTAGCCGGCATTGACCGGCGGCTGGTACCCTCAGTAGGCCCACTCTGTGGGAGCGTATCGGACGTATAACAACAAAATAAGCGTTTTTCAGTTATCTTGTCTTTCCCCCCTCTTTTGAGTGAGCCAACCACCTTATAACAATGCACTAATGGAATAAGAGTCAGGTTCCCCACCTCTCTTTGTGGTATGTTAAGGCTACTTGTATATCTTCATACATATTTGGGAAACCAAGTCTGCGATATCTATTCCTGGAAAGGCTGATCTTCAGTCCAAAACCTTCCCGTCTTTAAAAGCTGCTTGCTAAAAGGTGAGAATGAATGATTTTATGTCTGGGATTACTTCTGAATGTCAGATCACACCCCGGAGAACGATGAGTAACCGGGAAGAAAAAGAGAATAAGAGGCCGGTTGGATTTCTTTGCCTTGCTTTAAGCACGACTTCAGCCAGAAGCCAGAATGGAATGAAACAGAACAGAATGGAACAGGACTGGAAGGGACCTTGGAGGTCTTCTAGTCCAGGGGTCACCAAACTTTGGGATCTCAGGGACCACTAAATTCATAATTTTAAATCCTGCGGACCACTAATATGATCTGCCTAATGACCGGCTAGGTCGGTGTGGCTAGGTGGTCATGTGACTGTGTGGGCGTGGCCAACTCAGTGTCACTCATGCTGAGGGGCACCTCACTGGCTTTTACTCGCCCCTCCCCTCCCAGCCATATAAAATATTACAAGACAAAATAGAATTAAGATATAACGTATAGATAGAAATCTAAAATAAAAATATGGATAATATAAGATGGTTTTATGTCAATATCACCCCTACAATCTACTCCAATCAATCCCATGTATGCCAAAAATAGGAGGAAGTGTTGCCTAGGCTCACCGTATGATTTGCAAAAATAATAAAGGCAGAATACAAATTCATAGGAGAACATAGAACATTTCATATGTTAGCATCCCAAACTGTAATTACTTAATTCAGCAATTCCTCCCTACTACTATTTCTCCAGTGGCTGCATAAGGGGTAGACTGCTTTATAGTATGGAGGTTATGCTTCTATATATATTTAAAAAGTTTTTAAATTTAAAAATATATAAAATATATTTAGTTTATACTTTAATATAAAAGTTTTTAAATATAAAAATATGTATTTTTAGTTTATACTTTAAAAGTTTTTAAATATAAAAATATATTTAAATATTTTAGTCTATTCTTTAATATAAAAGTTTTTAAATATAAATATATATATATACTTAGTTTATACTTTAAAAGTTTTTAAATGTAAAAATATATTATATGTTTATGCTTCAATAGAAGTTTTTAAATATTAAACTATGTATATTTAGTTTTTTAATATAAATATATATATTTTATATATTAAATAATTATTAGATAGATAGATAGATAGATAGATAGATAGATAGATAGATAGATAGATAGATAGATAGATAGATAGATAGATAGATAGTAGAACCTCCATACTACAAAGCCGTCTACCCCAAACGCAGCCGTTGGGGAGTCAGCAGTAGGGAGGAATTGCTGAACTACAATAATAGCAGAGTTGGAAGGGACCTTGTAGGTCTTCTAGTCCAACCCCCTGTGTGGGCAGGAACCTTATACCATTTCAGACAAATGGCTATCTAACATCTTTTTAAAGACTTCCAGGGTTGGGGCATTCACAACTTCTGGAGGCAATTAAGTTTGCAAATCTTGCAATTTGCATCTAACGTTGATATGGATTCGGAGGAAGAGCGGGATTAGCTTTAAAAAAAGGCGCTCAAACTAAACGGGCACAAAGACGTTTCGAACGGTCGCTCCGGCGGCAAGTTCGAAAAACGAACTACACTCCCCACAATGCCCCGCGAAGGATCTTCCGGCCGCCTCCCCGCCTCCGACCCGCTTCTGGCAGCGCTCGGCCGACGCAGAGGCGTCACGTGACCGCGCCCGAAAAAATTTTCCCCTCCCAAGATGGCGGACCACCTGCCTTCCGAGTTTGATGTGGTGGTCATAGGAACGGGTGAGGGAACTCGCGTGAATGTAACGTGCGAATGGCTGGGCGGGGAGTTAAGGGAAGCGTGTCCGAGGCTGGAGCAGAAGGCGAGATTGGCCAGGATTTTGGATGCCTTTTGGAACGTGGGGAGAGGGGGGGGGGGAGAAGGAAGCAGCCTTGGAAATAAACTTGACCCTTTCCTGCAATGGGTGCAGCCCCCTAGGGGTTGGACTGCAATTATCATCATCCCCAGCCAAGTCCAGGTTTGGAAAGGGAGACGATGCCAGGCTAATGGGGGATCGCTGCACTGTTGAGAGAAAAGGGGGCAGGTGCTGGTGGCTTTTTGGATGATGATGATGATTCTGCTTTTTTTGTAGGCAAACCTTGTTCAATTTTTTTGGCTTTCCTGGGTCTCATTGAATGAAGAGGAATTGTCTTGGGCCCTGTATAATGTGTGCGTGCGCATGTGTTTTTATAACTAAATAAATAAATCTAATCTAAACTAAACTAAACTAACTCTATCTATCTATCTATCTATCTATCTATCTATCTATCTATCTATCTATCTATCTATCTATCTATCTATCTATCTATCTATCTATCATCTATCATCTATCCATCCATCCATCCATCCATCCATCCACCCAATCCATCCCCCCCTCCATCCATCCACCCACCCACCCTCCCTCCCTCCCTCCATCCATCCATCCATCTCATCCATCTATCTATCTATAATCTATCTAATCAATCTATCATCTATCTATGTACCATATCTGCCTGCCTACCTGCCTGTCTCTCTCTCTGTGTCTGTCTAATCTATCATCTATCTACACACACATACACACAAAATAATAGAATTGGAGGGGACCTTAGAGGTCTTCTAGTCCAACCCCCTGCTCAGTCAGGAAACCCACTACCATTTCAGACAATTAGCTGTCCAAGCTCTTCTTGGGACTGGTCCAAAGTTCCTCAATTGCCTTCATGTCGATGGCAGAACTAGAATGTAACAGTCTCTTCATTTCTATCCTAGCGCTTTAACTGTTTAACTGTTGTACTAAATTGGCTCTCCTTGCCTTCAAGTCAAGTCTTGAGGTCTGCTGTGTGCCTGGACTGCGATTTCCTTAACAACTTTATTTGGAAGTGTTTTGCCACTGTCTTCTAGAGATGAGGGAGAAGGACTGGCTCAGTATCACCCAACTGGCTTTGTGCCTAAGGCAGGCCTAGAACTCAAAGCTTGGTACCTTAACCACTACACCAATCTGGCTCTATTAGGCAGTATAGTCTTGGAATGGGTGATTGGATTTGGGTTTGCTCATGGGACTAACAGAACCTTCTGGGTATTTTACTGGGGAATGAAGAATTGGATTGATGCATTGGATGGATAAAACAAAGCGTCATACAATTCAGAGTCCTTAGTTTTCTTGTCCATTGCTGGAAAATACGCCTTTTCTTTCTGTAACTGCGTATAGTTCATTTGCTGTAATAGCTTTTCATGTTGGGTCTGAAAGCACTGCAGATTTTATTTTAAGATAGCTAATATGGATGCCGAATGCTTTAAGGATTTCAAGCCAGGTTATAATAAATCCATCAAATGCATGCAGTAAAGTAAAATAAAACTATTTTAAAATTAAAAGTATTTGCATTTCCAATTATTTATTTGTCCACACGTATATTTTTTTAAATTGGATCTAACAGTCTACAGACTGTTCAGCATGTAGTTCTTTGCAGACATTGACAGAAGCCAGACATATCATCCGGATGAATAATGCTATTATCAGTAGCTGGCCTGGCTGTAGAAAGGCTCTGAGTTAAGAGTGCCTGACAAAGACTGTCTAACACATTAAGCTATGGTTTGTTTAACCAAATGTTATTGAACAAACCACGCCTGCCTGAGGTCATGCAGTATTCTTCACTAAAATCAACAAAAACATTTTGGTCTGACGTGCTTTGTGAATGCAGATAATTGTGTTTCATTCAAACTTTAGTAAGCCATCAGTTAAGATGGAATGCCTTGTTCCCTCTCTCCTTTGTCAGGGACTATATTTATTTATTCCTAGGAATTTATTCTTCTCCCCTTTCTCTTTAGCTACCTGCTTAGTTCTGAAGTACTTGTGCTCATTTACATATTTATTTTCCCTCATGAATATTAAAAATGGCAAATTTGTTAGGATCTGTCATGCATGAACATTATTGCCGTTCTGAAAGTACCACGAGGTACTGTGATTGAATTTCTTCATTGCTTTCTTTGACGATGGTTTCTTTAGTGTCAATTGGATAGGTTTGTGTGTCAAATTTCATTGAGGGCTGCATCAAGGTTGTGTTTGACCTCCGGGGCCAGAGTGGGCGTGGCCAGGGTGGGTGTGGCCAGCTCGAAGTCACTCTCGTCGGGGCGCCTGTGGTGGCCCGAGTGATTGGCCAGCAAAAATGGGCTTCTAAGCTCCGCTTTTGGCTGTGACAGCTTCCTGCAACCCTCTGCCAGCTGAAACTGAGCTCAGGGGGCTGCATTTTTGCTGGCAGAGGCACCACAAGCTGGTCCTTTGCTGTTTCCAGGACAGCCCTGTGGGCCAGATCTAAGCACCCCGTGGGCCGGATCTGGCCCCTGGGCCTTGAGTTTGGCACCCCTGCTCTAAATCATAAACCATGATGACTAATGTTTTACAGCGCAATAAGAAATGTGCACTATGGTTTAGCCCAATATTAGCAACCCAACCTATATGATTGTGATTTTGAATATATTCAAAATGCGCTCTGTATGTTTCAAACTGTAGCTAAACTATGCCAAATATCTTTAAGTTGTGCTGTAAGTTACAGCTGCCAGATGTGGACCACATCAGGGCATCAAGCATGCCAGATCAGGTAGACCAATTCTAAATTAGACTGGGGGGGGAAATGGCAGGGCTGGAAGTTAAGGAGATTAGCAGGTCCAGAAATTGATTTTTGCTGTAAAAGCCTGTGTGTTCAACCTTCAATTCCGATAAGAATTAGTTTAAATATGTGTTTATAGGATGCTGTTCCTTATTCCAGTATGTGGATGTTTGTCATGACCCAACTAATCGGCATCTGATTATTCAGGTTTCAGTTAAAAACACCAAACTTCTGAACGGTAAAGCTTGCCCTAAAGGTTATATTAGCTCAAGATCAGGAATAACTTGGTTCAGACTCTTCATATATAAAGCTTATTGGGTGTCCCTGAGTGAAGGAAAGCTACATAGACTGGCCTGAACACCTTCATTTGGAAGAGGGGAAACATTCTTGAATTCAGCTCAATTCCCGGTGACTCTGTTGACACAACCATCCAGTTACCTTGCCAAAAATTCAGAATTACCTTCTGGGATTTCCCCCGCCACCCCCATCGCCTAGAAATTTAGCCTCCAGCCTTAGTTCTGTAGTTCTTGGTCATCTCCAGGAATTATTGAGTCTGTCATCTGCACCTCCATAACTGTCTGGTTTGTCTCTACCTCCAACTGCATCTTCTGATAACGTTTCAAGTGCTTTGCCAAGCTACATGGGATTCTGTAGGGTCTTTTTGCCCAATGTCTGAGACCCTAAACCACTTATGGCTTAACAAATAAATAGTGATTGAAACACAGCATAATTCTGTTTGATATAAATCTCAGAGTCAGTGCTGTTTTGAAATATAGACTGGGAACGGATCCAAATTTGATTCTGTGTTTTCATCTTTGCATCACAGTGTACCGTATTTTTCGGAGTAGAAGACACACCTTTTTCCCTCAAAAAAGAGGCTGAAAATCTGGGTGCATCTTTTACACTGCATACAGCATGTTTTGCCTCCCAAAACCCTTCACCAAAATGGCCGTGCATAGCCTTTAGGAGGCTTTCAAGGTGCTCCTGGGGGCTGGGGAGTGCAGAAATGAATGAAAAATTGGCCTTTTTTGCCCTCCCAGCCCCCAGGAGCGCTCTATAAGTTTCCTAAAGGCTATGCATGCCCTTTTTTGACAAAATGAGCCAGTTTTTGCAAAAAAGTGGACTGGTTTTTGCTCATGTTTGGCTTCCCCATCCCCCAGGAGCACTCTACAAGCTTCCTAAATTCAGGCCCCCTTTTTTGGGAAAACAAATGGGACCATTTTCATGAAAAACGGGTTGTTTTTGGGAGATCTACAGAATGTAAAAACTTTTTTTAAAATTTGCCTCTTCAAAATCTTGGTGCGTCTTATACTCTGGTGCATCTTATACTCCGAAAAATACAGTACTTCTCTGTTCTTCAACCTTAACTGGGAGATTGTGCTAGTTAGCTGTTGTTTAACTTATACCCTACACTTTGTCCCCACCAGAAAGGTGTTTGTGGTTTCTGACTGTATGTCAAACTGAGTCTCTTCTCTCTGTTCCCCCCTCTAAAAAGTGTGTGTGTATACTTGTGTCACAAGTTCAAAAACGTAACACACACACACACACACACATATAAACACCCAGAGCCCAACCACTGTAAAAATTGGTTCCATGCAATTTTTCCCCTCCTTTCTGTTTCTGATCTTCGCTAGTTATAAATAACACATGAAATGACTTTCAAGGTAGAAGGCAGGAATCCATTTTGAAATATTCTATAAAATAAAATGTGATTTATAGCTCCCTGTGATTTTGGCTGAAAGCGTTTGGGCTTCGCCCAGTCATCAGAGTCCTGTCAGAGGAAGCTGTTATTTATTGGTCGATATGCCAGGAATGGTGGTGATAGTACTTTATGTTTATCTTATGTAAGTATAATGTTAAGAAAAATCAATTCCAAATACTAATACGGTTTTTAAAATGTATCATGGCACGCTAGCCAAACAGAGACACTGGGGCATCAGGAAAACTAGTTGTTTGTTTGTTTTTAAACCCCCTGCCTAGTTGTATTGCTTTGAATGTTTTCAGGTGTAATCTTTTGCCAGTTCTTTTATATTTTGTGTTCCAATGTTTAATACTAAATTGGGCTTTTATCTAGTCCCCGGATTATCAATATCACTGATCATTTTTAGGAGTTTTCCAGCCAGAATCTGCACAAAACCCCGTGTGATCAGCAGCTGTTACAGCACTCTGTGTAAAGAAGCATTGTTTTGATAACATTGCCCCAGGATGTAACATTCACACCCTTTCTCGGTGTTAACATTCACAACAGGGGACCCATTTCAGTTTTGTCTTGTACTGTAAAATAACAGTATTTAGGATTCCCTGGGGCGGCAGCTGTGACACGGAGTGGAGCCTGGGGCCTTTCATATCAGGAATCTTTGCAAAGGTTCAAAGGAAGGTTTATAGCACAAGGTAGGGAGTGAGCTCCCATTACTTGTCCCAGCTTCTGCCAACCTAGCAGTTCGAAAGCTTGTAAAAATGCAAGTAGAAAAATAGGAACCACATTTTGTGGGAAGCTAACGGCGTTCCATGCTCCATTGGCGATTTGTCATGCCGACCACATGACCATGGAGACGTCTTTGGACAGCGCTGGCTCTTTGGCTTTGAAACAGAGATCAGCACTGCCCCCTAGAGTCGGGTATGACTAGCACATATGTGCAAGGGGAACCTTTACCTTTACTAGTCCCATTTTGACCATGTGCCCACAACATGCTGCAGAACAGGACTGTCCATCCTTGGCCGCTTTAAGACTTGTGGACTTCAACTCCCAGAATTCCCCACCCAGCCAACGCTGGCTGAGGAATTCTGGGAGTTGAAGTCCACAAGTCTTAAAGCGGCTAAGGTTGGAGACTCCTGCTGTAGAACCAAGTGCATTTAGTGGAGGTCGGATTTCAGCACCTTGGATAGTTCCATATATGCAACTTGCAGCAGCTATTCGGGCTTGGTTGGAAGTTAAAACTTTCCTATAACATCTCCAGCTGATTTTCTTTTGGCATTTTCTGCAGAGATCTTAATTTTTTTTGCAATAAATATAACACACAACAGCCAGAGGTACTTAGAAACCACTTTCAGGCTTTTGTGATAAGTCGGCACCCATCCCTTCTTTCAGGTTACACATCACACCAAATGACAGTTTGGCTTAACTATAGGCAGTTGAATAACCACAACATGTGGGACTCCATAAACATTAACCCAGGGGTGTCCAAACTTGGGAACTTTAAGACTTGTGGACTTCAACTCCCAGAATTCCCAAGTTTGGACACTCCTGGGTTAACCAATGAGTATGAATGTTTTTCTCAATAGTGCTTTAACGCAAGGATGAACAATATTTTTGACAAAGTAAGCACATTTAGAGTTTTGAGGGTCTTTCTTTCATTGGCATTCTCACAAGAAGATGTACCCAACTGCAAAGAAGACATTTGCTAAAAATAATAATAAACTACTCTTCTTCCTCCCTTTATAGTCTGCAAGGGTGCTTTTGAGCACCCTCCCAATTTCTCGTGGTCATTTTGGGGGGTTAAGTAGACACTTGAACACACAAGTTATTAGCTGCAACCACACACGGGCATCCATTTTGTTTTCAAAGAAGGGGATAGGATCTACGAGTATTTTCGTAGATCTCAACACTGCTAGGTTGATGCTTCTAATTAGAACAGATCTGGGACTTGGCGCCCTTGTTTGCATGTCAAGCTTACTCCTAGATGGTTTACTTGTGGTTTGTTGATATAGCTACTTTTGGCTGAGTTTACACAACATCTGAAACCAATGGCTCTCAACTTTTCCTTCACCACGGACCCTCCTTAAATATCTTTTGTGCAGAGGTGGTATTCAGCAGGTTCTGACCAGTTCTGGAGAAATGGTAGCGGAAATGTTGAGTAGTTTGAAGAACTGGTAAATACCACCTCTGACTGTCCCCGCCCCCATCTATTCTCTGCCTCCCGAGTCCTAGCTGATTGGGAGGGAATGGGGATTTTACAGTATCCTTCCCCTGCCATGCCCACCAAGCCATGCCACACCCACCAAGCCACACCCACAGACCCGGTAGTAAAACCAAATTGAATCCCACCATTGCTTTTGTGGCCACGGAACATGACCAAGGACCCCCAAGACAACTCAAGATTTAAAGCATAACATTTTTTCCTGGCTTTCATCGACCTCCTGTGATGATACTGGGGCCTTCTGGGGGACCACCGGTTGAGAACCCCTGTCCTAAACCATAATTTAGAGTATACAAACCCCAATGGTTGCCTACCAAATTTCCTTCCTTGAATCATTTGGAAATAATCCAAGAAAGTCAATTATAATCAACTGAAAATAGTTTGATTCCTAGTGGTTTCATTCTTTTTCGTGCTACCTGCTGCAGTCTAGGTATATAATAATAATAATAATAATAATCTTTATTGTCGTAAAAATTACAATGAAATTGGTTTGAAATATTGAAAAAGACTAGCTTAACACAAGAAAATCCTTCACTAGGCAAGATATACTTTTCAATAGATTTTTATGCAGTTTTCTAAATATACATCGCTCAGTTTTGGAGTTCTCACATTGAACTGAATAACTGGTTCCCCGCCCTTACTATTTAGGTCCTGACACCCTGTCTTCTCCCTGTCTCTTTCTCGCAGGAATTTATTTACACTAAGGTGGATAATCATTGAAATTCTAGTTACAAGCCGCATTCTACAACTTGATGTCTAACTGCCTCTGATCAATGTCTTTTCTTTCTTTTTTTTTTTCTACTGGGAAGCCCTTTTCTTTTATTGCCTCCAGCGGTATTCCACATATTGCCTTTTATTGCTTCAGGTGATATTCTAGATATTGAATTCTGATGTATGAATTGTTTGAAGTTGTATCCTCTCCCAGGTAAAAGGATTAAGGGCTGTTTGCTGCCGTTTAGTTGCTCTGAATCCCAGTTTGTTAAAGCAAAGCTGGCAAGGTTTTGGCCTTGTGGCTCAGCTTGTTTTATTTATTTATTTGCTATTAATTAATCGATCAATCGATTGATTTTTTAAACTTTAGTATATATATTGCCCTTCAAAACATAAAACATTAACATACCCAAGCCTGTGATGGCGAACCTATGGCACGCATGCCACAGGTGTCACACGGAACCATATCTGCCGGCACGCGAGCTGTCAGCTCCAGCACACATGTGTGCACTGGCCATCTGATTTTCGACCTTCTGGATGGTCGGGGGCCCCTTTTTGCCTTCCCCAGGCTTCAAGAAAGCCTCCGAAGCGTGGGGAAGGCGAAAACAGCCTTCCCCCTCCCCGGAGGCCCTCTGGAAGCTGGAAATGGATCGTTTCCAAACTTCCAGTTGGCCCGTTGGGCCTGTTTTTTGCCCTCCCCAGGCTCCGGAGGCTTTCCTGGAGCTTGGGACAGGCGAAAACGCCCCCCAGGAGGAAATACCAAAGTCAGCTTGGAGGTGAGTAGTGCGGCGGACATGGGAGGGGATCGTGGGAGAGATTGTGTGCGCATGTGGGGGGGGCGCTTTGCATTATGGGTGCTGGCATACACACACTTGAAAGCACACATGCTCTCCCATTTTTGGCACCCAACAACAAAAAGGTTAGCCATCACTGCCCTAAGCCCATCGTCTAGAGCAGGGGTGTCAAACTCAAAACCCGTGGGCTGGATCCTGCCTGAGGGGTGCTTAGATCTGGTCCATGGTGCTGCCCTGGAAACAGTGAAGGACCAGCACATGGTATCTCTGTAGGCCCTCCCAGGCTCCACTGTCTATGGCAGAGGGCTGCAGGATGTTGAGCTGGCGACGCCTACCCTGACCATGCCCCTCCGGCCACGCCTACCTAAGGTCAAACACAACCCTGAGGCTGCCCTCAATGAAATTGAGTTTGACACCCTTGATCTAAAGCAGTCTTTCTCAACCTTGGCTGTTTGAATCCCAGAATTATTCTCCAGGCAGCCCGGCCATACTAGCTGCCTGATTCTAGGACTTGGCAGGCCACACATCTTAAAATGGGCAACGTTGAGAAACACTGATCTAGATCAAAGCTCACAATAATGATAATGGGCGAAGGAGAAAGGACAGAAAGCAATCACCTGATTACGATTCACTTCTCTACAGTTTGAGATAGAAAAACGAATGTCTAAATATGAGAAACTCAAATCAGGAACTCTAGGAGCCTGATGAGCAAGAATCTCTCCCTGCCCGAGGAAGATCAAGGAAATAAGAACTACAATATTCCCTTTTTGAAAGGAATCTCTCACAGAAAGTACCAATGAAAGAGAATATTTGTAGCTCGGGAATGAAATGAGGGCTTGGTGGTGCTCTCTGAGCTTGCCTGTTTTCTTGCAGGCATTTCATTACTCAATCTAGGTAACATTAATGCATCGATGAGGCTACCTAGTTTGTCAGTTTGTTGCAAAATTTAAATCCAGAAAGTACACACAGATAGCCGATTCAGCAGGATTCATTTAAATAAGTAACTTCTTTATATACATAATAAGACATGAATAAATGTACAATACCAACAGCAGATTCTTCCAACGTGGTAGAGAGGAGAGACTGGTTTCCAGTTTCAATTCAGAGAGCAGACTAGATTAGTTCTCTTGCACAGACTCAGAGCTACATAGGTAAGCCACGCCCAGGCGCCGAGCCATCTGGCATGGCTCTAAGTCACCAAATAGTTCCCATTGGCTGACCCAGTTGCCATGCCTATACATTGGCTGACCTTGTTACCATGTCCTATTCCAGTTCATGAATATTCTGACATAGTTTGGGTAATGAAACATCTGCAAGAAAATAAGCAGGCTCAGAGCACCAAGGAGATCTCATAGAAAGTAATAGAGAACAGACAATAACTCATCTGAAGATACAGTAGAACTACCTCCGCTAGTGTCAGAGAAGAATAAAATCATAATGGGTCATTTTTGGGGGACGTGGGACAGACAGGACACGGTCTTTCTTCAAAATGCATGGATCTTAAATTTTTTTATCATAACTTACTTAATTAAAACCTTGCCTCTTTTATAGGGTTACCTGAGTCTATCATTGCGGCAGCTTGTGCAAGGAGTGGCCAACGGGTTCTTCATGTGGATTCGTAAGTCCTTCCATCAATGTACATTGTGGTTATAGGGTCATTGCTTCCCAATCTTGGAACTTCATGATATGTGGAGACTCCCAGAAGTTGAAGTGGAAGTCTAAACTTCTTAGAGTTCTCACATTTGGGAAATGCTGCTATGGGTCCTAACAACCGTTGACACCAAAGGCTTAATGGAGGGCCTAACTTGATTCTTCCGGAAGGAAGAGAGGGAGGGAGGGAAAAGGGAAGTGCCATAGGTTCGCCATCACGGTTCTAGGGGTTGAGATAGATGTCTGGAGAATGTGACTGAAAATTATTCCAAATCTCTCCTTATTTAACCAAGTTGGATTGTGATAGAGTCTAGTACAGGGGTGTTAAACTCGATTTCATCAGGTTGTTTGACCTCAGAAGGGTAGGGTGGGCGTGGCCAGGGTGGGCATAGACAGCCTGATGTCACTCATGTCTAGGCCGCTGGTGGTGGCCCGAGCACTCTGCCAGCGAAAATGGGCTCTTGAGTTCCATTTTCGGCGGCGATGGCCTCACAGAACCCTCTCCCAATGAAAATAGAGGGCTGTTCCGTGGGCCGGTCCTTTGCTGTTTCCAGGGCAGCACCATGGGCCAGATCTAAGCACCCTGCAGGCTGTGGGCCCTTGGTCTAGTACAGGGTTCGGCAACCTTAAGCACGCAAAGAGCCACAAAGGTCCTAACCGGAAGCCCCTCGTTCAATTCTGGAGCTGACCAGAAGTCTGGTTTCCCCCACCATAGAGTCTCCTCCTAGTGCAGCATCCTTTTTCCTCTGCCATCCGGAAGTCCAGTGTCCCCCCCCCCCCACCCTCCCAATCACCATAGAGTCTTCTCCTAGTACGGTGTCCTTTTTCCTTTCCCTGTCCTAACTGAAAGCCCTATCAATTGTGGAGCCGACTGGTGACAGGGAGCCGCAGCAGAGGGATGAAAGAGCCACATATGGCTTCAGAGCCAGGGGTTGCTGACCCCCGGTCTAGTAGCAGGAAAGGAACTAGCAATTGGATGCCAGTGCTCTTCATTATTTGCAAAGCTAATTTGTTGATTTGACAACTCTGTATGTTTGTGTCTAAATGGGAAAAAAAAGTGTAATTCCTAACACTTTTTTTCCCTCAGCATTGGGAAGAAAAAGTGTTAAGCTTTAAATTGTGCTAAGCAATATCTTAGCAGTTTACTTTTCTCTATTAATAGGTTTAGGTACAATATTTATATAAAGGTTGCCCGCTCCCTTATTCCTCTGTTATAACAGTCATACATATTTGCACTTCTCAAACCCGCGTGGGGAAAAGGTTCTTGCTTTCATTTAACTCGCAAGCCTGCTGTTGTTCCTTCTGCAAGTGTCCCCAAGAAATACAATTCCAAGAGGAGAGAATGCAACTAAAATTTAGTTAAAGAAAAGGTAGAAGCGGCTACTGGATTTTCCTCTCAACATTTAAATCCATCAATTTTGCATGAGTTTCTTAGGCGAGCAGCATACGAGATGGAGAATCTAAATATTGGCCACCCTTATCAAGCTGCTCTTTATTGGTGCTGGGTAAACTTTAAATCTTCCCCACGTAGCCCTTGACTTACGACCACAATTGAGCTCAACATTTGTGTTGCTAAGTGAGACATTTGAGGTTTTCCCATCTTACGATCTTTCTTGCCACATTTGTTAAGTGAATCATTGCCGTTATTAAGTCCGTTACACAGTTGTTAAGCGATTCTAGCTTCCCCATTGACTTTGCTGACTAGAAGGTCGCAGAAGGGGATCGAGTGACCCCGGGAAGATGCGCCTGTCATAAATAGGAGTCAATTGCCAAGCCTCTGATTTTTATTTATTTTAATAAAACAAAAATACAAAAAGGAAAAACCATCATTCTACATTGTATCCTTTGGAAAGTATGTCGACTGGTTACACATAACTCTTGTGCATTTCTAGAACCATTATTACTCATGAATAATCTCGTTTTATAGATTTTAAATCCAAAGATTCATTATATATCTTGATATCATTACACCCGAATTCTCCTCTAATATTCCATTTTTGGTCTATCTTCTTCTTCAGACAAGTCTTACTTAAACATAACCACATAATGGCATCCATTGTCTATTCCAAACATACATGCATGTATACATACACCTATATATATATATATATATATAATCCGTAATTTTTCCGTTGCTCAAAATAATAATAATAATAATAATAACAACAACAACAACAACAACAATAATAATAATTTATTAAATTTATAAACCGCCCCCTCTCCCCGAAGGGACTCGGGGCGGTGTACAGGAAAATTAAAAAAGCATCTAAAAACATGCAATACATACAAAATTAAAAACGAATTAAATTACCCTGTACTAAAATTTATAAACATTAAAATTACAACCCATTAAAACCGAATAAGCAATTTGAAATTACAGACTGGGATGAGAGCGTGAATTAGGCCAAGCCGGCCTGATGGAACAAATAAGTTTTTACTTTTAGGCGGAAGGCGCGGAGGTCCGTAGTCGTTCTAATATCCGGGGGTAGGTCGTTCCAGAGGGTCGGGCCCATCACAGAGAAGGCCCTTCACCTGGGCGTTGCCCGCCGGCACTGCCTGGTGGATGGCACCCGGAAAAGTCCCTCTCTGTGTGAGCGAATTGGCCGAAGGGATGTATGGGGCAGGATATGATCCCGCAAATAACTAGGTCCTGTTATAGCTCTTATTATAACTCATTGTTTATTAACTGGTAGTTCTTCGATAACAATCTAAAACAGTCTAAAATTTGCTAAAATTCTCCCCCATTTTGTTAAACTACATTCATTAACATTCCTTCATGATTAAGTAAAAATCTTATTGTTTATGTCCAACCTCATACAAAACCTCTGATTTTTGATCATGTGAGCATGGGGTTGTTTCAGCAGTCGTAAGTGAGAAAAGTTGCTTTTTGCTGGACAGTGGGACCTCATGTGCCAGCTGTCATCCGTTCCAGGACTTCAGTCGGCACCCGATTTGGTCGTGACCAGAAGACTGACTGCGCATGTGCGCAGACACAAAAAAATGGCGCGGAAAGGGAAATCACTGTGGCTGGGAAAATCGCCACAGCTGTGTTTATTCAGCATCTGAGGATGTGTTCGTGATTTGAGTGAAACGTTTAGCGGATTTTTTCAGTCCGCACCCAAATTATTCGTGGTCTGAGCCGTTCAGGGTCCCACTGTCCTGTTGAACAGTACTGACAAAACGAACGCCAAATGATTACTTTCTGATGGGGATTAGATGGAAAACCTACGTCAGCGAGTGGAAGAAACTTGAGAGCCAAAGGAAACTTTTGATCTACTTTTGAATGCCAATGGTGCTTGGATTCATTACCCCCAGAGAATCTTATCACTTTTAATCTCTCGCCACTGTTTTGTGTTTATCATAATATACCACTTAGGTGATGATGGTGGATGATCTGAAGTCAACCATTATAAACCACTGAGCAGCACTGTTGATTTATAAACACCGTTCTGGAGCGTCTCCTTCTCCAGACCGCTAATCATATTCAAAATAGTCACTTCCATTGCAGCCTGGTCATAAATTCCTATAATCGTGTTTTAAAACTAAAGTTAGCTTCTGCCAAATTGTAATTGAAGGAGGCTTTCTTTAGCTATCTGTCTCAATAAAATGGTTAAAAAAAAAACCAACCCCCAACCATTGGTTCTTTTTCAGAGAGCTACATTTACTGTAGGTATTAATGAGCTGTTGACATGTGGAATTTCAAGGATGGATGCTAAATGATTTAGAAAAGTAATTTGCAATTCAGAATGCGCCCGGCTTGGCATTGAGTTTAAACTTGGAAGTTGCAAAAGTTTGAATGGAAATTTAGTTGGAGGTGTGGGGGGGAAGCAATTTGTGTATGCATGAAGATTTCCCTCCCCAGTCCCCTCTCTCTCTCTGTCTTTGCAAATCTTATTTTGGGGGACACTGCTCTTGTTTATCCATCGCTTGAGTTGCTTTGATGGCAGGGGGGAAAAAAGGAAAGCAATTCATTTCCTTAACTTCCCCATCTTCTACCGTGTTTCCCCGAAAATACTGTGTTCCCTTAATCCCTGCCAAGGACCTGGGATAGGCAAATCTGCAGGTTTACAAATATCGTCGCAGGATGGAAATAGTTCCAAGTAAAACCGTCTTCTGCCATTGACTGACGGCAAATTTGTCAATGCCTACGGCCTTCAAGTGGTGCTCCAGTTGTTTTGGGACTGCACCCAGGGCGCCTATTACTACTGTGTTTCTCCAAAAATAAGACAGGGTCTTATTTTCTTTTGACCCCCCCCCTTTCCCCCCCAAAAAATAAGCGTTTGGCCTTATTTTCGGGGAGGTCTTATTATTTTTGAGGTACAGGAGGCCCCTTAACCACAGAGCGTGGGTCAGCTGATCCAGAGAGGGCTGGAAGCTCTGTCTCTGCTTCTGGCACATTCTTGCAAGCCCTAGCGCCACTGGGCCCGCCGCTCTTTTTGCGGCCGCCACTAAGAGAAGGGGCGCGGGAACTAGGGTTTCCGGGAGTGACCTCTGCGAGGCCATTTCGCGTGGATGGGAAGTGATTGTGGGGCGTATGGGACATGTCCCCCCCCCTACACCCCCTCCAGCAAATGGCGGTGACCGGCTGAGCATGCAGTTAAATATTTTTGGGGAGGGCTTATTTTAGTGCATGCGATCAAAAGCCTGATTGGGTTTGTTATTCGGGGAGGGCTTATTTTTGGGGAAACAGGATAAGACAGGGTCTTATTTTCGTTTGATCCCTGAAATAAGTGCTGGGCCTTATTTTCGGGGAGGTCTTATTATTTTTGAGGTGCAGGGACAGCAAGCATGGTCACCTCATGGCTGCTGCTTGTGTTGCAATATTTTCGGGGGAGGGCTTATTTTAGCACATGCGCTCAAAAGCCCGATTGGGCTTATTATCCAAGGAGGTCTTCTTTTCGGGGAAACAGGGTATCTAGCAATACAATTTGGTTTATTCTTCAACGGTTTTTTGTCAGTAAGGCATCATTTTTCAATTGATTTTCAATTAATTGATCAAACGCTCAGGCATTTCAGAGACCTTGGTAGAGCTGTCATGGAAGTATTATTGGCAAGGCTTAAGAGCAAAACTTAACTTAGTCATTGTGGAAGGAGAAACTTTTCTTTGGTTTCAATCTATCTTGTTTCTATTGAAGTAAGACACTACAATGAATGGTTGGGATTAGTGGCTGATTTCTCATATTATACTAAGCCATGAGTGTTTAATCATTGTTTACTAAATAAATGTGGATGGATTTGCCTGACATGGCTTGGCAGAAAGCCATTATCTTTTAGGTCTTGGAATTATCTCCAACCAATGAATTTGAATTGGGATCCAAATGGTCAATAAAGCCATTGTCATTACAGTATCCTATAAGGGCATTGAAATTCTTTTTTAAAACAAATTCTCATCTCTGTCTCCTTTCTATCAAAGGCCTGATCACACTGGGACCTGTGTGGTGGTGGGATGATGGGACGGGCGCCTCCTGCAACACCCTGCCAGTCAAAACAGGGCACAAGGGGGCCGCAGGCAGCCCCCTCTGCCCCATTTTCAGCTTCAATGACCTCCTGCAATGAAATGGGGTATGGGGTGGGGGTGGGTCTGTGTGAAATCGAGTTTGATATCCCTGGGCAGGGGTGAAATCCAGCAGGTTATGGAGAACCAGTAGCGGAAATTTTGAGTAGTTCGGATGACCAGCAAATTTCATCTTTGGCTGGCCCCAGAGTGGGGAGGAAATGGAGATTTTGCAGTATCCTTCCCTTGGAATGGAGTGGGAATGGAGATTTTGCAGTAACCTTCCTTTGGAATGGAGTGGGAATGGAGATTTTGCAGTAACCTTCCCCTGGAGTAAGGAGGGAATAGAGATTTTACAGTAACCTTCCTCTGGGGTAGGGAGGGAATGGGGAATTTGCAGTAACCTTCTCCTGGAGTGGGGAGGGAAAGGATATTTTGCAATATCCTTCCCTTGGAATGGAGTGGGAATGGAGATTTTGCAGTAACCTTCCCCTGGAGTAAAGAGGGAATGGAGATTTTGCAGTATCCTTCCCCTACCATGCCCAACAGGCCAAGCCACACCCAACAAGCCACGCCCACAGAACCGGTAGTTAAAAAAAATGAATTTCACCACTGCCCCCGGGTTAGATAGTTGGCTACAAGCAAAACTAACACTGTAATAACCTGCTTCATTCAAGACGGCTGGTTGGAACATCTAAGGGTTGATGCCGATGACTTTGTACATCCTTGCTTCTAACGGGGATGCAGGAGAAAGTTTGCTAGTTAAGGGAGAACTCACTCGGATGACAGCCGGACCTCCTCTTCTTCCCCTTCCTTCTCCCTCCAGAAAGAGATCAAATAGAGGAAGACGCGTGCAAGCAGCTCTCTGGAGAAATCACCAGGCATCAGCCGCTTCTTCCCAGACGTTGCCTTTGATTCATTCCCCCGTCCCCCCACCCCCCTGGCGACGACTGTATTGAAAGAGGCGGCTTTCCTAACTAGCTGGCGTTTACGGCAAAAACTAGGCTTCCCTCCCCTTGCAAATTCTGCTCTTGCGTGTCTATCGATGACACTTTTCTAAAATCCCAACATTTATGAAGGTCTCCTTTGGCTCTGAGACCAGGGGCTCTATCTATTGCTAAATTGTGATTAGCGGATAGCCTGCCCCATCAAAGAATTGATGAGCTCTGGAATGGGTCAGGACAATAAAACAGAAGCCGACAAGCCAAGGTATATGACTCTCCGATCCCGAGTAATTAAGGATTGGAATATCCAGTTTTGGGAAATTTGACAGCCCTATGTTGTCAGGGTTCTAAGTAACATCCCCAAAGACTCCAAGGCTTTGCGTTTTCTCAAAGTTCCATTTTATTAGAGATGTCATACTGGCACATCTGGGAAAACCTGAATCTGAAAGCTTCCAGGTTTTCCCCACCCAAAGGAAAGTCCAAGTCCCTGCCGAGCACCCACATGTCCATCACATGGCCCAATCAGGCACCGTCCCAACTGGGGATGCCTCCCAGTCACACCACTCCAGGTGCAAGACAAGGTGTCCTTGAATCTCTGAGAAAGAAAATAAGACCTCCCCAGACAATAAGCCCAATCGGACTTTTGAGCGCATGCACTAAAATAAGCCCTCCCCGTAAATAAGCCCTCTGCGAAAATATTGCAACACAGCAGCAGCCATGAGGTGCCCACGCTCGCTGCCTCCTGCACTTCAAAAATGATACGGCCAAGTGGTTATTTGGGGGTGGGGTCAAAAGAAATTAAGACCCTGTCTTATTTTCGGGGAAACATGGTAACATAATTCTTGCAATAAGGAAATTGCTGACCTTTTTTCTTCTTCTCCTCTTCTCCCCTCTGCTGCCACAGGAGAAATTATTATGGAGGAAATTGGGCAAGTTTTAGCTTCTCGGGATTATTGTCCTGGATAAAAGAAAACCAAGTAAGGAGCAGCTTTATTGTTTTACCTCAAATTCTATTGTTTTTGTTGAAGCATTAGAAATGTAAGTCTTCCGGGCCTCTTTCCCACCCTTTTTTTTTTTTAAGGAACCAGAGTTGAGAATTCTTACATAGGTGGGGAGATAAGGAGACATGTTCTGTTCCCACTTCCTAATTTAAAATTATTTTAATTTTAAGACGAAGTGGCCCAGTGGTGAGAGTGCAGTACTGCAGGCTACTTCTGCTGACTGCCGGCTGCCAGCAGCTTGGCAGTTTGACTCTCACCTGGCTCAAGGTTGACTCAGCCTTCCATCCTTCTGAGGCAGGTAAAATGAGGACCCAGATTGTTGGGGGCAATGGGCTGACTTTGTACATCACTTAGAGAAGGTTGGAAAGCACTGTGAAGTGGTATATAAGTCTAAGTGCTATTGCTATAGTTAACTCTGCCCACTGCCAGCAGTTTGATCCTGACCGGCTCCAGATTGATTCGGCTGTCCATCCTTCAGAAGTGGGTAAAATGAGGACCCAGATTGTTGGGTGGCTCTGTACACCACTTAGAGAAGGTTGGAAAACACTGTGAAAGTGGTATATAAACCTAAGAGCTCTTGCTCTTGCTATTTTAGAGCACGCTGGAGCACCAGAACCCGGGAGAGAGCAACTGGCTGGTGCGCATGCGTGTGACGCCCAGCTGCTCTTCCGGGTTCCATGTCGCACATGCGCACCAGCCAGCTGTTCCGCCGTGCATGTGCACTGGCCAGCTGCTCTTTTCTGGATTCTGGTGCGTGCATGCGTGCTGGCCTGCACACTCCAGAATCCAGAAGAGAGCAGCTGGCCAGTGCGCATATGCCCCTGATCAGCTGGCCGGCATGCATGCGCGCCATGGAACCCAAGACAAGCAACCAGCGATGGTGCGCGTGCCCACAGAGAGGGCTCTGCATGCCATCTTTGGCACGAGTGCCGTAGGTTCGCCATCACGGTTATATACAATGGGGCCAATATTGCAGTGCTATTTGGCTCCCTCCCCACCATCTTTTCTAATCTAAATTTTATTTTCTGTGTTCCTGCTCTTCCAAGGAACGGGCTGATCCATGTGAGGAAAGTACCGCTTGGCAAGGCCTAATTCTTGAAAACGAGGAAGCCGTTCCTCTTAACAAGGAAGATCAAACCATCCAGAACGTAGAATATTTCTGCTATGTTAGGTGAGTACCAGATGGTGGGCATTTCGTTTCATAGATGTGTTTGCGTATTCTACTAAGTCCTGTTTTTAAGCGATGAATTATTCAATCAGCCGCAATTGAGCGTGTGGAGGGTCCCAGATCGACCTAATGCAGTGTCTTAACTTCAATTACGGCGGTTATTTGGAAGGGCGATAACGCAAAGTGAAATTCTCAACTTTCCAGAGAAGTTATTTGGAGCTACTCGCCAACTCAAGCATTATGAAAGTCTAAGTGACTTCAGGGATCTAATCCATCCTGCTCTATACTAAACCTGAAATCTTGTGATGAAAAAAGATTTGTCTACTTAACTGAGACCATCCTACTTAACAAGTGACGTCAAGCTGGCCACGCCCACCCCAGCCACGCCCACCCTCCATACCCTCCTAGGTCAAGCACATCCCTGATGTGGCTGTCAATTAAATCAAGTTTGACACCCCTGTTCTAGACTGTTCTTGTAACTCTGGATTGGTTATTGCTTGTGCACCAACTCTTTGCTTTAAATATATACACTATATTGCCAAAAGTATTTGCTCACCCATCCAAACAATCCATCAGGTGTTCCAAACACTTCCATAGCCACAGGTGTATAAAATCAAGTTCCTAGGCATGCAGACTGTTGTTACAAACAGGTGTGAAAGAATGGGTCGCTCTCAGGAGCTCAGCGTGGAACTGGGATAGGAGGCCACCTGGGCAACAAATCCAGTCGTGAAATTTCCTCGCTCCTAAATATTCCACAGTCAGCTGTCTGCTGTATTATAAGAACATGGAAGTGTTTGGGAACGACAGCAAGTCAGCCACGAAGTGGAAGGCCACGTAAACGGACGGGGCGGGCTCAGCGGATGCTGAGGCGCCTAGTGCGAAGAGGTCGCCAATGTTCTGCAGAATCAATCGCTACAGACCTCCAAACTTCATGTTGCCTTCAGATTAGCTCAAAAACAGTGCTCAGTGGACCGACGTCCTATTGAACCCTATGGATTAGGAATGGGGTGTCACTTACTGTACGTTCATATGCGAGTCAAGGCAGGTGAGCGAATACTTTTGGCAATACAGTGGTACCTCGGTTCACGAACTTAATTCATGAACTGACTCTGGTCGCGAACCGAATTGGTTGTGAACCGAGGCACAGTTTCCCATAGGGTTTAATGTAAATCCAGTTAATCCGTTCTGATCTTTTTTTTGGTTTTAATTCTTGAACTGACTCTGGTCGCGAACCGAAGCGGAGTTTGTGAACCGGAGCATATTTTGATGAACTTTTCTGTTCGTGAACCGAAGCGGAGTTTGTGAACCGGAGCATATTTTGATGAACTTTTCTGTTCGTGAACCGAGTTGTTAGTGAACAGAAGCGTTCGTGAACCGAGGTACCACTGTATAGTGTATATATTTTTAAATGGAGCCCATTTTAAAAAGAAAAGCTGTTTCAAACCAAACCGAAAGCCGAATCCCCTGCATCTAATTTATGCTCCAGGAACAGTGGATTCGACACCATTCTGTTGGTTCTACGTGCTTCAGCTCCTTTGCTTCTCAACTTGCCTGAACTCCTATGAAGTTGCCATTAAACATTTATTTTGAAAGAATAAAACAGCTGTGTAGCAGCGGTAATAGAAACATACAGAGCCGGACCCACGGCCCCCAAATAAATCGCATCCATCAAAGGAAGAGAATACCATCCCTGCAACAAGTGGGATAGAGAAAAAGATTTAAAAAAAAAAAAAGAAAAGAAAAGGGAAACGAGTGAAAAATAAATAGCGAACACCTGTGCTGCATAAATTAACCAGCTGGTTGGCAGTTTTTCTTTTGACCTATTGGAAGGGTGACTGTGGCAAAGCATTAATAAGACACATTGGCTTTGAGAGATTCCTTTGTTGGGACCATTAATTAATGAACGGCACTAGATAATGTTCAGAATTTACACCACAATTGGTGCCGCAGATGTATCCCTTATTGTGAGATAGCATGCCCGAAAAAGGAGCAAGGGGGGTTGCGAGATTGCCCCCCCCCCCCAGACCTGTACAAAGATTTAAATGTGAACGTTTCCCCCCTCCCCCCGCTTCCGTTTTTATTGCCGCATCTATTCTGCTTAAAAATTATGTCCTTGGGTGCAAACAATATACGGGATGGCGATTATAAATTTCAGATTTCGTATTCCAGATTCAAGGGAGCGAGTTGCTTTTTAATTCTAGTTCAAATTCAAATTCAAATTTATTAACCGCACCCTCTCCCCACAGGGACCCGGGGCGGTGCACAGGAGAAGCTAAAAACAATATACAATAAATACAAAATACATACTTTAAAATATAATTAAACAATGTTACCCGTGCTAAAAATGATTAAGAACCCATTAAAATACATTTAGAATCAATAGACAGAGAGAACTATTCAAGGCCGGCCAGTTGAAAGAAATAGGTCTTCAATTTTGTACGGAAGGAGCGGAGGTCAGTGGTCGTTCTAATATCAGGGGGAAGGTCGTTCCAGAGGGCCGGGCCCGCCACAGAGAGAGCCCTTCCCCTGGGCGTCGCCCGCTGACAAAGTCTAGTGGACGGCACCCGGAGAAGTCCCTCTCTGTGGGAGCGAATCGGTCGTGAGGATGTGTGGGGCAGGATCCGATCTCGCAGATAGCTAGGTCCCGAGCCATGGAGCGCTTTGAAGATGATAACTAACACCTTGAAGCGCACCCGGAAGACGACAGGTAGCCAGTGCAGCTCGCGCAAGAGCGGTGTAACGTGGGTAAACCTGGCGGTCCCCATAATTGCTCGCGCGGCTGCATTCTGAACTAACTGAAGCCTCCGGGTGCACCTCAAGGGGAGCCCCATGTAGAGAGAGTTACAATAGTCCAGTCGGGATGTCACGAGGGCATGAGTGACTGTGCGAAGGGCGTCCCGATCCAATAGGGGGCGCAACTGGCGAACCAGGCGAACCTGGTAAAACGCCCTCCTGGCCACGGCTGTCACTTGCTCTTCCATAGACAGCCGGGTATCCAGGAGGACACCCAATGTTGTTGTTGCGGGACTATTTTTTAGCTGATCAAAATTTTATTTTGGGGCTTTAAATTGGTTTTAGCGCAGGGTGGGTTTCATTTAGTTTTAAGAATGTTAGTATTCTTGTATATATGTATATTTATATTTTATATTCCCTGTGCGCCGCCCCGAGTTCCTTTGTGGTGAGATGGGTGCGGGTTATAATTGCGAATAAAATAAAATAAAAAATAAATAATATTAGATGACGGTTTCTGCTTAGTTGAAGGCTGGCGTGGAGCGATTTTCACTTCTTTGCAGACAAAATGGATTGGATCTACCCAACAGGAGTCCCGCAAGAACTCAACTGCTTGACTTGCGGCCACAGTCAAGCCCAAAATTTGCTCTCTAAAACCTTTGCTCGGTGAATTTTGCCTCGTTTTTATTACCTTTCCAGCCACCGTTCTTAAGTGAATCACTGCAGTCATTCAGTTTAGTGGCACGGTGGTTAAGGGAATCTGGTTGTAGGATCTGGGTTTGGCTAGTCTAAAGAAAAGAAGAATTAGGAGGTGACATGATGGCAGTGTTCCAGTATTTGAGAGGTTGCCACAAAGAAGGGGAGGCGGGTCAGATTATCCTACAAAGCACCAGAAGGCTAAGGCAGGAAACAATGGTTGGAAACTAATCAAAGAGAGAAGCAACCTGGAAGTAAGGAGAAACTTCCTAACCATGAGAATAATTAACCAGTGGAACAGCTTGCCTCCTGAAATCGTGGGCGCTCCATCAGTGGGGGGTTTTAAGAAGAAACTGGAAAATCAATTATCTGAAATAGTATGTGTCATTGATGGCTAACCTTTATCTAAAGGTGTGCCAAAGTTGTGTGTGCACGCTATTGCACGGGCACGTGTGACCACCCACCTGCACATGTGCACATGACCACCCTGTGCATGTGTGCATGGCCACCACGTGTGTGGGGGGGGAGGTTTCGCCCTCCCCAGGCTCCGGAGGCTTTCCTGATGCCTGGGGAGGGCAAAAATGGCCTCCTTCGACCCTCTGGAAGGCCAAAAATCAACTGACTGGCATGTCCATGCGCACTGGAGCAGTGCCAGCAAATATGGCTCCACATGCCACCTGTGGCAGGTGTGCCATAGGTTCGCCTTCGTGGGTATAGGTTCTCCTGCTTGGGCAGAGGCTGGACTAGAAGATCTCCAAGGTCCCTTCCAGCTCTATTTCTCTTTCTCTCTTTCTCTTTCTATTATTTCCTGTTCTATTATTTCCTACTCCATTCCATTCTATTCTCCTTTTGGAAAAACCATCCTTGGGACAACTGACCTGGATGGTTGAGAATCTCCATAGTTCTTGTTGCATAAGTTGGGGAAGCTTCAACGTCAGGGGTCTCAAACTCAATTTACCTGGGGGCCGCTAGAGGCAGAGTCTGGGTGAGGCTGGGCCGCATATTAATATTATATTATATATTATATTAATATTATAATATATAATATTATACTTTCATATCACAGTGGGGGCCACAAGATACCGTCCTGCGGGCTGCAATTGGCCCATGGGCTGCAAGAATGAGACCTCTGTTCTATGTACACTGGACCAGAGGTAGTAGTCTACTGGTTCGGACCAGTAGCGGAAATTGTGGGTGGCCCCACCCACCCGCTCTGGCTCTATGGCATCCCATTTAGTCCCTTTTTTGGCCAAAAGCACATCTGCGGATGGTTGAGCGCATGCGCAGTGGTGGCTGAGGACGCACACGCTCACATTTGCAAACCGGTAGGGAAGGTAAATAAATATCAACTCTGCACTGGAACAATGCAAATCAGGGTTGCTGGGGAACTGATTTTCCTTTCTCTCTTTGGTGGAAAACAAACCAACCAACCCAGCCAGGACTCAGCCGAAGAGGTTGAAGAAGCTGGTGCGCTGCCAAAACCATCTGCCTCAGCCACTTCCGCCTTCACTAAAGATTCAGAGGAGACCTCTGCGGTCACCGAGGTCCAGAACGGAGGCTCGTCTTCAGAGGGTGGGGCCAAAAGCAAAGAGATCCGCCCTCAGAGTGATGCAGGAAGTGATCCACAAGATACCAGTGACGCAGGGGGCACAGGAGGGACTTCTCTGGAAGGGAAGTCCACTGACAGCATCGTGCCCGATTCAGCAGCATTGGAAACCGGAGACCATAAATCTGAGCCAGCCCCTGAAGCTGCAGCTGAACCCAGGAAAATCACCTATCCTCAAATTGTGAAAGAAGGCAGGCGGTTTAATATTGATTTAATTTCTAAGGTAAGGGACTTAACTATAATTTTCTGTTCATTTTTCTAAAAAAAAAAGTCACTTCTGTTTATTAATAATGCAGATAGTTTTCGACTTACGAACTACAATTAAGCCCCAAATTTCTGTTGCTAAGCGAGGCATTTGTTAAGTGAGTTTTGCCCCATTTTACGATCTTGCCCCAGTTACTAAGTGAATCGCTGAAGATTATTTATTGTTTGTTTGTTTGTCAAACATGTACAAGATAACAAGTATAGGCAAAAGTTCCCCTTGCACATATGTGCTAGTCATTCCTGACTTTAGAGGGTGGTGCTTATCTCTGTTTCAAAGCCGAAGAGCTACCGCTGTCCAAAGATGTTCTCCGTGGTCATGTGGCTGGCATGACTCAATGCCAAAGGAGCATGGAGCACTGTTCCCTTCCCACCTATTTTTCAACTTGCATTTTTTACATACTTTCGAACTGCTAGGTTGGCAGAAGCTGGGACAAGTAAGGGAAGCTCACTCCGTTACACGGTGCTAGGGATTCGAACCGCTGAACTGCCAACCTTTCTGATCGACAAGCTCAGCGTTTTAGCCACTTAGCTACATAAACATGAGCTACATAAACCTGGACAAAGGAAGTAAATACAGATAAATGGGAACATTTAAGACAGAGACTGTAGGCACGCCGGTGCGCTTATACACTTCCCCTTTACGGACCTCTTAGGAATGGGGTGAGATCCACGGTAGACAGTTTGAGGTTGTATCTATGAGAGTTTGAGGCTGTAACAATGGAGTCAGGTAGAGCATTCCAGGCGTTGACCCCTCTGTTGCTGAAGTCGTATTTTCTGCAATCGAGTTTGGAGCAGTTTACCTTGAGTTTGTATCGATTGTTTGCCCGTGTATTATTGTGGTTGAAGCTAAAGGAGGTGATGACAGGCAGGATGATGTAGCAGATAATTTTGTATACTATGCTTAGATCGAACCACAGGCGACACAGCTCCAGGTTGTCCAAGCCCCAAAATTTCAAGCCTGGTGGCATAAGGCATTCTATTGTGAGCAGAGGAGTGGAGGACTCTTTTTGTGAAATATCTCTGGGCCCACTCGATTGTATTAATGTCCGATTTACAGTGTGGATTCTGTATTCAGTTGTTTAGTTATTAAGTGAATCTGGCATCTTCGTTGACTTTGCTTGTCAGAAAGTCGCAAAAGGGGACACTGGAACCGTCATAAATATGAGTCTGATGCTAAGCATCTGAATTTTGATCATCTGACCACGGGGATGCTACAACAGTCATAAGTGCAAAAACTGGTCATCAATTGCTTTGATTTAACCTCCCATCAAAGCAAATTGTTTGCTTGGAGCTCTCCATGGTCCTGTTTTGCTCTGTTTTGCCATCCATGATTTTCTGCCCAAGATCTGGACAAGGCCCATGGCTTGGATTTGGCGAGCGAATCCCTCTGCATCTCTCTCTCTCTCTCTCTCTCTCTCCCTCCCTCCCTCCCTCCCTCCCTCCCTCCCTCTCTCTCTCTCTGGCCTTGCAAAGTCCTCTCCTCGTGATTCCGACGACTTTTGAGAATGATGGCATGTTGTAACTAACATTCTCCAGTGGAGCATTGCTTTTTCGAAGTGAGGTCATCCATCTTGTGCAACGTTTTTTTTTTTAACATTCATGTCCTTTCAAGAATGTGTAATAAATTTGGAGCTTATACAAAGTGAGCAAAGGTATTTAGGGGATTTAAGTTTTATGGTTTCCACTTGTAACCCGTGCACGTTTGCTGGGATATTGAGGAAATGAACACAGCCTTTAAACTCGGAGTCCAAACAGAAAAAAACCCAGAAAGATGGAAGTAGAAAGGATATGTAGAATATGAGAAAGAAGATTAAAACCTCTGGAAATCTTTTCCAATATAGTGTTCCAGAATATATAAAGTTAAAAGTTCCCCTCGCACATATCTGCTAGTCATTCCTGACTCTAGGGGGCGGTGCTCATCTCCGTTTCAAAGCCGAAGAGCCAGTGCTGTCCGAAGACGTCTCCGTGGTCATGTGGCCGGCATGATTCAACGCCGAAGACACATGGAAGGCTGTTACCTTCCCACCAAAGGTGGTTCCTATTTCTCTACTTGCATTTTTACATGCTTTTGAACTGCTAGGTTGCCAGAAGCTGGGACAAGTAAGGGGAGCTCACTCTGTTACGTGGCACTAGGGATTCGAACTGCCGACCATTCTGATCGACAAGCTCAGGCTCTTAGCCACTGAGCCACCGCGTCCCTCCAGAATATATAGCTAGATATTTTTTTTAAGATTTGAAGGCTTGGGCATCGTGAATACCTCCAGTAAGAATCTTTTTAATATTCCTCCAGATCTTCTTTGATTTGAATAGTATCAAATACAGGTGATCCTCATCTTAATAACAGTATGTTTGGTCACCGTTTGAAGTTACGTCACTGAAAAAAGTGATTTTTTGCAACTGATCACCGTTACAACCTTCCCATGGTCACAAAATTCAGACACTTGGCAACGGTCTCACATTTATGACGGTTCCCGGGGCCATGCATGGGGAAGCCTGATTCACTTAACAGCCATGTTGCTCGCTTAACAACTGCAGTGGTTCCCTTAACCACTGGGGCAAAAAAAGTCCTAAAATGGGGCAACACCCATTTAACAACTGTTAATTTTGAGTCGGTTGTGGTTGTAAGTCAAGGACCACCTCTAGCTTCTTTGAATTCTAAGAGTGTCTTTCCGCTTCCTTTCCTAGTGGGCTATTATTCCTTTGCAGAAAAATCTTACTTCGGTAGTAATAATTTATATAATTATTTATTTATATAATAATAACAACCAATTTCATTGTAATTTTATTACAATATTATTACAATGACAATAAAGATGAATAATAATAATAATAATAATAATAATAATAATAATAATAATAATAATAATAATAATAATAATAATAATAATAATAATAATAGGTATGGATGTGATGGCTCAGTGGCTCATTTCCCCCTGCTTTCATATTTGTGGGGATAGTAGGCTACTTACAAGGGATGCAGTGGCTCAATGGCTATGTCGCTGAGCTTGTCGATCAGAAAAGCCGGAAGTTTGGCAGTTCGAATCCCTAGTGTTGCATAACAGAGTGAGCTCCCGTTACTCGTCCCAGCTTCTGCCAACCTAGCCGTTCGAAAGCACCTAAACAATGCAAGTAGAAAAATAGGAACCACCTTTGGTAGGAAGGGAACAGCGTTCCATGCACCTTTGGAGTTTAGTCATGCCGGCCACATGACCACGGAGACGTCTTCGGACAGCGCTGGCTCTTCGGCTTTGAAACGGGGATGAGCACCGCCCCCTAGAGTCAGGAACAAGTAGCACTTATGTGCAAGAGGAACATTTACCTTTACCTAGTGTCCCTTCAGCCTTTGAGGTTCTTTTCTCTGGCTGCCTAGGACTGATTTCAAAATGTCATTATTTATTTTTAAGACTGTTCGCATTTCCTCAGCCGTAAGAGCCCCTTTTCATTTACCAAAATGCCTGGTATTCTTGCCAGCGGGTTCCTTGCGAGCCATAACAACTAGGAGGAAAAAGTTTTATTTCAACAGCAGTTGTGTTTTATTGGAAGAATTTGTATACATGTTCTCTTTTGTCTCTCTCTCTCTCTCTCTCTCTCTCTCTCTCTCCCTCCTGCAGCTCCTCTATTCCCGAGGATTGCTGATTGACCTCCTCATTAAGTCAAACGTCAGCCGATACGCCGAATTCAAAAACGTCACTCGTATTCTTGTCCTGAGGGATGGCAGAGTGGAACAGGTACGCTCCTCGGCCAGCTTAAAACATTGAACTCCCGGCTCTTTGGAAAGCGTTCCTTTTTCACTGCCAAGAGTTCGATCCTGACCAGGTCAAAGTTGACTTAGCCTATCATCCTTCTGAGGTCGGTAAAATGAGGACCCAGATTGTTGGGGGAAATATGCTGACTCTGCAAACCGCTTAGAAAGGGCTTTAAAAGCACTGGGAAGTGGTATATAAGTCTAAGTGGTTCCTTCCTTCCTTCCTTCCTTCCTTCCTTCCTTCCTTCCTTCCTTCCTTCCTTCCTTCCTTCCTTCCTTCCTTTGTTAGAATGCAGTATTTCAGGCTAAATCTGCCCACTGCCAAGAGTTTGATCCTGACCAGCTCAGGATTGACTCAGTCTTCCAGTTTTCTGAGTTCATTAAAATGAAGACCCAGATTGTTGAGAGCCACATGCCAACTCTGTAAACCGCTTAGAAAAAGCTGTAAAAGCCCTGTGAAGTGGTATATAACTCTTAAGTGCTATTGCTATTGCTATTTTCATGAATGTGGTCCGGTGGATTCCTGCGTCTTACTTCCATCTATTCAGTATGTATTGTATTCTTTTATTTCCTTTCATTTAATTTTATTTAATTTTATTTCTTATTTTTATTTCTTATTTTTATTTCTTATTTCTAAACCACCCAACTCCCTCAAAGAGAGCCTCTGGGCGGCCTACGATACAATACAACCGATAAATAAAACAATGTATAAAAACTAACATTAAAAGTAAAAATGTAATTAGGATTTTTTTTTTAAAAAAGTTATAGAACCACGACAATTAAAAATAAAAAGGGAGGGAAAATCTTAAAGGCCATTTAATGTTGGGACTGGTGGGACTCTCAAGGGACTAGTCAGCCCCATGGTTTTGAGTTCCTCTTTGCAAAGATACTATCATTTCTATCTCTTTGCTTGAGACAAGTGGAAAAGGGTAAAAAGGTAAAGGTCTCCCTTGCACATATGTGCTAGTCATTCCTGACTCTAGGGGGCGGTGCTCATCTCCCTTTTAAAGCCGAAGAGCCAGCGCTGTCCGAAGACGTCTCTGTGGTCATGTGGCCGGCATGACTAAACGCCAAAGGCGCACGGAAGGCTGTTACCTTCCCATCGAAGCTGGTTCCTATTTTTCTACTTGCATTTTTACATGCTTTTCAACTACTAAGTGAATCGCTGAAGAGTATTTATTTGTTTGTTTGTTTGTCAAACATGTACAAGATAACAAGTATAGGTAAAAGTTCCCCTCGCACATATGTGCTAGTCATTCCTGACTTTAGAGGGCAGTGCTCATCTCTGTTTCAAAGCCGAAGAGCCAGCGCTGTCCAAAGATGTCTCCGTGGTCATGTGGCTGGCATGACTAAATGCCGAAGGTGCATGGAACGCTGTTCCCTTCCCACCAAAGGTGGTTCCTATTTTTCTATTTGCATTTTTTACGTACTTTTGAACTGCTAAGTTGGCAGAAGCTGGGACAAGTAACGGGAGCTCACTCTGTTACACGGCGCCAAGGATTCAAACTGCCGACCTTTCTGATTGACAAGCTCAGCGTCTTGGCCACTGAGCTGCCGCATCCCAATGTGGGAAAGGGAGGATGACCCAAAACTCTTGTTTCAGGTTCCATGTTCCAGAGCAGACATTTTCAACAACAAACAGCTGACGATGGTAGAAAAACGAATGCTGATGAGATTTCTGACCTTTTGCCTGGATTTTGAGCAGCGCCCTGATGAATACCAAGGTGGGTGTCCTTTCCCCCCAATGGTGAAATCCTCAGTCTCCTTATTTTTCAATGTATGGAAGCTCTTTAAGGTGAATGGGCCACGGCGAAGCCTGTGGGACAGAGGCGCAATGGGCCATTGCCCAGGGCGAACGAGTGGGGGCCTGTCAGCAGAGGGGAAAAGTCAGAGGAAGGCTGAGGGAGAAGGTAGGAGATGAAAGGTCCCATTCCGCTCTCGGAAAGCCTCACAATCTTATTGTCCATAGGAGCATCTCAGGAAGCCCCAAGTGGCTGGAGTTCCCAGGTGGTTTAACGTTGTTGGGTTGCTGGGGTGGAGACGCTCTGACCATTCATAAGGGTGGCGGAGACCTATAGACCACTCTGTGCTCAGTCTGGACCTTGGTGTTGGCCAACCCTAGATCTGAAAGTGTTGACCTTGGAACCTTGGAATAAGATAACACCGAATGATCGCTAATTGGTCGGTCATAAGTAAAGGACTATTTGTAACTGAGCACCTTGTGTTTTCTTGACATATATAAAGATGGTCGTGCTGAAATCCTCTTCTCTTCTCTCCTCTCCCCCGGCCCACCCCTCCCCCTGCCCTCTTCTCCTCTCTTCTTCCCTGCCCTCTGCTCTGCGTTCCCTCTCCTCCCTTCCCTTCCCTTTCTCGCTATTTTCTTTCCCCTCTCCTCTCCGCTCCTCTCTCCCCTCCCGTCCTCTCTTCTCTTCCCCTCTCCCCTCGCTTCCCGTCCCCCGTCCCCTCTCTTCTCCTCTCCCCTCCCCTCCTCTCTTCCCCTGAAACAGCTCAGAAGGATCGCAAGTTTGCCGACTATTTAAAAACCCAGAAGTTAACTCCCAACCTGCAGCATTTCATTCTGCATTCCATCGCGATGGTCTCGGAGGCCGATTGCTGCACCATAGACGGGCTGAAGGCCACTCAGAAATTTCTGCAGTGCCTGGGGCGCTACGGCAACACCCCCTTCTTATTTCCTTTGTACGGCCAAGGGGAAATCCCTCAGTGTTTTTGTCGGTAAGTGTATTTCCTCCCTCCCTCCCTCCCTCCCTCCCTCCCTCCCTCCCTCCCTCCCTCTCTGTTTAGGCACTCTAGTTTGCTTTTTTAAAATCCGTCTTTCTCGTTTTCCTTTTGACCTATCTTTAAGCGTTTGAGTTGGAAAATGTGTGCCTGCTGTTTAAGCCAATATGGCTCGTGGGCCTTCTGTTGCTCTGGACTTGGATGGGCAGAAGTCAAGAAAGGGACTTTAGGTGGGGACCGTTGCAGCATCCCTATAGTCACGTGATCAAACTTGGGGCACTTTGCAACTGGCCTGTACTTATGACAGTTGTATGGTCCTGTGGTCATGTGATCACCATTGGTAACTTTCCCACCTGGTAAGCAAAGGGGGTGTCAAGGGGCGCCTCACCAGCCTCTATTCGCCCCTCCTCTCCCAGCCACTCCTCGCCCGCCTGCCTGGGCTCCTTAGGGCCCCAACAGGAAGTAGTTGTTGGAGCTAAGCAGCGCCCAGGAGAAAGTTGGCAAACCAGCTCAGTTCAAATTGGATCAGACCGAGAAAGAGGCTCAGCAGAAGCCCCTCACTGAGGACTAGGAGCATAGGCTTTCCAAGCAGAGGGAAGACATGTGGGAGTGCAAGGCCAGGTGCCGGCGCCTGGAGGCTCTGTGAGCTGAGATGGTCAGCCAGTTCCAGGCCATGATGCAGTCACACTGGAACGAGGCCCTACGGCTCTTCACCACCAGCAGCAGCGCTTCCCTCCAGCCTTCGCCCGAAGCCCCCCACCAGGAGGCTGAAGTAGACCCCAAATCGGAATTGCTTTCCCCCCTCCAACCTGCACAAAAAGACCCCGAAGAGGGAGACTCTCTGCAGCAACCCAAACATTCATTGCACGTATCCATCCCAGGGGGCGTAGTTTGATTTGACCCCTGATTTAGTTCAATATAAAAAATGTAAATGATTTTTCTGCGGACCAGCAGTTGGTGACTGCTGGACTAGATGACCTGCAAGGTCCCTTCAAACTCTGTTGATCTCTATCTGACTACCTCTACCCTGGTACGTGTTTCCCAGTTCCGCCTGGCCTGCAAGATTTCCCAGGAAGAGTGTTCAACCCGTCTACCAAGTGGCAACAACTCTGCCTATACATCACAGCCTACCATTTTTCTATCGCCGGGTTATCAGGATAAGATGTCACTTGGCCTGTGATTTCTAACCGCCTCTTCATATCCTCTTTTAATGTAACCCTCTTAAGCGTTCCTCGCGCTCCGTTATCCTGTGTCTTCTCATCAAGGCTACCGTTATAAACGGCAGGCATGCATATTTATGTGAATGATTCAAAGACATTTGTAAGTCATATCCTTGCATTCCGAATGAGCTGGGCATCAACTCTGCAAACGGTCTCGAGAACTGTGGTGGTCCCTGGAGCGTACATAAAATCAGGAGTTATTCTGTAACAGTTGTGAGCCAACCCAACTTCTTTTTTTATTATTATTATAATATTTAATTCATTAAACATGAAACTCAGCCAACTGAACATTCAAAAATGCATCACAAATACCATTGACTGGCTCTGATGATTGATAGGGGTTGCTGCCAGTGTCGTAGGTATCAACCCAGTATCAACCACCACTTCCTCCTTCTCCTCTTCTATTATTTTATACTGTTCCTGCCCACGCAGGGGGTTGGACTAGAAGACCTACAAGGTCCCTTCCAACTCTGCTATTGTATTGTACTTAATTCATTAAACATGAAACTCAGCCAATTGAACATTCATAAATGCATCACAAATACCATTGACTGATGCTAATGGTTGATACGGTTACTGCCAGTGTCCTAGGTATCAACCAAGTACCTTCTTAACATATACGATGTTCTGAGTGGCTCAGTTTTTTGGAGTTCCTCTGGTGTTATTGCAGGAAGCTACAATTTGTTGATGTATCTTATAAAATTCTCGAATATGGTGCCAAGTGCCCCAATGACAATGGGTATCACTGTTACATGTTTCATCCATAATCGGGTAGTTTTGATGGCCAGGTTGCGGTATTTCGTGATTTTTTTCCAGTTCTTTTTCTTCGACTGGCATCTCCTGGTACCGCGATGTCAATAAATTGTACGTTTCGGACCTCTACAACTGTGATATCTGGCGTGTTGTGTTCCAAATGACGATTTGTCTGTATTCGAAAGTCCCACAAGATCTTCACCTTCTCATTTTTGGTAACAATAACTACTATTACTTCTACTACTACTAGTTATTATATTTTATTCATTAAACATGAAACTCAGCCAACTGAACATTCAAAAATGCATCACAAATACCATTAACTGGTGCTGACCTAGGAACTGTTAAGGTAACGTCAGAGGTGTATTATTATTATTATTATGTGGTTATTCTTTGGTGAGATTCACAGCCTTTGGGGCTGGTTGGTAGCTCAACAGCTCGAGTCCTAACCAAGGACCTAGGAACTGTCAAGGTAACATCGGAGGATATAAGCTGTTCCAAGTAGGGTGGTTTTTTGTAGAGTCAGAATGTTCAAGTCTGGCAAAGTTAGAATTTCCAAATAGCAAGGTAGCCCTTTAGGTATTGCTCCAAGGGCTCCAATTACAATTGGGTTGTTGTTATTGTTGTTGTTATTATTATTATTATTGTACTTTATTCATTAAACATGAAACTCAGTCAACTGAACATTTAAAAATGCATCCCAAATACCACTGACTGATGCTAATGGTTGACACGGTTTGCTGCCAGCCTCCTAGGTTTCAACCAAGTACCCTCTTAAAATATAAGATGTTCCGAGTAGCGCAGTTTTTTGCAGTTCCGCTGGTGTTATTGCAGGAAGCTGCAATTTGTTGATGTGTTTTGTAAAATTCTTGGACATGGTGCCAAGTGCCCCGATGACAGAGCTCGCTCGGTTACGCGGCGCTAGGGATTCGAATCTCCAAACGGACAACCTTTCTGATTAACAAGCTCAGCATCTTAGCCACTGAGCCACCGCGTGTATAGTGGGTTAAAGTTAAGACGTGGGAATTTTTGCTGGATCTCCAGTTTATCGCAGATAATCCCAGAGAGCACTGAGCTTTTGCCAAGACTAAAGGCCAAAAGGTTTTCCCGATATTTGCTTCTTGCTCTCCTTTGACTCCAGGCAGTGGTGGGTTTCTGCAGGCTCGCACCTACTTGCGAGAGCCGGTTGGTGAAATTTAGAGAACCGGTGAGACGGGGTTCCACTGGCGTACCTGGAAGTAAATCTGGCCCGCCGCTGCCAGTGACCCAACGGGAAGGGAAAGGAAAGGAAGGAAGAAAGGAAAGAAAGAAAGAGAAAAAGAAAGAAAGAAAGAAAGAAAGAAAGAAAGAAAGAAAGAAAGAAAGAAAGAAAGAAAGAAAGAATTTATCATCACAATTGAGTCCAAAATTTTGGTTGCTAAGCAAGAGCGTTGTTAAATGAGTTTCACCACATTTTAAAAGGTGGCCACTCCCACCCTGTCACATGACTGCCAAGCCACGCTCACAAAATAGGCCACACCTACAGAGTAGGTTCTAAAAAATTTGAAACCCACCACTGGCTCCAGGGTAGAAGATGGCAACTTTTTATTGTTTGACTCCTGTACGTCACTCAGGCCCAAAAGAAAGCTGGCAAAAAGTACAGAATCTTAGCTCACTTGGTTTCCTAGGAAACAAATAAATAAATCCTTTCATTTAACCTTCTCTAGCCATGCTAGACCTCTTTCCCGTTACCCCAGACCGTCCTGGTGCTGCCACCTCACATTTGAAGACCCAAAGTTCATTAAGCCTGATTTAATCACGAGTGTGCATGTTTTAATGTGCCGAGCTCTCTCCGTCTGCAAACAGAAGACCTCTCGTGTCTCCTCGATCCTTGACTCTACAGATACGCAGAGGTGTTAATTGGCAATTTAATAATAAATGACACCCAATTTCAAGCATGATGAAAACCTTTATCGCCAGCTTTAAAGAGCCAATTTGCATTCTGCGCCTGCCTCTCGCACGGAAGGTAAAAGGAAGAGAACAGGACCTCTGCATTGAGTTGCAGAAAGATAAGTCTTAGTTGGTGGGAAGTGACCGGCTAGGACTGTGAGGGCGAATCTATGGCATGCGTGCCCAAAGTGGCACACGGAGCCATGTTGCCTGGCACGCCCAGCATCGCCCGTTCCTCTTCCGTGTCCCTGGCCCCGCATGTGCGCGCAACAATCAGCTTGGATCTGTGCGTGCGGCACTGCTGGAAACCGGAAGAACTCATCTTCCATTTCTCGGCGTGAGCAAGCGTGCGCATCCGCAGCAGTAACCGGAAGACTGGCATGCGCGCTGGAAAGCGTAAGTTCATTTTCCGGCACGCACATGCCCCCCTGAGCAGCTCCTCTTCCTGGTCGCGGTCCAGACGAACACGCATGCGTGAAGTGCTCCGTTTTCGGGCACTCGGTGTTCCCTTTCGGCACAGTGCTCCCTTTTTGGTACTCGTTGCCCCGCCTGCATGCGTGCGCTCCCTTTTCAGCACTCGGTGCCCAAAAGGTTCGCCATCCCTGGGCTAGGTTATCAACGCAAAATGGAACCAAGTGAATTCAAAGCAGCTTCTGCAATCAACCACTACAGGGGTCCTCCACTTAGAATCACCGTCGGTTATAACAGACAGGAGCCTCGGGTTGCCACGCACTCTAATTTTGATCACGTCGCACATGTGGGGTGTTTGTGAGAGATGTTAAGTCCATGGACTGGTTGTAAGTCACAGTGAAATGGGCAAAAGTTGCTTAATACCTAACAAATGTCTCGCTCCATTGGTGTTGTAAATCGGGAGAAGTAAGGGAGTTTGTAAGCATGCAGTTTGTTAGTTTGCTTTTCTTTTCTTTTTTTACTTTGCTTCTATTTCATTTATTATTATTATTATTATTATTATTAGCAGAACTTTTAACCATAGCAATGAAATTGTTTGGGTTGGACCACTTTCGGAGTGAGTTTTGCATTCTTAGGATGTGTGTTAAAGTATGAAAAACATGGCTGCACTTGTGTTTGGTGGAGGTGTGTTTCGTTTCCTTCCTTCCTTCCTTCCTTCCTTCCTTCCTTCCTTCCTTCCTTCCTTCCTTCCCTCCCTCTTCTTTCCCTCCCTCCCTCCCTCCGTCAGTCCTTCCTTCCCTCTCTGCCTCCTTCTTTCCTTCCCTCCCTCCCTCCTCCCTTCTTCCTTCAGTTCTTCCTTCTCTCCCTCTCCTTCCTTCCTTTCCCTCCCTCTCCTTCCTTCCTTTCCTCCCTCCCTCCCGCTTTTCTTCCTTTCTTCCCTCTCTGCCTCTCTCCTTCCTTCCTCTCCCTCCGTCTTCCCCCTCCCTTCTTCCCACCCTCCCTCCTTCAGTCCTTCCTTCCCTCCCTCTCCTTCCTTCATCTCTCCCTCTTCCTCCCTCCTTTTTTCCTTCCTTCCCTCTGTCTCTGCCTCTTTCCTCCCTCCCTCCCTCTTTCAGTCCTTCCTTCCCTCCCTCCCTCTCCTTCCTTCCTTCTTTCCTTCCTTCCCTCTTTCAGTCCTTCCTTCCCTCCCTCTCCTTCCTTCATCTCTTCCCTCATCCTCCCTCCTTTTTTTCTTCCTTCCCTCTGTCTCTGCCTCCTTCCTTCCTCCCTTCCTTCCTTCCAATCTTACTTTGGGACAAATACCAGTGAAGTGAGACAATCCATCACGCCTGGGACCTGCTGTCCAATGATGGATGGATAGATTGGTAAAGTAACTCAATAATCTTCCCTTCTTTTCTCTCGGTTATTCACAGATCAGTGAGCGCTGTCGTTAATAAAGCTATGGAATGCTTTTGTTGTCCTTGCCTGTATTATTTCTCAAGTTTTGACAGGACAGGCCTTTTAATTTGAAAATAACCTTTGTGTTGAAACATGCCTCCTAAGCACACAAAGGCCTTTGTGAAAGTCCCACTTCACAATCCAGTTGGGAGGAAAATACCATTCAGGATACTTTGAGATTTTATTGTTGTTGTTGCTGTTGTTGTTGTTAAATAGTCAGTTGCTGGATACAGCCAGTCCTCGACTTACCCTAGTTTGCTTAGTGACCGTTTGATGTTACAACGTGTTCTGACCACCCCTTTCTCCGACTAACACAAGACTGGCTGCTTGCCACTAACTCTCTTGGCTGCTTGCCTGAATGACCCTGAACAGATACGAAGCTTCCTAACTCGACTAAACACGAACCTGAAAATCAACATGAATAAACACGAACCTAGAAATCCAACGTTGTTCTCTGCAAGGACTTTCTTAGCAAAGACTTCCTTTTAAACCCTCTTGGGAGGGGACAGTCATTAGGCAGCTGGGACTAATTCAACTCCTTCTAGTTTGCTTCTGATGCAATTGAAGCCTCCTTTTTTCAGCCCTTCTCAACCTAGCATCAGGGACAAACTGGCCTTGATCCTCCCCACTACACCAAGCCCCAGGTGCCTCCTGATGACCAGCCGGGCTCTCTGCTTTCTCAATCTTGCCCTCCTCCTCTAGAGCAGACTCATAGGACTCCTCACTAGAGGAGTCCATCAGCAGCTCATCCGGAGCCGGCTGGGCCACAACACAACAGCACTGAAAAAAGTGACTTATGACCGTTTTTCACACTTACGATTGTGGCCGCATCCCCGTGAATTCGGGTGATCAAAATTCAAACGCTGAGCAACGGACTCACATTTATGACGGGGGTCATGTCCGCGGGGGTCATGTGATTTCCTTTTGCGACCACCTAACAAGCCAAACCCAAAGCCAGATTCACACAGTGACCATGTTTCTAACTTAACAACGGCATTGACTTCACAAAGGTGGCAAGAACGGTTGTAAAATGAGGCACCACATACTTAATAAACGTCTCGTTTCGCAACGGGAATTTTGAGCTCAATTGTGGTAGTAAGTGCAGGTGTTTAAGATATACAAGATGATTAAATCCGTCTCCTGGTCCAGGGATCTCTTGATTTTTTTTTATTTTTTTTTAATATTCTCTAACACCCAATCAGAGCAGATACTGAGAGGCTTCGGGAAGAGCAAAACTGCTCAGGTTCCTCCTAAGACAGCGGATGGCTTAGAGAGCCAGCATGGCGTAGTCTTTGGGAGCATTCACACAACACATGAATTCAAAAAATCACGTTATGTTGTGAACCATGTTGGGCAAGTTAGTGTAGTTTATGAAGCCATCCATGCCTTGCTCCTTCCGTTAAGCAAAACATTGGGTAGACCCCAATCGGATCAGGCTCAGGGTTGACAGCCTTCCATCCTCCCAAAGTCGATCAAATGAGGACCCACATTATTGGGGGCAACAGTAAACTTCTTGGGGCTGTAAACACTGTGAATAAGTATATAGGTCTAAGTGCTATTGCCTGCCTCCTTGTCTCTCCTTCCTTCCTTCCTTCCTTCCTTCCTTCCTTCCTTCCTTCCTTCCTTCCTTCACTCCCTCCTTGCCTGCCTTGTCTCTCCTCCCTTCCTCCCTCCCTCCCTCCCTCCCTCCCTTCCTTCCTTCCTTCACTCCCTTCTTGGCTCCCTTGTCTCTCCTTCCTTCCTTCCTTCCTTCCTTCCTTCCTTCCTTCCTTCCTTCCTTCCTTCCTTCACTCCCTCCTTGCCTCCCTTGTCTCTCCTCCCTCCCTTCCTTCCTTCCTTCCTTCCTTCACTTCCTCCTTGCCTCCCTTGTCTCTGCTCCCTTCCTTTCCTCCCTCCCTCCCTCCCTCCCTCCTTGCCTCCCTTGTCTCATTTTACCACTTTTCTTGCGAAAGACGTTAAGTGAATCACTTCAGTTGATAGAATAGAATTTGGAATGGAATGGAATGGAATGGAATAGAATAAACATTAGAATGAAAGAATAGAATAGATAAAATGAAAGAATAGAATAAAATAGAATAGATATTAGAATGAAAGAATAAAATAGAATAGATATTATAATAAAAGAATAGAATAGATATTAGAATGAGAGAATAGAATAGATAGAATGAATGAAAGAATAGAATAAAATAGAAATTAGAATAAAAGAATAGAATAGATATTAGAATGAGAGAATAGAATAAAGATTTGAATGATAGAATAGAATAGAATAGTTGGAAGGGACCTTGGAGGTCTTCTAGTCCAACCCCCTGCTCAGGCAGGAAACCCCACACCACTTCAGACAAATGGTTATCCAAGTTAGGACTTACTTTTGGGGTAGGTCGTAGTTTTGGGGAAAACACAGTACAGTGATAGCATCTGATAAAGATGCATTTGAATTGTTTTGATTGCCTTCTTCCCCATGTTCTGATCCAAGAGTATCTCCAGGGCTTGTCAACCTCCCGCCCGGCACCAGACGCGCCAAGCCCGAAGCCTCTTGTAACATTCATGTTTTAATTAAAGAAAACAACCCGTTAGAGGCAGTTATTTTCTGCGGGAAGAGTAATGAAGATTTATTTTAGGGAGTGACCTTCACTGGATTAGCTCTAGCAGTAATCAGTAGAATTAATAGAATAATCAAATTATATACAAACTCATAAATCACGGGGAACGGCGCTGTCAGAAGTTCGGCTATTAATGGGCCCCATTGTTGTGCTGTTGTATTAGAAATCGCAGCGGCTGATTTTCTTTTTCCCCTTCCTTTCCCCCCCACCCCCTTTGCCGCGATAGAAACTGAAATGGCATTTGAAGGCTAGGGAGGGGGGGGCGAGGGGGGGAGCAGAGCGGGGACTAGTAGGGCAAAAATTTTCACAACTGTTAATTTAGCTGTAATGTGGTTTGATGTCAGCAGGGCAGAGTTGAAGCGAAGTGCAGAGCAGGCGTGATCTTTCAGCAGAGGGGGAATTATTGGCAGAGACAGTAGCCAATTAATTAGAAGAATATCAGTTTAAATGTCTATTTAGGGTTCATAGTAATCCGAAGTACTTGGTGCTTGGGTCCCAGCCAAACCAGCTTCTTGAGTTTGGTGTATTTTAAATAAAGGAAGGATGGGGGGGGGGCGGGGATAAACATGGATACGATAATGGGCTTGGTTGTCATAATAGATTTCAACTTTGCCGATTTCTTTTTAAAAACTGTATATTAATGCGGCCAAGACGCTGAGCTTGTCGATCAGAAAGGTCGGCAGTTCGGCGGTTCGAATCCCTAGCGCCACGTAACGGAGTGAGCTCCCGTCACTTGTCCCAGCTTCTGCCAACCGAGCAGTTCGAAAGCACGTAAAAAATACAAGTAGAAAAATAGGAACCACCTTTGGTGGGAAGGGAACAGCGTTCCGTGCGCTTTTGGCGTTTAGTCATGGCGACCACATGACCACGGAGACTTTTTCGGACAGCACTGGCTCTTCAGCTTTGAAACGGAGATGAGCAGCGCCCCCTAGAGTCGAGAACAACTAGCACACCTTTACTAGCACACACCGACTAGCAATTACCTTTATGAATGCCATATTTCAGCTCCTATCCTCCAGGTATGAAAATAATCCTGGTAGCTCAGCTTTTCAACTTGTTGATTCAGCTGGATGTGGCCGAGGGGGGGGGGGTGGAAGAAAAGAAAAAGTAGTGATTTAAGGTGGGGGGGGGGAGGAATTTCTAAGTGCTTTTGCTGTCATTGTGAGTTGTTGCGTGTTGCTCGCTGTTTTATTGTTTTCTGCAGACGTTTCTCCAACAAACACACAAGTTTAGTTTCCTCTGCTGGGTTGCCAAACCCCCCCCCCCTCCTATTAATTGAGAGAAACAAATCTGATTAATTTCGCTTTTGGAAATGCATTTCCCCCCCCATATTTTATACTCAAAATAAGATCCAACCTTTTCATTTGGTAGTAATTCCCTCTATTTGTTTTTAAGCTGCTAAGTCACTCTGGTTTTGCATTGGGCGACCTTTCTTTTAATTGAGAGAGGGACCTTTATCCAAGGCACAAAGGCATTGTTCCAACATCTGCCGTATCATTTGTCACTTGATCTTGATTATCGTTCTCCAGCCAGGGATCTGGGGTGACAATCTCTAGTCGAAAGAGGCTATTTTTAAGAGCAGGCTGGTAAATCGGTGGATTTTTGGCAGCAGGAAGCCAAACGGCAATGAAGACAGGAGGTGGAAGCCTCACATTTTATCCACAGAAAACACCCTGGTGCTTTTTAAATGTGAAGCCACTAGTAACCGTTACTGAAATACAGACATTTGTACCTGCGTTCTGTTGATGTTTGTAACAAACCTCGAGGTGTTAGGATGGGTCGGTTGGCAACCTGCGGCTCTGGAGCTGCATGTGGCTCTTTCATCCCTCTGCTGCGGCTCCCAGTCACCTCCACAATTGATAGGGGTTTCGGTTAGGACAGGCAGAGGAAAAAGGACGCCACGCTAGGAGGAGACTCTATGGTAGTGGTGGGGAGCCAGACTTCCAGTCGGCAGAGGAAAAAAGACGCCATGCTAGGAGGAAACTCTATGGTGGAGGAACCGGACTTCCAGTCAGTTCCAGAATTCAACTGGAGGCTTCCGGTTAGGACCTTTGTGGCTGTTTGAGTGTTTAAGGTTGCCAACCCCAATGTTAGGACATTATCATGGAAACAATGCCACAACCGTTAACCATGAGGTCACGACACAAAATGTCATCCTCTACCTCATTTGCACCCATGTGAGCTCATGGACGTCTCACATTGGGAGTAATCTGATAGCCTTGGGGGTTTGGCTTCATGTGTGGTTGATAGCCTTATTGTGTGGAATCAGATTTATCCAGTAAGCCATGTCTAAACGAACCATGGTCCCTCAAGCCAGAGACTTCAGAACAGATGAAAAATTTGATCCAGTTTGGCTCTTCCTACATTTTATTTACAGCTTTCTACTTGGTAGCCTATGTGTCAACATTCCGACCGACGAACCCCCTCAAAGCAAGCACAGTTGAGACGATCTGATCTCTTAATGCAAAACTTCTTATCAACAAAGATGAGAGCAAAGCCAGATCTGTCTATTTCCTGCACAAATCCACATACTTAAAGCTCAAGTTTTCTCTCTCCTTCGCTGTTAGGCCCAGTTACATTGTCCAATGGAGACTTCTTGTTGTGAGAAAGTCTTTTCCGGCTCTGGCAGACACCTGCCGAAATGTCCTTGATTCCCATGGCTGGCATCTTGATGTCTGGAGCGTTGTTCTAGCTCCCCTCCCACCATAATTTGTTGGCAAGCTGAGAAGTGAGAATAGTTGCAAGAGCAAAAAACGCCGTTCGAAGCTTGACATCACATTTGTTGTGTTTCTGTTACTGCCTCCCTGTAAAAGACTCATTTCAACTGAGCTCTGATCATAGATCTAGTTAATGTTGACCGTGGTTAACAGCTCTGCAGGCAAACTCTTAAACTGATTAAGGTAAGAAGGTAGAATTTTTCCCTAGGAAGGATAGTTGAAATAATTCAAGGTTGACTCTTGATTATATTCACCATGATCTTCGGGAAAGAAACTTAATTTCAGCAGCTCCCCAAGCCAGGTTTTGAATGAAATATTATATGTGATTATACAGAGTTTTAACTTAGTCTTTATTTTTTCACTGCTTTTTAACCTCCCAAGAATCCCGATGGCGTATGATTTGAGTTTTTGGATATAATAATAATAAATAATAATAATTTTAATTTATGGACCGCTCTCTCTCCCCGAAGGGACTCGAGGCGGTGCACAGGGGATTTAAAAATGCATATATAAAAGCATAGACATAAATACAATTTAAAAAGAAATTAAATTTAACCCTGCGCTAAAATCCCAGATTAGCTAAAATTAAACCCCTAAAAAGCCCTAATAAAACAATTCAATTACCCCAAGCCGGCCAGGCAGAAGAAATGAGTTTTTAGTTTTTGACGGAAGGAGCGGAGGTCTGTAGTTGTTCTAATTTCGGGGGGAAGGTCGTTCCAGAGGGTCGGGCCCGCCACAGAGAAGGCCCTTCCCCTGGGCGTCGCCCGCTGGCACAGCCTAGTGGACAGCACCCGGAGAAGTCCCTCTCTGTGGGAGCGAATCGGCCGCAGGGATGTATAGGGCAGGATGCGATCCCGCAGATAGCTAGGTCCCGTGCCATGGATCTTCTACAAGTTTTTCTTACATAAACCTAGGCAGAGTTGGTTTATGTATTCTAGAAATCCTGTATTCTAGGAATCCTGGCTTAATAAATCATGATGTGAACAGACAAGGTTTCCTTCCAGGGCATTCCTCTTTTCTTGAGAGCAGCCAACCAACGTATAAAGCAGGGGTTCCCAAACTTGGCAACTTTAAGACTTGTGGACTTCAACTTCCAGAATTCTGCAGCCAGCTATGCTGGCTGGAGAATTCTGGGAGTTGAAGTCCACAAGTCTTAAAGTTGCCAAGTCTGGGAACCCCTGGTATTAAGGATAACTTCTTGTTATATAAAGGAAAAGGTTTCCCCTTGCACATATGTGCTAGTCATTCCTAAGTCTAGGGGGCGGTGCTCATATCTATCAAGCCAAAGAGCTGAAGACATCTCCATGGTCATGTGGCCGGCATGATTAAACACCGAAGATGCACAGAAAACCTTCCCACCAAAGGTGGTCCCTATTTTTCTACTTGTATTTTTACATTCTTTTGAATTGCTAGGTTAGCAGAAGCTGGGACAAGTTATGGGAGCTCACTCTGTTATGCGACGCTAGGGATTCGAACTGCTGACCTTTCTGATCGAGAAGCTCAACGTCTTAGCCACTGAGCCACCACATCCTGTTATATACATGTCCACACTTAGTGTTAAATTGACCCAAATAGGCCAGGATGGCAAGCCAGCTCTAAACCAAGATTATTTGCTCAAATTCTACCTTAATTTCTCCTTACATGATATTTAGGTGATTATTCCTAAAACATTTGTATTGAATTGACAACTTATTTATTGTTAACGGAGGTTGCAACGCTTCCTATTTCATGGATCAATTTGAATAAATTTTCAAATTGTTTTATCTGGTTTTAATGGGCTGCAATTTTACTTGTTCTTAAAATTTTAGTACAGGCTAATTTAATTCGTTTTTAATCTTATTATGTATGGTATGTTTTTAGATGGTTTTTAATTTTCCTGTACACCGCCCCGAGTCCCTCTGGGGAGAGGGGGCGGTTTATAAATATAATAAATTATTTAATTAAGTATTAATTATTATTAAATTGAACGTTTTTGTTTTTAAAAAGAAAATAGACCTAAAGTGCTGTAAACCTGATGCCTTGTTTTCTTGATTTCTGATGTTCCTTTTTAGGATGTGTGCAGTATTTGGTGGGATCTATTGCCTCCGGCACGCCATAAAGTGTCTTGTGTTAGACAAAGAACTTAGAAGGTAAGTCTTGAGCGAGGTAACCTTCTCTCTCTCTCTCTCTCTCTCTCTCTCTCTCTCTCTCTCTCTCTCTCTCTCTCTCTCTCTCTCTCTCTCTCTCTCTCTCTCTTACATAAACGCAACTCTGAGATGAAAAATGCCAGGGTCTTATTTTTTTAAAAAAACGATTCTTCAAAGATCTTCCTTGGTATTAATAACACATCAACCTTGATTAAAAATAATTTGTGTGTAGGTCCTCCAGAACTAGGAAAGTGGGTTTAGAATAAAGAAACTAAATTAATTTCCCTCTGATATTACTGCAACCTCCTGATCATCCAAGCTTGGAAGACAGATCATTTCAGTTGCCGGGGGTTTGGTGATGAGTGATGTTAGTTTTCCTTGTGGCCTTACCTACTCTAATTGATTTTCATCAGATGACAACAAAGCCCTCTGTTATTGCATTTTTAAAAATGAAGCTCACCTAAAGATTCATCAGATTAATCTCTGCTGATAATGCATGTCACTCTAAGAGAAGAAAGCTTTAATGAGTTTTTAGGTAGATTGTTGTCATAAACCACGCTGCCCTCTTAGCCTAGAATGAATTATTTTTCCACCAGAATTGGGACTTTTGAGCAACTTTCTTTCTTTTTATTTTTATTTTGCAAAGTTGAAACCGAATCAACAGATGTTTGGGGACTGCAAAATTTATACCAGTAAGGACGATGCAGAGCACAAAACATGACCAGCTTGCTCAGTGTACTAAAGCATAGGGTGGTTAGGTTTAGCATGACATCTGCACTTAATTTTATCAACAAAATGTTGTGATATTATAGAGTGTCCTAACCAGAATTTGGGTTATTTAAATATCTGTATATTTTAAAAAATGACTCTAGTGTATGTTTCAGCAGAACTCTAGAATGCCTGAAGCAATTGCAGCCAAACTTGGTACACAGATGACTTACTTTCTGGAAAAAGATACTGTGGGGGAAAAGACACCCCTCAAACCCCTCATGGTGTGTGTTCTGTTAACATACAGCCTGTTGTGCTGTAAAATGGCTTCTGCTGAACAGTGCTGTGGAATTGTCATGGTAACGGCTTCACAGTACTCCACAAGGGGGCTCCCTCTGGTAAGGGGGAAAATCCAACATTAGAAATTACATTTGGTCCAGACGTTGTCTCCCTATAAATAAATAAATAAATAAATACCCAGGCAACGCCGGGTTATCAGCTAGTCATATCATAAACAAGACAGGGAATGACTATGGCTAATTTACCTTTTTGGTTTCTACATATACAACTAAGGCAGAAGTCTCCAAACTTGGCAACTTTAAGACTTGTGGACTTCCACTCCCAGAATTCCTCAGCCAGCCATTTCTGGAAGTCCACGAGTCTTTAAACGGCACAGGTTTGGAGATCCCTGAACTTGGATAATGGAGTAGCTTCAGATGGGGCTCCGTTAGTGTGACTCCTGTCTGTAGTTTCGTTGTTTCCCATGCAGAACTGGGACCCGAAGGGTAGGGGATGCAGCCTTCCTCTATCCTGTACGTAGTAGCAGCAGCAGCTCCAACTCATCAAAATGGTACCCTTACCTTGTTAACCAAAATCAAAACCATAAAACCGCATCCCGGAAAGTCTTATCAAATTGTCACTGGGGGGGGGGGGGGAATGGAGTGATTAGCTGATACAAGAAAGTGGATGTGGATGTGGTTGACCGTGCCATGCACCCCAGCATCCGTGAGAGATTCTCGTATCCTGTAGATCAGGGGTCCCCAACCTTTGCAACTTTAAGTCTGAAGGACTTCAGCTCCCAGACTTCTCCAGCCAGCTTTGCTGTAGATACATAGTGGGCAGCTTTTGGTGCACTACAACACCCAACCGCCCAGAATGGTCAAGAGCTGCTAATAGTCACTCAGCAACATCTGGAGGGCCACCTTATGTGGAGTACACCACATCCACCAGGGGTGGGCTTCCAAAATTTCAGCAATGGGTTCTCTGCCCAGTTGCTGGGTGGGTGTGGCCTACCATAGTTGGCCTCCTGCACCACAGTGGAGGAGGACTTTCACCTTCCCGGAGGCTTTCCTTGAGCCTCTTGGAGGGCAGAAACTTCCTCCCTCGGGCTCCAGAGGCCCAGCCTTCTGGAACTTCCCAGAGGCCCGTTTCCCCCCCCCCCCCTCTGAGCCTCCGTGCGGGACCTGCACTTCCCTCCCATCCAAAACAGACCGTGTGGAGGCTCCTGGGAGGGGAGGGGCATGGTGGGTGGGGCCAGCCAGGGGTGGGATTTGGAGGCTCTCCGAACCGCCCATAACTTTAGTTATGGGTTCTCCCGGATCCGGGCAAATCCGTAGCAGCTCACCCCTTGTATCTTTCAAGTGAGACAGTTACAAGATAAATTGTTAGACTTAAAATGTATAAAATGAGATTACGTATGAATAATAACTATTTCAGAGAGGCCCAGAATTTATGAACACCCCGTTAGAATGTCCTTTAAAGGACATTATTTAGAGTGTACTCTTCCTTTTGAAATCTATTTTTTCTCTCTCTCTCTGTTGGTTTTATAAATAAAATGCCATTATATAGTTACACCTTATATAAAAGGATGTTAAAATAACTAGTAAGATTAGGGTTGAGATATAAGAATTGTAATAATCGATATGAAAAATAAGTGATAGCTTTTGAAGAACATTATAGAAACCTGTGATAAATTGATACATTCTTAAAAATTGATAACCTGTAAGGAAAAATGGCTTTTTGATGGGGGGTTTTTCTGTTTGTATTATTTGTGTTTATGTTAAAAATATAAAAAAATATTTTTTTTAAAAAGTGAGACAATTATACAGACATGCTATTATTAAGACGACAGGCAACCGCCGCCCCCAACCACCCAGAATTCTACAGCCATTAAAAGATTGGAGAATTCTGGGAGTCGAAGTTCACCCATCTTAAAGATGCCAAGATGGAGAAATGCTGCTCTGCATAGAAGTCAGCACTACCAAAGTGGTGTGTGTGTGTATAACCCATCAATGTTCTCTTTCAATCCCTTCTGCACCTCTAGAGAGGGAAGTTTCAGAAACGGGGACTTTTCTTGGATCGAATGAAGTTGAAGGAGCAAAATGGGTGCATAAGCAGAGGTTTGAGGCAGCTGTTGCAACCCCTCAAAACTTTAAGACTGCAATGGAAATTGTGTACCGTGCAGTCAACTTTCATTTACTCGCCTGTTGCTTAGGTTTACCTGGCGGGAGAACTCTGGGAGTTGTAGTCCACCCATCTTAAAAAGATAGGCAGATGAATAAATCCATTCATTACTTATATATTTGTCGATGCGCACACTCTCTACAACCAGAAAAATTAGAAGGGAGAACTACTGTAGCCCTTTGCCAACCAACGTATGGATACTGCTCTAAAATATGTGTAGGCCCACCTGCACGTAACCTACTTTGCGGATTTGTTTGGGTGGATTATACTTCCCCAGAACCAGAAGGTGAGATTTGCAGCAAAACGTTGACAATGGAAATCGCTTCCAGACTCTTCCCTTGAAAATTGCACAGAGGTGCCGATGAAATAGCTAAAAATCAAACTTGATTCAAGAGGCTTTATCTTTTTAAGGTTTTTTTTAAATTCCCCACCTCTAATGATAATCAGATAAGTTTGGGGTGGGGGGAAATAGGGTTCTATAGGTAGTTGATGAAAAACAAGGTGTGTCAGCTCACATTGTTGTCGTAAAGATAAATTTAATGCTGAGTTTAAAATGCCATTTTTCCCCTGGTTGCTTTGTTGAACAATTACAATCTAATTTCTGCATTGGTGGGGAAAAGGTGGGAAAAAAGAGTTTAAAAACTCTACGAGTTTTTTTTTTTTAAAAAGGGGGACAGAATGATTAAGAAGCTAAGGCAATTCTCTTTGAAGGAAATGTGGAATTTGGAGCAACTCGGCTTAGGAAATAGAGAGGCTAAGGGAAGATATAATATAGACTTATACAATTATACACGCTCCATTACATCACCAAAATCTGGGATAATACATTTAAGTTGAGGGGAGGATTCAGAAAAGAGGAAGCCCAAGACCGTCCTCCTACAGCAGAGGTCTCATTCTTGCGGCCCGCAGGCCAATTGCGGCCCGCAGGACAGTATCTTGTGGCCCCCACCGTGATATGAAAGTATAATATTAGTATTAATATTAGTATTAATATTAATACAAGGAATCCCTTATGCGGCCCAGCCTCACCCAGCCTCTGCCTCCAGCGGCCCCCAGGTAAATTGAGTTTGAGACCCCTGTCCTACAGGATATAGTCAACATGTTAAATTTGGTACCATCAGAGGCGGACTGAGCTCATGTATTATGCGAATACAATGTTATCCATAACTATCTAAGCCAGGGGTAGTCAGCCTTTTCATACCTACTGCCCACTATTGTATCTCTGTTAGTAGTAGAATTTTCTAACCGCCCACCGGTTCCACAGTCATTGTGATTTATAAAGCAGGGCAGTCAATTAAATTAAAAAAAAGGAAAGTGCTTTAGTAGCAGACAGAACCCCTCCCGCCCACCATGAAAGCTGGAACGCCCACTAGTGGGCGGTAGGGGCCAGGTTGACTACCACTGATCTAAGCTATAATAAATATATTGCAAAGCCCCTGAAGGCAAAAAAGAAGCAACAGAGGAAAGCTTACGAAGGAGAGATCCAACTTAGAAATAAGAAGGAATTCCTGACAGTGAGAACAATTAATCAGTGGGACGGTTTCCCTGCAGAAGGTGTGGGTGTTCCATCACGGGAGATTTTAAAGAGACTGGACAGACATTTGTCTGGCATAGTATAGCCATGATGGTGAATCTATGGCATGTGTGCCACAGGAGGCACACACAGCCCTCTTTGCGGGCGCACGAGCTGTCGCCCCAGCTCAGCTCCGCCAAGCATGTGCTCCCGCCTCCCGCCAGCCAGCTGGTTTTTGGGTGTGTGCTGTGCATGCGCATGCTCAGGGATCCACGTTCATGCAGGACATTTGTATTCATACAAGAATACAAATGTCCTGTCTTTGTATCATGCAGATTTCTATTTGGCGGGTCTCCTGGTCTTAAGGTTTATTTATTTATTTATATTAAATTTATATCCCGCCCTTCTCCAGAAGGACCCAGGGCGGCACACAGGAATTAAAAACATACAAATATAACAATATAAAATTTAAAAAGATATTAAACTCCCAACCTGTGCTAAAATCAATTAAAATCCCCAATTTAAAACTGTCTAAAAGCAGTCACAGCGGAAGGTTACGCTAGGCCGGCTTGATGGAAAAGGTGTGTCTTTAGACACTGGCGGAAGAGGCGGAGGTCCGAGATGGTGCGGAATTCAGGGGGTAAGTCGTTCCAAAGGGCAGGGCCCGCCACAGAGAAGGCCCTTCCCCTGGGTGTCGCCAACCGGCATTGCCCGGCCGACGGCACCCTGAGAGGGCCCTCTCTGTGGGAGCGGATCGGGCAAAGGAATGTATGGGGCAGGAGACGGTCTCACATATAACTAGGTCCCGAGCCATGGAGCGCTTTAAAGATGGTCGTTAAGACCTTGAAGCGCACCCGAAAGACCATAGGTAGCCAGTGCAGCTCACGCAGGAGAGGTGTTATGCGGGAGTATCTGGGGGCTCCCGTAAAAGAGGGATCTTGGAATCCCGTAAAAGAGGGATCTTGGATCCCGTAAAAGAGGGATCTTGGAATCCTAGTGGACAACCATTTAAATATGAGCCAGCAGTGTGCAGCAGCTGCCAAAAAAGCCAACACAGTTCTAGGCTGCATAAACAGAGGGATAGAATCTAGATCACGTGAAGTGTTAATGCCACTGTATAGTGCCTTGGTAAGGCCACACTTGGAATACTGCATACAGTTTTGGTCGCCACGATGTAGAAAAGACGTGGAGACTCTGGAAAGAGTGCAGAGAAGAGCAACCAAGATGATTAGAGGACTGGAGACTAAGACATATGAAGAACGGCTGCAGGAGCTGGGTATGTCTAGTTTGATGAAGAGAAGGACCAGGGGAGACATGATAGCAGTGTTCCGATATCTCAGAGGGTGCCACAAAGAAGAGGGAGTCAAACTTTTCTCCAAGGCACCTGGGGGCAGGACAAGAAGCAATGGGTGGAAACTAACCAAGGAGAGAAGCAACTTAGAATTAAGGAGAAATTTCCTGACAGTAAGAACAATTAACCTCTGGAACAGCTTGCCTCCAGCAGTTGTGAATGCCCCAACCCTGGAAGTCTTCAAAAAGATGTTAGACAGCCATTTGTCTGAAATGGTATAAGGTTCCTGCCCATGCAGGGGGTTGGACTAGAAGACCTACAAGGTCCCTTCCAACTCTGCTATTGTATTGTATTGTATTGTATTGTATTGTATTGTATTGTATTGTAATCACCCGCGCGGCTGCGTTCTGGACTAGCTGTAGCTTTCGAGTGCACCTCAATGGAAGCCCCATGTAGAAAGCGTTACAGTAGTCAAGTCGGGACGTCACGCGTGCTTGAGTGACTGTGCGAAGGTTGAACCAAATGATGGCATTGGATTAATAAACTTGGCTATCCCCAGACTTAACATTTGTCCTTCCAAGACTGCATTCTCAATTACCGCAGATAAGGCTCGTGTCCCCAGAAGTGTGGATATCTGCATTTATATCTTAAAATAATGCCAAGGAGAGGGAAGGTGGGGGGGTGGAGTAAAGTGTTTACATCTATAGTCAGTCCTAATTGAACCAAGAATTGTATTTCTGCTAATGCAGCCAAAAGCCAATCTTAATTTGCTTGGAATTATTATTATTATTATTATTATTATTATTATTATTATTATTATTATTATTATTATTATTATTATTATTATTATTATTATTATTATTTCTTTTGCCTTTAGGGTGCTGAACAAGTGCATTTCCTTCCTGTTTTAGCTTCCTTTCCTCCTTTTAATTTAAATTTAATTTAATTTAATTTAATTTAATGGTACATAGCTATTGTTTATGGAGTTCCATTTCCACGAGGTTTAAAAATGTTTCAGTTTTGTATGTGTGGGTTTTGTGATCTCCATTTAAAAACCATCGTCCCTGTCCTGCTTCAAGCCCAATTTGGAGCGTGTTTTTCAAAGGAGCCGCCAGCCTCCAAGCGAAATGACAAATGCAAATTTATCTTTCCACAATAATAATTAAAAAAAAATATATAGCAAACACTTTAATTTACATATCTCTCCTGAATTATTGCTTGCTGGCTTTGTCAGTGCTGGTAAGTCCATTTCAAGGATGTCGCCCTTAGTCCATTAGTTTGGATAATGAGCCCTATAAAGTACATTTATAACTGGTGGCACTTGGCAAGGAGATGGATTCTAATTTTCATCCTTTTATCTAGACACATTGAAGAAGGTCAATGGAGGTTCTGTATGATTCATTGTCTGAACAGATATCAGATGACAGAGAGACCTGATAATGTCATTGTATAAGTGGCTTCCTTATTTGAGCCCGGCATTCGCAAGGATTCTTCTGCTGATCCTCTTTTTTCTTTTAAAAAAAAGTAAAGATTGGTTTTAAGAGGGACGTTGAGTTCTTTTCCTCTGCTCGTGAACAAATCTCTGGCATTAGACATTGTTGAATGATGAAGCAAGAAATAGAGAGAGAGAGAGACAGACAGACAGACAGACACACAGAGAGAGAGACAGACAGACACAGACAGAAAAGATACACACACACCAAGAAAGACTGAGTGAGAGACAGACAGACAGAGAGAGAGAGAGACACAGAGTAAGAGAGAGAGACAGACAGACAGACACAGAGAGAGAGACACAGACAGAAAAGATACACACACACCAAGAAAGACCGAGTAAGAGACAGAGACTAAGAGAGAGAGACACACACAGAGTAAGAGAGAGAGACAGAGAGAGAGAGAGAGAGAGAGAGAAAGAGACAGAAAACACACACACACCAAGAAAGACCGAGTGAGAGAGAGAGACCAAGAGAGAGAGACACACACAGAGTAAGAGAGAGAGAGAGAAAGAGAGAGAGAAAATTGACTCTTTGTGGGGTCCCGTAATATGACATTTAATCCACCTTCCCCCTCCTCTCTTCCCCCAGGCAAGAATGTACAAAAACAGCTTCATAAACAGTAGCAAAGAATTTAGTTTGATCTAAACGGTGATTCCAGCATTTTGGCTTGCATTCTTGGCAGTATTCAGTAAACTGATAGCAAAACAAAATTGGGCCCTATAAATAAAAGCACTTAACTGTCACGAGCAGAATAAATTCCTCTGCTTCTCTCTAATTCAGTTCGTGTTGTTTCATTTATCGTTTCCTCTGTTGAATAGTCAGTTGTGATTATTCTTATTTAACTAATACAACCCCGCCAAATAAACGGGAGATGTGAGGAGGCTTGGAAGAATAGGAAAGATTGCAAATATTTCTTTTTTAAAAAAAGTTTGTGTAAACAGTGTTGAAAATAATCCACGTTAACAGAGTTTCACATAATAAAACCAAAAGCAGACTAAAAACAAGGCAGACATTAAAAAAAAGGCAGACACGATTTTTAATTCATGCTAAAAGCTCAAATGAAAGAAAAACATGTTGCTTAGGGTATCTTTTTTTAATCGTCTGTAAATATTTTATATTCCTTAATCTAACAATGACCCAAATTGTTTTGTTTAAAAAAAAAAAAAAACTTTTCCTCCTTATTTTCCAACAGGTGTAAAGCGGTCATCGATCATTTCGGTCAAAGAATAAATGCAAGTTATTTTGTTGTGGAGGATAGTTATCTTTCAGAAAAAATATGCAAAAGCGTCTCTTACAGGTAAATATCGACATGCGAATAACTCACAGTGCAGTCTTACTCAGAAGTAAATCTCACTGCATTCAGCCAGACCTAACTTCAGATACACTTCTAATTTCGTGTACCCTCATGTTCTGGTTTTGGAACTCAAAGTTTGTGGACATCCATCTCAGCCTCAACAATTAATTTTGTCAGGTGTTCTGGATTACTGTGAAATTTCTGCAGTTTTATGGCCTTGGGGACACCTTGAGTTTAAAATTAGTTTTCATTTTGAAAATCAATCTCAATTAACAATTTCAATTTATTGAATTTCTAAACTGACCCCTCTCCCCGAAGGGACTCAGGGCGGTGTACAGGAAATTAAGAACATCTAAAACATAACAATACATAAATATTTAAAACCAAATTAAATAGTCAACCCTGTACTAAAATTTTGTAAAAAACAAGTTAGGCCAGGCCAGCCTGTTGGAAAAGATAGATAGATAGATAGATAGATAGATAGATAGATAGATAGATAGATAGATAGATAGATAGATAGATAGATAGATAGATAGATAGATAGATAGATAGATAGATAGATAGATAGATAGATAGATAGATGATAGATAGATAGATAGATAGATGCTGGTCTTGTTGCATTTGGGTCTTTTCCCGTGTAAGATTTTACATGGGAAAAGACCGACTACAACAAGACCAGCATACCTACAGATGATGGCTTGAATTCTTATATTGTATTTCTCTTCTTAACAAATCTTCACCACTCTAAGGTTAAATAAATGTTTCTTCACTTCATATTTCATCCCTTATCTATGAACAAATCCATAAAACTGGACGGGATATTTTTGGAACTGACGCCCACCTGTCTTCATTTTGCCAAGATGGAGAAATGGTATGCCAGTGGATCCTACAGTGAGCAGGGGATTGAATAAGATTAAGTTGGTCTTAATCATGGCAACCGTCTTCTAGTACTTGAGCGATTGTCATAGAGAAGAGGGCACTGACTTATTCTCCAAAGCACCAGAGGGCAGAACAAGAAACAATCTGTACAAGCTTATTAATGAGAGATGCAGCCTAGAAGTAAGGAGAAATTTTCTGACATTGAGAAAAATTAATCAGTGGAGTAGCTTTTATTCATTTGATATGGTGTAACAGAATTGAGTGGTGCGGTGGCCTAGAGCAGGGGTCTCCAACCTTTGTAACTTCAAGTCTGAAGGACTTCAGCTCCCAGACTTCTCCAGCCAGCAAAACTGGCTGGAGAAGTCTGGGAGCTGTAGTCCTTCAGACTTAAAGTTGCAAAGGTTGGAGACCCCTGGCCTAGAGACTGAGCTCTTGCCTCACAATCTGGAGCCTGTGAGTTCGATCCTAGGTAGAGGTAGATATTTCTCCCTCTGGGCACAATGAGAATATATCTGCTGAACAAAAATCCACATTGGCGACAGGAAGGGCATCTGGCCAGTAAACCCTCAGCTCCATTCAGTTGCCCAGACGCCACCTTGCAAGGGATTATGGGGTCGTTAATAGACGATGATATGATGTAACAGAATACGGCGTTAACCGTTATTATTTTCGGTTCACATGTTGCTGCTTCTTGCTTACGAGATCCAGCAGCCAGAATGCATAGACTCGGGCACCGCTCCGAGTCCCCTTGGGGAGAGGACGCGGTATACAAGATTAAATATTATTATTATTATTATTATTTAGCCGTGACAAAGTCACGTTGTCTGGGGTGCGGCATGGCTAGCCTACATTGCACCCCAAAGGAGTGTGGATACTCTATCACTAGAGGTTTTCAAGAAGAGATTGGGCAGCCATTTGTCCAGAAGGGTATAAAGTCTTCTCCTTGAGCACTTCAAGACCTCCAAGGTTCCTTCCAGCTCTATTATTCTACGTTCTATTAATAAAATAGCAGGCTCCTAGTTGAAACCCAAAGAAGCTCTTTCTGGCAAGCTCTGATCATCAATTAGACCGGGAGCAGATTTAACAGATTAACAGAGTTGGAAGGGACCTTGTAGGTCATCTAATCCAACCCCCTGCCCAAGAAGGAGACCCTACACCATTTCTGACAGATGGCAGTCCAGTCTCTTTTTGAAAGCTTCCAGGGATGAAGCTCCTGCAACTTCTGTTCCATGAGTTGATTGTTCTCCCTGTCAGAAAGTTCCTCCTTATTTCCAGATTGAATCTCTCCTTGTTCAATTTCCATCCGATATTCCTTGTCTGGCCTTCAGGTGCTTTGGAAAACAGCTTGAGCCCACTCCTCTCTGTGGCAACCCCTCAGATATAGGAAGACTGCTCTCATGTCTCCCCTGGTCCTTCTCTTCACTAGACTAGCCATGCCCAGGTTCCTGCAACCGTTCATCGTATGTTTTAGCCTCCAGTCCCCTCATCATCCTGGTTACTCCTTCTCTGCCCTCTTTCTAGAGCCTCAACATCTTTTTAAAACAATCCTAGTGCCCTTCCTGGTCATTGACATGGATAGTCTAACCATCTGGAAGCCACTCGTCTGCTCACGCTGGGGTTTCTCCTCAACTTTTCCCGCTGCTGCAGCATTCTTCATTATCTCTTTAGTTCTCCAAGTGACTTGCATAAAGAACCAAAGGCAGTTGGGAGTTTTTAGGGAGCGTTAACCATAGGCACGTACGGCAACTTCTGGTTGGCATTTGAATTTCAGCATTTGAATGACTGCGCATTAGGGCAACTGTGGGTAACTGTTTCCACGCTAGCTCTCCGCACAATGATTTGCTGTTGGAAATAACTTCAAGATGGCTAAACATCACATTCTCTACGGAGTCCTTGGTGTCTTCGTTACATTTTGATGGCTATTAAGCAAGCACTGTAACCTTTCTGTAAGCCTGATTTGAGTCATTGTTAATTTCTTAACTTAAGCAGGCCATATGTGAAAATGTAATTAACCGTGTTCAGACTGCCGAGGGTAGAACATTACTTGCATTGGGTACGTGTGCTGTTTTTGATGAAATGTGGATCTAATATGGCTCTTTTTAAAAGTAATAATAACAGTTATTATTATTAACTTTTATTCTTTAAAGCAGGGGTCTCCAACCTTTGCAACTTTAAGTCTGAAGGACTTCAGCTCCCAGACTTCTTCAGTCAGCAAAGCTGGCTGGAGAAGTCTGGAAGCTGAAGTCCTTCAGACTTAAAGTTGAAAAGGTTGGAGACCCTTGCTTTAAACATGAAAGTCAGTCAACCAAACAGTTAAAAATGTATCACAAATACCATTGACTGCTGCTAATGGTTGATAGGGGTTGCTGCCAGCATCCTAGGTATCAACCAAGTACCTTCTTAACATATACGATGTTCTGAGTAGCGCATTTTTTTGCAATTCCACTGGTGCAATCTTTTAATGTGTTTTGTAAAATTCTTCAACATGGTGCCAAGTGCCCCGATGACAATGGGTATCACTGTTACATGTTACATCCATAATCGCATACTTTTGATGGCCAGGGCATGTATCACAAATATCATTGACTGGCGCTGCTGGTTGATTCGGGTTGCTGCCAGCATCCTAGGTATCATCCAAGTATTGTTGTTGTTATTGTGATTGTTATTGTTGTTGATGAAGCTTTGCATATTCGCTGGCAGGCAGATCTCCAGAGCGATTCTCATAACTGATCGATCCATACAGAACAACGAGAGTTCTGATCAGCAGGTGAGCCCAACCGCTCAAGATCATTTCCCCTTTCCTCGGGACCATCTAATATCCCGGATAAATTTTTGTCTAGTTATTTATAGTGGTTTGTCAAAAAAAAAAAAAAAGCCCCCAAAACAGATTTGATTTTGCCATCTCTGGATTCTTTGCTAGTTAATAAGAAGGCTTTATGTCCCAGAACTCAAATTTTGGAAATATTAAGCAAACAATTGATTGACGGGATATTTATTAAAAAGGATTCACATTTGATAACACAGAAGTTATTCGCAGATTTCAGTGGATTAGTTAAACAAAAATGCATGTAGAACTTAGAAGACCAGGTGGTGGGATCTGAAGTTGATTGCAGGTTGAAGGAAGAACTTCTTCCTAGCTTTTTCACCATGCCAACTGGACAAATGGTGACTCCGAAGTGGGGGAAATTTCAATTGTAATGTAGCTTTGCTGAAATTAAATCTTTCTAATCCCTCTCATTTCCTGAAGTCAAATGATCTTCTGAAAAGAGTTGCATGCATGGAGTTGTGGCCATACTGTGTAGACTATGTGCGTGTATATATGTATGTATATATGAGGAGCTCTTTTGTTTCCATTCCAGATTTCCATTTTGACTATCCCACCTCAGAAGAAAGGCCAGCCAGCTGTTTGCCTTGTGGAACTGTGTTCTTCAGCTATGATCTGCATGAAGAATACATGTGAGTAGATCCAGTTTTCCCAGGGGTACCGTATTTTTCGGAGTATAAGACGCACCTTTCCCCCTTCCTAAAAGAGCATGGAAAGGTTGGTGCATCTTATACACCGAATACAGCCATTTTTGGAATGAACTCCCGTTCCTTGTCCCAGCTTCTGCCAACCTAGCAGTTCGAAAGCAGGTAAAAATGCAAGTAGAAAAATAGGAACCATCTTTGGTGGGAAGGGAACAGTGTTCCACGCGCCTTCGGCGTTGAGTCATGCCGGCCACCTGACCTGGGAGATGTCTTCGGACAGCGCTGGCTCTTTGGCTTTGAAACGGAGATGAGCACCGCCCCCTAGAGTCGGGAACGACTAGCACATATGTCCGATGGGAACCTTTACCTTTAGGTAACTTACATGCTGTGAATATTCCCTCCATTTGTAGAAATTGTTGTCCCCACTTCTTAGTGAGGTCCAATGGGGTGGCCACCCCCTCCCCCTCCCCAAAAATGCTGCCAATCCTTGGATTAGAAACTCGCTGGGACCTTCTCCCCCTTTTGCAACCGGTGTTGTAAATTGGGAAATTCTGCTCTAGGAGTTAGTTTAATATAGTTTTAAATATTTATGTAATTTATTGTGATACTGTATATTGTGTTTTTTATATTTCCTGTGCAGCGCCCCGAGTCCCTTCGGGGAGAGGGGGCGGTTAATAAATCGAATTAAAGTAAAGTAGCATAAGACGTCGTTCGCCTCATTACTTACCTGCACTTGCTTCTCTCTGCCTATTTCTTTTCCCTATTATTAAAATCATTTTAATAAGCTTTGGAGAAAAGGATCTAATTACGTATTTACACTTCAGGTCAGTGAGACCGTTAATGCTCATTCATTAGAGTGACAGATGGTTATCTTAGTTTTTTAAACCCCGTAAGAAGAGGGATGCGGTGGCTTGGCGGCTGAGCTTGTCGATCGGAAAGGTCGGCAGTTCAGCGGTTCGAATCCCTAGCCCTGCGTTAACGGAGTGAGCTCCCGTTCCTTGTCCCAGCTTCTGCCAACCTAGCAGTTCGAAAGCAGGTAAAAATGCAAGTAGAAAAATAGGGGCCACCTTTGATGGGAAGGTAACAGCGTTCCATGCGCCTTCGGCGTTGAGTCATGGCAACCACATTGGACTGCTTGGGGGGGGGGCGGGGGGGTTTGGATTAGATTACCTACAAGGTCCCTTCCAACTCTGTTAATCCGTCACAAGTTGCCCTTGCTTTGGGGAAGCAGAAGTTAAGATATTGGTGTGACCCTTCCAAGACACAAAGCATAGCAATTCTACTTCTATCACAAGAACCTGCCCTGACACTGAAACCTGTAGGAGATCACGTGGCTTCTACAGGCAACCTATCCCCATCACTTGCCTTGTTCCCAAGCATGCTGGGGCTTCAACCCAAATCGTTTCGAGTTGTTCAAACATTCAAATAATTGGAACCAGTCAATTCGTGGATGCGTACACTCTTGGCTCTGGCTCCGCCAAGATCCATCTCTTCCCCCTTCAATCCTGAAGGGCTGCTGTTTAAACCTTCTTGTTAATCTTCGATTTTTGTGCTTTTATATTGTCGCTGGTCACCTTGAGTTTTCATTACCAAATAGCAGGACAGGATATAAATCGAGCGAATGAATCGGCGCCTTGAATAACCACTTGGCTCTTCCGTTCTTTCAACAGATTTGGTTCATTTGACCTGTCCTTCCATCCAAACCGCTAAAGAAGACTTGACACATGTAGTGGAGCAGTTATTCAGCGTTGCAGAAACAGGTAAAGGGGGAGGAGGGGGGAGGGATGGAAATTTAAGATGAAACTAAAATGAAGATTTGCCGTTTTTCTTCCCTGGTACCCATTCTGTGGGACGCGGTGGCTGAGTGGCTAAGAGGCTGCGCTTGTCGATCAGAAAAGTCGGCAGGTCGAATCCCTAGCACCGCGTAACGGAGTGAGCTCTCGTTACTTAGCCCAGCTTCTGCCAACCTAGCAGTTCTAATGCAGGTAAAAATGCAAGTAGAAAAAATAGGAACCACCTTTGGTGGGAAGGGAACAGCGTTCCATGCGCCTTTGGCATTTAGTCATGTTGGCTACTTGACCACGGAGACGTTTTCGGACAGCGCTGGTTCTTTGGCTTTGAAACGGAGATAACTACTGGCTCCTAGAGTCGGGAACGACTGGAGAAGAAGAGGAGGAGGAGGAAGAGGAAGAAGAAGAAGAAGAAGAAGAAGAAGAAGAAGAAGAAGAAGAAGAAGAAGAAGAAGAAGAAGAAGAAGAAGAAGAAGAAGAAGAAGAAGAAGAATGAGGAGTGTGGGGAAGGAGGAGAGGAGGAAGAAGAGGAGGAGGAGGAAGAAGAAGAAGAAGAAGAAGAAGAAGAAGAAGAAGAAGAAGAAGAATGAGGAGTGTGGGGAAGGAGGAGAGGAGGAAGAAGAAGAGGAGGAGGAGAGGAGGAAGAAGAAGAAGAAGAAGAAGAAGAAGAAGAAGAAGAAGAAGAAGAAGAAGAAGAAGAAGAAGAAGAAGAATGATGAGGAGTGTGGGGAAGGAGGAGAGGAGGAAGAAGAAGAAGAAGAATGAGGAGTGTGGGGAAGGAGGAGAGGAAGAAGAAGAAGAAGAAGAAGAAGAAGAAGAAGAAGAAGAAGAAGAAGAAGAAGAAGAAGAAGAAGAAGAAGAAGAAGAATGAGGAGTGTGGGGAAGGAGGAGAGGAGGAAGAGGAGAGGTTTTCTACTACTCTATTGCCGTTAGGAAAGACATTAGAAATAAACATTGGTCGATCCTTTGCTTCAAACGGAGCTTCTCAAACATCTAATTTTCTAACTTTCTATCCAGAACTAGCAGAGCCCAAACAGAAGGAAAAGGAAAAAAAAAGGGCTCTGAACATTCCCTTCTCTTTCCTCCTAGCTTCTCCTCCCCTCCCTTTTCTTCCTTAGCATTAATCTTAATGTTTAAAATGGTCTACTTTTGAAGTGATGTATTGTTTAGAAGCTGCCCGGAGTTCGTTCAGAGGAAGGCTCTGATCAGAAGAGTCCTCAGGTGCACTGAGGCACTGAGAAGGTAGTTTTCACTGACACATAGGCCTTTTTATCATCAAGATGAGGTAGTAGTCGTATTTTAATTAAAATGTCAGAACAAATACTGTTGGAGTTATTGAAAATGAATCACCAGATAAAGCGAGCACTGGGCCATGGCAGGTCATAGAAGGAAAGTCACCGAAAAGCAAGAGGACTTTATTCATTTTCCTGCCTAAATTATGAAGAAGTAACTTTTTTTTTTTTTTAATGGGAGCAGTAGGAACTTTTAATAATGCTCGAGAAAAGGCTCCATTCTCTTCTGGCAGACGGTCCCTCCCAAACGATACGAGAAGAAATGAACTATTATTTTGGGGAACAGTTGTTTGAAGATTATAGTATAGTGTAGTCTTTATTCTCATTGTACAAAATAAATACAACGAAATTGGCAACCATTTGGTTGCAGAGACAAATGAGACTCTGGATAATCTCCCTTGTTGCCTGCTAGATGTTCTACCCTACCTAAAATGATGATGATGATGATGATGATTATAGGAACATCATATATTTTAAGAAGGTACTTGGTTGATACCTAGGATGCTGGCAGCAACGCATATCAACCATTAGCACCAGTCAATGGTATTTGTGATGCATTTTTGAATGTTCAGTTGACTGAGTTTCATGCTTAATGAATAAAGTATAATAATAATAATAACAACAATAACAGCAACCCAATTGTAATTGGAGCCCTTGGAGCAAGACCTAAAGGGCTACCTCGCTATTTGGAAATTCTAAATTTACCGGACTTGAACATTCTGATTCTACAAAAATTCCACCCTACTTGGAACAGCTTATATCCTCCGACGTTACCTTAACAGTTCCTAGGTCCTTGGTTAGGACTCGATAGCTATATACGAGACCGCCTCCTGCCCCATACATCCCTTCGTCCGATCCGCTCCGCTCCCACAGAGAGGGTCTTCTCCGGGTGCCTTCAGAGGGGCAATGCCGGTTGGCGATACCCAGGGGAAGGGCCTTCTCTGTGGCGGGCCCGGCCCTCTGGAACGACCTACCCCCCGACCTTCGCACTATCTCGGACCTCCGCCTCTTCCGCCAACGTCTTAAGACGTATCTATTCCAACAAGCCGGCCTAGGATAGCCCCTACTTCTGACTTTTTAAAAATAAATTAATTTGGTACGGTTTTAACATGGGTTTTAGCACGGGTCTATTAATTTAATATATTTTAATTGATATTGTATTTTGTGGTTTTAATAATGCCTGTGCGCCGCCCTGGGTCCTAACAAGGAGAAGGGTGGCGTATAAATTTAATAAAATAAATAAAAATGCCAAACCCCAGTCTGAAAATCTGACTGACTGTGCGATGATCAATAATAATAATATATTAATAAATAATAAATACCTGTCATACCATCAGGCAGCATATCTCTCTCTCTCTCTCTCTCTCTCTCTCTCTCTCTCTCTCTCTCTCTCTCTCTCTCTCTCTCTCTCTCTCTCTCTCTCTCTCTATCTATCTATCTATCTATCTATCTATCTATCTATCTATCTATCTATCACATGTCTTTGGGAAGAACGTGGAGGGTGGATAGGTGGATGGAAATACCAAATTTAGTCTAAAGATCTAAATGACAGTGTGGCCAACCATCCACGATCATCGTCATCATTGATAATAGGCGCTTTGGATGCGATCCCAAAACAACTGGCGCATCACTTGGTCACCATCGGCATTGGCAAAATCACCATTGTTCAGTTGCGAAAGGCAGTTTGGCTTAGAGCCGTTTACATCCTGCACTTTTAACACCATCAAACGTCCACACCTGCCTATCCCAGGACCCAGGGAAGAACTCGATAGACGTACAGAAGAAGAAAAAAAACACCACTCTGAACACCTGGCTGACTGTGCAACGAACCATAATAATGAAAAAAAAAGAAGAAGATTGGAATCTTGAGTTGTTGCGAAACAAAGAAGCCGTGTCTACTAGGCAGCATTGGGGGCCTTGCAAAGTTCCTCCCGAGATGGCAGAAAACGTTAGTGGGCTACATTAATTTAGCTTGTCTCCTGATAAACGTAAGTCCTCAAACTGGCTCAGCCCAGTTTGGAGGTCCCTCGGGGCAGCCAATTTGTGTCCATGGGCTCCTTAAGTTCCGTACTGTTCTTCTGTCCCATAAAGCAAGGGTCCCCAACCTCTGATCCGGAGCCCATTATCGGGGTGCGGCCCTTTGGGAACTGGGCCACACAAGCATCAGGCAAGCGTGTGAATGCACAAAGCTCCATTTGCACAAGTTGAGACTCTAGAAACAGTGCAGAGAAGAGGAACCAAGATGATTAGGGCTAAAAGCTATAAAGAACAGTTGCAGGAACTGGGCATGGCTAGTCTAGTGAAAGGAAGGACTAAGAGAGACATGAGAGCAGTCTTCCAATATTTGAGGGGTTGTTCCAGAGAGGAGTGGATCAAGCTATTTTCCAAAGCACCTGAAGGCCAGACAAGGCATAATGGATGGAAGCTGAACAAGGAGAGATTCAACCTGGAAATAAGGAGGAACTTTCTGACAGTGAGAACCATCAACCGATGGAAAAGAAGTTGCCTTTGGAAGTTGTGGGAGTTTCATCACTGGAAGCCTTCAAGAAGAGACTGGACTGCCATCAGTCAGAAATGGTGTAGGGTCGTGACAGCGGACCTATGGCACATGTGCCACAGGTGTCATGTGGAGCCATATCTGAGGGCACACGAGGCGTTGCCCTATATCAACTCCAGCGTGCATGTGTGCGCTGGCCAGTTGATTTTCCGCCTGCCAGAGGGCTGGGACAGGCCGCTTTCGCCCTTCCCAGCTTAAGGAGGCTTTTCTGAAGCCTGGGGGAGGGTGAAAAACAGCCCAATAGGCCTACAGGAAGTTTGGAGGCTTCAGTGAAGTCTGCGTACATGCACAGGAGAGGTGCCGTGGGATGGTGGTTGTATGCGCATGCGCGGGAGAGACATAAGGGCCTTGCATTATGGGTGTGGGGCACCTTTTGGCACCCGAGCAGAAAAACGTTCACCATCTCTTGTGTAGGGTCTCCTGCTTGGGTGGGGGGCTGGACTAGAAGACCCCCCAATGCTCTGCTTTTCATATTTTGCTGAATTCTTCCGACTTTGAGCTCCTTTGAAAGCTGGACTCTTAAGGCGGCTGCCTTGTGCTTTCAGATGCGGAAGATGAAGGAGAAGGAACCAAACCTCAGGTGCTCTGGTCCGTGTATTTCAACATGAGGGATTCCTCCAGCGTTGACAGGTCTTCGTATGGCCATTTGCCCTCCAACATGTACATTTGTTCTGGCCCAGACGGGGCACTAGGGAATGACTGTGCGGTCAAACAGGTAAGTCATTCACTTTTCTGTCTAAGGTAGGAATACAGAAGGCTAAGGCAAGCAATTTCTCTCAGGCGAAATAACTACAGTATTTTGGGGTAGGGAAAAAGAAACCTGTATACTAATTTAAAATACCTTGCATGTATATTCCCTTGCCTGTATTGTTTGAGAATAAATGGTGTTAGGTGATATCTCCGTTGGGAGACAGCAGAGAGTGGGCAGCCGAGTATGCAGCTAGAGGAATGTTGCTAATGTACACACAATTAGTATACCAGACACTGTTTATGTAAAATAAAATATCTTTTACTCAGGTTTGTAAAAACTACTACACTAAGCTACTGCTTAGTGGATATTGCAAAATCCCCATTCCCTTCCCACTCCAGGAGAAGGATATTGCAAAATCCCCACTCCAGGTGAAGGATACTGTAAAATCCCCACTCCAGGGAAAGGATACTGCAAAATCCCCACTCCAGGGAAAGGATACTGCAAAATCCCCATTCCCTCCCCACTCCAGGGGAAGGATACTGAAAAATCCCCATTCCCTCCCCACTCCAGGGGAAGGATACTGCAAAATCCCCATTCCAGGGGAAGGATACTGCAAAATCCCCATTCCCTCCCCACTCCAGGGGAAGGATACTGCAAAATCTCCATTCCCACCCCACTCTGGGGCCAGCCAGAGGTGGCATTTGCCGGTTCTCCAAACTAGTCAAAATTTCCGCTGCCGGTTCTCCAGAACCTGCTGGGTTTCACCCCTGTTTTAAACCGTTTGTGATTTGATGAAACAACAATATTACACAGGAGGAGGGGACCCAGCTAAGAAGGCCAAGAAGCCCCCCCCCCACCCCCACCCCAAGCTTTCCAAAATAATAACCAAAATAATATATTGGTTTTCCAACAGGCCGAAGCCATCTTCCAAGAAATGTTCCCCAGTGAAGAATTCTGTCCCCCGCCTCCGAATCCAGAAGATATCATCTACGATGGAGATGGGACCCAGCCAGAAGATCCTGGATTCGGCCACCCATCCGAAGACAAGACAGAGAAGGTGCCCGAGAAGAACCTGCAAGAAGGACCTCCTCCTGAGGAATGAGGTCGCGGCAGGGCCAGAATCGAAGCCACGTGGCTCCGGACTCTGAGCAGAGTTCCAACCTTTGTCGTGCATCATGTGTTGCTCCAGGAATTTGGGACGGGACCTTGGCGGAGTTGGTTGAACAGACTGACTTGAGTTGGGAACACGAAGGCCCTTCCAGTCGTTGGGTTCAAAAAAAAAGAAGTATTACCTGCTTGACTCATTTCTCCTAGAAATCCATGCCAATATCTTGTAAATAAGGCTTTGCCAACCTTCAGTGCCAGTTGGGCCAGTTGGCCAAAGTCAACAGTAGCTCCATGGGTCATTTGGCTTCTTTTCAAAAGAAGGGCAAATGGATTCCCGAGCGTTTCCATCCCCCCCCAATCCCCCCTCGTTTGGGAACATACGTCTTCTGTTACGGCACTAATTCTTCTTCCTGGAAAGGAACGCCTTTCAATATAAAACGGTTCCGTTTGGCTTGCTATACAGAATAATATCTGAAGTGGCTTAAAAACTCACTTGTCTTAAAAGTCGGTAAAGTTGCATAATAAAGTAGATAGCGCAGCTTTCTTGGAAATGCTGAGTTGGTCCCATTTTTAAACGTTCAAACAGGGTGTGTATTAAAATTTGCTACTGGCCAGTTTTGAACTGTTGCAAAAAGAATGTTCCAGAACCATTGTGGATCAACCCCCTTCCCCTTTATGAAATGCATGCATAAGGTAAAAGTAAAGGTTCCCCTCGCACATATGTGCTAATCATTCCTGACTCTAGGGGGCGCTGCTCACCTCCGTTTCAAAGCCGAAGAGCCTGCGCTGTCCGAAGATGTCTCCATGGTCATGTGGCCAGTATGACTAAACACCGAAGGCGCACGGAATGCTGGTCCCCTTCCCACCAAAGGTGGTTCCTATTTTTCTACTTGCATTTTTGCACGCTTTCGAACTGCTAGGTTGGCAGAAGCTGGGACAAGGAACGGGAGCTCACTCCATTACGCAGCGCTAGGGATTCGAACTGCTGACCTTTCTGATCGACAAGCTCAGCGTCTTAGCCATTGAGCCTCTGCATCCCTATCTACCGATTGCATCCATGCAAATATGCTAAAAAGGACAACTTGGTTTGTGCCCAAGGAAGGAGGACAAGTGAAGCATGTTAGACAGGTACGGCTCAAAAGATGATACTTTTTCTTTTTTTCCAAAGGAGTCATTTATCTGTAGGATAATTAATCATGTTAAGGAAAGATAAGGTTAATTGAATTTTTTAACGAGTGGCGGTGTTATCCTTCAAGCCCGTTGAAGTTCATTCAATATTCACGCCTTTTTTATATTCCCCTGCTGCTGAAGTGATCCAGTAGGAAATGAATCCTTTGAAGCAATCGTTCTAAAATAAAAAAAACTCTTCATTTTTACGAGCCAATGAGGGACACACCTTGGCGGAGGGAGGCGGTGACACCACCTGCGGGTACCACCCTCTTTGGGGTTGGTGCCGAAGAAGGCAAGAGAGAGATGCAATTTGAAACAAAACCACCACTTCGCAAACCTGTGGCACAACGGAGAAGAGCTAAGCCATCAGGACGAGGTGCAGCCGTCCCATCTCCATTTGAAAGAAAAAGGCCACTCTTTCGAAGGTGGCCACGTCCACGTTTTGGATCGAGAGGACCAATGGTTTGAAAGAGAGGTAAAAGGGGCCATTTATGCAGGGGTGGGATTGAAACATTTTAGCAACCAGTTCTCTGCCCGGTTGCTAAAAAATTTTGCACACACTGAACCAGCAGTGATGCTGGGAGCAACCCACCCCTGCCTCCGTGGATGGATATATAAATCAAGTAGCTTCGTAGAGAAACAATCCTTGATTTATAGAAGACCTCCAAGGTCCCTTCCAGCTCTATTCTGATTGATGGATGGATTGATTGATTGAAATGGTCTAGGGTCTCCTGCTTGAGGAGGGGGCTGGACTAGAAGACCTCCAAGATCCCTTCCAGCTCTATTCTGATTGATGGATTGAAATCAAATCTGGGTGCCAGGGCCCTGACACAATCCCAGGAGCCCCAGAACAGCTGGAAGAGCAGCTGGACAGTGTTGGGAGCAGGAGGGAGGGGTCAGTATAGTCCTTTGGGCTCTCTGCACCAAATGCCTTGTTTCCTTGCAGACATCTCATGACCCAACTAGGTAACATCATCAATGGTAAGTGGGTGTTTGGGGGAGTGAATGGAGGAGGAGGAGGAGATGGTGGTCCTTGGTCTCAGTTGTTTTCTATGACCAGTCACCTAGCAACTGTTCAACAGACCTACCTGCTTATAAGTGATGTGGCCCACCAGCAAAGCTGGCGGCAGGCTTAGACAGTGAGGAGGTTGGGGAGGAACATGGGACAGTCTTGGAGTCCGGGGAGGGCTCTGCGCCAGAAGCAGAGAGGGGGCCAGAGCCCATCCGACAGTTATCAGCTGCCTTTGGAGTCCGAGATCATGAGGGAGAAGAACAGCTGGAGCCTGTTCACAGTGTGCGCTCAGGAGTAAAGACACAGGGAGACAGTGAATGGTCCCTCCCCTAGGCAATAAAGAGGAGCGAAAGGGGAGTGGAGTTTGCAGGAGACAAGTAGTTCAATTCATTAGTGTGAAGATTCGTTTGTGATTCTCAGAGACTCCTTGCCAAGTATTTTTTTTGTACAGCCTGGTGTTTGGAAGATGCTGACCTGGCAGCTCTCCAAGCCTGATAAGGTCTGTGGTTGTAACTTCACCCTTGAAAGACTGTTTGGCAGGACTTGGCTGGATGTGAAGGAGAGGAATTCACATGACCTTAATCAAAAGGGGTTTTTGTCGGGACAAGGAATCTGCTTCGGGATTTTGTGAAGCCTCAGTCGGAACAATAACATGGATTCTCTGCAGTCATGTGACCCAACTTTGGACATTGAGATTGGCCATTTGCAGCATCTACACTCACGCGACCTCATTTTATGAGGGTTTTCCCCCAAACCCGGCATTTCCTTTTGGTTTTCAGCAAAAACTGCGTCCATAAACGAACTATAGCTTTGCTTAGTGACTGCTGTGTTTGCTCAACTGCGGCAGCCCCATTTACGACGGAGGATCCATTATGGACGTAGGCGGAGGATGACGATCTGTCCCTCGGCATAAATCACGGCCGTGAATTGATGCACTTCAGAAGAGGAACCGAGAGGAAGCCCCTTTTGGTTTTTGAGGTTTTTTTGAAGCAGCTCCTGGACATCCATAAATCCGTAAAGCGTGAATTATTCTCGCCCTTCGTTTCGTCGCCAAAGTCTCGGGGGAGGGCGGGGAATCGGGATGACCTGGCGGCCTGCCCATTTAATATATAACCATGTATCGATAATCTAAATTTTACACTGCATTTCACAGGGAATCAGAGGCAAGCGGCATCTCCCTTCGCACGCACAGTGCTCTTAATGCACGCACGTGCAATTCCACACACAAACACACACCCCAATTGCTTCCCCAGCAACGCTCGGTTAGCCTCTGATTTCCGAAGCCCATCGAAAAGTTGTTAAAGCGAATTGTTGCAGCCTCTTTTACGCCTTTCCTTCTGTTGGCCTGAACATGGAATTGTGGCGGTACCGGTGTCGCAGGCATATCCACAGAACCATCCACGTACACCGTGACCAGTGGTGGGTTTCTGCAGGCTCGCACCTACTCGCGAGAGCCGGTTGGTGAAATTTAGAGAACCGGTGAGAGGGGGTTCCACTGGAAGTAAATCTGGCCCGCCGCTGCCAGTGACCCAACAGGAAGGAAAGGAAAGGAAGGAGAGGAGAGGAGAGGAAGAAAGAAAGAAAAAAAGAAAGAAAGAAAGAAAGAAAGAAAGAAAGAAAGAAAGAAAAAGAAAGAGAAAGAAAGAAAGAAAGAAAGAAAGAAAGAGAAAGGAAGAAAGAAAGAAAGAAAGAAAGAATTAATTTATCATCACAATTGAGTCCAAAATTTTGGTTGCTAAGCAAGAGCGTTGTTAAATGAGTTTCACCACATTTTAAAAGGTGGCCACTCCCACCCTGTCACATGACTGCCAAGCCACGCCCACAAAATAGGCCACATCTACAGAGTAGGTTCTAAAAAATTTGAAACCCACCACTGACCGTGACTTCTCTGTGCTAGGGAAGATCATAATTTTATATGAAGGCGGAAGGCGGGAAGGTTTTTCTCCCCTCTTCGTCTCCTCCTTTTCCAGAGACGCAAGAGATCTCTCTCTCTCCGTGTAATGTGGCGTCCAGGCTGAAGATTGCCTCTCCTATTGAATTACATAATGAAAAATCAATCCGTTTTAATGGTTGACAAACTTTGACATTCAAATTTAAAAAACGGGCCTGGCATTTTCGTTAGCGACCTGTAGGCAAAAAATTAGGCGCAGTGACTTTAATTTATGCAAGAGGGAAGCTCTGCCTAAACATTGTACAAATGGCTGTATAATGAGGCAATAATAACTACAAAGGGAGGCAGCAATTAAAAAAAAACAAGAGAGTCCAACTCAAAGCTGGGCCACCTTAGTTTTTAAGGGATTATATCAATTTCCCAGCTCTATCAGACGAAAAGCCATTTCCCGACCTGCTGCTTTCTTTACAACTCTGCTCTTATTCTAAAAGCAATTTCTCAGGTACATATATGTATGAAGTCTTTAAGAAGATGTTGGATAGCCATTTGTCTGAAACGGTATAAGGTTTCCTGCCTAGGCGGGGGGCTGGACTAGAAGACCTCCAAGGTCCCTTCCAACTCTGATATTGTATTATTGTATATATACACACACACACATGTATGCATACATATACCATATTTTTCGGAGTATAAGATGCACTTCCCCCCCTAAAAGAGGGTGTATGTAGCCCCACCCACCCGCTGGCCCCCACCCTTTGGCCTCTGCCGCCCAGAAATTTCCCTCCTTGCAGCAAACAGGCTGCAATCCCTGCAGCCTGAAACAGCTGATCGTCGGGAGCTTGATCCAATCGACAATCAGCTGCTTAAGCTAATCAGGCTCTGCTGAAACTGAAACAGGCTGTTTGCTCTTTGCTGCAAGGAGGCAAATTGCTGGGAACCAGAGGCAGAGGCAGATTTATTTTTCTTGTTTTCCTCCCCAAAAGCTAGGTGCATCTTATACTTCAGAACATCTTATACGCCGAAAAATACGGTACATACAGATTTTTTTTTTAAATTTTATTTAATTTATACCCCGCCCTTCTCCTTGTTAGGACCCAGGGCGGCGCACAGGCATTATTAAAACCACAATAAAAACAATATACATTGTTAAAAACATATTAAATTATTTAAACCCGTGCTAAAAAAACCATTTAAAACCCTACCTAATTATAATTTATCTATAAAAGTCAGAAACGGGCTATGCTAGGCCGGCCTGTTGGAATAAAAATGTCTTAAGACGTGGGCGGAAGAGGCGGAGGTCCGAGATAGTGTGTAGGTCGGGGGGTAGGTCGTTCCAGAGGGCCGGGCCCACCACAGAGATGCGTGCACACAGGAAAGAAAAGGAGAAAAAGAAGAAAGGGAAAGGAGGAAGGAAAGGAAAGGAAAAGAATAAAGGAAGGCATCTTGAATGAAACAAAGAAGAAAAAATGTCTTTGCAAAAACTTTGGGGGAAATCCAAGAACTAAGGTTCCTCCGGTATCCTTTGAAACAGCTGTCTTGTCACGATCAGTCAAGCTTTCCATGCAACTGAGTAGATGCCTATTTAAAACTGAACTCTGTGGAGCTTCCTTCCGACCCAGGGCCAGTTTTTTGCTGAAGCCTGCAGCCCTTCAAAGTCATAATTTAGAAACCAAAATAAAGGATGGATCCTGACAGCTGCGCTCCTTCCCTCCACCGAAGCTTGCTTTCTCAGCACCAAAAACTCCCACGCATTTGCAGTCGTCCTCTTGTGTCAGCAGCTAAAATGGAAGGCTTCTCTGTCACCTGTCCTGCAGTCAGCAGAATGGAGGAAGGATAGAAAGGGAGAAAGCCACCCCAGAGATGCAGAAATGTCCTTTCAGCGTTAAACGTAACTCTCAAGATGATTTACCAGCTCGGGGGCCCTTCTTCGCTTTCCTCTCGGCTTCCGAGGCTTTCCTCCATCAAGATGTTTTACTCATGTAGATCTCCCCTCTCTACTGCTGCTTTGCAAAGACCCTCAATCAAAAGAGAAAGTCCACGCCAACTTTTTTACACCCAGCGATGGGAGCTCTGGATGGAATGTGGCTTCCGTTGGGTTGATCTGAATTTTGTAACGGCTTCAAACTTGGAAAAGCCAAGATACCAATAGATACTTAGACTTATGTACTGCTTCACAGTGGTTTAGAGGGCTTTCTAAGCGGTTGACAGAGGCAGCCTCTCTCCCCCAACAGTCTGGGTCCTCATATTACTCACCTCGGAAGGGTGGAAGGCTGAGTCAACCTTCAGCAAGTCAGAATCGAACTGCTGGCAGTCGGTAGAATTAGCCTACCATATAGCATCTCAACCACTACAGCTTTTATATATAGCAACAGCAATAGCACTTAGACTTATATACCACTTCATAGTACTTTATAACCCTCTCTAAGCGGTTGACAGAGTCACCCTCTTGCCCCCAACAATCTGGGTCCTCATTTTACCCACCTCGGAAGGACGGAAGGCTGAGTTAACCTTGAGCCGGTCAGGATCGAACTTACTGGCTGTGGGCAGAGTTTGCCTGCAATACTGCACTCTAACCACTGCACCACCACAGCTTCCTTCCTCCCTTCTTCCCTCCCTCCCTGGCTCCCTCCCTTCCCTTCATAAGCAATAGCACTTAGACTTACATAATCCCTTGACATTGCTTTCTAGCCTTCTCTAAGCAGTTTACAGAGTCAGCCTCTTGCCCCCAACAATCTGGGGTCTCATTTTACCCACCTCGGAAGGATGAAAGGCTGAGTCAACCTGGAGCCTGGTGAGATTCGGACTGCCAAATTGCAGGCAGCCGGCAGACAGCAGAAGTAGCCTGCAGTACTGCTTCCTCACCACTGTGCCACCATGGGTCTTTTCTGTCGTGTTCTTCAAGATGGTGGCTGTAGGTTACCCATTTTGGAGGACAATCTTCTCTTTCAGGGATTGACACAGGTGATATTCTACCAGTTCGGACCAGTTCGTCAGAACTGGTAGTAGAAATCATGGGTGGTCCCGTTTTACAATCAATTGTGAACATTGAATTGTGAACAACCGCTTGTTGAGCAGGGGAGCCGAAGATACAGAAGCTAAAACTCCCCACCCCCACCCCCAGGCTGAGAGCTTCCATGATACACTCCCATCCTCAGTCGGTTTTAGATCAGGACAAAAGAAAAGGAAATTGATTCCGTTAATTGAAATACATGAAAAACATTAACTGTAGATCATATGATTAGTTCTGCGATATTTAAACATCCCTCATCTGGTCTCATTAAAAAAAGAGAATTCAATGATTGGGGAGGCTTGATGAGCTACATCTGGACTTAAAAGGTTGAACATCTCCAATTAAAAACAAGTGTCGGTGATTTTCCCATAGTCTCGTAATCTCCCTTTCTCCTCCCAATAAAATGACTAACTCCATGTACAAGAGATAGGGACGTGGTAGCTCAGTGGCTGGCAGCTTAGTATCATCTGCAAATTTGGTAAGTTCCTCTTCTATTCCCTCATCTACATTGTTTAAGAGGAGACCATTTAGCTCAATCCCCTGTCCTATACAAGGCTTCCACAAGATCTTCAACTTCTAATTGGAGGCCTTCAATGAAAAGGACCCTATTGTCTTCTAATACCACCTTCTGCATTCTCAAACAGCTCTTCCATTAGAGCAGGGATCTCCAACCTTTGCAACTTTAAGTCTGAAGGACTTCAGCTCCCAGAATTTAAGTCCTTCAGACTTAAAGTTGCAAAGGTTGGAGACCCCTGCATTACAGAGTTGGTCACCTAAAATTGGTTTTAGCACAGGTTTTGCTATTTAATAGATTTTTAAATTTATATGTTTTGTATTATTTTTGTATGTTGTTTTTAAATTCCTGTGCGCCGCCCTGGGTCCTTTTGGAGAAGGGCGGGATATAAATTGAATAAAATAAAAATAAATAAATAAATAAAACCAGCTTCTTAATACTGTTACATAGCCAACATGATTTCATATTATTAAATATTTACATCAATTCATCTTACCCTCAAGCCCCAAGAACAATTATTGGCTCTTCTGCTCTCCATACACCATATGTGTCCCTTATCCATCACTTTCTTCTCTCTCTCTCTCTTTTCCTCCCCCTCCCTACCTCCTTTCTTCCTTCTGTCATCCTTCTCTACTTCCCTTTCCTCTCTCCTCTTTCCACTCCTTTCTCTCCTCCCCCCTTCTCCCCTGACCCTCTCTTCTTCCCTTTACCTCTTTCCTCTCTTCCACACTTTTCATCTCATTTAGTTGGTGTATTTCGGCCTCTGAGCAAGCTACATTTTATGTTGATGGTATTTATAATTTCATTTCAATAAACATCTTTAATTTTAACATATATCCAGCTCCTTTTTTTGTAAGAAAAAAAAGTATACCATGTTTCCTCAAAAATTAGACAGGATCTTATTTTCTTTTGACCTCCAAAATAAGTGCTTGGTCTTATTTTTGGGGAGGGCTTATTATTTTTGAGGTGCAGGAGGCAGCGAGCGTGGTCACCTCATGACTGCCCCTGTGTTGCAATATTTTTGGGGAGGGCTTATTATTTTTGAGGTGCAGGAGGCAGCGAGTGTGGTCACCTCATGGCTCCTGTTGTGCTACAATATTTTCAGGGAGGGCTTATGTTTGGGGGAGGGCTTATTTTAGCACATGCGCTCAAAAGCCCAATTGGGCTTATTATCTGGGGAGGTCTTATTTTCAGGGAAACAGGGTACATATATAACCATGATGCACAAGTCTTAAAAAGTTTCCAGATTTAGAGAGTCTTGGTCCAGACAAGCAGCCAAGAATGGAGCTATGGGACACATTTTCAGAAGAAGGCAGAGATCTTGGATCCTGGACCCAACTCACATTTTTCCCAGGTTGAGATTCCCCCAAATACTTTTAGGATTTAAGGTCCCCAGATCCAAATATGGCTTCCAGACTCCCAGGCTGTTCATCGGCCAGCCCTGGCTCAAAGGAGCATTGCATCTGGACCAGGGGGAGACTCATTAATGCAAGTGAGATGTCAGCTCCATGGTGATAAGAAGCCGCCTTCAAAAAGCAGGGAGGAAATGAATGGTTTGTGTAGCCGTGACAAGAAGTGGATGATAAGGCATGGATACTGCTCGCCAAAAGATGAAGATGAAAAGAACAAATGAATAGCTGCCTCGTTCACTGGAGACCATCCATCCTTAGTCCTGACAGGCAGGTCCATGACAGCTGGGAGAGAGAGATTCCCATCATGCAATTCAACAAGACTTCACGGAACCCCGTTTCTCGCACCCCTGTAGCCCCCAAAGTTATGGACTTTGGGAAAGTAAGAGGTAACGTCCTAAACCTGGTGAGAGAAGCATCTGTTGATCTTGGTTTAGAAATAGGATGGAATAGAATTCTTTATTGGCCAAGTGTGATTGGACACACAAGGAATTTGTCTTTGGTGCATGTGATCTCAGAATAGAATAGAATAGAATAGATTAGAATAGAACAAGGAAATAGAACAGAACAGAACAAGGAAATAGAACAGAATAGAATAAGGAATAGGATAGAACAGAACAGAACAGAATAGAATAGAATAGAATAAGGAAAAAACAGAACAGAATAGAATAAGGAAATGGAATAAGGAAATAGAAGAGAAGAGAAGCAAAGAGAAGAGAAGAGAAGAGAAGAGAAGAGAAGAGAAGAGAGAAGAGAATTCTTTATTGGCCAAGTATGATTGGACACACAAGGAATTTGTCTTTGGTGCAGATGCTCTCAGTGTACATAAAAGGAAAAAAAGAAAAGAGAGAGTGGAAAAACACATTTATCAAGAATCATAAGATACAACACTTAGTGAAAGTCATGGGTTACTAAAAAGCAATCGAATCATACTAGGAAACAAATAAAACAATATAAATTGTAAAACTACAAGCAACATGATTATAGTCAGAAGTGGGAGGCGATAAATCCCGTAAGGGAGAAGGGCGGTATAAAAATATAATAATAATAATAATAATAATAATAATAATAATAACAACAACAACAACAACAACAACAATAATAATAATAAGTAATTGGGAGAATGAGAAGAATAACAGAGTTGGAAGGGACCCTACAGGTGGTCTAGTCCAACCCCCTGTCCAAGCAGAAGACCCTATATCTACCTAGGATCAAACTCACAACCTCCTGATTGTGAGGTGAAAACTCCACCTCTAGACCACAGCAGCAGGTGCAATGGTAGTATATTAGAATAATGGTAATTGAGCCTTGCTAAATAGTTTGACAATGGTGAGGGAATTATTTGTTTAGCAGAGTGATGGCGTTCGGGGAAAAATTGTCCTTGTGTCCAGTTGTTCTGGTGTGCAGTGCCCTATAGCATCGTTTTGAAGGTAGGAGTTGAAACAATTTATGTCCAGGATGTGAAGGGTCTATAGTTTATGTTTTGCATCAGATGATCTAATTTTCCAAACTTTTTTTCAAATAAAGCCTCTTTTGAAAAAAAAAAAAGAATTCATACAATCCTAGGAAGCAATCCCTTCAACTGTGCTTTCTCTCAATGCCCTTCACATTTATTCCCTCTCTTTCCCATCACAAGCTTTGAATTAGGGCAGGGATGTCCAAACTTGGGAATTTTAAGACTTGTGGACTTCAACTCCCAGAATTCCCCAGCCAGCTATGCTGGTTGGGGAATTCTGGGAGTTGAAGTCCACAAGTCTTAAAGTTCCCAAGTTTGGACATCCCTGAATTAGGGTTTCGACTTGAAATCAAACCACTATTGCTTAAATAGCGACCTCTGCTGGGAAATTTTTTTAAAAGAGGTCTCTTTCTTTTTAAAATTTTGAATCCTGTGAATTCAGGCTGTGCCAAAACTTCAGTTCTAAACTTTACTTTGTTCTTCAGACACAATCTAGTATCTGAATCAACCAGCCCTTGGCCACTGAAAACGGAGCTCCAGGGGGCTGTATGCGCTCCCCGGGCCCCGCACAGGCCTCCCGAGCTCCGTTTTCACTGACAAAGGCAAATCGGGGTGGACCTTCGATGTTTCTGGGGCAGCCCTGCAGGCCAGATTTAAGCACCCCATGGGCTGGATACGGCCCGCGGGCCTTCAGTTTGACACCTCTGAGCCACAAGGTAGATATTTGTCAACGTGGTCGTCAGAAGTCACACTAACCGTAAGAAGACCAGCTGCAGTCGAAACATATGGGAAATAATTTATTGGAGGAGATACCGGGTTAATTGGTAAGAAATGGTTGGAAAACAAATCCGTGGATCTTAAGGTACAATTTTCAAAAATGATGATGATCTAGAAAGAATCTGTTGAAAAACAAAAAACCGCTCCAGCAGAGGGCACTGTTTTCCTACTTTTCAGACACTTTTCGTTCCAGACATCTTCAAGTTGACAAGGTTTGAGAAACACTGATTTAGGAGATGAAGCAAATGCAATATTAATTTAATACAATGCAATAAGTTATCATACACAAGAGGACAGTGGATTGGGGAACCCAGCTTAAACATGGCTAGACCAGGGGTTTCCAACCTTTGCAACTTTAAGTCTGAAGTTCCCAGACTTCTCCAGCCAACTTTGCTGGCTGCAGAATTCTGGGAGCTGAAGTCCTTCAGACTTAAAGTTGCAAAGGTTGGAGACCCCTGGGCTAGACAGTAGACGTTTTTGTGACTGAGGACATCTGAGTTTTAGCTCTGAGAGTGAAAGTTAAGGAATGCTCTTCTACTTTTAAGAGATGCACTGTGAAAATTACAGTATATATGGCGCGCTCATTCACTTTTTAAATGCAGCTTTTGAGAAGAGATTTGCTTTCTAAAAAATGTGGTTGGGGGGTGGGGGAATGGACGCCGGCAGCTTCCTGGACAAGTCCCTGAAGTTTTACTGGCAATGTTTCAAAAGTTGTTTGCCATTCCCTTCTTCCCGGGGCTGAGAGAGAATGACTGGCCCTAAGACCACAGCTGGCTTCCTGTCTATGAACAGGAACAAAACTCATGTTCTGTTGGTTTCTAGCTGGGTGCTTTAACCACTAGACCCGTGATGGCAAACCTATGGCACGTGTGCCACAGATGGCACATGGAGCCATTTGTCAGGGCAGGCGAAGCGTTGCCCTATCAGCTGGCCAGCATGCATGTGCGCTGGCCAGCTGACTTCGGCCTTCTTTTGAGGCTGTTTTTCGCCCTCCGGAGGCTTCCCTGAAGCCTTCGGAACGCAAAAGATCGGCCCTACAGGCAAACAGGACATCCCAGAGCCTTCAGGGACCTTCAGGAGGCTTCCCTGGAGGCCCCAGAGGGCAAAAAAACCCCGACCCTACGAGCAAACCGGAAGTCACAAACATGGGGGAGGGAGCGCTGGTGGTGCACGCATGCCCACTGGGGTCGTGCGCATAGCATTATGAGTGTGGCACGCCTGCCCACGGCCCCACTGCCCACACACACACCCGCTTTTGGCACACGAGCCACAAAAGGTTCGCCATCCCTGCACTAGATCAAACTGCCCCTCACGTTTTGCAAGTCTTATACAACTTTTATAAAAGAACTGAAGTTAAAACCCAAGCCACAAAGGAAGCTGATGAATTACCCGCCCCCCTCCCAAAATTAAGGTGATTTTATTTAATTTTAAAAGGGGGCAGCAAAATTCTGTGACCTCCAGCTCAGCGACCATACCAACTATTGGGAGGTTTTCTCATATTTGAGTTTGCTTTTTCTTTTGATTCTACAGTTGTCTGATCCACACAGATGTTTATCTTGCTCTTCTCCCAGCTAGCCTTCATTTTTTTCATTAAACACACCCTGTAGCCCTTTTCCTTCGTGCTGAGCAGCCAAAAAAACATTGGCAAATGCAGAGCATCTTGCTTAACTATCAGACCACCAGCCAGACAAGATGAGATCTGGGAAAGCTAATTAAAGCAGAATCCTGTCGGGAAGAAGCAAAAATTAGCACCAAGATTAAAACTTAACCAATACATCTTTCAGGGCGGGGTTCAGAAATACGAAACCCTCTTTTTTAGCCCCCAGAACATCCCTTCTCCATTCTGGTTAAAGATCTGCAGCGTGTTTTTTTCTGGAAACTTGAAACAAAAAAGCACTGATAAATAGTTGACCTCCCCTCCCTTGAATGGGAAGGAAAGAAGGAGGGAGAAGAAAGGAAAGAAGGAGGAGGAAGGAAGGAAGGAAAGAGAAGGAAGGAAGGACAGAGAGAAGAAAAGGAAGGAAGGAAAAGGAAGGAGGGTAGAAGAAGGAAGGAAGGAGGAAAAGGAAGGAGGGAGAGGAAAGGAAGGAGAAGAAAGGAAAGAAGGAGAAGGAAGAAACGAAGGAGGGAGGGAGGCAGAAAAAAGGAAGGAAGGAGGTGGAAGAAAGGAAGGAGAAGAAAGGAAGGAAGGTCAGAGAGAGAAGAAAAGGAAGGAAGGAAAAGAAAGGAGGGAGGGAGAAGGAAGAAGGGAGGGAGAAGAAAGGAAAGAGGGAGGAGGGAGAGAGGAGAAGAAAGAAAGAGGAAGCAAGGAAGGAAGGAGCGAGAGAGAAGAAAAGGAAGGAGAAGAAAGGAAGGAGAGGGAGGAAGGAAAAGGAAGAAAGGAGGAGGGAGGGAGGAGGGAGAGGAAGCAAGGATGGAAGAAGGAGAAAGAGAAAGGAAGGAAGGAAAAGGAAGAAGGAGGGAGGGAGGAGAAAGGAAGGAAGGAAATATTGAACACTCAGGTATGTAACATGACTATCTATTCAAGTTTTGGTCCATTCTACTCCTCAACCGTCTCCTATAACCTTGAAATATAGACCTTATCAGCTAAAACAAATGGGCCTTTTCTGCTGTCATGCAGGGAGGGGCAAATATTAGCCTGAAGGACCAAATCAGCACTTTGTGTTGTCTTGAGTAAGTGGGAAAGGTGCTGAGGTTGTCCCAAGTCTCATTTTGATGCCTCCATTAGTTGCAACAGGTTTCAAGGACGTGCTGGCTGCATCTCTACAATACTTACTACAAGGAAGCTTCCCCTTATCGGATAGACGAAGAAATATTACTCGGCTTCTTCCTGTGACCTTGCCAGAGAAGGAGAACAGTTTTACGTTCCAGACTGATGAAAGGAAGATCTTCTAGGTCCTAGGAGATGCTCCCATCGTTTCTGATGGCTTCTTTTAATCCATCAACATTTTGTCATGCGCTCCACACATTCTGATGGAATTGAATGACTGAAGAACAATGCAGTGCACAAGCAGTTTTCTTTCTTTCTTTTTTTAAATAAAAATTTTACTTATTTATTTTAATTTGAAACACAACACAAAAATCCTCCATCTAACATGCCTGTAGAAAGTGTATCAGTTGGTTACAAAATGTTTTCATGCATCTCTTCCAGTCAACCAAGGTTCATATTATTTCAAGTCTATTGAATCAAATGCCATACCTCCATTCTTATTTAACTATAATTGTTTACACGTCCTTCATCATAAAACACATCCAAACCTAAAATATAACCACATGTTGGCTTCTCATTTATTAATCCTGATATCCTCCAACAATACTGTTCCTTATAACCTATTCTAACTAAACAGCAATAATATTTAGTGACAGAAAATTTCTAGTCTTCCTTTTCCAACCACTGTTTAAAGTTTGTATCCAATTTTCCCACATTATACCCCAGTGGTGGGTTTCAAATTTTTTTTAGAACCTACTCTGTAGGTGTGGCCTATTTTGTGGGTGTGGCTTGGCAGTCATGTGACAAGGTGAGAGTGGCCAACTTGTAAAATGTGGTGAAACTCATTTAACAACGCTCTTGCTTAGCAACCAAAATTTTGGCCTCAATTGTGATGATAAATTCTTTCTCTCTCTTTCTTTCTTTCTTTCTTTCTTCCTTCCTTCCTTACTTTCTGCCTTCCTTTTCTTTCCTTCCCATTGGGTTACCGGCAGCAGCAGGCCAGACTTACTTCTGGGTCCGCCGGTGGAACCCCCTCTCACCGATTGTCTAAATTTCACCATCCGGCTCTTGCGAGTAGGTGCGAGCCTGCAGAAACCCACCACTGTTATACCCATACCTATATAGATACTCTTTCTGAGTATAACCAAAAAACTTGAGATCCGGGTTCACACAGTACATTCAACTTTTATCCACGTTAATTAAGACATAAATATCCTTTTCACAATTGGTGTAGGGCAGGGGTCTGCAAAGTTGGCTCTTTTAAGACTGGTGGACTTCAACTCCCAGAATACCCCAGCCAGCATGGCTGGCTGGGGAATTCTGGGAGTTGAAGTCCACCAGTCTTAAAAGAGACAACTTTGCAGACCCCTGGTGTAGGGTAACCGTGAAGTTCGACGCATTGAAGAGGGGAGGACAGCTTTGACACCCAAGAGAGCCCCTGGGGCTCATTGGGTGATTTTCAGTTGAAAGAGGATTAGTCGATTATTTTTGTTTTAAATTGTCTATATGAAGACTCTCAGTCATCCAGGTCACAGTTATCCCAAAGGTGCTTTTTCAAGAGGCAACTGGACTTTCTGGTTTTTCTTTGAAGACGTTTCGCTTCTCATCCAAGAAGCTTCTTCAGCTGTGATGGGATGGTGAGCAATGGAAAGGTGTATACACTTTGCAGACATTTGCATTCTTTTAGCGGGTTGAAAAGGTCACCTGGAGACTTATCTGTGTCCTCGGGGTCACCTGAGTGGTACAAATGGGTGTGGAGCCTTCTTGGAACTGTTGAAAGGACCTTTGTTGTAGATTGGAGATACATAGATGACGTTGTATCCTTCCCCTTCTGTTGCGAAAAGGCTGTTCAGTTTTGACATAAATGGCCTCTGTTTCTATTGGGAAACCAATTCTGAACTTTGTGCTTGAGGTTGGCAAAAAGAATGAAACTTGGATTTGGGGTTTTGCGGATTAGATAGGTGTGCTGTTATAGAAATGGCCGTGCTTCCTCCAGGTTGTTGTTGTTTGTTGTTGTTTTCCTGTTTTTATTTGGTTTACCTTTCCCTGAGGATCAGTTCTAAAAACATAAATACGTTGAAATTAAACAATTAAGCGGTGCAGTGCCCAACACACATCACGAAGGCATATGTTGATTGCTTGCAGAAGGAACAATCCCCAGGAACCAGAGATCTCCTGCTTAAAGGCTGAGAAACGTCACCGCAGCCCATCTTTTAAAAAAAATAAAAAATGATGTATATATTATTCTCAGCACCAGCCTTTCAAGATCAAAGAGTCTAATAAGCTGAAACTTGCCTAAGAATGTACCTCAACTCCATCCTTTGATTTGTGTTCTTAGAAGAAGCCAAGTGAGGGCTCTGAGTCACACATTTACACAGAGAGCATGGCACCTGACCAAGTGTGATTCCCAGCTCTCCTTGCTCCAGAAATGTGGATGGATGTCTTTAGATGAAGTATTGGCATGAGCCAGCCTCACCCTGGGCCTTAGAACCTGTTGAGCCTAGATTCTCTTTGCCCATCCCACTTGGCACCGCTTCTCCTTGACTCTTGATGGAGTTGAAGATGAAAAGCAACGAAGAAGATGTGGAGCAACTAAGGTAATTAAAGGCCTGGAGACTTATGAAGAATGCAGGAATTGGGTATGGGTAGTCTAGAGAACTACCTGGGCTCCAAGATCACCTCAGATGGGGACTGCAGTCAATGAATTAAAAGACGCTTGCTCTTGGGGAAGAAAGCTATGGCAAATTTAGACAGCAGACTAAAAAGCAGAGACATCACCCAGCCAACAAAAGTGTGTATAGCCAAGGCGATGGTCTTCCCAGTTGCAATGTATGGCTGTGAAAGTTGGACCATAAGAAAGGCTGAGCGCCAAAGAATGGAAGCCTTTGAATTATGGTGCTGGAGAAGACTCCTGCGAGTCCTTGGACTGCAAGGTGATCCAACCAGTCAGTCCTAGAGGAGATCCACCCTGACTGCTCTTTAGAAGGCCAGATCCTGAAGAGGAAACTCAAAGATTTTGGCCACCTGATGAGAAGGAAGGACCCACTGAGGAAGAGCCTAATGCTGGGAAAGATGGAGGGCAAAAGAAGAAGGGGACAACAGGGTGAAAAGAAAATAAGACCCTGTCTTATTTTGGGGGAAACACAGTGTGTGGATGACCTAAGAGAGGACATATTTGGTTACAACTGATACTGAACCTTGGCTAATTTCAATATTAGACAAAAAGTGTATTTCCCCCCAATGCTGTTACTGTTTTAAAATTTTTGTTGAAAGTCTCATTAAAAGCTAATTGGGCTTGATTTTTGTTGTCTTTATATTTATGGTACATTCTGGTTATTTTCTTGAGACCAATATGAAAACGGCTCCTTGTTATTGTCTTTTTTCCAAAGATAGATAGGTACAAAGGGTATGTATTGTTTTTACTTTGTTTTTTAAAATAAATGTTACTAAAAGAGGTAAAAACTACCCCAAACCAATACGAAATAGAGAGAACAGAGAAAGAGAGAGAGAGAGAGAGAGAGAGAAGGAAAAGAAAAAGGAGTGCAGTGGGAAAGAATTAAAATGAAATAGGTTTGGATTTATTTTGCAGCAAATATGTTTGCAAAATTATTTCTCACTAAATCATTTCTAAAAAAAGAGCTCACTTTTTATGATTCTTTTGCCGCCCTCCTAATCATCAAGACCAGAAATGTATTTCCCCCCATTTCACGCAAAACATGTCAGGGATTTTTCATCCCCCATAAATATAGATTTTCATTTATTTTTTCTCTGATCAAAGAAGTAAATTTTAACAGTCACAGCACGCCCCATCATCTTCATCACCCTATTTTTATTTTAATTCAAGCATTTCCATGTTGCTTCCAGTTTTCTTTAAAAAATATTTCCATAGTTTGCAATCAAAACACCAGCTAAATTTTCAAATCCGAACGGAGGCTTCCAGTAAGGCATTAATCTTATTCTATCTTGTTCTCATTCAATATTTTAAAAGTATAAAGGATCTGAAAAGGATATTTATAGTTGGGAGGATTTGCAAACCACATTTAGTTCACGTTGTATGGTTTGCAACCTTTTTATAATCCACCCTGCGAATTAGTTTAAATTCAGTGTAAGTTGGTTTTGAATTGGCTCCTCTTTAGGAATTATTTTTAAAGCCTTATTTATAATTATTTGTATATTACTCACCATCCTAGAGAATCTGGGTGGAGAAAAAAAGCATAAATAAATTTTGTAGTTCACATAAATTCTGAATTATAACATGTCATGAGCCATAGAGTACCCAATGGTGAGCCACAAGCACCGAAACTTTGTCAAATTATTCATCTTTATTTTATTTCTGTTTCTGGGGCCTGGATGATGGGTCCATTCGAATTTGATTTATGTTTCAAAATGCCGGCAACATTAGTAATGGAGCTGGAATGTATGCGAATTGTGGTCCTCACATCTTCCAGAAGGCAGAATGGCTGTTTGAGGTCAACAAACCTTGTGAGGATTGTTGTTTGTAACCATTCCTATTGTGGGTGGATTTTTCTTTCTCTTAAGAATGGAAAAGAGATAACTGTAAAAACAAAACAAAAAAATAGAATCTGGGTCAATTTCTTGGGCTAAGATTTCCTGTGGTTTTCTTCGTTTTCAGTTTAGTCCCTCGTGCAAATGCAGCCATTTTGGTTTTATGGCTCAGGAGTTTGTGTGAGCCCAGACAGTCGGGCTTTGTTCACCAAAGGTTAAATGGAACATGGGTGAGCATAATATATAAATGCAACCAGTGGTGGGATCCTACCGGTTTAACAAACCGTTCAGTGATCGTGTGCAGTTTGGAGAAAATTTACTGTATTTTTCAGAGTACAAGATGCATCAAAGTTTTGAAGAGGCTTTTTTTTTTAAAAAAAGACTCTATTCCGTGTATAAGATGCACCCAGATTTTCAGCCTCTTTTTTGAGGGGGAAAGGTGCATCTTATACTCTAGAAAATACGGTACCTGCTGGGAGCAACGGGTACCGTTCCGGTATGGTGCTCCGGAGGGCCCACTGGCTACCTGTCATCCTTACCTGTATTTGAGTTCTTTAGTGCTTCCGGGCCCACGCAGAGTGCATATGGCGCCTGCGCAACGGTCCACTGAGCTGCTGGAACGTCCCGTAGGAATCGCAGGCGGTAAGGACGCATGCATGCGTGCTGCACGTATTCATATGGTGGACGCTGGGCCCCATTGCACCATACTGGTTGCAACAGGATCCAGAACCCACACCACTGCTGTAATCTCACTTATTAACCAGGATGGACCCACTTGATGTGACATTTGGGGACTGAAGAAGCTGGAAAAGGCTGGGAAGAGAATGGTTTAGTGCTGTCATGAGCAACTCCTCTCTTCTCCTTCATCCATTCTATCTCTCCCCCCCCCCCCCACAACTTGTATTTCAGGATAATTCTCAAAGATTTGGGGGTAAAGCTCGGATGAGGTGACTAAGACCAGCTCTAATTTATGGATATGTGAAGTTTTGATAGGGCAAGATACTTTTCAGAAGCCAAAGACCAGTTGCAACATGCGCCTAATTATATAGATATCTTGCAAACACATTGCTCTTCAGTTTCTATAGGCACCGTTCCAAGAACAACCCAGATTTGTCAACTCCATGGCGAAGTGTGAGAAACAGTGCTAGCAGTATCAGGCAGAAACAATTCTGGTCCTTTTCTCAAGAGCACATCATGTGCTGCTTATTATGCGTGGGAGAAAACAAGAAAGATTGAATCCATCAAGTAGGGGGACCCAATGATGATGTGTCCATTCCTGCATATCTAGATCCGGGGTGTCAAACTTGATTTCTTTGAGGACCACATCAGGGTTGTGTTTGACCTCAGGGGGCTGGATGGCACCTGGCCAGTGTGAGTGTGCCCAGCTCGACATCACTCGTGTCGGGGGCACCTGTGAAGGCCCAATCACTCTGCTAGTGAAAATGGGCTCCCGAGCTCCGTTCTCAGCTGTGACGGCCTGCTGCAATCTTCTGTCAGGAAAATGGAGCTTGTGAGGTCCATGCGCAGCCCTTCCGAGCTCCGTTTTTGGCTGCGATGGCCTCTTGCAACCTTCTGCCAGTGAGAAAGAGCTTGGGAGGTCCACCTACAGCCCTCCCAAACTCCGTTCTTGGCTGCAAAGGCCTCCTGCAGCCCTTTGCCAGTGAAAACGGAGCTCGCAAGGGCCATGTGCAGCCCTCCTGAGCTCCATTTTCGCTGGCAGAGGCACCACGAGCTGGTCCTTTGCTGTTTCCAGGGCAGTCCCACAGGTCAGATCTAAGCACCCCAGGGGCCGGCTCCAGTTCCCAAGCCTTGAGTTTGATACTCCTGATCTAAATAGTTACAACATTCACAGAATATACCTGCATCAACAACGTATTTGTAGTAGACGGTATGAAGATACTAACCCTGAGAGAACCATAACAGGTGAGGGCCAGTTTGAAGTCAAAGCTTCAAAGAGCAGAGCCGTCATCAGTTGGGTAGCCCTCTATCAACAGTAAGTAAGCAGCCAGAACAGCTACAAGGATGGGTCAAATCAGTTCCTTTGTTGGTGATCATCAGTTTGTAAGACTCTCACTAAACTGTCTGCCTTCTCTTGGGAAACAGCAGATACAGACCGAAGGGTGTGTCCTCAAAGGTTTCCTCTCCTGAATGGTCTCTAAGCCAGAATGATTTTTTTTAACCACCAGCAGCCTCCTCTCCATCAGCAAGTGGTTCCACCACACCCTTTGCCAAATCAACTGTACGGTGTGAACTCCACCTTTTAGTGAACTGTGAGAAGCCCCATTTGGTCCTTCAAGGAAACCAAATGGGAAAATAGAAAGCAGTCCGTGACGATCACAAGATCTGCTACCTTTAGAATGTCCTTTGGAACAGCCGTGGTGGCCCAGTGGTGAGAGTGCAGTACTGCAGGCTACTTCTGCTGACTGCCGTGTGCTTGCAATTTGGCCGTTCAAATCTCACCAGGCTCCAGGTTGACTCAGCCTTCCGTCCTTCTGAGGTGGGTAAAATGAGGACACAGATTGTTGGGGCAAGAGGCTGACACTGTCAATCACTTAGTGAGGGCTGGAAACCACTGCTAAGGGGTATGTAAGTCTAAGTGCTATTGCTTATGAAGGGAAGGGGGAGGGGGGAAGGAGGGGGAGGGAGGGAGGGAGGGAGGAAGGAAGGAAGCTGTGGTGGTGTAGTGATGAGAGTGCAATATTGCAGGCAAACTCTTCCCACAGCCAGTAAGTTCGATCCTGACCAGCTCAAGGTTGACTCAGTCTTCCGTCCCTCTGAGGTGGGTAAAATGAGGACCCAGATTGTTGGGGCCAAGAGGCTGACACTGTCAACCGCTTAGAGAAAGCTGTAAAGCACTGTAAAGCGATATATAAGTCTAAGTGCTATTGCTACTTCCCACAATTAGCTGCAGTGCTCAAATCACCCTTCCTGCTGATTGCATCACCCATGCGAAAGGACCACCAACAGAAAGAATTCTCATAGAGTAGAGATTTACTGGGTTACTCAATAGGGCTTCTAGTAATGGTGGTTCTCGACCCAGTTAGGGTGCTTGTGCGTTGCCAGAACCACTGGTAATAAGCTACGGTTGCGTAATGAATAGCTGGGTTAAATGTGTCGTCCCAAGGCTGCTGCTTGATTAAGGCTTCAGATTAAGACATTCCAATTGATCAAAGGTTGCGAGGCTGTGCACTAACAAGAGATGCTAGTACCAATGCCAAAATGTTCATTCAAAGCTTGAATTCTTATTCAATGAAAAAAAATGTATCTCAGCTCTGTTGTGCTTCTTTACACTTAGACGGGACCGATCATTTTGTTGGGCATGAAGCAATGAATGGTTCATGTAAACCTATGTTGGTTCAGTGTCCTATAACTGAGGAAAGGACCACATGTATTTACTCCACTAAGATTGAATATTCTCAAATTTTATGTTCTTATTTATTTAGTTAGTTAGTTAGTTTGTTTGTCAAACATGTATGAGATAACAGGTATAATTATAAACATGGACATGAACAAAGGAAACGGGTATGAATAAATGGGGACAGTAGGACAGGGATGGTAGGTGTGCTGGTGCACTTATGCACGCCCCCTTACAGACCTCTTAGGAATGGGGTGAGGTCCACGGTAGACAGTTTGAGGTTGTATCTGTGAGGGCTTGAGCTGTAGCAACTGAGTCAGGGAGAGCATTCCAGGCATTGACCCCTCTGTTGCTGAAGTTGTATTTTTTGCAATCGAGTTTGGAGCAGTTTACCTTGAGTTTGTATCAATTGTTTGCCCCTATATTATATGCCCATGAATTATAAGATGAAGTAGTCGTAAGGGATTCTGTTGTGAGCAGAGGAGTGGAGGACTCTTCTCGTGAAATATCTCTGGACCCACTCGATTGTATTAATGTCCGATGAACAGTGTGGATTCCAGGCGGACGAGCTGTATTCGAGGATTGGTCTGGCAAAAGTTCTTCTTTGAACTATATTCCTATCACATGGAAATTCACATCTGGACAAAGAAAATGGGTTCTCTGTGCTTAAGTTTGGAGCTGAAAGACTTATTTTTGAGCATTGGAAGGATAGCATGATAGCAACTAGTCAGTGGTCTACAAAATTGACATACAATGAACCAATTTCATTGTAATTTTAGTACAATGACAATAAAGATTATTATTATTATTAGCGATATATGCATTATTCATCAATGGAGAATCACTAGGGACAGTTATAATGATTGGTGGCATGTGTGGGTATACATGCAGTGCAGTGGTGGGTTTCAAATTTTTTAGAACCTACTCTGTAGGTGTGGCCTATTTTGTGGATGTGGCTTGGCAGTCATGTGACAGGGGGAGTGGCCACCTTTTAAAATGTGGTGAAACTCATTTAACAATGCTCTTGCTTAGCAACCAAAATTTTGGACTCAATTGTGATGATTCTTTCTTTCTTTCTTTCTTTCTTTCTTTCTTTCTTTCTTTCTTTCTTTCTTTCTTTCTTTCTTTCTTTCTTTCTTTCTTTCTTTCTGTCCTTCCTTCCTTCCTTCCTTCCTTCCTTCCTTCCTTCCTTCCCTTTCCTTTCCTTTCCTTTCCTTTCCTTTCCTTTCCTCCCTGTTGGGTCACTGGCAGCGGCGGGCCAGATTTTCTTCCAGATACGCTGGTGGAACCCCCTCTCACCGGTTCTCTAAATTTCACCAACTGGCTCTCGCGAGTAGGTGCGAGCCTGCAGAAACCCACCACTGATACAGTGTGTGTGTGTGTGTGTGTGTAAGAATATGCACTCTGTATGTTTTGTGCCTGTTTTATAAGATTTTTTTTTCTTTATAACTCAAGGAAATATTTTTTTCTTCAGTTTTGTTTTTTTTAACTGTTTTTAAAATTAATGTTCATAGTCCTGTTTCCAACTAAGCATCAATCAAACAGAATAGGATTTAATTCAAGTTAGCACTTACAACATAAGTTGCTTGGGTGTGTATATTAATGTATTTACGCACGTTCTGCTGAGTAAAATAGATACAGTAAGAAGACGAATGTCTATTAAAAAAAAAAAACAGAAAACCCCAGAGCCAAATCACCAGCATCAAACAACCCCAGGAAAGCAAATTGGTTTTGCATATTCTCATGTGAAGGTGGGTTGCTTCAAACACTGGGGGCAATTTGTTGCGTCAGATGGTACTTATCGCAAAGAAAGTCAAATGGGTTGCTGATGTGAACTTTTGCAAGACATGGAAAAATTGCCCCACTGATGAACAAACGACGGAAGGAAAAATGTAGGAAGTAGGAAGAGCTATGAACAATAATAATAATAATAATAATTTTTAATTTTATATCCCGCTCTCTCTCCCCAAAGGGACTCGAGGCGGGGCACAGGCAATTAAAAATACAGTTAAAACCACAGACAGAACAACCTGACAGAACAACCTGACTCAAGATCATGTATTATGTTATGGTGTGAAGTATTGTTTTTCTAAATTAACATCCCTACATATAAATTAATGCATTAATTTGTACCATACTTCTCCTCTTTCTTACGGGGGTGCATTTCCAGTTCCTTCGCAATGCCTAACTGGCCACGTTGAGAGGCACGGTGCTTTAGTGGCTTAATGATGCTGGAGATGACCTCTGCTTCAGCGGTTCGAGTCCTGGCATTCTGTGTCAAGCTGAGCTCCCCTCAGCTTCTGTTCACCTAACAGTTTCAAAGCATTTTCTATGCAAGTAGATAAATAGGTACCACTTCAATGGCGAGGAGATGAGCTGGTGCTCTGTGCAGGCAGTCAGATTCCTGATGACTCTGAACCTACCCGGTTGTGGTGCCTGCTTGTGAGGCAGCTATGGGAAGGGAGGGGGCACTGCAGGAAGAGCCACTTGTCTTTCTCGCTGGTGCAAAGCCAGCTCTCCTCCTGTGGTGCACCTTGGGAAGCACACAAAGGTGTACCTGACAGAGCTCATAAGCAGGTAGCCAAACTACTACTCTATAATTGCATTTAATGTAGCTGATGTAACAATGACCTATGCTAATAATAATAATAATAATACTGGTCACTTGAAGCTAAAAGAGTATGAGATGTTAACAGACATTCTTAGCACATGAGCTGGAAGAATTTTGTTAAGGAGGATTTTAATCAATGAACAAGGTAGCTGCTTTGTTCTTGACTTTGGGCGACGGTCCCGAACAGTATCAAATTCTCCTCTCGTTGTGGCAACAGGGTGAATTGTCCCACATTGTCAAAGTATTGGATGATGAGGTCATTGGATATTTCCTCCATTCCTGATCAACAGGCAGGAGCAGGAAGTGAAAAAGGGATGGATAAATCAAGGAGTGAATCAAGGGAGAAGAAGACAATTTGCTTTGCATGTGAAGTTCAGGTCTGCCTTGGTTTCATCAGAGTGGAATGTTGCATTATTAATATCGAGTTACCAAAGACTTCTTTTTAAAAAAAATAATAATTATTGATTGGTTGTCTGTTAAGGTGCCATCAAGGTTGCGTCAACTTTTAGCAGCTCTATAAATAGGATATCTATGACGATCAACAACAAAAATATTTAGGATGATCTGTCTTTAACCTTGTTCTTCAGAGCTTCCAATTTTGCGCCTCCCCCTGCTTCAATCTGGGATTGTCCAACAGCTTTGTTACTTATCGTTGTTTTTCCTTCCATTTTTTTCAGCATGATGAATTTCTCAAAGAAGCTGAGTCTTCACATCAAGTGTCCAAGGTCCTGTAAATCTGAACCTGGTCATGTATACCTCAAGTGAGACTTCAGAAGGTCAATGATCCCTTTGATTGTTTTAGATTACAGATAACCAGAGTTGGGAGGGACCTTGTAAATCATCTAGTCCAACCCCCGCCCCGAACCAAGAGATTCTGCCTACACCATTTCTGACACATAGCAGTCCAGTCTTTTTTTGAAAGCTTCCAGTGATGAAGCTCCCACAACTTTCAAAGGCAACTTCTGTTCCATGGGTTGATTTTTCTCGCTCTTAGGAAATTTCTCCTTATTTCCAGGTTGAATCTCTCCTTGGTCAGTTTCCATCCTTTCTTCCTTGTCTGCTTTGGAAAATAGTTTGACCCCTCCCCCCTCTCTGTGGCAGCCCCTCAAATATTGGAAGATCCTCTCCTGTCTCCCCTGGTCCTTCTCTTCACTAGACTAGCCATGCCCAGTTCCTGCAACCGCTCATTGTATGTTTTAGCCTCCTGTCCCCTAATCATCTTGGTTGCTCTTCTCTGCACTTTTTCTACAGTCTCAACGTCTTTTTATAGTGTGGTGACTAAAACTGGATGCGTTACTCGAGATGCGGTCTTACTAAGGCTTTATAGAGTGGTATTAGTACCTCCCTTGATCTTGATTGTATCCCTCCATTACTGCAATTTAGAATTGTAAATTGTTTGCTTCCATCGTTCTCTATAGCGTCCAATCTTGGCAACTTTAAGTCTTGTGTTCTTCAACTCCCACATGTCTTAAAAATGGCTGGCTGAGAAATTCTGGGAGTTGAAGTCCTGCTCGCTAGTATTCTCAGGAATGTCCTCCAAAATCCAACTTCAAGAGTTGCAATACTGTTTTTATATCCTGCTTCTTCAAATTCCGTTCTCTGTGATTATTTCAAACTATTTTTCTGGATTGGCACATTATTCGGATCTCCTCTTAGTTTCCATAGAGGGTCACAGGGGAAACCTCTATGATTGGATGAGGCTGGTTTTTTGCAAAGGTGGACACATCGTGGCATCTGAGTGTCTTTTTCGAGGCCGTCATTAACCAAGTGCTAATCTATACATTTTTTATTATTGCTGAAAATCAGAAGCAGGGAAAAGCCATTTGGCGCTAAAAGATTTCAAGTGCAAAATTAAATTGGAATTTCCCAATTATATTATCCTGCGCCATATTTTATTTGCAGTAAGTGGTCAGTCGTCCCGCCCTCCCCAATCCTCGTTTTTGCACATTTTCTGCTATGTTGCTTTTATATCAAATGGCTATTATTTTTGGTTCATTTACTTTCTCGACATCATGTTATTTTTAAAATTCAATTACTACAGCGCAACCTAAAAGAGAAAGGCGGCAATAACTATGCTCATGATTGAAATGCAAGCTTTGTTTTAAGAGGAGGATAATATAATTTGCAGAGCCATAATATAATTACTATTGTCTCAAATGTTGTCTTTTCAACACAAAGCCAAGATGATGCGGAGGGATCATAACCAAAAATTGATCTCACTGGCAGAACTAAGTCCCCAGAAGACCATTCCTGAAATGCAATTTGTAATGGCTTTGTGTGTGCGTAAAAAAGATGTTGAGCTTGGCAACATTTTATACTTAAGGAAACGTACTAATAACTCTGTGATTGCAAATCTTACACAACATTATTTTTGAGTTATTGCAAAGACATCGTTGTCGTGAAACAGAAGTACGTTACGACCACAATTCAGCCCAAACTTTATGTTGGCCAAGTGAGACATTTGTTAGGTGAGTTTTGCCCCCATTTTATGACCTTTCTTGCCACCACTGTTAAGTGAATCACTGCAGTTGTTAAGTTAGTGACATAGTTGTTAAGTGAATCTGGTTTACTTCCACTGACTTTGCTTGTCAGAGGATCGCAAAAGAGGATCGCATGACCCCCGGGACACTGGGACCGTCATAAATATGAGTCAATTGCCAAGCATCTGAATGTTGATTACATGGCCATGGTCATAAGTGTGCTAATGGTCATAAGTGTGAAAAATGGTCATAACTCACTTTTTTCAGTGCCACTATAACTTTGAATGGTCACTAAATGAATATTAGTAAGTCGTGGACTACCTGTACTTGAAAGTTTGATTGACTGACTGGTTGACTGATTATATGCTATGATGTGTTGAGTCTTAGCAACTGCAGATAGATCTTCTCGAGAATGACATGTCCCAACGAGGTTCTTTAGATCTTCCAAAAGTGCACTCCTTGCTAACAGTAATTGAGTTCAGACACCCTGAGGTTCGTTGCCCTTTTCTTCTCTTTCCTTCCACTTATCCACTTAGCTTTAAAGGTTTCTTCAAGGAGCTAGGTCTTTGCATAATGTATTTGAAGTAGAATAGCACGAGTTTGGTCATGTGTGCCTTAAGTGAAGATTTTAGGTTGGCTTATTCAACGAGTCCATTGGTTTGTTTTCTTGGTTGTCCATGCTGTTCTCAAGAGCCTTGAGTGAAGACTTTGGGTTGGCCTATTAATTGAATCTATTGGTTTATTTTCTTGGTTGCCCATGCTATTCTCAAGAGCCTTGAATGGACTTTGGGTTGACTTATTCAATGAGTTCATTGGTTTGTTTTCTTGGTTGTTCATTCTATTCTCAAGAGCCTTGAGTGAAGACTTTGAGTTGGCTTATTCAATGAGTCCACTGGTTTTCTTGGTTGTCCCAGCTGTTCTTAAGAGCCTTGAGTGAAGACTTTGGGTTGACCTATTCAACGAGTCCATTGGTTTGTCTTCTTGGTTGTTCATTCTATTCTCAAGAGCCTTGAGTAAAGACTTTAGGTTGGCTTATTCAATGAGTCCATTGGTTTTCTTGGTTGTCCAGGCTGTTCTCAAGACCTTTGAGTGAAGACTTTGGGTTGGCTTATTCATTGAATCTATTGGTTTATTTTCTTGGTTGCCCATGCTATTCTCAAGAGTCTTGAGTGAAGACTGGGTTGATATATTCAATGAGTCCATTGGTTTGTTTTCTTGGTTGTTCATTCTATTCTCAAGTTCCTTGAGTGAAGACTTTGGGTTGACTTATTCAACGAGTCCATTGGTTTGTTTTCTTGGTTGTCCATGCTATTCTTAAGAGTCTTCTCCAACACCAAGACTTACAATACAGAATAAACAGGTTCTTGCTCTTTTAACATTATCTTTGGGTTAACGCATCACACTGATTGCTAGTTTTGAAAGACGTGAAAACCTGGGTCACACACAATGATAAGCCCTAAACTGTATGCGGTGCTGAGCCCAACCCAGACCAACTATAGCTGTCAGCTGTGATTTATGAATACAGGCCCTATGCTTTTCCAGTCCTCCCACTCCCACCAGTAGCTGCTTGGCCTCTGGGCCTGGGGAGCACACCGCTTCCTCTCCCAAATTGCACACACCTCTCTCTGCCGAGCAAACAGGTAGAGGCACCTGTGCAAAACCAACAAAAACCAGCCCATCCTTTGAAAACTTCCTGGAGGAGATGATGAAATTGCATTTGATGGGCATCCCGGGGTAGAAGCAGAAGCAGTAGCCTTGTCAAGACGATGACTACCCATTATGATGGTGGAAAAGCCAATTAGGCCTGCTTCTCATTGCTGCCTAAGCACCCTATCATCTGGGGATTTAAGGCAATTTATTTTACGAGGCCGAAATCAACACGCGTTCTTTATATAGTAGGTGTAGGCCTGTCTAAATATTTTCTCTATGGTGACGGTGCATAGTTTTCTTTGATCCCAGGGTGGGTGGATTTTCTGTGGAACCAGTTTGACTCCCAATTATACAATTATTTCTTCAGGAGTCCTGCAGCTCTTGAGCGCTGGCTGAGAAGGGCAAAGTAGCTGCCTACAAATTGTGGGCTATGCAAATCCTAGAACGAACTCTCTGGATCCCTTGTCAAGTTTGGGGCATTAAACAATGATGGTTAATACGATGGGATGTGAAGCTAGCCTCTGGTTCCTCAGCTGGGATGCTACAGGTGTTACCTCTTTTAAGCTGAAATAAGTACTACGTTCCCTTATGCCGGTTATCGTGTTAAGCTGTGGCTTGTTTGACCATGATTTCCCGAAACAATGACAGTTAGCTTTGATCAGATGATATTTGTTTTATTGATTGATTAAGAAAATGTACCCCTTCATGGATTACTGCCTTGTTGTGGCAAAGGGGCTTGCGTAGCCCAATGAGCTATGCTGTGCAGGGCCACCCAAGATGGACCGGTCATAACCGAGAGCTCTGACAAAATGTGATCCACTGGAGAAGGAAATGGCAACCCACTCCAGTATTTTTGCCATGAAAACCCCATGGACAACCCTAATGAGAAGGAAGGACTCCCTGGAGAAGAGCCTGATGCTCGGAAAGAAGAAGGGGACGAGAGAGAATGAGGGGGTTGGATGGAGTCACCAAAGCAGAAGGCGTGAGCTTCAATGGACTCCAGAGGATGGAGGAGGACAGGAAGGCCTGGAGGAACGTTGTCCATGGGGTCGCAATGGGTCGGACACAATTTTGCAACCGGTTTTCCGGACGGCGCCATAGGTGCTGCCATCTTGTTTTTTGGTTCTGCGAACAATTTTAATTGCACTGCACATGCAGAGGCAGCACACACACAAATAAACTAGTAGTAGTGCCTGCCGGAACCCACCCCTGGTCACGAACCAATGAAGCGAACTAATTGTCTCCTGCAAACTCCACTCCCCGTTCGCTCCTCTTTTATTTCCTCTGGGAGGGGCTGTTCATCAAGCCTTACTCCCAAGTCAACCCCTGTTCTTTAGCTGTTCCCTTCGTCTGGCAATTCTATGCAGGCGCACACTGGGAACAGGCTCCAGCTGTTCATCTGTCTCACTGATGTCTGACTCTGAAAGCAGCTGATAACTGTTGGATGGCCCTGGCCTCCTCTCTGCCTCCGACACAGAGCCCTCATCAGAGCCTTCCCCAGATTCCAGGACTGGCCCAGGTTCCTCCCCAACCCTCCTCACTGTCCGAATCTGCTGCCAGCTCTGTTGGCCACCGACCGACAACAACAACACTTTCTTCAAGACCGAATTCCTGAGAGCTGCAATCAAATGATCTATCAACCGAAACAGTTGGGATTCTATGCATTTGATAAACCCATCCTTTTTAATGTTTTTATTAATTTATCTCTTGTGTTTGTTTAAAGAGAAACTATTTGTTCCAGCCTTTGGCATGGCTGAATTGTAGATCACAATCCCCAGATGGCGAGGTCAAAAAGAAACTTTGAAGAATTAATCTCTTGAGCTTGTCACCCTGGCCAGTTTATCCTCCTCTCTTCTCTCTGGCTCCATCAAGCATTTTTTTTAAAAAAAAAACACGCCTTTCTCTTGCATTTGTGGGTGGGGACAAGGGAGTTGTCAAACCTTGTTTGGAAAAGAATTTCATTCTTCAACAGCCAGACAGTTCTCCTGATACATTTGAAACCTCCAATGATACATGTCAACCACCCTAGTCAGGTATCTCCTCGCTGTCATAAAAAGAACAATTTCGAAGGAACTTGAGAGGCTGTCACAAACAAGAGATGTTCTCCAAAGCACCAAGAGGGAAGGACAAGAAGAAATGGGTGGAAGATCCTAAAAAAGTGATCCAACCTAGAATAAGGAGAGATTTCCTGTCTGTGAGAACAAATAATCAGTGGAATAGTTTGCTTTCTGGAGTTCTGAGTGCTCCCGTCACTGGAGGTTTTCAGGGATGGCAAAAGGCTCCTGCCTGGAGCAGGGGTTGGATTAGAAGACCTCTGAGATCCATTCCTATGAATCTCTGCTCTACGATTCAACGAAAGCCTTAATAATTCTCACATCACTGGGAGTCATAGCATGGTTCATTTGTTTATGGATTTAGCATGCTAGGTGAAAACAGCAAACGATGGCATCTCCAGTAAGTCATGGTGAAGAAATGTACGGCTTGAGTGCAACGAGTGACTTCATTTAAACCAATTCACAATCCGCCCTGTTGCAAAGCTTGCCAAAACCCGAAATCTGTGCTTCGTAATTTAACGAATACACCTGTAGGCACACCAAATTTTGGTTTGGGTTGAGTCATGCATTAAAAAGAAGTTGTAGCGCTTTCTGTTACCTTCTGCTTCCAAAGACTTTAACAAAGACCTTCCATTTGTTCAAAATCTTCCATTTTGTTATTGAAATAAATATATGACCGTGAATATTTGAATTGGGAAAAGCCATGGCGTAATGTTTCAGCAGCCATGAAAGATTGGCTCCTGTGCCCACCCCCCAACACACAATCCTGCTGTACAATCACAATGGGCTCCCCACCCCCCAACAAAGCATGGCTTCCATTTCAATTAAAGTTTTCTCTCACTGATTTCTGCCAATTTCCTGAAAAAAAGTTTTACGTTACTACATTGATTGGATGTGTATAACTTAACATGTTGCTTTGCTGATTCTATCTATATAAAAATGTGTGTGTGTGTGTGTGTGTGTGTGTGTGTTCCAGCATAACACCGGAACACCTAGACCGCTGAAATGAAAAGGACTGAATTATATTTATAATGTCAAGTCACAGTACATCGGGCAGTGATAGTGTGCATTTGGATTCAAGTTCTGTTAAGATACAGCCTGTTGTGCCTTAAAATGGCTTCTACTGTATAGCACAGTGGAGTTGCCATGGTAACAGCTTTGCAGTACTTCACAAAGGGGTTGTAGTAGACAATTTTGTGTACTGTACTAAGGACAGACGGTAGGCGGCGTAGTTCCAGGTTGTCCAAGCCCACAATTTCAAGCCTATTGGCATAAGGGATTCTGCTGTGAGCAGAGGAGCGGAGGACCTCTGGACCTGCTCAATTGTGTTAATGTCCAATGTACAGTGTGGATTCCAGAAAGATGAGCTGTATTCGAGAATTGGCCTGGCAAAGGTTTTGTATGCCCTAATTAGCAATACAATGTTACCGGAGAAGAAGCTTCGCAAAATTAGGTTAACAACTCTGAATGCCTTTTTGGCAATGCTGTGACCGTGAGATTAGATTAGATCAGAACTACTGATGTTCTCGAGATGAAGGAGAGATCACAGCACAAAGGTTAAAGGCTTTGCTTTGTATGAAGACGGTGCCAAATCCTCACCTGCTCACCTGGAACCTGGCGAAGCGATTGATACCAACTACAAGTAGGCCAAATGGAGCAATATATATATATATATATGTATCCAACTCGTTTTAAGTCCGAGAGTATGACTTTAACCTTCAGGCATGTACATTTGGGCAATGATCCTTCATTGATCGCCTGCCTGATGTACACCCTTCATCAGGAAGTCCAACCCTTGTTCAGCACAGAAATCCCAATGAGAACCTCCATGAGAGATAGATATCAGCCTTCACCTGACACAACAAGGTGTTCACAACTCCCTTCCATGTTTCACTCCATTGTTGAAATATGACTATTGCAAAGCGTTGCCTAACAGCCAGCTGGGATCTGCCTTCCTCTAATTTAAGGTTCCGATTGTCCACGATGACCTCGACTTACGACCACAAGGGAGCCCAAAGTTTCTGTTGCTAAGGAGAACCTTTGTCACGTGGGTTTTGCCCTGTTTGTGCCACATTTTTGTTAAGGGAATCACTGCAATCATTCAGTTAGTAACACGGTTGTTAAGTGAAGCTGGCTTCCCTGTTTTGGCTTGTCAGAAGGTCGCAACAGGGGAATCACGTGACCCCGAGACGCTGCAACCGTCATAAATATGAGTCACCATGGGGATGCTGCATTGGTCGTAAGTGTGAAAAAGAGTCATAAGTCACTTTTCAATGCTGTTGCCAGGCCTGGAAGCCATCTTGGCCGTTAGATCTTCAGGCCTGCCACATTTAATCTGTGGGAAACTGGGAGGGGGCATTATATGAAGTATGGGAGATATCTAATCATAATAACATTCCTTTCTCTGAGAGTCAAGGACATCCTGCCCTGCACCTGGAGGGGCGTGACTGGGAGGCATTTCAGTTGGGAGGTGCCCGATTGGACCTTGTGACGGACATGTGGGTGCTGGGCAGGGACTTGGACTTTCCTTTGGGTGGGGAAAACCTGGAAACGTTCAAATTCGGGTTTTCCCAGATGGGCCAATAGGACGTCTCTAATCAAATGAAACTTTGAGGAACTTCAAGCCTTGGAGTCTTCTTTCGTTGGGGGGGGCCTTACTCGGAACCCTGACCGCTGTTGTAACTTTGAATGGTCAGCAAACAAGGAGTACCTGCATCTGCGAAATGATGCTCTCTCTAAGCAAATGAACTCGGATTCTTGGCTGTTAAAAAGTCTTCCATTATCTTCTAGGGAATTTTAATTCTGTTCTGCCAATCACACATTCACTCACGATACTATCTCTCTTTTAATCTAGTTTCCCACCAAGCATGACGCCCAAAACCTGAGCCAAGGGATTTTTTTAAAAAGAAATAGTAGCTTTGATTTGGTTTTTCTCTTAATTGCTTGGAGTAGTTCTTTACATCTGTGATAGGCTTTTATCTCCACTCACTGCCCAGAGTGCCACTGATAAGATGGGCCACCATATAAAGGTAGTCCTTGACTTATGACCACAACTGAGCCCAACATTTCTGTTGCTAAGTGAAACGTTTGAATTTCCCCCCCATTTTTACGACCTTTCTTGCCACAGTTGTTAAGTGAATCACCACAGTTGTTAATAATAATAATAATAATAATAATAAAGTTGCATTTATTGACCGCACCCTCTCCCCACAGGGACTCGGGCGGTGCACAGGGAAATTAAAAAACGAAAAATATACAAAATACATACAAATTAAAACGAATTAAACTCAATCAATCCTGTGCTAAAATCCCCTTAACTAAAAACATCCAATAAATATAGTATACATTTAAAAACCCATAGACAGAGAGACTACCCTAGGCCGGCCAGGCGGAAAAGATGAGTCTTCAATTTCAGGCGGAAGGAGCGGAGGTCCGTGGTAGTTCTAATATCGGGGGGAAGGTCGTTCCAGAGGGCCGGGCCCGCCACAGAGAGAGCCCTTCCCCTGGGCGTCGCCCGCTGACAGAGTCTAGTGGACGGCACCCGGAGCAGTCCCTCTCTGTGGGAGCGAATCGGCCGTGAGGATGTATGGGGCAGGATGTTAAATTAGTAACACGGTTGTTAAGGGAATCCGGCTTCCCCATTGGCTTTGCTCGTCAGGTGGTCACAAAAGGGGATCACGTGACGTGTGTCCCTGGGACATTGCGACCGTCATAAATATGAGTCGGCTGCCAAGCGTCTGAATTTTGATCACGTGATTGCTGCAATAGTTGTTAAGTGTGAAAAGGGGTCAGAAGTCACTTTTTCTTATTGCCGTTGCAACTTTGAGTGGTTACTAAAGAAACTGTTGTAATTCGAGGACTATCTGTAAATTATATATATTTGTGGCTGGAATTTCCAACCAAGAAGCTGGGAATTCCTGTGGCTATAATAAACAATATAGCACAAATATATCTCTCTATCTCTATCTCTACCTTTACCTACCTACCTACCTACCGTCCGTCCTTCTATCTACCTACCTACCTACCTACCTACCCACCTATCATCTGCCTGCCTGCCTGCCTGCCTGCCTGCCTGCCTGCATACCTACCTACCTACCTATCTATCTATCTAAACCTGTGTGTGTGTTTGTGTGTGTTCCAGCATAACTCTGGAGCGCCTAAAAGCAACTTCAACCAAACTTGGTACACAGATGATTTACTCTCTTGAAAGAAATACTGTGAGGGTAAGACACCCATAGCGCCCCTCGGAGTGTGTGTTCGGTTAAGATACAGCCTGTTGTGCCTTCAAATGGCTTCTACTGCACAGCACAGTGGAGTTGCCATGGTAACGGCTTCACAGTACTCTGCAAGGGGGCTCCCTCTGGTAAGAGAGAAAATCCAACATTAGAAATTATGCTTGGTCTAGACATTTCCCCCCTATAAATAAATACCCAGACAACACCGGGTTATCAGCTAGTATAAATATAAATATAGGACAATACAGGACAAACAATAAAGACATTCCTGCGGCTAGGGCAAACAAACAAAAGTAGAGTTTGTCTTATTCAAATTGTATTTCGGCAATTAATTAAACACAATAGGGCTACTCCCTATATGCATAATCGTGTTTCTCTTTTGCCTCGTCTTAAATTATGAATCAGTGGCAAATTTTAACAGGGCTCTGGAGATCTCCGTGCGTTCTTTGGGCTTCAGAACGTTCAATTTAAATTGGTTCATCACTGCAGAACCGCAGTCTTAAATGAACCAAATTAATTGAATATTCCAGCATTAATCCCTGTGGATTAAATCATTTGCCTTTTTTGGGGGGGCGGGGGCACAGTTAAATTGCACCTTGGTGGTTATTTGTAAGAGGGCTCTGGAAAGGATTCAAGGATATACGTAATCCAAGTAGTCATTAAATTACGATAACCATTTGCATAATTTTGCGCGCAAGATTTTTCAGGCGCCGAACCGGTAGTAATGCCAACCCCATGCATCCAATCTTTAAGCATGAAAGCCATTGGGGAATTGGGGGCCAATCACCAGGAGACTGTGAGTTCTAGTTCCATCTTAGCCATGAAAACCAGCTGCGTAACCTTTGGTTTTTCCAGCCTAACCCACTTTACAGTGTTGTTGTTGTGTTAGGAAATTAGGAGGAGTTGTGTATTGGATATGTCTGCCACCTTGAGTTATTTGTAAAAACAATAAAGGCGAGATTCAAATAAATAGGTAACTAATTAGATTCTATCATTGTATAAACCTCCGGACTCACGGCAGCCACTGGGCACCCCAAAATGCTGCCAATTTTTTTTTGATTGGGGAGCGGAAGGGACTTCAAAGAATGTGAAGAACGCACAACCAGGAATGTCCAATTGTAAGGCTGGGAAAGGGCCTCCCACCCCATACACACACCCACACGCCTTGAGTCAGAACGGCCGTGAGATCAGGAAAAGGAAGTGCACGAAGTGGGTTTCTTTTTTAAAAAAAAAATCAAATAACTTAGTTATGTTTAACTTCAATTCCAAACAGCCTTGAGACCGAATTACTCATTGAAATAATAGTTTTTCTCCCCTGGCCACACTCTTCACAGCAGCTGTGTTGGCACCTGTCCCAGCTTGTGAGGTTCTGCCTTTAAAAGAAATGATGGGAGGCGTCCACCAACGGATTTACCCTGGACCTTGGGAGAGAAAGGGAGGAGGGGGGGGGCAGGAAAAAGAGAAGAAGAAGAAGAAGAAGAAGAAGAAGAAGAAGAAGAAGAAGAAGAAGAAGAAGAAGAAGAAGAAGAAGAAGAAGAAGAAGAAGAAGAGTCACAGCTGAACACAACTTTTAAAAGTAAAAATACCACCAGAGCCGGCAAAAGTTCAGTGTATCTCCTAAATTCTCCCTTTAGGCTTATGGTGTTTTCCAACCTTGGCCACTCTAAGGTGTGTGGACTTCAACTCCCAGAATTCCCCAGTCAGCAAGCTGGCTGGGGAATTCTGGAAGTTGAAGTCCACACCAGAGGTGGGGTGCTGTCGGTTCGGCCCGGTTTGGCTGAACCGGTGTTTGAATTCAGGCCTGGGTCACAGAACCAGCAGCGACCCAGGTCTGACACGCCCCTGAACCGGTTCTCCAGTGTCTTCTGCCATAGCTGTCATGGTTCTTTGCATGTGCAAAGCAATTTTTAGTCAATTTGCATGTGCAAAGCAAGCGCGCCGCGAACCGGTACTAACCGGTTCAGGAACCCGTCCCTAGTCCACACATCTTAAAAGTTGCCAAAATGGAGAAACCCTGGGCTCATACATAACCCATCAAGGAAGCAAAGGAAGGAAGTGAGAACATGGAACAGCATGGAATAATTAAGAAAGAGAACCAGACCTCTGAAGTCTACATTTTAGCCTGAAGATGAGAGGTTGAGTGGTGCAACAGGATTATGGAACATGACAATACTACTATAATCATTCATCTTTGAGACAAAGATTAACTCAACATCATATATCAGATGTTGGCCAAAGTGTGCAGCAACTTCTTAAAAACATCTTAGGGAGGCATTTACCCAAGCAAGATTTCAATAGAATAGAAAAGAATAGAATAGAATTTAGAATAGAATAGAATATGGAATAGAATAGAATATGGAATAGAATAGAAAATGGAATAGAATAGAGAATAGATTAGAGAATAGAATGGAATATGGGATGGAATAGAATGGAATAGAATAGAATAGAATAGAATAGCAATAAATAGCAATGAATAGAATAGCAAAGAATAGAATAGAATAGAATATGGAATAGAATATGGAATAGAATAGAGAATAGAATAGAGAATGGAATAGAATATGGGATGGAATGGAATGGAATGGAATAGAATAGAATAGAATAAGCTGGAATGTACTTTAGAGGTCTTCTATTCCAGGCCCAGGTTCAAGCAGGAGACCCTGGATAACTGGCTGTCTAATGTTCTATGCCTTGTTGCAAGAGTTCCCAAAGTTTCCATGTCTCGTTTCCACTTTCGTGTCCGTCCGTCCGTCCGTCCGTCCCTTGCGGAGTTGGCCTGTTTAGCGGAGGTGCCTGCAGGACCATCGCCCTGGCCTCACCCTTCTTGTCCAGGGGTGTCCAACCTTGGGCGCAACTTTGAAAGCCCCGCGGACTTCAACTCCCAGAATTCCCCGCGCGGCCTTGTTTGCCCAGTCCAGAAGTTTGAAAAAGTTTGCAAAGTTGGACACACACACACACACACAGTCTCTCTCTCTCTCTCTCTCTCTCCCCCGCCCCTCTGCTTGGAGGTGCCCGCAGCCCCGCCCCGCCTCTCCGGCAGCTGCAGCTGCAACACCCCGCCCGGCCGCGGCTTCCCTGGCGGCGGCGGCAGGTGAGCCCTGGGGCCCGGCGTCGGGCGTGGCCCCGGCGGGAGGGCGGGCGTCCCGGCTGCCTAACCTCCGCCCGGCGCAGCCACCGGGCCAGTGCCAGCCCCGCGCCAGTGCCCCGCTCAGCGCCAGCATGTTCGGCGTCCAGCAACACGTCCAGGCGACGCCGCTGCCTCCGCCCTGGAGCTCCCGCTCCCAGTCGGCCGTCCCGTCGCCGCCCCGCGGCTACTGCCCGGTGGTGCCGCCGCCGCCGGCGCCCTCCCGCTCCTGCTTCGAGCCGCCGCCGTCGCTGCCCGCCACGCTGCCCCGCGCCCGCCAGAGCCGCCCGGCCCCGCTGCCCCTGCAGCTCGGCCAGCCCTGCCCCGAGCCCTTCCCGCCGCAGGAGGGCTGCAACGGGAGCGGCAGCGTGGTCTACGAGCGAGTCCGCACCTACAGCAGCCCCGGCGGGAAGCGGGTGCCGCGCCTGGACACCCCCAACGGCTGCTCCCCCCGGGCGCTCTCGCCCTTCGACGCCAGCCCCGGATACCAGCACGTCATCTGGAGCAGCGACCCCCCGTTGCAGGTAAGGAGGGCATCTCTCCCCCTCCCCCCCTGGTTCCCCGATTGGGTTCCTTCCTGGTCCCACCTGGAGGAGGGAGCACCCCCATGTTCTCACCTGGAGGAGGGAGCACCCCCATGTTCTCACCTGGAGGAGGAAGCACCCCCATGTTCTCACCTGGTGGAGGGAGCACCCCCATGCCCTCACCTGGTGGAGGGAGCACCCCCATGCCCTCACCTGGAGGAGGGAGCACCCCCGTGTTCTCACCTGGTGGAGGGAGCACCCCCATGCCCTCACCTGGAGGAGGGAGCACCCCCATGCCCTCACCTGGAGGAGGGAGCACCCCCATGCCCTCACCTGGAGGAGGGAGCACCCCCATATTCTCACCTGGAGGAGGGAGCACCCCCATGTTCTCACCTGGAGGAGAGAGCACCCCCATGCTCTCACCTGGAAGAGGGAGCACCCCCATATTCTCACCTGGTGGAGGGAGCACCCCCATGTTCTTACCTGGAGGAGAGAGCCCCTCACCTGGAGGGGGAGCACCCCCATGCCCTCACCTGGAGGAGGAAGCACCCCCATGTTCTCACCTGGAGGAGGAAGCACCCCCATGTTCTCACCTGAAGGAGAGAGCCCCTCACCTAGGGGAGAGAACACATGCTACGCAGAGAGCAACCCACTATAAGAGTATAAAGCCCCCACCCCCCAAGAAGAAGGGGCTGGATCCTATCTATCTAGGGTGCCCCTTTTGTGAATTGAGCTCGGGTGAGTGGGGGCCCTGGATGAAACTTTACCCTCTCCAAGTTCATGGATTGTAAGCGGCGAGGGGGGGGGGCACTAAGCATCTTTTTTCAAGGTAGCAGGGTCAATGGCTTCTGGCTGCCGTCTCCCCACCCCTCTACCACCAAACAGTGGGACTGGATCCAATTGGATCTCTCTTCCCACACTGACTTGCTTCCTCTTTTCTCTCCATTGGACGAGAGCACACCTTTCTCGCACCTTACGTGGAGGCCATGCACTGGCTGCCCTTTGCAAGGATATAAGGGCCCAGGGGAGGGAGAGGCTGGGCCATTGCTCTCCATCCAGGGTGCTCCTTATTTTTCAGGGACGTGGGGTCACGATCGACTGAGTTTGACCCTCTCTTCCAAAAGGGTCTCCCCTCAAAATTCACAAATTAGGAGCCCTGAGCATCCTCGTTCCAAACCGAAGGGCCAGCTGCCTTCGGCCTGCCACCAACTTCCCGCCGAAACCGTGGGACTGGATATAGCTTGCAAATATTCCCAAGCATTATGGGTTTTGTCTGTATCAGCCTTTGGCAAACACAGCTGAGTGTGCTAAGAAAGTGTTCAGATAGCAGATCACTTGGGGCCGGGAACAATGAGAAGTGGAGTTTACTCATTTAACTTTTTTTTTGCAAGCGCTCTTAACAGCCTACCTATTTCCTTAATTCCTTAAAAGTTGATACCCTCCAAAGTCCAACTACTGGACTTCTACTTGGAGCAGAAATACCTTTCTCTTGTTTGATGTTGATTCTCTGTGTGCGAAATAGAATAACACCTCCAATGTGTACTTCCTGGCCTTCGGTATTGATTTAATTTTCTTCATTTTCGTTTTGTTTATTGCCCTTGTAATATAATCTCAATTGACTCCTGTATTCTAGTCTCGATTGACTCATTGCACGCACAACGCAAACTGTGTGTAGAAATCATGTGCCAAGTTGCACTCATTCTGACTAACATTAATTTCTAGATGAGATGTAATGTTGTTAGGGCCAGAAGCTTGCAAAGCTAACAAATGCTGTATATTAGGGGGGGGGGGGGATAAACCTTTCTAGATATGTTTGCTTGTTTTAAAAGAACAAGGGTGATTTCATTTTGTTGATGATGGGATTGCGTTGTTTTTGAAGAGGAGATACAAAGTTGTGAGAAGAAGCAGTGTGTGTATATTTATTTATTGAAATTTGTCAAACAAAAACGAGAACAGGAATAAGAGAATAAAAATACAATGACAGAGACAATAAGCATGTTAGTGCACTTATGCACGCTCCTTCTACTGACCACTTAAGTATGAAGTAAGGTCCACGGAAGTTAATTTGTGACTGAAACTGAAAATTTGTAGCTGAGACAACTGAATCTGGTAGGGAATTCCAGCCTTTGACAACTCTGTTACAGAAATCTTTTTTTTTTTTACAGTCAAGTTTAGAACGATTATAGGCGTAGATCTGTGAGTGAAAGAGATTGCAATTGTTTCACATTTCTTAGTCATCTTTTCATAGAATTCTCTTCGCCGGTATCAGTTTGCAGTGTAAAACGTACCAATTTCGAGTTAATATAACGAAATCACGAACTGGATTTATGCCAGTTTAAAAACCAGCTAATCGGGGGGAAAAAGTAATTCAGGAATTTGAATAATGGTTGGAAATGGCAGGTTTTATAAAACTGCTTTTTATATGAGCTTAAATGCATGCTTGGTTTGAAAAGGGTCGTCTTAGCTGCGTGCATATAAATAATTCCAAAAAGTATAGTTGGACTTTCAGATAGAGTGGAAATCTCCAAACTTGGCAACTTTAAGGCTTGTGGACTTTGACTCCTATAATTCCCATGCATGGCTGGGGAATTCTGGGTGTTGAACTTCACAAGTCTTAAAAGTTGCCAAGTTTGGAGACCCCTGGCATAGAAATTAGGTGTTGAGATTTTTCTTGCTTGCTTGCTACAGTCCTGCTTTTCAATGATATGGGAAATGATACGTTTTGGGAACATTCGGTTATTAGGTTTCTATCCTGCATTTCAATTCAAGAAGCCCAGGAGATATACAGAGTACTCCCTCCTCCCGTTTCCCCCTACCACAACCCTGCAAGGTAGGCGGGTTGAAAGAAATACAAGCGATGGGAAAGTAAGACTATAACAATACACTTCAACGTGCAACCAGACAGACTGAAGTCCCACCGATAGAGATGCGGGGTTAAAAAACAAACAGCAACCATGCTGTAGTTCTCCAACTGAAGCATGTAAAAAAATTGATGGCATGATTGTGGCCACTATAATGGACCATTTTGCCCGCCCTGGAGTCCGAGTCGGGCGGATATGGGTTGCCAAATAGAATGATTCATCTAGCTATGCTTCTATGACTAGCCCATGTCACTGAATTGCCAATTGAATAAATACAGACATTCAGCCGTTGAGTGGAATGAAATGAATGAAATTAAACACACTGGGCAGGCCATGTTGCCAGGATGCCAGGCCACCACATCCTCAAACAGCTCCTCTACGGTGAGCTGTGTCAAGGAAAGCCATCCCAAAGGAAGGCGATACGAAGACACATTGAAAGCTTCCTTCAAGTCCCTGGAAATTGACACCACCTCCTGGGAAACTCTGGCACAAGACCAATTGATATAGTGCACACTGATCCATCCATCTATCCATCCATCCATCTGTCCGTCCATCCATCCATCTGTCCGTCCATCCATCTGTCCATCCATCATCCATCCATCCATCCATCCATCCGTCCATCTGTCCATCCATCATCCAACCATCTGTCCATCCATCCATCCATCATCTATCCATCCATCCATCCGTCCATCCATCATCCATCCATCCATCCATCCCTCTGTACGTCCATCCATCCATCCATCCATCATCCATCCATCCATCCACCCATCCTATACCATTCTGTGTTGCTTTGCAACCATGATATGAAATTCTGCAAGATTTGATTTTTATATATTCCAAGTATGTTCTTTGGACAGTCCTCATCATTTCCAAACAATACTTGTGAACCTGAAATACTTCTGTCTTCCTCCCCTTCCCAAACCATCTTTGATGATAGATCACTCTTCCCATCAAAGAGCAGAACTTAATAGAAAATTGCTGACTTGGGTTTTATCCCTGGCCCTTAAATTGCTAGTTGCATATTTTCTATCCCACTACAAGAACCAGAGTTTAATTATGGACGGTTGGCCTAATTACCATCTTCTTCAATTGGGAGGGAAGGGGCGTTGTGAGCAGCAATCTTACTTATTCAACAATCTTAATATCCCAGAAGCTTTTTTAGCAGTTATTTGTTATTTGAAAAAGCTGATAATAAGCAGCACTTTATTTATTTGTTTACTAGCTGATAACCCAACGTTGTCCGGGTATTTATTTATAGAGGGAAAATGTCTGGACCAAATGTAAATTCTAATGTTGGATTTTCCCCCTTACCAGAGGGAGCTCCCTTGTGGAGTACTGTGAAGCCATTACCATGGCAACTCCACTGTGCTGTACAGTAGAAGCCATTTGAAGGCACAACAGGCTGTATCATAACAAAACACACACACACCGAGGGCTGTTAGGGTTGTCTTACCCCCACAGTATTTGTTTCCAGAGAGTAAATCATCTGTGTATCAAGTTTAGTTGAAATTATTCGAGGTGTTCCAGAGTTATGCTGGAAAAAACCACACACACATGCACACACAAATTTATGATTCTGTGCAGTGGACAATATGTTTAAAATTGCATCGTTTTTCCTTTGTTGCAATGTTATGCTTAAATTGATGGGCTGCCTTAAGCCGTGATGTCGTTTGTTTTAACCATCTCAAGTAATACGAACCTACGTTAATTGTCCTTTACCCAGTTGTGGTCTACAGCAGGGGTCTCCAACCTTTGCAACTTTAAGTCTGAAGGACTTCAGCTCCCAGAATGGGAGTTGTACTCCAAGAATGGGAATTGTATTCCAAGTCTGGGAGCTGAAGTCCTTCAGACTTAAAGTTGCAAAGGTTGGGGACCCCTGGTCTACAGTACATTTTTGACCAAACAGGAGGTTCCCCCACCCCCACCCTGAGGATTCAACTCTAGGCTGCACTGAAAGGATGAGGGGCTCCCTGTAATCTGTGTTTTTGAGAGTTGGAGCTGGAGTTTGTCACGGAAACAGACGTTGCCTTAATTCTTCTTATCACCCCTGTTACATTCCTTCGGGTTTATAACTTTTTACTTTACTTTATTTCATATTTCTATACTGCCCTCTCTCCCTGACGGGACTCAGGGCGATGCACAGGAAAGGATAAAAACAAAGAACAATAAATACAATCAGAAGTGGTTAAAAAGAATTAAATCCATTTCAAATTCTGTGCTAAAATACTGTACATAGATTAAAAACCCCAACTTTTGAGTGCCAGAGCAAAAAAAAAATCTAATTTTAGCTCCTTAGAGTTTTGCAGCCCGTTTGCTGTTCTCCCTTTTAGCAAGTCCAAAAACTATGTAACAAGTCCCAATTAAGCACTTTCATCTATGCAGAGGCGTCTGCGAGATCAAAGCCTTTTGTCAAAACGCTAAAAGAAAGGTTGCAAACTCCACCTCTCATGCTTGGGTTATGGTGTTGCCACATTGGCATGATTATCCTCCCCCACCTGCCCATGTGCCAGCTCAGCTTTTCACCTGCTATTCAGTCTAGATCACAAATTTAAATATATCTTTAAAGCCTTCAATATTAATTATTTCTACAGGGACCTTCTCGTTCCTTCTCATGTCTTTCTCACTTCTAAAGTTTATCGTCGGTCTTCTTTTCTTTTATTAGGCTATCTTTGTGGCATTGTTTCTATCACGTTAACTTACCAAAGAATAAAAAGGGTAAAAAATAAGGCAAGCCAACAAACTGTTTGAATGTTTAAGATTAGCGGTCTGCTTCTTTTTCACGCGAGGTAGGTCTCCATCATTGTTAGACTAAGCCAGGGATCTCCAAATTGAGCAATTTAAAAGACTTGGATAACCATTTGTCTGAAGTGGTGTAGGGCTTCCTGCCTATGCAGGGGGTTGGACTAGAAGACCTCCAAGGTCCCGTCCAACTCTGTTATTCTATTCTATTCTATTCTAAAAATAACTTCTGAACTCGCCTCCCAGAATTCCTCGGCCAGCCATGTTGACTGGGAAATTCTGGGGGTTGAAGTCTACTAGTTTTAAAGTTTTTACATTTAAGAGACCTCTGGACGAAGTTCATTATAGCAGGGGTCCCCAACCTTTGCAACTTTAAGTCTGAAGGACTGGCTGGAGAATTTTGGGAGCTGAAGTCCTTCAGACTTAAAAGTTGCAAAGGTTGGGGACCCCTGCATTATAGGATGTGACTTGTGTATTTTATCTTGCTCCAAATGTAATTGCTAACCATTTCAGATAAAACCCGACTTAAAAATGCTTCCTGATTTGGTTCCTTAAAGAAGATGTTGGATAGCCATTCGTCTGAAACAGTATAGGATTTCCTCCCTAAGCAGGGGGTTGTACTAGAAGACCTCCAAGGTCCCTTCCAACTCTGTTATTCTATTCTGTTTGGTTCTTCCTCCTGCCTTCTGTTTCAATTTAGGAATTTCAGAACCAGCCAAGACATCTTTATTACCTTAAAAGATGAATGTGTTCCTGACAATGTAAACATTTTTTTAGAGTCAGGCCCTTTTCCTTTGGATACCAGCAAATGTTAATTTGTTTTCCACATGCCTGGAATTCCAGACTGGCTATCTCTCTGTCAATTATTTGTAGTTATTGATTGCTCTACATTCTTGTTCCCTTAAAATGCTCTCTCTGGTCAAAGGGATGTGGCTTTATGCTGTTAAGAAGGCCATGCCGTCATCCTATACCTGTCAACCCAGTAACACATTCTACCGGCCTCGTACAACTTTGTGTGCAGAATTTCAGCCACCGAAAGGAGAATTGGATAAAATGAAGGAAGATCTGATACAAATTGGCTGTTGTTGTTAGTTGTGAAGTCGTGTCAGACACATTGCGGCCCTATGGACAATGTTCCTCCAGGCCTTCCTGTCCTCTACCATCCTCTGGAGTCCATTTAAGCTCACGCCGACTGCTTCAGTGACTCCATGCAGCCACTTCCTTCTCTGTCGTCCCAAGCTCTTCTCCAGTGAGTCTTTCCTTCTCATTAGGTGGCCAAAGTCTTTGAGTTTCCTCTTCAGGATCTGGCCTTCTAAAGAGCAGTCAAGGTTGATCTCCTCTAGGACTGACCAGTTGGATCGCCTTGCAGTCCAAGGGACTCAATGCAGGAGTCTTCTCCAGCACCAGAGATCAAAGGCCTCCATTCTTTAGCGCTCAGCCTTCCTTAGGGTCCAACTTTCACAGCCACCCATTGCAACTGGGAAAACCATAGCCTTGACTAGACATACTTTTGTTGGCAGGGGGATGTCTCTGCTTTTTAGGATGCTGTCTAGATTTGCTATCGCTTTCCTCCCCAGGAGCAAGCGTCTTTTAATTCATTGGCTGCAGGTCCCTCTGTGGTGATCTTGGAGCCCAGGAAAATAAAATCGGTCACTACCTCCATTTCTTCCCCATCTATTGGCCAGGAATTGAGAGGGCCGGATGCTCTGATCTTAGTTTTCTTGAGATTCAAGCCAGCTTTTGCACAAATTGGCTAGCATTAGATTTATTCATTGCAATTTTAGTACAGTGACAATAAAGATTATTATTATTATTATTTCACGGAGTGATTTGAAGCCAGTTTCCTGGAACTCGACTCACCTGTTAGGGCCACGTGGAAATGAAATTCGGAGAAAGGCAGAATGTACCTAGTCTAAATAAATAATAGTGTCTGATGCATAGAATTGTTGTGAAGTTGGGCAGACAAAAAATGTACAGAGGATGAGTTGTCGGTTCTGTTATTTCATCAGATGGGAGCACAATGTTCTCCTTAACTCTGTTGTGGCTCCTTTAGCAAGCCTGCTACTAAATTCGGTATCCACTACACCCATTGTTCTGAGTCACTGAAATTATTTATTTTTGCTGGTTATATAATTGCATGTTAATCTGGTGGTTGCTGGAATTGATGACAGACGTTGAGCTTCAGCAAAATGGCAACCTTTATAATGAATCTCCAAGTTAAGGTCTTCTGTTCTTTTCATTTTTCATCTTTTTTTCCTTTTAAGTTTTTTTCAAGGGTTTTTTTTTTAACGTTCAGTGCAGACTTTGGCTTAAATAGAATTCTTTCCTCTGCATTAGCACCTCTTCATTAGGCAGACTGCCAGAGAATATTTAACTTGAAAAGATCACATTGATTGATTGATTGATTTGTTAAGGGGTTAAAGCCAAGAGTTTGGCTACAGTAGAGTCCCAAGGCTAACCAGCAATATTGCACTATAAAAAGCCATACTGGAGGGAAAAATGCCAAGAGCCAGACTGTTAACAGTGAAATTAAGGAATATACACTACAATGTCAGAGGTTCCCAAACTTGGCAACTTTAAGACTTGTGGACTTCAAGTCCCAGAATTCTCCAGCCAGCTCTGCTCTGCTGGCTGGAGAATTCTGGGACTTGAAGTCCACAAGTCTTAAAGTTGCCAAGTTTGGAAACCTCTGCACTACATTGTATTTAATAAAGTAAATAAATACACTGAAAAGAAAAAATAACAGAACTGTGAATGTTTTGGCTGCAGGTGGCGTTTAAAAAGAGGGACACGGTGGCTCAGTGTCTAAGGCGCTGAGCTTGTCGATCAGAAAGGTCAGCAGTTTGGTGGTTTGAATCCCTAGCGCCGCGTAATTGAGTGAGCTCCCGTTACTTGTCCCAGCTTCTGCCAATCTAGCAGTAAAAATGCAAGTAGACAAATAGGGACCACCTTTGGTAGGAAGGGAACAGCGTTCCATGCGCCTTCAGCGTTGAGTCATGCCAGCCACATGACCACGGAGACGTCTTCGGACAGCGCTGGCTCTTCGGCTTTGAAACGGAGATGGGCACCATCCCTACCTTTACTGTTTACAAACAACAACCGTGGAGCAATTTTAGAATTTGGCAATTGGGTTTTAAATCCAAATGGTATGCAAATAGTCCTTGACTTACGATCACAACTGAGTCCAAAATGTCTGTGGCTGATATAACAAGTCAGACAGTCATTAAGTGAGTTTTGCCTTATTTTACAGCCTTTCTCATCGCAGTTATTAAGCTAGTAACACAGTTGTTAAGTGAATCTGGCTTCCCCATTAGAAGTTCACAAAAGGGGATCGCCTGACTCCGGGATGCTGCAGCCGTCATATAGACGAGTCAGTTGCCAAGTGGCTAAATTTTGATCACGTGACCAAATGGTTGTCCTAGTAGACAACCATTTCAATATGAGCCAGCAGTGTGCAGCAGCTGCCAAAAAAGCCAACACAGTTCTACGCTGCATCAACAGAGGGATAGAATCAAGTGTTAATACCACTTTATAAGGCCTTGGTAAGGCCACACTTCGAATCCTGCATTCAGTTTTGGTTACCACGATGTAGAAAAGATGTGGAGACTCTAGAAAGAGTGCAGAGAAGAGCAACAAAGAGGATTAGGGGACTGGAGACTAAAACTTATGAAGAACGATTGCAGGAACTGGGTATGTCTAGTTTAATGAAAAGAAGGACCAGGGGAGACATGATAGCAGTGTTCCAATATCTCAGGGGTTGCCACAGAGAAGAGGGAGTCAAACTATGCTCCAAAGCATCTGAGGGCAGAACAAGAAGCAATGGGTGGAAACTAATCAAGGAGAGAAGCAACTTAGAACTGAGGAGAAATTTCCTGACAGTTAGGACAATTAATCAGTGGAACAGAAGTTGCCTCCAGAAGTTGAGAATGCCCCAACACTGCAAGTCTTTAAGAAGATGTTGGATAGCCATTTGTCTGAAATGCTATAGGGCTTCCTGCCTAGGCAGGGAGTTGGACTAGATGACCTCCAAGGTCCCTTTCAACTCTGCTATTGTATTATATTGTATTGTTTCTGCTTTGAAGCTTACGGTTGCTTTCATTCTTGAAAGAATAGTAGAACAAGCTTGCAGCTTTAAGAGGTTTGGATTCGGACTCCCAGAATTCCTAGCTAGGGGATTTGGGGAGTCTTAAGTTCACACCCTCTTAAAATGGCCAGGTTTGAGAAACCAGTATATATAGTACAGGTTATCTGTCTTCTGATCTCCTGAATATGCAACTTGCTATTATCCCTTTTGTGAAAGAGTGCTTGTAGGCAAATCTGGATGTTTGACGGTGTTAGAGATATCGTCACAGGATGGAAGCCGTTCCAAGCAAAGACGGCTTCTGCAATTGACTGATGGCAAATTGGTCAATGCCCAGGGTGTTCAAGTGGAGCTCCAGTTGTTTTGGGACTGCACCCAAGGCGCCTATTACTATTGCTACCCTTGCTTGCCTTTGCTATTATTATTACATTTACTTATTCATTAAACATTATTATTTACTTTATTCATGAAACATGAAACTCAGCCAACTGAACGTTTAAAAATGCATTGCAAATACCATTGACTGGTGCTAATGGTTGACACGGTTTGCTGCCAGCATCCTAGGTATCAACCAAGTATCTTCTTAGGATGTAAGATGTTCCAAGTAGTGCCGTTTTTTGCAGTTCCGCTGGTGTTATTGCAGGAAGCTGCAATTTGCTGATGTATTTAGTAAAAATTTTGGACATGGTGCCAAGTGCCCCGATGACAATGGGTGTCACTGTGACATGCTTCATCCATAGCCGTGTGGTTTTGATGGCCAGGTCGCGATATTTGATTATTTTTTCTAGTTCTTTTTCTTCGACTCTGGCATCTCCAGGAACAACGATGTCTATGAACTGTACACTTCAGCCCTCTACAACCGTGATATCTGGTGGAACATCATCATCATCATCATCATCATCATCATCATCATCATCATCATCATCATCATCATCATCATTATATACTTTATTCATTAAACATGAAACTCCGTCAACTGAACATTTAAAAATGTATTACAAATACCATTGGTGCGAATGGTTGATAGGGGTTGCTGCCAGCATCCTAGGTATCAACCAAGAACCTTCTTAAAATATCCGATGTTCTGAGTAAAGCAGTTTTTTGTAGTTCTGCTGGTGTTATTGCAGGAAGCTGCAATTTGTTGATGTACTTTTCAAAATTCTTGGTCATGGTACCAAGTGCCCAATGACAATGGGTATCACTGTCACATGTTTCATCCATAATCATGTGGTTTTGACAGCCAGACAATGATGATGATGGTGATGATTCATTGCACAGTCAGCCAGATGTTCAGACTGGGTTTCTCTACCTATCAAGTCCTTGCGAAGGACCTGGGATAGGCAGATGTGGATGTTTGATGGTGTTACGGATATTGTCGCAGGATGGAAGCAGTTCCAAGTGAATCTTAATCTTAATCATCTTCTTCTTCCTCCTCCTCTTCCTCCTCCTCCTCTTCCTCCTCCTCCTCTTCTTCTTCCTCTTCCTCCTTCTCCTCTTCCTCCTCTTTTTCCTCCTCCTCCTCCGTTGCACAGTCACCCAGATGTTCAGACAGTATTTGGCATTTTTGTCTACCTATCGAGCCCTTCCCAAGGACCTGGGATGGACAGATGTGGACGTTTGACCGTGCTACAGATTTTATTATTGGTGCTTCAGAGGAAGCTTGGAGACTTGGCTCCAGTTTCATCAGCTCTTTCCCAATGACGTTGTTCTCTTCAAAGGGGCCCGGGGCCCGTTGGCATCGCCTGACCCTTGAACCTCTGCCAAGAACTCAAATTCTTTGGCTCGCTCTTTGTCTGACCTGGGTGGGGTGGAAAAGGGATCATCCTGAGCTGTGCCTAGGGAGCGAAGTAGGTCTGGTAACTATGCAGCCAGGTCATGTCTGGACAGCATTAGAACAAAAACCCTTCGGATCTTGTGGAGCTGGAAATACAAGAAAAGTCTGTTTGACAGCAAAGGAAATCAACGTTCTCTTGTTTTGTCTTATATCAGTCCTGGGTTAATATTGAGTTCTGTTCCTAAGTCTGCCTTTAATGTGAATTTACGTGGATGGTCCTTGACATAGGACCACCGTTGAGCCTCAAATTGCTGTTTCTGAGTGAGCGTTGTCCCATTTTATGACTTTTTCTATCACAGCTGTTAAGCGAATCAGTGCTGTTGTTAAGTGAACCATGCAGTGTTTAAGTGAATCTGGCTCCCCCACTCCTGAGAGAGCTGGAATTTTGACACAGATTGACCCCTTTTCCAAAACAATGGTCCCCTATGCCTTCTCTCAACAGAGAGGAATGAATGAATACAACAAAGGTCCTTTCAGCAGTTCCAAGAAGGCTCCACACCCATTTGCACCGCTCGGGTGACCCTGAGGACACAGGCAAACCTCCAGGTAGCCTCAATGACTCCCAATGCAAACGACCAGCTGCCTACAAGGAGTATAAATCCTTCCAATTCCCTACCAATCAGTCAGAGCAGAAGAAGCTTCTTGGATGAGAAGCGAAACGTCTTCAAAAGAAAAGAAAAAAACAAGGAAGTCCAGTTGCTTTTTGAAAACGCACCTTTGGGACAACCATGACCTGGATGACTGAGAATCTCCAGAGATATTTAACTCAGAGTTTCTATGGATTTGGAGTTATCTTACAGCGAAGTTCGAATAGTAGACTCTTGGGAAAATAAGCAGAAAGCTCCACATTTCCTGGATTCAATCTTTTATAAATAGACACCAGGCCTGTCAAAGAAGAAAAGAGATAAAAGAGGATCTAGGATGGTGTCTATTGTTGTTGCTTTGCCAGAGATTTGACGGATGGCTTAAAAAGAAATATTGTGAGATGTAAACTAGCTCCCCATCTTCTTCCTGGAGTAACATTCTTCCAGATGTTCTGGGAAGGTTACAAGTTTTGGTTTGCAGAGATCAACCTGTTTGAAGGCTGGTTGTAGGGTCATGTTTGCAATTTGTGCTTGATCCACAGCTCCAAGTAAGTTGGCATGAAAAGATGAAACGGTCATGGGATAATGCTTTATAGCTGAGATGCTGAACCTATGGCACAGGTGCCAGAGGTGATACGCAGCGCCCTCTCTGTGGCATGTGAGCTTTTGCCCCAGTTGAGCTCTGCTGCGCCTCCTGACGGTCAGCTGGTTGTCGGGGTTTCTGCCCTGCATGTGCAGGGGGCTGGAGAGCATGCAGGAGACCCGAGCGTGCATGAGGGGGAGCGTGCATGCAGGGAGTGCATGCGCAAATGTTGAGGGTGTGCATGGGGGCGTGTGCATGCACAGGCAGCACATTCATGCGGGCTGTGTGTGCATTGCATTTTGAGGCGGTTGGCATGTGTACATTTATGCACGCATGCGCTTTGGCCACTGGGTCTGGAAAAGGTTAGCCACCACTGCTTTATAGTTTCTGCAATTCAGACAGAGCGAAATCAAATATTGTGATCCTCTTTTTCTACTTTTGGATTATTTACACTGAGAAATGTTTACAGTGGAATAGGAAAAGGGCATTTCCTGCTCAGAGTTGACCTCAGAATAGGGCTGAAGTCCAGATAGGCAGGTGAAGCTGAAGGGGCACCTTTCTTTTATAGCACTTCCTCCAACAGGTGAGAACACCTGGCTGGTTCAGAAGCCCTAAGCAGTGCTGGGTAGGGTTAAAATTTCAGTGGGAATTCCCCAGAGAGTACCAACGTTGTTTTTAATTGAGAAGGTGAAGGATATTCCCAAAGCTAAGCGGCATCTGAATTGTTGCCAAAAAATAACCATGGGTCAGGTTTGACTGGAAGGAGTGTGTATTTTCTTACTAAACAGGCTTCTGGCAGGTTGGCAAGCCCTCTATGAAGTTTGAACTTTGCTTTGGAGTTCTGCAGAGTCCTGATGCGTCCATCCTTTCTCAAGAACCTTCCGGGAAGCCCAACCTAGAAACATTTTGAAGCGCCTTAGGAATGTTCACAGCTTGTAAAGGGTAGTCCAGATTTATACAATCCAATCCAATAGCAGAGTTGGAAGGGACCCTGGAGGTCTTCTAGTCCAACCCCCTGCCTAGGCAGGAAACCCTATGCCATCTCAGACAAATGGCTTCCCAACATCTTCTTAAAGACTTTCAGTGTTGGGGCATTCACAATGTCTGGAGGCAAGTTGTTCCACTGATTAATTGTTCTACCTGTTAGGAAATTTCTCCTTAGTTCTAAGTTGCTTCTCTCCTTGATTAGTTTCCACCCATTGCTTCTTGTTCTATCCTCAGGTGCCTTGGAGAACAGCTTGACTCCGTCTTCTTTGTGCCAAACCCTGAGATATTGGAACACTGCTATCCTGTGTCCCCCTAGTCCTTCTTTTCATTAAAGTAGACATCCCCAGTTCCTGCAACCGTCCTTCATATGTTTTAACCTCCAGTCCCCTAATCATCTTTGTTGCTCTTCTCTGCACTCTTTCTAGAGTCTCCACATTTTACGTCTTGCATTGCTGCATTCAAACATCTTAAGCTGCTATGCATCCAGGATTCCAGTTCTTGGTGATAAATGTAAACCCCACATTGATAGCAGGGTTATTAAAAGCTATGAAAGATAGAGGTGTGTTTTGTATAAAAAGGAAGCTTTAAAAAAATAATAATAAAAAAGTTGGATCTCTCAATTCAGCATTTTTGAACTGCTCCTGCATTGGAATAATTCATTCCCAAGGGAATAGTAATTTTTTTTTGCAGATGTTTTCCTACAGACTTTCCCATAGTAGAATATTTCAGCTAATGTTTATTATATTGCATTGCCTCTTTAAAGTCTCCATTATTGGTCTCCTAGAGTTGGAATCCTATGTGGGTGGTGGGACTGAGCTGACCTTGGCTTGTGTGCTTGGAGATTCTGGAACTGTCCTCTGGGCTAGGAAGTAAAATCATCGTCAGAATGAACCTCCTAGAACTGGGGTGTCAAACTCGATTTCATTGAGGGTTGCATCAGGGTTGTCTTTGACCTAGGGTGGGCCAGAGGGGGCATGGCCAGCTCGACGACACCCATGTTGGGGGCCTTGAGTTTGACACCCCTGTCTTAAAAAGAGACAATAGCAGACCAGTCATGGATGACACCATTAGCTGACCTTGGCTAATGTTGAGGAAACAAAGTTGAGTTGAACTTGGGGTGGGTGGTTTATTAACAGAATAATAGGGTTGGAAGGGACCTTGGAGCAGTGGTGAAATTCATATTTTTTACCACTGGTTCTGTGGGTGTGGCTTGGTGGGTGTGGTGTGGCTTGGTGGGCGTGGCTTGGTGGGGGTAGCAGGGGAAGGATGCTGCAAAATCTCCCTTCTCACCCGACTCTGGGGCCAGCCAGAGGTGGCATTTGCAGGTTCTCCGAACCAATCAAATTTTCCGCTACCAGTTCCCCAGAACCTGCTGGGTTTCACCCTTTTCTTGGAGGTCTTCTGGTCCAACCTCTTCCTCAAGCAGGAGACCCTTTACCATTTCAGACAAATGGTTGTCCGATCTCTGCTTAAACACCTCCAGCGATGAAGCGCTCTCAACTTACAAATAAAAGCAAACATACGTGTCCCAGGATAGCGTTCCAGGATCCAAACTGGGTCGGACACCGGGATCTGTCTTCTGAGCTTTCGGACTATTTCTGGAGCTTATCTTCAGGGAACTTCTCTCTGGGAACACACACTCAAGTTCCCAAGAGGGTCTGAAAGCTCAGAAAACTAAACCTCTGGTCCTGGTGACCGACCCAGATTGCGTTCCTCACCTACAACTCAGGTTAGCTTGGTTAATACTTGGGAAGAAGACTATGAGGAAGTCTTAAATTTGAAAGCTAGCCTTGAAAGTCAGAATAAAAGGTACTCCAAAGAAGACAATAGCAATCCCCTTGCATAGTATCTCCAAGAAAACTGCATGGGTATGTCCATGTAGTCACCAGAAGCTAAACATTATTCAAGAAAGACTTGGCTTTACACGGGAATGTCCTCAATTCACGTATGTTCATGTGATGCATATTCTTAGCCAGCTTTTTTTTTTTGTGGCCCTCTTGACATGTTGCTGGGCAGTAGGTAAAGGTTCCCCTCGCACATATGTGGGTGGCGCTCATCTCCGTTTCAAAACCAAAGAGCCAGCGCTGTCTGAAGACATCTCCGTGGTCATGTGGCTAGCATGACTAAACACTGAAGGCGCACGGAACGCTGTTGTTTTCCCACCAAAGACGGTCCCTATTTTTCTACTTGCATTTCTACATGCTTTCGAACTGCTGGGTTGGCAGAAGCTGGGACAAGTAACGGGAGCTCACTCCGTTACGCGGTGCTAGGCAGTCGAGGTCAAACTTATTTTGTGGTTTTGCCCTTTCTGTGCCTTAAACGTGAGATTGGAATCTTGTATTTTCCACCAGAAATGTGAGTTACATTTCTTGCTCCCTCATCAGTTCCCAATCCCATCAAAAATAGGACATGTGCTATTTTTCAGGGAGGGAAAATAATTGACTGCCGAATTCCATTCTAGAGGCTGCGTTGTTGCTTCTGATTTCATTAACGTGACGGGTTGCGTTGATGTGTTGTGACACGTGCCAATTACAATAGAAGAAGCCTGGATCTCTGCCCCACCTGGGATCTAACGCTTAGCCAATTTGGCAGAATCTGTGCCACCTTTACTGGCATCGACCAATCACCATCCTAGTTAAAAATAATACCCGTGGGGTTTTTTTCAGCCTCTTATTCTCTGTAGGATTAGGAAAACCAGCCTTAATAAGTCTCGGAAGATCGGCCTTTGATTTCGCATCATCCTTTCTTTCACTGTCAGCAATAATATGAGTTGGTAGGCCAGGAGCAGGCCAATTCATTTATTAATTTTTTAGCTTACTGTGCTTAAACTGGGTAATATGCACATGGCTTGTGCATGTTCCAGGCCCCTGAGGCTGCAGGGTGCGGTTTAGACTAGTTTATGAGGATCTCCTGGAGATTATTTGCCTTGAGAACATTCTTCTTCTCCGCTCCTACCAGATTCTAAGATGGTTGTTGGAAATGCAGTTGGCTTAGAGCAGAGTTGGAAAGACTAACATATCGCTTTCCCTGCCTTGACTTATGCGTTATCCTAAAGCTGAAGAAGTATCTCCCACTTTGACACCCAGTCTTCCAATATTTGAGGGGCTGCCACGAAGAAGGGGGGTCAGCTTATTTTCCAAAGCATCAGAAGGCAAGACAAGGAGTGCTGGAGACTTTGAGCTTGGATAACATCTGGAGCTGTTTGCTCCTGGCCCATCCCCTCTTTTCCAATATCTAAGGGGCAGCCACAAAGAAGTTTAGTTTAATCTCCAGTTTAATAAAAAGAAGGACTAGGGGGTGACCTGACCCTCTAGAAAAAGTGCAGAGAAGAAGCAATCAGGATGATGAGGGGACTGGAGGCTAAAACATATGAAGAACAGTTGTAGGAACTGTTGTAGGAAGTTGTAGGAAGTGCCTTGGATAGCAATGATAATTTGGGGCTCAGTTGTGGTCATAAATTGAGAACTGCCCGTGCTTTAAACCAGGTGCTGAATTGAAACATTTTCCTATGGAATGCTACTCTTTTTTTTTTTTTGTAAAAATTTATTATTGGTTTTCAAAATACATATAGGGAAAAGGTATAGGGTAAGTATAACATTTTGGTAGCTCCCATGCCGTTGATGGTGGCCCTCCCAAAAAACTTCATTACTTTACAGTTTTAAGAATAAAGAATAGGCATATATGAAGATTACATTTGTACCGTCCATACATTCAATCATTTTTTTCTTTGCCATTATCTTGTATCAACAATTACATTAAGATTTCAAATAAAATCATTTTTGAGATCTAAGTCTTTTCGCTATTGACTCTTCTGCCCCGTCACCGGGCGGGGCCGTCACTCCCCGTTCCCCCCATCTTCGTCTCCTAGAAGGGAAGAATGTTTTTGAATAAAGGTCTCCGCCTCGCTTAGTGTTTTAACTCTTACTCTACCCCCCTCCCAGAAGATCAGCATTCCCTCTGGCAATAACCACTTGAACCAAATTCCTTTTTTGTATAATTTCTTAGACAAGAAGGGATACTTCCTTCTTATTTCTCTAACTTTTTTCGGAATTTGTTTCAAAATGATTATTTCTTTATCTTGATACTTTAAAGGAATGCTACTCTTGTGAACTTAAATTACATCCCCTAGGAGCCCTGGTGGCACAGTAGCTAAAAGTGCAGTATTGCAGGCAAACTCTGTCCACAGTCTGGAGTTCGATTCTGATGGGCTCCAGGTTGACTCAGCTTTCCATCCTTTGGTGGTTGATAAAATGAGGACCCAGATTGTAGGGGTCAGCATCTTTTTTTTTATAGTGTGGTGGCCAACACTGGATGCAGTACTCTAGGTGTGGTCTTACTAAGGCTTGATGGAGTGGCATTAGTACCCCTCTATAAAGTTTGAAAGCCTGGCTTTTACCTCTGGACTACTTTGCCTTTTGCAGATGTCACTAATGGCATTCTCTTCCTCTTTTGCCCCACTTAGACTAATAATAGCTTTTATTATGGCAATTGAACACCGCCGTGGGGGGTAAAGAGAAGATATCTGCATTGCTATGTGTCAATTCAGCAGCTTGACAGTTTTAACACTGAGTTTTCTTTTTTTAATTTATAGCAATTGACCCAGAGAGAAGGATGTGTATCAGGGGGTCCCCAAACTTGGCAACTTGAAGACGTGTGGACTTCAAGAATTCTGGCCGTTGAAGTCCACACGTCTTCAAGTTGCCAAGTTTGAAGACCTCTGGTGTCTGTTCTATATCTGTTTTTTCCCCCTGATTCATCTAATTTTTGCAAGAAGCATGGGAAGTTCCTCGGGGCATTTCTCCTAGAAAGAAAGATAAGAATCCATTCTTACATGTGGGATCCATTGCCTTCATTTGAATTCCTTTTTACCTAAGACAGGGCTGGTTTCTCCCACCCATAATATATAAGCAGTAAATCAAACAACCAGTCGGCATGTTTAAAAAAAAAATGCTTTGAAGGGTGAAATGAATAGTCACAATGAAACATTATTCAGGACACAGTTTATCCCAAAGGGTTATTAAAGGCAGCGCTTGCTGGAGTTTATCACAACTGGAGCTTGCTGGGGTGTGTGGGGTGGGGGTGGGGCATCCCAGGTGCAAGGTTTCTGTTTTATAATTATTATTATTTTATTTATTTATTTATTATTCACATTTGTAACCCGCACCCATCTCACCACAAAGGGACTCGGGGTGGCGAACAGAGATTTAAAATAAATATACATAAATACAAAATGTTACTAAATAATAACTAAATTAAATCAATACCCTGCTTAAAATAAATTAAAATTTAAAACACCCATAAATTAAAACTTTGATTTGTTATAAAACAATGGGTGCGGAGTAGATCATGCTAGGCCGGCCAGATGAAAATAGTAAGTTTTTAAGTGCCGGTGAAACAAGTGGAGGTGTGAGATGGAACGGAGATTGGGAGGTAGGCCGTTCCAGAGGGTAGGGCCCACCACAAAGAAGGCCCTTCCCCTGGGAGCCGCCAACCGGCATTGCCCGGTCGACGGCACCCGGAGAAGACCCTCTCCCTGGGAGCGAGTCGGTCATAGGGATGTATGGGGTAGTAGACTGTTTTACTGTTGTATGATTGCTACATATAGATAGGTTTTGTTGTGGTGGTTAAGATGGGCGGCCATAAATAAATGACTTTTAAGTCCATGCATTTCCACACAGTTGATCTTCTATTGAGGCACTTCCTTTTAGCTGTGTTCTGACCTAGGTTTCCCAAGAGCCTGAAGCAAGCTCCTTGCTCTGATTAAAAAAACAAAACACCTTTTATTAAATGACTGTGAATTCTGCTCCTTCACATCCAGCAAAGTCTTCCAAGGGAGGATTTATAGTCACAGACCTTATCTGGCTTGGAGAGCTGCCAGGCCGATGGTTGCAAAAGTTGGCAAGGAGCCTCGGAGAGTCACAATTAAGCGAATTAATTGTCTCCTGCAAACTCCCCTCCCCTTTCGCTCCTCTTAGGTAGAAAAAATAGGGACCACCTTTGGTGGGGAAGATAACAGCGTTCCGTGCATCTTCGGCGTTAAGTCATGCCGGCCACATGACCACGGAGACATCTTCGGATAGCTCTGGCTCTTTGGCTTTGAAAAGGAGATGAGCACTGCCCCCTAGAGTCAGAAACAACTAGCACATATGTGCGAGGGGAACCTTTACCTTTAGTACATTAGTAGAGTATAAGTTTTTCCATGGAACGGTTAACAATAGACTTGTTTCCAGTGACGGACTCCCCATGTGATTTAATTCTTCTTAAAAAAATAACAGTAGCCTTGAGACTACCGTTGTTCGTCAGAAAGTCCCATGAGGCCCAGTTGGGTTATCAATCTCATCAGCTAGCTAAGCACCAAACATTTCCAGTGATGAAATCAACTCCACCTAAAAGAAGAAGAAGAAGAAAAAAACTCCACATGAGCTGCAACTTTGTCTTAACAAGTCTTATAATTTGCTTTGGGAATGCAGTTCCCATTTTCTGGTTATGTCAACAGATTTTCATCACTTTCCCTCGGTAGGCCATGAAAGGCTGCAAGAATTGTTACACCAGGGAGATATGGTAATGCTTTCAAGAGCCTGCTTAATGCATGCATTTGCTAAAGGGTAAAATCTCTGCACCAGCAATTCAATATCAGACTTGTTAGACTATTAATGCAGCCTGCTTACTTATTCCCCAACTTGATCCTCTCCAGTTGTGTAGGACTTTGGCTCCCATAATTCCCCAGCTGGTATGAGCCTTACTGGATCGTGGGAATTGAATCCAGTACATCAGGGTGAATAAAACAGTGTTCTGAATCCTTAATTGCCCAGGATCGCCCAATGTAGGCAGAACATCTCCATCTACAAAGACTGAACTACAATTCCCAAGAGTGTCAGCCATCAGTGATGACGAGAGAAGGACTTGGGAGATGTAGTTCAGGAATAGACTTCCAATATGATTGCAGGAACTGGACATGACTAGTCTAGAGAAGGACCAGGGGAGACAGGGGCTGCCACAGGGAGGAGGGGGTCAACTTAGAGTACTAATACCACTCAATAAAGCCTTAGTAAGACTACACCTGGAATACTGCATCCAGTTTTGGTCACCACGCTATAAAAAAGATGTTGAGACTCTAGAAAGAGTGCAGAGAAGACCAATCAAGAGGATTAGGGGACTGGAGGCTAAAACATATGAAGAACGGTTTCAGGAACTGGGCATGGCTGGTCTAGTGAAGAGAAGGACCAGGGGAGACATGATAGCAGTCTTCCAATATTTGAGGGGTTCACAAGGCACCTGAAGGCCAGATAAGGAATAGTGGATGGAAAGTGATGAAGGAGAGTTTCAACCTGGAAATAAGGATAAATTTTCTGACAATGAGAACAATCAAACCAGTGGAACAGAAGTTCCCTTCAGAAGTTGTGGAAACTTCATTACTGGAGGCTTTCAAGAAGAGACTGGACTGCCCTCTGTCAGAAATGGTGTAGGGTCTCCTGCTTGGGCTGAGGGTTGGACTAGATGACCTATAAGGTTCCTTCCAGTTCTGTTAATCTGTTAAAGGTCCCTTCCAGCTCATTTATTCCAAAGAATATCTAGATAGCCAAGGAATCAACCATTCTGCTGAAGGTGCTTTGTAAATTCCTAGCATTCCATAGTCTTTGGATCTGTTTTTATTTTCTTCTCTGACCAAACAAGCCAGCATTATGTTCCTCGTGAAACAACCAACGCTAACGATGCATTCGCTTTCTTGCAGGAAGTTCCATCTCCAGCCTTGAAATTGTCTCCTTATTCCCAGGGCAACGTTCGAAGGATTATCTTGGAGAATCCTGAAAAGGTAGGAAAGTCGCACTGTTGTGACAATGGCATCGGGTGTAAGATGTTGGAAGTAGCTTTAAGTACTTGTGTCTCTGGATACGGTGGCTCAGTGGAAAAGTCTGGTGGTCCGCAGAAAAAATATTTGCATTTTTTATATTGCACGAAATACTATTTATCTTTTTTAAAAAATTCATATTAATGGTCCAGAGGGTTTAAAATTATGAATTGAGTGGTTTCTGAGGTCCGAAAGGTTGTCCTAGATCCTAGTTTATTAAATCGTTATTATTGGATCCTTTTAGATGCTGAGATTTATCCAAGAAGAATATAAAGACAGAATATAAAGTCCATAGCACACGGGACATTTCGGTCTCCTCATCTTCCACGCAGCCTCTCTCTCTCCAAATAACTCTGCAGAGTAAACTGGAGATGGACAATTTAGTTAATCTCTGGGAAAAGGGGAGTTTGAAGATGGATAGTTTAGGAGAGTTAATCCTAATGTTTATTTAACTGCATTTTTGATGTGACCCTGGCTGGGTTTTTTTGGGTGGGTGGGTGGGAAGGGGGAATGTGGCTTTTAGGTTGAAGAAAGTGATGCCCCTGTTCTTTATCTGTTTATGGGCCAAGTGTGATTGTACATACAAATAATTTGTCTTAGGTGCATATACTCTCAGTGTACATAAGGAGAACAAAGCTTATGCAGCCTAGAACTGTGTTGGCTTTTTTGGCAGCTGCCGAACACCATTTAAATATGAGCCAGCCGTGGGCAGCAGCTGCCAAAAAAGCCAACACAGTTCTAGGCTGCATCAACAGAGGGATAGAATCAAGATCACGTGAAGGGTTAATACCACTTTATAAGGCCTTGGTAAGGCCACACTTGGAATCCTGCATTCAGTTTTGGTCGCCACGATGTAGAAAAGATGTGGAGACTCTGGAAAGAGTGCAGAGAAGAGCAACCAAGATGATTAGGGGACTGGAGACTAAAACATAGGAAGAAAGGTTGCAGGAACTGGGTATGTCTAGTTTAATAAAAAGAAGGATTAGGGGAGACATGACAGCAGTCTTCCAATATCTCAGGGGTTGCCACAAAGAAGAAGAAGTCAAACTATTCTCCAAAGCACCTGAGGGCAGAACAAGAAGCAATGGGTGGAAACTAATGAAGGAGAGAAGCAACTTAGAACTGAGGAGACATTTCCTGACCGTTAGGACAATTAATCAGTGGAACAGCTTCCCTCCAGAAGTTGTGAAAGCCCCAACACTGCAAGTCTTCAAGAAGATGTTGGATAGCAATTTGTCTGAAATGGTATAGGGTTTCCTGCCTAGGCAGGGAGTTGGACTAGATTACCTCTAAGGTTCCTTCCAACTCTGCTATTGTATTGTAAAGTACATTCACCAAAAATAAAAAGATACAACACTTAGTGATAGTCAAGGTTACTAACAAGCTATCAAATCATACTAGGAAACAAAGAAAAACAATATAAATTGAAAGATACACACAACATGGTTATAGTCATAAATCAGGTGAGATAGATACTAGGAAGGAAGAGAATAATAATAGTAAAACAGTCTTACTAGGTAATATGACAGTGTTGAGGGAATTATTTGTTTAGCAGAGTGGTGGCATCTGGGAAAAAACTGTCCTTGTGTCTAGTTGTTATGGTGTGTAATGCCCTATAGCAGTGGTTCTCAACCTGTGGGTCGGGACCCCTTTGGGGGTCCAACAACCTTTTCACACGGGTCACCTAAGACCATCGGAAAACACATATTTTCGATGGTCTTAGGAACCGAGACACCAATTTTATGGTTGGGGGTCACCACAACATGAGGAACATGGCATTGGGAAGGTTGAGAACCACTGCCCTATAGCGTCGTTTTGAGGGTAGGAGTGGAAACAATTTATGTCCAGGATGCGAGGGGTCTGTAGTTATTTTCATAGATATCTGACTGTTTATCCACCGGAGCCCCTTGGGGGGAGGGTTGAAATGTGTGTCAATCAAGTAGGAGCAGACAGTCCCGTGCCTGGCATTTTTTCCCAGTCATCTGAGATTTAGCCCGTCCTTCTCTTTGCCATTCTGGGCTTCAGCCAGCTTCATTTTGTTAAATTGGATGTTTTGCAGTCTGCAAGAGCCTGTGTGTAAATAAGGAGTTGCTTTGTTACTTACAGGAGCCACTGTCTCCGCTTCTGAGAGGAGGGAATAATGTGATCTATGAAAAGACAATCAGAAAATACGAGCTGCTAAATCCAGAAGAGGTAAGAGATTCTCCCCCCCCCCTTTTCCTTCCTTCCTTCCTTCCTTCCTTCTTTCCTTCCTTCCTTCCTTCCTTCCTTCCTTCCTTCCTTCCTTCCTTCCTTCCTTCCTTCCTTCCTTCCTTCCTTGCTTCTTACCTGCCTCCCTCCCTCCCATTTCTTTCTTTCTTTCTTTCTTTCTTTCTTTCTTTCTTTCTTTCTTTCTTTCTTTCTTTCTTTCTTTCTTTCTTTCTTTCTTTCTTTCTTCCTTCCTTCCTTCCTTCCTTCTTTCTTTTTTCAATTTCTTTCCTTCCTTCCTTCCTTCCTTCCTTCTTCCCTGCCTGCCTCCCTCCCACCTTTCTTTCTTTCTTTCTTTCTTTCTTTCTTTCTTTCTTTCTTTCTTTCTTTCTTTCTTTCTTTCTTTCTTTCTTTCTTCTCCTTCCTTCCTTCCTTTGTCTCTCTCCCCCTCCCCTCCTTTTCTCTTTCCCTTCCATCCTTCTCTTTATTTCCCTCCCTTCCTTCCCTCCCTCCCTCCTTTCATTCTCTTTCTTTTTTTCTTTTTCTTTCTCTCCCCCCCCCTCTTTCTATCCATCTCTCTGTTCCTTCCCTCCTTTTCCATTTCCCTTCCATCCTTCTCATTATTGCCCTCCATTTTTCCTCCCTCCCTCCTTCCTTCTGCTTTTAAAGAGAAACCGGAAACCGCTTTAATATGATTGCAGTGCAGGGGAGTCCAAGAGCTAAAGTGGACAGAATCGCCTTTCGGTTGCCTGAGCCTTTAGCGGGTTTGTCTCTCTAGGGAGGCTTGCACCTTTGGGCCCGAACCCCTTCCGTCACTTGATCTCCAGGGCAAATGAAAGCAACTTAGCCAGTTACACAAATAGCTGACCTTGCGACAAAGCTGTGCATTCAATAGGCACCCGGCCCTTTGGACACAAATGAATGCGGAGTCTTGTTTCACGTTCGTCTCCAGGAGCATAAAGTTCCAAGGTGTGTTCCCTTTATTAGAGGCTCAGGTGAACTTGAGAGATATTTTCAGACCGGCTTACAAGTCTCGCTGTTGAGGAATTGAAAGCGTGTGGGAGGGGGGAGGGGGAAGAGAACAGGTGAACAAGGAAGTCCAAAGCATCGACCTGTGTGAAAACTAGAAGACAAACATCCTTGGTGCTTTCTGCTTGTTTTCCTGAAGACGTTTCACCTCTCCAAAATGATTTAATGGGGTAAACCCGTTAAATCAAGGGTCCCCAACCTTTGCAACTTTAAGTCTGAAGGACTTCAGCTTCGCTGGCTGGAGAAGTCTGGGAGCTGAAGTCCTTCAGACTTAAAGTTGCAAAGGTTGGGGACCCTTGCGTTAAATCATTTTGGAGAGGCGAATGTCGAGCCTCTTTTTCATATGGCGTAGGATTCATCATGGCGGTTGTGCTGGTATTCTTTAGCGTCAAAGTTTAGCTTCCTGGATGGGATTTCAGGGGAGTCCATGCCAAAGCCCCGAAGCGAAGTCAATAAACAATTTTACAATGGACAAATCTAAACGGTCAAACTGCAAAACGTGGTTGGAATCGTGTGAATCAGAATCAGAATAGAGCTGGAAGGGACCTTGGAGGTCTTCTGGTCCAGCCCCCTGCTCAAGCAGGAGTCCCTATTCCAGTCCAGACAAGTGGCTGTGCAGTCTCTTCTTCAAAACCTCCGGTGATGAAGCACCTACAGTGTCTGAAGACAAGCACTCAGGGATAGCTGAGAGCAACCGGGTAATTTCCTGGGCTTTGTGCAGTTGCGTTTCACAGCCGCAATGTGATCCCGGTCAAGGGAACTAGGAATCCTAGTGGACAACCATTTAAATATGAGCCAGCCGTGCGCAGCAGCTGCCAAAACAGCCAACACAAGTCTAGGCCGCATAAACAGAGGGATAGAATCTATATCACGTGAAGTGTTAATGGCACTGTATAGTGCCTTGGTAAGGCCACACTTGGAATACTGCCTACAGTTTTGGTCACCACGATGTAGAAAAGACGTGGAGACTCTGGAAAGAGTGCAGAGAAGAGCAACCAAGATGATTAGGGAACTGGAGACTAAAACATATGAAGAACGGTTGCAGGAACTGAGTATGTCTAGTTTGATAAAGAGAAGGACCAGGGGAGACATGATAGCAGTGTTCCGATATCTCAGAGGGTGCCACAAAGAAGAGGGAGTCAAACTATTCTCCAAGGCACCTGGGGGCAGGACAAGAAGCAATGGGTGGAAGCTAATCAAGAAGAGAAGCAACTGAAATGTCTGAAATGGTATAAGGCTCCTGCCCACGCAGGTGGTTGGACTAGAAGACCTCCAAAGTCCCTTCCAACTCTGCTATTGTATTATTAAGATGGGTTTGGTTTTTTTAGGGTTCACTGCAGGGATTATGCCTCTGCCTCCTTGTGCTCTACATCTGGATTTCCCGTCTGACTGGATCACCGCTCAGCCTAATAAAAAGGCCCTTTGTGGACGTTTCCCACTTCTCGCGTGCTCCTTTGCAAGACAAATCTCATAGGTTTGCAAACCAATGGCCTGTATTATTATAACCTGCAAAGCAGAAGTTCTCCCCCCCCCTCCTTTCCCCTCAATCAGGTGTAAAAAGAAACAGGAAGGGACTTTGTTTCTTGGAAACAAAGCCAAGTGGAGATTTGAGTTTGGAAATAGGTTCCCTATGAAAAATCTTCTTTCCTGTAAAGTTGTATCTGCAGCAAGTCTTAGTTCGCACATTGAACCCACTGCACAATAAGTCATTGTTGGCTGCGTTCACGCATGGCCACAGTCAGCTATTAGCCATGTGTCCCAAACGTGGCTCACGAACCAGAGTAAGCAAACAAGCTCAAGCGTGTAAACAAAACATCGCAATAAGGTCAAAGTCAAATTCAGAACAGCTTCATTATTCACAGCGGGATTTAACTTGGGGTCAGCGTTGCTTGGCAAGGAATGCTGGGAGGGAGGCTTCTATCTGGAGTGGCTTGTCTCAGTTTTGGCAGCCAGAAAGATGGTGGACTTCAACTCTCAAATCCCTCTGCTGGGGAATTCTGGGAGTTTAAGCCACTCAGGTAGAGAAACACTACTCCAAAGGATTTTGAGTGCCACACTTACTGAAACTTGTGCCAAACTTTATAAGAGGACGAATATGAGGTATGTCTATACTTCAGATGATTTTGCTGGCTAACGGCCACAATAAAAGTTGAATAGAATAGGGAATGGGGAATGGGGAATATGGAATGGAATAGAATAGATATTAGAATGAAAGGATAGGATAGGATAGGATAGGATAGATATTAGAATGAAAGAATAGAACAGAATATTAGAATGAAAGAATAGAACAGAATATTAGAATGAAAGAATAGAATAGAAATTAGAATGAAAGAATAAAATAGAATAGATACTAGAATGAAAGAATAGAATAGATATTAGAATGAAAGAACAGGATAGGATAGGATAGATAGAATAGAAATTAGAATGAAAGAATAGAATAGAATAGATACTAGAATGAAAGAATAGAATAGATAGAATGAAAGAACAGGATAGGATAGATAGAATAGAAATCAGAATGAAAGAATAGAATAGAAATTAGAATGAAAGAATAGAATAGAATAGAATAGATACTAGAATGAAAGAATAGAATAGATAGAATGAAAGAACAGGATAGGATAGATAGAATAGAAATCAGAATGAAAGAATAGAATAGAAATTAGAATGAAAGAATAGAGTAGAATAGAATAGAATAGAATAGCTTTATTACTGAATGTACACTAATTGGCATACATTAAAAATGAAATTTCGTTGCATACAGCTCTTAAAAGAATCACAACCTCCAATTTTATACTACATAAACATGACAACATAAATAAATAAATACATACATACATGCATACTTAGGTTGATACCCATGTACATTATATGACACAGAGAAACAACACAGTATAGTTCAGATGTATACATGTACATGGCGAGAAAAATGAATCTCGTGACTTTATCAGATGGGTGGCATGGGGAACGAAAGCTGTTACAGAATCTGGCAGTCCTGCTAGAAATACTTTGAAACCTCCTCCCAGAGGGGAGCAAAAGAAACAGACCGTGAAGTGCGTGTGTGGGGTCTCTAACGATGCTTCAAGCTCGAAGCTCATAGCACTTCTAAGCAGTTTCCTGAATAAAGAGAACCGAGCTTCTTATGATCTTCTCGGCTGTCCTCACTACTCTCTGTAGGGATTTTCTATCTGAGGCGCTGTTGCCACCAAACCAAACAGGGACGCAGTTTGTTAAAATGCTATTTGAATTTGACTTCAAACCATCTAGATTGTGGATTGCATCATTTTGACTTGAACCCCACCTGTCTCTACCTTGATCACGGCACCCCTGGAAAAGGGGAGGTTCTTCCAGCTTCCCTTCTTTTGAACACCCATCTCCCACATCAGCATCTAAAGGTTCAGTTTCCTGGCAGGAAGTGGGTTATTAACACGAAGGATTTGCGCAATTGATGTGAGCTTTCAAGAGAATCTCTCTCTTTTTCTTAGGAGAAGCAGTACCAATACTTGCAACAGACCCAGTCTGACCAATGCCAAGTCAGCCAGCCGGTGGAACGAGTCCAAGTGGTTCAGCAACACACAACCAATGCCTGTGACTCTCCTCCCTTCCGTGTCCATGATGTCGGAAAGAGCAGCATTAATAAAGTCATCATACAGACATGTGAACCGGTAAGCATCAATGTGTGTTTCTCAACCATGGGCACTTTAAGACAACCTTTAAACCGTGATCACTAATAAAGGAGAATGTTTGCAACTCAGGGTTGACACGAGGGGTCCTTGATGCTCTGTGAGGTTGCGATTTTTCCTGCAGACGTTTCGTTACCCAACTAGTTAACATCATCAGTGCCAGCAGCAGTGATGATGCAGATGAGGTTACCCAGTTTGGGTAATGAAACGTCTGCAAGAAAATAAGCTAGCTCAAAGAGAACCAAGGACTCCCTCAAACCCAACTTTTCAATAAAGCAGCTCACCCTTCAGGAACAACCAAACGAAAAAGTATAAAAAGAAAATGCAAATACTTTAAAAACTCAGGTGCTTTGGGGGGGAAAAGTCTTGTCTAGTATCTTGATAGTTAAAAACCAGATTGCTGCAGCACAAAGCAATTTATATTATTTCTTCTTTCTACTTTTCTTTTTTATTTGTTTCTCACTCTTTTAAAAAAGAAGGGGGTTTGGGGGGGGGTTTGCTGGCTGGAACATTCTGGGAGTCTTAGAGGTTGAGAAACACTATTTTAATGGAAGAATGCAATTCGGATTTAATTAAGGAAATATTAATAAAAAGGTGAAAAACACATCTTTGAATATTATCGTGATATGAATGGGGAAAAAGTTAACATAGGGATAGAGAATAGAGGGGAATTATAGTAATTATATATTAATGTGTTAAGATATACAGAAGGACAGAAGGAAGGTTTAGAAATGAGTGATAACACAAGGCATGTATACATAATGTGAAATAACGGAAATGAAATTAATATTTAGGAGCAATAAGATTATGCTTATGTGCACTGAAATATATGATACCCAGATGCCATACCATTTATGCAGTGATATCGATAAAGAATATAAAAAATAAAAATTTGATTGGAAAAAAGAGAAGAATTGGTTTTTTTCATTCAAGGTTTATTTATTTTTTAATACGAATTGTACATATTATAGGAACAAAGAATTGTCTGGGTCTTTTCTTTTGCACCCTCTCATTTCCATAGTCCTTTTTACATCATAGTTTCGTTTTCAACTTGCAGCCAAATTACTCTCTTCCATTATTTTTCATCTTTAGAGTTATTTTTTTTTTCTTAATACACAAAGGATCTCTTCCATTGTCCCGTCGAAGTTACACCACATTTTCATTTCTTATTTTCTCCGTCGGTATATTTTGCTATAAACAGCATACATCCTCTAATTCAGAGGTCCCCAACCTTTGCAACTTTAAGTCTGAAGGACTTCAGCTCCCAGACTTCTCCAGCCAGCAAAAAAGCTGGCTGGAGAAGTCTGGGAGCTGAAGTCCTTCAGACTTAAAGTTGCAAAGGTTGGGGAACCCTGCTCTAATTCAATTTAAACATAGAGTGCATTTCTTTCCATTTTTTTTCCTGCCATTAACAATATACAATCATTTCTTTACTTCTTAATTAGTCACATCCCAATAGCACCCTTACGACTATTCTCTTTAGTCTACTGATGTAACTTCTTTTTCCCGTTCTTACTCTTTTAACCATTTTCTCTTGGGCTCTCAAAAATTCCAGTTTTAATTCGTTTCCTTCTTTCCCCTAACTTCTTTTGCTCTTTCCTATTTTTGCGATTAATGTATATTTTCTTCAGATCATTGACTTTAATTATTCTCGGGACTTTCCCCAGGGTTTCCTCTGTTCTCCTCCTTTCCTTACTATTTTGAGCTTTCTTTTTTGGGAGGAGATCCCCTCCTTTATCTGTTTTTTTCTGACTGTAAATCCCAGTGAAATCTTCCATCTGCCTTTTATTTTCAATTCTTCTTTTTCCCACCTTACCTTCCTGTACCTTATTTGGAGAAACACTGTCTTCTGCTCCCTAAGGACTCAGCTGTCTGGTCTCATGCCACGGAAGAGTCCTCTTAGCTGCACAAAGATCTTTGCAGCTCAAGCGGCTGTCAGGTTGCAGCACCATCAGATCAAAATCTTAATTTTCTGAACCATTTTGCTCAAGCTGCAAAAAATACAGTGGGCAACACCCAGCCTGGCGGGAAAAGAATGCGATTGCTCTCCAGTTTCTGCGCTGAAATTATCAGGGAAGTGTGCCGCTGTTCGCCTCTAGCAAGAGGCGGGCAATTTTGCAGAAGCCTCCGCAAGACAATTCGTAAACGCAGGTTAGCCACAAGTGATGAAACGCAATGAATTTAGGTGGAGTGCTTGGGAAAAAGGAGAAGGTTGAATTCTAATTAGGGCAACAGCAGCCACATATCTGCTGTGTGGTGGCTTGAAGGGTGGAAGGCGCATCGTGGGAAAACCAAGAAAAAACTGAGGTTCCCCCCCTTCTTTTTTTAAAAGAGTGAAGATCTAAGAGAAAAGGAGAAAGGAGAAATAATATAAATTGCTTTGTACTGTTTAACTGCAGCAGTAAGGTTTAACTATAATATTTGTTCGTTTGTTTGTTTGTTGGGCAAACATGTACAAGGTAACGAGCATGAACATAAAGATGAACAAAGGAAGTAGGTACAGATAAATGGGGACAATATTATTATTATTATTTACTTTATTCATAAAACATGAAACTCAACCAACTGAACATTTAAAAATGCATTGCAAATACCATTGACTGGTGCCAATGGTTGACACGGTTTTCTGCCAGCATCCTAGGTATCAACCAAGTATCTTCTTAGAATGTAAGATGTTCCAAGTAGCGCCATTTTTTGCAGTTCTGCTGGAAGCTGCAATTTGCTGAGATATTTATTAAAATTCTTGGACATGGTGCCAAGTGCCCCAATGACAATGGGTGTCACTGTGACATGCTTCATCCATAGTCATGTGGTTTCGATGGCCAGTCGCAATATTTAATGATTTTTTCTAGTTCTTTTTTTTCGACTCTGGCATCTCCAGGAACAGCGATATCAATGAACTATTATTATTATTATTATTATTATTATTATTATTATTATTATTATTATTATTATTATTATTATTATTATTATTATTATTATTATTATTATTATTATTTGGATTTATCAACCCCCCCCTCTCCCCGAAGGGACTCGGGGCGGTGCACAGGAAATTAAAAAACATATAAATATAGCAATTATAAATATTTAAAACCACATTAAATAACCATCGCCCTGTGCTAAAATTTAACTCATTAAAACTATTCCCCTTAAAATTCCGATTAAACAATTTATCTCCCAGACTACAGGCTAGGTGCGGTAGGTTAGGCCAGGCCGGCCTGATGGAAAAGATAGGTCTTTTAACTTTTGGCGGAAGGAGCGGAGGTCCGTGGTCGTTCTAAGTTCGGGGGGTAGGTCATTCCAGAGGGTTGGGCCCACCATAGAGAAGGCCCTTCCCCTGGGGGTCGCCCGCTAGCATTGCCTAGTGGACGGCAACCGGATAAGTCCCTCTCTGTGGGAGCGAATCGGCCAAAGGGATGTATGGGGTAGGATACGATCCTGCAAATAACTAGGTCCTGTGCCTTGGAGCGCTTTAAAGATGGTGATCAACACCTTATGCTGTATATGCTATAACATATCATATATAATTATGCTATATTGTGCTGTGAACATACCAGACAAGCCTTCACCCCCACCGCCGAGTTTTTAAAGTATTTGCATTTTCTTTTTATACTTTTTTGTTTGATTCTTTTTCCTGAAGTTTAAAGTGCTTTATTGAAAAATTGGGCTTGTTGTGCACCGTAAGCCATTAATCACAGTTTGAGGGGGTCCTTGGTGCTCTCCGACCTTGCTTGTTTCCTTGCAGATGTTTCATTACCCAAACTGGGTAACTTCATCAGTGCTCTCTGCATCATCACTGCTGTCGGCACTGTTGATGTTACCTAGTTGGGCAGGGAAACGTCTCAGGAAAACAAGCAAGCTCGGAGCGCATGAAGGACCTCTCACGTCAACCCTGAGCTACAAATGTTCTCCTTTATTAGTAATAGCAATAGCCCTTAGACTTATACATCGGTTTACAGTGCTTTATAGCGCTCTCCAAACGGTTTACGGAGTCAGCATATTTTCCCCAACAATCTGGGTCCTCATTTGACCCACCTTGGAAGGATGGAAGGCTGAGTCAACCTTGAGCTGCTCAGGATTGAACTCCTGGTTGTGGGCAGAGTTAGCCTGCATTTTAACTACTGTCAAGGAAGGAGGGAAGGAGGGAGGGAGCGAGGGAGGGAGGGAGTAATAGCAATAGCCCTTAGACTTATATACTGCTTTACAATGTTTTATGGCCCTCTCTAAGTGGTTGACAGAGTCAGCATATTTCCCCCAAAATCTGGATCCTCATTTGACCCACCTCGGAAGGATGGAAGGCTGAGTCAACCTTGAGCTGCTCAGGATTGAACTCCTGGTTGTGGGCAGAGTTAGCCTGCATTTTAACTACTGTCAAGGAAGGAGGGAAGGAGGGAGGGAGGGAGGGAGGGAGGAAGTAATAGCAATAGCCCTTAGATTTATATACTGCTTTACAATGTTTTACGGCCCTTTCTAAGTGGTTGACAGAGTCAGCATATTTCCCCCAAAATCTGGATCCTCATTTGACCCACCTCGGAAGGATGGAAGGCTGAGTCAACCTTGAGCTACTCAGGATTGAACTCCTGGTTGTGGGCAGAGTTAGCCTGCATTTTAGCTACTGTCAAGGAAGGAAGGAGGGAGGGAGGGAGGAAAGAATAGCAATAGCCCTTAGACTTATATACTGCTTTACAATGTTTTACGGCCCTCTCTAAGTGGTTGACAGAGTCAGCATATTTCCCCCAAAATCTGGATCCTCATTTGACCGACCTCGGAAGGATGGAAGGCTGAGTCAACCTTGAGCTACTCAGGATTGAACTCCTGGTTGTGGGCAGAGTTAGCCTGCATTTTAGCTACTGTCAAGGAAGGAAGGAGGGAGGGAGGGAGGAAGGAATAGCAATAGCCCTTAGACTTATATACTGCTTTACAATGTTTTACGGCCCTCTCTAAGTGGTTGACAGAGTCAGCATATTTCCCCCAAAATCTGGATCCTCATTTGACCGACCTCGGAAGGATGGAAGGCTGAGTCAACCTTGAGCCTGGTGAGATTCGAACTGCCAAATTGCAGGCAGCTGGCGGGCAGCAGAAGTAGCCTGCAGGGCTGCACTCTCGCCGCTGCGTCACCACGACTCATCATCATGGGTTAGCAATCCCACTGACTGCCTTTGTACCGTACATTGACTCCAAAGCAGGCAAACCAAGTTATGAAGGAAGGCCGAGAATACGTGTCCCAGCATCATGTTGCAGGCTCCAATCTGGGTCAGTCACCGGGACCAAAGGTTTACTCTTCCGAACTTTCGGACTCGTGCCGGAACCCATCCTTCTTGACCCATTCTGGCCAGAGAGACGTTCCATGAGATGGGCTCCGGCACGAGTCCAAAATCTCGGAAGACTAAACCTCCGGGCCCAGTGACCAACCCGGATTGGATCCTGCAAACCAAGTTCCATCGTGGGTTGTTGGTGGTCAGAAGAAATCCTCTGCTGCAGGACGTCCTGCAGTTTACGGGTGCCTCGTGTAGAAGACAAGGGCATTGAAGAAGTCACGAATCAAGCGAGAAATATTTGATAGGCACCCCAGGGGGAGATCGAGGCTAGAAAGTAGGTCAGTGCAGTGTACGCCATCAAGAACAAAAGCATTAAAAGAAGCAATTTGCATGCAACGTTGCTTTATGCTCAGGTAATGGGCTGCTCTAACGATATCCTTTTAATCACCTCCCGACAGGTGAATGACCAGCTGGACTGCCGATACTTCGGGGAGCTCCTAGCAGAACTGCACCGCAAGAGCAATGACCTGTACAGCTGTTTGCTCCAGCATGTTGAGAAGCTGGGCGGAAGGTAAGAGGCCGGGCCGCATCCCAGGTTGGAATGTGGGGAATGTTTTTGGTAGCCCTTCTTGGAAAGGAAGTGGAGCGGCTTGCCTCAACAGCTGGCTCTGCGGTTCTGTTGGTTTGCAGCCATCCTGAGAAATGGGGGTTGATTAAGGTTCCCTGCACCCTGTTTAAAAATAATAATAAATCCCCTTAAATCCCTCTACCTTAAACATCCTTGCTCGTTTCTGTGAAGAGGCAGATAATCCCAGTCCTCGTATTATGTGTGAGCGTTGTGGCAACATTCTTAGTTTTTAGTTACAGACGGCGCTCCGTTAATAGCGATAGCCATAGCCCTTAGACTTATATACCGCTTTACAGTGCTTTACAGCCCTCTCCAAGCAGTTTACAGAGTCGGCATATTGCCTGCAATGATCTGAGTCCTCCTTTTACTGACCTTGGAAGGCTGGAAGGCTGAGTCAACCTTGGGCCGGTCAGAATCAAACTGCTGGCAGTGGGCAGAGTTAACCTGCAACAATGCATTCTAACCGCTGGGAAGGAAGGGAGGGAGGGCAGTAACAATAAGCACTTAGACTTATATAGAGATGTACAGTGCTTCACAGCACTCTCTAAGCGGTTTACAGAGTCAGCCTATGGCCCCCAAACAATCTGAGTCTTCATTTTATTGGCCTTGGAAGGATGGAAGGCTGAGTCAACCCTTGAGCCAGTGAGAATCGAACTGCTGGCAGTGGGCAGTCTGCCTGCAATACTGCATTCTAACCACTGCTAAGCACTCTGAATGCAATCACATGACCAGCTGGAACTTCAGGGACTAGTTGCAAATGCCACCTGTTTAGCACCGTTACAAGTTTGAATGGTCCCTGAATTAGTGTCATTAAATAAGAACCACCCATCTATAATTGCTATATATTGATTTCCCGAGATGTGCTAAGCCATAATTTGGTCATAGTTTGCGCAGTTTACTTAGCCATAAAAAAGAAGAGCCATTGTTATTCCAATCCTGAGTGCTACCAGTTGGACTGCATTACAGGAATGTGTGCATTTTAACACGTTTTAAAAAGATGAACAGTTGGAAGGAACCTTGTAGGTTATCTAGTCCAACCCCCCGCCCAAGCAGGAGATGCTACACCATTTCTGACAAATGGCAATTTGGTCTCTTCTTGAAAACCTCAAGCTTCATTTGTGGATGGGTGTATTGTGTCTAAATATTGACATGTTATATTCCAGAAGCAATCATAATTTTATTAAGGATAACTTAGAATATAGTTTCCTCAGTTAAGTCAGAATGAAAGACTTACCATCACAATGGCGGTGATAATTGTAATGGACTCAGTGGATGGAGACAAGACTATGCTAATGTTTCCTTGTATTTCTCTTACAGAAGGTGTGGTCTGGAATCTCTGAATGATGTAAGTGCCAGTTTATAGAATTTATAGAAATATCCGGGCTTTGTGCATTAATAAGCAAACAACAACACACTGTCTTTAAGTCTGATTAAAATCCCAAAAATGAGAATCTTAACCTGCCTGAATGGAAATCATGCTGATCTTTACATATGGTAGGTATTATCTGTTTTTCTTGAGTAGGCTAGAGGAGGGGAGAGGAATAGAGAACAGAGAATACAGGAGAGGAGAGGAGAGGAGAGAAAATAAAATAGAGACCAGAGAATACAGGAGAGGAGTGGAGAGGAGAGGAGAGGGAGAGGAGAGGAGAAGAGAAGAGTATTCTACTCTACTCTTTATTGGCCAAGTGTGATTGGACACACAAGGAATTTGTCTCTGGTGCATAAGCTCTCAGTGTACATACAAACAACAAAGCAATGTAATCATAAGATACCAATAGGTGAAGGAAGTAGGAAAGAAAAAAATCTGATTTTATTACTTGAGAAGACCCATTCCTGCCTGTTGCAAAAGTCCTTTTGCAGTTGATATATTAGTGGGTATACATAAGGGGGGTTGAACCCAATATTCAATCAACCTGTAACAGCACTCCTGGTAATAGGCATTTTATTTCTTGTTTTCTTTTCAATAGGCAGAGGATATTGAGAGCTTGATTCCTAAGGGGCTTTCGGAGTCGACAAAACAGCAGATCCGTTACCTTCTGGAGGTAAGCGGTTATGAAAAAATTTGTGGAAATTGATGGAAATTGTGTTTAATTTCATGTGATGAAGCCCTTTTTGGCCCAAACTGCTACACAATAACATGCAGCATTGATGCATTTTGCATATTTAATTATTGTCCTTCCTATGATGGATTGTTGTTGTTAGTTGTGAAGTCATGTTCGACCCCATGGACAACGTTCCTCCAGGCCTTCCTGTCCTCTACCACCCCCTGGAGTCCATTTAAGCTTACGCCGACTGCTTCGGTGACTCCATCCAGCCACCACCTTCTCTGTCGTCCCCTTCTTCTCTTGCCCACCATTGTTTCCAGCATTAGGCTCTTCTCCAGTGAGTCTTTCTTCCTTCTCATTAGGTGGCCAAAGGACTTGAGTTTCCTCATTAGGATCTGGCCTTCTAAAGAGCAGTCAGGGTTGATCTCCTCTAGGACTGACCGGTTTGATCATCTTGCAGTCCAAGGGACTCGCAGGAGTCTTCTCTAGCGTCAGAGTTCAAAGGCCTCCATTCTTTGGCACTCAGCCTTGCTTATGATAGATACCATGGTGATGAATAAACAATTATATGTCAGCCTAAGAATGACATAGAAGAATCCAGCCAGAGTTCAGTTCTTTATTTGCTTACACACAACAGACAGAATCTTGCCAGAGTAAACCTTTACTACTGTCACAGCAGTTGGATATTCTCTGGGAGAGTTTAGAGAATTGCTGGAGCAAATAACTTGTCTCATGACTTGGCCCAAACTATTGGAATAGTAGTGTCAGATCCAAATGTCTATGGAGATTCTCAGTCATTCAGGTCATGGCTGTACCAAAGATGCTTTTTCAAGAGGCAACTGGACTTCCTTGGTTTTTCTTTGAAGGCGTTTCTCTTCTCATCCAAGAAGCTGAAGAAGAATCTTTGGGACATGTCGGATTTAGTTAGTCTAAATATGTTCTGAGCTCAAAGGCGACCTAACTCATCTCCAGTTTTGGAGACCTATCTGCATCCAGTTTTGGTTATCATACTATAAAAAAGGTGTTGAGACTCTCGAAAGAGTGCAGAGAAGAGCAACCAAGATGATTAGGGGACTGGAGGCTAAAACATACAGTGAACAATTGCAGGAACTGGGCATGGCTGGTCTAGTGAAGAGAAGGACCAAGAGAGACATGAGAGCAGTCCTCCAATATTTGAGGGGCTGCCCCAGAGAGGAGAGGGTCAAGCTATTTTCCAAAACACTGGAAGGCCAGACAAGGAATAATGGATAGAAACCCATCAAGGAGAGATTCAACCTGGAACTCAGGAGAAATTTTCTGACAGTGAGAACAATCAACCCATGGAAGAGAAGTTGCCTTCGGACCTTGTGGGAGCTTCATCACTAGAGGCTTTCAAGAAGAGACTGGACTGCCATCTGTCAGAAATGGTGTAGGGTCTCCTGCTTGGACCAGGGGTGGAGGGGGGTTTGGACTAGATGTCCTACAAGATCTCTTCCAACCCTGTTAATCTGTATCTATCCTATTCCTTGTGGTAGAATGGACATTATTAAGGATAATCATATGATGGGAAACTGATGAATGCTGTTTCTCCCAGATGTTCACCTGGCCAATTCCCACCAACAGGACATTGGAGTGACCGAGAATTTGAATTGTCTTGCAAGTCCCCAGATAGTTGCGTGCTTGAAACTATGCTTGATTTTTTTTTAAATCAAAACCTTCCTGCTCTGAAACCATCCTAAACAATCTGTTTTGCTGTCCAACTTTCCTAGATGAGAACCACAGCTGATAAGTCCATGCGGCTGGTCCTTGCCACCTTCAGCAATCTTCGAGAGGAGCTTCTCCACCTTCAGAATGACTTAGAGGTGCGTAGTCCTGTTGCTTGGAATGTGTCAAAGTGTGTTTGAACTTCAGCCTTCCCTGAACTGGTGTCTTCCAGATGTGTTGGGACCTGCTGGTTGGAATTTACATTTCAAACACATCTGGGAGAGGCCAGGAGAGGGAAAGCTGCACCCAGCTGGCACTTGTGATCTAGAGCCAGGATTCATAAAGCAATTTCAGATTTTCAAGATTCCTCATCTCATCAGCATGACATGCCTACAAATTCGGGGTAGAAATATCTGATCCTTTCTTGGACGGTGGAAATCAAATCTGTGTCGGTCACTATTTCTCAAAGATTGTAAGGCGATCTTTGCAGTCACTTTTCTCTTGGGGCAATTGGAAGAATCTTTTGAGACGAAAGCGTGGATAATAGGTGACTTAGTAATTATGAACGGTTAGGAACTTGGGTCGTTTTTTAATTCGAGATATTGTGCATTGTTTGTAGTTGCATTGGAAACTTCGGCTGATCTCTTTGTTCATTTCCTCTGTGTTCATTTCCCCCCATGCTTGTTTTTCAACCGCTTGCTTTTGAAAATCCACGAACTTCTGCCCCTCTTCAGAGGTACAAAGGCAGCTTCAGCACACGTTGTGACTGACTTTATGGTTCAGCCATAAAATCAGCCTTTGGAGATCCAAGTATTACTTTTTTTCTGGATCACCAATGTGAAGGAAGAAAGAAAGAAAGAAAAAGAGAGAAAAAGAGAAAGAAAGAAAGAGTAGAATGGAGGAAGAAGGAAGGAGAAAAGGAAGGAAGGAAAGAAGGAAGGAGGGAAAGATGTAGCATATAGAATATTTTCAATTTTTTTTTAGTAGAGTTAGAGTTTAGAGTTTATTGGTTTTTTATACCGCCCTACTCCCAAAAGACTCAGGGCGGTGTATAGCCAGAATAAAAACAAATATATAAAAATTAAAAGAAGGCTTTTAAAAGACATAATTAAACTATTGGCCAAAAAGTGGAAAAAAAACCCAAACTAACCCTGATTAAAATAATAAAAATTTAAATTTAAAAACCATGTTTTATGTCAGCCAGGCTTGTTGAAAGAGAAAGGTTTTGAGAGCACGGCGGAAGGTGCGTAAGTCAGGGATAGTTCTTAATTCCAGAGGGCAGGTGGTCCCACGGAGAAGGCTCTCCCCCTGGGTGTCGCCAATCGACATTGTCTAGGAAATGGCACCATGAGGAGACCCTCTCTATGGGAGCATACTGGCCGGTGGGAGGCTCTCGGTGGCAGAAGGCGATCTTGTAAGTAAACTCTGAGGCAAACAGATCAGTTTGTACATAGCAAATAGAATATTTTTCACAGCTTGACTTTGGATTTTTACAGAAACACGAAATGGACAAGACGCTGCTTGAGAAAGATCTGTCTTTCAAAGAAGCTCAAGTCAAAGAATATGAGATGCTGTTAGCATCTGTGCGCGAGAATAATCGTCAGCAGCAGGTGAGTGGGCAAACTTTGTGGCTACCCAATGTTGGCTCCTGATTTAAGCGGTTGCCTTGTCCATCGGCCGTTTTTTGTATTGACCCTGTCAGTTGATCTAACCCCAAAATATTCTGGGAGGTCAAAAACTTTTTTTTTTTAAATTTGCCTCTTCAAAATCTTGGTGCGTGTTCAGTTTTAGAAAGGGAAAGAACTACCATCAGACCAACTAATTATCAACAAAATCTTCTGGTGTGCTGAATGCGATAGACTAACATATTCTTAAAGACAGACAGGAAGCAATATTTTATCAAAGTTGGAAAAGATGGTATGACTGGATGGAGGTAAAGAGATTACGGGATGAGCGATAGGGAAAAATATACAATGTAGATATGTAGATCGTAAATAAAATGATGGAATAGAGCAGTGGCAGTTATGGGGAATTGATAAATGTAAGATATAAACAAATAGAAATAGCTGGAATATCTGAAAATGTAGTAAGATGGTATATGATGTTACTTGGTAACTGTGTGCATATAGGGGGTGGGTTACTCCCAGTTGTGTATGTGTAGTTTTGTCTTGTCAATGTCTTATTTATGTTCTTTTTTCAGTTACTAATATACAATAAATTTTATATATATAAAATTTATATAAAATATATATTATATTTATATATATAAAATATATATAAAATATCTTGGTGCGTCTTATACTCTAAAAAATACAGTAGGTTCTCCCAGCTGGCAAAGTCACCTAAGACTGTTTGTTTTTGGCTGGGGTGGGTTTTTGGCAGCAAGCCCTCCGCGAATACACTCTGAAGTGCCGTTCCCTGGAAGAGCAGCTGCTCTCCCTCCGTCACAACGACAGCGAGCGGGAATTCCGGCTGAAAGACCTGGAATACAGCAAGCGAGCCTTGGAGCAGGAAATCCAGAATTTGAGACTGCAGGTAAGGTGTCTCTCCTCTTTCCTTTGGTCAGTTGAGGGTTGGGATTCCAAGGGCTACCCTTGGAATCCGAGGGGAGCGTCCCCATAAAAAAAAGGGGTGTGTGTGGAGTGGACACCATCCTCGGTGCCAAACGGTCTCCTTGAGGGATGCTTTCTTTTCTTTCCAAGTCTTGCTTGGATCCAGAAGCAGCAGGGTTATGGGAAATTAGGTTATGGCGGTTCTTCACTTGCGGTTATGTTGCCCAGAGACGGTTAGGGTTAGGGTGAAAAAAGCAAGTTGGGAATGGAACATACAGGAGCATCAATTTACGTGCATTTAATTTGAACTGTGATTCGATCAATTGGATCCCCACTGGAAAAAAATATACATTAGCAAAGATTTTGAGCAAGGACGGTTAGTTAACGTAAACTGGACTGGAGATAGGAAAGGGAAAAGAAAAGGAAAATAAATGAATGAAAGAAAAAGAAGGAAGGAAAGGTAGAAAGAAAGAAAGAGAAAGGGAAGGGGAAAGAAGAAAAAGAAAGGAGAGAAAAAGAAAAAAGAAAGATGGGAAGGAAGGAAAGAAAGAAAGAAAAAAGATCCATAGAATAGATCTCTCATAATGTTGAGTTTGCTTTAAAGGACTGTTAGTGGGGTTTTTTAATTGCAGAAACTAAAATATTTTCCCCTTGCTCAGGCTTCCACCAATCCTCTGGGCCAGACCACCACCGATGAACTTTCCAGCCGCTACGTAGAGATGATCAACCAACTCAGAGAGGATAAAGACCGAGAGATCCGCAGTCTGCGGGTAAGTTGGCTTCCTTATCAAAGACGCCTTATTATTGTTTGACTCCCTTTTCAGCCGTTCCTGTTTGGTAGAGCTGGAGCCTATACAGGTGTTGACACCTCTTCGGCCTTGTCTGGCCCGGAACCTTGCTGAGTTGAGGTTGTTGAACCACATGGACATCCCAGAAGTGTAGACTAGCTTAGGGCAGAGTTCGACAACCTTAAACACTTAAAGAGCCACAAAGGTCCTAACTAGAAGTCTCCCGTTCAATTCTGGAGCCGACCGGAAGTCCGGTTTCTCCACTATAGAGTCTCCTCCTAGTGCGGTATCCTTTTTTCCTCTACCTGTCCTAACCCAAAGCCCTATCAATTGTGGAGCTGGTCGGTGACAGGGAGCCACAGCAGAGGGATGCGAGAGCCACATGCGGCTCCAGAGCCACAGGTTGCTGACCGCTGGCCTAGGCCATAGCAATGCATTCCAGAAGAAGGTAGTGGCAAACAGGTCCTACAGTGTTACCAGGAAAACTGCACAGTGACATCCATCAGGGATCCAACTTCACTCAAAGGCATGGGGGTGACACAGTATTCCGATATCTCAGGGGCTGCCGCAAAGAAGAGGGGGTGGGTGTGTCAATCTCTTCTCCAAAGCCCCTGAAGGCAGGACAAGAAGCAACATATGGAAACTAATCAAGAAGCAACCTAGAACTAAGGAGAAACTTCCTGACAGTTAGAAGAATTAATCAGTGGAACAACTTGACTCCAGAAGTTGTGAATGCTCCAACACTGGAAGTTTTAAAGAAGAGATTGGACAACCATTTGTCTGAATTGGTGTAGGCCAGGGGTCTCCAAACTTGGGAACTTTAAGACTTGTGGACTTCAACTGTCAGAATTCGCCAGCCAGCCATGCTGGCTGGGGAATTCTGGGAGTTGAAATCCACAAGTCTTAAAGTTCCCAAGTTTGGAGAACCTTGGCCTAGGGTTTCCTGCTTGAGCTGGGGTTTGGACTAGAAGACCTTCAAGGTCCCTTCCAACTCTGCTCTTCTGTTATATTTAGATATGGAAGAGCAGTTGTTGATACTATCACTTGTTGATACGAGCTTTGTTGTTTTGGTAGTGTTCGTTGTCCGAATTCCAGAAGGATTTCTCAAGGAAGCAAGGGAGCGACACTGACCTTCAGATTAGACTTCAAGATCTGATCCTCAAGCTGGAAGAGAGGGAGGCTTGCATCAAACGGCAGGAGGAGGTAAGGAGTCCCCCACAGAGGGTTGGAACAGATTCTTGGCTCGATCCCTAATCGAGGAACCCTTAAGGAAGAAGCCACAGCCCCAACTGAGACTAACGAGGCAAGCGACTGCATATAAAAGCCAGGAAAACCTCGCTCACCCCTGTACTGACGTTGTCAGCTAGCTTGGTAATGAAACGCCTACAAGGAAAACAAAATTGGGAAACACCAAGAACTCAATTCTCAATCTCAGTTTTCTCCTGGGATGAGTAGAATTTCATCGTAGTCAATCTTTAATTTATGGCGCCTTTCCTTAGGGACCTATTTTCAGAAAACCTAAATATTAGGAAGGTTCTGAATGATCTCAAAGGAAATGTTGAATAGCGTTAGAGTTTACAGCAATCCAATCGGGGTGGGCTGCTACGGGCTCGCCCGATTTCAGGAGAACCGTTAGCTAATGTTATGGCCGGTTCAGAGAATCTCCAGATCCCACCGCTGGCTGGCCTCGCCCACCCCACCCTTTTCCTCCCAGGATCCTCAACGCAGCCCATTTTGGATGCAAGATAAGTTCAGGGCCCACACGGAGGCTCGGGGAGTGGGAAAAACGGGCACACACACACACAAACACACAGACACAGATCAGTCAAGCTAAACTATGCCCAGGCCCCGAGCCATCTCCCATGGCTCACAATAGATCCTGCTTCTTAGTCACCCATTGACAAATACTCTAGATGGGATGATGTACTTTTTGCTTGAAATGTTGTTGTGTTTTTAAACTCTTTTAGGAAATCTTCAGATTGAGGCAAGAAAAATTAGCCATCAACCCATCCCAAGGAATCACAAAGACCATCATCACAAAAAAGTAATGCTATGGCCAGCCACTGGTTGTTTTTGTTTCTGGAAAAAAAATATGTTTATGTTTATTCAATTTATACCCCGCCTTTCTCCAAACGGACCCAGGGCGGCGCACAGGAAAATTAAAATACATACAAAACATCATATAAAATTTAAAAAACTAATTCAATAGATCCTGTGCTAAAACCAGATTAAAATCCCCAAATTTAAAAACTATCTAAAAGTCAGTATAGGGGGCTACGCTAGGCCGGCTAGATGGAACAAATGTGTCTTAAGACACTTGCGGAAGAGGCGGAGGTCAGAGATGGTGCGAAGTTCAGGGGGTAAGTTGTTCCAAAGGGCTGGACCTGCCACAGAGAAGGCTCTCCCCCTGGGTTATTTTTGGGGTACCAATCTTCCTGCCCCGATCAGCACCCCCAAAAGCCAGCAGACTTAAAAACAAATACAAACCGACAGTGAGGCCATAGTAAAACAGCAAAAACTAAAACACTGAAAAAAATACACTTACTGAGAATAAAATATACAAGAATCTTTTTTGGGGGGGGGAATGTAATTAAAAAACACGGTAATTCCCCTCTGGCAGGGCTTAATTTAGCTCAGCTCGACAATTGCATTTCATAGGAGAGGTTGAAATGGAAAAGGTTTCTCCACTTTTATCACAGTTCACGTTAAATTTGGTCTCCCAATCAGCTGGAGAAAATCAAAATTATAAAAGGAAAGGCAGAAAAAAATCAAAAGAAAAAAAATATAGAAACGGTGCAAGAATCTTTATGCCATATGTAATCTTCCATTTCTAAAAGTAGATAAATAAAAGTATATTTCATCAGGCATAGCTCAACTGGAATAGTTGGATTTTTTTAAAAAATAGGGCGGCCCAGAATCCTTCTACAAACTGTTTGTGGTGTAACTCAGCCTTTGACTAGTCGCTGTAGTTTCCTTGGCAAGAGTTTAGAACTGATTTACCATTGCCTGCTCCCTAGGGCTGACAGAGAAGGACTGGCTGAAAGTCAGCCAAGTTTTGTGTCTAAGGTGGGACTAGAACTCACAGTGTCCCAATTTCTAGCCTTACGCCCAAACTGCTAACCCTGGCTGGCTTTCAATCTAGTTGTGGCAATTGTTGCAATAGACAGATTATAGTCCTGCTTTGAACAATGAGAATTGGAATAGGAATAGAAATAATAGAAATAAACATAATAGAAATAAACATAATAGAAATAGAAATAAACATAATAGAAATAGAAATAATAGAAATAGCAATAGTTCAGACCTTGGGAGTCTTCTAGTCCAGTCTCCTGCTCAAACAGGAGACCCTATACCAGGGGTTCCCAAACTTGACAACTTTAAGACTTGTGGACTTCAACTCCCAGAATTCTCCAGCCAGCTATGCTGGCTAAAGTTGCCAAGTTTGGGAACCCCTGCCCTATACCATTTCAGACAAGTGACTGTCTTGTCTCTTCTTAAAAACCTCCAGTGATGGAGCGCCCACGATTTCTGGAGGCAAGCTGTTCCACTGGTTAATTGTCCTCACTGTTAGGAAGTTTCTCCTCAATTCCAGGTTTCTTCTCTCTCTGGTTTGTTTCCAATGATTCTTTCTTGTCTTACCTTCTGGTGCTTTGGAGAATAAGTTGACCTCCCTCTTCTTTGTGGCAGCCCCCCAAATACTGGAAGACTGCCATCATGTCACCTCCTAGTCCTTCTTTTCTCTAGACCGGCCAAATCCAAATCCTGCAGCCGTTCTTCATATGTTTTAGTCTCCAGGCCTTTGATCATCTTAGTTTTGCTCTTCCTATGCCATGTAAGATCTACTTGAGACTCTAGAAAGAGTGCAGAGAAGAGCAACAAAGATGATGAGGGGACTGGAGGCTAAAACCTACGATGAACGGTTGCAGGAACTGGGCCTGGCTGGTCTAGTGAAGAGAAGGACCTGGGGAGATGTGATAGCAGTCTTCCAATCTTTGAGGGGTTGCCACAGAGAGGAGGGGGTCAAGCTATTTTCCAAAGCACCAAAGGCCAGACAAGGAAGAATGGATGGAAACTGAACAAGGAGAGATTCAACCTGGAAATAAGGAGGAATTTCCTGTCAGTGAGAACAATCAAGCCTTGGAACAGAAGTTGCCTTCAGAAGATGTGGGAGCTTCATCACTTGAGACTTTCAAGAAGAGACTGGGCTGCCATCTATCAAAAATGGTGTAGGGTCTCCTTCTTGGGTGGGGTTGAACTTGATGACCTACAAAGTCCCTTCCAACTCTGTTAATCATTGTTGACGTTTTGCCTCTCAACCCCTTTTCTCCCCCAGATACAGGAATCATTATCCCATCCTTGGCCTCCTGTCCGATGACTACAAAACTACGTCATCGTCTACTGGGGAAACCCAGACAATCGTGATTGAGAAAACCGGAGAAACCTGGCAGAAGGTAACCTTCCCTGGTAGAAGTTCCCCCACATCCCATTAGAGGTGCAGGAGCTTCAGGATCTGAGCCTGAGGATTTGAAAAGAGGGGAGGTCGTGGGAGGACAGTAACCAAATTCAGACTACCGGTAGCCTTCGACCTACGACTGCTTGTTTAGAAACCGTTCGGAGTTACAACGGTACTGAAAAAAAGGCATGTGGGACTGGTCCTCGCAGATACGACCATCACAGCATCCCCCAGTATCACATGATAAAAATTCAGGCGCTTGGCCAATGGCATTTATTTACAATGGTTGCAGCATCCCAGGATCATGTGCCACTATCCCAGCTGGTGTCCAACAAGAGAGTCAATGGGGGGCAAAGATGGGTTCACTTAATGGCCACACGATTCATTTAATGACTCCACTGATTCACTTGGCAATCGTGGCAAAATATATATATCCTAGTCTCCCTGACTTATTTATTGATCAGCTCAAAAACGTAACAGACGTATAAAAAAATTACACAACGGAATTTTTGGCTTTCTGTCTAGATGGTCTCTGGTGATGAGCCGAAAGGCAGAAAAGGAAAAGCAGTGTGCTTCCTCCCTTAATTGGGGCCTTAACAGGGTGTTGTGGAAACAATTATAGATATATATGCTTTCGTAGATTTTCACGGGTGTAGGTATGGTGGTATTGCCATCCTCGGGTGTTTCCCGTGTACATAGCATGAAATTGTTATTCTCTCAGACCGAAGCCTGAGGATGGCAAGTGAGATCTTGCCGAAACGTTGCAATAACAATTCCATATATTTTGAATCGGGCACCAGATTCAAGTTCTCTTATCAACCATTTGCTTAGCAGTGGAAGTCGATTCCTGGACTTCCGGTTTGCGTGTTGGGCCTTTTTCTGCCCTCCGGAGGCTTTAGGAGGCTTCCCCTGATCCCAAGTTCATGCAGGGGGCATGGCAGTGTGTGTGTGGGGATTAAGTTATGGGGGTGGGCATGCGCTCATTTTGGCACCTGAGGTGAAAAAGGTTTGCCATCACTGGCCTAAGGCAATGGTGGGACAGCATCGTTCCAGGTTAGGAAACCTTAAAACTTTTAGTCATTGCTATTTGGTCTTAAAGGCCAACTCCTTAGATTAGAGCTGGGCAAAAAAACCCACCAAAATTGGGAATAAATAGTCAGTCATTGACATCCTAGCGAAGAGATGGAGATGAGTAACATGTCCTATTTTTCCCCCCCTCAACAGGATTCATTTACTTCTGATTAAAGGCCCACTAGCTTCTTTCAAGAATGAGCAGATCTGCTGGACGAGCTGTGGCTGGATCAGAAGAATCTGCATCAAAATGAATATTGTTGCGCTATTGTTTTGCTTGCCCTCCGCCTGCATGTAATGCTTAAAAGCCTGAGATAATTCTGGATCTGTCAGGGGGAAAGCCCACGCTACCAAAGGCAGCATTTGAACAAGTTATTCTCAGCAGTGGGTTATTGCTTTTCAACTTAATTGGTCAACTGAAGCAATGTATGGATGTGTAGGGGTCAGGAAGGGTTGAGGGCTGGGGGGTTCAGAAATCAAGTTTATGCTAGCCAAGCTTCTGTCTTCTCCCTTCTCATGCCAAAGATCTGAGAAACGTGACCTGATACCTGCCTGATGCTTCGGTTTGCAGAGATCAATAATTACTGAATAAATGGGGTGGTTTTTTTTCTTTATTGGAAATGTTTAGTCCATTACTAATATTATCTATGAAGAGATTCTCACGTCATCCAGGTCATGGTTGTCCCAAAGATGCTTTTCATCAGGAGGCAACTGGATTTCCTTGGGGTTTTTTCTGAAGACGTTTCGCTTCTCATCCAAGAAGCTTCTTCAGTTCTGACAGGATGGTGAGGAATGGAAGGATTCATACTCCTTGCAGACAGCTGGTCATTTGCATCTTTTTGGAGGGTCGTTGAGGCCGCTTGGAGGTTTATCTGTGTCCTCAGGGTCACCTGAATGGTTCCTGTAATCTGCAAATTACTTTTTCCCTCTGGAAATCCATTCCTACTCCCACGCCATTCCAAGGGTGTTCATCCCAAATTGTATACCTAAAAGTCTGCAGACCAAAATGTCTACTGCTTAAGCAAGGCAGACTTTTAGCTGCACAGTTTGGGATGAAGACCCTTGGAGTGGCGTGGGAGTAGGAATGGATTTCCAGAGGGAAAAAAATGCAGACTGCAGGAACCATTTGCACCACTCAGGGGATTCTGAGGACACAGATAGACCTCCAAGTGCTTCAACGACCCTTGAAAAGGATGCAAAGGACCAGCTTGCCTGCAAGGAATAGAAATCCTTCCCTTCCCCATTATCCTGTCAGAGCTGAAGAAGCTTCTTGGATAAGAAGCGAAACGTCTTCAAAAGAAAAAAAAAGCCAAGGAAGTCCCATTGCTTCCTGAAAAAAGCACCTTTGGGATTATCTAGGAATGCCAAGATTGCTTCCAACGCAGCCTATTAATGAAAGCAGTCAAGAGTTATTTGAACAAGTATACTTTTCTTTAATATGTATTTTCTGAGCAGTTTTCTGTCCTCTTGGAAACCAGACGGAGTTAGTACCTTTAGTTAAAATACCTAATCGGTAGAATTTGGGTGTAGGGTTGATTTTTGATATTGCTGTAGTTACTTTTGGGTGCGATTGGGTCAAATCTGGAAGAGACAGGTTTGGACCGAATGGGGGTAAATTTTTGTTCTTTCTGTCCTTTGATTTGTTGCATGAAGCTAAAACCCAAGATGTGGAGAAGGAGGAAGGACAATTGACAAACAAGGAATTTTGCTATTTCTGTTGGTTTAAAAATGGTTGTGTTGTTCAGAGAACATTAGATAATGCTTACGGACCATTTCAGCATGAAGTTGAAAACTGGCTTTGAGATTGGAAAATTGTGGTTAGTTTGAGTGTTGAGATGGATCGGATGAATTCACACCATCGCAAGCAAGGTGGGTTGAAGTTGGACTGCACTGCCTTCCATCTGGTGCTGGGGAAGACGAAGGCAAGGAGGAGAGTAGAGCAGATGACACATTTGCAGGAGATATGTCTTAGATTCTGCTGTGCGTAGATGCAGCAGGCTGTTCTGACCAAGGCTTCCCAAGAGCACAAAGCTAACTCCTTGTCCCGACAAAAAACCCTTTTATTAATTTGCTATGAATTCTGCTCATTCAGAGCCTGCAAACGTTTTCAAGGGAGGATTTACAGTCACAGACCTTATCTGACTTGGAGAGTTTGCAGTACAGTAGAAACCATTTTAAGGCACAACAGGCTACATCTTAACAAAACATACACCCCAAGGGGTTTTAGGGGTGTCTTACCCCCACAATATTTGTTTCCAGAGATTGTTATCTGTGTACCAAATTTGGTTGAAATTGCTCGTGGCGTTCCAGAGTTATGCTGGAACATACACAAACATGTTTATATATATATAGATGTTTGACTTTTAGATAAGTGAACCGGTAATTAAGTCTGAGACTGTGTTCCTTATACTGTAGTCTCTCAAGACAAAAGCTTTCCCAGGAGTAAAAGCTTTTTCTAAACAATTATTGAATTGATGGCTTTTAGATGCGTGAGTCAGCTTTTGATGTCACTTCATTTCCTATTTTGACAAGAGGTTTATTTCATCTCCCATCTTTTGCCCCGAAAAACATTTGCCTTTTGTTCATCAACGTTCTTTAAAAAAACAGCAACACACACACACAGATCTGAAATGCAAAATAACAATAAATAGAATAAACACAGATAATCTACAACTTCAACCCAACTGTTTGAAGGCCCCAGCTCTGGGCCAACTTCCCTAGAAGGAATTAATAATAATAATCTTTATTGTCATCGTAAAAATTACAATGAAATTGAAATTCCGATTGAGATTTAAATTTCAAGTCGGGTCAAGCTCCTACTTAGGGGTTGCATTTTTAGAGAGCTTTGAAGAAACGGAAAATAAAATCTAGGCCTCTGTTAATGTGATTTCAAAGGGATTGAAAATATGGAGAATGTGCTTCAGTTATTATTCACAATTCTAAAGTTATCGAATGTTTTTACGGATAATTGCTTTTAGATGCACAAGTCAGAGCTCTATACCTTCATTTGACTGCCCAGAGTCACTCTGGATAACAAGGAGGCGGCGGCTTATAAATTTAATAAACAAAACAACTCAGATCAGTTCCCTTATGGACCTTTTATTCTAAGGCAACTAAATCTTTGTAAACATCAGGTCACAATGGTAACATACTTCACATATACTCTGTGTGTGTGTGTGTCTTGAGTAGCTAGAACTGATATAGGGACCATTTAAAGAAAAAAGCACAGACAAGCCTCAATGTAACAGAAAAATCTTATTTGATATTACTTGGAATTTATCATGTTTTCTTCTACTTGCCAGAGTAGAAGTGTTGAGGGTCGCATTTCTCTCTGGCTTCCTTGATCTATAGCAGGGATTGGCAACCTTAAACACTGAAAAGAGCCATTTGGTCCCATTTCCCACAAAAAAGAAAACATCGGGAACCACAAAACCCTTCCCATGCATGACTATTTCCTGAGCGGCCACAGAACTAGCACATGTAGATGAATTAAACATTGTGTTTTCTTCTGAAACTTTTCTTGGATTTATCCATGATTGGCCTACTGGGAGTTGAAAAGCTCAATAAATTGTGTGCCAGCGGGTATCACACATTGGTGATTGTGACACATATTTTGAGTGACAGGGAGCTGCAGCAGAGGGATGAAAGAGCCACATGCAGCTCCAGAGCTGCTGGTTGCTGGCCCCTGATCTATAGTATCACAGAAAGTTGAACAGTCAACCAAACTAATACAGGTAATCCTTGACTTACGACAGCTGAGCCCAAAATGTATGTCACTAAACAGGAGAGTTGTTAAGTGAGTCTTGCCCCATTTTACAATCTTTCTTGCCACAGTTGAGAAGTGAATCACAGAGTGGTAAGATTAGTAACGTGGTTAAATGAATCTGGCTTCCCTTGGCAGGTCGCAAAAGGGAATCAGGTGACCCCGGGGCACTGCAACCGTCATAAATATGAAATGTAGCTGTGTGAGGATGCTGCAATGGTCATTAAGTGTAAAAAAAGGGTCATAAGTCACTTTTTTCAGCGTCGTAACTTTGAATGGTTATAATAATAATAATAATAATAATTAAATAAATTGTAAGTCAAGGATTAGTTGCACATGCAAAGACAAAATATGAAAATGAATTAAGCATATCTTGATATTCTCAACATAATCTCAAACCATTTTGCTCACAGAAGGAAGATGTTAGGATTTAAAATGTTTTACATTTTAAGAGCTGTTTTGCAACTCTCAAACACCAGTGGGTTTTCTTGTAAAGGTCTGTTTTGTGGTTGTGGTAATGTTTGTCGTCTTTTCTTCCCCTGGGTGAAGGCATTTTTTTGGGAATTGACATGGATACCCTTGAATAAATCTGTGATAATATACGAGAATACAACTGACTCTCTTGGTTAAATAAATAAAAAATACATTTCTAAGTTTGACGGTTTAGATCTCATGTTTCTGCAGGCTGTCGCTACGCAAATAAAACTGGACATTTAACTGTTCATCTTAGGCACACAACATGTGTCCTTGTAGAATCGGTGCCCTTTGTCTTTAAAAAACAAAAAGTACAAACCCAAAGAGCCTTCTTTGACATTTAAGACAATTGCATGACGTGCAAGTAATTTTAGCAGACGTGAGGTCCATTTCTCACCCACTTTTTAAAGTTTTAGATGTTGTTAAAATATTTTGATTAAAACTACACAACCTAGGCACTTTTGCTAACCCCTTTTTCTGCCGCCATCTACCAGTCATCTGAAGGTCCGCAGTCCACATTTCGTAGCTGAGCTATACCAATCGCAAGAGTTTTAAGTGTTAAATGTTTGGGGCGACTGTATATGACATGCTGCACAATTCTTGCTAAGGCATCCTATGAACTAACCGTCATAAACCACATTTACTTTCAAGACGGTCTCTTTCCTCAGTGTGGGGGTGTTGTGGGTGTGCATAATTAAACATGGGAGGGGAAATCAAGCCATTCAGGAATTTCAAGACTATGAAGAGTGCTGGGAAAGCCATAAATTTTACAAATCCCAAAGCACATTTTAGATTTCTCTATCATGTTATTGGCTGCACGCCGGAACCCAGAAGAGCAATGGGCGATGGCTTGCATGCCCAGAGATATGGCTTCGCGTGCCACTTCTGGCACACTTGCCATAGGTTCGCCATCATGGTACTAGACCAGGGGTCTGCAAAGTCGGCTCTCTTAAGACTGGTGGACTTCAACTCCCAGTTGAATTCTGGGAGTTGAAGTCCACCAGTCTTAAAAGAGCCGACTTTGCAGACCCCTGTACTAGACCATTGTAGTGTGGGTTATTTTTAGCCATTTAAAAATAAATATCACTTGCAACTTTTCTAATTACTGCAGCTGTAAGAAATAATTGTTTTATGATACTGAAGCTAAATGGAACTTTTTGCATTGGGAAGAAACTTGAAGACAGGTTTTTCTTGAACTTTTCTCTCATCATCAACATAGTAAGCAAGAAATTTGAGTACATAAATTAGGAGTGTGTGTCACTTGATTGGCAGCAGAAAGGAATATAAAGGTTCTTGAGTTTGGAGTGCAAGAGATGCATTTTATTGTATGCTCATTACAATGAGTAACACATTTTAAAATAATAATCCCACGTAACAGTGACAATCTTATTTTACAGCGTGTACATCATTTTTACAGCCACATAAAACACAAGTAGTTTCCTATGGTTTCCCAAAGTTAACTTTCCGAAGGTTGGAAATATATATATATAAAAAAATTATTTCTCAAGGAACTGATTCTCATCTGGTGCAAAAACAAAGTATGAACATTATCTGAAACACAAAACCACAATATAGTAGCATGAATGAATTAAAAGTTACAATTTTATCATGTGAACAGCTGTGTGCAAACATGAAGCAACTTAAAAATGTTTTTTTTTTTTAAAAAGGACACGTATGTATAACATTTATGAAGGGTTTTTCTTTTTTAAATTATTAAATAGCCCTAGACCAGCTTGTTATATTAAGCGGCATTTTTGCAGCATGCTAACACAAAGCTTGTTTTAAGGGATGCCTATTTCAAATGTATACACTGTAAACTGAAAATCCGTGTCTGCCCCCAAGTGGCAACTTACTGCTCAGGTTAAATACTGCATACATAACTTCCATACAGATTGAGAATGCAAGTTTTATAGTATGGTATATGCTTCGTATGAATTCTTTTAAAAGGTGCAATTTTCGTTTCTATACTGATTTCTTTTTTTAAAAAAACAAACCACAAGATTAATAGCAAGTCAGGGCCATGGATGCTGACTCACCAGAAACACTGCTTTTGAAAGATTCTCTAGGATTTTCCAACGGCTGGCGTCTTCCTACCTTGATATTCTCTCTTAAGGACGGTTGTGAAGTCACAAGAAAAGAAAAAAAACAGTGCCCCATAACTGCATCTATTGGAGGCTTTTTTTAAAAACTTGTTTTTTTAAAAAAAAACATTGGTCAAAAGTTACTTGTCATCGTAATACATGTGTGCCGTATTAAACATTCAGCTGTAGTTTCAGGTAAAAAGGGAAATTATGTACATACATGTTCTCGGTCCCTAGCACCAAACTTTTGATCTCGGAAAACATAATGCTGTATTTTTCAACACGATATCCTGTAGTAAAAAATAGGTTAGCAGCTCTGAAAGAAAACTTTGGAAATTGCTCATTCAACAACAAAAGGGAGGAAAACTAAAAGGTTTACGTATGAAATGTTACGATTGCTTTAAAAAGGAAAAAGAGAAGGAAAGAAAAGGACAGATCTTAAAATTTGACCCATTTCTCGAATACTATGTCCCAGCACAATTTTCTTTAATTAAAAAAAAATATATGTAAGGACTACATGACTGACTTCTATCTAGCTTCACTGTTTGAAACTGCAGGTGGCATAATTTGTTCCAGCGAAAAAACACTTTGAAAGAACTTCTGGTTTTTCGTTAAGGTGACAAATGGCGTTATTGATATATAAAGAGTTACGGGAATGGGACTTAATATTTCTTTCGCTTCATAACGGGTAACGCTTTCTAATTCACAGAAGACATTCAAGGTCTCGTTCTCTGCAGCTTCTCCAAACATTCATTCTCTCCGCGTTTATAGTGCTCGTTAGGTTCCTATAAGCAACAATCATAGGGCTGTGAGATACCCAGTCGACCGTAATACTTTTTTTTTTTTTAAAAGACTTTTAATACAAAGAATGCAAAGTTATGGTTTAAGATCAAGCTTTGAAACCAGGAGAAACAGTTCATGAGAGTTTCCTTCCCCTATCTATCATATTGTCTCCCCGATGCTACATGAGGGCCTCTTTGTGATGCCTCATGATGTGTTGGTTTTTCTCCGAAGGCCTCCGGAAGCCTTTTTTACAATACTCGCACCTGTGAGGGTAGTCCTTCGTGTGTATGGAGATGACGTGTCGCTTGAAGCCCGAGGCGTCCGTCGTGCTGTACTCACAATACTGGCACTGATAGACTTTCCTCCCGCTGTGCGTCTTCATGTGCTTCTTGAGTTCCATCTGCTGCCGGAACCCCCTCTTACATCGTTTGCATTTAAAAGGCAGGTCCTTGGTGTGAACGGAGAGGATGTGCCCGCTGAGTACAAAAGGGTCGGAAGTCTTAAACTCGCAGTGCCGACACTGGTGGATCTTCTTCCCTTTGTGGCTCTCGCTGTGCTTTTTGAGCTCCGAGGGGCGGTGGAAGCCCTTCTCGCAGACCTCGCATTTGTGAGGGAAGTCCTTCGTGTGAACGGAGATGATGTGCCGCTTCAGGTCGCTGGAGTTGGTGCTCTTGTGGTCGCAGTGCGGGCACTGGTGCGTCTTGTGCCCCTGAAAGAGTTCCATGTGCTGCTGCAGCTCCTTCTCGTCGGGGAAGGCCTGCGGGCAGTGTTCGCATTTGAAGGGCAGGTCCGTCCCGTGCTTGGTTTTGATGTGCGTCTTCAGGTTGGACTGATCCGCACAACGGAAGACGCAATGCTGGCACTGGTAAGGCTTCTCCCCCGTGTGGGTCCGCATGTGTTTTTTCAGCTCCGAAGGGTGGCGGAAGCCTTTCCCGCACTCCACGCAAACGTGGGGGAAGTTCTTGCTGTGAACCGCGAGCAGGTGCCTGTTCAGCAGGCCTTGCTCCGCGGTTTCATAGTCACAATATTTGCACTTGTAGAGTTTGGGTTCTTTATCGCGCAAGATGAGCTTGTTGGAGCTCAAAGGGCTGGCTTCTCGGTAGCGCCTGGTGTACTCGGTGAACTCATGCGTTTTGTCCCCTTTGTTGATCAGCTTATGGCTTTCCAGGTGATTGTGGAAGCTGACTTTTTTATTGGTTGTGAAGTCACAGTCTGTGCACTGGTATTTCTTCTTAATCATGTGATCTGGGTGGTTTTTCATATGCCTTTTCAAGAATCCCCTGGACTTGAATTTTTTCCCACATATGTGACAAGGGTAGACCGTCAAGGGCTGTCCGTCAGGACCTATTATAACAGCTGGGTCAAATAAACAGAAAGAATTATGAAATAAATTATGTAAAAGTTACACAGCATGCAATAGCAACATAAAAGAAAGCAAATCTTTCAATAGCCAACACACAATAAAACTACTCAGACGTAAATATTTTGTTGAATTAAATGAAACCTTATTTCCAGGAAAAATATGTATTAGTCTGCAAAAAGTGACAATTAAGTTATAATTCTATATAGCTATAAATATTGCAAATGTACCTAGGCACTCACTCCACTAAAATAATTCAGCATATTCCCAGTTCTAATTCTCTAAAATAATCTATAGTTTATATTACAGAACAAACTTTTAAAAAGTAAAATTTAAAGAATTAAGATCTATTATTTCAAATCAACAATTAAGTTTTCAAGTTTTCCCAAAACAAGTATTAGTTTATCTATCTTCTTTAATCAAATTAATTTTCTATAACCGGATGGTTATTTACATTCTTTCCCAATTCTACAATGAACATTTACCCCCAAAATCTGACATACAAAATTTTTTACTCGATTGGGGAGCTTCCTGAAGAATCAAAAGAAGTACGACAGCAGTCAGAGGATCATGGTCAAAGCTGCAACCTTTTGACATGGTGCAACATCTGTGTAGACTTTGATATTATGACTGCCATCTTGCCTGCTTCAACCCTATTAGTAGATGCTGCTGGATTAATTAAACATTCAAAGAAAGGACACGTCTCTTGTCTAACATCTTTTTTCCTACACATTAATAAATATAACTATTTATGATCTAAAAGTTAGACACCCTCTATTAATATGTAATGTATTTTCCATAATAAAGTGATAATTTCTATTGAGCTGTGCACATGCACTATAGGTATTAGAAAATGTACGTTTTGTTATTTCACTGGCAACATAATTGGCTCCTAAACAAAGTTTGAAAAGCTCAGGTTTATTTACCGTTCTGTTTATACTATCAAGAATGGATATTAAATAAAATGTAATGATGGCTTTGCTTGTATAAAACAGAAGACAAATGCATTGCCCCTTTGTCATTTCCAACCAACCCTTTCTCCTATTTGAACTTATCAGGCTGATAGCAGCTATTACAGGCTTACCAAGCGAAAAAGTATGATATAAGAGATCAGCTCTGACTTAAATTCAAAGACCATTTTGAAATAACACTTTTGTTTGGCCAATAAAATTGTACCCTTTGAAGTTTTTAAGAATGTCTCATTAAGCAAGGTGGTTAAATGTCTAGGGGAAAAACATGAAGGAGAAAACCATGGTCTTGTAATCAAAGCACACACGTTAATTAATAGGTTATGTCCTCAAAGAGATGGACAGGGAGTCTCACAATGAAAAAACATTCTTTTATCCAATTGGTGGTAGGTTACAACAAGTAGTTTCAAAATTTGTTGGGAAGAAGATAATAGGAAGTGATTAAGAGACTGTACCCAAAAAAAGACTGCTTGTTTTTTGTCCCCCAAAATCCCAACAGAAGTAGAAAGTTTAGCTATGTTAAAAGCTACATTTAATTGGAAAATAACTTTTCATAAGGTTGTTTTACCTGTTTGCCATTGGCGGGCTTCACCTCTTCTCCTTTTCTTGGTCTTCTGCTTGAGCAATCTGTTTGTATTAATACTGTCACAGATTTGGAGATACTGAGTTGTGTTACCATTCTTGTTCTCGAATCTTGCATCTAAGTTTGTTCCTGGAACGAAAGATAACGTCAGAATATTGCAGGTAAGAGCTTTAAAATACCTGATTTACAAAACTAAAGCAGAAAGCATTTGTAGAGCCTTTGATGTGTGAAAGGATTCTATCTTATGTTGCCAGAACCCCAGAATCCCTTCAAACGTCTCTTTAATGCATCATACAGAAAGCAATAGTTTTATCCCTATTTATATTTGCGTTGAATTTCGGAAATTTTCTCAGCTGAAGGAAAATAAGTATTTTACTCATTGTTCTCATATTTATTAACCCGATATAGTGGCACCTATGGTTGTACTTCCCGATAGCTATATTCAAGTAGTATCTCTATGTATTAATATCCCCCCCTTTTCAGTTTTAACTCTTAGTTATTCTAAAAGACATAGACTGCTCTGTGTTGTACAGCTGAAGGAGCAATATTTACTCTAAGCATGGAACAATTCTTCATCTTCTCACCTGGTGTTTGACAGTCTTCATATTTCCTAGGAAGTCTTCTATCATCCCCTAGAGAAATAAGCAGTTTAGTGATTTAATTCACAGTGGGGGATGTGCAATATCTATCATTCTGGGAGTAGAACATTCACAATACTTAATTACATTTTGTTTCTCTTCTGGAGCATGCTCCTCCAGAAATTTTCTGAAGCTATTTTTTTCTTGATTGGGGGGGGGGGGGGGGATAATTTCTGATGTTCTGGATGCAGTCTAACCCCAAAATAGGCCCTGATTTAATGAGAACACCACAAGCCCCTCCAGTCTCCAGGAGACTGTCCTTGCAATGACTGACTGGATCCCCTTGATCCAGGAGAAAAACAAGAGGTTTTGCACGCAGCTAACAGTTTGTGCGCTGCTACTGCAAAATAGTTGAAAGACGAAACAAGGGGTAATTAATTGCCAAAACTTTCTTTGTAAGGATTCTAAAGAATGCCAAGCAAAATCAAAACACATCTTATATTTAAAAACTAAGGTTTGCTATCTGTTGCTTCCAAAAAAGAAAAAATTACAGATACACTTTGATGTCCAAGAACCCATTTTATGCTGTGGATATAATTATGCCAGGCAGACAGCAATTGGCCTTCAGATGTTCTGTTTATAGTATATATTATGTAAACAGAAGTCAGTGCATGAACTAAACAAACCTGCCTAACAACCTCCATTTTCTCTTTCGGAGTGTACACACAAGTACACACATACACGCATACATAAGCACTGATCCATACGACCAGCATCACCGACTCTGACAGAGCTCCTAGGATATCTGACAATACTTTTGGGTTAATTAATAGGCAATATTCTGCATTCCAAGCCTCTTTATTTAGATGACACTGTAATTATAGCAGGTAAGGACAGCTGTTTTTATTATTTGACATGAAAACAGAAAAGAGGAGGTCCCAGGATTCAAAAGAAATTGGGGAATTAATCGCTTTCTGAAGTTATATTTAGAACATTTAAATGTGCATAACCAAATGGGTGGCTGGAACAAAACCGGGCGTTATTTTCTAACACCAAGCAGTCAATTGGAAGATGTCATTTCAGAAATCTTCTCTCAGTCACCAAAGGTCAAGTTTGACTCGAAGGAGACTTCAGGTTGAAAGAGATTGGGTGTGTGTGTGTGTGTGGAGTGGGACCCAACCCTCCACGACATGAGCAAGACTCTACAACAGGGGTCAGCAATCCACGGCTCTGGAGCCGCATGTGGCTCTTTCATTCTGCTGCGGCTTCCTGTCGCCAGTCAGCACTACAATTTTGAGAGGAGCTTCTGGTTTGAGGGGGTAGGGAAGCAGGGCACCCCAGGAGGAGGCTCTAGGGCAAGGGGTGGGTTCTTTGGTCAGTTCCACAATTGATAGGGCTTTTGGTAAGGATAGGTAGAGGAAAAAGGACGCCATGCTAGGAGACTCTATGATGGGGGAACCGGACTTCCGGTTGGCTCCAGAATTGAATGGGGGGCTTCCGGTTAGGACTATTGTGGCTGTTTGAATGTTTAAGGTTGCCGATCGCTGCTCTAGTAGTAGTAGTAAGTGGAGTGACGAGAAGGCATCGAGTTAAAGAAAAAAGTAACATCTTACCATAAGCAGCAGCCCAGGCAACTGGAACAAAAGTTTTATTCACACCAGCGTCTTCAAGTTGTGCATCAGGGAGTGAGGAGGCTTCCTCTTCCCCAACAATTACTTCCATGTAAACTTCATCTGCTATTTCAGCACAGCCTAGATGTGGTTTGAAAGGAGGCGAAATGGATTGTTCTGTTTATGTAACTACTTTTCATAACCCTAAACCCTAACCCAAGGGTCTTCAAACTTGGCAACTTTAAGGCTCGTGGACTTCAACTCCCAGAATTCTCCAGCCAGCATATGCTGGCTGGAGAATTCTGGTAGTTGAAGTCCACGAGTCTTAAAGTTGCCAAGCTTGAAGACCTCTGCCCTCATCATTTAAACAAGATGGAACGACAACATCAGCAAGTGTTGTGGGCCCAATTAGCCAAAGAAAACTCAGGACTGTATTGGTTGGAAACATGTGGCAGTGGCCTTTGGACACACAAGGGCTAAAATGATGATGATGTAATTACTTTATTCTTGCTCAATTAACTTCTACTTAAAACCGCTTTCTGGATTTGTATGGAATAAATCACAATACAAAAGTGTTCTGAATCAACTTCTCTACTCTATTATTAAGGCTTCTGCTGTACGCATATTTAAAAAAAAAAAACCCACCAAAAATACCTTTAAACAAATCTGCTTGAAATTACACTGTGCTTTTATATTGCAGAAGTTAAGCATAATTCCCAAGTATAAAAGCACCATAACAAAGTGATTTTTAATTCACTCACAACCATATAATTAAATTATGCATTTAAAAAAATTGTTTTTATAGCACTTAATATGCTCAAAGCCGTTAATTATCTAAGTTACAATTTACAATACTGCAAGTAAGCCAATAATCTGGTCAATAATTATCTAAGTTACACTTTACAATACTGTAATGTAAGCTAATAATTTGGCTACTGGCTAGCTTATCTATATAGCTAAGTACATGGTTGAAGTAAAATATGTAATGGAAACAATCATAAGGTTTAGATATTTAATTTTTAAAATGGGTGGTAATGTTTTTTTTTAAAGAAATGAAAATTACAAAGAAAATTCTTTTTAATATCTTGGTACTTGTGTTATGTTCTTATTTTACTTTTCATTGGCTTCAACTTATTTTAAATACCGGACAGGCAAGTAAAATATGCAAACTATTGTCAGAAATTATTGATATTTAGACATTAACATAGCTTAAGGTAAATTATAAAAGCAAAATAAAAACAGTAAATACTGACAACTGGAGAAGCATTCATAAAAGTATTATCATTGGTACATGTAGAACTAAATACTTTTCTTTAGACATTTCGCAAAATCTGTCTCGCATTGCCAGCAATACTTGTAAATGTCAAGAAATGTATTATTTGCTACCAGTCATGCATGCAAACAGATCAAAGTCAGCAACGAGACAATATAATATTAGACCAATTTTGTCAAAATTGCTTGGATTAAAGCTTGTGTAAAAGTCCACATATAACTCTTTCTACGTGCAAAATTTGTGACCCGAGTAATTACACAGGTGGCAAAGATGAGAAAACTTGTTGACTTGTTAATAGATGTTAGATAGCCATTTGTCTGAAATGGTATAAGGTTCCTGCCCACGCAGGGGGTTGGACTAGAAGACCTACAAGGTCCCTTCCAACTCTGCTATTGTATTGTATTGTATTGTATTGTAATATTCTGGAACTTAGAACAATCATTTCGTAACAGAGATTTCTTCTGGAAATTACAAAATTATTTACTTAGTAAGAGCACAAAAACAGAAGAAGTGGTCCTTACTGATATCTTCATCCTCTTGTGAGGAATCTTTAACAGCCATATAAACCATCTTCTCTCGCTGGACTCTGCCAACACTGCCTGGCTCTAGAACTCCAGTGACAGAGTGTCCATTGTGAAAGTCACTCTCTGTTACAATCTCTGTTCCCCCTTGAATAGAAAAAAACTATATGATCTTTCAGGTGGAAGAATTTGAACAAGGACAGTAAAAGCTTGCTATTTTTTCCCCCGTGTTTGGGGCATAAGAGAAGTCAACACATTTTTAGGGACAACAGATAATACAACAGGATGATCTTAATCTGTAAACAGCATGACAGATTTAAACACATCGCAGAAAGGGAAAATAAAGATAGCCGCCCAAGGCTTGGGAAGCCTCTAAGCCTCTAGACCAAGGGTGTCAAACTCAAGACCCAGAGGCTGGATCTGATCCACGGGGTGCTTACACGTGGCCCAGAGGCCCACTCTGGAAACAGCGAAGGACCGGCCCTTGGTGCCTCTGCCACTGAAAAGGGAGCTTGGGGAGACCGTATGTGGCCCTCCTGAGCTCTGTTTTTGCTGGCAGAGGATTGTAGGAGGCTGGCGCAGCCAAAAACGGAGCCCAGGAGAGCCAACATGGCTGAAAATGGAGCCTCAATGACTGACATCGAGCTGACCACTCCCACCCTAGCCATGTCCGTCCCCCCCACCTGGCCCTCTGAGGCCAAACACAACCCTGATGCTGCCCTCAATGAAATCGAGTTTGACATCCCTGCTCTAGAAGATGGGTGGGAGAGGTCATTTCATATAGTTTGAAATCTGTGGGCCAGCTTTTAGTTTGAGCGTCTGCCTCCTTTAAACTGGTCTGATGGAAACTTTAATTGAACTGGAATCATTACAAAGAATGATTTAGTTTGTGAAAAATGGCAGGCAGATTTTATTTAATACTAGCTGCTAACCAGGTATTACGTAGGTATTTGTTTATCCCAATCCGGTATTAGACATTCACAAATGCCCAGACCAATAGTAATTTCTAATGTTGGATTTTTTCCCTTATCAGAGGGAGCCCCCTTGTGGAGTACTGTGAAGCCTTTACCACGGCAACTCCACTGTGCTGTACAGTAGAAGCAATTTGAAGGCACAATAGGCTGTATCGTAACAGAACACACACACCCGGGGGGGGGGGCTTTTAGGGGTGTCTTACCCCACAGTATTTGTTTCCAGAGAGTAAGTTATCTGTGTACCAAGTGTGGTTGAAATTGCTTGAGGCATTCCAGAGGTATGCTGGAATACACACATACACACATACACATGCACACTGATTTATGGACTGATTCATAAACCTAAGTTTAAGATACATACCTATTTCAACATCATCCTCCGCTTCGGCTTTAAAAATGTAAACTTTAATAACTTCAGAGCCAAACCCATCATCTTTAGATACGTCACCATGTGAAACCTCAGTGCTGATTTTTAGAGGGGTGTTTCCAATGTGGTCTAATTTTTCCCCAACATCATCCACTAAAAAAATAAATAAGAACTGAAGTTAAGTTTGAAGGAGAATGTGAAGCAAAACAACATGTTTTGAGAGTTTTAGCTCATTTATTGAAATAACAACCTGGCTGCATTAGATGCTGGCATGCACACCAATCACTCTGCATTTCTTTAATTTCTGAAGACTGTACATGATATAAATACATCCACTGTAAGCTGGTAATTGATTATTTTAGTAAATCAAAATAATTAATTTCACCACCGGAAAGAATCAGTATATGTGGGGTAGAAATATATCATTAATATTACAATATCTTATTAAACCATTAAATAAGGCATGGTATTTTGCATTGCATGCGTATTTTGCATTTAATTGGTCTATTTTGCATTTTAGGAGGTATAAGACGGGAGGGATACCCATGTTATCATTTTTTTTTAAAAAGGAAAATCATCTTGGTTTGATCTTTGAAAGACCTTCAACATTTTCAATAGTGTTAGTTATCATTTATTCACACATATCGCTTCCTTTCCATAAGGAGGTACTCTACCAGATGAAGTTATGACTGATGTAGAATAGTGAAACTGTGAATGAATTGATAACAGGTCTATTTTCATGGGGGTGGGAAGTCAGAAAGCAATAAATTTACCCAATCTCTTCCACATTTCTTCCTTGCATGAAAAGCCTTCCCTGTCCATTAATGAGAATTAGGTTTATACCACACTAATTTTAATTTATGGGCAAAGTTCTTTCTCGGTTAAAGCATGTTAATCAATTCCCAATAGGATCTCTGTTTCAAAATGATCCAGAAATAAATTGGAAGATACCAAAGTAAATTCTTGGGAGAGGGAGAATGTCTTATATTGGAGAAAGGAAGCATGCTTTGGGCCTAGTCTTTACTTCATAACTATTTTAGACTCTTCTATGGTCATAGTCAAGAATAGTTTCCTTTTAGCACCATTGACAATACTACAAGACTCACATGATTTATTTTAAGGAAATTTAATATCATTTACTTTGCTGGAAGAAATTGTTTTACAGTTGCGCCTCCATGCAATAGTCAGAGCTCTTTTATAGGTGTCAATTCTTTCAGGGAGAAGCAAGCAAAGATTCAATGCAATTTCTTGCGTTTATACAAATTTTATATGCTTTATATGTGCCCATATTGCCTGTGCTAGGTGCCATTTAATGATACTTGCTAAATAATAATAATAATAATAATAATAATAATTTATTATTTCTATACCGCCCCCTCTCCCCACGGGGACTCGGGGCGGTGCACAGGTAGCATAAAAACATAAAAACTGCTGCAGTTTTAGGTGCCACTGTTGAACCTGTGTTTCAGAAGGCTGTGAACTGGTCAGAACAATGCTGGAGCTACTGAAAAGAGAACTAAATAGAAATAAAAAAGCTAATCACTGAATTTTTTTAAAGAGACTTATCAGTATCGCTACTGTTAACCAGGGCGAAATTCAACTTGCATGACTGAACTCAGTGTTGCTGATGTTTCTTAATGAATTTTAGAAAAACAAAAGGTAATGAAATTCAAGTCATTTGGCCCAAGCAACCTCTCTATCTGAATTTGCGAAAAGCTATCTCAGAGGCCAACCATCTTCCTTATTCCCTTCCCTTCCTATTCTATCAGTTTGCAGATAGACAACATTAAGAACACAAAGAGGTTGCACATTGAGATTATAGGGATATGCTGGACTATTTAGTAGATTTATATACCGATAACAAACATTATTTATTTTAATAGGAGGGCTAATTCAGGAGTTAGCCCTAATATTTTAATAGGAGGACTAATTCAGTTATTTTAATAGGTTATTTTAATACCTATTAAAATAACCGTTATTTTAATAGGAGGGCTAATTCAGGAGTTAGAGCAGTGATTTGCTTTTGGGATGTATGAGTATGTGGAGACAGACGGAAGGATTTATGCTGGTAGCACAGAGAAGGGGATCTTTCAAATACTTCTCTACCTCTGAAAGCTTGGTGTAGGTTTTTCTGTGGCTCTCGCTGACTTTTTTATGTGCATGTGTGTATGTGTGCGTGTATACATACATACATAGAACGCTTTCCTGCCAGCTTGGCTTAAATATCTTCTCTAATTCACATTCATACTCAGGAGAGTGGGAAGAGTCACACCAAATTCCATAGTGAGGTAGACATCACAAAGTTTCAAGTAGTTTTTTTTGCAAATTGCCCAGCCAAAATATTTAAGAATGGTTTGCTACAAAGCGCTCTTTTTTATATGGAGTCACTTCTTGCCTTTGAAATGTTACATTTTTGTTTATTTTCCTTTAAAAATAAAGAGTGCAGAGAAGCATTTGGAAAGTTGTAACTAATCTATGCAGCATTGGATAGGGATGTGCAAATGCTGCTGGCCTAATAAAAAGGATTTAAGACCAAACAGTGAAGCATTTACTAGATTCACGAAGATGTAGTAAAAAAAATGAGAAAGAAAAATAGCACACATAAACCTATGAAGGAAATGGAAATGATTTATCTATTGTATTGTGATAGTTTCCTTCTTCCAAGGTTTAGAATATTTTTTCTATATATTCTGTTTGAATAATAATAAACCAATTCTGCAAATTCATAGTCATGCTTTAATTCCATACCTAAGAATAAAAGAAAACAAGTTCTTTTTAAGATTTGTAAGATATGCCAGTGACTATAAAATAAAGTCCTCAGAGTCTTTTAATTACCAAATTAATGAAACCGAAAAGAATGGGAAAGATTAACATTGCAACTCCGTTTAAATTCCCATTTACCATTATTTTGATAAATCAAGTTCCATACACTAATTATAAACCCTACGTTCAAATTCTGGCTTATTAGAAAGAATAATCCTCATATTAATAAAGACCCTAATGATTGCCAGCCAAAATAAAACCTGCAGCTATAATGTACATTAGTAGTATAAACTGCAGTACTTAATGTACGAAGAAAATCTTACCTCCTAAAACACATTTTTCCAAAGCTTATCAGTAAAATATAATTAATGTCATGCCTAAAAAGGCACCAGCAGAAGTATTGGAATCGATAACATAACATTTCAAGTCTTCAAGTGTGTCTTGCACTAAAGAATATTTGCTAAATAAAATTCTTTAACATTGAAAGTTCTCAATACAGCAGGAACATAAAGCTAAAGCAATTTATCAAAATGCAACGATTTCCATTTGATTTTAGCTAGGACCCATTTTTCTCATAACTACATTAACATGGAAGGAAATATATTTTCTAGAATTACCCTATCTGATCACTGCTGAAAGTTTACTTTTTATAAACAATGCATATAAACCACAGGGACACAGGGAAATGTTGGAAAAAAATATATTGGAAAAAATGCTATAGCACTGCAGGAGAAGCTGCAAATAAAAATGGCTATAATTCATTAGAAACACATCACATGTGCCAATAATGCTTTAATATATGAATATGGAAATGCACTGTATCTTTAATCTCTAGGTTGATCTGTTAAACGTAAGTTAGCTACATATTTTATTTATTTATTAACATCATGCACCATTTATTCAAGGGATTCGAATTAAATGCATACAAGCTAAACTGCTGGACCCATAACTCAAACGTCAATGAATTTTCCCATCTGGATTTAACAACTTTCTGTTAAAGAAAACACAAAAGGCGGTTTACAGACTTCAACATAATTGTAAACCTATAAAGGTTCCCCTCGCACATATATGCTAGTTGTTCCCAACTCTAGGGGGCAGTGCTCAACTCCGTTTCAAAGCTGAAGAGCCAGAACTGTTCGAAGACGTCTCCATGGTCATGTGGCTAGCGTGTCTAAATGCCGAAGACACACGGAATGCTGTTACCTTCCCACCAGAGGTGGTCTCTATTTTTATACTTGCATTTTTTTCCCATGCTTTCGAACTGCTGGTTGGCAGAAGCTGGGACAAGTAATGGGAGCTTACTCTGTTACGTGGCACTAGGGATTTGAACCATTGAACTGCCGACCTTTCTGATCGACAAGCTCAACGTCTTAGCCATTGACCTATGGGTTTTTGTAAACCCATAGGACGTTAAAAAAAAAATTAACTCCACATTCATTCTTAACCAAATTATAATTCCAGATGATTATTTTCTGACCGCACATAAATTTGAATGATTTAAAAAAAAACCCCAATTATTTATTTTGATTATTAATGATCTATTATTGATTACCCAGGCGATTGTAATGAATAATTTTTGTGCAGAAATAGTAAGGGATATCCATTGACAAAGAAAAATTATAAGGAAGTCTTAACCACCTCTAACTTACCTTTCTCAGCTGTTTCCAGGTATGAGATGTTCAGATTCACTGTGGATTGCCAGCTTCCCATTCATGTGGTGTCTCAGCATGCACTATGCTGGTGATATCACACCCACCATAAAACCATGAGATACATGCCAAAATGTACAGCTGTGCAATTTTATTTTATTTTAAAAAACTGACTTTCCTAATTGCTTTCTCAAGAAGGGAACAGAATAGGATTTTACTTATAGTTGTAGCAGACTATGCAATGCTGTATTGCAGGGGTGAATAACTTTTGGCCAACGTGTCAAATGTGGTGCAACCGCTCATTTTGGGGCCCATTTCTGCTGAGCTGCAGTGTAGGGTGGCCATAAGCCGCATTGTTAACTCTTGTGCCCTGGACTGGTAGCAAAATACTCCACCACCTTTGCCCAACTGTGCTATTGACATGATTGAAGGCAGTGGGATTCAATTGGGTGCAAGACCAAGCCGGTTAGCGAAGGAGGGGAAATGGCTCATTGCCAAGAAAAAGTTGCCCACCCCTGCTATACTGTACTGTAACAGATTCTTAAAAGGAGGTGGCAGTGGAATATTACCTTATCCCTAAAGGACAGCTCCAGGGTGGCTCTGAAGTGGGTATAGGATCACCAGCATGTGCATGCAGTATCATCCTATGGCTCAAAAGCTAGCAATCCATTGTGGGTGTCTGAACATCACAAACCTGAAAAACAGAAACAAAGGAGGGCATTTTATGTTTTGTGTGATTTTTCCACCCCTCCACACTAAAGCTCTATTTTTCCTGAATTCTTGCCATCGGTCACTATAAATCCTAGATCAGGGGTCTGCAAAGTTGGCTCTTTTAAGACTGGTGGACTTCAACTCCCAGAATTCCCCAGCCAGCTATGCTGGCTGGGGAACTCTGGGAGTTGAAGTCCACCAGTCTTAAAAGAGCCAACTTTGCAGACCCCTGTCCTAGATCATAAAATTGCAAAATTGCAGAGCTAGACGGGATTCCCAGGATCTTTCACTCCAACCTTTTAGCTAACGAGATTTAAAAATGTAATCTTTTAAACATGGACCTTTCTTTTCAAATACGTTTTATTTTATTTGGAAAAAAAATATTCTTTTTGCTTCAAATTAGTCATGAGGCAACTGTACAAAGCTTTCCCTCTTTCCCGGGTAGGAAGAATATTATATGTCCTTACCATGAACTCTTTTGACTGAAGTGAAAAGCAAATCTTCATCAGTATGACAAATTTACATGACAAATCAGTGTTATTTACACTTCACTTTTAGGAGAAAAGTAATTTCTATTTAATATGTAAAATAGCTATTTCGATAAAATACAAAACAATTAAACATGTAGGGCTGGTAGACTGATCAAGCAGAATGAAATATTTTGCTGGAATTAGTCACAATTTTCATTCTTTAATATAGAAATATTTTTGTTTGTAGATCAGATTTAACCCTAAAATGGTGAAATAATAGGGAAATAATGTGTGTGTGTTGATTTTACCAAAGTAGAGAGATTTGATGGCTCTTTTTTCATCTGCCCTCCATGACATTCTTCTTCTCTTTTTAGCATGAAACATATTTAGCTATTTTAATGTTAACTAGTTAATTTTGTGGCCAACTTTCAACTATAGTTTTTGTTGTTGTTGTACTACTACAAACTTAACTTGTAAACTATAATTAAGGATTGAAAAAAAGAAAGAAATTCAAGTGGAAACTGATAACAAGCAATCAGTCCAAGGATGAGTTACACCCATTATTCTCAGCTGAGGCAATATATGCAACCTTAGAATTGTTTAAAAGCCTAAACATTTCCAATTTCCTCTTCATTTCTTTCACCAGCTCGTTTCTGTTAACTCATTTACAATGTTTTCCTTGATATGAAACCAAGCAACCAAACGCAGTAGTTCTACACGATTACACCTCTCATGGTTAAGTCACTTCTAGTCTGAGTAGGTAATTTTATATATACCTTTACTTCACTTACAAGATATCATTAAATAGTCTTCAGATGCGCTCTTGCTATCATCATCATCCTCGGTCTTGATGGTAACTGTGGATCCAGGAACAGTTCCGGCTGCTTGAATCACAGTTTCGGTATCTGAATTCGTCACAAGAACTTCTTCGGATACCATTGTGGGGGAATCAGGTCCCGATACCGAATCTTGCACCACATGTTCCAAGTGTCCATCAGGACCCGTAACAAGATCAGCCACGAAAACCTGATCAGGCACTCTAACAGTTTCGGTGATTAAATCGGAAGTTAAAACGTGATCACTGGTATCTAATGCTTCTTCAATAGCAACATCTGCTTCCAGGACAGATTCAGGGACTATCACACCTTCTGTTACAACGTCAGTTTCAGTTATGATATCAGGTCCTTGGACAACTTCAGCTGCCAAGCCATGATCAAGGGTGATCCCATCATCTGTGACCACGTCTGAAACCAGTACAGCTTCAGGGACTGACACCACAATGTGATCTCCATCAATATGAGCGGTACCAGACATTCCAGCCACTAGGAACAATAATGTATGAGAAAGCATGTTAATAGTTGTTTTCAAGATTGAAAGGTTACATATTCCTAAGGAGCTAATGAATACTGTACATGCACCCAAATTACTCTCCATCTTTCCAGTATATTTATTATCAAACTTTAAAAGATGTTAACAACAAAATTCTGCAGCTGTGATGCAAACATTATAATAATTGTTGGGATCCAATGAGTCTAATTAGGAAATACCAGGTCTGCAGGCTAGACTGAGCATTTTAAATATCCGTGTTACCAATAGCACTTAGAGTTATATACCACTTTACAGTACTTTACAGCCCTCTCTAAGCAGTTTTAAAGAGTCAGCATCTTGCCCCCAGCAATCTGGGTCCTCATTTGACCCACCTTGGAAGGATGGAAGGCTGAGCCAACTTGGTGAGATTCGAACTGCCAAATTGTAGGCAGCTGGCAGTCAGCAGAAGTAGCCTGTAGTACTGCATTCTAACTACTGCGCCACTGTGGCTCAGCTAGAAGGCTAGCTGCCTTCTAGTGCCAAGTACATTTCAATTCACCTGATTTCGGAAATTTAATACAATGGTATTATTTAAATTTTTTGTTCACCTTACTATCAGATTCAGAGGAATGATTTCATTAGTGGGCACTATACACCCTCCACTCCCACCCAAAGGTGGTTTTCTACATAAGTGACTGAAGCATGCAGCTAACCAGAGTGCAGCCTTGGAAAATCAGCAGGAAGTCAGCCCCATGAGCCAGTCCAAAGATAAACCAAAATCATACTCCACCCATACCAATTTTGGCACCCATGCTGCTGATTATTCATTTACAAATACCATGCACCTGATAAGCAAATACTTTAGCTAATAATAATAATAATAATAATAATTTTATGTGAGTATAGTATGGTTTTTACCAAAATCCTGCATAATCATTGTGTGAGGCATTTTGGATTCCTGTGTCTGCAAACCAAGACTTCCACCACCTGGATCCATAATCATTGAGGCTCATTCACAAACTGAAAAGGGAATTATACAGATATTACTATTTGTACTAACACCACATGAAATATCTTTATTAAATTGTCTTGTTCTGTGAAAGTGTAACGTAAACACATTGCAGGAACGTTCTCCGTAGTTATCAAAAGTCTAAATCAGAAGTGAAAATTAGCAGAACAATTAAAGGATATGACAGTAGATCCGGCTACTATTTAAATTAGCTTATTTGCAAATTAGGCAATTAATTTATTCAAAACATGTATTAATATGTTGTAAAAGGATTTATAATTCAATCCTAAAAATAAAGGGGCTTACTTCCAGTTAAGTGAATGTAGGATTGAAGCTTAAGTCAACTGACATTTTTATGTTAAAAGATTTTTATATAATAACTGTTATTCACATTGAAAATTTAAGCCAAAATTCTGGTTTTTGAGAATGTAACAGCAAAAGGCCACTTTTTTTTATTACTGGGGTATATATAAGGATTTTTCAGGCTATAAGATGCACTGGAGTATAAGACGCACCATGATTTTGAAGAGGTAAATTTAAAAAAAAAGTTTTTGCACTCTGCAGGCCTCCCAAACCCTCTGCATTGTGTTTTTTTTAAAGGGGGGGCATGCATAGTTTTGAGAGACTTGTAGTGCGCTCCTGGGGGCTGGGGTGTGTGCGCAAAAATGGCCCGTTTTTTGCCCACCACAGCCCTCAGGAGCACTTTGCAAGCCTCCCAAACCCTCTGCATGTCCATTTTTGAAAAGGGGGCGGATGCATTCTGTAAATTAGCTCATTTGAGGCATGTGGATTCAAAAATGGTTGACGCGCCATTTCGCCCAATTTAAAATTACAATTAAACAGACATGAGAATTTTCATAGTATATAGATACATAAAGACAAACCCTGTAATTAAAATTCTTAAGATTAAGTTTGCAATATTCATATTTATGGTTGTGATCATCCAAAGTCTGTTAATATATATTAGCATGCTTGAAGGAAGCCAATTTCCAAGAAACCGTCTTGAAGAAAAGGTGCAGCACGTGTCCCTACAATCAATTCAAGCTTTCATCTTTTTTATTGATCTGTATTCACCTTTATTATTTTTACAATAATAATACCATAACTCAAGGCATTGAACATATCCAACACACCTTCCTATTTTCCCCACAATAACAACTCTGCTTTGGACTGGGAGAGTTTCTAGCCCAAGGCCACGTAGTCAGCTTTCATGGAGGGACTAGAACTCACAATCTCCCAGTTTTTAGCCTGATGCCTTAACCATTAGACCAAGTCTTATCTGAGATGTAAAACTTTGGTGTACATACGATTTTACATAAACGGCTTTAAGCTGTAGCATGTAATAAATTTGCTTATATTCTATCTGGCTGTACATACTAATTTCCTCCCAAATCTTCCAATGCATGTTTACGGTTAAATGCAAAACTGTGGACTGTTAGTTCTGTGACTCTGAGATAGCACAGCAGAGGAGAGCACTGCACCAAGAGAAGTGAGATTTCGGAGGACTGGATTGTTTATCGGCTCAAAGCAAGCATTCTTGAAATGTTTTCACTGGAACACAAATGCAAGGGGACTCATTTTAGTCTAGATCAGTGATGGCTAACCTTTTTTGGCTCGCGTGCCAAAAGCAGGGGGATCACAGGGGGGAGGCATGTGTGGGCGTGCCACACCCATAATGCTATGTGCACGACCCCCTGCTTTTGGCGTACTTTTTTCGCCCTCCCCAGGCTCTACAGGCTTTCTAGGAGCCTGGGGAGGGTGAAACAGCCTCTCCCCCACCTTGAGAGGTTCCAGGAGCTTCCCTGAAGCCTCCAGAGGGAGAAAAACAGCCTCAAAAGAAGACCTAAGTCAACTGGCCAGCGCACACAAGTGTGCTGGAGCTGACAGGGCAACGCCTCGCGTGCCCTAAGAAATGGTTCCATGTGCCACCTGTGGCACCCGTGTCATAGGTTCGCCATCACTGGTCTAGATCTTGACTGAATATGCATAAAAACCTAGTTAGGGATCTGCATTTGCAAGTGATGTTCACAGCCAAAATTTCTCCCTACCTCAAAGTATTAAAATTATGTAACAGCACATAATTAACTGAAGGGAGAGACAAGTTTCTATAAAGTCTATGAAGTGTCTAACTGGGTGAGACAGTATCCTCACAGTTAAAGCTCTCAACTTTCAAAAATGACTTTTGCATCTATGACTATTTTCTGATGTCTTCTCATCACAGATTTTTTTTTAGAAATGGAGGTATAGGTAAGGCTGCCAACAATTGACCACTAAGTCGGTTCTGGTCAGAATGGAATTGCGGCTCAGGGCGTTTGCCCTCTCCTGATTAACAGCACTGCAATTTATACCACTGCTCCAAATTTTTTAATGAAGTTTAAAAACTCCAAAATAAATTCTGAAAAATAAGTGAAAAAATTCAGCCCAACATACCCCTCCCGGTCAATTACACCCCCAGTGTAATAGATTCAATGTGTCTTCCATTGATTTATTCCCATTCAGGAGGGGGGATCCCAAGAATGCTTTTTCCAAAAGGCAACTTGACTTACTTTCTTTTCTTCCCCTTCTTTCCTTCCGTGGATCATATATGTGGGTATATACATAATTTTGTATTTATTTACGTATTTATTTTGTCATGTTCATATAGTGTATGTTGGAGGTGGTGACTTTTTGAGAATTTCATGCCAATTAGTGTACATTCAAAGTGACAATAAAGTTATCTATTCTATCCTCCTTTGAAAAAACGTTTTGCTTCTCATCTAAGAAGCTTCTTCACTTCTATCTGAAGAATTGGAGTTAGAACTGAAGAAGCTTCTTGGTTAAAAAGCAAAAATTTTCAAGGGGGGAGGGAACCCCAAAGTCCAGTAACAGTTTGGGATAAAAAACCATGTTTGGGACAACCATGATCATCCGTGGTTTTGGGGTAGATACCATCTGTACGCTGATGACACCCAGCTGTACATATCTACCCCAAACCACCCCAACGATGCCGTAGCGGTGATGTGCCAGTGCCTGGAAGCCGTGCGGATCTGGATGGGAAGTAACGGACTTAGGCTCAACCCGACCAAGACCGAGTGGCTGTGGTTTCCGGCTGCCCGATTCAACCAGCTTTCTCCAACGCTGGCCATAGGGGGCGAACATCTTGCCCCTGTGGATGGGGCGCGCAATTTGGGTGTCCTCCTGGATACCCGGCTGTCTATGGAAGAGCAAGTGACAGCCGTGGCCAGGAGGGCGTTTTACCAGGTTCGCCTGGTTCGCCAGTTGCGCCCCCTATTGGATCGGGACGCCCTTCGCACAGTCACTCATGCCCTCGTGACATCCCGACTGGACTATTGTAACTCTCTCTACATGGGGCTCCCCTTGAGGTGCACCCGGAGGCTTCAGTTAGTTCAGAATGCAGCCGCGCGAGCAATTATGGGCACCTCTAGGTTTGCCCACGTAACACCGCTCTTGCGCGAGCTGCACTGGCTACCTGTCGTCTTCCGGGTGCGCTTCAAGGTGTTAATTATCATCTTCAAAGCGCTCCATGGCTCGGGACCTAGCTATCTGCGAGATCGGATCCTGCCCCACACATCCTCACGACCGATTCGCTCCCACAGAGAGGGGCTTCTCCGGGTGCCGTCCACTAGACTTTTGTCAGCGGGCGACGCCCAGGGGAAGGGCGCTCTCTGTGGCGGGCCCGGCCCTCTGGAACGACCTTCCCCCTGATATTAGGACGACCACTGACCTCCGCTCCTTCCGTGTAAAATTGAAGACCTATCTCTTTCGACTGGCCGGCCTTGAATAGTTCTCTCTGTCTATTGACTCCAAATTTTAGTGGGTTTTTAATTTTATATTTTTAGCACGGGTAAATACTATTTAATTCTATTTTAATGTATGTATGCTGTATTTATTGTATATTGTTTTTAGCTTTGCCTGTGCACCGCCCCGGGTCCCTGTGGGGAGAGGGTGCGGTTAATAAATTTCAATTTCAATTTCAATTTCAATGATTGAGAATCTCTCTGGATGAGAAACCTATGGCATGTGTGCCAGAGGTGGCACGCAGAGTCCACTCTGTGAGTACACATGCCGTCGCCAGCTGCTTTTCTGGTTTCTAGCGTGTGCATGCATGCCAGCCGGTCTTCATATGTGCCGGAAAAGTTGGCCGATGTGCGCATGAGCACTGGCCAGCTGGTCTTTTGGGTTTCCAGCGCTCCGGTGCATGTGTGTGCATGCGCACATTCTGGTTTGAGCACTCAGTGCCAAAAAGGTTCACCATCACTGCCATAGATATTGCCCGCCAGGGGAACAGGGAATTTGCCTTCCTTGCAACTACTGTCTTAACTGGGTGCATTGCCCTTTCAAAGAGTTTCCAAGCACTTCCTCTTTCCTGGGACATGATACGCAAGGAGGGGATATGGAGGGCTGGAAAACTGGATTCACTATGGAGATTCTCAGTCATTCAGGTCATGGCTGTCCCAAAGGTGCTTTTTCAAGACGCAACTGTGGACAAACTGGGTTTTACTTTGAAGACGTTTCACTTCTCATCCAAGAAGCTTCTTCAGCTCTGACTGGAGGGTGGGGAATGGGAAGGATTAATGCTCCTTGCAGACAGCTGGTCTTTTAGGGGGTTGTTGAAGCACTTGGAGGCTTATCTGTGTTCTGAGGGTCACCTGAGTCTTGCAAATGGTTCCTGTAATCTGCAATCCCCCTCCTCCAAATTCATTCCTACTCCCACACCACTCAAAAGGTGTTCATCCCAAATTGTATAGCTAAAAGTCTGTAGAGATTCTTAATCATCCAGGTCCTGGTTGTCGATTCCCCACGATCCAGTCAGAGCTGAAGAAGCTTCTTTCAGAAGTGAAACGTCCTCAAAGAAAAACAAAGGAGTCCACAGTTGCCTCTTGGGGGAAAACCACCTTTGGGTACCCCAGATCCTTTCTTTCACGTTTAAAAAAACGGGGCGAGGGATGGTAAACAAAGCAACCTAAATGGTATATGTAAATGGAACGATAAATGGATAAGAATAAGGAATGTAAATTATATACCTAAAATTGTATATATGTAACAAAAAATAAAAAACTCCCCCCACCCTCAAACAAAACCCTAGGGCTGTAGGAGAAGCCCTAAGCCATGCGGCGGGGGTGGGGGGGGGTGGAGTGGGGGGCTGGTTTCAGGGCTACTTCCTAGGACGCGACTGAAGAAACGGCTTAGGAACCCCGGGAGAAGGAAAGGCCACTGCAAAGCCCGCGTCAGAAGATAGAACAAGCCCAGCCGCCGAACATCTGGCTGGCATCTGCACTTGTGTGTGTGTGTGTGGGGGGGGGCAGAAAGAAACGGGCTGGGGCTCCTTGGGAGGGAGGGGGGAGCTCGCGATACAAAGAGAACGGTCGGGACCGCGCCTGCGTCATGCGGGACTCTCTTCCCTCCCCCTTGTGCGCGCCCGCGCGCCACCAACGCTCTATTTGCCTTACACCCAGCGCGCGCGCGATTGGAGCGGAGGGCTGGGGGGAGGAGGGAGAGCGCGCGCTCCAACGCCACCTTCCTCTTCCAATCAGCGCCCGTGATGAGCAAACAAAAAAAAGAAAGAAAAAAGAAAGCGGCGCTTTGCAGCCCGAGTCGGGCAAAAAGGGGTGGGGTTGTACCCATCCTTCCCCGGGGCGGTTGTGGCGCGGCTGAGGGAAAGACAGAGAGAAAGAAGGGAGGGCAGGGAACCAAGCGGGCATGGAAGCAGCGCGTGGGCCGGCCGGAGCCAGAAGGGGCGCTTTCCCCGGGAAGCGGCGGTGACGGCGCCGGCTCCCCTCCTGGCTTTTGGAGGCGGCTGAGGGGAGGCCCGGGCGGGTCTAAATCTCCCGCTGAGGCTTTCCGCCCCTGCCTGCCTGGCGGAAAGGGGACGGGACGGAGGGGGGGGGGGTCGCGAACGGATTGGGGGGAGGCGTAAAGGAGGTGGGCTTCTCCGGAGGCGGGGTTGCGGCGGCGACATTGGGGAAGACGGTGGTCGGTGGGGGGGGGGGGGAGAGGTTGGGATTGCTGCGGCCGTTGTCGGCCGCCATTTTACGCGCCGCCATTTTCTGGGCCGCTCTGAAGCCGGGGGCCAGCCAAGGCAGCAACGGAGGCGCCCCTAAACCTCTCTGCGAGCCGCCAGGGAGGGGCCGAGCGGCGCCCGGGCTGAGGAAAAAAGGAATCCCGTCCACAGAAGAGGAGAGAACAGCCGGCCGCCATTGAGGCCTGGAGTAGGCCTCGGGGCGCGGCCTGGGCCGGGGCCTAAGCGGCCTGGCGGCCGTCCCTCCCTCCCGTTAACGCCTCGCCTTTCCGTCTCTCTGGGGCGCTTCCTTAGGAGACTCGACGCGACCGGCGGATGGGCCGCCCCCATTTCCCCCCCGCCTCACCTCCTCACCTTCGCCGGGCGGGCTCGGGCCCGAGCGGGGGTGTAGGCCGGAGGACGCTCGGCCGCCTCGGCTGCCAGTTTTCGGGGCCTGGCATTCGAGGTCCGCCAGGTCCGAGGCCTGCACCAATCACAGGCTCGGGCTAGGAAACGGCAGGCGGGCGGGAGCGCGCGCGGCCTTCTCCCTCGCCCGCGCGCGCTCCCTCTTGCCCCCCTCCCTGTTTCCCCCCCTGCGCCGTCCTCGCGAACAGCCGCCGCCGGAACACGTCACCCAGGCGCGTCGTTCCCCCTGGGTTGCCTTTCTTCCCCCCACTTCTTTTCCTTCGAGGGAGCATGCGTGCGGAGGCGAGTGAAGCTCTGCGGCGCCCGCATCTTTCCCTGAGTCGAAGGGAGGGGGCGGGGTGGAGAAAGGAAAGCGGGCGAACAAAAGCCAGGAGCGAAAAACACCCCGGGGGGGAAGCGGGAGGGCGGCGCACGAGAAACACAAACCAACCAAAGGGGCGATTCTGCGGGCATCGTCTCACGACAAGATCATTTCCCGAAGGTGGGAGGGCAGACTTCATAAATGCGCAGAAAATGTGGTTGCAATGTTAATGGTTTTCTTTTCCCCTCGAATTTAATGAGTTCTTATTTTTTCTATAAAGGAAGTGGCCGAAGTCCAACTTGTTAAGCTTTATCTTCTCCTAACAATCCCTGATCTCTTATCAGATTCCTGTTATTCTTGCAATGAAAGTACCAATAAAGTGCCAGTTTTGTTTGTGAGCGTTAGTTTTGTTTCTCCCGAGCAATGCAAATAGGCATTTGCCTGGGTTTCCTTTACAAGCGTACAACTCAACCCCTGCCCTCAAAATTCAAACGGCCAACATTTTAAACCTTTAACAAAAGGATTCACCTACGTATTATTCCACAAATAGCAAGATTTGCAATCTTTTTTGTTTGGTGCATTTGTAAGATGAAAGGGGAGTGGATTGCATTTTCTTAATAGTCCCATCAAGTCTCAGGAAGGGTGAGAAAAAAACGTTTTGCAGGAGCGAAGACCAAAACTCCTTGTTAAATACAATGCCCTTCTGCACTCCAAATTTATGCACAGGGCATCACACAACACACACTGCTGAAGTTTTTGACACTGCTCCTAAAGAGAGACAATGACGGTGAAAGCCATTCTCGGGGGTTTCTTAAACATTTTGCTCCTAGGGCCCTTTCTCACTTTTTTTTTTAGAGAAGGTGGACCTCCAAAGAGCTTTTGTTTGCATGGGCTATAATCAATATTTACCCTATCAAAAATTAAAATGATACTGTGGGAAGCCCCCTCCCCCTTTCCTTAATAGCCCACAGCAGATGTCAGCACTTAAGAGATAAAGAGCCTATTGAAAGAAGACAAGCATCTAGATGGCTCTATTCATAAGCAAGAGCCAAAACAAGACTAAAGCCATTAAGCCACAATAGGAATTGCATCACCCCCAGAGCAGTCCAAACTTCAACCAAACCTGGGAGCTCAGACACTAGGATGTGCATTTCCTCTTTTGCCTATAGAGCAGTGGTAGTCAACGTGGTCACTAGTGGGCGTTCCAGTTTTCATGGTGGGCACTAGGAGCTTTGTCCGATACTGAAGCACTTTCCTTTTTTAAATTTAATTGACTTCCCTACTTTTTAAGTCACCATTACTGTGGAACCGGTGGGCGGTTAGAAAAATTTACTACTAACAGATGCAAAAGTGTGCAGTAGGTATAAAAAGGTTGACTACCCCTGCTATAGAGCCAGTTATGACCCCACAGGAATCTGGCAACATCAATAGAATACACAGGAACAGAAAGCTGAAGTTCAAAGCCCAAAGAAGGTATAAACACCCCGCCCCTCAACTCCATGTGGTTAGATGCACCAGAGAACCATGTGTTTGGTGGTTCTGCTTCATCAGTAAACCATCTTTCCAATCAACCTCCATGTTTCCAGTGTCTTTCTCCCAGCTTGCAACTGAACCAGATGGATATTTCTTCCAGCAATTCTCCACAAAGCACAACTGATGAAGCTCTACTGTGGTAATGCAAAACAAAACCCCTTTAAGATAAAGACAGTGGGTGGCCCTCTGGTTCAGTATCTTTTCATTCTGGGACTGCAAAATAAATATTGAAATATTGTGGGGTTGTCACGTAACCCATCATCAACTCTAAAAGGATGCAAATGGCCAGCTGTCTGCAAGGAATGTAGATCCTTTCCATTCCCCACTATCCTGTCAGAGCTGAAGAAGCTTCATGGATGAGAAGCGAAATGCCCTCAAATGTTTCAAGAAAGTCCAGTTGCCTCTTGAAAAAGCACCTTTGGGACAACCTGAAGACTATTGTGAGGACTACAGCTCTGAGGGATAAAGAATAAACAGGCAAAAGTATTTACCTTATAGTTTTATTATACCATAAGACACTTCAGTTTTCTGAAGTTCCTTTTAGTTATATGCATTCTATGGGTGAACAAATCTCGAGGGTGTGTTAGCAATGAGATGGTTCATTGGCTGGGAACTGTTCTCCCCCTAGTCACGAAGAGGAAACGATAGCGTAGGTTTCTGTAAAGGAAAATTAAGATTAAAAGTTAAGGGAGTGTTTCAACTATGCAATCTTCCAGATAGGGCAACCATACCCAGTTATGTTAAAGCAAAGTAGACCTACATTATCCAGGCTAGAAACATCTGAACATTCACAAAATACCATTAAAACTAATTATTTTATGCCATTCAGTAGTAGTCTAGACGTTTTGCAGCTCAGAACTGGTAAGCCTAAAGCCGTGTAGAGGAACAGGGTATTTCCTGGACATGGCATTACAATAACCTCTGAAAACCTGGGCTTTAGAGCCTAAATAAATAGCCTTTTCAACTAGTGAGGTCTCATTATAATCAAGTATTTCTTCATTACGGAAACACTGCTTTCAGGTGCAAATGCTATTTTAACTAGGTTGAATCTCTCCTTGGTCAGTTTCCATCCATTACTCTTTGTCTGGGCTTTAGGTGTTTTGGAAAATAGCTTGAACTCCACCTCTCTGTGGCAGCCCCTCAAATATTGAATAACAGAGTTGATAAGGGGGACCTTGGAGGTCTAGACTAGCCATGTCCAGTTCCTGCAACCATTCATCGTGTTTTAGCCTCCAGTTCCCTAATCATCCTGGTTGCTCTTCTCTGCACTCTTTCTAGAGTCTCAATATCTTTTTGTATAGTGTGATGACCAAAACTGGATGCAGTAGTCTAGGTATGGTCTTACTAAGGCTTTATAGAGTGGTATTAGTACCTCACTTGATCGAATCCCTCTGTTAATGCAACTTAGGGTTGCGTTGGCTTTTTTGGCTGCCGCTGCACACTGCTGGCTCACATGGGCAACATTCTATTTGCACAATGATGAAAATTATTTCCTTCTCCCAAAAGCTCCATATATGTCTCAATATATAGGTCTCTCTCTCTCTCTATGTCTCTATATATGTGCTCTACTGCTGGGCACTAGGAAATGACAAGTTTGAAGCAGAATCAGTGGAAACGAAAGTCAATTCCTTCAAAGAAGCAAAGGTGATATCAAAAACACTCTGGGGAAAAAAAATGTCATTTTTTGTGCACAGCCAAAATCTGGACATACCGGAAACAGCCTCATAGGCACCTCTTCGAATGGGGTTTCTTGATTATAATCTGCGCTTGGCATCTCATTCACCCAGTGGTTACTCCGGCCAGCTTGGGCAGATGGGACTATCCTTGGAAGGGGTGTCTGTGGTGAGTAGCTGTCATGAGAAAATTGAAGATAACCATAAAAACATTCTGGAAATGAAAACCTAGGAGTTCTGCAATACGTTAAGCTAAATGTAAACAAACCACATTATGGCTCAATTTACTGTATCGGCCAGGAAACGAAAGCAGACGCATAAACAAATACAAATTTTCCACTGCTACTAATTTTCTCTGCTTATTGGGAAAAGAGAGCTGTTTTCGCCTATTGTATGTGTAGCCATCCCAATGTGGAAGTTACTGTAGGGCTGACTTCCCAATAAATATTTTCTTTGAAGTGATTTTCAAGCAAACTACTTTAGCTGGAATAATGTCACGAGGTAATGTGAAATAGCTTCTTTGTGTGTGTGGACTGTGGGTGTGTACGTGTGTCTATGACTATAGGGTGGGTTTATGCTACACACACACACACACACACAAAGACAGAGTCCAGATTATGCCAAATTGAGTGGATTGTAAGGTAGTCCTCAACATACAACCAGAGTAAAGCCTCACAAGCACGTAGATTTTAAACCTGAACTTTTTTTTACTTGGAATCACACCAGAAACATTTGATAGAAATCTGAAATATTTGATTGTGAATGTCTTAACAGCAGCTAGAATTGTATTTGCAAAAAACTGGAGAAATGAGAAATTACCTTCTCAAGAGGAAATTATCCGTAAGATTATGGATTGTGCAGAAATGAGTAAACTGACATTTGAAATTAGAGAACAAGAGGATGAACAATTTTATAAAGTATGGAATCTGTTTTACCAATGGTTAGACAAAAGAAACCAGGAGACATAATATTTAAAAGAATTGCTAGATATAGAAGTCAATTGTTATGATTGGTAGATATTGTAATAAAATGAGATTATGTTATTCTAGAAAGATATTTTGTATATTAACTAGATTATTAATGAGATACATATATAACGGAAAATTTTGATAAACTCTTGGTCTTACATAGATTTAGATTTTAGATTTTATTAAACTTATATACCGCAGCCCTCTCCCATGAAGGACTCGGGGCGGTGCACAGGTGAATAAAATATGGATACAAACATATATACAAGAATAAATACGTTGTAAGTAGTCAATATAAAATCCTATTAAATAAACAACACCCTGTGCTAAAATTAATTTAAAACCCTGTTATTAAAACTATAAATTAATTTAAAATCAGTCGGTAAAATAGAGAAAATATCATGGGTGTTTATGTATTTTATAGTAGTAATGTATTTTCTAAAGACAATTGAGAATAATGCTATAAAACAGAAATACATGGAGAATTTTTTCTTTTCTTTTTACTTGTTGAATAATTATGGGAAAAGATGGACTTTTATACACATACACGGGATGGAAAATTAATAATTAAGTTTGTAATTGTAAAGACCGATGCACAAAAACTCAGGACCGAACGGCATGTTGTACAAAGCCGAAAATGATTGAATGTTTTTACTTGTTTTTTATGTTGAAAATAAAAATTTATATATTTAAAAAAAAAAACATACAACCAGAGTGAAGCCTTACATTTCTGTTGTTAAGTGAGACAGTTGTTAAGTGAATTTTGTCCCATTTTATGATCTTTCCTGCCACAATCGTTAAGTGAAATCACTGCAGTTGTTAAGTTAGTAACAAGCCTGTTTAGTGAATCTGACTTCCCCATTAACGTCACTAGTCAGAAGGTCACAACATGGGATCACGTGACCATGGGATGGTGCCACCGTCATAAATGTGAGTCAATTGCAAAGCATCTGAACTTTGATCACGTGGCCATGAGGGTAAGAGTGAAAAGCAGACATGGGTGACGGTTTTCAGTGCCGTTGTCATTTCCAACTGTCACTAAACGGGCTGTTGTAAGTTGAGGACTACCTAGACTGGATTTCCATCGACGGAAATCAACGCTTAAAATGAGTGGGGACTACACGAGCTTCACTTTTCGAGTGTGGAAGAAAGTGAACGATCTGGATTCAGGCCCTGTGATAGAAAACACAATTTTTTATCCTAGCAGGTCCTACCTGGATCTATCAGGAAAGGGGATCTGCTCTTGGTTTGGGGCCAAAGGCCTGGGAAACGCCACCATTTGTTTGGGCTGGGCTTCCTGTGCGAGAGAAATGAGAAATAAGCACATTGCTTTGATTTTGATTATTGTTTTAAACGGGGGGGGGGGGGGGGGAAGCATTCCAAGATAACAATATTGTTGAACAATGAAATAGGTCAAGATTATGTTAAAATAAAACTGGGGGGAGAGGACCCTTTAAAAAGCTCATTAAATTAAATCAAAATTAACCATAATAAACAAAGCAAAGCCATCATAACAACAATGAAATAAATTCAAAACATATTCGCTTACCAGCTGTCTTTGGGGGTTATTTGGCATGACAGGAGCTGGGAGCCTTGGTTGCCTTTCTTGACTTCTGAAAATATTTACCAAAATATCAGATTTTTAAAAAAAGAAATATTAAATTTAAATGTAGCATACCCTTGACGAGGAGAAAAAGCTAAGCTAAGCTAATTTATTTTGTTCAGCCGTGTTCAATTCTTGGAGATGGTCTGGATATATTCCCAGAAGTTTTCTTCACAAGGTTTTTCATCAGAGTTTGCCCTTCCCTCCTTCCTAGGGCTGAGAGAAAGTGACTGGCTCAAAGGCATGCAGCTGGCTTTGTGCCTAAGGTGAAACCGGAACTCATAGTCTCCCGGCTTCTAAGTCTTTGCCACTAAAACGAGGATCATAAACCATTAAAAATGGATGATCTCAGCCAGAGGTGATATTTAACTGGTTTGGCTCCGCCCACCTGTCACAGTTCTATGGCATCCCATTTAGGCACTTTTTTCAGCCTGCGCGCATGCGCGGGCACTCACATTTGCAAACTGGTAGGGACGGTAAGTGAATACAACCCCTGATCTCAGCTTATTGTAGGGTGATAAACAAACCATAGTCAGACAAACTGTGGCTTAGTATGTTACATGAACATCCACCTCTGTGCTGCTCCTAAGCTCCTTCTTTATCGGGAAGTTTGACACTTTTAGTTCAGTGTTACCTACCATATTTTTCGGAGTATAAGATACACTTGTTTCCTCCCTAAAAGAGGCTGAAAATTTGGGTGCGTCTTATGCTCCGAATGTAGCTCTTTCGAAGGTTTTTTTCCAGCCCAATGAGGTGCTAAGGAGTGAAGCGATCTTCTCTGCTTTGCCTGCTTTTCTCATTGCTGCTCCCTCAATCCGCTGTGCTTTAGAACAGGGGTCTCCAACCTTTGCAACTTTAAGTCTGAAGGACTTCAGCTCCCAGAATTCTCCAGCCAGCAAAGCTGGCTGGAGAAGTCTGGGAGCTGAAGTCCTTCAGACTTAAAGTTGCAAAGGTTGGAGACCCCTGCTTTAGAAGCTGTTTTTTATCCCCAGCCGGAGGATAAAAAGCGTGCATGCACGCCTGCACTCAAAACCAGCAAACCTATGTGCTGAAGCTGACCAGACTAAGGACGCTAGCCAGATGAATACCTTTAGCAGAATTCCACCCCCCCCCTATTTTCCTCCCCCAAAACTAAGGTGCATCTTATACTCCAGTGCGTCTTATACTCTGAAAAATATGGTATACATTCACTGATCAGGGGAGGTATTTGGTGCAAATACCGGCAAATCCTACCTTGATCAAGAAAGGTCTTCTATTCTCGCCCCAGATCAACTCACCTGCTCTTTTTCGGCTGGCTTCTACAGTAGGCATTCCACTGCACTAAGGTGAAGACAACCGTAGACAGTGTTACTGCAGGTACTACGATCATCAAAATCAAGTCCAGGGTGCTCCACAGGTAGTTACATTTGGGCCCCATGTACCAATAATCCCATTTGTTTCGGAAGGAGGGACACCTGGAGATAGAAATGGAGGAGGCCAAAAGTGAGAAGCTTTGAACCACTTTGTCTGCAAAGCATAGCCTGCATCATGAAGTTGGGAGCTAATCTACCCAAGAACTCATGGGTTGAATGCTAAAAATCAAGGTCTTCCTTGTGTTTTGGAGTAACATTTGCAAGTAATATTAGGCTAGGCTAGGCTAGGCTAGATTATAGAGTAGAGTAGAAGAGAATGAGAATAGAATAGGATAGGATAGGATAGGATAGAATTCTTTATTGGCCAAGTGTGATTGGACACACAAGGAATTTGTGCATATGCTCTCGGTGTACATAAATGAAAAGATACATTCGTCACGAATCATAAGGTACACCACTTAATGATAGTCATAGGGTACAAATAAGCAATCAATTCATACTAGGAAACAATCAATATAAATTGTAAGGATACAGCAACAAAGTTACAGTCAGGCAATCATAAGTGGGAGGAGGTGGGTGATAGGAACGACCAGAAGATTAATAGTAATGCAGACTTAGTGAATAGTTCGACAGTGTTGAGGGAATTATTTGTTTAGCAGAGTGATGGCATACAGGAAAAAACTGTCCTTGTGGCTACTTGTTCTGGTGTTGTGTTTTGAGGGTTGAAGTTGAAAAAATTTATGTCCAGGATGTGAGGGGGTCTGTAGATATTTTCACGGCCCTCTACAGGTCCTCAATGGAGGGCAGGTTGGTAGCCATTGTTTTTTCTGCAGTTCTGATCATCCTCTGAAGTTTGTGTCTGTCTTGTTGGGTTGCAGAGCCAAAGCAGACAGTTATGGAGGTGCTGATGACAGACTCAATCGTTCCCCTGTAGAACAGAATCAGCAGCTCCTTGGGCAGTGTGTTCTGGAGTAACGTTTGCAAGTAACGTTATCAGCCTCAAACATTCAGAAGGAGTCTGCTTATCAACAAAGGTTCAGAGCAACAGAGATGATTCAAGAGCTTGAGGACATGCCTACAAGGACAGGCAGACTAAAGTTTGGAAGCCGGATGAAGAAAAAAAAAAGCTTAGGGGAGAGATGATAGCCATGTTCAAGTAGGTAAAGAGAAGCTACAGAGAAACAAGAAAAAGGACAATAAAGATTATACTTATATAGTCAAGAAAGCTGGAGGGAGGGAGGGATGGAGGTAGAGAGAGAGAGAGAGATGTAGAAAGAGGGCTACCTACCTAGATTTAGTTTATCAACAAAGTTCAGAATGGAATTTGTCCCTATAGAAGTCATAAATTCTCCATCTCTGGAGGCTTTTAAGAAGAAGCTGGACTTTGCCCTCCTCCCTAATTCTCAAAACAAGGAAGTTGACTTACTTACTTGCAATAAGGAACTTTATCTTTACAACCGCAGGCAATCCCTTTAGGGCAAAAATCGTTTGTGTCACCTACACAGTTGTCAAAGTCAGCAACATGGGTGCAGTCAGCTGGAAAGAAAGGCACAGTTCAGTTCAACCACCATCATCCTTGGACTTCCAAGAGCAAATTTCAACTGTATACGTGGATTCCCTCAACACGGGGCTAATGCATTGTGTTAACCATAATATAGTTTAGTCGTTTTCGATGTGGTACATTCTTGTCAGCTTGGCTATTGTCCTTCATAAGCCAGACTTATGGCTTAGCGGTGTAAGAGAACAGAGCTAAGTATGGTTCATTTAACAGCATAGCAAGCCGTGCTTGGCGGAATTAAAAAACAAACCAACTTTGTTTCCATTGTGAGGAATGTTGGATTAGATCAGGGCAGAAGTGGCTTCCTACTGGTTCGGATCAGTTTGGCCAATTTTGAAGTAACTTGGCTGGCCACGCCCCCAAACCAGTTCTATTGGTGGCGCCATAGGCACCGCCATCTTGTTTTTTGCTTCTGCGCATGCGAAGCATTTTTTACTTACTGTACATGAACACGCAGCTTCATTGGCAGAGCTGGTTGCAGGAGGCCGTGGCAGCAGAAAACGGAGCTTGGGAGCCCATTTTCCCTGGCAGAGCACTCGGGCCACCACAGGTGCCCCCGACAGGAATAATAATAATAATAATAATAATAATAATAATAATAATAATAATAATAATAATAATAATAATAATAATAATAATTCCTAGGCAGGAAGCTTATACCATTTCAGACAAATGGCTATCTAACATCTTCTTAAAGACTTCCAGGGTTGGGGCATTCACAACTTCTGGAGGCAATCTGTTCCAGAGGTTAATTGTTCTAACTGTCAGGAAATTTCTCCTTAGTTCTAAGTTGCTTCTCTCTTTGATTAGTTTCCACCCATTGCTTCTTGTCCTGCCCCCAGGTGCCTTGGAGAATAGTTTGGCTCCCTCTTCTTTGCGGCACCCTCTGAGATATCGGAACACTGCTAGCATATCTCCCCTGGTCCTTCTCTTCATCAAGCTAGACATATCCAGTTCCTGCAGCCGTTCTTCATATGTCTTAGTCTCCAGTCCCCTAATCATCTTGGTTGCTCTTCTCTGCACTCTTTCCAGAGTCTCCACGTCTTTTCTACATCGTGGCGACCAAAACTGTATGCAGTATTCCAAGTGTGGCCTTACCAAGGCATTATACACTAACTGATGAGAATGTTATAAATTTATATGTTTTGTTTATTTTTGTATAAAAATAAAAAAAAACTTTAAATAAAAAAGACCTAAAAAAGAAAGAAAGAAAGGTTTGCTTACGATTTGCAGCTTGTATGGTCAGGCAAGTGATGGTTAACAGCAGAAGTAGGAGCAGGTGAAGACTGGATGCAAACATCATGGAATTCCTTCGAAAAGAAAGTTTCGATCCTTTTCCTGCTTTCTGACGTTTTCATTCCAATCTGAATAATTTTGATTTACATTAGACCAAAGGCCGTGGATTTTGAACTGGCTTTACAGCATCAATTCTGGTTTTTGATTAACTTCTCTAAAGATAGGTCTTCTTGGATTGGTTCTCAGAACAATATTCATGTAAATGAATGATTAGAAATGGGATCATAGCATTTCCTATATTGCCTATAGGCAGAGGTGGGATTCAGCAGGTTCTGACCAGTTCTGGAGAATCGATAGCGGAAATTTTGAGTAGTTCGGAGAACCGGTAAATACCACCTCTGGCTGGCCCCGCCCCCATCTATTCCCTGCCTCCAGAGTCCCAGCTGTTCGGGAGGAAATGGAGATTTTGCAGTATCCTTCCCCTGGAGTGGGGAGGGAATGGAGATTTTACAGTACCCTTCCCATCCCATGCCCACCAAGCCATGCCCACAGAACCAGTAGTAAAAATTTTTGAATCCCACCACTGGACATAGGTGATGATAATGCCCATGAAAAGCAGAATATCTTAATAAGTGGTGATAGCCTTATTAATGATATATAGGGCTCATTAAAGACAGAAATTGGTGGATTCCCTTGGCTTTGTTTTTCTCTTTTTCGGGGACACATCCTCAACCAGCAGGAAATAATCCTCTACCGCAGGGGTCTCCAACCTTTGCAACTTTAAGTCTGAAGGACTTCAGCTTCCAGACTTCTCTGGGAGCTGAAGTCCTTCAGACTTAAAGTTGCAAAGGTTGGAGACCCCTGCTCTACCAGGTAGCCTTCGAGTTACGACTACTACAGAACCAGTGATGCTATTCAGCCGGTTCTCTCCGGTTCTGGCCAACCGGTTGTGATGGCAGTGGTGAGAGGCTCCACCCACCCACCCACCCAGAGGTCATCATGTGGCGCAGTGGTTAGAATGCAGTAGTGCAGGTTACTTCTGCTGCCTGCCGGGTTTCCCAACAATTCAGCATTTCGATCCTTACTGGCTGAAAGTTGACTCAGCCTTCCATCCTTCCAAGGTTGGTAAAATGAGGACCCAGATCGTCGGGGAGGCAATAGGCTGACTCTAAACCACTTAGAGAGGTGGTGTAAAACACTGTGAAGCAGTATATAAATCTAATTGCTGTCGCTATCGCTATTACAGTTTCTTTTTTTCCCAACCTTAAATGAAGACCTATTCTAAGAAGTATTGTAGGTCAGCCTTCCTGGGCATTTTTCTTACCATCTGTTTTTGGGGACATCCGTTGACTTACGTGGTTCTTGGAAGAAGAGAGAGAGAGAGAGGGAGAGGGGGAGAGGGAGAGAGAGAGGGAGAGGGAGAGAGAGAGAGAGAGAGAAGCAGCTAACCAGTCAATTCCTAAACCTCCGTTTGAGATTTCAAACATTGAGAAGTAGACTCTGAGTTGTCCTACCTTGAGAACTTCCCTCCCCGCCTTCACCTTGGGTCTTGATGAAATGTTTATAAGGGAAGAAGATGAGCAAGAGATGGGATATTGTGATGCTGGCCCCATTGTGACTCTTTGCAGGATCAGAGCCTGTTGGGTGACCCCCCCCCCCCAGCACAAACTGGGATGGAAACGAGCCAGAAACAGAGACCGCATCTCCAATCTCCATTCTTTGTAATCGGGCAGGAGAAACGATAACGCGGGAAAGGGCGGCGGCGAAGGAAGGAGGCAGCTTCTGCTTCTTCTTTTGTCTTTTTCTTTTTTCTTTTTTTTTTCTGGCCTTGTCCGACTATCACTCTCTGAGATGGTGAATGAAGCAGCCCCAGCAGAGGGTCAGCAGCGCTCAAGCCCCTTTGTGGGAAGCGAACGGCTGCTCCGCTGCTCCAAAGTCTCACTATGGAAGGCAACAGCAACTCCATGAATCGCTTCCGGGTACGACCAGCTGAGCCGCAGGACTGTCCTCATATCATGCGGCTCATTAGAGTAAGTGTTCCGCCTTGGGGCTTTCCCCAGCAGCACGAAGCCGAGTCCTCGTCCCGAGAAACCCCTTTTATTTAATGTACAGTTGAATTCCTCTCCAGCAAAGTCTTTCCTCGCCCACAGTCTTTCAAGACTGTTCACAATTACCCACCATGATCAGGCTTGGAGAGTGGCCAGGCCGCTATCTTTCAGATGGCGCAATACTATGCAGGAATGCAGGAATGAACTAATGGTCTCCTGCAAACTCCACTCCCCTTTCGCTCCTCTTTTATTCCCTCTGGGAGGGGCCATTCACTGTCCACCTGTGGCTTTGCTCCCAAGTCAGCCCTTGCTCCTTAACTATTCCCTTCTCCTGGCAGCTCTGTGCATGCCCACATCGGGAATAGGCTCCAGCTTTTCTTCGGTCCCACTGATCTCTGACTCTGAAGGCAGCTGATAACTGTCAGACGGCCCTGGCCCTCTCTCTGCTTCTGACACAGAGTCCTCGTCTGAGCCTCCCCCAGAACCCAGGACTGGCCCAGGTTCCTCCCCAACCTCCTCATTGTCCGAAACTGCTACCAGCTCCGCTCACCACTGGCGGGCCACAACAGTAAGAGAGGAGAAGATGATGGGGTCGAATTGGGGCCTAACCTATCAACTGTTGAGAAGTCCGAACAAATAACATTATTTTCTTTATCCCAGTGACATTCTGGTTTCTTCCCTTGGCAGGAACTGGCTACTTATGAAAACATGCCCGAAGCAGTAAAAATAACAGAAACAGGTAAAAGAACAGCAGCTTTGAAGGTTTTATACTGCTAGTCCTTGACTTACCATCTTTCGTTTAGTGGCCATAGTTGCAATGGCACTGAAAAAAGCGACTTAACGGCCGTTTTTCATGCTTACGACCTTTTCCGAATCCCTGTGGTCATGTGATCAGAATTCGGGATACTTGGGAACTGGTTCGTATTTATGATGGTCGCAGTGTCTCAGGGTCATGTGATCTCCTTTTATGGTCTTCTGACCAGTAAAGTCCATGAGGAAGCCAGATTCACAACTGGTCTAAACTGCAGTGATTCACTTAACAAACTGTGGGAAGGAAGGACATGAAATAGAGCAAGATTCACTTAACAACTGTCTCACTTAGCCATGGAAATCTGGGGCTCAGTTGTGGTTGTAAGTTGAGGACAACCTATATTTTCTCCACTGAAAAAATTCACCATCAACTTGACAAGGAAGCCTGTGCCCTCCCCTCCTCTTCTGGGACCTTCCCTGCCTCCCCCTCCCCTCTTTCCCATCCCCTAATGCCCTTCCATTCCCTCCTCCCTTCTTTCTTAGAACAATCCGACCACCGTAGGTGGCATATTCCCATTGCTCTCATGCTGGCATCTTAATCATCCAGAATTTCTCTTTGGACAGCTGGAGACACGAAAACAGCTGGGGGCAGAACAAGGCTTCCTCTGCAGGCTGTTGGATGTCTTGGAAAGATGGAGAGAAAGAGATGGGGCCCTTCCTTGGGAAAAGGGGAAGGAGAATGGGGGCAAGAGGGAAAAGGGACTGGATGGAGAAAATGCATTACTGGTATCCATGTATGTGTGTGTTTGTGTAAGTGTAAAAGGGTAGGAACAATATTTGGTCATCTCTCCCTCATCCATCTATCCATCCACTTACCATTTTCTTATCTTCTATCTCTACCTATCATTTTGTATCTTCCATCCATCCATCCACTTACCATTTTGTCATGTTCTCTGTATCTATCTTCTACCTACCTACCATCCATATATTTATCTCTCTACCTCCCTACCTCCCATTGTATATCTTCTATTCATCCACTTATCATTTTGTCTTATCTACCTACCTACCTACCTACCAACCAACCAACCAACCAACCAACCAACCAACCAACCAACCAACCAACCAACCAACCGTGTATCTTCCATCCATCCATCCATCCATCCATCCATCCATCCACTTACCATTTTGTCCTATTATCTACTTACTAACCAACCAACCATGTATCTTCCATCCATCCATCCATCCATCCATCCACTTACCATTTTGTCTTCTTTACCAACCTACCAACCAACCGTGTATCTTCCATCCATCCATCCATCCATCCATCCACTTACCATTTTGTCTTTGATAAGCTTTGGGGCCAATGGTGATCCTCTCTTTTGTGATTTTCATGTAGTATTTCTCATTCTTCATTCAATGTTCATTAAACATTTTTTCAGATTTACTTCGAGATGGTTTTGGAACACATCCCTTCTTTCAGTGTTTAGTAGCAGAGGTATCGTCGGAAAATGTAATGTTAGGTAAGCCAAAAATATGTATTAATTTAGCTGGTGAAATGAGTCTTTGCAGGGTGGAAAGTACCTGTTCAGGGCTTAGAGTATCTAAGAAATTCAACAGATGTCTCCTCCTCCACTGTTTTAAGAAGAGCTTGGACAATCATTTGTCTGAAATGGTATAAAGTCTCCTGCTTGAGCAGGGGGGGTTGGACTAGAAGACCTCCAAGGTCCCTTCCAACTCTATTGTTCTGTATTCTGTAAGATGCCAAGGTCATCTGGTAGTGATGTGCTGCTTCTGGAGCCTGACATCAGCGAGGCAGAAGAACAGCGGGAGCCTGTTCCCAGTGTGTGCATGCACAGAGCTGCCAGAAGGCAAGAACAGTTAAGACAAAAGGGGCAACTTGGGAGTGAGGCTTGGAGATGATTGGCCCCTCCAATAAGACATAAAAGAGAAGCAAAGGGACAGGAGCTTTTGCAGGAAGCAATTTGTTCGTTTTGGTCAGTTTAAACTCTGAAGCTCCGTTTGACTCTGTGCTCCGTTTGGCCTTGCAAAGCTAATTGGCAATTTAGGTCTCTGGCAGTGTCTCAAGGGAGATAAAGGTGGGCGCTTATCAGCATTGCCCTGCAAGACTGTGTCAGACGTCTGTTGGACACTTCATGGACTCTTCACAGACTGTTTGTGCATCATTACGGGCTGTGAATGACCATAATTCACAGCTCTTTAAATAAAAGAAGGTTTTTGGGACTAAGCGTGTGATTTATACTTTATCAGGAAGCCTAAGTCAGAAGCTACGCATTCCACAAAATGTAACGAAGGAGGACCAAGGGCATAAGGGACTTTAAAAAAAAAAGGGCTAATTAAAAAGACTGCTTCTCCATAGTTCAATTTTACTCCAAGGTCACCATCACACCTACAATCAAAAGAATAATTTCCACAAAATCCTTTTGTTAGCATCCCTAACCAAATCCAGACTAAGATCACCATTGCCTTGATCTCTTAAGCACCTAAAAGTAATATTTGTACCAATCAAGGGACATTACCAAATTTTGCCTAAAATGATGAGTCAGGGGAGACAAGATGAGGGGTCTCTTTGAGAAAGTGGTCTCACAAGGAGTACTGGTATTGATCTGGAGGACTTTTTAATCTGAAAAGTCAACTCGGTTAAAAGATAATTTGAGGAATGCAGGGATGCTATGCTGTCACCCCAGCACCTTTAGTGAATTTATTTTATTAAACTTTTATGCCACCTCCCCCCATAAGGCTAACGTTCTACCGTATTTTTCATAGCTGCCTGGAATGAGTCCCAAATATAAAACAACCCTTTTAAAAATAACGTCAACACATTTATTTTTCCATTTAAGAGCCTCTCTTTGTTCAGCCCAGGAGTAGAATGGCTGGCCGTATTTATCTTCTGCCTACCTCCTTCTGCTAAATTTTCCTAAGGGCGGCGTGTAGGATAAAAAGGCAGGGGTTAAAAAAACTCAAGTGAACTTTCAGAGGTGCTCATGATATGCAGAGGCTCCTTCTGACCTTTTCCTTCTGCTTCTGAGCCCGAGGTGAACCGAGTGTCAAAGTCAATTAGTGGTAAGGCAACAGTAATTGTGAAAGGAGCTGTGCTTTCATGCACACAAATCCGTTACTCCCACCGAGTGCGTGAAGGACTATGACAATTCGCTGAAGCCAACTCGCCATGGCCAACTCGTTGCGGGACAAGAGTTAACAGTAATATCAAAGAAATGGTGGAATAGAATCATTGCAAAAAGGATGCCAAAGGAGGGACAGAAACAGAATGAAATCTGAAAACAACAACCTAATTAAATAAAATTGTTAAATTGTTCCACAGCCTGCTAGTTGTGGTTGAGTTGTCCAGCAGTGAGTTGGCTATCATGAATTGCCCCGCTCCGTCTTTTGTAAGTCTAAATGACAACCCAGATTGTTAGGGGCAAGATGCTGACTCTCTAAAACTATTTAGAGAGAGGGCTGTAAAGCACTGTGAAGAAGCAGTATATAAATCTAAGCGCTATTGCTAAATAGCACTTAGACTTATCTACCGCTTCAGTGTTATATTCACTGTTTTCCAGTCTATATATACAAAAACATGTATGTGTGTGTGTGTGTTCCAGCATAACTCTGGAACGCCTCGAGCAATTTCAACCAAACTTGGTACGCAGATGACTTATCCTCTAGAGAAAAATATTGGGGTGGGGGTAAGACACCCCTAAAACCCTGCGGGGGTGTGTGTTCTGTTAAGATACATCCTGTTGTGCCTTAAAATGGCTTCTACTGTATTGCCGTAAAATGGCTTCTACTGTGCAGTGCAGTGGAGTGGCCATGGTAACGGCTTCACAGTACTCCACAAAGAAGCTCCCTCTGGTAAGGGGAAAAATCCAACATTAGAAATTATGTTTGATCCGGACATTTCCCCTCTATAAATAAATACGCGGGCAACGGCCAAGGTATTGGCTAGTTCAGAATAAAATGCAATGACTCGGTGAGAGGTATTAATTTATTGGTCCATTTTAACCGAAGGCCGTCCTTACCAGAATGCAGTTAGGTAGGCGGTTACCTTAAATCTTCATACATCTCCTCTTCTCCAAGAACCACTTTCATCACAAGATCTGTCATATTGATGTGACGAAATTAAAAGAAACTGAACTGGATCTCTTTAGTCGCTCAATAGCCTTAGCCTTTTCAATTCCTTAAAGCGATGCTTCTTCTTTCCCCACCCACAGATGCAAGTATTGTAGCTTTTGCGATGTATTACTTTACATACGACCCTTGGATTGGCAAGCTGTTATACTTAGAAGACTTTTATGTTATGGAAGAATATAGAGGTAACTTTTATGACCCTGTTTCCTTGTTGCCCATTTCTAATACAGCCAGGAAATGGAAGAATCACCAAGTGGAATTAGTCTCCTGCAAACTCCACTCCCCTTTTGCTCCTCTTTTATTTCCTCTGGGAGGGGCCATTCATCGTCCACCTGTAACCTTAACACTCAAATCGACCACTGTTCTTTAGCTGTTCCCTTCGCCTGGCAACTCTGCGCATGCGCACACTGGGAACAGGCTCCAGATATTCATCTGTCTCACTGATGTCTGACTCTGAAGGCAGCTGATAATTGTCAGATGGCCCTGGCCCCATCTCTGCCTCCAACACAGAGCCCTTCCCCAGACTCCAGGACTGGCCCATGTTCCTCCCCAACCTCCTCACTGTCCGAATCAGCTCTGCTGGCCACAGCAATGTGGTTGCTAGCATCCTTTACCCAACTGGGGTGATGAGTTTCAAGCATGTTGAACAATCCAAATTTATTCAGATTTTGTGAATGCAAAAATGTGTTGCTATTCCAATATAGCAATGTTTTCAAACTCAGCAGCTTGATATCTATCCATCTTCAAGTCGCCAATGTGAGAAACACAGCACTAACAGATTAACAGAGTTGGAAGGGACCTTATAGGTCATCTAGTCCAACTCCCCACTCAACCACCCTACATATAAGTTTGTTGTGCAAATTGCACTTGACCTAATGGTGGATTGGTCCCATCCTGATAGATGCAGCCAAGCAGTTACAATTTTTCTTTTATAAGTATAGACTTTTACTGTATAGATAATTCCATGGGTTAGAACAGGGGTCCCCAATCTTTTTGGCATCAGGGACCGGTTTCATGTTAAAAAAATTCTGCGGACCGGTGGCCATGGCTCGGGTGGCGTAGAGGGGAGCGGGGGGAGGGGGAGCAGCCGGCGGATGCATGCACGGGTGTGTGTGTGTGTGTGTGTCGGCTCACTTGCCCCTCTCGGGCCCCCAATGGCGCGAGCGGCCGTGCCTGCGCTCTGCTGCCCATGGCGTGCGCTCTGCCCAGGAAGCTGCCCCCTTCTACCTCCTCCTCCTCTCCGGTCCTTTCTAAGAGTTGCGCCGCTCACTGCGGCCCGGTTCCTATCAAACCACGGACCGGCACTAACCCTGGGTTAGAACAAAACAATGGAAAATTTCCAATTCAGACAACTGAGTTTCTTAACTGTTTTTTTGACAGGCTGGGGCATTGGAACGGAACTTTTAAAAAGTTTAAGTCAGGCAAGTAACCATTTAAGACTTTTAAGTTACATTTTAAATCTTATGCTCATCATTTTCATTGGATAACTGATTATTGCTAAAGAGCTAGTAGAAGAGTAAAAAAAAAAAAGAGCTACAGTAATTCCCCCAAAATGGGATTCCTTTTTCCCTGAGTTGTTGGCTAAAATTTTTTGACCTCTCTCATAAGTTGAGTTTTATTTGCAGCCAGCGGCTAAAACTGCTAAAAATGAATTCTTAGATTGCAAAGACAGGTTTTCCTGACTCAATGTTCCTTTACACTTCACAATTTGATGTGCAACATTGCTGATGTTAGAGAGAGAAAAAGTATAGCTCAATTGCAATGGGCAACGTTAAGACTTGGGGACTTCAACTCCCAGAGTTCCCTTTGCCAACTCCCTTGGCAACGTTAAGACTGGGGGACTTCAACTCCCAGAGTTCCCTTTGCCAACTTCCTTGTAGAGTGACGATTTTTCCTTTTTATCTTTATTTTTCTGTCTCACTGGTGCAATGCTATTCTATACTTTTGTTTTACATATAAAAGGATGTAAAGACAATCAATTAAATTGAGGTCGAGATATAATTGCAAAAATGGATATGGAAAAAATATATGGAATTTTGTGATTAACTGATGCAACTTTCATGATTTGTAATTTGTAAGGGAAGATGGCTTCTTGCTGGTGGAATGCCATTCTATATTTCTGGTTTTATACATAAAAGGATGTAATGACAATTAATTAAATCGAGGTCGAGATATAATAATTGCACAATTAACCTGGGAGAAACGTATGGAACTTTGTGATTAACTGATATAATTTTTATGATTCGTAATTTGTAATGGAAGATGGCTTCTTATGTTCTTCTTTTTTGAATATGTCTGCCTTATTTGTGTTTTTATTTCCAAAATAAATAAAAAATTACTGCAAAAAAAAAAAAAAAGACTTGGGGACTTCAACTCCCAGAGTTCCCTTTGCCAACTCCCTTGGCAACGTTAAGACTAGAGGACTTCAACTCCCAGAGTTCCTCAGCCAGCTTTGCTAGCTGAGGAACTCTGGCTGTTGAAGTCTCCAAGTCTTAACGTTGCCAAGGTTGGAAATCCCCTGCTGTAGTAGATTTTGCTGAATTACACTGCGAACATCTTCGCGTTTGCTCTCAAATCCTCTGGCTTTACAGATCGCCCTGGAGTCCAACTGCAGCTGCATGCACTTTCTCGTTGTGGTTTGGAACAAGCCGTCGATCGAGTACTACATGAGGCACGGGGCGTCCGATCTCTCCACCGAAGAGGGATGGCATCTCTTCCGATTCGATAAAGAGCACCTCGTCAGAATGGCTACCGGACAGTAACACGGGAGTCTCTCTCTCTCTCTGAAAGGTTGGCGCACTGTCGGTTCATCGGTCACAAGGAAACCTCTGGCTAAAATGGGAGGTTCTCTTAAAGCAGGCAAATACTAGAAACACGAAATTAAAAAGAAGCTTGCCTGATTTATGACTGGCAGTAGCTTGATACATGATCGGAGTCTGGCACTTTTCTATTTTGGCAAGCTGCGTGCCGCAAAATACCCGCCCCCCTTTAAATATTTGGCCAATACATACACATACTGTATTTTTCGGAGTATAAGACGCACCTTTTTCCCCTCTAAAAGAGGGTGACAATGTTAGTGCGTCTTATATTTCAAATACTGCCGGTTTTGGCCTCCTGAAGGGGACATTTTTGCGAAAAACGGAGGCGTTTCTGCCCTCCCCCAACCCCCAGCAGAACTCTGCAGGCTTCAGCAGGGCCTGGGTTTTTTTGCAAAAATGAAATGCATGGGCGGGGCTTCAGGAGACCAAAAATGGCGGTATTTGAAAATGGGTGGAAAACAGGCTGTTTTTCACAAAAACGAGGCCGTTTTTTGCCTTCCCCCAGCCCTGCTGAAGCCTGCAGAATGCTCCTTGGTGCAGGGGAGGACACAACCTTTTTTTTCCTTACTTACCTTTTCGAAATCTTGGTGCGTCTTATAGATCAGTGCATCTTATAGTCTGAAAAATACGGTACACAGGCACATTGGGTGGGCTCTCTTGGTTGTTGTGAGCTCCTTGACTAAAGACAGAGGTTCATTAGCATCTATGCTTGGAACCTGAATATGTAGTCAAGTCCTTCTGTAGGTTAGAGATGTTGGGCCTCTCTAAAGCAGTGATTCCCAATGTGGGGCTCAGGCCCCACTGGGGAGGGGGGGCAATTTGATTTTTAATGGGGGCAATTTGAACCTTGCTCAAACCAAGTTAATGGCGTTTTAGGCTTCCTCTGCATGAGTAGACTTCACTTTTTGAGTAAAATAAGAATTATGTGTTACAGGGGGAAGGGGGAGGCATCAGGATTTGAGAGATTCTTAGGTGGGGCATGGCCCAAAAAAGGTTGGGAACCAATGGTCTAAAGCCTAGCAGTGTCGGATGAAAAGCCAGGTGTCTATCGGAGGAGGAGTGGAAATGTGCAAAAATGCCCGTCTGGGTTAATCTGTCAGGCCAACATAACCACTTTCATTAAGACATTACTGTTGTGGCTTGCTAGCGGCCAGCGGATTTAGACAGTGAGGAGGTTGGGGAGGAGCATGGGCCAGTCCTGGAGACTGGGGAAGGCTCTGATGAGGGCTCTGTGTCGGAGGCAGAGAGGGGGCCAGAGCCGTATGTCAGTTATCAGCTGCCTTCAGAGTCAGACATCAATGAGGCAGAGGAACAGCTGAAGCCTGTTCCCAGTGTGCGCATACGCAGAGTTGCCAGGTGAAGGGAACAGCTAAAGAACAGGGGTCAGCTTGGGAGTAATCCAAAAGCCACCTGACCAACAGAGATTGGATCCTGCAACGTTATCCTGGGACGTGTACAATATATTTAACTTCATTCGCGAGAAACAAAATATTTTGCGAGCGCGGTCCTAAAAAGCATCTTGGAAGCGGGAGATTGCTCAAGCAGTCAATCCTACTCCATACATGCTAGATCCGTAAGCTCAACATAGTGGATGGTACACCTTTAGACAGCCTAATAGCCCTTTATGTAAAGGAATAGAATAGAATGAATGAGCTGGAAGGGACTGTGGAGGTCTTCTAATCCAGCCCCCTGCTCAAGCAGAAGAACCTGTACTATTTCAGATAAGTGTCTATCTAGTTTCTTCTTAAAAACCTCCAGTGATAAAGTGCCCATGATTTCTGGAGGCAAGCTGTTCCACTGGTTAATTGTCCTCACTGTTAGGAAGTTTGTCCTTAATTCCAGGTTTCTTCGCTCTTTCATCAGTTTCCAACCATTGTTTCTTGTCCTGCCCTCTGGTGCTTTGGAGAATATTTTGGCCCCTTCTTCTTTGTGGCAACCCTTCAAATACTGGAATTCTGCTATCATGTCACCCCTAATTCTTCTTTTGTTTAGACTAGCCAACCCCAAATCCTGCAGCCATTGTTCACATGGTTTCGTTTCTAGGCCTTTGATATTGCACACAGGATGTGTAATAATATGTGTGGGAAACACAGCAGTGTGCTTATACTCATTAAAGTCATGCGCACAGAACTATGTCGTTGATCTTTTATGGATTGAAAGTTGCACCATCAATTCTACAGGCTTAAACATCCCTGGTCCTCATCTTTCTGCAGATTAGTAAAACAGGCACAGTGTCTGAGTAGCTCGGGGATTAGAAAGAAACGCAAAACAAAATGTGGTTTAAATTCTCGATATTATTATTATTATTCTTGCAGTTTTTGATTGGAAGCAGCATGGTATCCTTTGTTATTTACACTATTCACTAATTTGGCAGTGAGGATCTCTTGAGACGCTTCTTGGCTTTTTTTTTTACACCCAGCGGCCAATTATGCTTCCAACCAGTTGAAAATACGAAGTGGCACTAACAAGTAGAAAAAGATTTTAAGGATTGCACGAGAAAATTGGCAAGAGAAGGAGAGTTAAGAAGCTACCTGACTCCGTTATCACCATGCAGACCGCGAGCAAATTGCACAGGGCTTCCACACCTGTTTTTAAAGTCCCGTGAGGAGAACTGGAGGGTATTAGCTTCTCTTACTGTACAGATCTGCATCTTCTGGGCTGGCCTGCCCATAGTCCATGAGGTTGGCATCTGCTTTGAACCTGGGCGCCTTCAATACATCTGCCAAATATAAATATACACAAAGATGTTAGGATAGGAATCGGAAACATTGTTAAAATAAAGCAAAGGATTTTAGCCCATAATTCAGAAGATAAAATAGCAAGAAACAGTAGAAGAAAAAATTGATCCGTTCACTTTTGAGGGGGGAAAAAAGCTGCAAGTACTTCAATCCACAAAATATAGTTACGTGTAAATAAAAGGCACTTTCCAAAATGATCCAATAAAGATTAAATTCATTTCTTGCTTAAGGATTTGATTTAGCTTAAAAAAAAGAATGCTTTGGGCAGTCTTTCTTGTAATAGCAAAACAAAAACAAAAACAAAAACCCTCACCAGATAGACACACTTTCTCTTTTCACTTTCTTCCTCTTGGAGTGCCAACTTCACCAGCCTAGGGGCTGCCTGTTTAACACCGGCTAGAAGCGCTTCCCTTGGATCAATCAGGGACTTTGCAGTGTCCCTGTGATTAGCAAGGCGTTGTCTTCCTCTTCACCGTCTCTGTGGGACGGTTTAGGTCCAAATGGACCGCCCAGTTGTAAAAGTGTTGATGGTGATCTCGCAGCCTCCGTAGCAATGTTAGCTCCTCCCTCAGGTTTATTTATTTATGTTGTGGCCTGCCAACAGAGCTGATGGTAGATTTGGACAGTAGGGAGGTTGGGTAGGAACATTGCCCAGTCCTGGAGTCTGGGGAAGGCTCTGCGTCAGAGGCAGATGGGGCCAGGGCCATCCGACAGTTATCAGCTGCCTTCCACATGTGTTTAAAACAACCTCCCTCACCCAAAATCTGCGTGAACTATCATCCAATTTTGGAATTGCAGATCCAGAGTTGTGAAAAGTCGGTGATGACAATTAGAAACATCTCACCTGTTCTGACATTTAGCGCCTTCGTTTCACCCACCGAAGTCTCATAATCTTTGTGCACGTCTGACCTCTCTCTCTGGATCAGTTTCTCTGACGTTTCTGCTTTGTCCTCTGATTTTACAGAGGCCTCCTGAGCTTTTGGGAGGCTATGACTGACTCGTGAAGCTTCCTGTACTTGAAAAAGAGAGAATTATGGCATATCCAGAAGGATATATTAGCTGGGAAAATCTAATCTAATTAAACAGCGTGACTTCCAAAAATGGACTGGTTTTAATAAAAGCATTGGCCGGTGTTGCTTGTTCAAGAGGCAATTGGACTTCCTGAAGAAGCTTCTTGGATGAGAAGCAAAATGTCTTCAAAAGAAAAACCTGTAAGTCCAGTTGCCTCTTGAAAAAAGCACCTTTGGGACAACCATCACCTGGAGGACTAAGAATCTCCATAGACATTGGCCAAAGTATTTCTGCTTTAGTACAGAGTTCTTATTAGAAGTCATCAAATGCCAGCATGAGAAAGACCTGAGCCAGATTTTAATTTTTGTAATACGTATTTTATTAAAGAATTATTTTTTGTTAATATAAAATACAAATAGAGATAAAGGCAATGGACTTGGGCCGGGTTTTAAAAGCAGCTACATATCTGGTGACTTATGATAAGAAAGAATTGGTAGCCATCTATGAAACAGGCAACTTAAAAAAAACAATCTTTACTGAGTCCCTAGTTTAATTCTAGGAATTGAAGTCCACACATCCTCAGGTTGTCAAGGTTTGGGGTATAATTTATTGCTTATGAGGTCAGTTGCCTAGTTGACTAATGAAGCATCTAAGCCAGCATAGCTGGCTGGGGAATTCTGAGAGTTGAAGTCCACAAGTCTTAAAGTTCCCAAGTTTGGACATCCCTGATCTAAGCAAACCACCAAATTCAGGAGCATCAAGGACTCCATGTAAAGGTAACTCACATTAAGCACCACCTTAGGGCCTCTTTACAATGGGCAATTAGACAGATGCGGTTAATTATATCATTTAAACGGATGCAAAGGGTTGATGTTTTAAAACGTATCAAAACTTTTGCTATTTAAAATGCTTCTTCGAAAAGGACATACCTGAGTATCTTTTTCCTGGGCAACTTCTGCGGAAGGTTTTTTGGTCCAGAGGGATCCTACAGCTGTATATGTCTTATGACTCGCAGAATAAACTTTGCTACCTGTAACCTGGTTTAACGTGAAATGTGTTACTCAAGTGAACAACAGACGCAAGGTAGTGATTTTCCTTTTTCTTTTTTTTTAACGAATAGGACAATTTGGAGTCTGGAAGAAAAACTTCCTAATTCTGAATAGCCGTTCACTTGAAATTTGGCCCCTGGAGCTTAAAATCAATCAATCAATCAATCAATCAATCAATCAATCAATCAATCAATCAATCAATCAATCAATCTACCTACCTACCTACCTACCGTATTTTTCAAAGTATGGCGCACCTTTTTCCCTTAAAAAAGAGGCTGAAAATCTGGGTGCGTCTTATACACTGAATACAGCATTTTTTGCCTCCCAAAACTCCGCCCCCTTCACTGTAATGGCCCTGCATAGCCTTTAGGAGCCTTGCAGAGAGCTCCTGGGGGCTGGGGAGGGCAGAAATGAGCAAAAAACAGGCTGTTTTTTGCTCAAGTCCCGTCCCCCCTGCCCCTAGGAGTACTCTACAAGCCTCCTAAAGGCTATGCATGCAATTTGTTTGACAAAAACTGGGCCCGTTTCCGCGAAAAACAGGAGACTTTTTTCCTCATTTTTGCCCCCCCCAGCACTCTACAAGCCTCCTTGTATGCCCTTTTTTTTTGAAAATCAAAAAACAAAAACAAATAAAACGGGTCCATTTTTGCGAAAAACTGACCGTTTTTGAGAGGTCTGCAGAGTACAAAAATGTTTTATTTTTAAATTTGCCTCTTCAAAACCTTGGTGTGTCTTATACTCCGAAAAATATGGTATCTATCTATCTATCTATCTATCTATCTATCTATCTATCTATCTATCTATCTATCTATCTATCTATCTATCTATCTATCATCTATCTATCTATCTTCCATCCATCTATCCATCCATCCAATTATCTATCTCCCCTAAATATGAACTTTAATAGGAATTTACCTTAGCAACGATCACCGACTGTGCTGGGTAGCAAAGAGAGATGCCTAGTGAGCCAAGGCACACGGGATAGGCGATTTTCTTGAACCGAGATCCTGTGAGAAACAAAGCCTAAGTGAGAATCCCCAAAGCACCGCCAATTGCAACATGAGGTTTCAAGACCTGTGTCCTCATAATTCACTCATTTCGTTACATAATCGATCTGCTTTCCTAGAACACACTGAACCACACGCTGGCCAAGATGCGTTGTGGCCCGTCGGCTACCAACAGAGCTAGCAACAGAGCCTGAGGAGGAAGAGGAGGTTGAAGGAGGGCCTGGGCCACCTTCGGAGCCTTTGGAAGGCTCGGATAAGGAAACAGCATCGGGGACAGAGGCAGAGCCAGGGGCCTTCCGTCCTCCCCCAGGTGGGGAGGTAGCTGTCTTTGGAGCCTGAATTGAGTGAGGGGGAGGAACCGATGGGAGTGTTAGGGGTAAAAAACACCCCTGTTGGAAAATAAAGGCGGAATAGTGCAATATACCGGACAGCAAGAGATACGTTGCTTAAAAACACACAAACACTCTATTTTATTTATTTATTTATTTTTATTTTATCAAATTTATACCCCGCCCTTCTCCTTGTTAGGACCCAGGACGGCGCACAGGCATTATATAAAACCATAAATGCAATATACATCAATTAAAAATATATTAAATTAATTAACCCATGCTAAAACCCATTATTAAAACTGTAACCGAATTATAATTTATATTTAAAAGTCAGATGCGGGGGGCTATCCTAGGCCGGCTTGTTGGAATAAGTACGTCTTAAGACGTTGGCGGAAGAGGCGGAGGTCCAAGGTAGTGCGAAGGTCGGGGGGTAGGTCATTCCAGAGGGTGTGGTCCGCCACAGAGAAGGCCCTTCCCCTGGGTGTCGCCAGCTGGCATTGCCCAGCCGACGGCACCCGGAGAAGGCCCGCTCTGTGGGAGCGGACCGGACGAAGGGATGTATGGGGCAGGAGGCGGTCTCGTATATAGCTAGGCCCCGAGCCATGGAGCGATTTAAAGATGGTAGTCAACACCTTGAAGCGCACTCGAAAGGCCACAGGCAGCCAGTGCAGCTCGCGCAGGAGAGGTGTTACGTGGGCTTGCCTTGGGGCACCCATAACCACCCGCGCGGCCGCATTCTGCACTAACTGTAGCTTTCGAATGTACCTCAAGGGGAGCCCCAGGTAGAGAGCGTTACAGTAATCCAGTCGAGATGTCACAAGCGCTTGAGTGACTGTGCGAAGGGCCCCCCGGTCTAGTAAGGGGCGCAACTGGCGTATCAGGCGAACCTGATAGAACGCCCCCCTGGCCACGGCCGCCACATGGTCCTCCATGGACAGCCGGGAATCCAGGAGGACACCCAAGTTGCGCGCCCTCTCCACGGGGGCAAGTTGTTCGCCCCCAATGGCCAGTGTTGGACTTATCTGGCTAAACCGGGGTGCCGGAAACCACAGCCACTCGGTCTTGGACGGGTTGAGTTTGAGTTTGTTACTACCCATCTACAACACTGATAGTAGAAAAAAATAGTCTACTCTTGATGTAACTAAAATATTTCTTCCAAACAGTACTAATTTCTCTAACAATAAACAGTCCTTCACCAAAACCACAGTTTTCTTATAGTAAGTCAAAACAATGATACTCTTCTTCTTCTTCAGGTTCAGCTTCTTCCCCAGTGGCAATCAGGAAGCAAAGGAAAGCAAAAGGGAATGAACTGTGTTTCCAGCTACCTTTTTATGATTGAGCTGAGAAGCACAGCCAATCAGATTCCACATAGTCCTTAAAGTTACATATACTCTTTAAGAATCCTGGCTTATATATATATTGTCAACCCAACATCAGGATGATTATCCTAACAGGGTCCCATCCCAGAGGCGTGTATGTGCAGAGGAAAGGAGAGGAGAGCAAAGGAAAACAATAAGCCGGCTCTCAGGGAAAATCAGACGTGTAGGCTAGCCAGCCCCTCCCTGGCTGGGAAATAAATAGGAGGGGTTTGGGAGGGGCCGGTTGTCACAGACAACCGTTCGTTTCTAGTACACAGCAAGCAATTTGGATTCCTTGGCTAAACCCAGGTTTGTTGGGATTAGTTACATTTGATTTTTTTTTGTTTATCCATGCAAATAAAAGACTGATACTGCTCTGTTGTTAAAAAGGGGTGTGTTTTAATCGCAAGTAAACGGCTTATCATTACTTGTGAAGGTTGGGTTGGAACACGTTGTCTCGGGCCCAGCCACCAAAAACTAACCAAATCAAAACTTCTTGAGAACTAATTGAGCATATTCCCTTCGCCCAAGATCTGAGTAGCTGTGCAGTGCTTAGGATATGGACCTACAATGGTATTTTTTGAAGCAGGGGGTCTAGAACGCTTGTTGGCAACTCTTTAAAGCAGCTGCCTCTTTTCCTTTTGTCCACAGCTGCAGCTTCAAAAACTGTAGGTAAACAGATTAATTTAGCCTGGAGTTGGGTATCTGCACAGCATGGTCAAAAAAAGCCAAGATGGAGCTGTGATAGTGTGATCCAGGTTCTGCCCATCACACAGAGGGCAGAGCTCCCATCCCAGTTGCCATCTTGACTATTGTTTATTTATTTATTTATTTATTTGGATTTATTGACCGCCCCCTCTCTCCGAAGAGACTACACCACACCCCTGCAGATACTGGCTGTAGGTGAAGAATAAATCGAACACAGCAACAGGAATAGCACTGGTGAGTAAGTGCAGTTTTTCTTATCATGTGGGGTAGCTTCCTTCCCCATAATTGTCGTGTTGTAACAATAAGCATTATCTTACCTTTCCTGGCTAGGACTATTCCGGTCAGTCCTGAAACTGTGATCACACCAACTTTAGGGAGAAATTCTGGGGGAGGATTCTTCAGGTAAACGAACACATCTTCAAGAGAAGCAAAACAGTCGTGGTTAGTTCTTTATCTCGTGGGTTATTTTCAGAAGTTGTAGTGGGATGTGGGAATGGCCTTGAGAGACAGAAGGAAGACTAGGGACTACATAATGGTCAGATAAGAGGCAGCTGAGCCCACAAAAGGAATATGGCCAGGGCAAGCAGCTCAGAAAGGACCCTCCCTACTTTCTCAGGAGTGAAGGACACGGGTGGAAAACTGTACTTTCAGGCTTGTAAGAGTCTAACCTTACAATAAAGTTAAAGTTATTACAGGTAATCCTAGACTTACAACCATTCATTTTGTGACTGTTCGAAGTTACGACGGCACTGAAAAAAGTGACATGACCATTTTTTACACACCTGTTGCAGCATCCCAATGATCACATGATCAAAAGTGGGGCACTTGGCTATCAGGGTTCTGACGGATCCCCTAATTCAGGGGTCCCCAACCCCCGGGCCGCGGACCGGTGCCGGTCCGTGGCTGGATGGGAGCCGGGCCGCAAGGCTAGAGAGGAGGAGGGAGGGAGGAGGGAGCTGCCCCCTGAGGAGAGCGCGCAGGAGAACGCAGGCGCGGCTGTTCGCACCGTTGGAGTGTGACTCTTTCCTCCACCCTCGTCGATGGAGGGACTCCTGGACGCCGCCGGACCGGCCACCGATTCCCTCCCCTGCTGGCATGCCGGCCACTCGTTTTCATCCAGGGACTGCGGAGGCTCTGCGGGCTGGGGTGGGAACTGGCGGGTTGCTCCGGCGGCGCAAGGAGTCCCTCCGTCGACGAGGGTGGAGGAAGAGCCCCCACCATCCTCCTGCGTTCTCCCGCGCGCTCTTCCCAATGGGCTGCCCCCCCCCCCTCCTCCTCCTCTCCAGCCCGGCTCCTATCCAGCCACGGAGCCTGACCGAGCGAACGAGCGACCAAGCCTGGCAGGCAGGATGAGGAGGCTGGGGGCGGGGGGACAGGACGACGATGACGACGACAGACACACATAGAGAGACAGAGGGAGGGAGGGAGAGAAAGATAGACAGAGACACAGAAGGAGTGATTGAATGAATGAATGCAAGACAGACAGACAGACACACACACACACACAGAGTGACAGAAATGGGCGGATGAAGGAGAGACACAGAGAAAGAGAGAAAGAAAGAAAAAAGTGGGAGAGAGAAAGACAGAGAGAAAGAGACAGAAAGGAAAGAAAGAGACAGGAAAAGATACAGAAAGAGGGAAAGAGAAAAAGAAAGAGAAAGAAATAGAGAGAAAGGGAAAGAAAGAAAGAAATAGCGAGAGAGAAAAAGAGAGACAGAGACAAAGAAAGAGAAAGAAAGAGAGAGAGAGAGAAAGAAAGAAAGAACTTATGACCACAGTTGAGGCTAAAAGTTTGGTTGCTAACCAAGATCATTGTTAAGTGAGTTTCACATTTTCAAAGTTGGCCACGCCCACCCAGTCACATGACTGCTGAGCCCCTCAGCCGGTCCGCAGAATTTTCTTTAAAATGAAATCGGTCCCTGGTGAAAAAAAGGTTGGGGACCCCTGCCCTAATTAATCCATGAGCCTTGAGCCAAGTTTCAAAGGAAATCCAGTGATTTATTACGAGCAACATGTCAGCAGTTCCTGAGTGGAGTCAGCTCTGCCCCACGTGATTTACAACCCAACCACTTTCCCCCTCCTCCCAGGGAGTGTCATAAATCACATTCTCCAACATAATACTTTCGCGGGCTGTAGAAACCCCGCCTCTCCAACTGGCTCTGGTAACCTGGATACAGGTATGCGTGACATGTACTTCTGGTCATGGCAGCTCCCTCCTCTGGCCTATGGCAACTCAAGAGCAGGAGTGCTTTGCGAGTTGATATTGGCAAATATTTCTGGTAGTTGCAGTGATCATTTTTTGCAACTTTCTGATGAGCAAAGTCAACGGGGGAAGCCAGATTCACTTAGCAACCGTGTTACCAACTTAACAACTGTAGTGATTCGCTTAACAGCTGTGGCAAGAAAGATCGTAACATGGGGACAACTGTTCGTAAGTCGCGGACTACCTATACTTATAGCTGTGCCTCCTGTCTGAACTAACTACCTTGCAAGGCTGACAGAAGTACACCGGAACACAAGAAGGGGCAAAGTGCTCTACTGACACACCCACCTTTTCCAAACTGGAGGGAAGTCGTGACTCCATTTTTGACGAAGAGGTAAGCGTCCTGTAGAAACAAAAAAATCATTGTTGGTTTTTTTTTAACCCACTGGCAATTATGAAGGTAGCTTCATGGAAAGGAGAGACTACTGGGGGGGAAAATACTCTTTGTTTTTATGCAATGTGTAAACCCATCCCAGTATACGTGATTTGCAATTAGAAAATGATACATACACGGGATGACAGAAATTGTCTTCATGTTTTGTACTTGTGGTGTGATGCAAATGGCAGCTTTTGTGGGATGACACATACTTTATTTAATTTATTTATTTATTTGACTTATTAACCGCCCCCCTCTCCCCGAAGGGACTCAGGGCGGTGCACAGGAAATGTAAAAAACACAATATATCACAGAATAAATACATAAATACTTAAAACTATATTAAATTAACACCCTGTGCTAAAATCTACCCCATTAAAACTAATCCATAAAACCCAATGTAAGAATTTCTCTGCTAAAAAACTAAGGCTAAGTACGGTAGGTTAAGCCAGGCCGGCCTGTTGGAAAAAGTAGGTCTTTAGTTGCTGGCGGAAGGAGCGGAGGTCCGTGATAGATCTAAGTTTGGGGGGAAGGTCGTTCCAGAGGGTCGGGCCTGCCACAGAGAAGGCCCTTCCCCTGGGCATCACCCGCTGGCATTGCCTAGTGGACAGCACCCGGAGAAGTCCCTCTCTGTGGGAGCGAATCGGCCGAAGGGATGTGTGGGGTAGGATGCGATCCCGCAGATAACTAGGTCCCGTGCCATGGAGCGCTTTGAAGATGGTAACCAACACCTTGAAGTGCACCCGAAAGACCACAGGCAGCCAGTGCAGCTCGCGCAGGAGCGGTGTTACGTGGGAATATCTGGTACCCAATATTTCCCGCGCGGCTGCATTCTGAACTAGCTGTAGTCTTCGGGTGCACCTCAAGGGAAGCCCCATGTAGAGAGCGTTACAGTAGTCCAGACGGGATGTCACAAGCGCATGAGTGACTGTGCGAAGGGCGTCCTGATCCAATAGGGGACGCATACACACCAACACAAATCATTGCTCCCTCTTGACATCTTCCAGGTATTCATGGCATGGGTCCTGGTTATTTGCAGAACCGCCTCCTGCCACATACCTCCATCCGACCTGTCCGCTCCCACAGGGAGGGCCTCCTGAGGGTGCCGTCCGCTGGACAATGCCGGCTGGCGACTCCCAGGGGAAGAGCCTTCTCTGTGGCGGGTCCAGCCCTCTGGAACGACTTGCCCCCCGACCTTCATACTATCACGGACCTTCGCCTCTCCCATCGATTAAAGACCTATTTTTTCATGCGGCTGGCCTGGCATAGTTTGTTTTTATCAGTGTTTTAATAGGGTCTTAAAATTATTTTAGCACGGGTTAAACTTATTTAATTTTATTTTAAATCTATTCAACTGATTGTATTTATATGTATTTATCTTTTTATCAACCCTGTGCACCGCCCTGAGTCCCAAATCGGGAGAGAGGGCGGTATACAAATTAAATTAAATTAAATTTAATTTAAAAATTCATGGACAGAATCGAGTAAATAATGTCACTTAATGCAAATAACGTGTTGCGATTACAATTCTCTGAATTTCCAGCTTACAAAGTCAAAGAAATTTGCAATCTTTTACAAAATCAAAAAAGAAAAAACCCAAAAAATCTGGTAAGAATCTTCCCTATTGTTTTGGTGTGCCCATGCATGCGCATTACTTATTAGATTTATTCATATCACGGTCCAGGTTCTCAGCAATTAAGAATGACCAGATGGTAGTGAAGGATATACACAACATATCCTCTTTCTTTCATCTCCATTCTATGCATCTGCAGGACAATTTCAGTTCTCATCACAGTTTTTGAGGTTTTGTTTATTTAGGGTATGATGAGAACAGGACAGAAAAGTAAACATAGGCACACTATCTGTGTAATTATATGCAAAACGTCTACGGGGGTACAGCAGTGGCCTCATAACTGGATATCCAATTCAGCTATCGGAATATACAGAATTGCCATTTATGTCAAGCATGTTATTGACAGTTATAATATCTTTCCCCCAATTATTAATTCAACTTCCAATCAGAATGTCTTCTCTATATCAATAGAAATAGCACTTAAGACTTATATACCACTTCATAGTGCTTTCTAGGCCTCTCTTCGCAGTTTACAGAGTCAGCCTCTTGCCCCCAACAATCTGGATCCTCATTTGACCCGCCTCGGAAGGATGGAATGCTGAGTCAACCTTTAGTCAGTCAGGATCGAACTCCTGACAATGGGCAGAGTTAACCTCAATAGCACGTAGACTCATATACTGTTTTACAGTACTTTCCAGCCCTCTCTAAGCGGTTTACAGATTCAGCCTCTTGCCCCCCAAACAATCTGGGTCCTCTTTTACCGACCTCAGAAGGATGGAAGGCTGAATCAACCTTGAGCCTGGGGAGATTCGAACTGCCAAATTGCAGGCAGCCGGCAGTCAGCAGAAGTAGCCTGCAGTACTGCACTCTCACCACTGCGGCTCAGAATTATAGTTTGCAAGGTAGGAATCTTGCATTAAACATTAAGTTTGAGTTCACCTCAACAGATGTCATTATCCAACAAGCTCGGGATTATGAGGATAATTAGAGGACAAAATGATAGGCATGAAAAAAATAAATACAGAATCGACTTATTTGAGAACATTTCCATTCACAAAGGAGGAACATCTTAAGTGCAAAAACCCAACAGGCTTGTAAGAGTTGTGGCCAAAACACATATAATCTGCATTTCAGGGGCTGTTTTGATGTCCAACATGCTTTCCCCCACCATTCTCATCTCCAACAGGGCTGTGATTGAATCGTCTGAAATGTATTATTTCTGTTCCTAAATCAAGAAGCCTGCTTATGTTCTCACCTTGCAGTTCTTTAGGTAATAGCTGGTTGTCTTTCTTACGGATGAAATCCTGGATTGCAGCCGGCCGGGTTTTTCATCAACGTACCGTGATTCCAGAGGTGGGGCGTTGTAAATGGGAAGCTGCAAAAAAAAAAGAAAAAAAAGAGGAAGGGGCAGATGGTGACCATGGGTTTGCCTGTGGAAATGAACGCTGAGCCTCCATTATCAGTGGTATTTCTTTGCTCCTCATTCAACAAGAATTGGCCTTGAGGTTATTGATAAGAAGGAACTAGCGCTCCATCACTCAATGGCCACAGATATTGCAATGGCAATTGGTCAAAGGAGGTGCTCAAATCTGCCTCTTGTCAAGCACGAAGAATCAGGACCACATGTTAAGCTCCAGTTAAGCTGATTTATTGCTCATGTCTATACACAAGAGGGGACGGGGTGGCTCAGTAGCTACGACGCTGAGCTTTCTGTCGATCGGAAAAGTCAGCAGTTCAGCGGTTCAAATCCCTAGTGCCATGTAATAGAGTGAACTCCTGTTACTTGTCCCAGCTTCTGCCAACCTAGCAGTTTGAAAGCATGTAAAAAAATGCAAGTAGAAAAACAGGAACCAACCACCTTTGGTGGGAAGGGAACAGCGTTCCGTGTGCCTTTGGCATTTAGTCATGCCAGCCACATGACCACAGAGATTAAACACCGAAGGCGCACAGAACATTCCCACCAAAGGTGGTTCCTATTTTTCTACTTGCATTTTTGCATGCTTTTAAACTGCTAGGTTGGCAGAAGCTGGGACAAGTCTCGGGAGCTCACTCCGTTACGTGGCGCTAGGGATTCGAACCGCCGACCTTTCTGATCGACAAGCTCAGCGTCTTAGCTACTGAGTCACTGGTCATTACAAGAAGCTTATTACTTGTTAATTACTTTTACTTATTGATTACATATTACTTTCCTCTTAGGGTGCTGCAGAATGATCCACCATGCATATTTATTTGGCAGATGGCTAACTGAACAATGATGCATCATCTTTGTGTTTTAAACAAAACTCCATGTTTCCAGGCTACTACGCAAGACCTTTTTCCTCCAATGTAACCTTCGCAGGGAAAGCTTCGTTACGCATCCCGAAACCCACAGTGACCTTATGAATCTCACCTCATGCGCTCTAATCCGGCGAGATTTCTGTTCTCCTTCGGCTGCAGCAAGCGCATGAGTAGAAGTCCATGCTAGAACGGTAGGAAGGGATGCCCATTTGACGACCTGCTGTCACAAGGAGAAATCAAGGGACAAATTCAATACCTCCAGGAAAGCAGCTTTTGTTCCTCAACATTCATTCTAACATCAAGAAAACTGCTATGCCCACATCTCTCTTTAAGCTGGGAATGCTGGTTTTATCCACTTTTTTAAAAAAATGACCCTTTCATCCCTTGTTTTGGGGTGGAGTTGGGAATGGAGTTAAGCATTTACTGGCGGGATGCCCTTCCTGACGCCCACATGGAGCTCACAGCAGATATTTTCTCTTTGCACCTCAATCTATCAATCAGAATAGAGTTGGAAGGGACCCTGGAGGTCTTCTAGTCCAGCCCCCTGCTCAAGCAGAACACTCTACAATTTGAGCAGTGGTGGGTTTCTGCAGGCTCGCACCTACTCGCGAGAGCCGGTTGGTGAAATTTAGAGAACCGGTGAGAGGGGGTTCCACTGGCGTACCTGGAAGTAAATCTGGCCCGCAGCTGCCAGTGACCCAACGGGAAGGAAAGGAAAGGAAGGAAGAAAGGAAAGGAAAGGAGGAAGGAAGGAAGGAAGGAAGGAAGGAAGAAAGAAAGAAAGAAAGAAAGAAAGAAAGAAAGAAAGAGAAAGAAAGAAAGAAAGAAAGAAAGAAAGAAAGAAAGAAAGAAAGGAAAGAAAGAAAATTTATCATCACAATTGAGTCCAAAATTTTGGTTGCTAAGCAAGAGCGTTGTTAAATGAGTTTCACCACATTTTAAAAGGTGGCCACTCCCACCCTGTCACGATTGTCAAGCCACGCCTACAAAATAGGCCACACCTACAGAGTAGGTTCTAAAAAATTTGAAACCCACCACTGAATTTGAGACAAGTTGCTGTCCAGTCTTCTTAAAAACCTTCAGTGATGAAGTGCCCACCATTTCTAAAGGCAAGCTGTACCACTAGTTAATTGTCCTCCCTGTTAGGAAGTTTCTCCTTAATTCCAAGTTGCTTCTCCCCTTAATCAGTTTCCATCCATTGTTTCTTCTCCTGCCTTCTGGTGCTTTGGAAAATCAGTTGACACCCCCCCCCCCCTCCTTCACTGTGTCAGCCCCTCGAATACTGGAAAACTGCTATTATGTCACCCCTCGTCCTTCTTTTCTCTAGATTAGCCATACCCAATTTCTGCAACTGTTCTTCGTATGTCTGATCCACTTTAACGGCAAAATTGCTTTTTGGGGATGAGGGGCTCATTAGAAACAAGATTGGAAACTTCAACACTGATTTGTTTTTAACTTTCTCATTTCTTCATATATCTTCCATCTTATTTACATGGTAAGAATTGTAGCATGACGGCTAGAATCAGCTCAGTCCACAAATGACACTAATTGCTTTGAGATGTCTACGGAAAGGAACTGGGCAGTGACTAACAAAATACTCCTCTAATAGATTTCACTGCCCAGCAATTATTTGGAAGCAATTATCTTAACACTGATTGATGTAAAAAAAAAAAAAACACCATTCCGTTAAAATCACAAGACTCAAGACAGCCTGTCTGTGGAGGGGGCATATTATTAGGTCCGGATAAAAACTGAGATTATTTGATTCTGTTTAACTGTCTCTCGCTTAGATTAAATTAAGTTGCTATGATTAAACAATGCTCCTCAGTTATCCATAATTACAATTCAGCGGCAACAAACAGAGGATTTGCAAGCTGCAAAGTGTAAGAATGATACTTCCAATTTTGAAATCATGATATAAGTTAGACAGGGAAATAAAATAAAAAAAAACCTACCCTGAAACATATCACTGAAAAAACATTTTCTTGGGCTGGCTAAGAAAATAGCTTGGACACCAACAGAACAGAGAGTTGGAAGGGACCTTAGAGATCTTCTAGTCCAACCCCCTGCTCAAGCAGGAGTCCCTATAGCAGCGATGGCTAACCTTTTTATTGTGTGCCAAAAGCATGTGCACAACCATAATGCAATTTGTGCTTGCTCACTCTGCGTGCCCCGCCCCATGCATGCGTGACCGCTGCACATGCACGCATAAACCCCTGCGCATGCCCCGCCCCTGCACATATGTGCACGTCAGACATACACAGCAGAGACTGGTGGGAGGCACGCACACATGCGCAGTGGAGTTGAGCTGGGGATGGGGGATTCTGGGAGTTGAAGTCCACAGGACTTAAAAGTCGCCAAGGTTGAGAAACACTGCTCTAGCCACTTGTAATATCATCCCTGGTGCTTACTGACGTTACAGATACTTACCACCTTTATTTTCTAAAAAACCCATGTGTTTGAGGCATTCCCAGAAATCAAAATTGGGTGTCCTCCTGGATTCCTGGCTGTCCATGGAGGACCATGTGATGGCCGTGGCCAGGGTGGCGTTCTATCAGGTATGCTTGATACGCCAGTTGCGCCCCTTACTGGACCGGTGGCCCTTTACACAGTCACTCAAGCACTCGTGACATCCTGGCTGGACTACTGTAACGCTCTGTACATGGGGCTCCCCTTGAGGTGTACTCGAAGGCTACAGTTAGTCCAGAATGCGGCCGCGCGGGTGATTATGAGTGCCTCAAGGCAATCCCACATAATACCTCTCCTGCGCGAGCTGCACTGGCTACCTGTGGCCTTTCGGGTGCGCTTCAAGGTGCTGACGACCATCTTTAAATTGCTCCATGGCTCGGGGCCTAGCTACATACGAGACCGCCTCCTGCCTCATACATCCCTTCGACCGATCCGCTCCCACAGAGGGCCTTCTCTGGGTACCATTGGCCAGGCAATGCCGGTTGGCGACGCCCAGGGGAAGGGCCTTCTCTGTGGCGGGCCCAGCCCTCTGGAACGACCTACCCCCCGATCTACGCACCACCTCGGACCTCCGCCTCTTCCGCTCGCGTCTTAAAACGTATTTATTCCAACAAGCTGGCCTAGCATAACCCCCCGTTTCTGACTTTTATTTGTATAAATTTTAAATTCTTAAGGTTTTATAAGGGTTTTAGCACGGGATATAATTTAATAGTTTTTTTAATAATGTAATAATAAAATAAAAATTACACTGAAAGTGAATAGCAATAGCACTTAGACTTATATACCGCTTCACAGTGCTTTACAGCCCCCTCTAAGTGGTTTACCGAGCCAGCCTATTGCCCCAATCTGGGTCTTCATTTTACCCACTTCGGAAGGATGGAAGGTTAAGTCAACCTTGAGCCTGGTGAGATTTGATCTGCCAAACTGCTGGCAGCCGGCTGTCAGCAGAAGGAGCCTGCGTTACTCCACTCCAACCACTGCGCCACCAGGGTTCATATAATCTTGGCTTTGGAGAAGCCTTTTCTTTATATTTTTGATTAAAATAATCGAATAGGGAATCAATGTAGGCGAAAGAGAGAGACCCACAACAAAGTATGGGCGGCTGTTTACACTATGGCGTCACTATGGGGTACACACTATGGGTTCATGGCATGCCAGAATCTGAGCCACGCAAACAAGGGAAGCCCCATCCGTGGGGTGCAAGTAGCAGAGAAACCATGCTTCCTCTGGTTCATGGAAAAACGTCTCTCCATGGAACTGGTCCCCGGCACTTAAAAGGTTGGGGGGCGCTGATCAACACCCACCCATTATTATTCCACTATTGGCAATCACAGCAATCTGGAGGTATTACACCAGTATTAGTGTATTCACACAAGTATTACAGCATCAGCTGTATTTTACTTGGATCTGTCATTTCATTCTAGATTCCACAAAAGTTCTAGAAGCATTTGCAACAAGCACTGGGGCTGATACCCATGTAAAGAAGTTCCTGATTCTTATTCTTTTATGTTTTTTTGGGATACTGCTGGCATGAAACCAAGTGATTAACAAAGGGGACGCATCTTTTACCAGGAAAAAAAAAAGTCTGTACACCTGAAATGTATATGATGTCCTGTCAGACATAAGCAGCGGCTGAAAAAACTGACATTTAAAACGAATAATCTGATAAACTGTATGTTTGAGAAAAAAGATTGAAAAGGAAGATACCTAGAAGATTCACAACATAGGATGCCATCTTGAAAACCAATTTTGTTGTATTTAAGTACAATGACAATAAAGATTATACTTACACCTTATCACCAGAAATAGGAACTTATGGAGTATTGATTCAAGAATGTCCAACACTAATTTTGTGAGTTTTAAAACAGTGAGTTTTGCTAATAGGGCTCTAGGTTTTTTTAGGAATTATTGAGTCTGCCATCTGCACCTCTATTAACTGTCTGGTTTGGCTCTGCAACCAAACAAGACAGACAGAGACTTCAACAGATAATCAGAACTGCAGAAAAAACAATTACGACCAACCTGCCTTCCATTGAGGACCTGTATATTGCACGAGTCAAAAAGAGGCCGTGAAAATATCTACAGACCTCTCGCACCCTAGACATAAATTAACTTCTACCCACAAATTGATTCTATAGGGCACTACACACCAGAACAACTAGACACAAGGACAGTTTTTCCCCAAATGCCATCACTCTGCTGAACAACTAATTCCCACAACACTGTCAAGTATTACTATTCTTCTTCTCATCTTTTCTATTACATATCTCCTTTTTTATTTATGACTATCACTTTATTGCTTGTATCTTTATAATTTATATTGTTTTATTTAGTTTCCTAGTATGATTTATGTTGATTGCTTAGTTGGTATCCTATGACTATCACTAAGTGTTCATGATTTATCACTCATAGCTTTTATGTACAGTGAGAGCTTATGCACCAGAGGCCAATTCCTTGTGTGTCCAATCACATTTGACCAATAAAGAACTCTCGCAGTTCTTAGGGAGAGAAGTTTGGCCAGGAATCTCGGAAACATCCCAAGGATCTGGAGGCAGCATCGGTGGGATTTTCAACGTAGAGAAAAGTAAAGTTCTACACTTAGGTTCCCTGAGGCCCCACCAGGGAGATAGGGCGGTATAGAAATTTGATTAAATTAAATTAAATTAGGTTAAAAAAAGCCCTAAAAGTACACATATAAACTCGGTGAAATCAGGCTTAATAGCAGTGACTGTGAGAGGGATCTTGGAGTCTTAATAGGACAACCAGCTAAATATGAGCCAACAGTGTGAAGTGGCAGCCAAAAAAGCCAATGCAATTCTAAATTGCATTAACAGAAGGATACAATCAAGATCAAATGAAGTACTAATACCACTCTATAAAGCCTTAGTAAGATCACACCTAGAATACTGCATCGTTTTGGTCACCACGCTATAAAAATGATGTTGAGACTCTAGAAAGAGTGCAGAGAAGAGAACCAGGATGATTAGGGGCCTGGAGGCTAAAACATACGATGAATGGTTGCAGGAACTGGGCATGGCTGGTCTAATGAAGAGAAGGACCAGGGGAGACATGATAACAGTCTTGCAATATTTGAGGGGCTGCCACAGAGAGGAGGGGGTCAGGCTATTTTCCAAAGCACCCAAAGGCCAGACAAGGAACAATGGATGGAAACTGATCAAGGAGAGATTCATCCTGGAAATAAGGAGGAACTTTCTGACAGTGAGAACAATCAACCAATGGAACAGAAGTTGCCTTCGGAAGTTGTGGGAGCTTCATCCCTGGAGGCTTTCAAGGAGACACTGGACTGCCATTTGTAAGAAATGGTGTAGGGTCTCCTGCTTGAGTGGGGGGTTGGACTGGATGACCTACAAGGTCCCTTCCAACTCTGTTAATCTGTTAAATCTGATTTCACGATGGAAGGGCATTCTGCACATGCTCCGCTGCCCAGCATCTTCAGGAACGCCCCAAACGTCCACCTTCCCACGCTGATACGGAGAGGGGCACGAACAAGAAATTAGCAATGGAGCCAAGCTTGGGAAGAGATGCAAAGGAACACGCTTTGCCCACTGGGGTTCCTCATCCATTGCCCTGCAGCTCTTATTTCCTTCGCACCCCCACATCCAGAGAAGGAAGGGGCGTTGACTGCAGGAGGGCAGAAGACAAATCCGTCTGCACATGCTCAGAGGCCCACTTTTCCACCCCCCTCTCTTCTCCTTTGGGGCCTCTTTTTTTTGCAGGACACAGTTCCAATTTCGTGGCTGGCGGGAGAGAAGAGCGAATATCAGAAAGGGGCCCTGCTGGCTGATTCAGAGACACCCCCCTCCTCGGAGGGAAAGGGAACTCTGCACATGCTCAGGCACCCTTTGCAGCCTAGGACCACTGTTTTCAGTTGAAAAGCGGGAAACGGTTCCCTTTAAGGCTGGGAGGCCCCGCCGTGGTTCCCGAAACTACAGAAGGAAAGACAAAAAAAAAGGGGGGGGGGGAGGGCTTCCAGCAGCCTCGAAAGTCGCCCGAATTGGAGACCCGGAGAGGCGCGACGCAGCCACTCACCTTGGCCGCCATTTTGCCTCCACCTCTTCACGTGGGAGGCGTCCAACCCGGAAGAGGGCGGAACAGTGGGAAAGCCGGCCTAGGATTGGTGGAGCGGAGAAGCGGCGTCGGAGTGACGTCACCCGGTGTTTTCCTTTGGCGGCGCCCTAGCGGCAGAGTTTCCCGCGCGGGACTACAGCTCCCATGATCCTCCAGGAGCACGGCTCAACGGCTGTGGGGAGGGTTAAAACAGTGTTTTACAGCCGTGGCAAATTTAAGAAATGTGGACTCCAACTCCCAGAATTCCTAGTCATTCTTAGTGGCCGGGGAATTCTGGGAGATGGAGACCACACCTCTTAAAAATTGCCAAGATTTAAATATAATGGACTAAAATAAGGTTCCAGCCCCTGGTGTTTGGGGTGAAAGTGAATATGAGTTTTGTTGGCAGTTTCCCCTCCTTGGTTTCTTAGTCTTGTTAGATTAATAATAATGAATAAGGCAAGGAAGAATGGATGGAAACTGACCAAGGAGAGATTCAACCTGGAAATAAGGAGTAATTTCCTGACAGTGATTACAATCAACCCATGGAAGAGAAGTTGCCTTCGGAAGTAGTGGGTGGGAGCTTCATCACTGGAGGCTTTCAGAGACTGGTATAGAGTCCCCTGCTTGAGTGGGTTGGACTAGATGACCTCTAAGATCCCTTCCAACTCTGTTAATATGTTAATTTGACTACAGCTCCCATCATGTCCCTACAAGTAATGGATGGGAGCTGTAGTCTTGGGAACTTTAAGACTTGTGGACTTCAACTCCCAGACTTTAAGTCCAGTGTTTCTTAAAGGGTTGTCCCAGGACTGGGGGGAAAGGATGGCGGGATTTCAGGGGTCCATGAAATCATAATTGTTTTCTGGATACTACAAATACTGGCAAAAAATGCCTATTATTCCTATTTTTTTTAATGAAAAACATTTTATTAAAAACAAAGTACGCAAGAATGAATTTTTAATATTTAATATGGCAAATACCAAATAATCTAACCCAGGCTAACCTAAAGTAAAAAGTTCAAGAAACTCTTCTGTGGTCATATATTCCGGTGAATCAAACTAAAACTACACGACAGGCAGAAATCCAGCAGAGACCTTGAGCTGCCATATAGTGACGTAAAGAAAGCAGAATGGTTAAAGTAAAGGTAAAGTTTCCCCTCACACATATGTGCTAGTCCAGGGGTGTCCAAACTTGGGAACTTTAAGACTTGTGGACGTCAACTCCCAGAATTCCCCAGCCAGCTACGCTGGCTGGGGAATTCTGGGAGTTGAAGTCCACAAGTCTTAAAGTTCCCAAGTTTGGACACCCCGTGCTAGTCATTCCTGACTCTAGGGGGTGGTGCTCATCTCCATTTCAAAGCCAAAGATCCAGCGCTGTCCGAAGACGTCTCAGTGGTCATATGGTCGGCATGACTAAATGCCAAAGGAACACGGAACGCTGTTACCTTCCCACCAAAGATGGTCCCTATTTTTCTACTTGCATTTTTACATGCTTTTGAACTGCTAGGTTGGCAGAAACTGGGACAAGTAACGGGAGCTCACTCCGTTATGCGGCGCTAGGGAGTCGAACTGCTGAACTGCCGACCTTTCTGATCGACAAGCTCAGCCTCTCAGTTTCTCACTTAACGACTGTATGATTCCCTTAACAACTGCTATGATGGTCTGATTCACTTAAGAGCTGTAATGATTTGTTTATCAACCATGGCAAAACAGGTTGTAAAATTGGGCATGGCTCACTTAACAACTGGCTTGTTTAGCAAGAGAAATTCTGGCTTCAGTTGTGGTCATAAGTTGAGGCCTACCTACAGTGCTTGACAAATGGGTTGTAGGAACGAAACCTCCGTTTTCTTCTTTGAGGACCTAAAATACTAAGGAAGGAAAGACGAATCTTTGAAATGCAGAGAATTCCGTTTATTGAAGTCCAATGTACAACTGAAGTTTTACAACTTTTCCCAAAACAAAAGTCACTTTTCAATTTAGGAAGAATAAATGTCCTTTTTCAATAATATACAGTCTCTATATATTTTTTAAATAAGTTAATATCTTTGAAAAAAGAGCAATATGTTCCTTTTATAATGTTGCAGTGCAACTTACAACTTACACGTCTGTGCAATGTACCATGAGGTATATGCCCAGTGAAAAACACACAGTGAATTTTATTTCCATTCATAAATTCTCATGGTCCATTCATAAATTCTCATTGTAGACACACAAAAAGTTGAACATTTAATCTGTGGTAGAAAAAAAAAGAAAGAGATGCAGCCAAGGACACACCAAAAAAATATTATTATTTCCCCCCCACCCCACCCCCTAAAAAGAAAACCAGACGGAAGGAACATTCATTGCTTCTACAAATTGGTGATTGCTTCTTGACATAGAGCGAGGAGAATGAAAAAGACTTTTGTGAACTTTGGAAAAACTTAAAACCGAAAACACAGAACAATCTGAATTATCCAGAGGTTGAAATTTGATTTTGGTGGTCTGATAACTGCAATGCCATAGACGCTTACCGATGGAAACAAGATCCCATCGAGATCAATGGGGATGGACTTTAAAAGACACAAATGATGGCTTAAACCGTCCCCATTTTTAGTGGAGCTGTGGACAGAACTGATGTTTTCAAACAACAAGGCAAAAGGACAGGGGTAATGGGGCTGGGTTGATTCCCCCTCCCCTTGGCTACTACCTTTTATTTATTTAATTTATTTATTTAAATTTATATCCCGCCCTTCTCCACAGAGGACCCAGGGCGGTTTTGAATTCTCTTTCAGAGTTGTTGTTTTTTTTTTTAAGGAAAACAGGGCTGGAGTTAAGGTCATCCTTACAGATGTTCCATTCCTGTAAGTTTTCCTTTTGCTCTTCCAGTTTATGGGAAAACTACATCCAATGGGGGGGGGGGGAAATTCTCTGTATGAACAACATATTTAACAGTGACAAAAGACGTAGAAATGAACAAACGTCGCTTATAGCGGGATTAATAACAGTGCTGCCTCATCTTCAGAAGACATCGGTTCTCCGTATTTTTTTTTTTCTTTTAAAATACAAGGCGCTCAAGAATGTTAAATTGTTGTTTGAAAACAGTCCAAGGGGAAGGTTGGCTTAAAACCTCCTATTGCTACGGAAATTGTTAAGAATGCTCATTATTTACAAAAGAAAGACTGTGGAGTTCTCTTAGCACAGCCAACAAGACATTAGCGTTAACCGAAGATTTCTGCCTCAAAAGACATTGATCTGATCTTTGGCTGGCAGGAAATCAGCCGCTATTTTAGAGAGGTTTGAAGGTGGTGGGGAAAAAACAAAATACCATGCATTATTTTCCTTGTTTTCATTCTGTGGTTTGGAAAATATTAAATGTCATATGCACTGCTGCATACCCAAGGAAGACAGCCTTACATTGAATGCAACCTACGTTTTAACCAAAAACACCCTTCTTTCATTACCACAGTTCCATTAAAAAATAATAATGAATCATTGGCAGGATGGAGATTCTGTTTTTGAATTGACTGTTAAATACAGTAAATTCCCTTATCTTGCCTCTTGCAGGCCTAATTCCTTACGTTTTGCGTCTAGTTAAACCACGGTTTGCTGGGACATCCAAGTTAAGACAGCCTTCTATAGTAAATAGGGCCAAACTGTGATTTGTAAGTCGTTTAGAAGGATGGTTCAAGCCACAGTTGGATACGTTGGGTATCAAAGTTTAAAGCAGAGAATGATGTCCCTAACCACAGTTTAGAGGTCTAGCAAAATATGGCCATCAAAACATAGCCACACGTTGTATGGCCAGGTTGCACCATAATGACTGAAGATATCGTAAGAATATCGGTGGTCTGTAAGCCCAGGCTGATGTAGAAAGTTACAGCCTCAACTTTTCTCTTAGTCTCAAGGTGACAAATTGGTATAGAAACCACAGTGAAAGCAGGACCCTTTCCCTCTCTCTTACCACCTTCAATTTTCTTTAAAATGCTGATGGCTGTCTCCTGAGACATTTTTGTTTGTTTAAAAACAAACAAACAAACTACAGCTTGAGAACCAGACATTTAGTACCAGCTTGTGGCTACTTCAACCCCTGAACAAAATAAAAATAATAAAAAATAAGACGACAGCCTATTTCAAAGCTCATATGCAAGTAAAGTGCGGGCCGTAGTACAATGGTGTCATACATTTTTTTTTCATACATTTAAGCATTATATTCTTTAAAAAGCTCTCTATTTGTAAACAAAAAAAAGATCGCATCGATTTGCTATTTCATAAATCAGGCGAGGTTACCATCGAGGAATGGTGTTTCCGAAGCAAGTGTTCTTGTAATACAGCTTCAGTGTCAAAGGTGGAAGGATGCTTATTTATCAGTGCAGGTAGGAAGGCTGTGCACGCGTTGACAATGAAGGCTGAAGAAAAGATGTGGCTGCTTTAAAGGGTCCCTTGGGACTTTTAAAGCAGTGGTATCTTTGTTCGGGGCGGACATGGAACTTTGAAAAAAGTTGGATTCCGTTCATTGGCAGAACAGCAGACAGATGCTGGATCCTTAAGAGCCAATTCTTCCTAGACATTTTGGGAGCCTGCACAACTCTAGCAAAGGGATCCCTTCTCAATTTCTCCTCTTCTTCCTAACAACGTTCAAGTCACATCTTTGGGACAGATCGGTTCCATTGTTGTGGCTTCTTCCCAAAGAACCAGACTGACTTGGGAGGGATGGTTTGTTTCTTGTTCTAAGCAACTGGGTGATTGGCTTGGTTGGGCTTAGCATGTCGCAAGAAACCAGCAATTTGCTCTTACCAACCATGGAACATGGCTTAAGGGCTTTCTTTACTCCTGCCCTGTGCTCCACTCATCCTTGATAGTATAGAAGGTTATCCTAGCATGAACATTTATTGTGGATAGATCACTCACTCAAAGCCAAATGTATTTATCCAACAAGACTATCCTTGAAGAGGTTTGGGGTATAAAATGCTACTTTGATGCTGGTACAGCTAAGGATTACAAATCTATGTCCTTACTCCTGGACTGAGGATGAGATGAATGCAGTGGTGATACAGTAACCCCACCCTCACCCCCTTTCAAGGATGTTAGGTACAAGGAAGCAACAGCCTTAATATAATTGTGCAAATTAGTGCAGATTCATGGTTTGGTACGATGAGTGACTCTAACCAATCAATGTTTTCACAAAATGACATTTCTCAGGATTCTTTGGAAGAAGATTTTGGCTGTTGAAATCCAACGTAGCATGATTTATATTTGAGTGCAGATGTACTTCCTTAAACTGCTTTCAGGTTTCTTTGCCTGAGAATACATAAAAGTGTGCCAAATCAGAGAACTGCTTCTTTGCTTCCAGTTGATGGGATAAAAACACACAATTGAATTTGATCTTAGTTCTCTGCCACTCACGAGGATTGCACAAGCGTTGGGAACGCTGAACGGATTCACGTGAGGAGAAGGCCTGTTTCAGGTTTTCATTTCTAGGGGTAAAAAAGAGCAATTGTCACTTTTGTCTGACACTTAAGTGACACTTCAGGGGTATCCTACTGGAAGACATTAAGGATGAAAATTAAAAAAAAGTTTAAGAAGGTTTAGAAAGAACTCATGGTCGTAGAAGCATTCAAATCAGCTTCTAGCAGTCTCTCTTTCCCTGCCCATGTAGGAGTTTAGGAGGGAGAGGATGAAAGGAAAGGGTGCGTTGGAAGAGAAGAAAAGAAGGTGTAGAACATTGGTATTTAACGCTTGAGAAACTTTCAAGAACTTATAAAGAAGTTTTAACATAGGTTGGAAATATAACTGCAAGGAAGGTGCTTTTAATCATCAAGTTTGATGGACAAAAAACATGAAAGGAAATTTGGAACTTTGTTATTCTACATGTTAATAGTGGCGAGAATCTTATATGCACCAAGATGGAAAAACACACCAATTTCCACAATGGAAGAGTGGAAGGTAAATGTGATGGAATGAATGGAGGCAGCAAAACGGACCATTTTAATCAAAGAGAAGAATTTAACAGATTAACAGAGTTGTAAGGGACCTTCTAGGTCTGTTTTGTTTCTACTTGGAAACTACTTCTGGACTTTTTGCTTAAAAATGAAAAAAAAAACCCTTTGTTTTTAGGTTTTGATGATTAGAATGAATGTGGCTTAAATGTTGTGAACTGGAAAAGAAAGGGTTGAGGTTGTATTTTTTAAAATACATCTTACTATACCGAATAAAGTTGGAAGTCACTATTTTGTTCTCCTTCTTTCCTCTTTTAGTTCTCTAACTTTTGTTTTATTTTGTATTTTTACCTTATAATGAAACTTAGTATTAAAATTAAGTAACAAACAAGAAGAAAACAAGATGTGCTAGAAAACAAAAAGAAATCAAGCAACTTCAACCCTGTGACCTTTATCTTTACAGTCTTATTTGTTTCAGATGCATCCATATCATCGGCAAAATGTGCCTCTTGATTAAAATGTTTGTCCAGAAGATGCTACTCGGTGTAGATGAAATAGCACCAGGCTGTAGCTCATCTTAATCACTTGCATTTGATTTCCACTAAAATCCCTGGGGCTTAAACCAACCATCCATAGACACAAAAACTATAATCACACACCGTTCAAAGGAGACCATAAAAAATTTAAGAAGGTGACCACAATACAATACCTCTCCAGTGGCCTATACTCAGATAAGCAGGGATCACCCCCAGACAAACGAACAGGCAGAAAACACTAGTCTAATCAAGGAATCACCAAGGAGGACTTCTCAATCCCTCAAATAAAACCTGGCAGCAAAACCCACACACTCATACTGATGATGCTACGTAGTTGGGTAACGTCTGCAAGCAAAGAAGCTCAGCAACCACGAAGAGCTCCAGAATTTAACCCTGAACACAGATTTTCTCTGCTATTGAAAACACTGATTTCAGTGGAAACCAAATGCAGCAACCTTAGGCTCAATCCGCTGTATGGTGTTTCTTAAGAGAAGAGCAATATTATGTTTTTTGACAAAACTGTGAAGTCTCTTCCTGTGTAGGAATACATGTTTTAGAAAGACGATGAGAGGGGAGAGGAGGAAGAGAGAGGGAGAGAGGGAGAGAGGGAGAGAGGGGGAGAGAGAGAGAGAGAGAGAGAGAGAGAGAGAGAGAGAGAGAGAGAGAGAGAGAGAGAGAGAGAGAGAGAGAGAGAGAGATATGAAGGAATACTGTTCATCTATCTTAAGAGACATACATTTAGATTGATATGCATGTCCAGGGATCCTATAGTCCAGTGTCACCCATGCTTGCTGGGGAATTCTGGGAGTTGAAGTCCAGACATCTTAAAACGGTCAAGATTGAGAAACACTGTTACTATATAAACAATAAAATTGCCATTTTCAATGAGAGAGAGAGGGGAAAAAAAGATTGGTTGTGAACTTATGAAATATAGGCTCTTAATGCAAAGAAACAAGTGAGTGAGGACACAGAGAAGTGGAATCAATCTAGCTGCCAAGATCAGGAGTTGCCAACTTTGGACAGCTACTCTATAGAAAAGGCTGATCTGCATAGATTTAAACAGTGACCGACATGTGAAAGACTAACAGAAATTAAACAGTGGATTTGTAAACCTTTGGCAATATGTTTTGGGAAGCACATGATTTGGGATGTGAAGTCACCTCAGTCTTCTTTGGAAGCACCAGAATCTATTATCACCAGTGTATCAAATACTGCTTTTAAACTTGCCTTGAAAAATGTAGATGCTTTCCTTTTCTAATAGCAGAAAGTAGTTTACAAAAGGAAAAAAAAAAGTTCTTTGGGAACGTAATTATTAAATAAACAAGAGTCAAAGGTCTGATTCAGACTTATTAAAATGGAGATTGGGGCCTATATGCTCCATCTTTGACCTTCTTTCTCTAGCTCTGTGGTTTACGACACCGTCTTTCCTTCTATACTTTTACCTTAATCTTAGAATTACAGATTACTAGAATATCAAAACCAGAATATCAAACTGCCATCACATTCTGTTCGACAGACATAATTGCGACAGACACCTGTATCTGCCTATGTCAAAGTAGTCCCCATGATCTAATGAGACAGACATCCAGCTGAATAAAGCCACCTGTTCAAGGCAAACCGGTTTATTCTGGCTTAATAAACCATGATTGAAGTGCCCAGGGAAGGAAAGGACCAGGTCACAATGCTTGTTTACAACTAAGTAAACAATACTTTAGTGAACAAAGATTGTTTTGTCAAATCAGGCCCTAGCTTCACCCGGGCATTACAAATATGCTGCTTTTTAAATTTCACATATTTTGATATTTTTCTCTTCAAATCCTACAAGTCTTGATCTGTGGACTTGATATGTGGCCTTGCCACACCATGGTTGCAGCTGCAATCTTTTTCCTCTGGAGGCATTAGTACCACTACCCAGGGGTTCTGTTCACATGCTACGCTTAACTTGGTTAATAAATTAACCCATGTGAGTTTGTTCTCAACAGAATAACAGAGTTGAAAAGGACCTTGGAGGTCTTCTAGTCCAACCCCTGCTTAGGCAGGAAACATTATACCATTCTAGACATGTCTAATCTCTTAAAAACCTCCAGTGATGGAGCACCTAAAGCTTCTGAAGGCAAGCCGTTTCACTGATTGTTCTGTCAGGAAATTTCTTCTTAGTTCTACTTTGGTTTTCTCTTTGATTAGTCTCCATCCATTGCTTCTTGACCTGCCCTTGCTTTGGAGAATCGCTTGACTCCCTCTTCTTTGGGGTAGCTTCTGAGATATTGGAACACTGCCATCATGTCTCCCCTGGTCCTTCTCTTCATTAGACTAGACATACCTAATTCCAGCAACCGTTCTTTGTATGTTTTAGCCTCCAGTCCTCTAATCGTCTTTGTTGCTCTTCTCTGCACTCTTTCTAGAGTCTCCACATCTTTTTTTATAGTGTGATGACCAAAACTGGTTGCAATGTTCTTGATCTATGAAATGGAAAACTAACCTGGGTTTTCAACACAGACATCAAAATCCCAACCCAAAAGGCAAACCAAGTTTAAAACCAATTAGGCTTATCTTTTAGTGCAATCATGCCTGCCAAGGCTTTAAACTTAACTTAGTTAAGCATGTTGTCTGACCTATGGCTAGTGGTGGTCAGATGGTGGCCAACAGAGTTCTGTTTGATCCTAGAAATGCTTTCAACATTTGGACTTCCAACTCTGTAGTCAAGGTATTAGGTTTTTTTTCATGGCCCAGGAATGTTTCAAGGTATGATAAAAAAAGGCAATATGATGGATGGGATGATGCAATCAAAACTCAGTTTACCTGCTTTGCCGAAGGGATGCAGAAGGTTTAAAGCAAATAAATTCACAACATAGCATTGCACTTCCAAATGCTCTTCTGGTTAGAATTGGATGTACGTTCCTCCTAAATAAATAGAGGGCACGTCCTTGCAGCATACAGCTAATGGGCTCGCAAGGGACCCAGTGTAAACCAATATACACCAAGGAACATCTTAAATGAAGGTTTCTCTTCTTAATTCATCCTTCTATGTTGCCTAAATTCCATAGGATAGGCTTGGCCTTACAATGAGCCAAGCTGAATGGGCTCCGTTTTAAGAAGCACATCTGGGAAAAAGGAAAGGGAATGAAAAAGCCAATTACTAGATGAATTTTATTAATCTGGACTAGGAGTTGAGGTCTTCTGTCTCAAGTACCAACTTCCTTGTTCAACTTCTGGTTATGATTGGAAGTTGCCCTTCTAGCAAGACTTATTTAGATAGACTTTCGGAAGTTTCCCACAATGCTCCAATGAGCCTATGGTAGCATCCCAATACTCTGAAACAGGTAGTCCTTGATTTATGACCACAATTGGGACTGGAACATCCCTTGTTAAGTGATTCCGTTGTTATGCAACACCTTCTCCCATTGACTTTATTTGTTGGAAGACTCCTGGGAAAGTCACAAGAAACCATCTTGCTGGTTGCCTTGTGCCCAAATTCGGTCACATGACCATGGGCATACTGCAACAGTCATCAGTGCAAGGACTGGTCATACTGTAAGTCACTTTTTTTCACTTCCATCACAACTTTGAACAATTGTTAAATGAATGGTTGCAAGTTGAGGATTACCTGCCTTCTAGTTTTCTGAAAAAGCTCTAATAGGTTTCATCATCTTTTAATGACCCCATCATCCATTGCAGAGTGGAGTCTAGGCAACTTGTGTTTACTGATCAGATGCCCTTCCTGTCATCAATGTGGAGTTATATTCAGCAGATATATTCTCATTCTAGTAGGCTTCATATGTAGGTTAATTCTAGAGACCCCCAATCTGTTTCTCTCTGTGGCTATGCGACCTCTATGGCAATGTGGTGGCAGTAAGATGACTGGAGCTGAATAACTTTGGAAGCTGAAGTCCACACCTCTTAAAGCCACCAAGGTTGAGAAATGGCGCTCTATAGTCCAGAATATTTAATCCTCAAAGTCGTGCAGAAATTTAAAACATGGTAATGTTGCACCTGATATCCTTTTGCTTACTACCAAGCTCTGCTTTGAATGCTCACTCCTTCTCCCTGTTGGGCAGTGAGGTTATGCAAGTGTTTTCTACTCCTACTTCCTTGAAAGTTGAGTAGAAGCCTTTAGGATGGAACCTAGGTGAGCTTCGAAGAAACAAATCCAGCAACATCTGCAAGACAGAGATTTGCTTATTACTACGACTACTACTAGTGCTCCTGAACAGATAGAGACTTCCACTAAGTTTTTGAATGAACATGAGATGGAGGATGAGTTCCTGCTCAACGGGACAGGTTCAGAAGGATCAGGAGTGATTAGGAGAACCCATGTCTCTTACTGGCATTGAATTCCCTGTTCAGTGATAATGCCTCGACAGGATGTAGGTTTCTTTTATTGCAAAGGTTCTCAAATCATAAATCTGAGGATCTTTATTCTATAGCACAGTGTAAATATAGACAGCCATTGGTGTTCAGTCTGGCTGTTTTGTTTTGTTTTTTCTTTCGTTATTCTGTCTTGAGGCTGCAAAAAGACAAGATCAGAATTTTGCCGTTGGTAGGTTTCTGGCCTTTAAATTCACAGTGGACATTTGCTGACACCCAGAATAGCTACCGATTTCCCGAAATTATGGATTACGTTCTCGGCCCCGACTCGTGACGGGCCAGAAGGGCGAGCAGAAGCTGCCTTTTGCACAATCCTGCTCCCACAAACAGTTTTTCGTACCTTAATTTCTTCTCTGTCACATGAACATAGGGGTGCTCATGCGCGTCTTGGGTCAATCATCCAAAAAGCAGGCACAGTTTTGTAAGAATAGCACAGCATTTCAACAGCATCTACCGGTTGAGCCTGGACAGGCCCAACGGGAAGCAAGTGGTTTTCCTGGATAAAATGCTGCATACTTTAAGGCACGCCAAAAAAGGTGAGGGGTGGGTCTGGGGGGAGGGGGAATTGAACTTTTCCATTTCTAGACTTCGCTCTCTTTGCATCCCACAACCTGGGTCGTTTCTTGGAAATGCTGAACGGTTAAACCCTCTTTCCTAGGAGCGATGGATCTTTCCTTTTTCTTTTTTTTTAAATTCTTCTTCTTTCTTTTTTTTAATCTCTTTTTCATATTTAAAATTTCCACTCTTAAGAAAAAAGAAAAGAAAAGGAGGGGAGGGAAATTGATGAGGATGGACGACTCTGGAAATATATAAAAAAAATAAAACCTCAGCTTTCACGTTCCGTTTTATATACCTAGATACGAGCAAGCGCAAAAAAACTACGTAAATAAAAGAAAGAGGAATCCTGTTGACTAAACTCGTTCTTTTTTTTTAAAAAAAAACATGGGTAAGTAGACTGGCGTTTTAGAAATACACTGCAGTTTTGGTGTCGTTTTTATGCCCCTTCGTCCTTCTACTGCTGCTTCTTTACTAAAGCAGAATTGGGAAAAAAACAACAACCACCCAAAATAATTCTAGAAAAAGGGGAGTAAAAAGAAAGAAAGAAAAATCTGTCTCGTCATGCAATGCAGTAGGCATCCGATGGTACTAAATTCTTATCCAATCTATTTACAATATAGCTGGATACATTATTGACACGGGTTACAGTGTTTTGTCACACAAGGGATCGTCTTTCTCTCTCTCCCCCCCCCAATGCAAACTGGTTGCTCTCTGCCCTCCTTCCGACAATCCCTCGCGGGGGGTCAAACATGGGTTTCGATGAAGGAATGTGTGTGCGAGAGCAGAGAGGCCGTGATGGTGAGTTCAGAAGCTCCGTTCTGGGCTTTCAAAGCACCGCTGTACTCACAGATGTCCAGAAAAAACTCATAGTTCTTTATTTTCCAATCTTTGAATTTCTTGGACGTCAAGTTAGGTTCGTGAAGCAAGCTGTTGATCAGGGCCAGATCGCCTTCCTTGGCCTGAGCGGAAAAAGAGAAACATTTCAGATGGGAAAAAAAAAAATCAATCCTAGGAAGAACATACTCCAGAAATTATGTGGAACTACCGTATTTTTTGGAGTATAAGGCGCACCTTTTTCCCCCTCAAAAAAGAGGCTGAAACTCTGGATGTGTCTTATACTCTGAATACAGCTGTCAAGTACCCTAACGATGCCTGCTTCATAATAAGCGACCCGATATTATGACACAAAAAGCAGTGATTTATTAACAGTTTCATTAGGCATTCCTCATTAGGCATTTCTTATTTGCAGCCATCTTTTTTGCTTTCTTTATCTGCTTCTGAACTTTGCCCGCATTACTGTCCTCCCTTCAGCTTTTCGTCATAAATCACATTAACCAATGAGAGTTGGTAGTTTAGTCATGCACATTCACAGGCAAGCTTGAGATTCCATTCTGACCACAGGTATGTATGGAATGCTCCTCTCTATGACAGTTTGATAGTAGTCATAGAGATGCTTTACAAACTGACAACAGCATGTTTGGCCTCCTGAAACCCTGCCCCCTTCACCAAAATGGCCATGCATAGCCTTATAGGCTTTCAGAGAGCTCCTGGGGGCGGGGGGGAAGGTTAGAAATGAGCAAAAAACAGGCTGCTTTTGCTCGCTTTTGCCCCCCCCCCCAGGAGCACTCTACAAGTCTCCTAAAGGTTATTCATGCCTTAAAAAAAAACGGGCCCGTTTTCACAAAAAATGGCCCGTTTTGGGGAGGTTTGCAGAGTGCAAATACTTTTTTTTTAAAAAAATTGCCTCTTCAAAACCTTGGTGCATTTAATACTCCGGTGCGTCTTATACTCCGAAAAATATGGTAAATGGGGAGCTTCAACTGTCACCCTCAGAGCATCAGCAGCAGGGCTGGTCTACTCCACAGCAGATTGCTGTGCCCAGGCGTGGGCTTCAAAAATTGCAGCAACTGGTTCGCTGCCCTGTTGCTGGGTGAGCGAGGCCATGGTGGGCATGGCCTAGTCAGCTTCCTGCACCATGGTGGGAGGTGTATGTTTTGTCATGTGCCTGATTTAGGGGCTAACTATTCTTTGTTTAATTTTGAACTTTACTTTCGGCTTGACGTGATCTCTGACAGTTAACCTGACTGACGTCAGGGAATCAGCTTTGAAATAAAACGTAAGGAAAAGGGAGTGGGTGTGGGGGGGGGGAGGAAGTAGAGGAATGAGATTATGTTGACAAAGCAAGGACAAAAGAATGAGCTGAATCAAACATTTAGATCCATTTGGGGTGAAATCCTCAGCGTCTGGGACGAAATGGATGGGAAAAGCAAAGCCGAATGATGAAAGCAGCAGCTTCATGTCATTATGTGAAGGTAAAGAGAAGGCAGAGCTGGAAGGTGGAGTCAAGTGAATCATTAGCCTAGAGTCATTACATTCCCATTCATGTTATAAGTCCAACCCCTCTTGAATTCTGTTGACCTTTATCACACACCAATTTAGTTTTGTACCTTAGTTGCCCAGATTCTTGTGTATAGGTTACAGCAATAAATTGTCTGAACCAGGACTTATGTGTGATCCTGATCCTCCATGCCTGACATGACATTCAAATCTTGCCCTTCTCTGTCTTGGTGTCATGATGTTTCACCCAGACCATAAGGGGAAGATCTTTTGATGTGTTGATAGAAATGCTCTTTCACTATTTGCATGACAGTAGCAAGTCTTTTGAACATTCATAGGTCAAATTGGCTTTCTCCTAGCTTGGACCTACAGATAGCCACTAGATGGCTTTTCTACATTCTTCTGATTCAGGACAGGGATGGATTGCTGCTGGCATTACTGCTGGTTTGGCATGCAAAGAAGTTTGTGCGCGCCTGCTCACTTCACTCCACACGCATTGGCACATAAAAAGGTCTGCACATGCGCAAAATGTTAAAAAATGAAATAAATAAATACATTTCGGCAACAAAAGGGGTTTTGTGCATGCAAAGAACTGAAAATCAAGATGGTGTTGTCCTAGGAGAACCGGTTCAGGGCGTGGCAGGGCTGGGTTGCTGCCGGTTCCAGCGACCCAAGCCATCAAGTTACTACCGATTCGGTTGAACAGGTCTGAACCAGTAGGAACCCACCTCTGATTCAAGAGTAGAAAAACTCTCCATTGCTACTATAACAAGCGATACAGCCCCTTTCACTGAATCTACTACAGTGTTCTTACTTTTAAAGTACTTTTGAGTACTCTGATGCGATGCAACTTTTCATTGATGACAGGGTCATTGCATCTTTTGACGAAGGACCTCCGGAATTCCTGCTTGGTGGAAGGACGTTGCTCTCCAAAGGCTGACAAGCTGGCTTGTTCCAAAGTCTTGTAGAGTTCATGAAGACCATCTGTGCTCTTCCTTCGTTCTTCTACTTTTTCTAAAGAGAAGCAAGCCTGCTTTAGAAGCTAGATATATTTCTAGTGAAGGAAAACAGGCAAAGTTAAAGACACAGTCCTTATTGTGCAGATGAGTATTGCGCCAGGGTGGTGCAGTGGTTAGAATGCAGTATTGCAGTATTGCCCACTGCAGGAGTTTGATTCTCACCAGTTCAAGTTCTATCCTTCTGAAGTCAGTAAAATGAGGACCCAGATTGTTGGGTGCAATATGCCGTCTTTATAAACCGCTTAGAGGGGGCTGTAAAGCACTGTGAAGCGGTACATAAGTCTAAGTGCTATGGCTATTTGTCAGAGTATGAATGTTCATAGACAGGAATAGACATGGTAACAGGTCAGCCAATGGGGACTGTTTGGAAACTGAAATATAGTATTTGTTTGTCATCATAAGAGATAGTTTTGGAGTCTGGGTGTGGCTTAGACTTGCTGAATTGTACATAAGAGTTGGTTTAGCTTCTGTAACATTGCAACATCTGTACAATATATGGCCTCTGTATCTCTCTACTCTGTAATGACTTGCTTCTATGAATATTGCTTTGTATTCCTGATTTTGTATGCTGAATTCTGATGCATGGTATTGTATATAAAAAAGTTTCTTATATATAATTGAATCCTGCTGAAGTTCATTTACCTGTGTGCTGGTTGGATGTGCTGCAAAACTCTGACACTATTGCTATCTCTGTCTTAATCCCAATGAAATGTAAAAATAAAACCTACGAAAGAGACATTTTCTAACCTACGTGAACTCTGGGAATGAACTGAACCAAACCACAGAATTTCAGAGCTATAGCCGGCTCTTAATACATGTCAAACATCCTATTTGAAGTCATTGACAGTGTCATGAAATATACAATCTAGTCATAAGGTCCTATTGTCTAACAACCAGTCCTCAAATTATGACCACAATTGGGATCAGAATTTCCATTGCTAAGCAAAGTGGTTGTTAAGTGAGTTATGGCCAAATTTAGGACCTTTTCCCATCCAAGATGTTAAGGGAATCATGCAATTGTTAAGCAATGTCCCCGGTTGACTTTGCTTGTCCAAAGCTGACTGGGATGCTGCTACGGTCATAAGTATGAAAAACCATCCTATGTCACTTTTTTCAGTGCCATTGTTACTTTGAACAGTCACTAAATGAGCTGTTGAAAGTTTAGGACTACCTGCAGCTTTCCTCCAGGAGTTATAGGTGCTCCATGTTTGGAGGTTTTCAAAAATAGACTGGACAATGATTTGACTGGGATAGTATAAGTCTTCTTCCTTGGTCAAGGGGGTTGAACTAGAAGACCTTTGAGGTCCCTTCCTGAACTTCCAGCCTAACGATGCCACTCAAGCTCTCGTTATCTCCCGCCTGGACTACTGTAATGCTCTCTACATGGGCTCCCCTTGAGATGCACCTGGAGGCTCCAGTTAGTGCAGAATGCGGCCGCGCGGGGGATCTTGGGAGCCTCAAAATACTCCCACATAACACCACTCCTGCGTGAGCTGCACTGGCTGCCTGTGGCCTTCCAGGTGCGTTTCAAGGTCTTAGTGACCATCTTTAAAGCGCTCCATGGCATCGGACCTGTTTACTTACAGGACTGCCTACTACCACATACCTCCACTCGACCTGTCCGCTCCCACAGGGAGGGCCTCCTTAGGGTGCCCTCCGCCGGACAATGCCGGCTGGTGACTCCCAGGGGAAGAGCCTTCTCTGTGGCGGGTCCCGCCCTCTGGAACGACCTCCCCCCAGATCTCCGCACAATCACAGACCTTCGCCTCTTCCGTCGGACATTAAAAGCTTACTTCTTTCGTTTGGCCGGCCTGGCATAGCTGGTACAGCTATTACTATTTTAATTGGGGTTTAATTAACATTTTTAGCATGGGCAAAATCTTATTGAATCTTAATTTTAACTATTTGATTGTTTGTACTTTTATATTTTATATTTTATAGCTCCTGTGCACCGCCCTGAGTCCCATGTCGGGAGATAGGGCGGTATAGAAATGAAATTAAAGTTAAGTTAAAGCTAAGTTCTGTGTTCTATCTGTTCTGCCAGGTGTTTCGTTGCCTCAATTACTGAAGATGATGCAACTTTTACAAATACCCAGAAATTGTGTCATGCCAGCTAGTGAGTTAATCTGATTCAGAAATATCTACTCCGGTTTAACTTTTCAAGATCTATCCCAGCTATTTTAACCTCTTACCATCTTGCCCCAAATTACTCGGCTTTTTAATGGCCAGCTCCTCTTCCGACCGCTCTTCAGAGATCCCGCTCGTTTTTACTCGCCCTTTGACCCGGACGTCGCGATTTCGCGGAAGGCTTTGACTCCTCTGCTTCTGGGGCCTGGAGTGAGAACTCTGACCTTTGTAGCACTCGACCAACGGGAAAGGACCATCCTGATCGTGGTTGTGGCGTCTCTGGACGGGTAAGGTGGCTTGTCTCCGCCTCTCCGGGGACACCCCGAACCTCTCGTTCACATAGTCTGAATCAGTAGGAACCGTCTGCAGGAAATGGAGTCCCGAACTGGTCAACGGCGTCTCTATAAGATCCTGCCACGAACGTCGTTCCCTGTAGGGAGGTCTAGAACCCCCTGCAGAGTGTGCGTTCCCGGCTGGATCCTGTCGAGATTCCTCTGCAGAAGAATGGGAATAGGTTGATTCACTGGAGAAGTGACGGCCATGTTTGGGCTCAGGGAATGGGCTCGAAGAATTCATCTGCAAAGGAATAAAACACCCCACTATAAGATATAATTACGGAAAGACATTGGAACAATACAAGATAGACTCTTCAGAGGTAAATCCCTTTCTTTCCTTCAATAGGCTGTTACTGAGATGCGGTGGTGGCGCAGTGGTTAGAGTGCAGTACTGCAGGCTGCTTCTGCTGATTGCCGGCTGCCTACAATTTGGCAGTTCGAATCCCACCAGGCTCAAGGTTGACTCAGCCTTCCATCCTTCCAAGGTGGGTCAAATGAGGACCCAGATTGTTGGGGGCAAGAGGCTGACTCTGGAAACCGCTTAGAGAGGGCTGTAAAAGCACCGTGAAGTGGTATATAAGTCTGAGTGCCATTGCCATTGCTACTGCTTCTTGCAGAGTTGCTTTCGTGTTGGTAATCTCTGTTACTGAAATCTGTTATCTCTGTTACATCCAGTTGACTGTTGGTTTCAGGTCCCAACACACATCCAGAAAGAGTTTCCATGGAGATTCTCCATCATCCAGGTCATGGTTGTTCCAAAACTGCTTTTTCCTTCCTTCCTTCCTTCCTTCCTTCCTTCCTTCCTTCCTTCCTTCCTTCCTTCCTTCCATCCACCCACCCACCCACCCACCCATCCATCCATCCATCCATCCATCCATCCATCCATCCTTTCCCACCCTCCCTCCCTTTCCTCTCCCTCCTTCTTTCTTTCTTTCTTTCTTTCTTTCTTTCTTTCTTTCTTTCTTTCTTTCTTTCTTTCTTTCTTTCTTTCTTTCTTTCTTTCTTTCTTTCTTTCTTTCCATTTTGCTTCTCATCCAAGAAGCTTTTTCAGTTCTAACAGAGAAGAAACTTCTTGGGTGAGAAGCAAAAGGTTTTCAAACAAAAATATCAAGGATGTCCAGTTGCCTTTTGGAAAAAGCACTTTTGGGATATCCAGAAAGGGAGAGAAAAAAAGGAAAGGAAAGGAAATGCAGGATGAAATTCAAACGGTTTGCATTTCCCAACTTTCTGGACTCACCGAGGGCGTCCGGTGGTAGGAGTCACAAAGCACAACGGGTCCTTCTTGCTTCAACATTAAGGAATTGTCAACGTCTTCCTGGTCACTTTCACTCCAATAATCTGCGAAGAAAAGGTTTTCATTTTGTTCAGAAATGTCTGCTTTGCTAGGCAAGGTTTCCCAAAGGCTGCAGAAAAGTCAGGTATTTTCAACTGCCTCTTTTGAACAACTAATTCCCAGAGCTTTGTCTTAAGTCTAAGCATTTTCACCCATGTAGTATGGCTGTATTACTATTATCCTTTTCTACTACCTTCTCCTATTGGTATCATTATTACGATTATTATTACTCTGCTATTCTGCATGTACACTGAGAGCGCATGCACCGGAGACAAATTCCTTATGTGTCCAATCACGCTTGACTAAATAAAAGTTCTGTCCTGCTCTGCTCTATTCTGTTCTGTTCTCCTCTATTCTATTCTGTTCCTGTTCCTGTTCTGTTCTCCTCTCCTCTATTCTGTTCTGTTCCTGTTCTGTTCTCCTCTATTCTATTCTATTCTATTCTATTCTGTTCTGTTCTCTTCTCTTCTCTTCTCTTCTGTTCTCCTCTATTCTATTCTATTCTATTCTCTTCTGTTCTCCTCTATTCTATTCTGTTCCTGTTCTGTTCTGTTCTCCTCTCCTCTGTTCTGTTCAGTTCTGTTCTGTTCTCCTCTATTCTGTTCTGTCCTGTTCCTGTTCTGTTCTCTATTCTGTTCTGTTCTGTTTTGTTCTGATCCTGTTCCTGTTCCCGTTCAGTTTCTGTTTCTGTTTCTGTTTCTGTTTCTATTTCTGTTCCTGTTCCTATTCTATTCTATTCTATTCTATTCTATTCTATTCTATTCTATTGCCATCAAGAAAAGAACCTCACCTTCATCTGCCCGAATATCCTTGTCATCAGGTGTGTAACCAATGGCAGCCAAACCTAGACGGTTCATCCATCTATTGAAAGACGTTTAAAAAGAGAAATGGTTTCGGATGGCTTTAAACCCTCCTTATATTAAGCAGTGAGTGGAAAATTTAAAGTTGCTGGTGATGATAAGGGGTTTAAATTTTCATTCATTCATTCATTCATTCATTCATTCATTCATTCATTCATTCATTCATTCATTCATTCATTCAATTTCTGTGTTATTCATTCAATTTCAACTAACTATTCAACTTTATATGAACTCTCCTACTTTTTTCATCTTTCCCAAGGCCGACTTAGAAGATGGTAAACTGCATTCTGCAACTTTTGGAGGGCTGGCTGCAAATGGATAATCCTGAAGCACAGTGTGAATTTTCCCTTTTCACAACTCTTTGATACAACTTTAAATACAACCCAGACAATATATTCCTGGGTGCTGCTTTCAGATTGGTATCATTCTTAACCTCAGTCTATTCCTGCTGCCAAGGTGTTCTGACCCAGCTCCCCAAACACAACAGAACCTTTGATGTGAACTCAAAAGATTCCTTTATTAGGAGTGCCGGCAGCCCAGTAAGAAAGTTTCTCTCTCAGGCTAGCAAGTCCCTCTGTCCGGAAGATGGATAGTTGTCTGCCACATCTGTTCATCTCTGCCTCCCTGCCTTTTATCCCCAGAGCTAGGGTGGGGCTTTGCTAGCAGTGGTGGCTCTTCCTTCCCAAGGACCGGCTTATAGATTTCCACTGCTCTGCTCTCCTCTGCCTTCTGCACCTCCGTGTGTCAGGTACTGGACCCAGCTGTTCCTCCTCTTCCTCATCAGCCACCTCCAGACCTGGGGGCTGTTGACTTTCCATCTGAGGCTGAAAGACGGCCCAGGCTCTGCTTTTATCTCGCTCTCTGACAGCTCCACTCTGTCTTTCCCTTCTGAGCTCTTAGGTTGCCTTGATGCTGTCCTTAACTCCCATGCCTCCTTCTCCTCCGATTTGGCTGCTGGAGGGACTGGAGGCTGACAGGCCACAATACAAGGGCAGCAAAACGGTCATGTTGTATCTGTTCATAGAATTGGGAATTTCAACACAAGCATCAGAAGATAAGAGAACACCATCTTTCCGTTCTCTTGCTCTCTATCTCCAAACACGTATCCGAGTGAAATCAGAGTAAATCGTGGATGACTATTTGTCTGACATGGTGTATAGGGTTTCCTGCCTGAGAAAGGGGTTAGACTAGAAGACCTCCAGGGTCCCTTCCAACGCTCTAATTCTGTTATCCTCCCCCAATGTAGAATCTCTGAGCACCTACCGGTTCATTTCTTCCAGGCAATCCGTTGCAAAGTAGAAGCTCTTGATTTTGGGATGACAAGCCTTGAAAGCGCTAGGAGGAGAGAAAGAAGAAGAGGAAGAAAAAGAAAATTTGGTATCTATTAAAGTGACAGCAAGTTGTCCAGTTCTATTGACTTTTATTTATATGGAATTTATTTATTTGTATCCATCCTTTCTTCTTCTTCTTTTTTTTTTACAAATAGCTCAAGGCAGCCAACACACACAATTCTCCTTCCTCCTATTTTTCCCACAACAACAACCTTGTGAGGTGGGTTGGTCTGAAAGGGAGTGACTGACCCAAAATCACCCAGCTGCCTTTTATGCCTAAGGCAGGACCAGAACTCATCGTTTCCTGGTGATTGACCAGGAGTCATCCAGTCAGCTTTCATGCCTAAAGCAAGACTAGAACTCACAGTCTCCTACTGATTGGCCTAAAATTACCCAGCAGGATTTCATGCCTAAGGTGGGACTTGAACTCATAGTCTCTTGCTTTCTAACCCGATGCTTTAACCAGTAGACTTAACTGGCTCTTCCTGAAGTCAAGTTACTGTTTCAGTTTGGCGGTGACCAGGTATATCCAGAACTTTTGAAACACAATTCACAGATTTCAGAATCATTAGATATCCTAGGTAGACTTTTTGAGAGCATGGCATAACCTATAATTTTTTCTTCTTTGCCACAGAATTTCTGCTCAAGATGTAAAGCTCTTCATTCTTCCAAAGTTTTCCAAAGCGAGAACAAGCTTAGAAGACAGGAAGAAGAGCTGCAGTCTGGACAGTGGCTTGAGAAGAAAAATCTGAATCCAAACCAGGATTGGGGATGGACAAAGAATCTCAGAGTTGACCCTCCCTATTCCTCTGGAACCTAAGGACAGAGGAGGGTGGGTGGGGGGAATTGCTTACAGCAGGGATGTCCAAACTTGGGAACTTTAAGACTTGTGGACTTCAACTCCCAGTTTGAAGTTCCCAAAGTTCCCAAGTTTGGACATCCCTGGCTTACAGACTTGCAAGATTCTTTTTATTATAACCTTACAATAAAGGTGCAAGGGATGAGGTGGCTCAGTGGCTAAAACAATGAGCTTGTCAATCAGAAAGGTTGGCAGTTTGGCAGTTCGAATCTCTAGCACCGCGTAACAGGGTGAGCTCCCGTTACTTGTCCCAGCTTCTGCCAACCTAGCAATTCGAAAGCACGTAAAAATGCAAGTGGAAAAATAGGAACCACCTTTGGTGGGAAGGTAACAGTGTTCCATGCGCCTTTGGGGTTTAATCATGCCAGCCACATGACCACGGAGACATCTGTGGACAGCACTGGCTCTTTGGCTTTGAAACGTAGATGAGCACCACGATAGAGTCGGGAACGATTAGCTCATATTTGCGAGGGGAAACTTTAACTTTTATCTTTACAATAAAGGTAATATTAATATTTTCGCTTTTGGTTTCTTTGTCTGGATTGCACTCAAACATTGACAATTAGAGCACAGATTTAGGCCCCTTTCCAAATTAGCAAAATTTCCAAAGGCAACGAGCACAGATTTCACGTGGTCTATGGACACATCTCCCTTGTTGATATCATAGGATGTGTTTAGTAAGGAAGTAAGCATCAATTATGCTCTTGGTGTGGGATTCAGACACGGCACATAATAATTCTGCAGAGAAACGCAACATTTCCAGTGGCTTTGAACGGAATCCCAGCTGGGGAATTCTGGGAGTTGAAGCCCATGCCTCTTAAGGCCACCAGGGTTGAGAAATACTGGGGCAGACCGTGATAAAAATGCAGGTCTCGAATGGACATCAGCAAAGCAGAGTCCGCTAGATGGCAGACAAGACCAGCCAAATGAAGTGAGGCAAAATAAGGATTTTTCTAGGACTCCGTCATGGGAGAGTGGGTGCTTGCATTAATAGGGACTGAAGCTGTCCCTTCAAATGCTGGACTCCACTTAAGCTGTGAAGTCCGGGATTGGAAGGGACAGTTTCAGTCCATACTACGGCAAGCATCCAATCTCCCCAGACAGAGTCTTCAGAAAATCCTCATTTTGTCTCCCATCATCATAAATCTTCGTCATAAATCTCTACGTGTGCACCAGCATATAACAAGTAGTCCTTCAACAGTATAAGGGTTATTGAGCCCAAATTTTAAATGGTAAGTGAGACATGATTTGTCAGGGCTTTGCTGACTGGAGAATTCTGGGAGCTGAAGTCCTTCAGACTTAAAGTTGCAAAGGTTGGAGACCCCTGAGTTAAGTGAATCACGTGTTAAGTTAGGAACACAGTTGTTAAATGAATCTGGCTTCCTCACTGACTTTGCTTGGCCGAGGGTCACAAATAGCTATAGCACTTATATACCACTTCAGAGTGCTTCACAGCCCTCTCTAAGCGGTTTACAGAGTCAGCATATGGCCCCCAAACAATCTGGGTCCTCATTTTATCCACCTCGGAAGGACAGAATGCTGAGTCAACCTTGAGCCGGTCGGGATCGAACTGCTGAACTGCTGGCAGATGAAAGTTAGCAGAAATAGCCTGAAGTTCTGCACTCTAACCATTCTTTTTCATAAGTAACTTTGGAGGCTTTGGGTTAGGGCTATTGCTGTTAACTCTGCACCCCACTGCCAGCAGTTCGATCCTGACCGGATCAAGGTGGACTCGGCCTTCCATCCTTCTGGAGGAGGAGTACTGTGGGGTCCTTGGTGCTCTCTGAACTTGGTTGCTTTCTTGCGGACATTTCATGACCCAAAGTAGGTAACATCATCAGTGCTAGGAGGGAATGGGAGAGGAGGTGGAGGAGGAAGAGGAGCCTTCAAATTTGAAGCTCTTTCAAATTTGGTGATCCTGGAATTGAGCCCCTTAAAAGCAGCTTTGCACAATTTCCCATAAAACACAAACAGATTCGTTGGGTCTGTAAGCTGCACGCATCTCTACTTTGGGGGTGAGATTCTGGTTCATACTTACTGTTTCCTTCTGCATTCAATTGCTCTATCTATTCTGAACTCTGGTAAACTGATAAATCCTTCTGCTTTTTCATCCTGTGATTGGAGGAAGGAGAAAATGCCGCTGAGACAGAACCAAGGTTGGCAGAAAAATATTCCATATCTCCCTTCTATTACAGATAATTAGGTTGCCAGATCACCAAACATGCTATGGTGGGGGCCAATTCTGTTTGAAAATGGCCTTTGAAATCCTAAGCACTTTGGGGGGGAAAAAAGCTTAAGTTTTAACCAGAACCAGAATGAAATGCACTAAAGCTCACTGATTTACAGCTCTGATGTGAAGATGAATCTGCCGTTGTCTTTTAGAAGGCACAAGTCAGAAAAAAGCTTTATGGGAACCTCTGAATTGTGTTCTGACTGAGAACAACTCTGATTGATTTTGTGAGTCTATGTGATGTAGACAATTTTTTAAAAAGGCTTAAAATAAGCCTAGTTTAATTTAAAAGAAGTTTACTGTGAAATTCACATTTGGTTTGGCTTATGCTTAGTGCCCCTGGTTTTCTGATTATCATGGATCTCCCCCTTCACTCTCTCCATTCATTCATATCCATCCATCCATTATCCATCCTTCCATCATCCATCCATCCATCCATCCATCCATCCATCCATCCATCCATCCATCATCCAGCCTTTCATCATCCACCCTTTCATCATCTGTCCATCCATCCATCCATCCATCCTCCATCATCTAGCACAGGTTTTGTTTAATTTGTTTTTAAGATGTTTTTGATTGTATTTATGGTTTTAGTTTCTCTGTGCACCGCTCCGAGTCCCTATGGGGAGAGGAGCGGTCAAGAAATTAAAATTATTATTATTATCTATCATCCATCATCTATTATCTATCGCTCTGTCCATCCATCCCTCCATCCCTCCATCTTTCATCCATCCTTTCACCATCCATCCTTTCATCATCTGTCCATCCACTCATCTATCCATCTACCTATCTATCCATCCATCATCCATCCATCATCTATCTATCTATCTATCTATCTATCTATCTATCTATCTATCTATCTATCTATCTATCTATCTATCTATCTATCTATCTATCTATCTATCTATCTATCTATCTATCTATCTATCATCTTGTCTCTCCTCTGTCTGTCAATCTGTCTCTCTCCTATCTACACACCCACACCCACACCCACACACCCCAATCAAAAGACTGAAACTGCATTTCTTATTGGGTGAAGAAAGACGTTGCTCCATTCTCTAGTTAGCCCATTTCTTTACTAGGTGCAGAAGTCTGACAAGACATTCATCCCTCATTTATCAACTCAACCACTTGTCTGAATTAAAATCCTGTCTGCTGCTGTTGACCAAGCCATTCATTTATTGGAAGGTTCTCCTATTTTCTCAGCTTCCTTACTCCCCTCCATTAAAACAAACCAGTGTTTTATTCAGTTTACAGATCCTGCCTTCCTTGCAGTTGTACTTGGTACTCACGTTTTGGTTAGTGTACCAGTAGAGGGAAGAGTCCTTCAGGACAAACCAGTATTTTTTCCATTTCTGGGTGAAGTAACCTTTGGCATCCTTCTTCTTCCACAACCAACCTTCACAGTCACCGTGGCCCAAATCTTTACAGGAAATCCGCCGTCGGCTACTGTTGTTCAGAGAACCACCTATAAAGAAAAGATGTAGAAGGACTCACTGGAGAAGAGTGTAAGAAAGACTGAGGGCAGAAGAAGAATGGAATAATAGAGAATGAGGTGGCTGGATGGAATCACCAAGCAGTCACTGTGAGCTTAAATGGACTTCAGACAATGGTAGAGAACAGGGAGACCTGAGGGAACAAAGTCCATAGGGTTGGGATAGGTTGGACATGACTTTGCAACTAACAACAACAAAAGAATAGAATAGAATAGAATGGAATAGAATAGAATAGAACTCTGGTGCTGGAGAAGACTCCTGCATTGAGTCCCTTGGACTGCAAGGCGATCCAACTGGTCAGTCCTAGAGGAGATCAACCCTGACTGCTCTTTAGAAGGCCAGATCCTGAAGAGGAAACTCAAAGACTTTGGCCACCTGATGAGAAGGAAGGACTCCCTGGAGAAGAGCCTCATGCTGGGAAAGATGGAGCGCAAAAGAAGAAGGGGACAACAGAGAATGAGGTGGCTGGATGGAGTCACCAAAGCAGTCGGCGTGAGCTTAAATGGACTCCAGAGGATGGGAAGGGACCGGAAGGCCTGGAGGAACATTGTCCATGGGGCTGTGATGGGTTGGTCATGACTTAGCAACTAACAACAATGCAGGTAATCTTCAACTTACAATGGTTCGTTTAGTGACTGATCAAAGTTACAACAGCATGGGAAAAAGTGACTGATGACCATTTTCCACACCTGATCCCTGTGTCACGTGATCAAAATTCAGCCGTTTTGGCCACTGGTTCATATTTATGACGGTTGCATTGCCCCAGGGTCGTATGATCCTCTTTTGCGACCCTTTGACAAGCAAAGTCAACGGGGAAGCCAGTTTTTTTTAAAGCTGGGGCACTAACTGAACAATTGCAGTGCTCCTCTCAACAACGGGGGAGAGAAAGGTTGTAAAATGGGGCAAAACTCTCTTCACCAATATCTCACTTAAGAAGAGACGTTTTGGGCTCCATTGGGAGCATAAGTCAAGGAGTAAGAAACCAGAAGACTTCTGATTTTCATTATTTTTCAAACAGCTGGATCCCTCAGAAATTCTACTCTCCTTTTTTCTTGTCACTTTTTTCTTTTATCACCAGAAACAGAATTTCTTGTAATATTCATATCACTTTTCCTATAAAGCCGAGGGCAAATTTAATTAAAACATCAGACTGCGCAGTGTGAAAAATTGGGTTTACATTGTTATATTAATTATATTTGTCCTACAGCTGTGAAGCATAGTCGAGAGTTTAGATCCCATTAAATTATGATTCTTTCTTCTGCGCGATCTTCACAGCTAAGCTGCAAAAAAGTTTATTTCTTTGGAACTCTGAATTCTGTGAATTGTAGAACAACTCGGTGTACAAGAGTGTAATAAAAAAAAAGAGGTTACTCTTGAACAATCTCCCGCTTTTCTAACAGATTGCAAAAATGAATTTATTGAAATTGTCACCTAATGACTCATTCTGGCTGGCATTGAAAAATTGAACTGTTCCGCATACTAATTAACACCCTGAACTCACTGGAGGCATTGGGCAGAATCGGAGATGGGCTGGAAGTTTGACACGATCAATGTGTTGGTTGACACCCAACTTTATTTTTTCCTTTCTGTAGAAACCCAAAGAAGCTGAACAAGTTCTTTAGCAGAATGGCTGTCATTAATGTACAGGAGGATCCCCAGCTTGGTAGAAAAGGAGATTGAGGAGGGGGGTGGAATGGTGAAGAAAATGAGCTGACATATAGTCTTAAATTATGTTGTGTGTTAGTAGGTTTTGGTGCATTGCATGAATCTGGACACCGAGATGTGTAAACAATGATTTGAGGAGGAGGAGGAGGAGGAGGAGGAGGAGGAGGAGGAGGAGGAGGAGGAGGAGGAGGAGGAGGAAAGGGAAGAGGAAGAAGAGGAGAGAAGAGAAGAGGAGAAGGGAAGTGGAGAAGAGAAGGGAAGAGAGGAGAGGAGGGGAAGAGAACAGAAGAGAGGAGTGGAAGGGAAGGGAAAGGAAGGGAAGTGGAGAAGAGAAGGGAAGAGAGGAGAGGAAGAGAACAGAGGAGAAGAGGAGAAGGGAAGAGAAGAGAGGATGGAAAGGGAAGAGAAGAGAAGAGAAGAGGGGAAGGGAAGGGAAAGGAAGGGAAGTGGAGAAGAGAAGGGAAGAGAGGAGAGGAGAGGAAGGGAAGGGAAGAGAAGAGAAGAGAAGAGAAGAGAAGAGAAGAGAAGAAGAGAAGAAGACTGGAGAAAAGCAGAGATAAGAGTGATAGTGCACATTTCTGGATTTGATCTAGCTCAACAATTTCATGCGTTCTAGGTGCACTATGTGTTATACAATGCGGAATACAATGTTTTACTTCTATCCAACTGTGGCTTTAATGTCACCTTATTAAATTCTTTAATTTTTCCAACCACTTACCTTTGGGCCATTTTTTGCTCTTTACCCTCAAGGAAGCATAGTGAAATGACTGGAATGAAAGACAAGAAGAAAGGCACTGATTAGTTACCATCGCAGAAACAAGTTAAACAAGAGCATCATGGAGAAAATGCCCTCTGAATAACACATCGATATTATTTCCCTTTGTGATTAACCCCACACTTCTTAAAGCATTTGCCTTTATTTATTGAAGAAGAAGAAGAGGAAGAGGAAGAGGAAGAGGAAGAGGAAGAAGAAGAAGAAGAAGAAGAAGAAGAAGAAGAAGAAGAAGAAGAAGAAGAAGAAGAAGAAGAAGAAGACAATGATATTATCCATTCAGTTCTTGACAATTCTATGGGCCAGGTCTCTCCACATCTTCCTATCTTGCGCTACAACTTGAGTTGTTCTATTCTCCGTCTGGTATCAGCTTTGATGGTGATTTAGCAAATACTTATGCTGATTCTTCACACACACACACACACACACACACACACACACACACACACACCCCATCACAATACATGGTTTCTTTCCAGCAATCTTTTTTTAAGCAGTAGAGAACTGGACGTGGAGGGGAATGCAAAACTCAAGTCTTTGATAGCCAAGCCAAATTGTTGGAAATGTGATTATGAATCAGGCACGTACTACCCTATGTGGTGGCCGTGCCAAAAAACAAAAGAATATTGCCGGAAAATTCAAAGGTGGCTGATAGAGAAAACCGAAGAGGAAATAGAATTCAAACCAGAAGTATTTCTTTTGGGAATCATAAATGATAAACATAACAAGAAGGTAATCTACTTAATACATATTATTACGGCAGCAAGAATGGTCTTTGCCCCAAACGGGAAAAACAGGGAAATTCCACAAGAAGAGGAAGTAATTAGGAAAATTCTGATTTGTGCTGAAATGGATAAATTGACGTGGGAATTGAAGAACAAAGACGAACCAGAATATTATAAGATCTGGGATAATAATAATAATAATAATAATAATAATAATAATAATAATAATAATAATAATTTTATTTATAGACCGCCTCCTCTCCCCAAAGGGACTCGGAGCGGTGCACAGGAAAGTTAAAAAGCAAATATAAAATACAAAAATAGTTAAAATAAGAATTAAACAAATTATCCCTGCGCTAAAACCCACTATACTAAAACTAAACTACAATCCCCTAAAAACCCAGTTAAAAACGGAAGACTAAATTATAAATTATATCGATGCTTGGAACAAAAGAGGAAAGACCCAAAATAAGCAATGACTTACAGAATGGAGATTAGAATTAGGTATGAAATCATAACAGTGAAAATGTATAAGACAAGAACAAAGCAACATGGATCAAAATACGATATCCTTATATTTGTAAATACTGAAGAGACCAATTGTAAATAAGCATGGTGGTTATAACATTTAACTTTATATTCTAGTATGTATGGCAAAGACATTGCTAAGATGGTTACCCTGTGTCCAATGTTTTAATGTGTGTTTAATAAAAACCTTTGTTAGCCAGTCTTCAAAATAGGGATAAGGCCCATTCCTCTTATTTAGAATTTATTAAATTTATATACCGCACCTTCTCCCTACTGGGACTCAGGGCGGTATTTTAATCTGATAATAACAGGTAAGCCCTACTGTAAAATCAGGAACTCTATAAATAAATCCTTCTTACCCAAATTTCTTCAAGAAATGAGGTTTCATCCCGCCAATTACTTTCCACTTTGCAATGAAAGAAGTAACATAGAAGCCACAGAAAAAAGGGGATATTGGTTTGCTTTGCGTGCGCTTTGCATGCGTTCTGCTCGCGCTCCAGCTGTGTGTTGCTCACGCACGTGCAGCTCAATGTAAATTGTTCTGCGCATGCGCAAGGACCATTAAAACCTTATAAACCCATTATATACGAGACCGCCTTCTGTCCCATACATCCCTTCGTCCGATCCGCTCCCACAGAGAGGGTCTTCTCCGGGTACCGTCGGCCGGGCAATGCCGGTTGGCGACGCCCAGGGGAAGGGCCTTCTCTGTGGCGGGCCCGGCCCTCTGGAACGACCTACCCCCCGACCTATGCACCACCTCGGACCTCCGCCTCTTCCGCCAACGTCTTAAGACGTATCTATTCCAACAAGCCGGCCTAGCATAGCCCCCCGTTTCTGACTTTTATCTATAAATTTTAATTTTCAGGGTTTTTATTGGGTTTTTAGCACGGGATTTAGTTTAATATGTTTTTAATAATATATATTGTCTTTTGTTATGGTTTTTAATAATGCCTGTGCGCCGTCCTGGGTCCTAACAAGGAGAAGGGCGGGGTATACATTTGAAAAGAAAAGAAACAACATTGCTGGCAATTGCAGCAGAGACTAGGGAAGCAATTCGGGGGCATGGCCAGCCTGGGTCACTGCCGGTTCTGTGACCCAGGCCAAAATACCACTACCAGTTCGCCCAAACTGGTGCGAACTGGTAGGAACCCCCCTCTGCCTATCACCCTTGGGAGTAATAACTAGAGAAGGTAACAGAGAACTGGATAAAAATTGAAACTTTGAAATAAAAGGATGTCTGGAGTTGTCCATATCCTTGCTTTCTGGTGTGTCCCAATCAGTAGAAGAATGTTTGCAGGAATGGGGTATATCTAGTTTAATGAATAGAAGGACAAGAGGTGATATGATAATGGTCTTCCAATATCTAAGGGGCTGCCATAAAGAAGAGGTGTGTGTGTGTCAACCTATTCTCCAAAGCACCTGAGGGCAGGACAAGAAGCAATGGGTGGAAACTAATCAAGGAGAGAAGCAACTTAGAACTGAGGAGGAATTTCCTGACAGTTAGAACAATCCATCAGTGGAACAAGTTGCCTCCAGAAGTTGTGAATGCTCCAAAACTGGAAGTCTTTAAGAAGATGTTGGGTAACCACTTGTCTGAAATGGTAAAGGGTCTCCTGCTTGAGCAGGGGGGTGGATTAGAAGACCTCCAATGTCTCTTTTCAACTCTGTTATTCTGCTCTGTTCAATAAAGTGAGGAAATCTATTTGGTCCAAATTCAATACACACCATGAACTCATACTTCCTGGATATGATGGGTGAACTTGACTTTTTGCCCTGAAATGTTGGGATGCTATTTTCCAAGGGTCTTTGAAGCATGAAAAACTATGGAAAGTTGTGACAAACACACCCACGCCTTGAGGGAAATCACCTACGAAATGTCATATATTAGAGAAAGAGAGACCACACATGGGCTCACCACATTGGGTATAAAAATGGCATGTGGATATCTCTGCAAGCTTTCAAAAATGGAATTTGCAAACTGGGGCAGATCTGGAATGGAACAAATGAGACTTGGCGTAGGAAGCAGAAGAGATTCATTCATTCTGGTTATCAGACAGGACAAAACAAACCCCACCTACACAGGAAATTTCTTAACATGTGGTATATGCAAAGCTTTTGCATTTTTTTTTAGACCAGGCGGTATGTCTACCCTAGTCTATAAAAAGCAGAGGAATGAAGTGGTAGAAAGCTGAGTGGGGGATCTTTAGGCTCTAGAGATGACCAATCTTGGCAACTTTAAGACATGCGGACTTCAACTCTCAGAAATCCCCAGCCAGCGTGAGAGCTTTCGGGAAAAAAAAATCTGATTTCTAACCTAAATAGCAATCGCACTTAGACTTATATACCACTTCAGAGTGCTTTACAGCTCTCTCTAAGCGATTTACAGAGTCGGCCTATTTGCCCCCAACAATCTGGGTCCTCATTTTGCCCACCTTGGAAGGATGGAAGGCCGAGTCAACCTTGAGCTGGTGAGATTTGAACTGCCAAATTGTAGGCAGCCGGCAGTCAGCAGAAATAGCCTGCAGTTCTGCACTCTCGCCTACACCTTTTACTTTAAAGGAAGTACAGTTAATTCTCAACTTACAGCAGTTTATTTAGTGGCCGTTCAAAGTGATAAGGGCACTGAAAAAAGTGGCTTATGACACTTATTTTTCACACTTATGACCATTGCAGCATCCCCATGATCACCTGATGACAATTTATACACTTGGCAAGACTCGTACTTATGACGCTTGTGGTGTCCTGGGATCATGTGATCCCTTTTGCGACCTTCTGACAAGCAAAGGAAGCCAGATTGGCTTAACAACCAGGTTGCTAACTTATCAACTGCAATGATTCGCTTAACAGCTGTGGAAAGAAAGAGAAAAATGGGCAAAAACCCACCTAACAAGGGTTTCACTTAGCAGCAGAAATTTTAGGCTCAATTGTGGCCGTAAGTTGAGGACTACTGGATTCCAAGTCTTTATTTTAAGTTTCTCTATTCCTCCTCCTTATAGTAATAGCAACAGGACTTAGCTTTATATATGGCTTCACAGTGCTTTGCAGCCCTCTCTAGGTGATTTACAGAGTCTGCCTATTTCCTCCAACAATTTGGGCCCTCATTTTCCCAACCTTGGAAGGAGGGAAGGCTGAGTCAACCTTGAGCCTGGTGAGATTCAAACTGGCAAACCGGGACAAGCCGGGTGGGGAGGTGGCAGCGGTGGGGCTTCCGGCTGGCCACTCTCAGAGCATTGCGGCGGTGGTGCAAAGTTCAGGGCTGCACGGGCTCTGGCTGCAGCCCCGCCGCGCACAGCTCTCCTCCTCCTCCGCCGCCTACTGTCTGCCTGGCTCCTCCCTCACCAGCCCTCCCCTTCTGCCTACCGCCAGCCCGCTCCGGCCGCTGTTTCCTGGCCACGCCCCGCGCCTCTGAGCTCCGCCGCCCCACCAGACGCCTACACCTGCAGATGCCCTGGTCTCCAGGGGGGAGGGAGGGAGGGGGTCGGCCTGCGCACCCCTCCCACCAGACGCCCTCCGACCAGCGACCGGCTGTGGAGCCGGGAAAGGCCGCTGCCCCCCCCCATCGATGGTGTCCTGCTTTAGTAAACTTGAAATCTGGTCACCTTACTCTAACCACTGCACCACCTCAGTGGAAACTTATGGCTGTATATATTTGGCCTCGACACGCTTTGAAAATGAATCCGAAGAAATGCTTCCGCCTTTGCAAACATCTTCCCGCTATTCATTAAAGCTGCCGCTCTTCTTTTAAAGCATGGTGTGAGCTTGAGAGGTGGCTGCTTTAAAAAGCCCAACCACTAAAGTTAACCTGCCACTGAAAAGACATTTTAATAATCAGCTAATCCACAACAAGAGCAACACTGACTCTCAAACGACAACGCCAGGCCATTCCAAGTTATTTTAGGGCAGTTGATGGATCCTTTTGCTTGGGAAGACACTTCAGGATATTCTTCTAACTCTAGTAAGCAAACAGAAAGCCAACCCAACAACCCACACACACGCACCGCTCCATTTTACCAGAAAGAATCTTTCTTGACAGTCCAATTTGGAATAAGAGATAAAAATAGCCACGGGACGAGGAAATCCAGCCACATTAACGCTCTGTACGTCTCAATCAGTGCTAAAAAAAACACATTCTGGCTTGTGCAAAGTTCAAGCTGCAAATTTAACAAGACAGCAACATTACCTTTAAAAACCAAGAAGAGACAAAGAGTTTTTTGGACTGCAGTCGGGTTTAATTAGATCCCCAAGAACCAGTGGAGGAGGAGCGGCCCAATAAGATGCCAAGAGGAGAAAAGCTGAAATATGTTAGATGAGATTTAACAGATTCACAGAGTTGGAAGAGACCTTGCAGGTCATCTAGTCCAACCCCCTGGCCAAGCAGGAGACTCTACATCTGCCTCTACCTAGGATTGAACTCACAACCTCCTGCTTGTGAGGGAAGAGCTCCACCTCTAGGCCGCAGCAGCAGGTTCCCAGGGTTCCAAGTGGGGAGAAAGACCCTGGAGGCCGATTGGAAAGATGGTTTATTGATGAAGCAGAACCACCAAACACGTTGGATTCTGGGTGGAATTGAGAAGGTGGGGGGCTTTTATATCTTCTCTTGGGCTTTGCACTTGAACTTCCTGTTCCTGTGCAAGACCATTTGTTCTATCGGCTGTTGTAGGGGTCATAGCTAACTTGGTAGCTGAGTTTGGTTGAAGCCTGGAAGGTGATGCAACGTCACCAGGAGATCGTGCCATGTGGTGAGCTCTGCAGCTAGGCAGTAGAGGGTTAATCCTATTATCTCCTGAGTAGTCATGTCTTAATCCCATCATCCTGGGGTTGGAAGAAATATCCATCTGGGTTCAGCTCCAAGTGGGAAGAAGGACACTGGAAACATGGAGGCTGCTTGGAAAGATGGTTTAATGCCTTGGAGACCTCTGTCAGCGTTCCAAGTAATGCACCCGTTGAAAGCATAACTCAGAGGCAGGTAGATTCCTCAAAGAGAACCTCCGAGTATTCCTTCCAACCCTACAATTCTATGATTCTACAATTAAATGAATCTATTTCAGCTGAATTGGGGAAGGCCCTTCTGTGTTGATATCCAGATCCTGGTAGTGTTGATATTCGGGGAAAACAAAAATCAATGTGTTGGAAGGCTCCAGGGTTGATTCTCCATTAAGCCAGAGGTATATATCTGGCTTTGTTTAGTTCTATAGAAGAAGAGAATCTTTGTTTCCAGTAGAACTAGGTAAAGGTATTCCCCTTGTACATATGTGCTAGTCGTCCCTTACTCTAAGGGGCAGTGCTCATCTCCATTTCAGGGCTGCGGTGGCTCAGTGGCTAAGACGCTGAGCTTTTCAATCAGAAAGGTCGGCAGTTCAGTGGTTCGAATCCCAAGCGCCGCGTAATGGAGTGAGCTCCCGTTCCTTGTCCCAGCATCTGCCAACCTAGCAGTTCGAAAGCACGTAAAAAATGCAAATAGAAACATAGGGACCACCTTTGGTGGGAAGGGAACAGTGTTCCGTGCACCTTTGGTATTTAGCCATTCCAGCCACATGACCACAGAGACATCTTCGGACAGCGCTGGCTGTTTAGCTTTGAAACAGCATTCAGCACCGCCCCAGTAGAACTACAAAACTCTAAAAACAGCTTGCTCTGAGTAGTCAGGGAAGGGATTTTCGGTTTCTGGTTCCGGTCGAAGATGGAGGAGGTCTGAGCCGAGCTGTGGCGGGGGAGAGTTGCCTCCTGGAGTTGTTTTTACCATCACGGATCTGCGCCTCTTCCGTCGGGCACTAAAAACACACTTATTTCATGCGGCCGGCCTGGTATAGTCTTAAATGTGATTTTAATAGGGTTCTTAATGATAACTTTTAGCACGGGTTCTAAATTTAATTTACTTTTAATCTATTTCCAATATTTATTGTATTTATTGCTATGTTTTTATTATTCCCTGTGCACCGGCCTGAGTCCCGTCAGGGAGATAGGGCGGTATCAATGGTGGGTTTCAATTTTTTTTAGAACCTAAAAAAGCCTATTTTAGAGCCTATTTTGTGGGCGTGGCTTGGCAGTCATGTGACAGGGTGAGAGTGGCCAACTTGTAAAATGTGATGAAACTCATTTAACAACGCTCTTGCTTAGCAACCAAACTTTTGGGCTCAATTGTGATGATAAATTCTCTTTCTTTCTTTCTTTCTTTCTTTCTTTCTTTCTTTCTTTCTTTCTTTCTTTCTTTCCTTCCTTCCTTTCTTTCCTTTCTTACTTTCTGCCTTCCTTTCCTTTCCTTCCCATTGGGTTACCGGCAGCGGCCGGTATCTGGGTCCGCCAGTGGAACCCCCTCTCACTGGCTCTCTAAATTTCACCATCCGGTTCTTGCGAGCAGGTACGAGCCTGCAGAAACCCACCACTGGGTTATACAAATATAATAAACTTGAACTTGAACTTGAAAACACAATTTACATTTTGAAAAAGGTCTCCGAAAATGGGCAGCTTTCAGTGTTTGGACCTTAACAACTCTTCCACATCTTTGCCAAGGAGATTCCACAGCAGATAAAATCCCGAAGCAAAAAAAACCACTCTTGGAATATTAGTTTCTTTTGAGTGGAACACGATGGACTCCCCAGAGTTGGCGTTTCTTCAGAGTCAGCCGAAGAAAATGCAGATCAGGCGGTCTGTTCAAACAAGAGCCAAGCCACCCCCACCCCCTCCCTGATGCTTAATGAAAGGCTCTGAAGAGGGTGATCAGGGAAGCAGAAGAGATTAGAAAATCAGAAGGGAGAAAAATGCCTAAAAATAGGAATCAATCAGTCACATTCTTCTCCCTCTCCCTCCCCGTCCTCTAAGCAGCATATGGCTTTGCATTGTTCAAAATCAGATAATTAAGAAGGACTGTTTAAGGGGGAAGGAGCCGAGCCAGTTCATTCAGAAACCAGCAGTTGGCTTTGAATTCTGCTTCGGAGGCTGCAACTCGTGCAAAATGAATACAAGTGTGGAGAAGAGCAGAAGAGCCAAAAGTTAGCAAAGAGAGTTCAGATCTTTGTGACCTGGGTCTTAGCTTCTCTTTCTTCTTTCAGCTGCCATCAGGGTCAGACGTCAGTGAGGCAGATGAACAGCTGGAGCCTGTTCCCAGTGTGCGCATGCGCAGAGTTGCCAGAAGAAGGGAGCAGCTAAAGAACTTGGGAGTAAGGCCACAGGTGGACGATGAATGGCCCCTTCCCAGAGGAAATAAAAGAGGAGCGAAAGGGGAGTGGAGTTTGCAGGAGCCAATTAGTTCGCTTAATTGGTTCGTGACTCTCCCGGACTCCTTGCCAAGTTCTGCAGATATCGGCTTGGCAGCTCTCCAAGCCACATAAGGTCTGTGACTTTATTGGATGTGAATGAGCAGAATTCACAGTCAATTAATAAAAGAGTTTTTTGTCAGACCCAAGAGTTTGCTTCATACAATAGCAGAGTTGGAAAGGACCTTGCAGGTCTTCTAGTCGAACCCCCTGCGTGGGCAGGAACCTTATACCATTTCAGACAAATGGCTATCTAACATCTTTTTAAAGACTTCCAGGGTTGGGGCATTCACAACTTCTGGAGGCAAGCTGTTCCAGAGGTTAATTGTTCTAACTGTCAGGAAATGTCTCCTTAGTTCTAAGTTGCTTCTCTCCTTGATTAGTTTCCACCCATTGCTTCTTGTCCTGCCCCCAGGTGCCTTGGAGAATAGTTTGACTCCCTCTTCTTTGTTGCAACCCCTGAGATATCGGAACACTGCAATCATGTCTCCCCTGGTCCTTCTCTTCATCAAACTAGACATACCCAGCTCCTGCAGCCGTTCTTCATATGTTTTAGTCTCCAGTTCCCTAATCATCTTGGTTGCTCTTCTCTGCACTCTTTCCAGAGTCTCCACATCTTTTCTACATCGTGGTGACCAAAACTATGCAGTATTCCAAGTGTGGCCTTACCAAGGCACTATACAGTGGCATTAACACTTCACGTGATCTAGATTCTATCCCTCTGTTTATGCAGCCTAGAACTATGTTGGCTTTTTTGGCAGCTGCTGCACACTGCTGGCTCATATTTAAATGGTTGTCCACTAGGATTCCTAGATCCCTCTCACAGTTGCTACTATTGAGCAAGGTACCACCTATACTGTACCTGTGCAATTTGTTTTTCTTGCCTATATGTAGGACCTTACTTTTTTTACAATTGAATTTCATTTTATTAGATAGTGCCCATGTTCAAGTTTGTCTAGATCCTTCTGTATCTTAAGCCTATCTTGCTCTTGAGAAGCCTCGGTCAGAACAGTCGGTGCTAACTTTCTACACTGGATTGCAGAAAAACGCATACTTGAAAAGAAAGCTCTGGACCGCTTCAACCCTTGGACAGAGAGGGCCTCATGGGAGTGTATAGAATGCACACCTTCAGATTTCTACAGGAAACAGGAAGAGGAGCAGATGAAACTGTAAATGTGTGTTCTTACTCTCAGTTAACCACAGCAAATGGTAAGTTGGGACCCAGTGCCTGTAAGTCAAGATAGTGAGGCTGTGGTTGGCATTGCCCTGCCTCTTGCAACTCAAGTGGTCTACCATAATTGACCCCCCCCCCCATTCACTGAATTACGTAGGCATTTTAGCCTATGTAAAATGTAGACTAAAAATTACATTTAGACTATTTGTCAAACTGAATACCCCATTGTATAAAAGCCCACCAAAACAGAAGATGTAGAATCTAAAAAGCCCGGAAAGTATTTATTGATGATTCAATGTTTGTTTGATTACAGAGGATTAGAGGTGACATGATAGCGGTGTTCCAATATCTCAGGGGCTGCCCCAAAGAAGAGAGAGTCAAGCTATTCTCCAAAGCACCTGAGGGCAGGACAAGAAGCAATGGTTGGAAACTAAGCAAGGAGAGAAGCAACTTAGAACTAAGGAGGAATTTCCTGACAGTGAGAACAATTAATCAGTGGAACAACCTGCCTCCAGAAGTTGTGGATTCTCCAACTCTGAAAGTTTTTAAGAAGAGATTTGAAATGATAAACGGTTTCCTGCCTGAGCAGGAAGTTGGTCTAGAACAGAGATCCCCAACCTTTTGGATCTCAGGGACCACTAAATTCATAATTTGAAATCCTGTGGACCACTAATATGATTTACCTAATGACTGGTGGGCGTGGCTAGGTGGTCATGTGACTGGATGGGCGTGGCCAACTCAATGTCACTCACGTCAAACGGCGCCTTACCAGCCTCTCCTCACCCCTCCCCTCCCAGCCATTCCTTGCCTGTCCATCCGGGCTCGTTAGGGCCCCAACAGGAAGCGGTTGTTGGAGTGAAGTAGCCCCCAGGAGAAAGAGTTGGCAAAACAGCTCAGTTCAAATTGGATCTGACCGAGAAGGAGGCTCAGCAGAAGCACCTCACTGAGGACTATGAGCATGGGCTTTCCAAACAGAAGGAAAACTTGCGGGAGTGCAAGGCCAGGTACTGGCACCTGGAGGCTCAGCGGGCTGAGATGGTCAACCAGTTCCAGGCCAGGATTCAGTCCCACTGGGAAAAGGCCCTCTGGCTCTCTGCTGCCAATGGTGCTTCCTTCCAGCCTTCGTTCCCCTGATTTAGTGCAATATAAAAAAAAATGCCAATAATTTTTCTGCAGACCACCATAATTTTCTTCCGGACTACCAATTGGTGACCTACTGGTCTAGAAGACCTCCAAGGGCCCTTCCAAGTCTGTTATTATGTTTTGTCCCTAGTTTTGCACTCTTCTATCTTTCCCATAACTAAGATAAATTCCAGATATCTACATAGAAATGGAATAAATAATAAAAAAAAACTTCTCCCCCTCTTTGTTCAAAAGACACGATTTTCTTGTTAGGAATCAGAAATAATTACTTGCCGCGGGCTTTTGAAATTTGACTAAAGGTCTCTTGTGCTTAAAGAAGACTTTGATTGCCTAGGTTTCGGTAGAAATCGGAGACTGATTATTTCTTGCTCGGTTTGAAACGGGATCCTTGATCTAAGCCACTTGTTGACTCGGGATTCGAGGTGACCAATTTCCAAGCCCCTAAACAAATTGTATATTTAATGCTAGCGTACTCGGTCCATCCCAAACCACCTTTGTGATGAATTGCAGCCCGTGTGAAACCAGAGAGCACTGCAAAAAGGCTCATTTTGAGACTAAACCGCACAATGATTTCAAAATAAACAGAGGATTTTTTTCCCCTCTATGCAAGCTGGGTCCGCTCTGATAAATGACAAATTTTGCACGCCGATCTGACTGATTAGTCATCCCCAGGCAGAAGCCACATAAAGAAAAATAATTTTTGGGGGGGGGGGGGGGGGCGGAGGAAAAAAAATGAATATTATAAGCAGCTGCTTTTCAAAGCGTGCGCCTCTCGTTTGAAATCTTGAATGCTTACCTAATTGTACACTTTGCTACACAAGATGCTCTTTTCAGTTTGTCAGAAAGCAGCTTCAAATGAAAGGCAAAATGCTTCCCAAAAGGACCAGAACTGCCAACTCTTCCATTCAAAGCACTTAAGAGTTCAGGCTAATTATTCCCGCGTTCGTTCCGTGAAGAATAGGGCCAAAGGAAGAGAGAGTTCTTAACGGGGCTGGCAAGTGGCAACAATAAAGCACGGAACTTGCTCACATTGTTTGCAGTAACATCTGCCGAAGCATCTGCATTATGCCTCCGTAGAAATGCTTCGAAGACGCAACTCTAAAGAGCTTGGTGTTGTGGTCTGGCGGCGGCCATATAGAGCTGGTAGGAGAATCGGACAGTGAGGAGGTTGGGGAGGAACCTGGGCCAGTCCTGGAGTCTGGGGAAGGCTCTGATGAGGGATCTGCGTGGGAGGCAGAGAGGGGGCCAGGGCCATCTAGGAGTTATGTGCTGCCTCTCTGGAGTCTGACATCAGTGAGGCGGAAGAGCAGTGTGAGCCTGTTCCCAGTGTGAGCACACGCAGAGCTGCCAGAAGGCGAGAACTGTTTCATATTTATGACCATTGCTGTGTCCTAAGGCCATGTGATCACTTTTGGCGACCTTTCAACAAGCAAAGTCAACGGAGAAGCGAGATTCACTTAACGACTGGGTTACTAAATGATCAACTGCAGTAATCCACTCAATGACTGTGGCAAGGAAGATCGTAAAACGGGGCAAAACTCGCTTAACAAATGTCTCGCTTAACAACAGAAGTTTTGGGCTCAGCTGTGGTTGTAAATTGACGATTAACTGTACTTTTGAAAAGAATTACACTACTCGAAATTAGCAAGAGCTATATTTGAGAGAACTTACATTAGAGGAATTTGAATTAAAAGAAAAACTACATGGAAGAAATCTTCATGTTAAACAAGAGAAGCTGGATGATTTCCCACCTCTGAGAAATTTTCTTCAGCAAATTACGGTATATTAAACAGCTCCACAACTTAATGAAAGACACATCAGTCTTTTGAACTTTAGAACTGTAAATAACACGTGCCCCCTGCCCCCTGAAAACTTTACTAGATTGGAATATTGACTTATTAATGTACACAGTAAAAAAAAAAACCCTGATGTTATGTTGATTCACACATCTCTAATAACTGTAGTCTACCAATTTTTTTTTGTGCTAAGAAATAAATCTGTTCTCACAACATTTTCTAGTTTGAGTGATGAGTGTCAAATCACTAGGAAAACTGACAAGCAGAAGACAGTGTGTCTTAAAGGAGACTTGGATTTAATTCAGTGTTATTAATGCTTGACAAAATCCATCCAACCTGGGCTTTCTGATATCAAAGTTATTGCAGATTTCCAATGGCTGCTCCTTCTCTTGCTTTTCTCCTTGGTGACCATGTTGCGTGCCCACATTTTCACGGGAAGGACTGAAAACCAATTTCATTGTATATTTTTACAATGACAATAAAGATTATTATTATTATTATTAAAAGCTGCCCTTCCGGGGTTGAAGAACTGGAAAATTATACACCCACGTTTTCCTGGTTTTATTTTCTTTTGGTCCTCAAAATAATGGATGAAGAATGGATCAAAACTTATGCGAGTACCAAATCGCGTCGCATTTTCAACAAGAAGGTTGAAATCTTGTGGAAACGGAGAGTGCTAACATCCAGTGAGAGGCGACCCTTTTAAATAGCTGTGGTGCCCATTCCATCACACAAGTTTGCAGGCTGGTACCTGGCATCTGAAAGGATGGCTGGCCTCTTATGACTTAAACAAGATCTTCCTTTATTTCTTCCCGGTCTTTGCCTAGGACTAAGAATACCGGATTGTTTCTTTGCAGAACCGAATCTCTAGGCCAGGGGTGTCAAACTTGATTTCGTTGAAGGCCGCATCACACTTGTGTTTGACCTTGGGGGGGTTGGGGTGGACATGGCTAGGGTAGGCGTGGTCAGCCCAACGTCACTCCATGTCAGGGGCGCCTGTGGTGGCCTGAGCACTCTGCCTGTGAAAATGGGCTCCCGAGCTCTGTTTTCGGGGTGCGACTGCCTCCTGCAATCCTTTGCTGAGCTTCGTTTTCACTGGCGGAAGTACCGCGGACTGGTCCTTCACTGTTTCCAGGGCAACTCTGTGGGCCAGATCTGAGTTTGATACCCCTGCTCTAGGCCAGGAGTCAGCAACCTTAAACATTCAAAGAGCCACAAAGGTCCTAACCAGAAGCCCTCCCCATTCAATTCTGGAGCCTACCTGAAATCCGGTTCCCCCGCCATAGAGTCTCCCCCCTAGCGTGACGTCCTTTTTCCTCTGACGACCAGAAGTCTGGCACCCTCACCATAGAGTCTCCTCCTAGCATGGCGTCCTTTTCCCTCTACCTGTCCTACCTGAAATCCCTATCAATTGTGCAGCTGACTGGAACACCCGCCCCTTGCCATAGAGTCTCCCCCTGGCGCACCCTGCTTCCCCCACTTAACCGGAAGCTCCTCTCAAAATTGTGGTGCCGACTGGAGACAGGGAGCTGCAGCAGTGGGATGAAAGAGCCACATGCGGCTCCAGAGCCGTGGGTTGCTGACCCCTGCTCTAGGTCCTTCACCATCATTACTCTGTTTATGCCATATTTCTAGATCAGTATCTCTGATCCCTAGTTTGACAATTATGGACAAGTTGAGCATTCTTTTAAAATGTTACTGCACTTACAGCTGCATTGAAAGCGGGGAGAATTGCCAGACTGACTCATTCATTCAAAAACCCAGAGATAAGCATGCAACAGGCCATAGCAGTTAAATTATTTCTCTAAAGAAAGCAGGATAGGTTTTGGGGGATTTACCTTTCTCATAGCTGTACCTCCTTGGCGCTCAGCAGCCGAGCTGACATACCTGCAAAGAGATCATGGAAGAAAAGATTTAAAAAAACCACACAGAGTGAATGAATAATAAATGCCATTTATACTGGTTACAGTGACAGGGCACAGAAATAACTTCTGGCTCTATGAACTATGCTGCCTGACATGTCTCTCCTTGCTCCTGCACATTTTAGCCCAAAAGGATCAATAGACAAAAAAAACCAAACCCCAGTTCAGAATCATTTGGCATTTTGGCAAGAACTGGAAAAACCACTGAAGCCATTAAGTTATTTGAAAAAGGGGATTGTTGAGAAGTGGATTTTTTGAAGTCTTTAGATCTGTGGTAGTCAACCTGGTCCCTACCGTCCACTAGTGGGCATTCCAACTTTCATGGTGGGTGGTAGGGGTTTTGTCTGATACGGAAGCACTTTCCTTTTTAAAATTTAATTGACTTCCCTACTTTATAAATCACCATTACTGTGGAACTGGTGAGCGGTTAGAAAATTTTACTACTAAGAGAGATACAAAAGTGGGTGGCAGGTATAAAAAGGTTGACTACCTCTGCTTTAGGGTTCTACTGTATTTCCCCAAAAATAAGACTGGGTCTTATATCAATTTTTGCTCCAAAAGATGCATTAGGGGCTTATTTTCTGGTTAGGTCTTATTTTCAGGAAAATATGACACTAAGTGCATCCATCTGGCTGATAATCTTAAGGGAGGGGTTAATTTTTTTGGGTGGGGGTAGGACTTATGAACATTCTGAAAAATCATGCTAGGACTTATTTTCTGGTTAGGTCTTATTTTGGGGGAAATAGAGTAGTTTGGAAAGGAACACATATGGACTGGTGGAGGGAATTGAGCCCCAGAAATTGAGGCTATAACATATGAATAATGGTCGCAGGAACTGGATATAGCTAACTTAATGAGAAGAAGGCCTAGGGGGTGAGGTGATAGCAGTATTTGAGGAGCTGCCACAAGTAAGAGGGGGTTCAACCTATTCTCCAGAGCACCTGAGGACAGGACAAGAAGTTAGGGATGGAAGCTTATCAAAGAGAGATCCAATCTAAAATTAAGGAGAAGTTTCCTGACAGTGAGAACAATTAGTGGAAATTTCCTGACAGTGAGAACAATCAGTGGAACGACTTGCATCCAGAAGTTGGGAATGCTCCAACACTGGAAGTTTTTAAGAAGAGATTGTACAAAGGTTCGTCTGAAACGGTGTAGGGTCTCCTGCTTGATTAAGGGTTGGATCAGAAGACCTCCAAGGTTCCCCTACCAACTCTGTTATTCAATATTTGAGGGGCTGCCATAGAGAGGAGGGGGTGAAGCTATTTTCCCAAGGCCAGACAAGGAATAATGGATGGAAAGAGAGCAAGGAGAGATTCAACCTAGAAATAAGGAGGGACTTTCTAACAGTGAGAACAATCAACCAATGGAACAGAAGTTGCCTTCGGAAGTTGTGGGAACTTCATCCCTGGAGGCTTTCAAGAAGAGATTGGACTGTCATTTGTCAGAAATGGTCTAGGGTCTCCTGCTTGAGCAGGGGTTGGACTAGATGGCCTATAAGGTCCCTTCCAGTTCTGTTAATCTGTCTGTTAAAGTTAAGTTGTGGATATTCCATCACTGGAGACTTTTAAGAAGAGGTTGGATAACCATGTATGGAGGTTTTTTTAAGAAGACAACTGGACAGCCACCTGTCTCAAATTGTACGGCGTCATTAACCAGTGGAACAGCTTGCCTCCAGAAGTTGTGAATGCCCCAACTCTGGAAGTCTTTAAGAAGATGCTGGATAGCCATTTGTCTGAAATGGTATAAGGTTCCTGCCTACAAGGTCCCTTCCAACTCTGCTATTGTATTGTATTGTATTTTTAAGTTGCTTCTCTCCTTAATTACTTTCCACCCATTGCTTCTTGCCCTACCCTGTAAAACATGAAGACCTCTGTTTGTTCATCTTTTTATTTCCTCTTGTGGTCAACCAAACACTCATCTCACGAGGAGGATATAGGCAATAGCACTTTCCCAACATTGTGACTTAATAGCGGGCGTCCAGAGCAAGTTGTTGAGATCTTGGGTTCATATACACCCACTATGATTATCTATACAATACAATTCAATAGCAGAGTTGGAAGGGATCTTGGAGGTCTTCTAGTCCAACCCCCTGCCTAGGCAGGAAGCCCAAACCATTTCAGACAATGGCTATCCAACATCTTCTTAAAGACTTCCAGTGTTGGGGCATTCACAACTTCTGGAGGCAACTTCTGTTCCACTGACTAATTGTCCTAACCGTCAGGAAATTTCTCCTCAGTTCTAAGTTGCTTCTCTCCTTGATTAGTTTCCACCCATTACTTCTTGTTCTGCCTCAGGTGCTTTGGAGAATAGCTTGACTCCCTCTTCTTTGTGGCAACCCCTGAGATATTGCAACATGGTTATCATATCTCCCCTAGTCATGATAGCAGTGTTCCATATCTTCTGACTGTCTTCCTCTCTCAGAATTTCCAGGTCCTCGCCCGAGCTGACTACCACTACGTTATCTGCTCTAGAAATACACATTGTGTCTGGATTTGCCTACAAACCAATTTCTGGATTCTATTTATAACATGAATCGTTCTGGAACCACCACCACCCCAATCAGGTTTTCTTTCACTTGCTTTTTTTCTTCTTCTAAAAAACAAGAAGGAGAATCTTTGAGGCACTCAATTATTTAAGAAAGTTCTTTATTTTTGATTTTCGACAATTTTGGGAACGCTTAAAGTATGTTGAAATTTCGAGGCCCAGGATGAATTTTACTTCATGTATGTGTGTGTGTGTGTGTGTGTGTGTCTGTCTGTCTGTCTGTCTGTCTGTCTCTGTCGTTATCTACAATGCTGAAAATTAATGATTTTGCTGTCAAATTTTGGCAGACTAATCATGAATAAAGGAGCCACAAAGTGTGAACTTTGTCTCCCTGTATCTCTGAAAGCTGCTGAGATTTTTCATACCCTCCAGGCGTGGTGTGGTGGGTTTCTCCTGAATCTAAGCATTGCTCTATCTAATCTGAAACTTGTCAGTTCCAATGCTTCTCCTCATTTTTTATGATCATTGCCCATCTGGACAAAATCCTGCTGAGGCAATGGTTGACTCTGTGTTGTGAAACCAGAATACAGAACTGAATTCTTGCAAGAGAATCACGGGACTGTTTTATTTTCCGAAACGAGAAATCCCTGTTTAGATTGTCAGTTGACCTAATCAGCCGTAACTATAGAATGTGTCCACAAATAATTGCAGACATCATGTTTCTCCCACACGGGGAGCAGGTCAGCGTGTGGAAACCACAGGTCTTAAACAAACTTGAGGAACTGCACTGGGTTTATACTATGTGACAACCGAGGTTAAAAACAGAACTGGGTATTTTGTGGTTGAGTCTTAGTGAAAACTCATCTGTTTTCTATGATATGGTATGAAGAAGACCATCTTGGTGTCTATGGAGATTTTGAAGCATCCAGGTCATGGTTGTCCCAAAGGTGATTTTTTTCAAAAGGCAGCTCCTTCCTTCCTTCCTTCCTTCCTTCCTTCCTTCCTTCCTTCCTTCCTTCCTTCCCTCCCTCCCTCCCTCCCTCCCTCCTTCTCTTTCCTTCTCTTTCTTTTCCTCCTTCTTTCTTTCCTTCCTTCTCCTTTTTCTTTCCATCTTTCCTCCCTCCCTCCCTCCCTCCCTTCTCTTTCTTTCCTTCCTTCTTTCCCTTCCTTCCTTCCTTCCTTCCTTCCTTCCTTCCTTCCTTCCTCTCTTCTTTCTTTTTCTTTCCTTCCTTCTCTTTCTTTCTCTTTCCCCCTTTTCTCCTTCCTCCCACCCACCCCCCTCCCTTTTCCCGAAAGTTAGAATAATAAATCAGCGTAACAACTGGCCTCCAGAGGTTGTGGGAGCTTCAGCGCTGGAGGTTTTTAAGAGAAGATTGGACAACTATTTGTCTATAGCGTCTCCTGTTGGAGCAGGGGGTTGGGCTAGAAGACCTCCAAGGTCCCTTCCAACTCTGCTATCCTGTTAACAATGCTTGTGAGAAGAAACTCGATAGGGTCAGAGCGGATGTAAGCAAAGCTTTTGTTTCCCTTTTGCAAGGCTGTTACTCAAGGTCATCCCCTGAAACTGTGCGATATGAGGTAAAGTAACACCTGGCTCAGCCCAGTGAGAGGATTCCCTCTAAGTTCCCAGCGCCTGTGAACTTAATACTCTGCCTTCCAGCTCCTGCCCTCTTCACTTCACAGCCCCTGCAGGGATCCATCCGTCCTACGTAAACAGCATTTAGGTAGCCATTTCAGGATCTGTGTCAAATCTGGAAAGCTGCTGGACTTTGGCTTATCATTTCAGCGCAGGGCACAGCTGCAGGCCGAGCCAGAAGGATCCACAGCCCATTCCTCTTTTCCTCTCTCGGTTTTTTTTATTGGCCTAAGCAGCAGGAGAGCCAGCTCGCTGCTGTTTTGGCTACAGCCAGGCTTTCCTTCGGGGTCAGCAGTTTGAGACGTCGGCGGGAGAAAACCTCCGCTGTGACCGAAAGGCCTCTCGCGACTTCCTGCGGTTTTGGGACTGAGCCCTGCTGAGCAAAAACAAAAAAGGCCAAAGAAGCAGCGTTTCCTAGCTGAACAAAAGAGGAAGCGATCGGGGTTCGCATCGAGCCGATTTAGAAAGTCACGCTGGTCTGCTGATGCAAGAAATAAAGATAGGGGTTTTTTTTCAACCCCAAAGGGAAGACATTGGAAAAGCAGGCAGCAGCATGATACGGCCGATGTGGCAAAATCACTCCAGGTGGCCTCTGAGGATGGACTTTGTCATACTTGAAACATAGTTTGCAATGGGGACGAATAGCTGAACTCGAAGTATAGTTTTTGTAGTGCAAAAGCTACACTGACTATCTGACGTGGCTTTATTTATATTTTAAATCTGCTTCCCCCCCCCCCAATATACAGAGAGGGAGGGAGAGAGAGAGAGAGAGAGAGAGAGAGAGAGAGAGAGAGAGAGAGAGAGAGAGAGAGAGAGAGAGAGAGAGAGAGAGAGAGAGAGAGAGCATTCGATACATTACAGATAACAGGTTAATTTTTAGAAGACGTGCGCGCTCCTGCTACCGAACTGGTAGCAAAGACAATAGCATACCATTACTGGTGTGGAGTCTTCTTGGAACTGTTGGAACAGGGGTGGGTTCCTGCCAGTTCTAACCTCTCCTATAGAGGAGGTTCCACAAATCTACAGTGCCATTTAGAACCGGTTCCAGCTCCCTCCCCCCGCCCGTCCACCCATCATCCAGATGAAGAGCGAGAGGAGGAATTCTGGGAGTTGAAGTCCACAAGTCTTAAAGCTCTCAGGTTTGAAGACACCTGGGGTTTTTTTCCTAAAGGTTTAGGGGTGCAAGGGTCTTGTAACTCGACAGCTTTAAGACTTGTGTGCTTCAAATGCCAGAGTTCCTGAGCCAACATTTTGCTTGCTAAGCAACAGCGTTATTAAGTGAGTTTCACCACATTTTAAAAGTTGGTCACACCCATCCAGTTGCATGACTGCCAAGCCACTCCCCCTCAGTCACATGGCCGGCAAGCCCACTCCCACAAAGCAGGCCACACCTACAGAAGAGGTTCTAAAAAGTTTTGAAACCCACCACTGTGTTGGAAGGACTGTGTTGTAGATTGGAGATAGATGATTTATTTTTTTTTATTTTATTTTATTAAATTTATATCCCGCCCTTCTCCAAACGGACCCAGGGCGGCGCACAGGAATGTTAAAATACATATAAAACATATAAAATTTAAAAAACTTATTCTAGTAAAACCTGTGCTAAAAACCGAATTAAAATCCCAAATTTAAAACTGTCTAATGGTCAATACAGGGGGTTACGCTAGGCCGGCTAGATGGAATAAATGCGTCTTCAGACACTTGCGGAAGAGGTGGAGGTCAGAGATGGTGCGGAGTTCAGGGGGTAGGTCGTTCCAGAGGGCTGGCCCAGCCACAGAGAAGGCTCTTCCCCTGGGTGTCGCCAGTCGGCATTGTCCAGCCGATGGCACCCTGAGGAGGCCCTCTCTGTGGGAGCGTATCGGTCTGAGGGATGTATGGGGCAGGAGGCGGTCTCGCATATAACTAGGCCCGAGCCATGGAGCGCTTTAAAGATGGTCGTCAAGACCTTGAAGCGCACCCGAAAGACCACAGGGAGCCAGTGCAGCTCGCGCAGGATAGGTGTTATGTGGGAGTGTCTAGGCGCTCCCATAATCACCCACGCGGCTGCGTTCTGGACTAGCTGCAGCTTTCGGGTGCACCTCAAGGGAAGCCCCATGTAGAGAGCATTACAGTAGTCGAGTCGAGAGGTGACGAGTGCTTGAGTGACTGTGCGTAGGGCACCCCGATCCAGTAAGGGGCGCAATTGGCGCATCAAGCGTACCTGATGGAACGCCCCCCTGGCCACGGCTGCCACGTGATCTTCCATAGACAGCCGGAATCCAGGAGGACACCCAAATTGCGCGCCCTCTCCACGGGGGCTGGTGTTTCGCCCCCAATGGCCAGTGTTGGAATAATCTGGCTGAACCGGGGCGCCGGAAGCCACAGCCACTCAGTCTTGGACGGGTTGAGCTTGAGTTTGTTACCACCCATCCAGATCTGTACGGCCTCCAAACACCGGGACATAACCTCGACGGCATCGTTGGGGTGGTCTGGGGTGGATATGTACAACTGAGTATCATCAGCGTACAGATTATATCCCACCCCAAAACCATGGATGATCTCACCCAGCGGCTTCATATATGTGTTGAATAGTAGGGGCGAGAGGACCGACCCCTGAGGAACCCCACATATGAGGGGCCTCGAGGCCGACCTCTGCCCCCCTGTCAACACATATTGCGACCGACCAGAGAGGTAGGATGAGAACCACCGCAAAACGGTGCCTCCCAACCCCAACCCCCCCAGTCGGCGCAATAGGATACCATGGTCGATGGTATCAAAAGCCGCTGAGAGGTCTAATAGGACTAGGATAGAGGAATGTCCTCTATCCCGCGCCCTCCAGAGATCATCAACCAACGCGACCAATGCCGTCTCGGTGCTGTGCCCGGGTCGGAAGCCGGACTGGCGCGGGTCTAGATAATCAACTTCCTCCAAGTGTCGCGGAAACTGTTGGGCCACCACACTCTCAACAACCTTCACTAGAAAGTGGAGGTTGGAGACAGGACGATAGTTCTCTAATAATGCTGGATCCAGGGACGGCTTCTTGAGGAGGGGCCTCACTACCGCCTCTTTCAAGACGGCAGGCAAGGACCCCTCACTCAAAGATGCGTTGACAATGCCCTGGAGCCAGCCTCGTGTCGTCTCCCAGGATGCCAGTACAAGCCAGGAGGGACACGGGTCCAATAAACATGTGGTAGCCCTAAGCCTCTTTGACAACTTGTCCATATCCTCGGTGGTAACAAAATCAAACTCCTCCCAAGATGGTGTCACAAGATCAGCCTCGGCCCGCTCGACTGGACCACTGTCGATGGAGGGTAACTCGTTCCGAATCTGAGTGATGATGTCGTACCCCTCCCCCTCTTTTGAGAGGGGGCTGTTCAGTTTTGACATAGATGGCCTCTTTGACCCTTCTTTCAATCCAGAAGTCCTCTCTGTCCTACATGTGGACTTTGCTGCCTTCAAAAGAGTGGCCTGTGTCTTTTAAATGCAGATGGATTGCTGAAGCTAGTCCTGATGTGTTTGTTATGACTGTTTTGGCCTTTACCATATGCCAAGGTATAAATTGGATTGCAAGAAATTGATGGACTTGTTGGATTATAAGCAATGGATGGGCTTGTCACATCCATCGCTCCCCCGCGTCATAGCTGAGAGTGAGATGTTGAGCCAATTTGTATATACCATAAATTGGTCCCTTTCACAGCTTTCCCCCCGCCCCCCAGTAGGGTCAAAACCCATCCGTTTGCAGGCAGACCGGTGCAATCAATATTCTTTGGCACTTCTCCACCAGCCTCAGAGCTGCGTGCCATTATAATTAGCCACACAAATGTGGAGCCACACGCTGCTATGGGAATTTAACAGTAATTGCACTGCAGGGTAACTGCTCATCACAGATCTCCACACCGTGGTTGGCGTTCCCAGCAGATATGTCTACGGTGTAGGACTTCAACAAAACAGATGTCCCATCAGAGGGGACGCAGCTGGGAAGAAGGTTCTTCCAACAGGGAATTGACTCGGAGCCAGCTCTTCCTTTGGCCAAAGACGCTGAAGGTCAGCGTTAACCCACCACGACAAGGGAAAGATAACTAATGGAGTAGGAAGAACTGGGCAACGATATCTAGGCTGCTGTTTGGTTGGTGACTGTACCAGAGGCAGTATTCTGCTGGTTCGCACTGGTTTGGGTGAACTGGTAGTGGCGGCAGTGCGAGGCTCCGCCCACCCACCCAGACATCATCACGGATCTTCTGTGCATGTGCAGACGTTGAAGTATTGGATCAAAGAATTAGGGCAGGGGTGTCAAACTCGATTTCATGGAGGGCTGCATCCACAAGCACAACTGCAGGATTGTGCTTGACCTCGGAGGGTCGGGTTGGGTATGGCCAAGGTAGGCATGGCCAGTATGACGTCACTCATGTCAGGAGGCGCCTGTGGTGGCCCGAGTGCTCTGCCAGCAAAAACAGGATCCCGAGGTCAGTTTTCGGCTGCGATGGCATCCTGCAACCCTCTGCCAGGAAACCAGAACTCAAGGGGGCCACGCATGGCCCTCCCAAGCACCGTTTTCAGTAGCAGAGGCACCACGGGCCAGTCCTTTGATGTTTCCAGGGCGGCCCCGCGGGCCAGATTTAAGCATCCCGAGGGCCAGATCTGGCCCCCGGACCTTTGACACCCCTGTATTAGACTCTCTATCTCTATTTATACTGCAGTGGTCCAGTTGCATTAAAAAGAAGGCTCTTCAATGAAAGGCCAATCGACGGCTGTTGTTGACAAACAAGAAACTCTTGTGTCAGGTAGGCTGACAAGGGGTGCTTGCAAACCTCACCATGACCCGGCTGCTATGTTCAAAGTGGGCAACCGTTGCTCATTCATTGGAGCACCTAGCTCAGTGATGGCTAACCTTTTTTGGCTCGCGTGCCAAAAGTGGGGGGAGCGCAGGGGGGGTTGTGTGCCACACCCAGAATGCTATGTGCACGACCCCCTGCTTTTGGCGTGCTTTTTTCACCCTCCCCAGGCTTTCTAGGAGCCCGGGGAGGGTGGAAACAGCCTCCCTCCACCTCCAGAGGTTTCAGGAGCTTCCCTGAAGCCTCCAGAGGGCAAAAAACAGCCTCAAAAGGAGGCCTAAATCATCTGGCCAGCGAGCACAAGCACGCTGGAGCTGACAGGGCAACGCCTCGTGTGCCCTAAGAAATGGTTCCGCGTGCCACCTGTGGCACCCGTGACATAGGTTCGCCATCACTGACCTAGCTCATGACAATCCAACCCAGGCGCCAGTCCTTTCAAAGAAATGCGTCAAGGCCTCCGTAAAAGGTAAACATTTCCATAATTACAACGCCTGGGTTTCCCCCTCCTATTTGCACAATTCTAATTAGGGGTGGAAATGAAAGAATAAAATGACTTGTTTCATTTAAATAACACAGCGGGGGGTGGGGGGGGAGGAGGGATCGGCCTCATTCATAATCCCAGGCTGAGGTTGTTTTTGCCTGCACAGCTCCTTGGGAAGGCAATTTACAATTCCCATTAAAGAACTAACACAAGGCTGGATCATTGGTGGGTTTCTGCAAGCTGAACCTACTCGCAAGAGCCGGATGGTGAAATTTAGAGAGCCGGTGAGAGGGGTAAGTCTGGCCTGCCGCTGCCAGTAACCCAGAAGTAAGTCTGGCCTGCCGCTGCCAGTAACCCAATGGGAAGGAAAGGAAAGGAAGGCAGAAAGTAAGAAAGGAAAGGAAAGGAAGAGAGAGAAAGAGAAAGAGAGAGAAAGAAAGAAAGAAAGAAAGAAAGAAAGAAAGAAAGAAAGAAAGAAAGAAAGAAAATTTATCATGACAATTGAGCCCAAAATTTTGGTTGCTAAGCAAGAGCGTTGTTAAATGAGTTCCACCACATTTTACAAGTTGGTCACTCCCACCCTGTCACATGACTGCCAAGCCACGCCCACAAAATAGGCCACACCTAGAGAGTAGGTTCTAAAAAAATTTGAAACCCACCACTGGGCTGTAGGAAGTCAAGAACAAGGTAGCCAGAAACGTTTGCCACCGCTCAAGGGCGAGCGAAACTGACTGGAAGGGACACGCAAGTGCTTTGATCACCAAGATTAGACTAAGATTGCAAGAGAATTGCTGCAGGGTTGGTGTTGTCACTGGCTGTGATGACTCAGACGCCTGGAATAGCAGATTGAGATAGGTCAGGGGTGTCCAAACTTGGGAACTTTAAGACTTGTGGACTTCAACTCCCAGAATTCCCCAGCCAGCTATGCTGGCTGGGGAATTCTGGGAGTTGAAGGCCACAAGTCTTAAAGTTCCCAAGTTTGGACACCCCTGAGATAGGTGGAAAAGGAGAGACAAGCTGCCCTTGGCATCTCAGGGGCTTGGGTGGGTAGGAGTTGAGCTCCAGGAACTGAAAAACTCATGTCCAGTTACTTCCTAGCAGTTTCTTTTGTGGTTCCTCACCTACAGACAGAAATCTTGCCAAGCTAAAGCAGCTCTTTGCCTCATGAAATATGTGCTCCGGGAACCATTAGGAAGGCGCCGTCTTCGCCCTCTTTCTCTCACACAAACTGACTCAGCTTCCCTGTCTCTTGATTCTCTCCCTCTCTGGGAATCCAGACTGCATTCCACCATCGTGAATGGGCATTGAAAGACCTCAAGAAGGAATAAGATGATGAGATATTTATTATTGTTGTTGTTGTTGTTGTTGTTAATATTTCTCAAAATATTTCATTCTTCTAGGAGAGGGTGGGTGTTGTGGCTCACCAGCGGCCAACACAGCTGGGAGCAGATTCAGACAGTGAGCAGGTTGGGGAGGAACCTGAGCCAGTCCTGGACTCTGGGGAAGGCTCAGAGGAGGGCTCTGTGTTGGAGGCAGAGATGGGACCAGGGCCATCTGACAGTTATCAGCTGACTTTAGAGTCAGACATCAGTGAGGCAGAAGAACAGCTGGAGCCTTTTCCCAGTGTGCGCATGCGCAGAGTTGCCAGACAAAGGGAGCAGCTAAAGAACAGGGGGTGACTTGAGAGTAAAGCCATAGGTGGATGATGAATGGCCACTCCCAGAGGGAATAAAAGAGGAGCGAAAGGGGAGGGGAGTTTGCAGGAGACAATTAATCCGCTTAATTGGTCCGTGACTCTCTGAGACTCCTGGGCAAATTTTGCAGAGATCGGCCTGGCAGCTTTCCAAGCCAGAGAAGATCTGTGATTGTAAATCGATCAGAACACTCTTGGATATCGTCGGATTCACTACTCTTTCCCCAATAGAAAGCAATCCTAATTCTGTTTGAAAAGCTCTATTGAAGGAGAAGGAGTTCTCTACCTGTGCTCACTTATTCCAATGGTATACAGGTAGTCTTCGACTTATGATCATAATTGAGCCCAACATTTCTGTTGTTAAGTGAGACATTTGATAAGTGAGTTTTGCCCCATTTTATGACCTTTCCTACCACCGTTATTATCTGAATCTGGCTCCTCCATTGACTTTGCTTTTCAGAAGGTTGCAAAAGGGGACCACATGACCCCCGGGCCATGGCAACCGTCATAATTATGAACCAGTTGCCAAGGGTCCAGATTTTGATCACATGACCATGGGGACACTGCAATGGTTCGCAAAAGATGATCAGATGACCTCCAAGACATAGCAACGGTCATAGGTATGAACTGGTTGCCAAGCATCTGCATTTTGATCACATGATCAGGGGGATGCTATAAATGTCGTAACTCTGAAAAATGGTCATAAGTCACAGTTTTCAGGGCCGTTTTAAAGTTGAACAGTCAGTAAACAAAATGTTGCCGCTTAGCCACAGATACTTTGGGCTCAATCATGGTCGTAAGTCAAGCACTAGCTGTACCAGAGGTAGGTTCCTACCTATTTGGACCGGTTCGGCGAAATAGGTAGTAATTCGGCCGGTCACATGACTCTACCGGTTCTATCCTGGGCGCCGCCATCTTTATTTTCTGTTCTGCACATGCACAGAACACTCTTCATTGAAAAAAATGTTATTTCCCTCCTTTTTTACTGGTGTGCGCATGTGCAGACCTTTTAAAGTGCCAAGACGCACGTGGGTGCAAAAATTTTCAGGCACCGAACTGGTAGTATTGCTGGCAGGAACCCACTCCTGGCCTGTACTGTCACTTCACCTTCCTGTATGGGTTATGAGAGGGTTATTATGGGTTATTAGAAGGTTATGTGATCAGATAGTAGCTTATCTCGCCTCTTTCCTTTCTTACGGAAGCTAAATTCGGACTTCGCTTCTGTTCCCTTCTCTTCATTTTGCTTAACTTTCTATCCAGTGGTGGGTTTCAAATTTTTTAGAACCTACTCTGTAGGTGTGGCCTATTTTGTGGGCGTGGCTTGGCAGTCATGTGACAGGGTGGGAGTGGCCACCTTTTAAAATGTGGTGAAACTCATTTAACAACGCTCTTGCTTAGCAACCAAATTTTTGGACTCAATTGTGATGATGAATTCTTTCTTTCTTTCTTTCTTTCTTTCTTTCTTTCTTTCTTTCTTTCTTTCTTTCTTTCTTTCTTTCTTTCTTTCTTTCTTTCTTTCTTTCTTTCTTTCTTTCTTTCTTTCTTTCTTTCCTTCCTTTCCTTTCCTTCCCATTAGGTCACTGGCAGCGGCGGGACATATTTACTTCCAGGTACGCTGGTGGAACCCCCTCTCACCGGTTCTCTAAATTTCACCAACCGGCTCTTGCGAGTAGGTGCGAGCTTGCAGAAACCCACCACTGATTCTATCTGACAAAATGCCTGAAGAAACTCAGAAGGCTCGACTAACCCCTTGGAGAATTTAAACCTGCCAAGAAATTGGATATAGCCATAAAAGCTAAAACCTGGCCTGACAAACTATCCATCATGGCCTATTTCCCCCCTCCTCTTTTCATTGTCTGACACTGAGAGTAAGAAGCAACATCCCGCCTACAGCATTCGATCCCAGATGCGTTCTGACCCAGGCTAGCATGGAGCAAACTCCTGGTCCCGACAAAAAACCCTTTTATTAATTTACTGCGAATTCTGCTCATTCACTCCAATAAGTTCTTTCAAGGGAGGATTTTCAGTCACAGACCTTCTCTGCCTTGGAGACCTGACAGGCCGATATCTACAAAACTTGGCAAAGTGTCTCGGAGAGTCACAAGCCAATGAAGCGAACTAATTGCCTCCTGCAAACTCCACTCCCCTTTCGCTTCTCTTTTATTTCCTCTGGGAGGGGCCATTTACCGTCCACCTGTAGCACTCCCAAGTCGACCCCTGTTCTTTAGCTGTTCCCTTTGTCTGGCAACTCTGTGCATGCACACATTGGAACAGGCTCCAGCTGTTTGTCTGCCTCACTATTGTCTGACTCTGAAGGCAGCTGATAACTGGCATACGGCTCTGGTCCCCTCTTCGCCTCCAACACAGAGCCCTCATCAGAGCCCTTCCCCAGACTCCAGGACTGGCCCAGGTTCCTCCCCAACCTCCTCACTGTCCGAATCTGCTGCCACAACAAGATGCTTTTCTTACTGCATTAATGGATCGAAGATTTTTTTGTTTTTACTGCATTTCATTTAAAAGGAATGACACGGCCGGGTTTTCTGAAGGACAAGACAACCGTCCAAACGCATCACCTTCAAATTTCATTTTTCTCATCTTGCCAAAATGGGAGGTGGGCAGTAAATGAAATCTCGCGCAGAAATAAATAAAACATGTCCTTCTTGGCTCACTGGGCATGTCCATGGGGAAATGGCGAAGCTACAGGGAAAATGTTTGCCGATCTTGAAAAGATAAAGATTTCTTTTGCAACCTATAGAAAGCTGGAAGTAATCAGGTGCATCAATACAAGCAGGTGGAATTGGCTCTATTTCTTATTGCGCAGCGTTACATTTGATTTGATCTTATTTGCGTGGCTTTTGAACCTGAGAACTTGCACTCACATTTCCTAATACAGGCCTTGATGCAGTTGAACATAACATACACAACATTGTACTATAGTACTAGCAATAGCATTTAGACTTATTTACCACTAGTTATAGAACAAGGGGTGGGTTTTTGTTTTTTGTTGCCTAATGTGTTCTATAAAATTGCTTCCATCATCTATGGAATGAACGATAGACTAGACTTCATTTTATTCAAGATGCTCAGGATTTACTGACAGCAAGATTTCATTCCTACTAAAGGTGTTAAACAAACATATTAAGCTGAAAGATTTATATGATCTGAAGTGAAACCAGAGTAATTTATTCCATTTTACAGATTACAGAGTTGGAAGGGACCTTGTAGGTCATCTAGTCCAACCTCCTACCCAACCAGGAGTCCCTACACCATTTCTGACAAATGGCAGTCCAGTCTCTTCTTGAAAGCTTCCATGATGAAGCACCCATAACTTCTGATTGTTCTAACTATCAGAAAATGTCTCCTTATTTCTAGGTTGAATCTCTACTTTTTCATTTTATTCCTTGTCTGGATGTCAGGTGCTTTGGAAAATACAAAGGTAGACCCCCCTCCTCTCTGTGGCAGCCCCTCAAATACTGGAACGCTGCTCTCATGTCTCCCCTGGTCCTTCTCTTCACTAGACTAGCCGTGCCCAGTTTCTGTAACCGTTCTTCATATGTTTCAGCCTCCAGTCCCCTAATCATCCTGGTTGCTCTCCTCTACATTCTTTCTAGAGTCTCAACATCTCTTTTATAGTGTGGTGACCAAAACTAGATGCAGTATTCAATGTGTGGTCTTACTAAGGCTTTATAGAGTGGTATTAGCACATCACTTGATCTTGATTGTATTCCTCTGTTAACACAATTTAGGATTGCATTGGCTTTTTTGGCTGCAAAATAGCACTAGTACCACCAATAGCCCTTAGACTTATATACCACTTCACAGTGCTTTGCAGCCCTCTCTAAGTGGTTTACAGAGTCAGCATATGCCCCCCAAACAATCTGGGTCCACATTTTACCAATGTCAGATGGATGGAAGGCTGAGTCAACCTTGACCCAGTTAAGATCGAACTGCTGACAGTGGAATGCAGAGTTTGCCTGCAATACTGCATTCTAACCACTACGTCACCACAGCTCACAGCATCCCATATCTTTTTATTTATTTATCTAGTTGTTAAATTTACATGCCACCTATCTCGCTGCGGGGCTGCTCTAGGTAGCTTACAACAATACAAGGGAAGAAATGAAAAGAGCGTAAAGAGAACGGAAGTAAGACAATAGAACATTAAAACAAAGAATGAAAGGGAACACAATGAGAAATACCACTGCAGGACAACCGAAAAAGAAAGATAGATGGGTAGAGAGCAGAGAACAAGTGGGGAGAGTTTACCGCCAATCCACCAGCCCCTTCCAGCAAATATATATTTAATATGTGAATTGACTTATTTACTATAATACATGCTAACATGGTCATATATTGAGTAAACGGGCTGGTATATATTGTATTATACATTTCTTAATGGAGCCATTAAAAAACCCCACACACTTGGGAACAAGTGTGTTCCCAGGACGGAACTTTTCTTTTTTGGAAATAAGCATTCCTCTATTTCAACAAAATTAGGCTAATTTCAAAATATATAAGAAAAGGACCTGCTCTGGTGTCTTTCGGTGCTCTCTCCCTTTGTGAAACCTTCTGCTTTTGTTTGGAAAGTTTTTTCCTTTTTTCCTTTTTCTCTCTGGATGTTGTAAATTTAATTTGAATTACAGCTGCTTTTGTCTCGGACTTCACAGACTGCCAGCCCAACAGCGCCATTTTTTTTCTTTCTTTCTTCTCTACGCACCAACACTTAAAACTTTAATTATGGCATCGAGGAAACCCCCATCTGGGAAACCAAGCTCTGCTCCAGCATCTACAAAACCCAGCCCATCCTCACAACCAAAGATTTCAGCTTTTGTAACAGAAGGAAGCGGAAGTAGAGGATCCTAAGTCACCAAGCCCTCAGCCATTAAACGTAGAGGAGATGTTTCAAAGAATAATGAATGAAATGCAACAAATCCAAAAAACCCCACACACTTAAAATTAGCAAATTGGGCAAAGGTGATGGGTAGCATTTTCGTTTGAGTGCTAAGTCTGGAACTCTGCACTAGATGGGTTCCATCTAAAATGTACATTGAACGATTTCGTTCTCACAAAAGTCTCTGAAATATTTATTATCCCTAATATAGCTCAAGCTTTTACAAGGCCAGTAGCTTTGTTCTTGCTAAGGAAAAAAAAAGAATTACTGCTGAGTGTTTCACTTGTCTTTAAGGTTCAGTCCATAAGAAAGAGGACACCGATAACAAAGACCAGGAGAAACAACGGCCACTGTTAATTTCTGATTCAAAAATGGATATTTTTCCTATTTCAGAAAATGCTCCCTTACCACCCAGTGTTCAGATATACACATGGTAGATAAATCCCTTCCCACTCAGCTATGGACACAAGGAGAGAAATGAGATACACGATAAGAGAGACAACCACCCTCTAATGGCCACCTATATATAGACACCTCTTAAAATGGTAAATGTCTTGTGTGGATCAGAGGTGGTTTGCTCCCGATTCAGGCCGGATTGGGCAAACTGGTAGTAGCGGCGGTGGGAGGCTCCTCCCACCCGCCTGGACGCTTCTGTGTATGTAGTGTTGCCTGAACAGGCAAGAGCATGCGAGCAAACTGGTAGTAAAACATTTGGAAACCCACCACTGGTGTAGACCCCACCAGACTTAAATAGACTATGCCTGCATTGCTGAATCATCCTCATTGCATCAGCTTACAGTTTACAGCTTACAACCTTACATCAGCTGGCAGCTATTAAATTTCATAAACTGACAATTTCAACATATTTCTCCAAGTTTATGTCAAAAGCAAGAGAGCTTTGCATAAATGTCTATTGGGGATTCTCAGTCATCCAGGTCATGGTTGTCCCAAAGGGTAACTGGTCTGTATTTTTTTTTCTCCCTTAAAACATTTTTTGCTTCTCATCCAAGAAGTTTCTTCAGTTCTGAATCAGTTCAGTCAGAACGGAAGAAGCTTCTTGGATGTGAAGTGAAATGCCTTCAAGGAAAAACATAAGAAAGTCCAAGTTGCCTTTTGAAAAAGCACCTTTGGGACAGTTTTACGTGAATTTTTCTGATCTTTGGAAAACTTTAGTTGCAAATCCCAAATCAATCCTGAAAGAAGGTGAGGCATTATAAACTAGATAACTAACTTCTGATATATAAACTGATATACATGTTACATATTAGAATAAACATCTGATATATACTGTATATATATGTATGTATGTATGTATGTGTGTACCGGTATGTATGTATGTATGTATGTATGTATGTTACATAATAGAAATCATAATCTCTCTCTCTAGGTATGTGTGCGTGCCTACATGTGTGTGTAAAAGTTTTACAGAAAACTGGTGGGCATTTCTGTTCCCTGACTATTGGGAGCATGGTTAACCTGACGAAAACATTAGGATGAAAAAAACAAATAAGATATAATAATATTTGCGCAGAGTTCTATTGCAAGAATTTAAATTTATTTATTTACTAGATCTATAAGGTCACCTAACTCAAATATCTCTCTGAAGGTTATAAGACATAAAAACAAATAATAAACCAGAAAAAAGTAGCCTAAAACAAATACCTTATATAAATATTAAAATACAGTACAAAATATAAAACAACATCCCAGCACAATAATAAAATCAACTGAAGTGTGAAGATTGCCTGAATGAAATGCTCTAGCCAAGATTTTTAGAATATTATAAAAAATCCATGTAAACCTTGGATCCAAAGTCAGTTAGTCAACAGTTGTTCCCATGGAGAACAAATCATGTTTAAACTTGCCATAGATTTCAATTGTTGCAAAATATTTCTAATCTAGTCATCCAATCCAATCCAATCCAATCCACCCCACCCCTAACCCTAACCCTAACCCAACGCAACCAACCTAACACAACACAACACAACCAACACAACACAACACAACACAACTTAATCTAATCTAATTCAATCCAATCCAATCTAGTAATCCAAATATTTCCCTGGGATACAGATTTTATTAGATCAAAGTCAATGACAGCCACAATAAACTCAAGTCCCAGTTAAGGCATTGCGACTTGTTTTAGTTATCTCATTGGAAACAGAAACAGTTAACAAAAAGTCAAGAGAAAATGAAAATCAATCTTTGTTTGCTTTGCAACTGCAGATTTTGGTTTTGTTTTAAAATTTTAAAATGTTCCCATTACATGGCTTTCTAAAACGATTTCTCTCTTGCCATTTTCTCATTCTCATGCAAACCTCTCCAAATCACGACCCATCGTGAAAGCTACTCATTATTTCCTAGCTATGGTTTGGCAAACAAGGTCAGATTCACAAAGGCAAAAGATCTCAAGGACTGGAATCGAGGGCCAGATTTTCAAAGTCTTAATTAGCATTGCTTTCTAAAAATAAAATAAATAAATAAAGAGTTGGTTACCTTTCAGAATCTCCGGCAGAGTCGGCTGTTCTCTGCAGAAAGGAAGAAGGGAAAGAAGAAGAAGAAAAAGAAGTGACGTTTAGCATTTGGGGTTTACGATGACCACGTACAGGAAAGCAAAGTTTCCCAATGCGATTAACACTGAAAACAGACAAACCACCCTGAGTAGCAACTCAGTATTTCAAAGCGGATGATGACTTAATACTTGCACTCACTTTAGATCAGGGGTCTCCAACCTTTGCAACTTTAAGTCTGAAGGACTTCAGCTCCCAGAATTTGCTGGCTGGAGAAGTCTGGGAGCTGAAGTCCTTCAGACTTAAAGTTGCAAAGGTTGGAGACCCCTGCTTTAGATAATGGTGTTAAAAGTTAAAAAGCAGTTCTGAATTTGCAAACATAGAACGCGTGGATGGGACAAAGATTAAAATTCAAAGCAGTAGTTTGGAACTCCTTTAGAACTGCACCATATATTTTTTAATTTTTAATCTAATATAGAGCAATAAAATGCAACAGGCTGGAAAACAAGTTCAGGATATCTTAAAGGTAAAGGTAAAGGTTCCCCTCGCACATATGTGCTAGTTGTTCCCGACTCTAGGAGGCGGTGCTCATCTCCATCTCAAAGTCAAACAGCCAGTGCTGTCCAAAGATGTCCCCGTGGTCATATGGCAGGCATGACTAAATGTCGAAGGCGCACAGAACGCTGTTACCTTCCCACCAAAGGGGGTCCTTATTTTTCTACTTGGATTTTTACGTGCTTTCGAACAACTAGTTTGGCAGAAGCTGGGACAAGTAACGGGAGCTCACTCCATTACGGGGCGCTAGGGATTCGAACTGCTGAACTGCCGAACTGATCAACAAGCTCAGCGTCTTAGCCACTGAGCCACAGCATTACCCGTTGTAAGTCGAGGACTACCAAGAATCAGTCCACTCACATTGGTAGAAAAATATAAAATGTTACACCAGATTTGCCAAGATACAGTAAGTATAATTGAAGCAGTGGTGGGTTTCAAATTTTTTAGAACCTACTCTGTAAGCGTGGCCTATTTTGTGGGCGTGGCTTGGCAGTCATGTGACAGGGTGGGAGTGGCCACCTTTTAAAATGTGGGGAAACTCATTTAACAACGCTCTTACTTAGCAACCAAAATTTTGGACTCAATTGTGATGATAAATTCTTTCTTTCTTTCTTTCTTTCTTTCTTTCTTTCTTTCTTTCTTTCTTTCTTTCTTTCTTTCTTTCTTTCTTTCTTTCTTTCTTTCCTTTCTTCCCTTTCTTCCTTTCCTTTCCTTTCTTTCCTTTCCTTTCCGTTCCTTTCCTTCCCATTGGGTCACTGGTAGCGGCGGGCCAGATTTACTTCCAGGTACACCGGTGGAACCCCCTCTCACCGGTTCTCTAAATTTCACCAACCGGCTCTCGTGAGTAGTTGCGAGCCTGCAGAAACCCACCACTGAATTGAAGATAGAAACTTAATATTAACACTGTTTTCTTCCTGGTTTTTGGGAGGAGTGGGGAGGTAGGGGGAGAAATTGCCTTGGTCCCCCTGGGCTCTAATGTTGCCGCAGAATGTTCACAGCATGCCAATTACCGAGGAAAAAGGATAATTTACCAAACGAAGACAATATATCCCATTGGCTTAAGAAAGTCACCCAATTAGTTTAACACAGGACCTGGTTGTGCATCTGAATATTCTTTGTACCTCCCCAGCACATTTATAGATGGATGAGTTTTTGTGTATCAAATATCCTTTCTGGGATTTGCATGCATGTTTCCATAGCGCTAATGAGAGACCTTTATTATTATTTTTTCCTGGTATGGATAAAATCGGGGAAGACAAGACAAATTGGCCGGAGAAAATAATTTTGATAGGTGCTAAGAATGCGAGGTTTCTGAAGGAGGACCCTTGCTTGTTCTTTGCGAGTTCAGCAGGCAGGGAAAACGGCGTAGCTTTGAAGCAAACAGCTTGAAGCCCCTGCCGATATGCTCTGAAAATTGTGTCATACCATTTGTCTATTTGCAAACATCGCTGAAAAGTGTGAACGATCCAAGATCCGCAGTTCTGCAACTTTGGCAAGTCAGTTGTTACCAAACGACAAGCGCGAGCGAAAAGAGACCTCGATGCTTTCCTGTTGTAAACTTCACATTTGTTATCTCTGCTGCAATTATTATTATTCCCCCCCCCCCTTCTCTCTCTAATTTGGGGCATATGGCTGCTAAGTGCATTCAGAGAAGTGTTAGGCCCTATCTTGGAAATCTCTCTCTCTCTTTTTTGTCCACCTTAGGCCTAAAGATATTTACCCATGTTGAATGCTGTATTCATATGATCCTTCTCATCTTCCCTAATACATTCTCCTATTGGTGTCCATGATTTATCATTTGTTATGGTAACTTACGAATAATAATAATAATTGTGACTGTGATATGCAACCTATCACTTTGTTGTTTGTATGTGCACTGAGAACTTATGCACCGGAGACAAATTCTTTGTCTAATCAGACTTGGCCAATAAAGAATCCTATCCTATCCTATCCTATCCTATCCTATCCTATCCTACCCTACCCTACCCTACCCTATCCCACTCTACCCTACCCTACCCTACCCTATCTTACTCTACTCTTTCCTTATTCTAATCTATTCTATTCTTTCCTTATTCTTCTCCACTCCATTCTTTCCTTAATCTAATCTAATCTAATCTAATTTTTCCTTACTCTACTCTACTCTACTCTACTCTACTCTACTCTACTCTACTCTACTCTACTCTACTCTACTCTTTCCTTATTCTACTCCACTCCATTCTTTCCTTAATCTAATCTAATCTAATCTAATCTAATCTAATCTAATCTAATCTAATCTAATCTAATCTAATCTAAACTAATCTAATCTAATCTAATCTAATCTAATCTTTCCTTACTCTACTCTACTCTACTCTACTCTACTCTACTCTTTCCTTATTCTACTCCACTCCACTCCACTCCACTCCATTCTTTCTTTAATCTAATCTAATCTAATCTAATCTAATCTAATCTAATCTAATCTAATCTAATCTAATCTAATCTAATCTAATCTAATCTAATCTAATCTAATCTAATCTAATCTAATCTAATCTAATCTAATCTAATCTTTCCTTAGTCTACTCTATTCTACTCTATTCTTTCCCTATTCTATTCCATTCCATTCCATTCCATTCCATTCCATTCCATTCCATTCCATTCCATTCCATTCCATTCTATTCTATTCTATTCTATTCTATTCTATTCTTTCCTTATTCTACTCCACTCCACTCTATTCTTTCTTGCAAAGAAAAAAGGGAAATTGTTTTTCCCAGCTGTGTTTCCACAGTGGTTAAAAAAAACCCTCATCAAGATAGTAGATTGTCTCAGATCTGCTTCCTTAGTTTGAAGGGACCCCTACTTTCCTACTTAGGTGTGAGTATATAGGGCAACATCCTAAGCACATTAAAATATGCTACAATTCAACACCTTTCCCTGACTACAAAAGAAAGAGAGCCAGCATTAGAAATTCAGAATTCAGTTGATTAAAATGGAATTCCTAATATCGCTCACGTTCTATTTCAAGAGTTATCATTAATAGAGACCCCAGGAGTCTCCATATTTTACAAAAGGCTGAAAACGGCTGTCAGCATCTTGATATGTTATTAGCTTAGCTATCATTAATTTAACTGCTTATAGTTTCCATCTTCCAGAACCAATTTGTTCTTGGGATGAAGCAGAGGGGAGATGAGAAGTTATAAGGAATGAGATCGTTGGTTCATTTAAACAAAACATTGGTGATACCGAGGATCAGATTCTCCAGGGTTTTAAGCAGAGATTTTTTTTCAGGATTACTTGAAGATGCCGGGGTTTAAATTTAGGTCCTTTCACCACTCAGGCTATGAATTCTTCCTAACACATCTGGAGAAACACACCTTACGATTGCTTGAATCCATCAGGGTTACAGATACTGGTGTAGGAGGACAGGTGGAGCCTGGGGATGGAGTCAAGAAAGGAATCAGCCTAGAATCATTATGTTCCCACAAGCACTCCATGTCCAACCTCTCTTTAATTCTGTTAACTGTTATCTAGTATCTGTTCTGACTGAGGCTTCCCAAAACTCCTGGTCCTGGCAAAAATCCCTTTTATTAATTGACTGTGAATTCTGCTCATTCACATCCAGCAAAGTCTTTCAAGGGAGGATTTATAGTCACAGACCTTCTCTGGCTTGGAGAGCTGCCAGGATGAGATCTACAAAACTTGGCAAGGAGTCTTAAGAGAGTCATGAACCAATTAAGCAAACTAATTGTCTCCTGCAAGCTCCACTCCCCCTTTGCTCCTCTTTTATTTCCTCTGGGAGGGGCCATTCATTGTCCACCTGTGGCCTTACTTCCAAGTCGACCCTTGTTCTTTAGCTGTTCCCTTTGCCTGGCCATTCTGCGCATGCGCACACTGGGAACAGGCTCCAGCTGATCGTCTGCCTCACTGATGTCTGACTCTGAAGGCAGCTGGTAACTGGCATACGGCTTTGGCCTCCTCTCTGCCTCTGACACAGAGCCCTCCTCAGAGCCTTCCCCAGACTTCATGACTGGCTATGTTCCTCCCCAACCTCCTTACTATCCAAATCTGCTGCTAGCTCTGCTGGCCGCTGGTGGGCCACAACAATATCAATTTAGTGCTGACTGTTATTTGACAAGCTTAATGTCAGGTCTGAAGAATCAGGACCACACATTACGTTCTAATTACGTTGATTTATTGCTCATGCCTACACACTAGTCAATTAATGGTCAGCACTAAATTGACCCTAAATTGGCAAGAAAACAACCAAGCACAGAGAGTCCCAAGGACCCTTCATTTCAGCTCTAAGTTGGAAATATTCTCCTTTATTGACACTTTGTCTAGTATGAAGAAATTGTCCTCTTATTTTCCTATCAGCTTGATGAAAACAATTTGCTTTTGAATTTCCTAGCACTACACCCCTCTGGGAGCATGCTGTTTTGGGTCTAGTAGAGCTCCCTGCGCTTACCTGGGAGCCAAAATGGGGTGTGTGGGGACTCCTGAAAGGAGCAAGTCAAGAAGGGGCGGGGCCAGCCAGAAATTTAACAAAGGGTTCGCGTGAACCGGCCTGAACCGGTTGAATCCCACCACTGACTAAAGGGTACAAGTGAATGAGCCATCTTCCATTGTATTTTCACCTCTGCAACCATCTGCAATCTCCCTGGCTTTCAACAGTTCCAAAAAAGAAACTATGAGGTCTATGGAGATTCTCCATCATCCACATCATGGGTGTCTCAAAAGTGGTTTTTCCAACAGGCAATTGGACTTTCTTGGGTCCTCCCCGCTCTTTGAAAACATTTTGCTTCTCTTCCAAGAAGCTTCTTCTGTTCTAACACAGTTGTAATTTACAATTAAAGAAGCTTCTTAAATAAGAAGTGAAATGTTTTCACAGAGAAGAAACCAAGAAAGACTAATTTCCTTTTGGAAAAAACCACCTTTGGGATGAAAGAAACTATGATGAAATTTCCCCCATAAATACACAAACACACAAACAAACACACACACACACACACAGAATAAATGTAGCTTCAAAAAGACTTTATAGTAATGGAACAACCCATCAACAGTCCCAACTGAACCTCCCTCGAGCCCCCCTCCGCTAATTAATTAAATTCAGAAAGATATGAAATAAATTAGAAAGGGATTCTTAAGGTACTTGAGAATAAGATAGAAAAACAGAAGCCTCTTTGGCGGGGAATGGAAGCGCTTGAGAAATTGCAAGGAAAACTTCAGCCCAGCCAAATCATAGGTTGGGAAAGCCATAATTTACAATGAGAACTGTAGTTTGAGGTTCTAAACACACAACAGGCAAACTACAGGTTAGGCAAGCCTTCATCTCCCTTTCTCTCCGATCTTAGCTTTATATATTCATTCTCGGTCCATGGTGCCGTTGTCTCTATAGAGATTTACTCAGGGGTTTTGGAGACTCCGGTCTCTCTATGTAGGGACTGCAGTCCTAGGCACAGGGGTGGGCTGCTGGGGGTTCGGAGGGGTTTGGGAGAACCTCTTAGCTAAGATTCTGTGCAGTTCGGAGAACCCTCAAATCCCATTCTTGGCTGGCCATGCCCACCTCTCCCCTCCCAGGAGTCCTCACACAGCTCGTTTTGGATGCAGGCTAAGTGCAGGGTGTGCATGGAGGATGCAAAATGGGCCCACAGGAAGTTCAGAAAGCTGGAAAGGGCCCATTTCCAGTCTCCAGAGGGTCCCCAGAGCCTGGGGAGGCTGTTTTCACCCTCCTGGAGGCTCAAGGAAAGCCTCTGGAGCCAGGGGAGGGCAAAAATGCCCCCCGTCATGGTTCAGGAGGCTGACAAGGTCATGGCCACAATGACCACGCCCATACAGCAAGGAGAACCCCTTGCTAAAATTTTTGAAGCCCACCCCTGCATAGGCGGTTGAAATATGCCAAATAACAATTGACACGAGTGGAGAAGAGAGCGCCCCCTCCCCATCTGCAACCTTTGCAGGTAGTCCAAAGAGATAATGAGGTCAATGGCGTCTAAAAACTATAATCAATGCCCCAGAAGACAAGCTCAGGATTCCAGAAGATCTTGACAGACTTGAACAATGGGAGAGTGGGTAGAGGTCATGTGTTTTGGTGGGACTGAGAATTGGCTTCTTCAGGGGTGGACATACAGCACCTTTCAAAGCAGCTGCTACACTCCTACACCGAAACAGCATTCACTACTCCCCAGATCCAACCTGAAGTAACCAGATTCCCTTCCACAGGTGGCAGAGCTTATGCTGCAGGGGAGCATTCCTGCTTCCTTGAAGTTCCTAAACTCCAACTAATCTGAGAACAGATGTTGCCCTAGTTATTTCATCAAAATCTGCCCTGAGCGTAGAAGAGTGATTTTATCAGCAAAATATTTAGCAAACACTTCACATCCTCCAGCAGGTAGGTTCATCAATTTGTGTCTCCTGAGCAGAGAGCAGGCCATCTTCAATGAAGTTTTAGAAGACATTTTGATGGTGCAATACGGAATTTAAAAAAATACTGCTCCTTTCATTTCCAGAGTAGAGGACCAATCACAAGCTCTTCAGTATATCTGCTGGTGACCTTTTACTGCTGCACCATAGAGAGTATTTTTACTTACTGCACCTGTGTTTGGTTGGCCAATTGTAAAATGGCAGATAGGACAGCACTCCAGGGGGTCAACATCATTGCCCAGAGGATCATGGGTTGCCCTCTCCACTCTTTGGAGGAGCTTTATAGCTCCCACTGCCTTAAGAAAGTTCAAAATGACCTTAAAGATCCATCTCATCCTGGGCAGTCTTTTTTTTTTAACTATTACCATCTGGCAGACGGTACAGAACAATAGAAACAAGGACAGATGGGCTAAAAAACAGCTTCTATCCCAGAGCAGTAGCTGTATTGAATTGTACTGTATAGTGTAGTATTAATGTAATATCAGAGGTTTTCAATTTATTTCTATAGAATGTGACATGTGCATTTTTGTTGTATTTTTTTTATAGTTTTCTTATGTATAACGTACACTGAAGATGGCATTTAATTTCGTTGTACGAGGTGCAATGACAATAAAGTAATCTAAATCTAAATCATATTTGATAGAATAACAGAGTTGGAAGGGACCTTGGAGATCTTCTAGTCCAACCCCCTGCTTAAGCAGGAAACCCTACACCCCTTCAGACAAATGGTTATCCAACATCTTCTTAAAAACTTCCAGTGTTGGAACATTCACAACTTCTGGAGGCAAATTGTACCATTGATTAATTGTTCTAACTGTCAGGAAATTTCTTCTTAGATCAAATTTGCTTCTCTCCTTGATTAGTTTCCACTCATTGCTTCTTGTTCTACCCTCAGGTGCTTTGGAGAATAGTTTGACTCCTTCTTCTTTGACGTAGCCCCTGAGATATTGGAAGGCTGCTATCATGTCTCCCCTAGTCCTTCTCTTCATTAAACTAGACATACCCAGTTCCTGCAACCGTTCTTCATATGTTTTAGCCTCCAGGCCCCTAATTATCTTTGTTGCTCTTCTCTGCATTCTTTCTAGAGTCTCAACATTTTTTTTTTATATCGTGGCAACCAAAACTGGATGCAGAATTCCAAGTGTGGCCTTACCAAGGCTTTATAAAGTGGCATTAACTGTCCTCAGTTGGTGCTATAGCCTTTCTTTCTACTACTGCATCTCCTGGACTGCATAGGAGCAGTAGCATCCAAGACCCTTGTCATCTCTATATTCCAGAAATCAATGAAGTGTACAGTGAAGCTGCCCACTAGATGGATTTCAATGACAACTAAGCCTAAGAGCAGTTCTCACTTAAGATAAATGGAGAGCATTATATCAATAGGAACATAAGGTGAACCACAGGTCAAAGGCCCACCTAAGGCAATGGTCTCTTTCACAGCTGTCACAAAGCTTTTAGTGAACTAGCAGCTTCCTACATCAACAACCGCAGCTGAACCTGGAAACAAGAGATTCAGATGTCGGACAGTTCATGATATCCTGATTCTCCAAAAAAAAGGAAACCGCTTCCTTTTTTCAACTCAACTCTATCCCATCCCTGCCTTGCTATCCAGTGGTAGGATTCAAATAATTTAACAACCGGTTTTCTGCCCTAATGACCAACTGGGTAGGCATTGCTCGGTGGTCCTGTGACTGGGTGGGCATGGCCAACTCAAGGTCCTCACGTCGATGGATGTTTTCGCCTTAGCTGTGACAATGGAATAATGGGTTAACCAGAGAGGCAGTTTCTGTAAGCAAGGCAATCAAGATGAGGCTAGAAACAACACCAGAGTGTTTCCTTCCTGCCTTCCTTACAGGATTAGCCCTGGAAAGTAGGAAAAAACAAAGAGATTTCTTCCAACAACCAGTTCTCCGAACTGCTTAGAAAGTTAACAACCGATTCTCCCAAATAGGTGCAAACTGGCTGAATCCCACTACTGTTGCTATCCCTTTGCAAAGTGCCCCTAAAATATCATATATATATATACACACTTGTGTCACAACACCCTTTTTTAGTCCCAATTAAGGGAGGAAGCATACTGCTCTCCTTTTCTGCCTTTCGGCTCATCACCAGAGACCATCTAGACAGAAAGCTATGAGTTCCGTTGTGTAATTTTTTTTTATATGTGTGTTACGTTTTTGAGCTGATCAATAAATAAGTCAGGGAGACTAGTATAGATCTATTTCGAGCTTTTTAGCTCTCATCAGCTGGCCATACCCTTAATGGGATTTGAACCGGGGCTGTATTACATGCTAGGCAGGAGCCTTAGTCATTAGGCCACCATGTTCTCTTCCTGATCAGATGAGACAGGAGGATAAGTATATACTTTTGTCACAACACCCTGTTAAGCCCCAATTAAGGGAGGAAGTATACTGCTCTCCTTTTCTGCCTTTCGGCTCATCACCAGAGACCATCTAGACAGAAAGCTATGAGTTCCGTTGTGTAATTTATATATATATAAATATATATTTACACACACACACACATATATATATTATACAGCTCAAAAACGTAACACACACACACACACACACATATAAAAATTCCTCTCTCAGATCTTGAGACCGCCAGCTTAATCTGTCAATGGTCTCCCCTACTTTGCTTTCCTACCAAATGAATCAATAGCTTTTTCTCATCCTGTTCTCTGAATCTGTAACGATCGCTTGTCCAATTTCGCTTCCATCCAACGGTTGCCTTGACAGTTTGAAACTCTCCAAGTGAACCTTTGCTTTAAAAGCCCATTGCCCTGAAATTGACTTCTGGGAAAGAAAATGCATTAAGGAAGTATTTTTAGCCCTTTAAGGGAACAAAAACTGTCCGTCGTATTCGGTGAGGTGGAAGGCAGGAAATCCTGAGCTCTAAGGCAACTGCATGGCCGTCTCCCTGTTTGGTTGGCACTTAATTTACACCTGCTGCAGGAGATTAAAGCTTGACTTTTTTTCATTTCCTTATCAAATAAGAAGAGCAAATATAAGGGAGAGATTCTTACTTGTTACATTTGCAAAGTGGAGTTAACAGAAGGGACTTTGGAGGTCTTCTAGTCCAACCCCTTGCTCAAGAAGGAAGCCCTCTACTGTTCTGAACAAATGGCTGTCCAAACCTTTCTTGAAAACCTCCAGTGATGAAGCTCCAACAACTTCTGAAGCAGTGGCTATTGAAGACTAGCTCTTCCCACAGCCAGGAGTTCAATCCTGACTGGCTCAAGGTTGACTCAGCCTTCCATCCTTCCGAGGTGGGTAAAATGAGGACCCAGATTGTTTGGGGGCAATATCCTGACTCTGTAAAACCCCTTAGAGAGGGCTGTCAAGCACATATGTTTAAGTGCTATTGCTATCCTGGGCAAGTTGAACCGGTTTTCCCACTGGTTTGGGGGGATAGCGCTAAAAAAGGTTCTCAGATTTATGTCCATTCATTTCATCATCAGGTACAGATAGAACAATTCTGGATGGCACATTGCCCGAGGGTCCATGGAAAAAAAACCCATTCGTGGTCCATGAAAGAACATCTGTATGCTGCAGGAATGTTCTGAAGCTGGTTTGAAACCATTCAAAAAAGTTGCTCATTCAATACTACGGCTATTACAGTATATGTAGGAATTCATGTTACTCTATCTATCTGAGTTGTGTGCCAACCCTCCTTATTCATATTCCTAGTGTGTTCTTTTACCTTGGTAGAACCAAAAGATTTTTCTAGGGAGCCATTCCACGGTAGCATTTATGTCTCCTTTTTTCTTAATTATTCTTCTTGTCATGCCTCTAGTTCATCTCTGAGGACAGAAACGTACATCTAGTCTCTCTTCACAAGCAGAAATGTCCCGAGAATATGTTTTCCATCAATACTGTGTAATTATGCAAGCTTTGTGGGTCAGGTTATTGTTAATATTTATCATACAATATGTTTCCAACTGCTTGGAACCAGTGGTAGCTGATTTTAATCACTTGCACGTTAATGGTCACAAAACCCTCCAAGGTCACTGACTCTCAAAGGGTTTCTCTCTTTCTCCAGGGAAATTTATTCTCTGCGTGATTGGAGAACAGCCGAGGGATCAAAGGGACTAGTAGGTAATCTTTCCTTAGTTGACATGTTTGCTACAAAGACTTGTACTTGTTTGCATTTACACCAAAACATCTTCCTGTAGACCAGAGGTGTCAAACTCAATTTCATTGAGGGCCATATCAGGGTTGTGTTTGAACTTGGGAGGCCGGGAGGGGGGGCATGGCCAGCTCAACATCACTCATGTTGGGGAGGGGGTGCCTGTGGGGGCCCAAGCTCTCTGCCAGCAAAAATGGAGCTCTAGAGAGGTACATGTGCCCCTTCCGAGCTCCATTTTTGCTGGCAGAGGCACTGCAGACTGGTCTTTTGCTGTTTCCGGGGGGGGGGGGAGGGTGTCCTGTCAGTGGTGAGATGCTGCCAGTTTAACAACCAGTTCAGTGAGGCGTGCATGTGCACACTTTGCACACACGTGTGTCTAAAGCTCTTGCACGCAGCACTGAAAATGGAGCATTTAGAAGCTGTTAGCAACTCTGGGTTCAGAACCAGTGTTACAACTCTGGTCCCTTAACCAGTGTTAGCAAATAAATGTAGAATAGTGTAATTCACCGGACAGTAAAGAGATACGTCGCTGTAGCCACAAACAAACTCTAAAACAGTGATAGTAAGAAAATAAATAGTCTTTACTTTGTAGCAACTAAAATGCGTCTTCCGACTAACTTCTCAAACAAATAACAACAGTCCTTCACCAATCTTACAGTTATGCAAAACAAATCCTCCTCCTTCTTCACAGCTCCAGCTCCTCAGCACAGGGAATCGAAAAAGGGAATGAGCTGTGATTCTGAGCTTGCTTTATGGTAGAGCTGTACCAATCAGCCAATCAGAATTTAAGACAGTTCTTAAAGTTACATAACTCCTTAAGAACATAGGCTCATATATATTGTCAACCCAATATAAGGCTGAATATCCTAACAGAAGCTCAGCTGCTTACCTCCCAAGTCAGCAACGGTAAGTAGGACAGCGAGTGGCGGGGGTATCAGTTGCGCAATTGAGATGAGCTAGAAAGCAGGAATTAAAGGACAGGATAGGGCAAGGGCAGGTGGGCGGGGCCAGCTGATCGTAGGAGCTACCGGTTCGCCCAAACTGTTCCGAACTGGCTGAATACCACCTCTGGGCCAGATTTAAGCACCTCGCGGACCGGATCTTGCTCGAGAGCCTTGAGTTGGACCCCCCTGCTGTAGACGTTCTTTTGATACAAGTCTATAACAAAAAGTCTACAATAAATCAGTTTGGTGATTACAGGAAGTCCTTGACGCACAACGGCAAATGGGGCCAGAATTTCCATTGCTAAGAGAGGCTTATTGAGTGAGTTGGGGCACATGTTGTGCTGTTTTTGTATAGTTGTTGAGCGCATCACTGCAGCTGGGAAATCTGGTTTTCCCCCATCGACATTGGTCGTTGAAAACCAGCTTGGAAAGTTTCAGATGATTCCAGGACACTGAACCCATTGCAAATATGTAGTATGTTGGTTGCCCAATGCCTAGATTATGATCATGTGACTGTGGGAATGCGGCAATTGTTGTAAAGGCGTGAAGTGGTCGTACGTAACTTTTTTCTGTGCTGTGTAAATTCAAATGGTCACTAAATGAGTGGTTGTAAGTCGAGGACTACCTGTATTAGAACCATCAGTAGTAAATCAATGTATTGGCTCATTGAATAGAATAGAGCTGGAAGGGGCCTTGGAGGTCTTCTAGTCCAGCCCCCTGCTCATGGAGGAGAACCTTATACCATTTCGGACAAGTGCTGTCCAGTCTCTTCTTAATAACCTTCAGTGATGGAGCGCCCACAACTTTGAAGGCAAGTTATTCCACTGGTTACTTGTCCTCACTGCTTGGAGTTTCTCCTTAATTCCAGGTTACTTCTCTCCTTGATTAGTTTCCAAACATTGTTTCGTGTGCTGCCTTCTGGTGCTTTTGACCCCCTCTCCTTTGTGGCAGCCTCTCAAATACTGAAATACTGCTACCACGTTGCTTCTAATACTTCTTTTCTTTAGACCAGGGGTCTCCAACCTTTGCAACTTTAAGTCTGAAGGACTTCAGCTCCCAGACTTCTCCAGGCAGTAGCAAAGCTGGCTGGAGAAGTCTGGGAGCTGAAGTCCTTCAGGCTTAAAGTTGCAAAGGTTGGAGACCCCTGCTTTAGACTAGCCAAACTCAAATCTTGTAGCCATTCCTCATATGGTTTAGTCTCCAGACCTTTGATTATCTTAGTTGCTCTTCTCTGGAACTTTCCCCAAAGTCTCAACATCTTTTTTGTAGCATGGTGACCAAAATTGGCTGCAGTATTCCAGGTGTGACCTTAAGTAGGTTTTTTTTAAAAATAAGGCAGCACTAATATTTCATGTTGCAGTTGCAATGTATGGCTGTGAAGGTTGGATTATAAGAAAGGCTGAGTGTCCAAGAATGGAGGCCTTTGAACTCTGGTGCTGGAGAAGACTCCTGCGAGTCCCTTGGACTGCAAGGCCATCCAACCGGTCAGTCCTAGAGGAGAGCCACCCTGAGTGCTCTTTAGAAGGTCAGATCCTGAAGAGGAAACTCAAAGACTTTGGCCACCAAGTGAGAAGGAAGGACTCCCTGGAGAAGAGCCTCATGCTGGGAACGATTGAGGGCAAAAGAAGAAAGGGATGACAGAGAAGGAGATGGCTGGATGGAGTCACCGAAGCAGTCAGCGTGAGCTTAAATGGACTCCAGGGGATGGTAGAGGACAGGAAGGCCTGGAGGAATGTTGTCGATGAGGTCATGATGGGTCGGACACAACTTTGCAGCTAACGACAACAATACTTCATGTGACGCATCTGTCAGGGTTCCAAATAGCATCCCAAAGGCCCAACAGGATCATTGTGTCAGGTCATCATGGCTTAGAGGAATAGCAAAATGTAAAGGCTGCAACGAGGATACATCAGAGATGCTGCTGTATGGTTGCACTGCAAAGAACAGAACTGGTGTCTCTCCAGATTTCACCAAACTACAACTTTCCGCCTCACCAGCGTGGCCAAGGTGAGAGATGCTGGCAGAGGTAGTTGAGCAGCTTTCAAGAGCTTTGGGTCCGTCTCCTCATTTCCTGGAATAAAAGAGGAAATTCTTGCAAAAGTGGTGCCAGCTGGGACAGGAAGAACCCACGAGGTCGCTCATTGATGTACGTCACTTGATGTAGCCACACGGGATGAGTCAGACTTGCATTGCTCACCACATCTTCCAGATAATGTCAGAGGATATATGAGCTCTTGCAGGTTCAGCTTTATTGTTTGCAGCCAGCATTTGATGCCGCTGCTCCAACCACCTGCAAATCAGTCTGCAAATATACTTTGTTTACCGAGGAGCATTTCCTTCAACTGATTCTTGACCGATTTAACAGATTGACAGAGTTGGAAGGGACCTTGCAGGTCATCTAGTCCAACCCCCGGCCCAAGCAGGAGACCCTACATGTGCCTCTACCTAGGATCGAACTCACAACCTCTTGCTTGTGAGGCAAGATCTCCACCTCTAGGCCACAGCGGAAGAGAAAGGACAAAAAGGAGCAATGCTTTTCTTGAAATCTACTTTTCACCCTGTAAGTGAATTTTGACTTCCCCTGTCATACAAAAGCATAGGCCAGTGATGGCTAACCTTTTTGTTGTTGGATGCCAAAATTGCAAGGGCGCCCGTGTGATAGCGCCCGTGTGTGCTGGCACCCATAATGCACATGGGCATGCATGCACCCCCTTTAAGCTCCCCCCATGCACGCTACACTACTCACCTCCAAGCAGAGCTTGGTGTTTCCTCGGTGGGGGGAGAGAAGCTGTTTTCACCCTCCCCAAGATCCAGGAAAGCCTCCGGAGTCTGGGGAGGGTGAAAAATAGGTCCAACGTGCCAACTATTACGGGAGCTCCTAGACACTCCCACATAACACCGATCCTGCGCGAGCTGCACTGGCTGCCTGTGGCCTTTCGGGTGCGGTTCAAGGTTTTGACAACCATCTTCAAAGCGCTCCATGGCTCGGGACCTAGTTATATGCGAGACCGTCTCCTGCCCCATACATCCCTTAGACCCATCCGCTCCCACAGAGAGGGCCTTCTCAGGGTGCCGTTGGCCGGGCAATGTCGACTGGCGACACCTAGGGGAAGAGCCTTCTCTGTGGTGGGCCCTGCCCTTTGGAACGACCTACCCCCTGAACTTCGCACCATCTCGGACCTCCGCCTCTTCCGCCAGTGTCTAAAGACACATTTCTTTCACCAAGCCGGCCTAGCGTAACCTCCGCTGTGACTATTTTAGACAGTTTTAATTTTGGGGATTTTAATTGGATTTTAGCGCAGGATGGGTATTTAATATGTTTTTAAAATTTTGTATTTTGACATTTTGTATGTGTTTTTTATATTCCTGTGCGCCGCCCAGGGTCCTCTTCGGAGAAGGGCAGGGTATAAATTTAATTAAAACCAAAACCAAACTAGAAGTTTGGAAATGATCCATTTCTGGCTACTGGAGGGCCTCCAGGGAGCCGAGGAAGGCCATTTTCGCCTTCTCCAGGCTCCGGAGGTTTTTCTGAACCTGGGGAGGGTGAAAACAGCCTCCCCCGTACCTCCGGAAGGCCAAAAATCAGCTGGCTGGCGCACACATTTGCTCTGGAGCACATGGCTGACATGACAACAGATATAGCTTCATTTGCCACCTGTGACACGCATGCCATATGTTTGCCATCACAGGCATAGGCTGATATCAGACCTGATATTTAAGCTAATGTACTGGGATTTGATCTGGGTTCCCAGGAAGGGGGAGGCTTCTCTCCAAAGAGAAAAGAGACAAAGAAGAAGGGATCAATCTATTCCCCAAAGTATCTGAAGGCACCACAAGAAGCAATGAATGGAAACTAATCAAGGGGAGAAGAACTAAGGAGACATTTCCTGACAGGCAGAAGAATTAATCAGTGGAACGGCTTCTGTCCAGAAGTTGTGAATGTTTCATCACTGGAGGTTTTTAAGAAGAGATTGAATAGCCATTTGTCCAGAAAGGTATAGTGTTTCCTGCTTGAGCAGGGGGTTGGACTAGAAGACCTCCAAGGTCCCTTCCAATTCTGTTATTCTGTTATTTCCCACAAAGAGAATAACACCAGTTTAATTTTGGCAAAATGGTTTTTGTTCATTAGCAGAACTTAGATAATTTAATTGGGAGAAAAAGAGTTAAAAAGGCTCTTCCCTAGCTATTCTAGTAGTATATCTGAAATTACTCAAATGGTTGCTTTACTCTGTCAAGATTCAGTCTGTCAATAAGGAACATTAAAGGAAATTGCTCTTAAGTAACTCCACGTGTCACTCTTGGTTCTTGGGGCCTGACACCAATCTTGCCAGAGTCTAAAGCAATGATTTGAATAACTGCAGATGCACTCTGGGAATAGCTAGATAGGAGCCATTTTAACCCTCTTCCTGCCAACTATCTAAGTTTCACTAACCCTTTACTCTCTGGAAAGCAACCCCTCCCTCTGGGAATCCAGACTACATTCTACCACAATCTCCACTTTCCTTTGGTAATGAAGATAAATATATAATTTTTATATAGATTAGAGGGCTGGAGGCTAAAACATATGAAGAACAGTTGCAGGAACTGGGCAAGTCTAGTTTAATGAAAAGAAGGACCAGGGGAGACATGATAGCAGTCTTCCAATATCTCAGGGGATGCCACAAAGAAGAGGGAGTCAAGCTGTTCTCCAAAGCACCTGAGGGTAGGACAAGAAGCAATGGGTGGAAACTCATCAAGGAGAGAAGCAACTTAGAACTGAGGAGAAATTTCCTGAGAGTTGGAACAATTAATCAGTGGAACAGCTTGCCTCCAGAAATTGTGAATGCCCCAACACTGGAAGTCTTTAAGAAGATGTTGGATAGCAATTTGTCTGAAATGGTATAGGGTTTCCTGCCTAGGCAGGGGGTTGGACTAGAAGACCTCCAAGGTCCCTTCCAACTCTGCTACTGTATTGTATAACAATAACCTTATAGCAGGGATGTCCAAACTTGGGAACTTTAAGACTTGTGGACTTCAACTCCCAGAATTCCCCAGCCAGCTATGCTATGGGAGCTATGCTGGCTGGGGAATTCTGGGAGTTGAACTCCACAAGTCTTAAAGTTCCCAAGTTTGGACATCCCTGCCTTATAGTAATAACTATATCAAGCAGTAAACAATATCTTGATCAAGACCAAGAAAAAACCTTTTCCTCAACATCAACAGGAAGGCAAGCTACTGTATATATACAGTATATTTATATATATACTGTATATAAAAAGAGAGCAAACTCCACATTCACCAACAACAAATTTCTACAAGCAAACAACCAAGCTATTGTTTGAAACACCTGAGGGACAAGAAGCAATGGGTGGAAACTGATCAAGGAGAGAAGCAACTTAGAACTGAGGAGAAATTTCCTGACAATCAGAACAATTAATCAGTGGAACAACTTGCCTCCAGAAGTCGTAAATGCTCCAAAACTGGAAGTTTTAACGAAGAGATTGGACAATCATTTGTCTGAAGTGGTGTAGGGTTTCCTGCCTAAGCAGGGGGTTGGACGAGAAGACCTCCAAGGTCCCTTCCAACTCTGTTATTCTATTCTATTTTTAACCAGCTAAGCTATCCAAGATGATTATCAATCGGACTTCAAATACATTTAAGCAAGAACGATTTTCTTTCTACTTTCAACTGCCTTGAACGTTGGATCTGAAGATCCAATCCCGGGCATGAATCACTGGAAGTTAAGCTCCTTGGACCCCAATGCATTTTTCTTCCAAGTTGGAGACTATTATGGGGTGCCTGCGGAGGACTCGTCTCAGTTGCAGCTGGCCTTAATTGGCAGCTTGCTCACAATTAGTGTAACCAGAGGAAGTGATTTACACGCTGCCAACTCTCAAAGACGCCCGTCCGAAGCAACGTTGATTCATGCAAGGACAGGAATGACAAACTGCCTATCAGTTCCATCACTGAAAGGAAGAAGTCTGTCTCCAGGAAAGCTAATTAGTATTTGCTACAGGAAAATTAGAATAGGCTCTTAATGCAGGCCCTTGAGACGGCAGTTCAACTAAGTTGAGAGGATGAATAAGCGTTCGGGAGTTTTTCCTTTTCTTTTCATTCTGCTCCTTTTCTGTATTCAGTAGTCACGTGGGTTTTGAAAAATAAATACCCATCTTTTTAGGTTATTACGAATCTTTTCAACTTTCCGCTATGGGTTAGAATTATAAGATGTCAAAGGAATGTCTCTTCTGAGTCAGGCTTCTGGAAACTTCATGGATAGCGTTTTCTTCATCTTCCCCCACCCCTGTGCATCATGCCCCCGTCGGAGCCTGAATCAGGAACTGGAGCCGACATAGATCGAGGGGGCAGCTTCGTGGGCTTCGGAGGAGAATGGGGAGGAGCAGGCTGAGTCAGGCCAGGGCCTTTCAGGATTAGGACGGCTTGTAAGCAGGGAGGAATGGGGGCAGGATGACCAAGAGAGGCTAAGCAGTGAATGAGAGAGAAAGAGCTCAGGGGAGGAGCAAGGACTACCCGCTCCTGATCCAAGAGCACAGAGAGTGGAGAGAAGGCGAGAACAGGGCAGACTAACCCGGCTACTCGGGAGGAGAGTGCCCCACCCCTCTTCACAAGGCATCATCCCCTCCATGGTGGATCTTTGCTCTGGCCCTTTTAAGACCCTTGGATAAGAGCCAGATCTCTTCATCTCCCTTCTCATCTGTAATGTCTTCGGTTGCCTTGTCTTACCGGTGAAATGAAGCCACAGAATCTCCTACACGTAATTCCATTAGGAATACTTATCCCCTGCTTCATTTATTCCTCACAGTGTGAGAGAAGAGGGAGGGGGAAGATATTATATGCAAGTAGGAACAGAAAGGCACACACACACACACACACTCGCAATTTATAATTACACAGAGCCGTTTTATTTAAAATAAGTGTTTAGGAAGTCGCACGCTATCGAAACCTAAAATTAAAACATTTGGAGCGATTTCATAAATTGCTTTAAGGAGGGAAAACTTTGCTTCATCCGAACGGGAGGTTTAACTCAGGCGCACTTGGCCAAATGCCCAGGTAGGACGCTGTTGGGCGACACTGGACCAGCGAGGAAATGAATGTCAAGAACCACCAGCCTTTTCACCAAAAGGTCAGGAGGCAATTTAGAAGTTTCGCTAGTCTTGCTAGAGAGATGAAGGGGTTTTCTTATTATTTTTATTCCCCCATCCTCTTGGTTTTACATCATGTGCCTAATAGAAGTAAGGGATTTCATTAAGTTTGGCCTTTGGGACATAGCGCTATTTTCCAGAGGAGAGGGGAAAAAGTGGGAGGGAGGGGGAATTGCTGTTTTGCAGTTTTGTGGATAATCCATGATGTTTGCGCTGTGCATTTTGTTTGCACAGCTGTGCATTTTGTTTGCACATCATGCATTACATGATGTGTGCGCTGTGCATTTTGCATTTTGTGCTGTGTGAGATGGGCTTCTACGCAAGATTCCAGCTACTGCCGTTGTTTGCCCAAATGACTCTTTTCTGGGGGGTCTCAACTCTTCTTTTTCTCTCTTGTTGATGGTTTGATGTTGTTGTTTTTAGGTGCAGAGTTGTGTCTGACCCACCGCAACCCCATGGACAACATTCCTCCAGGCCTTCCTGTCCTCTACCATCCTCTGGAGTCCATATAAGCTCATGGCTTCTGCTTCAGTGACTCCATCCAGCCACCTCATTCTCTGTCGTCCCCTTCTTCTTCTTTTGCCCTCCATCGTTCCCAGCATGAGGCTCTTCTCCAGGGAGTCCTTCCTTCTCATTAGTCTCTTCTTCTTTTATTTGAGTTTCCTCTTCAGGATCTGTCCTTCTAAAGAGCCATCAGGGTGGATCTCCTCTAGGACTGACCGGTTGGATGGCCTTGCAGTCCAAGGGACTCGCAGGAGTCTTCTCCACCACCAGAGTCCACAGGCCTCCATTCTTTGGTGCTCATCCTTCCTTATGGTCCAACTTTCACAGCCATCCATTGCAACTGGGAAAACCATAGCCTTGACTAGACACACTTTTGATGGCAGAGTGATGTGTCTGTCTTTTTTCTGATGATTGGCCCCTAATATATGGCCAGTGTGTGGGTATTTCCCAAAATATTTTGCTGACCAAGATGTTAGTATCTGTAAATGCATGGTTTTTTATAAAACAGCTATTAGGGCCAGAGTGATTTAACTATAGGAAGCCTTTAGACTCTGGGTCTTTTTAAAAAAACAACAACTAGCAGACTTTTTTTAACTAATGGAATTGGGATTTGCTGCCAAATATTTGTTAATGCTGGTGTTGCTTCTCTCTCTCTCTCTCTCTTTCTCTCTCTTGGTGGATAGCTTTTTAGTGGCCCAGAGCAAATAAAATGGAAATCACCAACAGGCAGCCACAGAAATCAACATTGCTAACACGCTAAACAAATAGATTTCTATAACAAATGGAATTAGAAATTATTTTGCATGCTTCTATGGTATAGTAGTGGAATACACCAAAAACGGTTTTCTACATGCTTCTTGTTTTCTGGAAATTAATACCTCTTCCTTACAGGCTCTAAGTGTGTGTGTGTGTGTGTGTGTGTGTGTGTGAGAGAGAGAGAGAGAGAGAGAGAGAGAGAGAGAGAGAGAGAGAGAGAGAGAGAGGCGGGGGGGGGGGGGGGAGGGAGGGAGAGAGAGAGAGAGAGACTTTTTATCTCTCTATCATCTCTATCTCTCTCATGTCATTTATCTATCCATTCATCCATCCATCACCTCTCTCTCATGTCTGTCTGCATCCGTCCATCCATCCATCCATCCATCCATCTTTCACTCTCTCTCTCATGCCTGCCTGCCTGCCTGCCTGCCTGCCTATCCATCCATCCATCCATCCATCCATCCATCCATCCATCCATCCATCCATCCATCCATCCATCCATCCATCTGCTTGAGTAGGGGTTGGACTAGAAGACCTTCAAGGTCCCTTCCAGCTCTATTGTGACACAGATTATCTTTCTATCCTGCATTTCTTTGGAGTTGAGCTTCCTTTCTTGTCGCCCTCCCTCCTTTCCCGCCCCTGCCCCCCCTCCCCCCCTCTCTTCTGGCTTGTTTCTGTCACCTTTCCACTTTTCCTCCTTGAAATCAAGAACAAGACATGCAGATTATTTGGAGAATTCATTGTTCCGGTCATCTCTCTCCCTCCTTGGTATCCACAGCCAAACAAACAGCCGAAGAGTGGAGGAAAAGAACCTCAAAGACAGCATTTATTTTCAGCAGAGGGCCTGCGCACCAGGAGAAAGAGAGTCTTCATCCTTCTTGTATTTTATGATGGGTTTAGTGTCAGCTTACTGAACTTGAGAGATAAGTTAAGCCTCCTGGCACCGAAGCTGGTACTTGATGGAGGGGAAAGGAAAATGCTTAGAGTAGGAGATCTGTACTTTTCAAAGCCTCAACCAGAGAGATGAGAGAAATAGTTTTTGTTATTGCATGAAAGGACCAAGGGATGAAAACAGAGGCCACTTCAACATCTGCAGCTCAATAAATTGCTTATCCTGAAACGCAGAATGCATTGTAGGAGAACGGTAGAACAACAGGATTCCTGGGCTATTGAGTAACCTCTGATAAAATCCCCTTCCTGATTCTATTGCACGAGAAATAAAATACGGCAGGCTCCCGTGGACCGCGCCCATCCCCTTAGCCAGCAGAGTCTATGAATGCCATGTTGGGCAACAGGATCTCCTTGGGGTAGGCAGGGGGTCAACATTTGCCTGGATGGTAGGTGTAGGGATGTCAATATAGGCATGAAAGGAGGGGGATCTGTGTCACAATACTCCATTCATCCGGATGGTGACCAGGACATCAAAGAAGATGGTGGCTTGACATCATCAAAGCGGACGCCAGCCGCAGAATAGAAAAAAACTCAGAGAAATAGTGAGTGAAAGATTGGAAGATGTGGAGAGAGCTGGCTCCTAGAATTGTCGAGAGTCGGACATGACTGAATGGACAACCTCCTCTTCCTCCTCCTTTTTCTCCTCCCTCTCCTCCCCCTCCCTTTCTTCCTCCTCCTCTTCTTCTTCATCCTCTCCTCCCTCCTCTCCTCCTCCCCTTCTTCTTCCTCCTCCTTCTCTTCCCCTCTTCCTCCTTCTCCCTCTCCCTCTCCTCTTCCTTCTCCTCTTCTCTTTTCCTCCTCCCCTCTCCCTCTCCTCCTCTTCCTCTTCCTCCACCTCCTCCCTCTCCTCTTTCTCCTCTTCCCCTCCTCCTCTTCCTCTTCTTCTTCCTCCCTCTCCTCCTCCTCCTCTTCTTTTTCTTTCTGTTCCTACTCTTTACCTCTTCCCCTCCTCTCCCTCCTTCTCTTCCTTCTCTTCTTCCTTTTCCTCCTCCATTCCCCTCCCTCCCTCCTCTCCTCCTCCTTCTCTTCCTCCTCCTCCCTCTCCTCTGAGGAAACTTAAACGTTTGTATATTCTTATTGTCCGATAGATAGACAAACATACGGACGTTCTGCAAGACAGTCTCCTCCCCCTCCCCTTCCTTCTCGACCCCCTCCTCCACCCCTCCTCCTCCAGATACTATTGCCCTTAGGCTAGCATTAGCATCTTCCAGGTATTCAGTCTTATGGTGCTGAAATCTGGCAGCAAAATTCAGGTGTTTTTTGTTTTTTAATGTATCCATCCAGGAAGATGCACGCTGATGTTGCTGTAGGACTGAGAGCTTAGTACTTTGCATACAGATGCATGATTTCAAAACAAAACTTGGAAGGTTCAGCTGGGTGTACATGTTTACACACTGGAGCGTTGCACGAAGGTATCCTCTCATCCTATTTCTGCAGGATGAAGAGCAAGGAGAAGATGGATCTGGTTCTCCAACTAAAATGACAGCTCTACGGCACTTGCCCAAACATTACGACTGGAAGCCTCCTCTAGAAGGCTGGTTACTCAAACAAAATTAATAAAGCACAAAATGTTCTTTAAATTTGCTCCAGAGGGACATTAAGGAGGGTAGACGACTATCTTCCAAGTTTTAACAGCGATAATTACACGATTGTAAAGAAGGAGAAATTATATTTGGACTGCTCACCTTCCTTGATTATATGCAGATTAAGCTTCCATTAAGAGCCAACTCCAATCAATCTAAAGGGAGATTAGAGAGGATATTTGGAGGTGCTGACTTTAATTAAAGCAACACATTTTTGCTACCCATCACTAAGTCAACTGACCAGTTCTGGCAGCACCGGCAGAATGATTAGGGATGAGCCGAGATCTTGTGAAAACTGATTAAATACAGGAGCAAATAAGTGTTGCGTTGGATTTCTTGCATATATCATCACAGTTAGAATAGGCTATTTATTTATATATTTATTATTTTATTTATATTTATATCCCGCCCTTCTCCACCGAGGACCCAGGGCGGCGCACAGGAATTTAAAAAACATATAAACAATAAATACATAATTTAAAACATATTAAATTAATCTAATCCTACGCTAAAACCAATTTTAAAATTCCCAATTTAAAACTCTCTAAAATAGTCCCCATGGGAGGTTAGGCTAGGCCGGCTTGCTGGAAAAGATGTGTCTTTAGACACTGGCGGAAGAGGCGGAGGTCGGTGATGGTGCGCAATTCAGGGGGTAGGTTGTTCCAAAGGGCAGGGCCCGCCACAGAGAAGGCTCTTCCCCTGGGTGTCGCGAGACGGCATTGCCCGGCCGACGGCACCCTGAGAAGACCCTCTCTGTGGGAGCGGATCGGCCGAAGGGATGTATGGGGCAGGAGGCGGTCTCGCATATAACTAGGCCCCGAGCCATTTGAAAAACAGTGTGTATGACAGCCATGTGCCTCTCAGCCATAAAAAGCTTTCCAGATTGGACTGCCCTGTTATGGGATGTGGAGTTTTAGATCAACCATTACAGGTAAAGGTTCCCCTCTCACAAGGGGACGGCTGGCAATCAAAGAGAAAATACAAACTGATTATCATACTATAATGGGAATCATTTTATCGATGGTTAGGGAATAAATATAAGAATTAGGAGTGAAATTAGCTGCGTTAAAATGCTTCAATAGAGTTAATATAATTAGCAGAGCTAAATAAATTAAGAAGAGGATTGTTACCAAACTTGGTAACTTTAAGACTTGTGGACTTCAACTCCCAGAATTCTCCAGCCAGCTATGCTGGCTGGAGAATTCTGGGAGCTGAAGTCCACAAGTCTTAAAGTTGCCAAGTTTGGGAACCTCTGTATTAGATAGTTAAGGTATTGGTATTAACCTGGAATAGATAAATAATGAATATGATTGTAAATTTGACTTGTTACTGCACAAAATATTTGTACCCAGACAACATACTGTTTAATGGATGATGGTTTGCTTATATTATAATAAAATTAAAAACATTATTTTAAAAAACCTCAACCAACCAACCTAGGCTGCAAGCATCAGTTTGTGAAGTAGATGGCAGCAAAGAATTATGTTTCCTTTTTTTTCTGGTCTTTGCTGCCCTTTACTGGTCAATGGTGATTTCTGCAGTCAAGATAGGGCAACTCTTCATTTTGCAATACTCTTTCTCCGATGTGTGGGTCTGCAGCCCTGGTCAACTAGGGTCTTACTTTCATCCACCCTGATGAAATCCCTTTGTCAGATCTGCTTCCCTCACTCTTGTGTTTTTGTTAATCAGCAAGCGAGTGCGTCTGAACTACTTCCTCTTTGAACATTAATGCCTCGAGATGCAGATGATAGAAAGAGGGATGCAGTCAGACGGGATCGGCCTTGATCTTCTAATCTCCCAGGACAGACTTCAAAAAGCTGAGATTGCTTTTACGTCCATGCAATTACCTGCCCACATCAGCGGAAGCCTTCTGTAATCTACAGATCAAACTTGTTCCGCTCAGATTGGAAACCAAAACGTTGCATATAAATGACCATAAAAATGATCTGGAATGTATTTCAAATGTATAGCAATAGCACTTAGACTTATATACCGCTTCATAGTGCTTTTACAGCCCTCCCTAAGCGGTTTACAGAGTCAGCCTTTCACTCCCAACAATCTGGGTCCTCATTTTATCCAGCTTGGAAGGATAGAAGGCTGAGTCAATCTTGATTTGGTCAGGATCGAACTGCTAGCAGCGGGCATATAGAAAGAATAATATTATGATGTAACTTTAGAGAAAGACAGTGTTAAAATAGAGGTAGTCCTGGACTTAAAACAGTTAGTTTAGTGACTGTTCAATAATAATTGGATTCAAATACTGTATTTTTCGGAGTATAAGACGCACCAAACTTTTGAAGAGGCAAATTAAAAAAAACGTTTTTGCACTCTACAAACCTCCTAAAACCAGTCCATTTTTTGTCAAAGGGCATGGGTAGCCTTCAGGGGGCTTATAGAGTGCTCCTGGGGGCTGGGTGGGGGAGGCAAAATTGACCCCCTTTTTTGCTCATTTCTGCGCTCCCCAGCCCCCAGGAGCATCTGAAAGCCTCCTAAAGGCTCTGCACAGCCATTTTCGTGAAGTAGGCGGGGTTTCGGGAGGCACAAAATGCTGTATTCAGTGTATAAGATGCACCCAGATTTACAGCCTCTTTTTTGAGGGAAAAAGATGCGTCTTATACTCTGAAAAATACGGTACATAGATACCAGTGGTGGGTTTCTGCAGGCTCGCACCTACTCGCGAGAGCCGGTTGGTGAAATTTAGAGAACCGGTGAGAGGGGGTTCCACCGGCGTACCTGGAAGTAAATCTGGCCTGCCTCTGCCAGTGACCCAATGGGAAGGAAAGGAAAGGAAAGGAAAGGAAAGGAAAGAAAGAAAGAAAGAAAGAAAGAAAGAAAGAAAGAAAGAAAGAAAGAAAGAAAGAAAGAAAGAAAGAATTTATCATGACAATTGAGTCCAAAATTTTGGTTGCTAAGCAAGAGCGTTGTTAAATGAGTTTCACCATATTTTAAAAGGTGGCCACTCCCACCCTGTCACATGACTGCCAAGCCACGCCCACAAAATAGGCCACACCTACAGAGTAGGTTCTAAAAAATTGGAAACCCACCACTGATAGATACTGAAGATTTTAAGATTTACTACTGAATTGAAGCCAGAATATTTCCTTTCAGAACTAAGGGATAAATAGTTCAAAGTTACAACAGTACTGAAAAAAAATGACGTATGACCAGTTTTCACGCTTACGACCGTTGTAGTATACCCACCATCATGTGATCAAAATTCAGATCATTGACCATTGACTCATATTTATGACGGTTGCGGTTACCCAGAGTCATGGGATCGCTTTTTGGAACCTTCTGACAAGCGAAGTCAATGGGGAAACCAGATTCACTTAACATCTGTTTGACTAATTTAGCAACCAGAGTGATTCACTTAACCACTGTGGCAAGAAAGGTTGTCATATGGGACAAAATTCACTTAACCAACATGTCACTTAGCGATGGAAATTCGGGGCTCAGGTCTGGTTGTAAGTCAAGGACTACCTGTATAACCGAACTGTGAAGGATATTTGAAGCCGCCCCTTAGCATTTGTTTTTCTTCCTTTTCTAGTTTTTGTTCAACTCTTTTCATTTCCTGCACTTTTTTCTTTCTTTTTTCTTCCTGACTTTAGATTAGTTTGCATTCGTTTTTTATCACCCCTTTTTTATTAAAAAAAAAAGGCTTAATAAAAATTATATAAGGGACCTAACATCAAAAGGTGTATTTAACCTCATGAGGCTGATTGCGCATACAAATCAGAAGTGTCCTTCAATCTTATTCTTGAAAAGCTAAGGAGACACTCAATTTGATTTCAGGTCGAGAACAGGAAGCCACTTCTAACTCAACTAGCCAGTCATAATATTTCAAATGCGATTGTGCCTCTAATCAGGGCAACGTGAAATTACTGGAAATGCTACCTTGGTTCCAAGAGCTGCATACTTTAAATTATCCCACACTAATCAGAATCAGAATAGAGCTGGAAGGGACCTTGGAGGTCTTCTAGTCCAGCCCCCTGCTGAAGCAGGAGAGCCTAAACCATTTCAGACAACTTGACTGTCCAGTCTCTTCTTAAAAGCCTACAGTGATGAAGCACCCACAACTTCTGAAGGCAACAAAGGACAAGGTTGAATGCACGTAACAAACTAAGCTATGAGTTAATTTACTGTGGTTGATTAAGTTGCACATTGCTAGCTGGTTCTCATGCTCAGCCGTAAACCAGGAATTAACAGAATAGCAGAGTTGGAAGGGACCTTGGAGGTCTGCTAGTCTAACACCCTGCTCAACCAGAAGATCCTATGCCAGTGATGGTGAACCTTTTTGATACAGAATGCCCAAATTGGAAGGCATGTGTGTGTGCGTTTGATGTGTACATGCCAAAGCACCAGAAACCCGATGACCAGCTGGCCAGCATGCATACGTGTGTCGGAAACTTGATGACCCGTTGGCCGGCGTGCAGTCTAGTCTCTTCTTAAAAACTTCCAGTGTTGGAGCATTCACAATTTCTGGAGGCAAGCCATTCCACTGGTTCATTGTTCTAACTGTCAGGAAATGTCTCCTTAGTTTTAAGTTGCTTCTCTCCTTGATTAGACTCCATCCATTGCTTCTTATTCTACTCTTAGATGCTTTGGAGAATAGGTGGACTCCCTCTTCTTTGTGGCAACCCCTGAGATATTGGAAGACTGCTATCATGTCACTCCTAGTCCTTCTTTTCATCAAACTAGACATACCCAGTTCCTTCAACCGTTCTTTATGTGTTTTATCCTCCAGCCCCCTAATCATCTTTGTTGCTCTTCTCTGCACTCTTTCTAGACTCTCCACATCTTTTTTTTAAATAATGAAGTGACCAAAACTGGATAGAGTATTCCAAGTGTGGCCTTGCTAAGGTTTTATAAACTGTGCCGATGAGTTCACACAACATGCATCTTGAGTGTCACAGTTCAGGGTATAAACTCAGCCTTAGAAAGGAATAATATGTTCCATGCATCTTTTAAAATAAATCTCAACCTACCAATGCGCATCATATACGATGAAGTGTTTAAAGAACGGTTTGTTGAACAAGCTGGAGATGTGGCGGCTATATCATATTGAGCCATAAGTCAGTTGGCTTGGTTAGGAATCAAGTTAATGGCCACTCTATTGGATTTCACACCGGCATGTTCATTTTCATTGATTGAATCTGCCTTCTGATGTCTGTGCCATAAGCATACCGCTCTTGAAATAACCTTGTGGCACTCCATAATGTTTGGGCTTTAAAAATATTTTCTACCTCAAAGAGAAAATGACTTGTGAAAAGTCTCTTTATATCTATGTCTGTATGGGATATCTTGGGAAGCTCCGAAATGGAAACTGACATACTTTTTACAATACAATACAATAGCAGAGTTGGAAGGGACCTTGGAGGTCTTCCAGTCCAACCCCCTGCCTAGGCAGGAAGCCCTATACCATTTCAGACAAATGGCTATGCAACATCTTCTTAAAGACTTCCAATGTTGGGGCATTCACAACTTCTGGAGGCAATTTCTGATCCACCGATTAATTGTTCTAACTGTCAGGAAATTTCTCCTCAGTTCTAAGTTGCTTCTCTCCTTGATTAGTTTCCACCCATTGCTTCTTGTTATGCCCTCAGGTGCTTTGGAGAATAGCTTGACTCCCTCTTCTTTGTGGTAACCCCTGAGATATCAGAAGGCTGCTATCATGTCTCCCCCGGACCTTCTTTTCATTAAACTAGACCCACCCAGTTCCTGCAACCGTTCCTCATATGTTTTAGCTTCCAGTCCCCTAATCATCTTTGTTGTTCTTCTCTGCACTCTTTCTAGAGTCTCCACATATTTTTTTACATCGTGATGACCAAAACTGAATGCAGTATTCCAAGTGTGGCCTTACCAAGGCCTTATAAAGTGATATTAACACTTCACGTGATCTTAATCCTATCCCTCTGCCTAGAACTGTGTTGGCTTTTCTGGCAGCTGCTGCACACAGCTGGCTCATATTTAAATGGTTGTCCACTAGGATTCTAAGATCCCACTTTTTCATCAAATAGATAGGAAGTTGGGTTTAAAGAAACTAGGACTCCAAGATCCCACTTTTTCATCAAATAGATAGGAAGTTGGGTTTAAAGAAACTAGGACTCCAAGATCCCACTTTTTCATCAAGTAGATAGGAAGTTGGGTTTAAAGAAACCCAACAGGCTCAAATCAGAGTAGACAGAAATGAAGAATGGCAGAAGATTGGTATGGGAAATTTTCACTCATGAACCTGGGGAAATCCATCTGCGTGTTCCATTGGTGCACATTATAACAAGAAAATGTTCTCCAGAGCTGCCTCCACATTGATCTAACTTGGTTATGGTTATTGGTTGAATGGCGTACTAAACTTCCATGTTGTAGCTCTACGGAATTCACAGTAAAAATGGATTTTAGAGATTATATGCAACGTGCCTAGCTAAATTGCTCTTTTAGACCTTCTTCCCGTATCAGCAAAATGCTCTGATTTTTCCAAATGCACTCGATGGCCACTCATAAAAACCCACAGCTACATTTTATTTCCTTGGTGCATTTACCTATTATGTTATCGTCCAGGTTTGGTTACCTGGAGTATATTTCTTGCTGGAGCTGTAATGAAAACAGTAATTTCCAAACAGATCCCACTGTGAATGAAAGAAAGGAGTGGGGGAAGTGGAGGGGGAGAGAAATTCTGCTGGAATAGAGAGACATTTTAGGCTGTCATTTCCCTTAGAAACTGCCATCTAGGACTAGGTAAACAACCAATTCACAGTCACGGTTTTGCTTAAACTGTATCATTGCCAATTTACAGGTAGTTCTTTGACTTATGATCGTTTGTTTAACAATGGTTTGAAATCTTGGACAAAGAATTATTTTTGCTAGGCACGATACCCGAAAAACATAATCAAGAGAATGTATATTTCAGTGATGGCGAACCTTTTCGGCACCGTTTGGCGAAAAGGGAGTGCATGTGCGCGCTCGTCGGGAGCCCATCCCGGCAAAGAAGCTGTCAAGGGGGCATGCACGCACCAGGAAATGACCTTCTGGTTTCTGGCGCAGGCATGCACACCAGCCAGCTTATCTTCTGGTTACTACATGGGGCTCCCCTTGGGGTGCACCCGGAGGCTCCAGCTAGTACAGAATGCAGCCGCGCGGGGGATCTTGGGAGTCTCTCGATACTCCCATGTAACACCTCTCCTGCGCGAGCTGCACTGGCTGCCTGTGGCCTTCCGGGTGCGCTTCAAGGTATTGATAACCATTTTATTAAGGGTTTTTAGAGGATTTTTAAGATGTCTTTAGCATGGGTTTAAATTTAATATATTTTTATAGTAGTTATATTGTATTTTGTATTGTTTTGTATTGATCTTAATCTTTGCCTGTGCGCCGCCATGAGTCCCTTCGGGGAGATAGGGCGGGATACAAATCCAATAAACATACTGGCATGTTAGCTGGCATGCATACACACAACAGAAACCGGAAGGCCAGCTCTTCCGGTTTCTGGCACTGCTGCATGTGCAAAAAGCATGCAGCAGTGGACACATGCACCTCAGAAACCTGGAAGAGGAATGGACAATGCTGGGAGTGCCAGCAAACATGGCTCCATGTGCCACTTTGGGCATGCGTGCCATAGGTTCGCCATCACGGATATATTTGATATTGACAATAATACAATAGCAGAGTTGGAAGGGATCTTGTAGGTCTTCTAGTCCAACCCCCTGCGTGGACAGGAAGCTTAGACCATTTCAGACAAATGTCTATCTAACATCTTCTTAAAGACTTCCAGGGTTGGGGCATTCACAACTTCTGGAGGCAATTTCTGTTCCAGAGGTTAATTGTTCTAACTGTCAGGAAATTTCTCCTTAGTTCTAAGTTGCTTCTCTCCTTGATTAGTTTCCACCCATTGCTTCTTGTCCTGCCCCCAGGTGCCTTGGAGAATAGTTTGACTCCCTCTTCTTTGTGGCACCCTCTGAGATATCTGCTATCATGTCTCCCCTGGTCCTTCTCTTCATCAAACTAGACATACCAAGTTCCTGCAACCGTTCTTCATATGCTTTAGCCTCCAGTCCCCTAATCATCTTGGTTGCTCTTCTCTGCACTCTTTCCAGAGTCTCCACGTCTTTTCTACATCGTGGTGACCAAAACTGTATGCAGTATTCCAAATGTGGCCTTACCAAGGCACTATACAGTGGCATTAACACTTCACGTGATCTAGATTCTATCCCTCTGTTTATGCAGCCTAGAACTGTGTTGGCTTTTTTGGCAGCTGCTGCACACGGCTGGCTCATATTTAAATGGTTGTCCACTAGGATTCCAAGATCCCTCTCACAGTTGCTACTATTGAGCAAGGTACCACCTATACTGTACCTGTGCCTTTTGTTTTTCTTGCCTAAGACATGTCTTGACAGCAGCAAGAATTGTATATGAACAATACTGGAAGAACGAGGAAACACCCACAGAAGAAGATATCGTTAAAAAAAAATACTAGAGACTGTGCAGAAATGAACAGACTAACACAGAGGATAAAAGAAAAGGAAGAAATGGGACTTGTTTTATCAATGGTTGGATAGCAGAGTTAGAAATGAGGATTAAAAAAAATATTATTAGGTAAGCCATTGACCCAGACAGTACGCTGTTCATTAAGCACTTATTTTATGTAAAAGAAAAAGATATAAACAAAATGAAAAAAAGAGAAAAAAATCTTGGAAAATGTGACTGTAAAAATGTTACCTAGCCTGCTAACGAAACTTTCGGAAACCAATCCATAAGCTCGGAGAATGAACCTTCACCCTCATCCCGCACCCCAGCTACAAGTATTTGCCACTATTGCAAACGTTTATCCCATTTCCAACAGTTTGCTTCAGATTCAATACTCAGTTTTCCTCCTTTACTTTGTTCTCAATTAATCCAAACAAACTTTAAAAAAAAACACTAAACTAGGCGATAATCCGGTGCTGCCCAGGTATTTATTCATCCCAACCCTCCTTCCATGGACATCATCCACAATTTCTAATGTTGGATTTTCCCCCCTTACCAGAGGACGCCCCCTTGTGGAGTACTGCAAAGCCATTACCATGGCAACGTCACAGCGATGTACAGTAGAAGTCATTTTAAGGCAGTACAGTAAAAGCCATTTGAAGGCACAACAGGCTGTATCTTAACAGAACGCACACCCCGAGGGGTGTTAGGGGAGTGTCTTACCCCCACAGTATTTGTTTCCAGAGAGTAAGTCAACTGTGTACGAAGTTTGGTTGAAATTGCTCCAGGCATTCCAGAGTTATGCTGGAACACACACACACACACACACACACACACACACCCATTTATATATAGATAATCTGAGACAATGATGTAATCTTCCTTTCAACAAATAGTGTACAGCCAAGTAAGCTGACGCAAACTTCTATCTCCTGCAAAGAGTTTAAGTCTATAAATCAGTGAAAACACATCCATCCATGAAATTGATGTAAAACACACACAAATATGGTGGCTGAACTAGCATTCAGCTCAGCAAATCTCAGGTCAGCACAAAGTCGTAGGATACACACTTAGTATTAAAAGAGAAGAGGCACGCGGAATTTGGAAGGCGGTGAGTAAAGGAGCCCAATTTGTTTTAGGGGCTCAGCTGTATGTCAAACAATAACAGGAGTGGTATTAGTAATCCTAATGATAATAACAAATGTTTTCTACCTTCCTAATCTCCGTTTTGTCACCGACGTTATCGGCACCCAGGCCGTCTTGAAACGAAACAAAAATAGGTAGAATAGAACCCGAGACCACCGAGATATCTCAAGGCTACAGTTGAAAAAAAAATACCATAAAAGAAGACAGTACAAATCACTACCCAATTGCCAAAAACAAACAACCCCAATGCGGTCCCTGAAACTCAATGTCAACCTCAAGAAAAGCATCAGAGAACTTACGTGGTAGAGGGGAACGGTGTTGCTTTCAGCTAAGGAGAAATTTAGGACATCCTGCTGTCCGGGTTCAAGCCGTACATTACTAGACGAGGTCATCACGGAGGAGCTCACAGGATAATTAGGACTGCCACTGTTTTTGCCCTTCTTCCTGGACCGCCGGCCTGTGTCCCGCTTGTTATCTTTCTGGGTCAGCGGTTCTTCTTGGATCACTAAGATCTTGTCATCGCTCAGGTATCGTAGAAGCGAGTTCTCGGAATCTTTGGTCAGAGGGAGGAAGGAGAAAAAGGGGAAAGTGAGATCTAAAGAGGAGAACCATCTTTGTCCTTCTGCTGATTCAGAGGCAAAACGTGCTAACTGGCTTCGTTCTCCTCTGGATTTGTAGGTCCTCTTTTCTAATGTCTTACGAAGAGATGAGAAGCTCAAACTGGGTAGAAGCAAGCAGGACTTCATGAGTCCTGGTGCTAGATGGATTGTCTCCAGAACACCATAGTTCAAGGTAGCCATGGTTTTTTGGCATAGGAACCCAATTTAAGTTGGCTTGGAGGTCAACCCATGCTTTGGAGGATACATTGAAAGCTATATTTCAAAAGCAGGCAGAGCCAATGCCAATTTTCTGGGAAGAATTTAGGAATGGTAAAAGATTAAGAGGGGGATTAAATATGATGAAGAAGCCTTAATAAAATGGGTATCAGACAGTGGGCAAATCATTAGAGTTTGCTCAAGGGAGTGCAACATCTAGAACTGTAGGTTTTGAGCGACCCAACTCAATTTTTAAAACTCCAACTTTTGTAGAGCACAATGATTACAAAATATGACTTCAGACCTTTTCTTGGAGAAATGGACAGCAGCATAGATAGGTAGATTGCTTATTACTGAAAGTCTTCAAAACTTCATAATATCATCAATGAACCACTACTGAACTTCACCCCAACTAGAGATTACCATGAATTTAAGGGGATGGACACAACTTTTGAAGAAGTTCAAGGACATTAGTTTAGAAGTGGTATATACAGAAGCATCAACATGCAGGAGAGAACAGAATATTGGACACTTTTCATTAGTTACCTTGGCTCATTTCTTAGTCAGTGTTTATGAGGTAGGAATGTCAGAGAAATATGTTATCATGACCCTCATTTTAATTGATTCCATCAAATACCCATTTTTCAGTCTCCCCTGGAAGGAATCCACATATTCATCAGATTCTGTGCATGTCTAAACGCATCTCTGGGATCCACTTTTCCATATACTTTAGGAAATTGCTTACAAAAATGTGCATATTGAGGAAGGAGAAATGCAAAAACTTACGCATGTATGAAAATAAATGTGAAGAAAAAGTAATGTGATTTTCATTTGCAGAAATTTGCTGGCAGGTCAATAAGACCAATTACATGCAAATCAGGAATATGCAGCCATCCCTTTATTCCTCTTGCTGAAAAATAGCCCGGGGGTTCCTTGGTGCTCTTTGAGCTTGGTTGTTTGCAAATGTTTTGTTATTCAAACTAGGTAGCATCATCAGATGTTACCTAGTTTGGGCAAAGGAACATCTACAAGAAAACATGGGCATGGCTTGTCTAGTGAAGAGAAGGACTGGGAAGACATGATAGCAGTCTTCCAAATTTGAGGGGCTGCCACAGAGAGGAGGGGATCAAGCAGAGCTGGTATTCAGCAGATAATGAACCGGTAGCAGAAATTTTGAGTAGTTGGGAGAACTGGCAAATACCACCTCTGGCCACCACTGCCCCTCGATCTATTTGCTACCTCCTGAGTCCCAGCTGATCAGCTGGGCCTTCTTTTGTTGCCCTGCACAGGAGAATGAAGCTGGAAAGCAGGTTAGTGGCACGGGGAGGGAATGGGGATTTTGCAGTATCCTTCTCCTGCCATGCCCATCAAACCATGCCATCACCACCAAACCATACTCACAGACCCAGTAGTAAACGTTTTTGAATCCCACCACTGGTGTCAAGCTATTTTCCAAAGCCCCCAAAGGCCAGACAAGGAATAATGGATGGAAGCTGATCAAGGACAGATTCAACCTAGAAATAAGGATAAATTTTCTGACAGTGAGAGCAACCAACCTATGGAACAGAAGTTGCCTTCAGGAGTTGTGGGAGCTTCATCCCTGGAGGCTTTCGAGAAGAGACTGGACTGCCATTTGTCAGAAATGGTGTAGTGTCTCCTGCTTGGGTGTGGGATTGGACTAGATGACCTACAAGGTCCCGCCCAACTCTGTTAAACCTCTAAATCAACCAAGCTCAGAGAGCATCTAGGGCCTCTCATTTCAACCCTGAGCTACAAATATCCACTTTTATCAGGAAAATAGCCTTTCAACTCAAGTTACCCCATTGAACGAGTTCGATCCAGACTCGAGTCTTGAGATGGCATCCTGGCATCTGAAAGATGGCTTGTAATGATACAAACCCCATCGCAATAAATGCCCAAGAAAAATGACACGATGAACTTGGATCGTTTGGTTTCCCCAGGAACGATGGGCTAGGAAACTAGAGTCTTTTTCATGCCTTTTATCGGACTGTATTGGGCGAGAAACACACTCACCGCGGCTACCTCTCTTGTACATGTTGGGCTCTTTTGAATCTCCTATCCAGCTGTATTCTGTTGGCATAGAAACTGGCCTCAGATCACCTGTGAAAAGTACAAAGAGGAACCAATTAACACATTGGGACCCATTAAAAGGAGGATTACGCGCATTAAAAAGATGGGAGACAAGTTAAATTAAGAGGAGCAACAGCTGCCGGGCGCAATTAATAAATCTTAGCAGTTTTCAGAATGTGCTGTAATGGACAAAGTGTACAACAGGAAACAGGAGATGTTCCTCCGTTGGGACTTCTCCTGCCCAGGACAGAAGGCAGTCTTGGTACACACAATCCTAGCTTGGTCATGAGGACAAGATGAGATAGCAGCTAAACCCGAGAGTCCACCAGACCAAATGATGAGGCTGGAAAAAGAGCCATTGCTTCCGATTCGGGATACTCTTGACCTTTGAACTCAACTCCCATGTTTTTGACCATCCATCCTGTAGGAACATTGTCATTGTAGAGCGGAAAGACAAAAGTGTGTGTGTGTGGGGGGGGGGGAATGGAGGTATTGCTCAGCTGCTTGGGAAAAAGACATGTACTAGACATCATTGGTCCAGTGTGTAAAATGTTTAGCACCCACCCCTCTCCTAGGAAAATGAGATATTTTGAGAAATATTAAAAAGGCAGAATATTGCATTTCCCTAAAGGAGAAATGGAGAAACGTGCCCTTGGAAAGCAGCCCCCACCTTCCTTAAGCAGATGTCAGCACTTAAGAGATAATGGCATAGATAGCTCCATTCATAGGCAAAGCAAATACCGCAGACAGAAATCCATTCAGAGCAGGATATTTTGTAATTCCCTGCAGCAATGTCTGAACAAAGGCAAGATTATTCCTCAGCCATAATACGAATTGCCCAACATCCTTTCAGAACACAAGCTCTCTACCCTGCACAATCTCCCAAGGACATTGCATCAGCAGTCCAAACTTCAACCAAACCTAGAGAGCTCAGGCAACCTATAGGGCAGTGATGGCGAACCTATGGCACGGGTGCCACAGGTGGCACGTGCAACCATTTTTTAGGGCATGCGAGGCGTTGCCCTGTCAGCTCCAGCGCGCATGTGTGTGCTGGCCAGCTGATTTAGGCCTTCTTTTGAGGCCATTTTTCGCCCTCTGGAGGCTTCAGGGAAGCTCCTGAAGCCTCGAGGTGGTGGTGGGAGGCTATTTTCACCCTCCTCAGGCTCCTAGAAAGCCTCTGGAGCCTGGGGAGGGTGAAAAAGCATGCCAAAAGCAGGGGGTCGCGCAGATAGCATTATGGGTGTGGCACGCCCATGTACGACCCCCCCCCTGCGTTCCCCCAGCTTTTGGCACATGAGCCAAAAAAGGTTAGCCATCCCTGCTATAGAGCCACCTACGACCCCTAAAACAACCAAGAGAATACATGTTCTTGTACAGGAAGAGGAAGCTCAAGTGCAAAGCCCAAGAGAATCTCAGCTCTACCTTAAACCCTGAGAACATTTTCACTGACAGTCCTTTCTCCTTTTAGTATCTTAGGGTATTTTGCTTCATGCTTTGCTTCTTAATTCCCTTTTGGTGTTTCATAGTTGTAGATTTGCATAAGGCATTGGTCGCTGATCATAATAAACTTGAACTTCATTGACAGCCCAACTTCTTTGCTATATAGCCATAGAGGTCTTGCCATCCTGGTTGGAGCTGACATAAACTTTCTGCCCCCGTCCTTTAAACCTCAGTGGCTAATCAACATTGTTGGCTTATCTTGACCTAGTGTTGAACTAGAAACACGGCCCTATTTTCAGTTGTGTTTGAAGCTGGTGATCTTGGACGCATTAACACCTTGCCCAAACCCTGAAGGCCAAGAAAATATAGTCTAATGTCAGATCCCTTACATGATACTGTCATTCAATTGGGAGGAGGAGGGCCTCGGAGTTAAATTGCTAGCATTACCGGTAACAACTGAGATTTACAACTGGTTTCCTGTCGCCGGAAGGAGGGAGTTCCCAGCACCTCTGGAGGAATGTTTATGATGGCCATGTGGGATATCTTACTTTAATGTCAAACTAGAGATAGCCATGGGAATGGTTGTTTTATTCGACTCTCAGGGCAGAAGAGTTAAGGAAACATTTTCACACTTGTGTATTGGCCAGAATCTGCATTCTGATAAAGGGGAGGGGTCATTACTACTTGCACTGCCTAAAGCAGGGGTGTCCAAACTTGGGAACTTTAAGACTTGTGGACTTCAACTCCCAGAATTCCCCAGCCAGCATTTGCTGGCTGGGGAATTCTGGGAGTTGAAGTCCACAAGTCTTAAAGTTCCCAAGTTTGGACACCCCTGGCCTAAAGGGTTTCAGATGCTGCTTTGCCTCTAATGGTTTCCATTCTGCTTAATTAAAGGTTCCTTTTGAAATAATTCATTTCAAGAGTCTTTACTTTCTTAAGTTAGGAGAGGAGCCATTACATCCAAACTTTCCTTTTTTTAAAAAAAATCCTCCTGTTCCTGAAATTGAATAGAACAGCGCTTCTCAACTTTGGCAACTTTAAGCTTTGTGGATTTTAAGTCCCAGCTTGTTGTGTGGGGAATTCTGGGAGTTGAAGTTCACACAGCTTAAAGTTCTAAGGTTGAGAAATACTGGAATACTGTCGAAGCTTAAGAAATCAGAAAACAGTCAGGAAAGATGGTTATGGGGTGGAAGGAGGAAGACAAATGCACAGTCCCTGATGGCAACTAATATAAAATATTATATTATAGCCTCACATCTATCACATTAGACATTTCACTGACCTGCTCGTCTCCTTTGAAAGCAATTTTGCAAAGCATTGAAATTTTGCTGCCATTAAGAAGAAATGGAAAAATGGCACCTGATACGGTTGGCACTGCCCTCTTTCAAAAGTTTGTTACGGTCTCCTTGAGAAAGAGACGGTGTGAATGGGTCTTCCACTGTTGCTTAAAATCTGATCGTTGCATCCTTCAAATGCTCAGAGGGAAAGCAAGAAAGGGATGGTTGCAGGGGTAAAATGCTACTGGTTTGCACAAACCAGTAGGGACAGTTATTGTTGGTTCTGCGAACCAGTAGTAAAGAAAAGCTTCCAAGGATCGCATGGTCCAGCTGGAAACTTCCCCCCACCACGTTTCAAAGCATTTTTTCCTGCCTATTCGTCTAAACCAGTAGTAAAAAATGCTTTTAAAAGTGGAAAAAATGTCCCCAATGATTGCACAGCACAGCTGAGCCTTTCCCCCCCACTTCTTAAAGCATTCTTTTAACTACCGGTTCAGGCAAATAGGTAGTAAAAAATGCTTTAAATTTTTTTTAAAGTTGACCACGCCCACCCAGACACATGACCCCCTACCAAGCCACACCAAGCCACACCCAGAGAACCAGTGGCAATTTTTTTTTACAATTCACCACTGGGTGGATGAGCTTGAAAGTTACCTGTAAGATGAATCATGCCTGTGGATGAATCTTGAGGATGTAGATCAGGGGTAGTCAACCTTTTTATATCTACCGCCCACTTTTGTGTCTCTGTTAGTAGTAAAATTTTCTAACCGCCCACCGGTTCCACAGTAATGGAGATTTATAAAGTAGGGAAGTCAATTAAATTGAAAAAAGGAAAGTGCTTCAGTATCGGACAAAACCCCTACCGCCCACCATGAAAGATGGAATGCCCTTTTTATTTATTTTATTTATTTTATTTTATTAAATTTATACCCCGCCCTTCTCCAAACGGACCCAGGGAAATATTAAAAAGGCAGAATATTATATTTTTGCGTGCTCCCGCTACCGAACCGGTAGTCAAGAAAATAGAATGCCATTACTGGTAGGGAAGCAGGAGAATAATGCCAACTTCTATAGATTTCAAGCTGCAGCCATGGAGAAAGATAACTAGTGGCAGTTTATTGATTTGTGACATATTCACAGATTCTTTTGCCTATTAAATAAGACATTCTTAATTCAGACTGTCATTAGGCATTCTGGAAAGTTCAGGGTGTTTTGATTCCCCCACCCCCGATTCTGATTGCAGCCTTCTGCTGCATGATGAGAGCAATTATAATTTATTTATCTGCCTGCTTTATTAAAATGAACTTTGCAATAATCAGTGACATATTCACAAAGGGGGGATGGGGTGGAATTTAGCAAAATGAAATCTGGATTCCTGAACCTTTATATTGCTAAATATGCAACAAGGTTGGTTCTCAGTTTTAGAAACGCAGACATAACATGCAGGTCAACTCATGCGAGTCCCTTGGACTGCAAGGAGATCAAACTGGCCAGTCTTAGAGGAGATCCACCCTGACTGCTCTTTAGAAGGCCAGATCCTGAAGAGGAAACTCAAACACCTTGACCACCTAAGTTCAGAAGTTTCAACTGGGGTTGCTTTTGAATCCCCACCCCATTTAAACAGGCAAAAAATGACACACAGTGAATTAACAAATTATCAGAGTAGGAAGGGACCTTATAGGTCATCTAATCCAACCCCCCCCCCCCCAATGCAGGGGACCCTACACCATTTCTGACAGATGGCAGTCCAGTCTTTTCTTGAAAGCCTCCAGTGATGAAGCTCCCACAACTTCCGAAGGCAACTTCTCTTCCATGGGTTGATTGTAATCACTGTCAGATAATTTCTCCCTATTTCTAGGTTGACTCTCATATATATGTGTTCAGATTCATCATTAGAGTCTTAGGATGTAGCGTTCCCTGAATTTGGAATGTTTGATTGACAGATGCTTCATTACGTAGCTAGGTAGCACCTTCACTGCTATTCTTTTTGGAGGTATAAGATTTGATCAGTTGTGGAACATATAGTTCCCATCTTATCAAACTTGTACTGTATATAATTGGATGGGCCACACTGCTGGGCATTGTTTTTTCATGTGATTGACACATCATTATCTGATTGTTGTTATGCAGAGGCAATGCCATCTCTTGCTTGTTTGGACATTAATTAATAATTTGTAGGTAGACGGAGGTGTTCCTGAGATCTGTCCTCATTTCTCTTTGATCATGGGAAGAAATTACATGCCCAAGGACTGAGATGCCTCCAGATGACAACAAAAATTCAGAGAACCCTTACAACCTATCTACAGCTGACATGAATCCTTCCTGGGTGCGGTACTTGAGGTGATATAAAAACTAGAGGGTGTTAGATTAGGAAATTAACCAAAGGTCTCTATTTTAAAAATCACAAGTTATGCGTTTCACCATAATGGAGGACATTTAATTGGTGAGTTTCAGCCGTTTTCACGTACAGCCAGGAGGGCGGGAGAGGTGTTGATAAAGTCATTTTGTTTGCAGTTAGAGTGTGAACCAATCCATATTTGTATTATTACGCTAACACCCAAACAAAAACATTTCCCTGAATTTTGCAATACGGTTTGACATTGAGCAAAACTCTCAAACGAAAAGGGGTAGAGGGGTAGAACTGGGGGCCAAATTGCAGATGCATTCCAGGCCAAGCTTTCTTTGATAAAGAAAGAACTATTCTCAATAATTGTCAAATAATATTCAGTATGAAGTGAAGTTTTATTGTCTCGCTTTTGATTTCTGTCACTCTCTGCTCCAAGCAGAATTGGTGCCATGGCTGACTCACTACGCACCCCTGCTGGCAACCAGACCACAGAGTGTGGAGGGAAAGTGTTAGGATATTTATCCTGATGTTGGGTTGAAAATATATATAAGCCAGGATTCTTAAAGAGTATATATAACTTTTAGGACTATGTGGAATCTGATTGCCTGTGCTTCCCAGCTCTATCATAAAAGGCAGCTGGAAACACAGTTCATCCCTTTTGCTTTCCTTTGCTTCCTGATTGCCACTGAGGAAGAAGCTGAAGACAGAAGAAGTATCATTGTTTGAATTACTGTAAGATAACTGTGGTTTTGGTGAAGGACTGTTTATTGTTAGAGGAGTTAGTATCACTGTTTGGAAGAAGTATTTTAGTTACTACAAAAGTAAAAACTATTTATTTTTTCTACTATCAGTGTTTTAGAGTTCGTGTGTGGTTAAAGCAATGTATCTCTTACTGTTCGGTGTATTGCACTATTTCGTCTGTTTATTTTCCAACGGGGGTGTTTTTTTTACCCCTAACAGAAAGTATTGGATTGCAAAGGAGCTGATGTAGCGTGGGACAGTTCCAACACCCCAAGGTCAAATGCTGAGAAAACTCCAAGGGGCTCTGATTGTTCCCAAAACAAAATGAATGCAATTGATTGGTGGGCAATGAACCCTGAGGAGGTCCAGAGGAAAAAGGGGATTTTACTTATGCTGGTTTTCGCGCGAAAACTTCAGAACTGGCTTTGCTATTTCTGTGCCTATGTGGAAAATAACATCCCAGAAGTTTTGTTTGCTGCATTTACTAATGGGGACAGTTGTCTTTTAGCTGCATTGTAAAGCTATTGCAAATTTCCTTTGCATCCAACTATATATTTTCGAAAGCACCACCTTGGGCTTGACCTACTTACAAGCTTTCTTTAACATCTGCCAAAGGAGAAGGTGCAGATGTTTTCCCCAAAGGCATGGAGATATACTTCCACATCCTTATTACTTTTTTTAATCTCTGTGTTACATCTGGATCCTGTTCTTCCTGCAAAAGCTCAGGGCAAGCTTTCTGACCTCGGCTGATCTTCAAAAGCTAAGGTTAATGGTTGGATTTGGGATGGCCAGAAAAATCACAGAGTTGTAAATTAGACTGTAAAATTTGGAACATGATCAGACGAATGCTTTCTTCCTTGTGGAGACCTGGTCCTTTCCCCTTTTGCTTTTTAGCATCCATGTGCAACTTTTCCAAGGGCAACTAGACTTTCTTGGTTGTTGTCCTTGAAAACGTTTCATTTCTCATCTAAGAAGCTTCTTCAGTTCTCCAGTTCAGATCTGAAGAAGTTGCTTAGATGAGAAGTGAAACGTTTTCAGGGAAAAACCCAAGAAAGTCCAGTTGCCTTTTGGAAAAGCACTTTTGGGACAACCATGACCTGGATGACAGAGAATCTCCAAATGCAGTACTGCAGGATACTTTCGCTGCCTGCCGGCTGCCTGGAATTTGGCAGATCGAATCTACCAGGCTCAAGGTTGACTCAGCCTCCCTTCCTTCCGACATGGGTAAAATGAGGACCCAGATTGTTGGGAGGGGGGAGGGACTCTGTAAACCGCTTAGAGAGGGCTGTAAATAATTATGAAGCAGTAAATAAGTCTAAGTGCTATTGCTATTGCTCTGTCACAAAGAGCAGGGGTGGCACAGTGGTTGGAGTGCAGTACTGCAGGCTGCTTCTGCTGACTGCCACCTGCCTGCAATTTGACAGTTCGAATCTCACCAGGCTCAAAGTTGACTCTGCCTTCCATCTTTTTGAGGTGGGTCAAATGAGGACCCAGATGGTTGGGGGCAAGAGGCTGACTCTGTAAACCGCTTAGAGAGGGTTGTAAAGCACCGTGAAGCAGTATATAAGTCTAAGGGGTATTGCAGGGGTGGGTTGCAGCAGGCATTACTTCCGGTTCGGTGTGTATGCAATTTTGTGCGTGCGCCCAGGCTTCACTCATGCATGCATGCACAGTTGCCCATAAATAGGTCTGTACATAGGCAGAACAAAAAATGCCGTGCTGATCGGGGAATCAGTTCGAAGGCATGGTAGGCCTGGGTCACTGCCGGTTCTGGCAACCCAGGCCGGCAAATCACTATCGGTAGCTGGTCCGAACTGGTAGGAACCCACCTCTGGGCTATTGCTATTGCTGTAGTTAACTCTGCCCACTTCCCACAGTTCAATCCTGACCAGCTCAAGGTTGACTCAGCCTTCCATCCTTCTGAGATCAGTAAAATGAGGACCCAGATGGTTGGGGGCAAGAGGCTGACTCTGTTAACCACTTAGAGAGGGCTGTAATGGTGAATATAAGTCTAAGTGCTATTGCTACAGGCCCGTGATGGCGAACCTATGGCACAGGTGCCAGAGGTGGCATGCAGAGCCCTCTCTGTGGGCACGCACGCCATCGCTGGGCTGCAGGAGCACCGGGAAATGGCATGAAAACAGCCAAAGATGCCCCCAAAACAGGGTCTTTTTGGCCATTTTCCACGCCATTTTCAGCCATTTTTCAGGCCATTTTCAGGCTGTTTTTTGGTGCTCTAGCAAAAAAACAAAACACAGCCTGAAAATGCCCCCCAAAAGTCCTGAAAACAGCCCACAAAACAGCCCCAAAACCAGTAAAAAAAAAGGTTATGTGCACGCTGGCCAGCTGGTCTTTGGGTTTCCAGCGCTCCGGCGCATGTGCATGCATGGACGTTCTGGTTTGGGCACTGAGTGCTGAAAAGGTTCGCCATCCCTGCTATAGGCTGACAACATCCAACTGCATAGAGCTGCCTCTGGAGAGAGAGGGAAGGCCATCAGTGTCCCAATCCAGTGTCTGGAGGCTGTGAGTCTCTGGATAAGCAAAAGAGTTTGAAACTGAACCCAATTAATTTGGAATTGCTGTTTGTTTACCACACAACCTCAATGTTTCTGTTGGGGGGGGTCTCTCGATAGCTTAGCACTGTCTCTGAAACAGCACATCATCTGTCTCTTGGGGACCCTCCTGGTCTCATGGCAACAGATGAAAACAGAGTTAGAGGCTGCGGCCAGGAAAGCTTTGTTGATGTCTCGGTTGCAGTCCTACCCAGACCCGCGAGGACCTTGTAATTATAGCTCATGCTCTGATCCCCGTCCATTTGTACTAATGCAATGATCTCTCTCTCCACGGAGCAGGCTTTGAAGGCTGCCCCGAAGCTTCAATCGACTCAGAACGAATCCTGGGCTGTACACATCTTGCAACACGGACATGAATATTAACACCTCTGGCCCTGGATTGCTGCCTTATTTGCATCTGAGTACAATTCGAAAGCGTTGCTTTTAACCTTTCAAGACCTAAAGGACCTGGCAGGACTTTACGGGACTGGTCTTTTTCACCAGGTCTCCCACAGCCCATTACATGCACGCAGGCAGAGATGGCGAACCGATGGCACGTGTGCCACAGGCGGCATGTGGAGCCATTTGGCAGGGCACGCTAGCCGTTGCCCTGTCAGCTGATTCAGCCATTTTTAACGTCATTTTTCACCCTCCCTAGGCTTTATAAGTGACTTCCAGTTTGCTCAGAGGGCCATTTTTAGTCTTCCGGAGGCTTCAGGGAAGCTCCAGGAATGCAAGGAAGGGCTGTTTTTGCCCTCCCCGGGCTCCTACAAAGCCTCCGTATCAGTGGTGGGTTTCAATTTTTTTTAGAACCTACTCTGTAGGTGTGGCCTATTTTGTGGGCGTGGCTTGGCAGTCATGTGACAGGGTGGGAGTGGCCACCTTTTAAAATGTGGTGAAACTCATTTAACAACGCTCTTGCTTAGCAACCAAAATTTTGGACTCAATTGTGATGATAAATTCTTTCTTTCTTTCTTTCTTTCTTTCTTTCTTTCTTTCTTTCTTTCTTTCTTTCTTTCTTTCTTTCTTTCTTTCTTTCTTTCTTTCTTTCTTTCTTTCTTTCTTTCTTCCTTCCTTCCTTCCTTCCTTTCCTTCCCGTTGGGTCACTGGCAGCGGTGGGCCAGATTTACTTCCAGGTACGCCGGTGGAACCCCTCACCGGTTCTCTAAATTTCACCAACCGGCTCTCGCGAGTAGGTGCGAGCCTGCAGAAACCCACCACTGCTCTGGAGCTTAGGGAGGGCAGAAAAAGCATGTAAAAATGGGGGGAGCACCTGTCAGGCGCACATGCGCACTCTGGGGGCATTATGGGCGTGGCATGCTGGCGCACAACCCCTCTGTGCTCCCCCCCTTATGGCACACAAGCCTAAAAAGGTTCGCCCTCGCTGCACGCAGGGGTGGATTCTGGCCGCCATTACTACCGGTTCGGTAGTAAAAAGTTTTTGCTCTGCATGCATGCACATTTTCATTTAAAACAATCTGTGCATGCGCACAACATTAAAAAACGAATAAAAAGAACATTTTTACATGAAGATTGTGCTGCCCATGTGCAGAACAGAAAATCAAGATGGCGCTGCTGATCATAGAACTGTTATGGTCAGGGGTCTGCCGGAGTTACTACCTAGTCAGCCAAACTGGACCAAATGGGTAGAACCCCAGCTCTGCATATATGACCGGAGAACCTTACACCGCTCCTCGCCCCCCCAATTTTGCAAGTGGGTGGGGTGACGCTCACAGGCAGTGGTGCGATTCACATTTTTTTACTACGGGTTCTGTGGGCGTGGCTTTGTGGGTGTGGCTTTGTGGGTGTGGCTTTGTGGGCGTGGCAGGGGAAGGATACTGCAAAATCCCCATTTCCTCCCCACCCCATCAACCTGCTTTCCAGCTCCGTTCTCCTGATCAGGGCAACAAAAGAAGATCAGGGGCGGGGCCAGCCTATTCGCTGGTTCTCCAAACTACTCACAAGTTCCGCTACGGCTTCTCCAGAACTGGCTGAATACCACCTCTGCTCACAGGCCATTTTGGCTTGGTGCCCTTGGCACTTTGAAAGAACTCCCACCCAGAGCCCCCATCTGGTCTTGGCGTTCTTCTAAAGTCCTAAAAAAAACCCGAAGCTTTTGTCAGCGAGCCTTTGAATTATGGATGCTGCCGGTTATAGCGCAGTGCATGCTTGGGTTTGTTATTTGATTATCTTGTTTGATTTGTTTTTATGGTGGACATTTTATTCTTTGTACTGATGGAAACGGTAAACCTCAGAGAGTCCCTCTGCAGCAGGGATAAAGCCAATAAACAAACAGGAGGATAGCGAGGCTCAAAGAGACACATTCTCTCAAACAAACAAATCCTCATTTCCTTAGTGTGTTAAGATACAGGATCTTCATGCTTCAAGTCTTCCACCCCACCCTGCCCTTGTAGGAATCCAGAGAAACGAGGGCAATTCCCATGATAGCACATCATGTTTTCTGATTAATATCTCTAACGTTTGGTAATGGAGCATTTAAAATATTTCTGTTGTGTTTTGCAAGCACCTGTTCTGACCGAGGCTTCCCAAGAGCATGAAACAAACTCCTTGTCCCGGCAAAACCCCTTTTATTAATTTACTGTGAATTCTGCTTGTTCACATCCAGCAAAGTCTTTCAAGGGTGGATTTACAGTCACAGACCTTATCTGGCTTGGAGAACTGAATGCTGATATCTGCAAAACCTGGCAAGGAGTCTCGGAGAGTCACAAACCAATGAAGCAAACTAATTGTCTCCTGCAAACTCCACTCCCCTTTTGCTGCTCTTTTATTTCCTCTGGGAGGGGCCATTCATCGTCCACCTGTGGCCTTACTCCCAAGTCGACCCCTGTTCTTTAGTCATTCCATTCGTCTGGCAATTCTGCACATGCGCACACCAGGAACAGGCTCCAGCTGTTCATCTGCCCCACTGATGTCTGACTCCGAAGGCACCTGATAACTGGCATACGGCTCTGGCCTCTCTCTGCCTCCGACACAGAGCCCTCATCAGAGCCTTCCCCAGACTCCAGGACTGGCCCAGGTTCCTCCCCAACCTCCTCACTGTCTGAATCTGCTGCCAGCTCCCCTGGCCACTGGCGGGCCACAACACCCCTAACTTCACCAACTGGTGCTTAAAACAAAAGACATACTACGCAAAACTTATAAAAGAAGGAATATAAGCATGGGAATTTGTTTTGCAGAGCAGAATTTGGATACTACAATCCACATTTGGTCTTCCTAAAACTTCTTTCGTTTCAGAACTGGGTTTAAGAGCTTGGAGAGAATCATAGAAATCTCCTAGAAATCCACTTCTAAGTTTTGCAATCCTCATCAACGCTTTGCAAAACATCCATGGACCCAGATGGACAACCTTACTACTTCTACATATTTGGGGTGAAGATATGCCAATCTTTGATTTTAAGAACTTGGATAAAGGAAAAAAAAAACCTTTGCACAGTCTTTGTTAGCTCACCTCTCCTTAGTAATGACTGGAAAAGGACAATAGCTTGATGTTTAGAAGTGGTGGGCTTCAAGAATTTCAGCAACGGGTTCCCTGCCTGGTTGCTGGGTGGGTGTGGCCATGGTGGGCGTGGCCTAGTTGGCCTCCTGCACCATGGAGGGGGGGGCGTTTCCCCCCTCCCCAAGCCTCCACACTGGCCGTGCACTCATCTTACATCCAAAATGGGCCACATGGAGACTCCTAGGAGGGAGGGGTGGGTGGGCAGGGCCAGCCAGGGGTGGGATTTGGAGGTTCTCCAAACCAGCCATAACATTAGCTACAGGTTCTCCTGAACCTGGGAGAAGCCCACCGCTGCCCCTGCCTGAAACTAAGAGTGTCCACCTACTGTGGCTGCAGACGTACTGGGAAATCTCCAAGAATTCTCAGCTAAACCACATCAACAGCTCTGCTGGCTGGAAGAGTAGCAGAGCCAGCCTACCAGTGGTGGGTTTCAATTTTTTTTAGAACCGACTCTGTAGGTGTGGCCTATTTTGTGGGCGTGGCTTGGCAGTCATATGACAGGGTGGGAGTGGCCACCTTTTAAAATGTGGTGAAACTCATTTGACAACGCTCTTGCTTAGCAACCAAAATTTTGGACTCAATTGTGATGATAAATTCTTCCTTCCTTCCTTCCTTCCTTCCTTCCTTCCTTCCTTCCTTCCTTCCTTCCTTCCTTCCTTCCTTCCTTCCCTTCCCTTCCCTTCCCTTCCCTTTCCTTTCCTTTCCTTTCCTTCCCGTTGGGTCACTGGCAGCGGCAGGCCAGATTTACTTCCAGGTACGCCGGTGGAACCTCCTCTCACCGGTTCTCTAAATTTCACCAACCGGCTCTCGCGAGTAGGTGCGAGCCTGCAGAAACCCACCACTGCAGCCTACCTAAACACGTCCAGATTGCAAAAAAAAAGAAGAAGAAAAGATGGCACAGAAAGAAAGATTCAGAAAGGCTATATCCAGCAAGCATACCATGCGTAGGTGTCTTTTCTCTTCTCCGCACCCCTGTCACTCTACCTCTTTCGTATTCAGAACTCATGGGATGATCCTCGCCTTCAATCAACGTGTAATACTTCCCACTGTCCTGTTCCAGGAAGTAGCTTGGAGACTCAGAACCTTTCATGGCCGACTTCCCAATCCCGTATTTGCTGATTTCATCACATGACACAAGGCCAATGTCATCCCTGGAGAGAAACGAGAGAAACGGCAAGAATGGCGAATACAATTCTAGCGGGTGTCATTTCACGGATCATCAAACGTACCTTCTCTTCGCTATATTTCTCTGCTAAAACACCCAGCAAAAACAACTCTTTTGAATCGTTATGTTGCTGTGTCATCTTCTGCCCAATATTTTCTCACTTCTGCGCATGTTCACCACATATGACAATACGATCCCGGTGTCGGACGGCATTTCCAACAGTTGATTTTGCGCAAAATTGAAAAAGTGGAAAAAAAATCCCTTCAGAGCAGTGGTGGGTTTCAAATTTTTTTAGAACCTACTCTCTAGGTGTGGCCTATTTTGTGGGCGTGGCTTGGCAGTCATGTGACAGGGTGGGAGTGGCCAGCTTGTAAAATGTGGTGAAACTCATTTAACAACGCTTTTGCTTAGCAACCAAAATTTTGGGCCCAATTGTGATGATAAATTCTTTCTTTCTTTCTTTCTTTCTTTCTTTCTTTCTTTCTTTCTTTCTTTCTTTCTTTCTTTCTTTCTTTCTTTCTTTCTTTCTTTCTTTCTTTCTTTCTTTCTTTCTTCCTTTCCTTTCCTTTCCTTTCCTTTCCTTTCTTCCTTTCCTTCCCGTTGGGTCACTGGCAGTGGTAGGCCAGATTTACTTCCAGGTACGCCGGTGGAACCCCCTCTCACCGGTTCTCTAAATTTCACCAACCGGCTCTCGCGAGTAGGTGCAAGCCTGCAGAAACCCACCACTGGTATCTATGTACCGTATTTTTCAGAGTATAAGACGCACCTTTTTCCCTCAAAAAAGAGGCTGTAAATCTGAGTGCATCTTATACACTGAATACAGCATTTTGTGCCTCCCGAAACCTCACCTACTTCACCAAAATGGCCGTGCTTCCTTTCCTTTCCTTTCTTACTTTCTGCCTTCCTTTCCTTTCCTTCCCATTGGGTTACCAGCAGCGGCAGGCCAGACTTACTTCTGGGTCCGCCGGTGGAACCACCTCTCACCGGCTCTCTAAATTTCACCATCCAGCTCTTGCGAGTAGGTGCGAGCCTGCAGAAACCCACCACTGCTTCAGAGGGACCTTTCCCCAGCAGCCTCAGCTCAGCCAGAGGTTGTCATGTTTAAGAGAGTAGATTCCTACTATGATTAATTACATTTAATTTGTTGGTCAAATTGTCCTCCCACTTCATTACTGAAAACAATTCCAGAGCAGGATTAATTACAAACAACTTATACCCCGTTAAAATTAGAGCAACATTCATAAGCAGTTTAAAAAAAAAACCCTCTTAATAAAAATGCTATAAAATAACTTCAAAGCAGTCTCCAATACTTCTAGATGGAAATCGCATGAAAAGCATCAGGTTAAAGTGAAAGCTACTGCTGCTATTATTTTAAAACTCTTCCTGACTCAATAGATTTCAAAGTGGGATTCAATCATTAAAACAATATTGAAAATGGAACAAAAGGGGGGGGGGAACCCTTTAAAATCCACGCAGGTCAAAAATTCACACACACCGACTTCTGCTAAGAGGAACACTTCAGAGGAACTCAGATTACTAATGAAGTTAGCTGTGAGTAAAGGAAGGAAAAACTAGGTCCAGAAACATGCAATAGTTTGAACTTTCAAAACAGCCGTACATTAAACAGTCCATCTAGACTGGTGTTTGTCACACTTGGTCACTTGAAGACAGATGGACTTCAATTTCTAGAATATTGGCTGGGGAGTACTGGAGAATACTGGGAGTTGAAGTCCACACATCTTCAAGGAACTAAGATTATTGGGGGCAATATGCGGGCTCTGTAAACTGCTGAGAGAGGGCTGTAAAGCATTGTGAAGTGGTATTGTTGTGGCCCATTGGCCGCTGGCCCTTCCAGTAGTCGAATAAGAGGAGGAGGGGGAGGAGGTGTGGGAGTCAGGATCAGGATGAAGGCAACCAGAGAGCTCCAAGGGAGAAGAGGGAATGGAGCTGTCAGAGATAGAGACAGAGGCGGAGCCTGTCCTGTCCATCAGCCCTCAGATGGAGAGTCAACAGCCTCCAGGTCTGATGAAGAACAGGAGGAACAGCTGGGTCCAGGGCCTGATGTGCAGATGCGCAGAAGGCAGAGGAGAGGAGAGCAGTGGAAATCTATAAGCCAGTCCTTGGGAAGGAAGAGCCACCACTGCTAGTGAGGCCCCACTCTAGTTCTGGGGATAAAAGGCAGGGAGTGGAGATGAATAGATGTGACAGACAACTACTCATCTCCTGGCTGGATGGACTTGTCAGCCTGTGTTGAAACTTTTTTGCGAGGGCTGCCAGCACTCCTAATACGCTCCCACAGAGAGGGCCTCCTCTGGGTGCCGTCGGCCAGGCAATGCCGGCTGGCGACACCCAGGGGAAGGGCCTTCTCTGTGGCAGGCCCTACCCTGTGGAACGACCTACCCCCTGAACTCCGCACCATCACCGACCTCCGCCTCTTCCGCCAGTGTTTAAAAACACACTTATTTCATCAAGCCGGGCTAACATAGCCTCCGCTATGACTAATCTTAGATAGTTTTTAAATGGGGGATTTTAATTGGTTTTAGCGCAGGTTTTGCTATTTAATAGTTTTTTTAAATTTATATGTTTTGTATTATTTTTCTATGTTGTTTTTAAATTCCTGTGCGCCGCCCTGGGTCCTTTTGGAGAAGGGCGGGATATAAATTGAATAAAATAAAATAAAATAAATAAATAAATAAATAAAATAAAATAAAATAAAATAAATAAATAAATAAATAAATAAATAAATAAATAAATAAATAAATAAATAAATAAATAAATAAATAAATAAATAATTAAAGGAAACTTTGAGTTCACTTCAGAGGGTTTGTTATGTTTGGGGAGCTGGGTTAGAACAGGCACCGTATTTTTCGGAGTATAAGATGCACCCGTTTCCTCAAAAAAAGAGGGTGAAAATCTTATACACTGAATACAGCATTTTTTTGCCTATCGAAACCCTGCCCCTTTCACCAAAATGTTCATGCAGAGCCTGTAGGAGGCTTTCAGAGAGATCCTGGGGGCTGGGAAGGGCAAAAACCAGTAAAAAATGGGCCATTTCTGCCCTCCAGCCCTCAGGAGCATTCTACGACCTCCCAAAGCCTCTGCATGCTCTTTTGTTTTGCAAAAAAACGGCCCGTTTTTTGCTTGTTTTCGTCCCCCCCCCAACCCCCAGGAGCACTCTAAGAGCCTCCCAAAGATCTGCATGCTCCCCTTTTGTTTTGCTTTTTGCAGAAAAACGATGTGTGCAGAGGGTTTGGGAGGCCCGCAGAGTGCAAAACCCCCTTTTTAAATTGACCTTTTCAAAATCATGGTGCGTCTTATAGTCCGAAAAATACGGTATCTAAGTCTAGGTGCTATTGCTCTTGTTGTAAACACCCAGGGTCATCACCAGCCCTAGGCAAGCATACCTGGGGCCATAAAGTCCTGACACGGGGGAGAAGATGAATACGTCTTGCAGCGTCGAGTTGTCCATTTTGGAGTTCATACCCATCGTGCTGGTTGGCGTGGTGAAACTGCTCGTTGGGCTGGTTGGAATCACAGGCTGGAAGGAGCACAAAGAGAGAGAAAGAGAAAACTCTGCATAAACTACCTGTATGTAGCCTCTCCTACGTTATTTCACTGCAACAAAATTAACACATTGTCCCAAAAGTTGGCATGAGAAAAACTCTCACCTGCTGGATAGCTAATAGCAAAAAAGGTCTCTTCAAGAGATATTCCATTTGACTATTTATTAACTGGAAGCCCTTAGTTTTTTTTTAGAAGAGACCGCTGTAATAGAAGCAAATTATTATTTTTTTCCCTCCGGAGAATAATTATTTATGCAACATGAGCACCCATACACATCTATGCGCAGAGACTTAATCATGGGAAGCAGGAGTTGGCTCGTGGCTCTAACATACTGTGACTCAAGAAGATGGACCATTAGTAGAAATCATCTCCACTTTATAGACGTTCATACAATAATCGGATATTGGAACTCAGTGCCTGAAGGGGATTGGTCACATTGAAGCGTAGGCAGAGATACATAAACACCGTGCGTTCATTTTGAAAGGGACTTTTGAACGATCTCAAACATCTCTTCCTTGAAGATATTTAGAAGCAGGGACACTTTGGGAATAGGATGCGGCTTGAACGTATTGCAATCGCCATTCATAAGAATTATTATTAAAGTTTCTCACAAATTAGTCTGAAACATTTCTAACTTTTTCCTAAGTTTTCAGTTGCATAATTCCTTCAGTTCCAGCATCGTAGTTGTCCCCACCTTTTTTTTTCTTTGAAATATAATTAATAGCAGAAATGGGCAGGAAAGACCCACTTCTGGGTAAGACCACACGTGGAATAATGCATTTAGTTTTGGTCGCCACAATGTAGAAAAGACGTGGAGACTCTGGAAAGAGTGCAGAGAAGAGCAACAAAGATGATGAGGGGACTGGAGGCTAAAACATAGGAAGAACGGTTGCAGGAACTGGGTATGTCTAGTTTAATGAAGAGAAGGACTAGGGGAGACATTATAGCAGTGTTCCAATATCTCAGGGGTTGCCACAAAGAAGAAGGAGTCAACCTATTCTCCAAAGCACCTGAGGATAGGACAAGAAGCAATGGGTGGAAACTAATCAAGGAGAAAAGCAACCTAGAACCAAGGAGAAATTTCCTGATAGTTAAAATAATTAATCAATGGAACAACTTGCCTCCAGAAGTTATGAATGCTCCAACACTGTATTCAAATCAAATCAAACCTTTATAGTCACATGTGCACAATGCAATGGTGGGTTTCTATTTTTTTTTACTACCAGTTCAATCATGTCCACTCACACATTCGTGACACTTCTGCGCATGCTCAGAAACATCTGGACGGGTGGGTGGAGCCTCCCGCCGACACCACTACCGGTTCGCCTAATCCGGGCTGAACTGGGAGCAACCCACCTCTGGTACAATGTACAAACATGTGTACCACGAAATTGAACAAAATTTTAAGGTGTCCTGTTTCCTGCTTGAGCAGGGAGTTGGATTAAAAGACCGCCAAGGTCCCTTCCAGCTCTGTTATTCTGTTATTTTCCTGAATAGTTTGTGATAGTCTCTGTTCTCTGATATTTTGCCCTTCTAGTTCTCTTTCACGAAACAGAGTTAAAGGGGGCCAAAGTAACCGCCTTTAATTTTAAGGGAATGTGTGGATAGATTTTGATATTGAGCATTTCAAGAAGCTAATGAATATGCCTTTATATATATATATATATATATATCTGTAGCCAACAGGCCTTAATTTGGAAATGTATTCCTGCCACACCACATATGCAAGCATAGGTTTTGAATTTGAAAATACGTTGCTTTTCTGCTTACTCAAAATCAAAGTTAGGCACTAATTGTCCATGAAATAGCCAATTCCCCTTTCCATAAATATTCATAACACCGTGGAATAATTCTTTAGCAGTATGTCTGTGTGACGTCTGCTCAGCAATAGCAGTTAAGGTGATGAGAGTGGGCAGGTGGGGGGGGGGACACGGGACCCTCAGAACTTATTTTGGAAGCAAAACACTACTAAAATTCTATGAAAAGAGATTTAGTCAAGACTACATTTTGGTCCTGTGGCATGAAATCAGCTCCCTCTCACTTCTCACTGGCTGGTCCAACCAGAGGTGAAGGCTGCAACCTTAAGATAAAGGTGTTTTTTTTTTTCCTAATTAAAATCGGGTGACATCAGTCAACAAAAACAATTATGCTGTCAGAGGGTAATGACTCTTTGCTCTTCAAGGTAAGGTAAAGGTTTCCCTTGCACATATTTGCACTAGCTCCCGACTCTAAGGGGCGGTGCTCATCTCCGTTTCAAAGCCGAAGAGCCAGCGCTGTCCGAAGATGTCTCTGTGGTCATATGGCCAGCATGACTAAACGCCGAAGGCGCACGGAACGCTGTTTCCTTCCCACCAAAGGTGGCCCCTATTTCTCTACTTGCTTTCGAACGGCTAGGTTGGCAGAAGCTGGGACAAGTAACAGGTGCTCGCTCCCTCCCTTACGCGGCGCTAGGGATTCGAACCGCCCAACTGCCGACCTTTCTGATCGACAAGCTCAGCATCTTAGCCACTGAGCCACCGTGTCTTTCCTCTTATGGGAGCATTAAGACCAGCCAAAGAACCAGTGGGAAATGCTGGGACAGACCCAGGAGAGATAAACTTTCATCAAGACTGGCTTTTACAAAGTCTCCAGCCCACCCCACTCATGTGTGGCTCATAATTAAAACATCACTATCTACAAATGAAAATGACCATTGAGAAGATAGAGTGGAGATATTGAAAAGGTCAACGCTAGAAGCAAAGGATGAGAACGACAAGGAGAGAGATTTATTTAACATAGGTGTCAGAAAGGCTAAATCCGTCAGAGATGCTGGAATGGTGTCATTGCTTCATAGATTTTTGCAATGGCAAGGAGGGTCAAACTTTCCCAATCTTGGCAACTTTAAAAGCCTGTAGGCTTCAAAACCCAGAATTCTGCATGCTGGCTGGGGAATTCTGGGAGTTGAAGTCCACAGGTCTTAAAGTTGTCAAGGATGAGAAACTGGACTCAAGGGGTTTAAGCAGATTAACAGGGTCGGAAGGGACCTTGTAGGTCATCTAGTCCAACCTCCCAGCCAAGCAGGAGACCCTACCCCATTTCTGACAGAGGGCAGTCCAGTCTCTTCTTGAAAGCTTCCAGTGATGAAGCTCCTACAATCTCTGAAGGCAACTTTTGTTCCATGGGTTGATTGCTCTTACTGTCAGAAAATTTCTCCTTATTTCCAGGTTGAATCTCTCCTTGGTCAGTTTCCATCCATTATTCCTTGTATCGCCTTCAGGTGCCTTGGAAAATAGCTTGTCTCCCCTGGTCCTTCTCTTCACTAAAAGTTACTGGGTCTCTAACATCCCTTTCAACAGCAAATGTGGAATAAAATTGATTATAAGCATACTTTTCGGATTTATTGGTTCCATTTCATATTCATTATTAGGTATCTCTTTGATCCACTGATTCTATGGGGGTATTTTTATCCATATCTTGCAAAGGGAGAGGTCAACGGAATTCTAACGTATTAGGCGCTACCCTTGCCTTAGGCCCAAAAACTGGCTAGGTGACTTTGGGCCAATCAGCAGGAGACAGAGAATTCCAGTCCCGCCTTAGACATGAAAGCTGATTGGATGGCTTTGGGCCAGTCACTCTCTCAGCTAAGCCGACCTCGCAGAGTTGTTGTGGAGAAAATAGAGGAAGAGGCAGAAGATTGATGTATATTTGTTGCCTTCAGTAATTTCTAAAAATATTAAAGATGGGTTTAAATATATATATATATATATATATATATATTGAAAATAAAGAGACCAGGATGGATCCATTTCAGGCTTATTAGCCTTCTTCAACTGGCCATACTCCTTCTACTGGGATTTGAACTGGTGCTTTCCAGCATATGAGACAGGCTTCTCTATGCCTTGAGCTATCCAGTATCCCTGATATATCAGCCAATTTACAGGACTCTTAAATGAGAGAGATAATTATCACAGCTCCTGTTCAGAGGTCCCTTTAAGGGGAGGAGACTCAACGTCATCCCTCTCTGCCCTTTGACTCATCCTAGAGATCATCCAGACAGAGAACCTAATTAGATTACTGCTGTGTGACATTTTTTAGATATGTGTTAGATTTTTTAAGGACTGAAAATAAAGAGACCAGGATGGATCCATTTCAGGCTTATTAGCCTTCTTCATATATATATATATCTGTTTCTTAAAAACTTGTTATATATATATATATATATATATATATATATATATATATATATATATATATATATATATATATATATATATATATATATATATATATATATATATATATATATATATATACAAGTTTTTAAGAAACAGAGAGATGAGAAATCCAGGTGGCTGCAAACTCCTGGAGAGGGGATTGAACAATGAAAGACAGAATATTTAAATATCCCCATGGTCACCGCATCACTATTTACAGTGTGTGTGGGGGATTCAGCCGGCTTGGACTGGTTCGGGTGAACCGGTAGTTCCGGTGAGCACTTGGCCCCGCCCACCTGCCCCTGCCCTTTCCTGTCCTATATTTCCCTGTTTTTTAGCTCACCTGATTCCTACCACACAGCGGAGTGCCGTGCATCAGCTGTTTTACTCACCAGCACTGACATAGAAGGTAAGTTTTTAAGCTTCAAAAAGGGTGGTTTTTGAACACTGTGCATGCACATGATGCCCACATTAGGTGGGCACGTGTGCAAAGCACGCATGAGCACGCTCTCCAAAGTGGTTGTTAAACCTGTTGCCTCCTACCACTGTATAAGGACAAGGGTGTTCCCCGGTTTAAAAATAATATGGAAGAATATCTCCACCGTGAGGATTTTTCTAAAGTTCTCTGAAAGAACATTAGAAGCGAATTCTCTTTCACGAAATGAAAGAACCGATAGATTTTTCTCTGGCTGGGATTGACATGGAGGATGGATGACTTTGAAGCCACCTCACGGGACAAGAGAAATGCATTTGGCTTCGTGAATCCTCCCAGGAAAGGAAGGAGCAAAGCTGACTTCAAGGCGGCGTTTAGGTGATCTCGCCAAGGTCTTTCAGTAGATGTCCCCAGCTGTCCTTTAAAACTGGAAGGGGCTGAAGGTCATTTCAGGAAGGCATTCAATCTCCACAGGATGGGAATGTCGTGGCCTGCTGGCAGCAGAGTTGAACAGTAAGGAGATTGGGGAGGAAGATGGGCCAGTCCTGGCGGCTGAGGAAAGCTCAGACGAGGACTCTTGAGTTGGAGGCAGAGAGGGAGCTAGACAACAGTGAGGCAGAGGAACAGCTGGAGCCCGTTCCCAGTGTGCGCATGCGCAGAGCTGCCAGAAGACAAGAACAACTAAGAAAGCAGGGTCAACTTAGGAGTAAAGCCACACCTTGGAGGTGATTGGCCCCTCCCTTAAGAAACAAATTGGCAGCGAATGGGGAGTGGGCTTTTGCAGGAAACAATTCGTTCATTCGGTCATTTCAAGAGTGGAAAGTTCTGTGTGTGACTTTAAGGGACTCTGTGCCAAGTTTGCTTTGCCCTGTGTTTGGAAACTAGTTATTTGGCAGCGCTCCAAACGAGATAAGGTGCGTGTGGATAAACATTCCTCTGAAAGAGTGCTTGCTAAGCCTTGCTGACTGCGAATGAAAGGAATTCACGGTCATGTAAAGAAAAGAGGTTTTGAAGAGATCAAGACTTCCCTTCCTGCTTTCTAAGGAAGCCTGGGTCAGAACGGGGAAAGTCCTCTCCATAGGCCCCTTGGGTTGCTATCCTGTGGGATACAAATGGGGAACTGCATCAAATCCTCCCTCCCCAAACACACCTACCTAAGACGAAGAGTTTTACATCCTTCTATGAATATATAAAACAGCCTTTATTCACTGGCAACTGCTCAAGCAATCCTTAAATCAATTCCGCCACATGCCCAGTCAGGTGCATTCTCGAAAGGCAAGAACTGATGATGAGTGACAAGCCAGTTCATGCAAGGAGAAAATATTTCTCACTCTGAGAAATCTAAATATATTCTTCCCCACTCATCCAGCGATCACTGTTCTGTTGTCATCACAATCAGTCATTGGGCAGAGAGAGTTCTCGGTCGTAGACTCACTACAAAAATCACTTGGAGTGGGTCGGTTGCAGTGGTGGGTTTCAAAAATTTTAGAACCTACTCTGTAGGTGTGGCCTATTTTGTGGGCGTGGCTTGGCAGTCATGTGACAGGGTGGGAATGGCCACCTTTTAAAATGTGGTGAAACTCATTTAACAACGCTCTTGCTTAGCAACCAAAATTTTGGACTCAATTGTGATGATTCCTTCCTTCCTTCCTTCCTTCCTTCCTTCCTTCCTTCCTTCCTTCCTTCCTTCCTTCCTTCCTTCCTTCCTTCCTTCCTCCCTCCCTCCCTCCCTCCCTCCCTCCCTCCTTTCCTTTCCTTTCCTTTCCTTCCCATTGGGTCACTGGCAGCAGCGGGCCAGATTTACTTCCAGGTACGCCGGTGGAACCCCCTCTCACCGGTTCTCTAAATTTCACCAACCGGCTCTCGCGAGTAGGTGCGAGCCTGCAGAAACCCACCACTGGTCGGTTGGCAACAGAAGGGTGAACATTCTTCCCAGAATACTTGATCGCAGAACAGGAGGTCACTTCTCAGTTGTGTTTTAAGCAGAGATGTACCGAAAATGGCAACCTCCAACCCGCCCAATCATTGGATTGTGTTGTGGCCCGCCAGTGGCCAGCAGAGCAGGCAGCAGATTCAGAGAGTGAGGAAGTTGGGGAGGAACAAGGACCAGTCCTGGAGTCTGGGGAAGGCTCTGATGAGGACTCTGTATTGAAGGCAGAGATGGGGCCAGGACCATATGCCAGTTATCAGCTGCCTTCATAGTCAGACATCAGTGAGGCAGACAAACAGCTGGAGCCTGTTCCCAGTCTGCACATGCGCATAGTTGCCAGATGAAGGGAACAACTAAAGAACAAGGCTCGATTTGGGACTAAGGCCACAGGTGGATGATGAATGGCCCCTCCCAGAGGAAATAAAAGAGGAGTGAAGGGAGAGTGGAGTTTGCAGGAGACAATGAGTTTGCTTAATTGGTTCGTGACTCTCCGAGACTCCTTGCCAACTTTTGCAGATCTCGGCCTGGCAGCTCTCCAAGCCAGATAAGGTCTGTGACTATAAATCCTCCCTTGTAAGACTTTCCTGGATGTGAATGAGCAGAATTCACAGGAAATTTATAAAAGGTTTTTTTTGTCAGGACAAGGAGTTTGCTTCATGCTCTTGGGAAGCCTAGGTCAGTACAGATTATCTGGAATGTGTTGAGAAACTGCCAGCTAGGTTGGAAAGAGGAGTTAAGTGGGGACCAAGTTTGGAATCATTGCACAGTCATAAGGGATACATATATGACCTCCCCAAGCTGCATGAAGCCTTGTGTGGTCATTCCCTGGAGATGGCAAGCAATCTGGAGAGACTCTTGTAACTTAGGTAGAAGACAATAACATGTGTTAAATAGCTAACATAACTATTTAAATGTGGTTGTAGCTGATGGACTGGCTATTTCATGGCTTTCCCAAATACCTCCAGGGCATTTGATGTATGAAATATGGTTTAGAAATTCGGAAGTTGTGGGAGCTTCATCCTTGGAAGCTTTCAAGAAGAGACTGGATTGCCATCCGTCAGAAATGGTGTAGGGTCTCCTGCTTGGGTGGGGAGTTGGACTAGATGACCTACAAGGTCCTTTTCAACTCTGTTGATCTGTTGAGCCTTGGAAACTTTGTACTGTACATTCTTAGTATCATTTACAGCAAGGGTTTCCAACCTTAGCAACTTTAAGACTTGTGGTCTGCAAAGCTGGCTGAGGAATTCTGGGAGTTGCAGTCCACAAGTCTTAAAGTTGCCAAGGTTGGAGACCCCTGATTTACAGCATTGTGCAAAGGATGGCAAATATTAGGTGATCTATCTCTAAAGTCACGGTTGAGTAACCAAAGACACATAGCTGGGATCAGAGGGCTGTATTTCATGTTCTTAGTAAACTCCATGGGGGTGGGGAGCTCAAAGTCTCCAGTTACAATTCTGTCTTTATCAAATCACAGAGCGTTTTCCTTTTCCAAATCCTTCTGAATGCCGCAGCAACCTAATAGGAACAACAGTCAACCTCGATTCGCGACAGCTTTGATTGTGTGTTTTTTTTTAATACTGACAAATAAATAATATTCGCCTTTAAACTCATAATCTTTTTGGCCTCCAAACCTGAAAAATAAAGCAGGCTGGGAAATCCAAGAGGGATTTAAAATTTCCTCCCAGAAAAGAATAGCTGGAAGGAACGGGGAGGGGAGAGGGAAACCGCTGTGATATGATGGAAAAGAAGAATAATATGGTTTGATAGTATTGATTTTGCGAGAGAGAGAGAAAGAGACTTGAATGAGTTGCAATTGGCTAAGGGCAGCTGGGAGAAAATGCAGGGCTTGTAATTGTATTCTTCCTCCGTTTGGAATCCCAGTAATAATAATAAAAAAAAGATATGAAAAGAACGTCATTAGATTTACGCCTTCTTCTCTCCAAGGGGCGATTAACAGAAAACCTATTGCGCTCAATTTCTAGGTCATTGCCAGAGCTGATAGAGCCAGCTGTTAAGTGTGGGAAGAAGGCTCTTCCACCTTCAAATCTCATTGCAGACATTTGGGACTCAAGACCAGTGGTGGATTCAAAATGTACTACAGGTTCTGTGGGCGTGGCTTGGTAGGCAATGGCATGGCTTGGTGAGCATGGCTTGATGGGCGTAGCAGGGGAAGGATACTGCAAAATCCCCATTCCCTCCTGATCTGTTGGGACTCAGGAGGAAGATTTGATTTGATTTGATTTATTTGGATTTATATAACCACACCCTCTCCCCAAAGGGACCCGGGGCGGTGCACAGGAAGTTAAAAAACACAACAGTATCACAATATAAATATCAAATTAAATAATTATCCCTGTGCTAAAATTTAGAAGTTAAAACATAATCCCATACAAACCCAATTAAAACAATTTATTATACAGACTGTAGGCTAGGTAAATAACTTAGGCCAAGCCGGTCTGATGGAACAGGAGTGTCTTTAATTTCTGGCGGAAGGTGCGGAGGTCCGTGGTTGTTCTGAGGTCGGGGGGTAGGTCGTTCCAGAGGGTTGGGCCCACAACAGAGAAGGCCCTTCCCCTGGGCGTCGCCCGCTGACATTGCCTAGTGGACGGCACCCAGAAGAAGAGAATAGAGGGGGGCGAGGCCAGCCAGAGGTGGCATTTACTGGTTCTCTGAACTACTCAACATTTCTGCTACCGGTTCTCCAAAACTGGTCAGAACCTGCTGAAGACCACCTCTGCTCAGGACAAATGCCCAACTGCATCCAAGGGAATGTAGCTTTTGAGCAAAATGTAGGCGGGCATTACTAAGGCCTTCCAAGGCACCTCACAACACAGGAGTTCCTAAAGTGGGTGATGTTGAGGGGCTGCCACAGAGAGGAGGGGGGTGTCAAGCTATTTTCCAAAGCACCTGAAGGCCAGACAAGGAACAATGGATGGAAACTGAATAAGGAGAGATTCAGCCTGGAAATAAGGAGGAACTTTGTGACAGTGAGAACAATCAACCCATGGAACAGAAGTTGCCTTCAGGAGCTGTGGGAGCTTCATCACTGGAAGCTTTCAAAAAGAGATTGGATTGTCATTTGTCAGAAATGATATAGGGTCTCCTGCTTGAGTGGGGGTTGGACTAGATAACCTATAAGGTCCCTTCTAACTCTATGAAGCTGATCTGATCTGAAGTTGTGGAAATGTGGAAGGTACATTATGATGCACCCAAAACTTTAAAGAAAAAAAAATAATATCTGCCAAGAATATTTACTGGGTATCTGTGAATATCTTGGGAACTTTCTCGCTTTTAGAACAGTGAAAATGCCTAGGCACGATGAAGTACAAATCGGAGTACTAGCTCTATTTTGGTCTATGGAGATTCTCAGTCATCCAGGTCATGGTTGTCCCAAAGATTCTTTTTCAAAAGGCAACTGGACTTTCTTTGTTTTTCCCTGAAGTTGTTTTGCTTCTCATCCAAGAAGCTTCTTCAGTTCTATAGACCACTTACTGACCCTCCCCCCCCCGAACTGAAGAAGCTTCTTGGATAAGAAGCAAAACAACTTCAAAGAAAACAACAGCAACAAGAAATTGCCTTTTGAAAAAGCACCTTTGAGATGACTAAATGTGTAGTGTTGTGTTGTGCGGCATTGTATTCTATTGTATTACATTGCATTGCATTTATTGTATTGTTTTCTGCTCTGTTCTAGTGAAGTTTCTTGGGTGAGAAGCTAAACAAAGTCTAGTTGCCGTTTGAAAAAGCACCTTTATGTCGTGTTGCAGTGCATTGCATTGCATTTATTGTATTGTACTCTGCCCTGCTCTATTCTACTCTAAGCTGAAGAAGCTTCTTGGAAGAGAAGCGAAAGTTCTTCAAAGAAAAAGAAAGCGCCTTGACCTGGATGATGGAGAATCTCCATAGATAATAGATTTAGCCATTGGACCATATCAAAAATAACAAAACGAATACAAATCGCAAAGCGATTCAAAGAAAACAATAGAACAACTTTGCAGTAAATCCTCCCCCTTACCGTTAACCCCAGTTGGATCTAAATCATCCTAATTCTCCCATCGTTGCTTCTTTAAACCCCATTGTTAATGAGGATTACTGAGGGTGGAAAACAAGAGTCGGTGATGCATTTTTCAGAGTTCACTAAACAAAAGCACCATCCAAGGTCATCTTACCTGCAGAGCGAGGGGTTTCCACCGGACGTTCTTGAGAAGTGCCGGAGCAGAAACGAGGGTATTCTGAGGTCGCTTCTTCAACGTTAGGATCACGCCGTTTGGGTCTTCACGCAACGCATTGACCAGATTCTTTAACTGCCAGCCAACCTGAAGGGAGAGAATCCCGGCATTGAATTTTTTGAAAGGCCATTTGTTAGCTTCCTGTAATCAAGGCTGCTTTGATGTTAATACTAGCTTGTTACCCGTGCTTCGCTATGAAACCATGTGATCAGGCCAGCCCGCAGGCCGGATGAGTCACGTGCTGGCCACGCCCATATAAGGCAAGTGGCAGTTGGAACAGAGGTCCTTTCAGGTGGGGAGGGGGAGTAGACTCCTTAGCACTGACGTGTGCTAATATAAGAAATGCTGATGATCTGATGTTCATTTTGAAAAATCCTTTTTTAATGAGCAAGAAGCCAAGAGGAACATACATGCTGAATTTCCAGTTTGTAGGCTTTACATTTCTGGAGATTTTGTGATGAGTGAGCGGCATTTGGCTTACACACACACACACACACACACACACACACACACACACACACACACACAACGAAGCAGGAATTCACTAGAATTGACTTTACGTTGTGTTACAACAGAGGTGTCAATCTCGATTTCATTGAGGGCTGCATCAGAGTTGTGTCTGACCTCAGGAGGGCTGGGTGGGCATGGCCAGGATGGGTTTGGCCAACTTGACGTCACTCGTGTCGGGGGTGTCTGTGGTAGCCGATTGCTCTGTCAGCAAAAATAGAGCTCGGGAGGGCTGGGCGTGGCCCTCCTGAGCTCTGTTTTTGCTGGCAGAGGGTTGCAGGAGGTCATTGCAGCTGAAAACAGAGCTAGGGAAGGCTCTTTGCGGCCCTACTGAACTCTGTTTTCACTGGCAGAGGCACTGTGGTCCTTGGCTGTTTCCAGGGTGACCCCGCAAGCCAGATCTAAGCACCCAGTGGGTTGGATGCAGCCCGCGGGCCTTGAATTTGACACCCTGCATTACAAAGAGATGGTTGCAGAATTGAGAGATTGGATTGATTGCCAAAATCCAGATGACCGCCAGATGGGAGTACAGGATTAGAGTTCTGTGCGCCTTTGCTGCCACCTGGTGGTCATTTGTAGAAGTGCAGGATGTGCGCGCCTGTGTTATGCAGGTAAGACAGGATGGGAATCCCCCTATTAAAGCAGCTCCTCCTTTTAGCCAGCCTGGCTGTTTTAACACTTGCATTAATGTCGGTCAAGGAAATCCTTAAAGCAACCACAGTTTTATCACAGATTTGAAATAAGTTGCCAGGAGGAAACCAAAAAATGAGGCCCAACTTCTTTTAAATACTTTTACACAACTGTAATACAGATCTCGTAGATCACTCTCAGCAAGAGTTTGTGCAGTGCCTGTTAAGCACTTTATCCCTTTGTCTTTAAGAGAAAAAGGTAACTTTTGCTTATTTAAATTTTTAAATAGGGCGATAGTGTGATAAACAATCAGTTGCACTACCATTACTTAAAAAAAAATATAGAGACAGTGATGTACGGTTCCAATTTTTATATCCTCTAACAAACTGAATTATTGCTTTTAATTATCTTTTCTACTGAAGGATCACTCTATTTCACTGGAGGCTTTCTAAAGAGCAGCTTCAGAATAATTACTAAATGAATCCCGGCTGCTGTAATCGGATCTGTTAATTTGGGGGGGTGGGAGAGGGTAGGGAAATTGGAATGGGGAGGTTGGCGAAGGGAGCTTGCGTAGCGGAGAATAATATTGGTGCAATTTCTTCAAGGTGTTTAATTAAAGATAAAACATCATTTATTTGAGCTATGGAAAAGTCCACTGGAGGTGAGGTAGGGTGGGAGGGAAACGGAATTTATTAAGTTATTGCAAGTAATAAGACTATTTGCAAACAAAGCTCCAGTAACACATACAAAGGATGCATTTCTCTGGTTTGAATCTTAGAGGTATTCTAAGCGTGTTTTTTCCTCCTGGAAACAACAACAACAACAGGAAAAGAAATTCACCCTTTTACTTTCTCATATGGAGGACCCCTTAAGTTTACAACCCTAGGGAAAGCTCTCCTTTGTTTGCATGAATAAACACCCCACCTTCCAACGAAACGTGATGTTTCGTTGGAAGTTAAAACCCACCTAGAAAATGAAATATTTTAGGAAATATTAAAGGGCACAATGTTTCCTCTAAAAGGGAGGCAGAAACTCAGTGCTCCCCGCAACCCCTGCCACCTTTGTCAATGGGCCATTAAGGCTTGAGCCAGTCTATTCTACATAGCAAAGGTCTCCCCTCCATCTAGCAAACAGAAACTCGCCACGAGGCACCTGGGAAAATTACATCAGCCAATAAAGGAAACCAGATTGGGTCTCAGGACAGCTTACAGAGTTAGGTAAGACGCCACACACACCAATCAGAATGCATTTCTTACACAGGAACGGGAAGCTCTTGGGTGGACCCCAGTGAGGGCATGAAACCCAGGGACTCTCAGGTTCTCGGCCCTTTTTCTGCACAGGATCTCAAGCTGTGTGATCCTGTCTACCATTAAACCATCTTTCCAAGCAGCCTCCGTGTTCCCAGTGCCTTTTCCCCCACTTGGAACTGAACCCAGAAGGACCTTTCTTCCATCAGTTTAAACAATGTTTTGAAAGAGCCTTAAGCGAACAGTTGGAACATATAAATAAAAGAGGCAAAAGAGAGCATTTCCCCACCCTCCACCCCAGTTACTATTGCACAGGGAATTTATAGAAGAGCCACTAAAGAGTTCAAGGGGTTGTGTGTGGACAGACACAGGGTGAAAGAAGCAACATCTTCTTAGGGCCATGCCTGGAAGCCACCTTTTGCATTGGGCCTTCAGGCCCGCCCTGTTTTTCTGCTGTGGGGAAATGGGAGGGGGGATGATATGGTGTAGAGGAGCTACATACTCTAAATAACATTCCTTTCTCAGAGAGCCAAGGACATCTTGCCCTGCAGCTGCGATGGTGAGACTGGAAGTCATCTCCTGTTGGGACTGTGCATTGATTGGGCTATGGGATGGGCATGTGGGTGTTGGGGCAGGGGCTTGGACTTTCATTTGGGTGGGGAAGACCTGGAAGCTTCCCAATTCGGGTTTCCCCAGATGTGCCAATACGACATCTCTAATAAAGTGGAACTTTGAGGAAACTCAAGAACTCGGAGTCCTCTTTCGTTGGGGGGTGTCACTTGGCATCCTGACACTTAGTGTGACTTCCAAATCCACTCTGGGATCCTTTCAAGCCCAACACAGCCTTCCCACGGCCATTCCCTTTTACAGGTCATCCTCGAACTTACGACCACGGTTGAGCCCAAAGTTTCTGCTGCCATGCAAGACCGTTGTTAAGTGAATTTTGTTCCCCCTTTTACAGCCAGTTGTCAAGCGAATCACTGCAGTTTTTCAAATCAGTAACATGGTTGTTAAGTGAATCTCTCTTCCCCTTTGACTTTGCTCGTTAGAAGGTTGCAGAAGGGGATCAACTGACCCCAGGATGCTGCAACCGTCATAAATACGAGTCAGTTGCCTACTGTCTGAATTTTGATCACCATTGGGATCCTGAAACTGTTGGAAGTGCTAAAATTGGTCATAAGTCATGTTTATCAGTGCTGTTGCCAAGGTTGAACAGTCACTAAATAAACAGTTGCAAGTAACTTACCTGTAGTTAATTGCAAGCTTTAGTAGGAATATTACCAATCAGGACCAGCCCTGATTAGTATTTAGATGGGCTGCCATTATATTTCCCTTCTCATTTTTCTGCTTAGCCAAGCATTCTTAGCCTTTCATGGACTTTTCGGGACTTTTCCTTTCAGGAATTGGAATTTGAGATTATTTTTTTACCCCATCGCTGTTTTTTCGTTCTGTGTTTACGCTTAGAGGTTCTCCTGGTGCAAATCTTCTACATTACATGAAAAATTACAGCCGGCTAGGAATCATTTTAGACTATCCAAGCACGTATCATGAACTCATTATTAGTAGATGAATGTTATATTGCTGGATCGTAACAATCTTGCCAATACTGAGAAAATAATCGCCCTGGAGAACTTAAGGAAAGGAAGTTGCATCCCTGGCTTCCTGTTTAATTTTTGTCAGTTTTAAATCAATCAATCATGAGTAAGCTTTCTCTGAATCTCGTGGCATAGCAACGGCTACAGAAGTTAAGCGGCACTAAGGGATTCACACCTGGTATTAAGTCAGAAGGTGGCTTGCTTGATTTCTTTCAGGGTTGGGGTTTAACTGGGGGATGGGGGCATGGGGGGCATGGCCAGCTTGACGTCATTCATGTTGGAGGCGCCTGTTGTATCCCGAGCACTCTGCCAGCGAAAACAGGCTCCCGAGTTCCAATTTTGGCTGCAGCAGCCTCCTGCAGCCCTCTGCCATCTCTCTTTTTGCTGGCAGCGGTACCATGGGCCAGTCCTTCACTGTTTCCAGGCTGGCCCCAGGGGTCAGTTCTAAATACCCTGCAGACTGGATCTGGCCTGCGGGCCTTGAGTTTGACACCCCTGAACTAAGCCATTTGTAAAAATCATGCTTTAAGGTAAGATGTAAAGAAGGCCATGTCAGTATTTTCCAGGTAGTCTTCACTGGAGCAGAGGTGGGTTGCTACCAGTTTGCACCAATTCAGGCAAACCGGTAGTGGAATTTGGGACTGGGTTGCCGAACTGGTAGGGATTGGCAGGCTGGCCACGCCCCCGAAGCGGTTCCCCAGTCACCCATGCCATCGCCAGCATGTTTTTTCGTCATTTTATAATGTTCTGCGCAAAGCGCGTGCAAAGTCAACTGGCAGTAACTCCGGCAGCCACCCACTCCTGAACTGGAGGTTTTCAAGAAGTGACTGGACAGCCATTGGTCTGGAGTGGGGGAAAGAGGGGAACTGGTCACGCAAGATGTGGCCTGGCACATGCACATGTGTGTGTACGCTGGTCTTCTGCTCGCACAAGTCGAGCACATGTGCCAGCCAGAGGTTCGTACAGCCAGGTTCAGAACAGGCCACGGCCTGGGGTTTGGGGACTGGAGACTAAAACATATGAGGAACGGTTGCAGGAACTGGGTATATCTAGTTTAATGAAAAGAAGGACCAGGGGAGACATGATAGCAGTCTTCTGATATCTCAGGGGTTGCCCCAAAGAAGAGGGAGTCAAACTATTCACCAAGGCACCTGAGGGCAGAACAAGAAGCAATGGGTGGAAACTAATCAAGGAGAGAAGCAACTTAGAACTGAGGAGAAATTTCCTGACAGTTAGAACAGTTAACCTCTGGAACAGCTTGCCTCCAGAAGTTGTGAATGCCCCAACACTGCAAGTCTTCAAGATGTTGGATAGCCATTTGTCTGAAATAGGGCTTCCTGCCTAGGCAGGGAGTTGGACTAGATGACCTCCAAGGTCCCTTCCAACTCTGCTATTGTATTGTATTGTATTGTATTGATCCCTGGTATAGGATTTCCTGCTCGGGCAAGGGGTTGGACTGGAAGACCTCCAAGATCCCTTCCAACCCCATCAATCTATGTTCTATCTCTATGGTCATTTTAGGAAGTGCCAAAGTTGAAGAGAAGGCAATGAAAATAGCCCAGCCATTCTGTACGTGCAGTGAGATATTTTTTTTAAAAGGTTAAAGAAAGCTGGAGGAAATCCTTGTCTCTTCATCTTTAAAAAACAAATAAATAAATACATACATACATACATACACACACACACACACACAAATAAATAAATAAATAAATAAATAAAGCAAGTGCAAGTCTTTCTTCCAGTCAGACAGATTTGTGTGTGTGTGTGGGATCCTTAGAAAAGAAGACCAGATGGGGATGGAAAACCACCCTGTCAAAACGATACAAGGAAGGAGGGGATACATAGCCCTGTTCCCAGAGAAATAAAAGATGTAGTTTAAAACAGAAGAAAAGAAGAAAAAAAACACAGATGCAAACAAAATTTGCCCTTTTCTAAATGATTATTGACAAGAAACGGAATGGTCTGCAGTGCAGAGTTTACATCCAGTCCTTTGGTGATGGATTTAACCTCATTTAGAATTGGATTTAGAAATATATATTTTACCGGGGAGAAAAATCATACTGGATTCTTAGTGAGCACAGAGTCCCCCACAATTATCAATACTGACTTTGCTCGCATAAGTCCTGTTTCCTTTCCTGCAGGCATAAACCCAATCATTTCCAAGACGATTTCTTTTTAACCTAGAAAATGGTTCTGGCTATAAACGAATTTGGTTTTTTTTTAAAAAAAAAAATTCTAAATGATTTCTCCTCTCATCTCTCTGCCTTTAAGTTAAGGTCCTGGGGAAGAAAAAAAAAACCCAGCCTCATCCTTGTGACATTTAATCACAACCTGGAGAACCAGCTGCACTTTATGAAAAACCGGGGAGAAATGTGAAAAACCGAGAGCTTTGGCCAATTTCACGAGCTCCTTCTTGCCGGGAGAATGTTAAATAATTAATGCCCCCCAAAGATAAATGGCTCGAAGAGGAAGCCTTAATGAAGGAGTCATTAAAAACTAAAAATATATATAATTGAGGCCATCCGGTCCCAAGTGTCAGTAGACTGAAATGGAAAGCTCTTCGAATGTGATTGATGAGGTTTGCTGAGTATTGTATAGGGGCAAAAAATAGAAAGACGACATCATGATGGACTGGGATTTTTGACAGGGGATGGAAAATTGGAGACACCACGCACACCAGCGCTGCCTTCTACAGAAGCAGCCATTCAGTAGATTCTGAGAACTGGGAGAGGAAATGTTGGCTGGCCTCGCCCCCATCTATTCTTTGCCTCCTGAGTCCCAGCTGATCGGGAGGGAATGGGGATTTTGCAGTATCCTTCCCCTGCTACGCCCATCAAGCCATGCTCACCAAGCCCCGCCCACAGAACCTGTAGTAAATTTTGAATCCACTACTGGTCTTGAGCCCCAAATGGCTGCAATGAGATTTGAAGGTGGCAAATACCATCTCTGGCTGGCCCCAGAGAGGGTTGGGAACGGAGATTTTGCAGTATCCTTCCCTTACCATGTCCACCAAGCCCCGCCCAGTAGTCAAAAAAGTTGAATTTCACCACTGGGTAACTTTGATGTTACAAAGGCTCTTCATGAAAATAGGACTTAGGATTTAGGACTAAGAATAGGACTTAGATGAATCCTCAACACAAAGTGGACTTATAAGTCACATAGTTTTCTGTTGTGGCCACCGGCCCCTCCAGCAGCCGAATCAGAGGAGGAGAAGGAGAAGGAGGAGGAGGAGAAGGAGGAAAAGGAAACTTATATTTCCAGCCCGAACCAAAGATCTAAGAATTATTAAAGTAGCATCTGAGAATACAGCTGGTTTCTAGTAGGGTGAGGGTTTGTGTCTGTGTGTTAAATCAGGACGTTCAGGTCCCTAAATTCAAAATTTCCAGATACTTTTATGAAGTGATTGAAAATCTTTTATGGACTTTTGGCTGGAAAAAAAAAGAAAAAAAAAGAACTTGTGATTTATAGGAAAGATAATTAGAAAGGGTAGACTAAGAAAAGAAGGAAATATGTCATAATCTTAGAGAAGGTAAGAAATGTACTTGTAATTTAAAATTAGAATCCTTCCCTTTTCTTTACCTTCCTCTCCTCTCCTCTCCTCTCCTCTACCTTCCCCTTCTCCTTCTCCTTCTCCTTCTCCTTCCTCTTCCCAATTTCTCCTTTCCCCTTTTCTCTTTTCTCCTTACAACTTTGCTTTCCTTACTTTTCTTTTTCAAAGTCTGTACGGCTTTGACTCTTAAAATATTATTTAATAAAAGTTTGTACAGTATATATAAATAAATTCAAACTGGCGATCTTTCAGCAGTTGTTGTCACTCCTTACCTCTACCAGCTTATTTGCATCACTTTGACAATGTTACCATTATTAAGCTGAATAGTTGGTAACTATTTAAAGAAGCAAATTTCCATAACTGAAAGTTTGCTGCTGACAATGGCCTTTTGTTCACTCGCAGCATGGAAAAGTGCTCTGTTAACTCCGAAAGCATTCAGGGGGGTTTATTTTTTCATCTGAGACTATGGCTTCCTAGAGCTGCATGGTGGCCTAGTGGTGAAGATACTGGTGTCCCACTCAGAAGATTGAGGGTTCAATCCTAGGTAGCAGCAGATTTTTCTCTCTTAGAGTGCAAAGAAAAAAATGTCTGCTGCGAACTCCACAGAGGCATCAGGAAGGGCATCCAGACAGCAAATGCTCAACTCCATCCAGTCGCCCTGACTCCACCCCAAATTAAGGAATTACAGGCTATAAAAAGGGAGTTTTATTGTGGCTTCTTCTGTACAGATAGTCCTCAACCCATGATCATAATTGAGCCCAAAATGTCTGTTGTTAAGTGAGACATTTCTTAAGTGAGTTTTTTTCCTGTTTCCCAACTTTTCTTGCCACAGTGGTTAAGTGAATCCTCACGGTCGATACATTAGTACCACAGTCGTTAAGTGAATCTGACTTCCCCATTGATTTTGCCTGTCAAAAGGTTGCAAAAGGGGATCACATAACCTTGGGACACTGCATGGTCATAAATTTGAATCACAGAGCTAAAAGCTAATTTGTCCATTTATGAGCCTTACAACTGTGCTTATAAACACTAAAAAGTGCCAGTTAGCCCAAACCTTTAGATACTGAACCCTAACCATCTTGCCTCCAGAAGTTGTGAATGCCCCAACACTGGAAGTCTTTAAGAAGTTGTTGGATAGCCATTTGTCTGAAATGGTGTAGGGCTTCCTGCCTAGGCAGAGGGTTGGACTAGATGACTTCCAAGATCCCTTCCAACTCTGCTATTGTATTGTATTGTATAAGCCAGGGGTCTGCAAAGTCGGCTCTTTTAAGACTGGTGGACTTCAACTCCCAGAGTTCCCCAGCCAGCATAGCTGGCTGGGGAATTCTGGGAGTTGAAGTCCACCAGTCTTAAAAGAGCCGACTTTGCAGACCCCTGTATAAGCGAACTAAAGAGGCTGGGTTTATAGTTAACACATCCCTGTTGCACACCCAGGTGCAAGACAGATGAAGACTCTAAGTAGGAATCAGGAGAGAATACCATAACATCTAAATATATAGTATGCTGCCCCTATATAAAGAAGATCTTCTTGAGACGTCATTTTGGAGAAATGTCTCACCAACTTGGATAGATGTCTGTCGTACACTGTCCACGTAGAGTTGCATAGCAACCACCTTCCTGATGGTGATTTGTCTTACTCAGTGCATAGGCTACTGAAATGTGAGTGATTGCAGGACACTTGTTCGTTTTATCTGGAGCAAAGACGCCCTTGGACCAACACCAAGGATATTGTGTCCATGCAAACACGAATGCAGGAAGTCTTATTGGCCCATCTCGCATTCTCAGCTGAAGGAGGAACGCAGGGGAAATGAATTGAGATTTGCTTCTGAATCTTCGTTTCTTTCATAATTAGAATGACTCTGATGCCGTTCATTAGTTTGTTCTTCACTCATTGTAAAACTGCACATGTTTCTCTCTAAGCCGTTCTTTGATTGTCACTCAGTTGGGTTTAAAGGGCAATTAGGAGAAAAAAAAGTGCCTGCTTTAGAGCAAAAAGGCTTACAACAATATATGCTTTGCAAAGCTGTTTCCAAAGAGTGCATATTTCTTGTTCCTAATTTTAATACGTAACAGAGGGGAAGGAGGGAGGTGATGTAACCAGTTTATGAATGCTCAAAGCAACACAGGCAAGAAGTGTATTTGCTGATCCTTTTATACTAAAAACAAAGTTTCTGAAATTCAGTGCAATGCAATTATACAATTATAGTCATGGCTGAAAAGAGAATAAAGGGCCAAATGAAAGATCAGCATACTATGTGAGGAAGGTGAGCGCTCCCAAAATGTGATAGATAGATAGATAGATGGACAGACAGACAGACAGACAGACAGACAGACAGACAGACAGACAGACAGACATAGCTAGCTAGCTAGCTGGATAGATGGATGGATGGATGGATGGAAGGATAGATGATGATGATAGATAGATGACAAAATGATAGATGATAGATAGAAATAGATAGATAAGATGATAGATGATAGGTGATAGAGATAGACAGAGAGATAGATAAGATGATAATAGATGATTGATAGATCAATCATAGATAGATAGATGATATGATAGAGATAGATAGATAGATAGATAGATAGATAGATAGATAGATAGATGATTAGATGATAGATGATAAGATGATAGATAGATAGATGATAAGATGATGGATGACAAAATGATAGATAGATGATAGATAGAGATAGATAGATAAGATGATAGATGATAAGATGATAGATGATAGATAGAGATAGAGATAGATAAGATGATAGATGATAGATGATAAGATGATAGATAGATAGAGATAGATAGATAGATAGATAGATAGATAGATAGATGATAAGATGATAATAGATAGATTGATAGATCAATGGGTGAAGAGAGGGTGGGGGGATAGATAGATAGATAGATAGATAGATAGATAGATAGATGATTAGATGATAAGATGATAAGATGATAGATAGATAGATGATAAGATGATGGATGACAAAATGATAGATAGATGATAGATAGAAATAGATAGATAGATAAGATGATAGATGATAAGATGATAGATGATAGATAGAGATAGAGATAGATAAGATGATAGATGTAGATGATAGATGATAAGATGATAGATAGATAGATAGATAGATAGATAGATAGATAGATAGATAGATAGATAGATGGATAGATGATAATAGATAGATTGATAGATCAATGGGTGAAGAGAGGGTGGGGGGATAGATAGATAGATAGATAGATAGATAGATAGATAGATAGATAGATAGATAGATAGATGATAAGATGATAGATGATAAGATGATAGATAGATAGATCTTACATTATTGGCTTACTTTATGACAAAGGTAAATTGAGATCCCATGCACATGTACTACTCCAATTCAACATTGCCCTGATAAAGAATACATTGACTTCAGTTTAGCTCTGGTTTTGTCTCAAATCCTGCCTTTCAACCTCAATTTTTTTTTTTTAGCAAAGTGGCAAATAGAAGAAAAGGCAACCCAGCCTAAAGCAATAAGAAGCAGTCCAAATTCAAATCCATAATACAATCTCTGGACAATAAGGCAATAAATAGAATAGTTAATATTTGGGTCATGTGGCCAGCATGACTATACGCCGAAGGCACCTGTTACGTTCCCACAGAAGTGGTACCTATTTATCTACTCGCACGTGCATGCTTTCAAACTACTAGGTGGGCAGGAGCTGGAGCAAGGAACAGGAGCTTCCCCAGGGGTGAGATGCTACCGGTTCAGGCTAATTTGCCTGAACTGGTAGTAAAAATGCTACTGGTTTGTCTGAACCAGTAGTAAAAAAAAAACAATTAAAACAAATGACCACGTAGTATTTTCTGAAACGTGTACTCACCACCGTTTGATGGTTGACCTGGATCACCTCATCCCCCGCATGGATCTTCTTACATTGGTCTGCTGGAGACTGAAGGGAAAAGAAATTTGAAAAGCGGTCAAAAAGAAATGTGAAAAACTGGTCATAAATAATTTTGTTCAGTGCTGTTGTAACTTCAAACAGTCACTAAATGAACGCTTGTAAGTCGAGGACTACCTGTGCTTCAATGGTCTGATCACAGCTGCTACCATGCCACCTCCTTTAACAAATTTATCTTATTAAGAAAAGTATGTATTTTGCATGATATGTGTTGTCTCTATATCCACCTTCCCCTCTTTTTTACCCCCTTAATAAAATATTTTGTCTTCTGTGGCAAAAATCCTCAAAGGTGAAAAGCATTTGTCCTTGACTTACGTTGACAAATGAGCCCCAACTTTTTGTTGTTGAGTGTGACATTTGTTAAGGCCCATTTTAATGCCCCGTTTTACGACCTTTCTTGCCACAGTTGTTAAGTGAATCTCAGCAGCTGTTAAGCTAGTAAGAAGAAGGTTGATTGTCAGGTGTTTGCTACCGAGTATATTTCCGTATATGTGGCATATAAACCACTGTTAAATGTGTGAGTCTCTGTGTGCTGTGTTTTGCTCCTGGGTTTTCTCCTAATAGGAGTCACACTGCAAACGCTCTGACTTTTGCCTTCTATGGCAAAAACCGTTCCAAGGAATGTTGGAAGAAATACCCAAGTTCAGTTCCAAGCTGGGAGAAAGGCACTGGAGACAAAACGGAGGCTGGAGGCTAATTGGAAAGATGGTTTAATTATTTTTATTTTATTTCGATTTATATCTCGGACCTCCGCCTCTTCCGCCAACGTCTTAAGACATATTTATTCCAACAAGCCGGCCTAGGATAGCCCCCTGTTTCTGACTTTTTAAAGAAAATTTATAATTTGGTAAGGGTTTTAATATTGGGTTTTAGCACGGGTTTATTAATTTAATACATTTTAATTGAATTGATATTTATTGTATTTTGTGTTTTTAAATAATGCGCCGCCCTGGGTCCTAACAAGGAGAAGGGCGGGGTATAAATTTAATAAAATAAATAAAATAAATATAACCGCCCTTCTCCATCGAAATGGACCCATGGCGGTGCACAGGAAGTTAAAATCAATAAATAACAATACATACAGAGTAATATCTAAAATAAATTAAACTAGGGACCTGTGCTAAAACCTCCCATTAAAATTCTAAAATACATTTACTCATTAGCTAAAATTGAATTAAATCAGAGCTCTAAGCTCTCAAGCTAGACCGGCTTGATGGAAAAGATATGTCTTAAGTGAAATAAAATAAATCGAAATAAAAAATAAAATAATGATGAAGCAGAACCACATGATTGATTCTGGACAGCTGACCACATGGAGTTGAGAGTGAAGGGGTTTTATACCTTCCTCTTGGGCTTTGAACTTGAGCTTCCTGTTTCTGTGCAAGAACATGCCTTCTATTGGTTGTTGTCAGACTCCGATGGGGCCATGTAGGGGTTATGTAGGGGGTCATAGCTGGCTCTATAGGCAAAGCACAAATCCTAGGTGTTTGTTCTGAGCTAGGTTTGGTTGAAGTTTGGGCTGATGCAATGAAGGGCCATTGGGCAATTCCTACCGTGGCTCAGGACTAATCCTGCCTTGGTTCAGACCTTGCTGAAGGGAGTTTCAAAATATCCTGCCTTGAATGGATTTCTGCCTGCAGTGTTTGCTTTACCTATGGATAGAACTGTCTATCTCTTTATCTCTTAAGTGCGGACATCTGCTGAGAGCTATTAAGAAAGGTGGGGGCTGTTTGAAAATAAAAAAACCCCACATATTTCTCCATTTCTCTGTTTGGGAAATATAATATTCTGCCTTTTTAATATTTCCTAAAATATTTCCTTCTTCCAGGAGAAGGGTAGGTGCTAACCAGAGGTGGCATTCAGCCATTTCGAACTGGTTCACCTGAACCGATAGCAGAAATCGTGGAAAACCAACCTGCCTTGGCTCTAGTCTATGCTGTCCTATTTAGGCACATTTTTCAGGCTGGGCGTTTGCATGGGAGGTGCATAAGTGAGCAAAGTGCATGGACAGAAGGCCAGGCACATACGTGGAAGAGGGGCGTGTGCACATGAAGCAGGCGTGTGCAGGTGGGGCAAACGAATGGTAACAAAATGTGAAAACCCACCGCTCACGCTAACTTTCTACAGAGAAAACACACTTGTAACACAATGCAGGACAATTAATATTGGCTGTATCTTATTTGATCTGGGGACAACGATATCATGCATTGCGACTTGAGAAGGGTGTGACCCAAAAGCACATTTGGAGAAATGTACCAAATGTTATGAGGCTGTCCGGAAACCGTCTGCACAAAAGCTGAATGCAAACCAGCTCCGAACAAAGCGCAAACATTTTAGCAACCCAGTGCAGGAGCACTTCAAAAGCCGCCAACTTTTTTTAAAAAAAAAGAAGAAGAGAGAAAGAAAAGAATTCTTTGGAAGGAAAACAGCACACCGTCCAAACTACACAAAAGAATCTCAACTTGGGGACGCGTTTTTGTTAGGTTCACATTTCAATTAAAAGCATCCCCCAAAGGATACACAAGACCTAACCGCCGAGGCGAACAATGGGATCAGCAGCAAAGGAAAGTTGATTTCTTTCCAGTTTTCTCAACTGCCGAGAAGAGAGGCTCAACGCTCGGCAACGTTGTTCGGAATTGGGCAATTATAGAAGCTGCAGAAAATATATAAATTTATCTGAAGTCCAGCAGGCACCGTTTCTGAGATATTGGTGTGCTTTTCAAGGAAATAGCTTTTGGGGTTCTTTTATTCGTTTTAGTTAGATCCATACGTCTTTCTTATGGTGTAACTATCAGCCAAAGCTGAGATTGCCTCGTCCAACCAGCTGCCCTTTGGATGTCTTGGGAGACCATGGCATAATTCCTAGCTAGGATTTGGCTAGCATCATCATCTATCATTTCCCTCCCTCCCTCCCTCTCTCATCTATCTATCTATCTATCTATCTATCTATCTATCTATCTATCTATCTATCTATCTATCTATCTATCTATCTATCTATCTATCTATCATCTATCTATCTATCTATCTATCTATCTATCTATCTATCTATCTATCTATCTATCTATCTATCTATCTATCTTCTTCATCTATCATCTCTCTCCCTCTCTCTCTCATCTATCTATCTATCTATCTATCTATCTATCTATCTATCTATCTATCTATCTATCTATCTATCTATCTATCTATCTATCTATCTATCTATCTATCTATCTATCTATCTATCTATCTATCTATCTATCTATCTATCTGCGGGATCGGATCCTGCCCCATACATCTTCCCGGCCGATTCGCTCCCACAGAGAGGGACTTCTCCGGGTGCCGTCCACTAGACTTTGTCAGCGGGCGACGCCCAGGGGAAGGGCCTTCTCTGTGGCGGGCCCAGCCCTCTGGAACGACCTTCCCCCCGACATTAGAACAACTACGGACCTCCGCTCCTTCCGTCAGAAATTAAAAACTCACTTTTTCTGCTTGGCCGGCCTAGGTTAGTCTCTACCTTAGGGGTTAGGGAATGTTAATTTTAAAATGGGGATTTTAGTACAGGGACAGTTGATTTAATTTGTTTTTATTGTATTTATTTATGTATATATTTTATGCTGTTTTAATTTTCCCTGTGCACCGCTCCGAGTCCCCCTGGGGAGAGGACGCGGTATAGAAAAATAAATCTATCTATCTATCTATCTATCTATCTATCTATCTATCTATCTATCTATCTATCTATCTATCCATCATCTATCTATCTATCTATCTATCTATCTATCTATCTATCTATCTATCCATCATCTATCTATCTATCTATCTATCTATCTATCTATCTATCTATCTATCTATCTATCTATCTATCTTCTTCATCTATCATCTCTCTCCCTCTCTCTCATCTATCTATCTATCTATCTATCTATCTATCTATCTATCTATCTATCTATCTATCTATCTATCTATCTATCTATCTATCTACCATCTCTCATCTATATTCATTATCTTTCTCTTTCTATCAATCTATCTTCATAACCATCACCATCATCATCCTCTCTCTCTTTTCCTTTCTAACATCTATCATCTTTATCCATCCATTGCTGAAAGCAAAAATATTTCTTGCTCGTCCATTGCTGAAAGCAAAAATATTTCCCCCCCAGATGCCAGACCAAACATGGGTTCGTGTCCCAGTCTTGGCCAAAACTAAACCAAGGACTTTTAAGACTTGGAACATTTGTGAATGCAATCAGAGACATGGAGAACCTCAATGAAATGAGCCTTAAAGCCCTACCTTCCGCCAACCCTGCCCTGCCAACCCTACCCTGCCAATCCACGGAGTCTGCTTGCTCTTTCAGAAGGCATCTTCTCACTTGCTCTTCTGAATAATGTAAACACTCCATTTGTCTTTATTTACTCTCTTCCAACCCTTCTCACAGCCTTTCTTTCCTTCCTTCCTTCCTTCCCATCCTTGAAGAATTGGAAATAACCCTAGCCACCCACCCATCCTCCGTTCCTTTCTCTCTTAAAGTTTAAAAATAGATCTTTCCTTTTAAAGAGATTCCACAGTTATAAAGGGGAAGAGAAAGGGAGGGAGAGGACGCCCATTTGTGCTGAACATAAAGTGATATAAATATCGCCATAAAATTAGCGTGTGTGCTTTATTGTTCTACTGGAATAACTGTTGCAACGTATCCTAGGCGGATTTAGGAGACATCTGCAGAGACACAATCAGCACACAATCATCTGTCTTCCATTCTCTGAGAATCATCATCATCATCATCATCATCATCATCATCATCATCATCATCATCATCATCATCCTGTTAGTTACATCCATCCCACCGCCCCTGTCTTCACTTTATTCTGTTTCACTTAAAAGAGTTTGCAGTATGTTTCCTAAGGAGCTCAAACCAGGCTCGTATCCCCAAAGGGAATAGCGTGGTTATATCAAAGACCCAATAAAGGCAAACTCCCTTTTCCATTCTGCCTTGTTAAACTGGAATAATTTTATTCCGGTCTTCCCCTAGACCATCTCTCACATGGACAATGAGCCTCAGGGAAAGAGAACACCAAAGAACCCAGAAAGGCTTTCACTTTAATAACATTCAGGTGAAGGAGATTTTATTTACTCTCTTCCATCCTTTCTGGGTATAAAATATAAGCCCATCGTCTTTTAATGCCAAGCAGTGAGCATTTGTTGGTGTAGCCGCAGATGCAATAGGAACCAGGCAATTGAAATTGAGTGGCAGGCGGCACAATTGGCTTCTGATTTTGGTAGCCCCAGATAAAATCCGGGTGTGAAGCCTCCATAATTATTTTATACTCTCCCTTGAAGGTGGAAAAGAGGAAGATTTCCAATCCCAACCTTTCTGATCAATGTGTCTGTTAAAAACAATGTAAATATAAATTATAATGTAAATATAAAATAATAGCTGTAAAATGCTTCCCTGCTTAGAGGTATATATTGTAAAAGAAAAGAAAAGAAAAGAAAAGAAAGGAAAGGAAAGGAGTGGAGTGGAGTGGAGTGGAGTAGAGCAGGGGTCTCCAACCTTTGCAACTTTAAGTCTGAAGGACTTCAGCTCCCAGAATTCTCCAGCCAGCAAAGCTGGCTGGAGAAACCTGGGAGCTGAAGTCCTTCAGACTTAAAGTTGCAAAGGTTGGAGACCCCTGGAGTAGAGTAGAGTAGAGTAGAGCAGAACATAACAGGACACAATCCTCCTCATCACATCATCTCAGAGTCCAGGCTTCAATCAAACTTAATTCAGACAAGCTAAAAATTTAGCTATGACCCCCTTATAGCCCCCTGGGAGTCTGACAAACAATAGAATACATTTCTTGCACAGGAACAGGAAGCTCAAGGGCAAGGGTATAAATACTGCTCTCTCTCTCAATTACATGGGTTCAGCTGCCCAGGACTCCAAACCCATGTGGTTCTGTCCCATCTTTCCAATCAGCCTCCATGTTTCCGGTGCCTTTCTGTCCACTTGGAACCGAATCAGATTGGATATTTCTTCCAACATCTTGGAAGGATGTCCATGCTGTGATCTTTTTCAAGGCCTCTCTGCTTAAATTCCCCCTCCCTCCAGCTCTTTCTTAACTCAGTTAAATCTGTAGATAAAGTGCCACGTTAAATCATAGAAGCCATGTGCTGAAACAGGACTTTAAAGGCCCAGCACCAGGTGTTCAGCTCTCCAAACAGCTGGAGACTTCAAGAAACAGAATGAATTATGTATCGCGATGGCGAAGCCTATGCAAGAACGAACAATTTTCCATTCTATTTAAAGCACAGGATTCGGGGCTATACGTTTCACACAGTTACTAAAAATGCATTTGCTGTGTGTTTTGTTTTTCCTCTCCCCCCAGTAAACTATCCTGGCTTCTTCGAATGTGTTTTGAAATAAAAAAAAACACCCTGAACTGAAACACTTAAAAATATCCAGCATGACAAGCATTGAGAGACATAAAATTCAGTGCACTGTCAGAGTAACTTCAACGCAGTAGATAAAAAAAAAAGAAAAGAAAAGAAGAAGACCAGAGGATAAAAGCCATTTACGAGATAGCTGAAGGTGAAAAGCTAGCACTGGAATATAGAAAAAGCTCCATACTAAATCTGAAGAAAGATTGAGTCTAGGTGAATTATAAACCCCATAATTTTCTTCTTTTCTTACACGTGAAATAGCTAGTATACAGGTATCGTGTTTCCCCCCAAAATAAGACAGGGTCTTATTTTCTTTTGACACCCCTCCCGAAATAAGCACTTGGCCTTATTTTCAGGGAGGCCTTATTATTTTTGAGGTACAGGAGGCGGCGAGCGTGGTCACCTCATGGCTGCTGCTGTGTTGCAAAGTTTTGGAGGAGGGCTTATTTTAGCACATGCGCTCAAAAGCCCGATTGGGCTTATTATCCGGGGAGGTCTTATTTTCAGGGAAACAGGGTAGTCCTTGACTTATGACAACCATTGAACCCAAAATTTATTTTGCTAAGCGAGATAGCTGTTAAGTGATTCACTGCACTTATTCAGTTAGTAATACTGACTGTTATTAAGTGAATCGAACTTCCCCGTTGACTTTGCTTATCAGAAGTTTGCAAAAAGTGATCACATGACCCCTGGGCACTGCAATCGTCATAAATACATGCCAGTTGCCAAGTGTCTGAATTTTGATCACCTGACCACAGGGATACTGCCATAGTTGTACATGTGAACAATGGACATAAGTCACTATTGTCAGTATTGTTGTAACTTTGAATGCTTCACTAAAGAAACTGTTATAAGTCAAGGATTACCTGTATATATGTGAATGTATCCATGTATGTATGTGCACATATAGAAATATGTAGAGATGCATGGAAACAAGCACAACAAGCATGACAAAAATAGAGAAACATACATTTTCTGTTGTTCCTGTAATCACGTGTAGTCCATCATAGGTCGACTTAATATACATTCCCTAAAAAAGAATGAGATGAGAAACCTTTAATGCAAACATAATACATGAATTGGCAGTTCATGCAACAAAGAGGGGTGTATAGTGTGCTCTTGTTAAGGACCCCATTCAGCCACCCAGCCAAGCCCTTTTCTAAAATATGAACGTAGAATAGCAGAGTTGGAAGAGACCTTGGAGGTCAACTAATCCAACCCCCTGCCTGAGCAGGAGAGCCTATACCACTTCAGACAAATGGCTGTCCAGTTGTTCTGACCCAGCCTTAGCAGAAGCAAGAAACTCCTATTCCTTTTCCTCTTGTGAACTAATTGCATTCACCCACCGAAAAGTCCAGGCAAGAGTCCTTCAAGGAGTTAATGGCAGTAACAGAACCTATCGGTTCCTTGCAAGGTGGTGAGCTCCCAGCCAAAAAGGCTGCAAATTAAGTTCTGCAGCCTTTGTGGCACCAAACACAATGAGCAAAATATTCAGAAATACGAACTGTTGTCTTCTATAATCACCACTCCCCTTTCCTTCTATTTATTCCCCAGCCAGGGAAGGGTTATTCAGCATCCATGTGTGCTTTGCTTCCCGAGTCGATTCCTTGTCCTCTGATGCTCACCTTTCCTAACTGCTCTGTGCATACGTGCATCTGAAACAGACCCAGCTGTTCTTCCTCCTCACTCATCTCAGCCTCCAAAGGCAGCTGCCTCTCTGGTAGCTGGAAAATGTCAGATGGCTCTGGTTCTATCTCTACGTCCAACACAGAGCATTCATCAGTCTTCCCCAGACTGCAGTACTGACCCAGGTTCTTCTCCAACCTCCTCTTCATCTGTTGCGGGCAACACCTGTCTCATCTTGAAAGCCTCCAGTGATGGGGCACCCCAACTTCTGAAGGCAAGCCATTCCACTGGTTAATTGTTCTTCAAATTTTTTATGGAAGAGTTGGAAGGGGCCCTGTAGGTCATTTAATCCAACCCCTCTACACCATTTTTGGCAATCTAGTCTCTTCTGGAAAGCTTCCAGTGATGAAGCTCCCACAACTTCTGAAGGCAACTTCCGTTCCACTGGTGGATTGTTCTCACTGAAAACTTCTCCTTATTTCCAGGTTGAATCTCAGTTTCCATCCATTATTCCTTGTCTGGTCTTGGGATGCTTTGGAAAATAATTTGACCCTCTCCTCTCTGTGGCAGCCCCTCCAATATACTCCATCCATTTGTTCTTCTCGATTTTCCTCACTACTTCCAAATTCCCCTTTAGCATTCTGCGGCCATCAAGCATTTTCACTAAGTTGGGGTAAACCGAGGAAGGGTTAGAAACTAGTCAGACACGAGTTTTCCTAACCTGACAACATTTTCCTAAGCACAAGGGGGACCAAGCACAATTACCTGCAACCTGTATTGTTAATACCAAGGCAGGTAGATCTCCAACAGAGAAAGGGAATCAGAGTCAGCCTTGGCTCCACCGGGGAGCTGCATGAAGCCCTGTCTTTATTTCCCCTTCGTGATCTTCAAATAGAAAACTTAGGGATTTATATTGACCATATTACCGAGTGTGAAATGCAAGGGATTTGGGCAGAGGGGGAGAGGGGAGAAGAACTTCAAACAATACTTTTTATCAACAGAACCTACTTCTGTCATCTCCGCGCCCCATACAGAGCGCTAAATCATTAAAAAAAGAAAAGAAAAGACCCGTTGAAGATTTCGATGCTATTTTTATACAGCATCCTTGAATAAGTGTTGGATGCATTTCTTTGCCTGGAGAACAAAAATAAAAAGCTCCATTTTTTTTCCTATGAAAAAAAAAAGAAAAGACAGCCCTTTGAAGCTTGTCTTTAAAATGAGAACAACAGGTTGGAGCACCAAGGCTTCCACCTATGTGAAGCTGCTTCAAAATAAGCCAGTTCAGCTGCTGCTGAATGACTCACGATGAGGGATTTTTAGCACGATGCTTGTGTGCTTCAACCCGGTTTAAAAAAACCCAGGTCCCAGGAGGTGGGCTACCTGCAACAGGAGAGAGGGATGCCTGTTTTTCCAGCAATCTCAGAGGCGCCACCTCCAAAGGTATAAGAGAAGCTGGGACAGGATTGATATGAGCTCTAAACCAGATGTTTTGGAGGCAGGGCCGTCCCATGGGATCAACCACACTGTTGAGAGAATGTTAAAAAGCCATTTTGTTTGTGCTATTTGGACCATAAAATAATGGGGTTTTTCCATTTTTTGCGCTGGAACAGAACGGAGACTTTGACCAGATTGCTACAGGAGAAGAAAGGAAGACCGTGGGTATTAAAACGTGATGTTATCCCTGAACTGTAACACTTGTCCTCTTGTCTAGAAAGAGTGCAGAGAAGAGCCACAAAGGTGATTAGGGGACTGGAGGCTAAAACATATGAAGAACGGTTGCTGGAACTGGGTATGTCTAGTCTGATGAAGAGAAGGACCAGGGGAGACATGAGAGCAGTGTTCCAATATCTCAAGGACTTCCCCAAAGAAGAGGGAGTCAAACTATTCTCCAAGGCACCTGAGGGCAGAACAAGAAGCAACGGGTGGAAACTAATCAAGGAGAGAAGCAACTTAGAACTAAGGAGAAATTTCCTGACAGTAAGAACAATTAATCAGTGGAACAACTTGCCTCCAGAGGTTGTGAATGCTCCAACACTGGAAGCTTTTAAGAAGATGTTGGATAACCATTTGTCTGAAACAGTATAGGGTTTCCTGCTTGAGCAGGGGGTTGAACTAGAAGACCTCCAAGGTCCCTTCCAACTTTCTTATTCCATTCCAAGGGGTCTCCAAACTTGCCAACTTTAAGATTTGTGAACTTCAACCTCCAAAATTCCTGCTGGCTGAGGAATTATGGGAGTTGAAGTCTACAAGTCCTATAGTTGGTAAGTTTGGAAGTTCTACTCTACTCTACTCTTTGCAGAAGTGACTGATCCTGGCATGGTTGGCTCCAGGAAGCCCTGCACCCTGAGCAAAATTATATGAGACAGCTGGTTGGCATAGCAATTTGAGAGCTTTGATATCAATCCTCTCCTTAATCCCAGTTCAATGCAGTGAGATTTTCAGGCCACATATGTGACCTTCAACCAATGATTTACGCATGTTATACTTCCAAAGAAAGTTGTTACGGATGTATAAAAATTGTGGAGGTTGGAGAAACACTTTATGTGAGCGGTATTAGATTTGGTTGGAGAATTGACTAGCCTTGGCCTTTTGGAGGGAGGAAATGGGACAGAAGGCAACACATCAAATGATCTTTTGGCTTCCCTGCACAGAGTGTGGAGAGCACATATCAACCCAGAACATCTGGCGAGATGCACTCTTGATGGACGGGAAACTCGGAAGCATTTTTCCCAAAGTCTGTAAAACAGTTTTTGCAACTTTCTTCTGGTCTTTGTCCAAAATCTTATTTGTCTTCCCTCTTGCATCCAGAAACACCACATGTGCATGAATCTCCTTTAACATTTGTGGCCTTCCCTTTAAGGAGGATCCTCCAAGGGCTAGTTTATCCTTCTTAGTAAGAAGCTGCTGACACTAAAGGAAATCTATAGCTTCCCGTGTCATGAAGACACAGCTTGAGGGACTGTTCTGTATTATCTTCCATCAGACAGGCAGACTACACTTTACAAATTACTTGTATGGTAACACAAATATGTATGTATATATGTGTATGTGTGTGTGTGTGTGTATGTATGTGTATATATATACACATTGCCTGATATGCAGTACAGCCCCGGTTCGAATCCCAGTAAAGGGTATGGCCAGCTGATGAGAGCTAATAAGCTCGAAATAGATCTATCCTGGTCTCTCTAATTTATTTATTGATCAGCTCATAAAACTAACACACACACACACACACACACACATATATATATGTTAGTTTTATGAGCTGATCAATAAATAAATCAGAGAGGCTTATATATATATATATATATATATAATTGGGCCCCAACCAAGGGAGGAAACATACTGTTTCCTTTTCTGCCTGTCGGCTCATCACCAGAGACCATCTAGACAGAAAGCCATGAGCTCTGTTGTGTGATTTTTTTTAAATATGTGTGTGTGTTAGTCGAATCCCAGTAAGGGTATGGCTAGCTGATGAGAGCTAAAAAGCTCAAAATAGATCTATACTAGTCTCTCTGATTTATTTATTGATCAGCTCATAAAACTAACACACACACACATATATATACTGTGTTACTTGTTTATTTATTTATCAGCACAAGCACAACACACACACACACACACATATATATATTAAAAACTTCCAGCATTGGAGCGTTTGCAACTTCTGGAGGCAAGTTGTTCCATTAATTAATTGTTCTTTGCCTTTGAAGGTCCGACAACAGACAGTAAACATTCCCACAGACCGAAACATTTGTTAGTGCTTCTCCTGCATAGTTGGGGGGGAAAAACCCCAACCTACCTTCAACAATATATTTGCCCATAATCTCTCCTAAATTATCCATTCTTTCTTGTACATAGCTCCCCTAAGACAAATGTTTCCCCCCTTTTTTTTGGTGGGCTTATACATTATTTATTTTGGTACAGTGCAAAACTCAAAGAAGCGTATAGGCTGAGGGATTGCTGCAATCCCGTTCATGATTATTTCAGAAAGAGAAAAACGTGGCGAGGCTTCACTCAAACGTAAGCGGAAGGCAATTTATCCCGATCTTGTTACATTTCCGAATAAGAGGGAATGTCTCAGTGCTATTTTGAACAAGAGCTCCAGCACACTGCTTAGATTTTCTCAGAAAAGCAGATAAAAATAACTTGATACTTGGGGGTTTCCTGTGCTGCATAAACTCAGTCTTTAAACGCACAGTGTTGGGATTCCTTTATCCCAGGATGGTGGACAGGGATTCATAGTGCTCTTCAAGCAGAAGATTCTCCGAGCCCCTTGGAGAAAAACCAAAGACTGAACTCATGACTTCTACATGTCAAACACGTGCTCTGCCCCTAAGCTAGGTCATCCCTCCCTGCCTTCAGAAGTCATGGGTACTTTATCACTGGAGGGTTTTAAGAAGAGACTGGACAGCCACTTGTATGTCACGATATAGGATCTCCTGCTTGAGCAGAGGGTTGGACAAGAAGACATCCAAGGTCCCTTCCAACTCTGTCATTGTACTCTACTCTACTCTACTTGACCTGACCCTACCCTACCCTACCCTATCTACTCCGTTCTGTTCCATTCCATTCCACTCCACCCACACCACCCCATCCACCCCACCCACCCACCCACCCCACCCCACCCCACCCCACTCCACCCCACTCCACTCCACTCCACTCCATTCCATTCCATTCCATCCCTGTTTTCTACTGCATTCCACTCCACTCCATTCAATTCTATCCCTGTTTTCCATTTCATTCCACTCCACTCCACCCCTGTTTTCTACTGCATTCCATTCCATTCCACTCCACTCCACTTTATTCCATTCTATCCCTGTTTTCCATTCCACTCCACTGCACTCCATTCCATTCCATCTCTGTTTTCCACTCCACTCCACTCCACCCCACCACATCCCATCCTTGTTTTCTACTCCATTCCATTCTATCCCTGTTTTCCATTCCATTCCACTTCACTCCATTCCATCCCTGTTTTCTACTCCACTCCACTCCATTCCATTCTATTCCATCCCTATTTTCCACTCTACTCACTCTACTCCATCCCATCCCATCCTTGTTTTCCACTCCACTCCATTCCAGAAAAGCAATATCCTGTGTGATTTCTGTCACATGTAACTTGTTGGCTCTGTGCAGGTCAAGGGAAAACCTAACATTTCAATTCAGCAGACTTGAGACCGGATTCCTTGACTGGAGACAAGTTGTTTCAAGCCTGTTCTAGTGAAACAAGGACAGAGGAAGCTGCCGCACTGTTATTAATTTAAAGGCATTTTATCCAACCAACATTGCAGCTTACTAAGGTTTCCGGGAGAGTTCAACTAACGTCACTAAGGAGAAAGAGAAATGCAACTTGCCAAATATTATTCCACCCCTGTTCATCTTTTACTTGTCAGATTATTCACGCTTGCCCTTTTATATATTGTGAGGTTCATGTAGTTCTCAGACTATTTTTTCAGTTCAACTGATAACATTTCGGGATTTGGAAGCACCGTTGCTCAACACAAATGAATTTCCTTGGTAGATTGGCCACTTTTCAAACTAAAAATGGAAAACCAAGAGCTGCCGTCCCGTGATAATTGAAGATTTTTGATGGAACTCAAAAGGAAGAATAATACTTCTTGGGGGAAATGTATCTGGAAAAAAAAAATCCAGAGCAATAGCTCCAGTGGTTTGTAGCTAAAGTTGAGCACTGTCAGGCTGATTAGCTTCATCTGATGTGACAGAAATTCCTAGCAGAGTTGTGCACTGCCCAAATATTAGTTATAATAAAACCTTTTCTTTAGGCATTCCCCCCCACCCCCCAAAAACCCGGCCCCTGTAATTCAGATGCAAAGGCTCTTTGTCAATGTTAGACGTTTCCTTTCTACCATTTCTTTTATTCTCCATTGGGATGGGTTCCTTCAGAAATAGAAAGCATGTCTGTGTCTTTTACAGGGGATGAGATTCTACTCATAAAAATAGACAAGTTAAAATCTCTTGGGTATGTCCTCAGTTAGAAAAACAAGGTGATGTGATGGTCTAGAATAGGAATAGAATAGATTTAGAATAGAATAGAATAGAATAGATTTAGAATAGAATAGAATAGAATAGATTTAGAATAGAATAGAATAGATTTAGAATAGAATAGAATAGATTTAGAATAGAATAGAATAGGAATAGAATAGGAATAGAATAGAATAGAATAGATTTAGAATAGAATAGATATAGAATAGAATAGGAATAGAATAGATATAGAATAGAATAGAATAGGATTTAAAATAGAATAGAATAGATTTAGAATAGAATAGATTTAGAATAGAATAGAATAGAATAGATATAGAATAGAATAGGAATAGAATAGATATAGAATAGAATAGAATAGAATAGGAATAGAATAGGAATAGAATAGAATAGAATAGATTTAGAATAGAATAGATATAGAATAGAATAGGAATAGAATAGATATAGAATAGAATAGAATAGGATTTAAAATAGAATAGAATAGATTTAGAATAGAATAGATTTAGAATAGAATAGAATAGAATAGAATAGAATATAGAATAGAATAAATTTAGAATAGAATAAATTTAGAATAGAATACAGAATAGAATAGCTTTAGAATAGAATAGTAGCTTTAGAATAGAATAGAATAGAATAGAATAGAATAGCTTTAGAATAGAATAGAATAGCTTTAGAATAGAATAGAATAGAATAGTTTTAGAATAGAATAGAATTAGAATAGAATAGAATAAGAATAGAATAAGAATAGAATAAGAATAGATTTAGATTAGAATAGAATAGAATTAGAATAGAATAGAATTAGAATAGAATATAGAATAGAATAGAATAGAATAGAATAGAATAGAATTAGAATAGAATAGAATTAGAATAGAATAGAATAGAATTAGAATATACTAGATTTAGAATAGAATAGAATAGAATTAGAATAGAATAGAATTAGAATATAATATAGAATAGAATAGAATAAGAATATATTTAGACTAGATTAGAATAGATTTAGAATAGAATAGAATAGAATAGAATAGAATAACAAAGTTGGAAGGGACCTTGGAGGTTTTCTAGTCCAACTCCCTGCTTAGACAGGGAACCCTATAGGATTTCAGATGAATTGTTATCCAATCTCTAACCCAATACAGAATAGAATCGAACAGGCAGAACAGAAGTAAAATATAGAATAGAATTAAAAAATAGAATAACACAGATTAGCATAGAAGTTTAATATAGACTAGAATAAAAATAGAATAGAATAAACAATAGAATAGAATAGAATAGAGCTGGAAGGGACTTTGGAGGTCTTCTAGTCCAGCCCCCTGCTCAAGCAGGAGACCCTCTACCATTTCAGATAAGTGACCGTCTAGTCTCTTCTTAAAATCTCTAGTGATTTCTAGAGGCAAGGTGTTCCACAGGTTAATTGTCCCCACTGTTAGGAAGAAGAGCCCAGAATTGACCACATATGCATTTAATTATTAAGCATAGCCGCAACTGACTCTGGATCGATGGTATGTATTTTCTCTCCAGCCAAAAGCAGCAACCAAAAGAGGAACAATAACAAAAGCTTGCATATAAAGAATTAACTAGAAAGAAGAACTCGACAGGTGATATTTGGGATTATGTTTTACCTTTTGGCTCAGTTTCCTAAATGGGGATTGTTCAGTTGCAACTCTATTATGATTATTCAATTACCCCCTTTGGCTGGGTCTTATGTTCTATGCAACACCTGAAGGCGCAGGCAACCAGACATAGGCAGAACATGGGCAGAAGAGCATTATAACAGCCTCACTCACTGACCTACAAAGGTAGGCTGCCTGATCTTCCACGTGATTCAGTTTTCCATCAAATTTCGATTTCCATCAGATTTTGAACCCCATTGCAACAGTTGAAAGCCTTCTTTCCACAGAAGCCAAACAATGAATGTTTCATTGACAACATGGGATGTTCATGGACACTCTAGAACTTCACCCTAGTTCAGTCCTGGAAACACCAGCACCACCAATATACAGCAATCCATGTTTCTCAATCTGAAGGTGGGTGGACTTCGCTTCCCAGGATTCCTCAACCAACCCAGGAATTCTGGGAGTGGAAGTCCACACATCTTCAGGTTGCCACTGGTTTAGATAAAGATTTTAGAATCAGGGAGAACTATCCCTAAAGCTGTTGGAGACTGAGTTTGACCTCAGTCTGCTACCTATCCTGGTCTACCACCTGAAGCAACTATCGTATTTTTTCGGAGTATAAGACGCACCTTTTCCCCCCCAGAAAAGAGGGTGAAAGTCTGGGTGCATTTTATACACTGAATACAGAATTTTTGGCCTCCTGAAACCCCACCCACTTTGCTAAAATGGCCATGCATAGCCTTTAGGAGCTTCCCGAGTGCTCCTGGGGGCTTGGGAGGGCAAAAATGAGCAGAAAAGGGTCATTTTTTTGCTCATTTTTGCCCTTCCAGCCCCCAGGAGCACTCTATAAGCCTCCTAAAGGCTATGCATGCCCTTTTTTGGACAAAAAGTCTGGAAAGTGCAAAACCCTTTAAAAAAAATTTGCCTCTTCAAAATCTTGGTGCGTCTTATACTCTGGTGTATCTTATACTCCGAAAACTACGGTACTTCATGATATAGTAGGGCTGATATCCCCTTTAATCATCTTATTTGTTTTCAGAAATTGTTCTACTTTGCTCCTGCTTACCAAACCTTCACTGGGCATGATGCTGGTAAGATGAACAACTTCGAGATGAGCTGACTGAGACACCAGAGAATCTGATGAAAGAGAGATGATATGATCACAGATACCAGACAGCGTTTTACACTGTGGGAAAGGAGGAGAGAAAAAGAGAGAAAGAGAGAGAGAGAGAAAAAAAGAATTCAGCACAAAACATTGTAATGGAAGCACAAAGACTCACAAAACATTATCTGCCCGGCATGCATCTCTCTGGACCAGAAAATTTCGCAAATATTTATTTTCCTCCACCTCCTTAATTATTACCAAGTTTGATAATATGGAAAGTTCCTCTTGCTTCGGTTTGGTTGTTTCTTGTTTACCCCTGAGTGCAATGTGTAAAACCCAGCCCTTGCAATTCTGGGTTGGGTTGATGGGTTAATCCAGCCAACTGTTTTACAAAACAAGCTTTAGAAAATGTAATTCCAGCTGCATTATGAAATCATCTGTTTGCTACCCTTTCATGGGGTCTACCCAGCGGGTGGGCTAATCCCGGCATTACTGTCGGTTCAGTGGCTGCACCGAGATGGTATATGCATGTTGGGGCATGTGCAGATTTGCACAAAAATAGGTCTGTGCATGTGCAAAACATTAAAAAAAAGGAAAAAATGTGCAATGACAACTGTTCTGCGCATGTGCAGAACTGAAAATCAAGATGGCGGCCCTGTAGGGGAACCAGTTCAGGGCTGTGGCAGGCCTGGGTCACTGCCAGTTCCAGTGACCCAGATCATCAAATCACTACCAGTTTGGCCGAAGCAATCTGAACCAGTAGGAACCCACTTCTGCATCTACTGTGTTTCCCTGAAAATACAACCTACCCTGTAAGTAAGTCCTAGCTTGATTTTTACACATGTGCCCAATATAAGCCCTACCCCCCAAAATAAGCCTAATTAAAACCCCACCCACTCCAGGGTGCACAGATAAAAATTAAATTAACGTGGGTATGGGGGAGTGGAGCTGCTCTACTACATGCTTTTGGACAGTTGTAGCCAGGCCTCACACCCCCCGACATGTGCCTTGCTGGTCCATTTCTTCTGCAGCCATCAGGACTTTCCTGAAGGCCTCTGCAGCCAATAACAGAGCTCTGGATTGACCCAAATCAATCAGCTACAGAGACTTTCAGGAAAGTCTTACAGGCCTTGCTGGCAGTAGAAGTTCTGGAACAAAGTTCTGGACAACAAAAAGGAGGCTGGGGGCGACGCATGGACAACATCCCTCACCTCAAGGGTGGGTTCTGGCTTACGTTACTTCTGGTTCACTCAGAGATGCGCTTCATGTGTGCACACTATGCGTGCATGTGCAGTAGTAAAAAATTGCGTCTACGCATGTGCAGAAGGAAAAAAACCAAGATGGTGGCGCCTAAGGTGCTGCCGATGGAACCAGTTTGGGGGCACGGCCAGCCGAATTACTACCTACTCAACTGAACCGGTCCGAACCGGTAGGAACCCACCTCTGCCTCACCCCGAAAATAAGACCTGGTGCCTTTTTTTGTGGCAAAATAAAAAATAAATATAAGACCAGAAAACAGACAAGCTTCTACCCCTTCAATCTAAAAATAAGGAAGAAACAGAAAAAGGTTTGGCTACCCTAAATTGCATATATATATATATAGTAGTCTCATTTGTAAATGGAATACTTTCTGCAATTCTTGTAGCAGAAGCTTAAGCTTTCTTTTAATGTATTAATGACAGTTCTGAGATTCTTGTTACCTAAATTAACTCTTTCCAGTCTAGACCACAAGGAGGGATGTCAGACTGGTGAGTCAGTGGACAACATCCCATCCTCCCAAAAATAAGACCTGATGCCTTTTTTCTATCTATCTATCTATCTATCTATCTATCTATCTATCTATCTATCTATCTATCTATCTATCTATCTATCTATCTATCTATGTTAGATTTTTAAGGGCTGAAAATAAAGAGACCAGGATGGATCCATTTCAGGCTTATTAGCCTTCTTCAGCTGGCCATACTCCTTCTACTGGGATTTGAACCAGGGCTTTCCAGCATTTGAGGCAAGCTCTCTATGCCTTGAGCTATCTGGTATCCCTGATATATCAGCCAATTTACAGGACTTTTAAATGAAGAATAATTATCACAGCTCCTGTGAAGAGGTCCCTTTAAGGGGAGGAGACTCAACGTCATCCCTCTCTGCCCTTCGACTCAACCTAGAGTCATCCAGACAGAGAACCAAATTAGATTACTGCTGTGTGACAGCAGTAATCTAATCTATCTATCTATCTATCTATCTATCTATCTATCTATCTATCTATCTATCTATCTATCTATCTATCTATCTATCTATCTATCTATCTATCTATCTATCATAAGACCTGGTCTTATTTTCAGAGAAACACGGTACAAGTAATCAGCTATCTCCTTCTATTTATTAGCAGGACTATATATCTTTGCCCAGTCAGTTTTTTTGGTTTCTTTCCAAAGCTTCTTATGAGCTCCACCTTTTGCAGCATTCTCTGAATAGGATTTGAGCAAGCTAGCACCAATGCCTGTTTCAAATTTATCTAATCATGCAGTGGTTTGCACCATCCAGGATCCCTAGTTGCTAGGGGTAAGTTGCTGAGCATTGTTAGTATGCTAATTGACGCATCATTCTTATTCTTCCTAGAAGACTCATTTAAGTGAGGGACCCTCCAGCAGGCAATGCCACGAGCAATTCTCAGAGGGCTCATTGAACGATGCTTAAGAAATGAACAACTAAAACTAAGCTTATGTGCAATATCTTGGACATCCCGGATAAAACTAAAAGACTATCCAGCTCATCATGTTCCTCCTATCTATAGCACTCCTGTTCCAGAGCTGGTCCAGATTCAGTCTCATTGTTATGCATTGAATAGCCCAGTATTTTGGGGGGGCTATCTGTTCCACATCAGAAGCTGCCTTGTTCTCCTCACTGTTCTATCACAGGGGATTGACACTCTACTTAGGCATATTGTTGCTGTTGTTGAACAAGCTACAGTGGGCTGGGTTCATACATCCCATGAAACCATACCCACGTTCCACAAGACGGCTTTCACACACACTATATTAAGCCAGATATCCCATTAGAACTTATGGTTGAACGGTGGTTGACTAGAGGGTCTCCCGGATTTGGGTAGGATGTTTTACAGCCTGCCTGGAGATGTTCAGAACATTCTTCTATACTAGGGGTGTCAAACTTGATTTCATTGGGGGCCACATCAGGGTGGTGTTTGCCCTTGGAGGACCAGGGGGCAAGACCAGGGCAGGTGTGGCCAGGGTGGGTATGGCAGGCTCAATGTTAGGGAGGGGCACCTGTAGTGGCCCAGGTGAGGCTGGGGTGGGGGGGAATCTATTGTCTCCAGTGGATGAAGGTGAGAACTCTGCCAGAGAAAATGGAGCAGGGGGTGTGGGCACGGCCTGCCCAGGCTCCATTTTTGGACCATGGTGGCCTCCTGCAGCCCTCTACCAGTGAAAACAGAGCTCGGTGTGTGTGTGTGTGTGTGCGGCCCTTACGAGTTCCGTTTTTTACTGCGATGGTCTCCTGCAACCCTCTGCCAGCTAAAAGAGAGGTCAGCAGGGGACCACCTGAGCTCTGTTTTCTTGGCAGAGGAACCATGGGTCAGTCCTTCGTTGTTTCCAGGGCGGCCCCATGGGCCAGATCTAAGCACCCCAGCAGGCTGGATCTGGCCCACAGGCCTTGAGTTCGACACCCCTGTTCAATACTGTATTATTATCCTCAAATATGGCTAACCATTGCTTGCTGGAAACTTAACAGCAAAGCAGAAACAAGCCTCATTGTTCTAATTGGTTCTGAGATCTAACTGTTCCATTGTCAAGCAGTTTCTGCTAACGTTTGAGGTAAGCTGTTCCTTTTTCTCGTATCGGTCAATATGTCCAAAGCTGAACTGATGCACTGGACATTTTCCATTGTTCACCTTTTCTTCCCGAATGATTGTCAAGCAGTTTCTGCTAACGTTTGAGGTAAGCTGTTCCTTTTTCTCGTATCGGTCAATATGTCCAAAGCTGAACTGATGCACTGGACATTTTCCATTGTTCACCTTTTCTTCCCGAATGTTGTGCAGAGAATTGCTCGCTAGGACATTTCAAATGGCACAAAACGGTCTTGTTCAGCATGAACATTGTGCGCTCTTCATTTGTTTTCCGAGAGTTCGGCGTTCAAAGATTAGCCTTTGACCCAAGGCACTTTAGGTATTAAATTTTGGCAGGAAAATTCATATGTAATGAGAAGAAAGGGGTCCCCCCGCCCCCGCCCCAGTGCAATTTGGCAAGGTGCAAAATCAGGCCGTATATGCAGATGAGGTTCAAATTATCTGAAGGTAGCTTTGGGTTTATTGCTTTCATATCTTCATATAACTAGAATATGATGATATTTTCTGATTTCCTTTTGCTGCCAGATTGCCCTTGCAATCTAAACCAACTCTTGGAGGTGTTATGGCACTCCGAAGAGATACACTATGTTGCCAAAAGTATTTGCTCACCTGCCTTGATTCGCATATGAATTTACAGTAAGTGACACCCCATTCCTAATCCATAGGGTTCAATAGGACGTCGGTCCACTGCACACTGTTCTTGAGCTACTCTGAAGGCCACACGAAGTTTGGAGGCCTGTAGCGATGGACTCTGCAGAACGTTGGCGACCTCTTCGCACTAGGCAGCTCAACATCTGCTGACCCCGCTCCGTCTGTTTACGTGGCCTTCCACTTCGTGGCTGAGTTGCTGTCCTTCCCAAACACTTCCACAGTCTTATAATACAGCTCACAGTTGACTGTGGAATATTTCGGAGCGAGGAAATTTCACGACTGGATTTGTTGCCCAGGTGGCATCCTATCCCAGTTCCACGCTGAACTCCCATTCTTTCCACATGTTTGTCAAAACAGTCTGCATGCCCAGGTCCTTGATTTTATACACCTGTGGCCATGGAAGTGATTGGAACACCTGATCGATTATTTGGATGGGTGAGCAAATACTTTTGGCAATATAGTGTACCTTTCCATGAAAAGAAAAAATCAGGAGAGGGATATCTGGGATTAGGCAGTTGGAGTTATTTTAACGTAACATTAATAGTGTCCAAATTTAGGAACAGTTTATGATTATCCTGCAAATTTCAACTCTACCTTGTGAAGTCTCATCAGCACCCCAGAATCACCCAGTCCTACCTTGATATAGTGATTTAATAAAAAAATTAAAATGGAATATACAACACGGACGAAAGAGTTATGCCTTGCTCTGATAAAAGGACTGACAGTTATCAAAGCAGGAAATGGATGCTACCTATCTGCCTTCAGAAAACAGACAAGCTTCTATCCCCTTCAATCTAAAAATGAGGAAGAAACAGGCAAAGGCTCGGCTGCCCTAAATTGCATACATATAATAGTCTCATTTGTAAACGGAGGACTTGCTGGAATTCTTCTCTGGCTCAAAAGAATTCTGAGATATTTCCAACTACCAGCAGTCAATGACTTCCTCAAACCTATACCCACAAGGTTCCTTCAGCCATGTCTGCCAGCATCTTCCCTGGTCCTTAGGCAGAAAAGAGACATCAGCATCCTGAAAACATGCCACTAATGAACTGGTTCCTTTGGTAGCTTTCTGTGATTAGTCCAATATTTCTGCTGCTCCACCCCAAAGTTGGACTCCTCTCCTTCCCCTCTCGTCCTTTCCTCTTTCATTTCCTCCCCTTCAATCCCTTCCCCTCTCTTCCCCTCCCCTTCCTCCCTCTCCTTCCTTTCTCCTTCCCCCTCCCCTCCTATCCTCCCCCTCTTCTCCCTCCTGAATTATTTTTATTTATTATTTATTTTTCAAATTTATATAGCGCCCTATCTCCCCAAGGGGACTCAGGGCAGTGCACAGAAATATAAAAACAAATACAATGCAAAACAATTTAAAATGAATTAAATTAGGGTCTGTGCTAAAAATTTGGATTAGGAAAGGTTAAAATCAATTAAAACTTTACCCATTAAAACTATGCCAGGCCGGCCTCTTGAAATAGATGTGTGCCCGGCGGAAGAGGCGTAGGTCCGTGATGGTACGAAGGTCGGGGGGTAGGTCGTTCCAGAGGGCAGGCCCCGCCACAGAGAAGGCTCTCCCCCTGGGGGCCACCCGTCGGCATTGTCTGGCGGATGGCACCCTGAGGAGGCCCACTCTGTGGGGGCGGACAGGTCTAAGGGAGGTATGTGGTAGGAGGCGGATGTTGTTCCCTTCTCAAGCGAGAGGGATGCAAATAGATTTTGAAGGAGAAATCCACGACTGATGTAGGTTTGCATCAGTCCCCTGTTTGAGTTAGCTGCCTTGAGTGTTTGGATAGCTCCCTCAGGCTAAATTATCCTCAGTAAAACGAAATAAATAAAATGCGAGAGGAATCACTACCATCATATTTTTTTTTGGCTAAATAACTGCCTTTCTAACAGGGCTTTCACATCAGAGAAGCACCTTAAATCTCTCCTAAATCACATTAAGCCAGCGAATCAATCCCCTGCATTCGGCATGTCTTCCTTGGAGCCAAATGTGTACAGCAGTACAGTCTTGATTTGCAAAATAATGATTTCCAATGAGGTAGACTGCACGAAGCATCAGGCGCACCCACCCCAAGCGACAACGGGCACTTACCACATGAAGAATTTTATTTTCTGTTTCATACACTGTGCAGTCCTGCAAAAGAGAAGGGGGAGGGGAAGAGTTCTTAAAACTTCCACAGATATCTATAATAATAATAATAATAAATAATAATAAATTTTAATTTATAACCCGCTCTCTCTCCCCGAAGGGACTCGAGGCGGGGCACAGGGAATTTAAAATACATATAAAAATACAAACATAGTACAATATAAAACAAAATTAAACTAACCCTGCGCTAAAATCCCATATAAAGCTAAAAATTAATCATTAAAAACCCTAAAAACAGTTGATTATCCTAGGCCGGCCAAGCAGAAAAAGTGTGTTTTTAATTTTTGACGGAAGGAGCGGAGGTCCATAGTTCTAATATCGGGGGGGAGGACGTTCCAGAGGGTCGGGCCCGCCACAGAGAAGGCCCTTCCCCTGGGCGTCGCCCGCTGGCACAGCCTAGTGGACGGCACCCGGAGAAGTCCCTCTCTGAGGGAGCGAATCGGCTGCAAGAATGTATGGGGCAGGATGCGATCCCGCAGATAGCTAGGTCCCATGCCATGGAGCGCTTTAAAGATGATAACCAACACCTTGAAGCGCACCCGAAAGACGACAGGCAGCCAATGCAGCTCGCGCAGGAGCGGTGTTACATGGCAAAACCTAGAAGTTCCCATAACTGCCCGCGCAGCTGCATTCTGGACAAGCTGAAGCCTTCGGGTGCACCTCAAGGGGAGCCCCATGTAGAGAGCTATATCTACATTGTTCGGTCAGATTAGCTGCTCCTTGAAAAGGAGCACGTTACTCAGCTTCAGGTGACAAGCCACCAAAGTGCCCCCCAAACTGATTCCATCTGTTAAGGGAGAAATAAATCTATCTATTTATCACATTTCAACCCTGCCCATCTCTCCTAAATTGGCCGTTTGCATAAACAGTGGCATAAAAGCAGAGGTGCAACAAAGTTAAAATAAGGTTAAGAACAAAGTTAAAAGTAAGATATTACACCTTTAAAAAGCAGACCATATCACCAGGCACCCACAGAATTGCATATCACTCTTTGACCCCCATGCCACTTGGTAAAGTGGGTCTTAACTCTTATTATTCTCAACTCAGAATGATCAATAAGTACTGTATTTTTCAGAGTATAAGACGTACTCCCCCCTAAAAGAGGGTGAAAATTTGGGTCTTATACACCAAATATAGCAAAAAAAAAAATGCAAGGCACGGAGGAGGCGATGGTCTGTGGCAATCCCTGCAGCCTGGAACAGCTGATTAGGGATATTCCAGGAGGCGGATCCACCTGCCAATCAGCTGCTCAGGCTGAATCAGGCTGCCATAATTTGCTGAAGCTGACCTGGCTGTTTGCTATTTGCTGCAAGGAGGTGTCAGAGTTTGCAGCAGCAATCACATTCAGAAAGCACAGACAGGTAACTGATTCAGCAGGATTCAGTAGCTTCTCTTTATATATAATATAACACATGAAGTAAATATACAATGCCAAAAGCAGATGGTAGTTCAGCAGAGGAGAGAAGTTTCACTTTCAGTTTTAGTTTCAGCTATCGGCACAGCATGCAGCTTTAGTACAGAACAAGCCACGCCCAGACTCCTTGCTGTCTCCTTCCTTGTTGCTCACACAGCAAACACTGTTTGTTTCCCAGCAGCCCTCAACTCTCTCACTCACTGACAGGATGCTAGCCAGATGAATACCATGGATGCCGGTAGGCAAAGGCAGAATTCCCCCCTCTTATTTTACCTCCCCAAAAACTAAGGTGCGTCTTATACTCTGGAGTGTCTTATACTCCGAAAAATGCGGTACTTGGAATCAACATTTGCAGAGGTAGTTAAGTTGGAAAAGCAAACAAGCCAAAATTGCTAAAATATCTTAAAGATTATTTGCAACTTTCTGAAAAGAAGGTGAGAGAGAGAAAAAAAACACTGTGCCAACACATTACGTTGAATTAAACTCACTTAGTTCTAACTTCTATTATGAAAGATGGTTAAATAGATGTGTCAAAGGGGAACACCAGTTTAACTTGCCTAAAAATAATGCCAGCGAAAAATCTGTACATCAGATTTTTTTTTTCTGCCATGTACATCAGAGTAAGCCTCCGTCCAGAGAAATCTACATCCTGTTATACCCTTTCTTACAAATAGTAATTATTTTCCCATTCTCTTTTATAGTCTTCAGCTGTTTGGTGTTGATTTATCCAGGAAGGTTACGACATCTTGAAAAGTGTACATTTTATGCATGTTTGCGTTTACGGTACAGTGGTGCTAATAGATGCTTCCTCGGCACTTGTTTTGACTCCTGCCCTTCCTTTCACAGGTAGATGGGGGGGGGGGGGGGAATAACAACTGTGCTATTTATTCCATGCCAAAGAGAGGATCCAAGGAATTTTCATGACTGAGTGGCAGGTTTCTTGCTGTTACCTGAATTACAGGTTACCCAAGTGCCAAGGATGAGAGCTCTATTTTCTACTGAAAATGTTGCCCAACCACCTGCGGGCTCTGTTGTTTATCAAGGCTCAATTAAATTCCCAAGGAGCTATCAAGAGGATTTTTTTTTTAAAGGTATTTTTTCCTTTGCCCTGTTGTGTCTGAGTCTAGAAATGAAACGGAGGTGCGCATCTCCGTTTCATAACCGAGGGAGCTAGCATTGTCTGAAGACGTTTATGTGGTCATGTGGCCAGCATGGCTACATGCCAAAGTACTGGTTAATTTACTTGCATTTGTGTGTTTTCAAACTGCTAGGTTAGCAGCAGCAGGGGCAAGGAACAGGAGCTCGCTCCATCACGGGATGCTTGGATCTTGAACTGCTCACCTGTTCTGACCTAGGATTCCCAAAAGCACGAAGCCGACTCCTTGTCCCGATAAAACCCCTTTTATTTAGTTTAAAGTGGATTCCTCTCCAGCAAAGTCCTGGTCAACAGTCTTTCAAGAGATTTCACAACTATAGGCCTTTATCAGGCTTGGAGAGCTGCCAGGCCGATATCTTCCAAACGCCACTCTGTAGCAGACAATACTTGGCAAGAAGTCAGGAAGAGATCTTCACCCTAATGAATTGAATCAATTGTCTCCTGCAAACTCCACTCCCCTTTCGCTCCTCTTTATTCCCTATGGGAGGGGCCATTCACCCTTCAACTGTGCCGTTACTCCTGAGTCGGCCCTTATTCTTTAGCTGTTCGCTTTTCCTGGCAGCTCTGCGCATGCACACACTGGGAACAGGCTCCAGCTGTTCTTCTGCCCCACTGATGTCCAGCTACAAAAGCAGCTGATAAATGTCAGACAGCCCTTGCCCTCTCTCTGCCTCCGATGCAGAGCCCTCATCCGAGCCTTCCCCAGACTCCAGGACTGGGCCATGATCCTCCCCAACCTCCTCACTGTCTGAGTCTATTACCAGCTTCACTGGCTGCTGGTGGATCCCAACACAACCTTCCAGTCAACGAGCCCAACATCTTAGGCCACTACATTTGCATCAAGAAGATGATAGGGAGCAACTGTGTCAATTTTGGTGCATGTACTTTACTCTTATCGTAGTCAAAGATATGCCCTCCTCACTTTCTTTACCTATTCGGCCACGGAGTTAGTAAATAAATGCCAGCTGTTTTGTAAACACACTTATACAATCTTCTCCAAGGATTATTATGCATTGGCAAAAAGAGGTTAAGTACCCTCAACCTGTTACGGTCCTTGATCTACCCGTAAGACTGCTTTCCTTCTTTTAAGGCTATTTTTTCCACTCTACCTTGAAGGAATAATCTCAGTTTGACTCTGCTAAATCAGGACTATCTGCAGACAAATTCAATGAGACGCAACAACTAACCACAAATTCCTGACAATATAAAAGAGATAGTTTATTTTATTTATTTATTTTATTCGATTTATAAACCGCCCTATCTCCCTGAAGGGACTCAGGGCGGTGCACAGGAAACAATAAAACCGCATTCAATAAATACAATATAAGATAATTAAAATGAATTAAATATACCTGTGCTAAAATAAATTTAATACCCTAGTAAAAACCATTCTAAAATTATGCCAGGCCGGCCATCTGAAACAGGTGAGTTTTTAGTGTCCGGCGGAAGAGGCGAAGGTCCGTGATTGTGCGGAGGTCGGGGGGAAGGTCATTCCAGAGGGCGGGGCCTGCCACAGAGAAGGCTCTTTCCCTGGGCGCCACCAGCCGGCATTGGCTAGCTGATGGCACCCTGAGGAGGCCCACCCTGTGGGAGCGGACAAGTCAAAGGGAGGTATGTGGTAGGAGGCGGTCCCGCAAGTAACCGGGTCCCATGCCATGGAGCGCTTTAAAGATGATTACTAGCACCTTGAAGCGCACCCGGAAGGCCACCGGGAGCCAGTGCAGCTCGCGCAGGAGGGGTGTCACATGGGAGTATCTAGAGACTCCCAGAATCCCCCGCGCGGCCGCATTCTGGACTAGCTGGAGCCTCCGGGTGCACCTCAAGGGGAGCCCCATGTAGAGAGCATTGCAGTAGTCCAGGCGGGAAATGACGAGGGCTTGAGTGACCTTGCATAGGGCGTCACGATCTAGAAAACAATGGCATTAGCGGTTCTTTTTTTTGGGATGGGTAGGTGGGGAAATTGACTTTTTAAAAAATTCACCAGCACAAGATGCCTAAACAAACTAATTAAGGGTGTTGACAACTCTGCCACCCTGAAATAAGAGGCAATTGCAACCCCAGTCTTTTGGGAGGAGCTGGGGAAAGTTTTAGATGGCAATGAAAGGCCAACGAAAGCTGTGATAGAGATTTATCAAAGGAGCCACAATCCAAATGCAGAGTTTTTGATATCTTCCAAAAATATCATTTAGAAACCCAGGAAGGGTAACATTTATTGGTTTGTTGGGGTTTTTTTTTTTTTTTGTCAAACATGTACAGCAGTGTTTCTCAACCTGTGGACTTCAACTCCCAGAATTCCCCGGCCAGCCATGCTGGCTGGGGGATTCTGGGAGTCGAAGTCCACAGGACTTAAAGTCGCCAAGGTTGAGAAACACTGATGTACAGGATAGCAGGTATAAGTATGGACACAAACAAAGGAAATGAATATGAGTAAATGGGGACAGTAGGACAGGGGCGGTAAGCACGCTGGTGCGCTTATGCACGCCTCCTTTATGGACCTCTTAGGAATGGGGTGAGGTCCCCTTTAGACTCTTTAAGGCTGAAGCTGTGGGGGTTTGAGTCAGGTAGTGCATCCCAGGCAATTGACCGCTCTGTGGCTGAAGTTGTATTTTCTGCAATCTAATTTGGAGTGCTTTACCTTGAGTTTGTATCTATTGTTTGCCCGAAGATTATTGAGGTTGGCTCAAGAGGGGTGGCAATTTTTTTTATAAATAACAAATGAATGGATGGATGGATGGATGGATTCTTAATTTTTTTTCCCCCTCCTGGTGTTGTGAAAAATAAAGCAAGAGGATGTAAAGGGATTTTCCATTCAGGTCACTATTTTAGAGCATTTGCTGCATCCTCTCCACTCTTCCTTATGCCAATGCTCAACAATTGTTTTTCCGAGAGAAACGATGCCACTGGAATACACCAAACAGCGCAAGTCCATCTGGAGTCTGTTTAAAGACAAGGTCACGCTTGATCCATGCATGGCTGACACTCTTATCAATATATTCTGGTTGGATTCTTCTTTTAAAAAAAAAATATTTGTCTTAGCTACAGTTTCCCTCTTGGGCTTCTTTCTCACCAACACGTGTGCATGCATGGATGCACACAAGCACAATCAAGTCAGACGTCAGCTACAGGCAGAAGGGCCGCAGTGTGTGTGTGTGTGGTTTTGTTTGCTCGGTTGTAAACCTCCCTTGCAGGGAGACTCAGTGAGAAAGACAAACATGGGCCAGGGTGGCGGGAGCCAGAGAAGGAAAGAGGGAGGGAGGAAGAAGAGAGAGGGGTGGGGTGGGAGCCAGAAAGTGAGGGGAGCCAGAAAGTGAGAGAAGGAGGGAGGGAGAGGGTGAGGAAGAGAGGGAGAAGGAGGAAGGAAGGGAAGGAAGAAAAGGGAGAGGGGGTTGGGAGACAGAAAGTGAGAGGAGGAGAAGGAGGGAGGGAGAGGGAGGGAGAGAAGGAGAGAGGGGGGAAAGAGGGAGGGAGTGGGAGAGGGAGGAAAAGAGGGAGGGAGGAAGAAAGGGAGGAAGAAAGGGAAGGAAGAAAAGAGAGAGGGGGGTTGGGAGACAGAAAGTGAGAGGAGAAGAGGAAGGGAGAGAGAGGGAGAGAGGGAGAAGGAGGGAGAGAAGAGGAGAGAGAGGGAAAGAGGGAGGGAGGAAGAGAGGGAGACAGAAAGTGAGAGAAGAAGAAGGGAGGGAGGGAGAGAAGGAGAGAGAGGGGGGAAAGAGGGAGGGAGTGGGAGAAGGAGGAAAAGAGGGAAGGAGGAAGAGAAAATGTGGGAGGCAGGTGAGAGAAGAAGAGGAAGGGAGGGAGAGGATGAGGGAGAGAGGGAGAAGGAGGGAGAGAAGGGGAGAGAGGAAAAGAGGGAGGGAATAAGAGAGGGACACAGAAAGTGAGGGAGGGAGGAGGGAGGGAGGGAGAGGAGAGAGAGGGGGGAAAGAGGGAGGGAGTGGGAGGAGGAAAAGAGGGAAAGAGGAAGAGAAAAGGTGGGAGGCAGAAGATGAGAGAAAAAGAGGGAGGGAGGGAAATTGTGTGGGAGGAAGAGAGGGAGGGAAAGGATGAGGGAAGAGAGAGAAGAAGAGGGGAGGGGGGGGGAGAAGAGAGGAGAAGAGGGAAGGAAGAGGGAGTGAGAGAAGGTGAGGAAGAGGGGAGAAGAGAGAGGAGAGAAGAGGGAGAGGAGAGGAGGAAAGAGGGAGAGAGAAAAAGGGAGGGGAGGCAGAGGAGAGAGGAGGGAGGAAGGAGAAAAGAAGACTTTTTCAAATGGCCTTTGGCCAAGGTGATTATGTGAAAAATAGGAATGCAGCTGGTGAGGATGTCGCTCACAAGAACTTTCCATTTAAAATAAGGTGCCTGTAGAAGTATCTTTGATGTGCATTAGCATAATCGTGAGAAAGGTTCGGGGCATTACTGCTTTCATTCTAGTCCCGAAGGCATATTTTCTGATGCTTTGCTTGGAGTCGGAAAGCGACAGCCAACATCACTTATGCACAATTTCACCTAGTGTGTGTTTATTGAAAATTTATTTCTGACTGTTGGTTTCCCTTTGTTCTGTGGGAGGGAACTGGGAGTTCGGTTGAAATTTAGCAAGATTTTAAAAAAATATGGTTTTCCATTAGATATTGTATCATGTAGGCAGGGCTGGGAGATAGAACCAGATCTTGGTTGAAGAGTTAAGCTCAATGCTGAAAGTTTCATATTCTCCAAGCTTCTCTTAGCTTCACATTCCGCCTGGAGATCATGTGTGGTGTGTGAATTAAAGATATTGTGGCTTAATCAAATTATGGCGTCCCATCTTTCTTTTCAGATCAATGAATCTTCTAGCTAATTGCCATCTTTGACTAGAATTGCCTTCTGAGAGCTTTCCTACGGATTCAGATTCTTCCCATATGTTCATATATGTTACAATACAATACAATAGCAGAGCTGGAAGGGACCTTGGAGGTCATCTAGTCCAACTCCCTGCCTAGGCAGGAAGCCCTATACCATTTCAGACAAATGGCTATCCAACATCTACTTAAAGACTTGCAGTTTTGGGGCATTCACAACTTCTGGAGGCAACTTCTGTTCCACTGATTAATTGTTCTAACTGTCAGGAAATTTCTCCTCAGTTCTAAGTTGCTTCTCTCCTTGATGAGTTTCCACCCATTGCTTCTTGTTCTACCCTCAGGTGCCTTGGAGTATGTTTTAGCCTCCAGTCCCCTAATCCTCTTTGTTGCTCTTCTCTGCACTCTTTCTAGAGTCTCCACATCTTTTCTACATCGTGGCGACCAAAGCTGGATGGCGTATTCCAAGTGTGGCCTTACCTTTTACCTGTTAAATTGCAAAGCATTTTTTTAAATATATATGAACCATTCCACCAGTTTTAGACCTGGATATCCAAAAGTGGCCGTGATGGGACATAGGGGCCGCTTGCTGATTGGGCAAACCCAACTCTGTGTCTCTGTAGCTTGCATAGGAGAAAGGGACACCAACACCCAAAGTAAAGCATCCCTTTTTATTGGTTGGGGTATTTGCACAATGTGCAGTAAAATACGGAGTGTTTTGCTTAAATTGGGTGAGTTCTCTTACTCTAGAAAATATCCCTTATCATAACATACATTCCAGTGGTGGCTTTCAATTTTTTTTAGAACCTACTCTGTAGGTGTGGCCTATTTTGTGGGCGTGGCTTGGCAGTCATGTGACGGTGAGAGTGGCCAACTTGTAAAATGTGGTGAAACTCATTTAACAACGCTCTTGCTTAGCAACCAAAATTTTGGGCTCAATTGTGATGATAAATTCTCTCTCTCTCTCTCTCTCTCTCTCTCTCTCTCTCTCTCTCTCTCTCTCCTTCCTTCCTTCCTTTCTTACTTTCTGCCTTCCTTTCCTTTCCTTCCCATTGGGTTACCGGCAGCGGCAGGCCAGACTTACTTCTGGGTCCACCAGTGGAACCCCCACTCACCGGCTCTCTAAATTTCACCATCCGGTTCTTGCGAGTAGGTGCGAGCCTGCAGAAACCCACCGATACATTCCCACATTTTTTCCATTTTGCAGAAATTCCAATGAAGGCAAATAGATCACACCTGGATTCCAATCCTCAGGACTAATAATAAAGCCGAATAAACAGATAAGCAGATGAATCAAATGTATTCTTTAGCTGATGAGTGAAATGGAATCAAATCTCCAGTTCTCCTTTTTAATTTTTTTTTTAAACCAACGATGGCATCTCTTCCCTATTACAAGATTTTCTCCTTTTTGCCAGAAATACAGTTATTAAAGGGGAAAATGGCTTGTCTCCCCAAGCAATTACGAACCATTCCTGGTGGCAATTTCTCTGCTTCAAGGCTAACGTCGAACATGATTTCCCTTACAGCTCCCGGTTTAACTTCCATCCCCCCCCCCTGTTTTAAAAGGCTCCTTAAAACAGTCCGCTGGCTTCCAACAGGATGATGAGCTCCGGTATAATTGCACAGTGACCAGGGGGCAATCACAGACGGATGCTGAACTTGGCTGTATGGGAATGAACTAATTAACAAAAATCCCCCGCCCCCTGCTGATCCCTACCTCCAATCCTTCACTTTTGTATTTTAATGAAAATGTGTTTTGCAAAGAGAAAAAAATACCAAATCTTTTTCAGATGGCGTTTGAGTTTCAAAACAGCCATTTTTGGTACCAGATCTTTTTCAGATGCCTTCTGAGTCTCCCAACAGCCATTCTCTATAATGAAGTTTCATCTGATGAGAATATTTTTTTTTAATTTAACACGAATTTTTTTTTAAAATTTAACACGTGCACTAATTTAACTTTTTTTAAAAATATAATTTTATTGTAAATTAATAACAGAAAAAAGAACATAAATAAGACATTGACAAGACGAAGCAAAACTACACAGATACAACGGGGAGTAATCCACCCCGTATATGTACACAGTATGTACACAGTTACCAAGTAACATCATATATCATCTTACTACATTCCTAGATATTCCAGCTATTTCTATTTGTCTATATCTTACATTTATCAATTCCCCATAGCTGCCACTGCTCCATACATTCATTTTATTTACTATCTATATATCTACATTGTATATCCTTCCCTATCTCTCATCCCTTAGTCTCTTTACCTCCATCTAGTCATATCATCTTTCCCAACTTTGATAGATAGGGTCCTCTTCGGAGAAGGGCGGGGTATAAATCTAATTAAAATAAAATAAATAAAATAGAATATTGCTTCCTGTCTGTCTTTGAGAATATATGTTAGTCTAATTTAACTTTTGAGGTTCTTTTTTTGCTCACACACAATGTGACTTCCTTCTGAACCTACCCTAGACCTATGCCTTCAAACATGAGTAAATGCTTATGGTTGGAAAACCCTGAGTTTCTTTTGTTGTTATTAATCTGCTCCTGTAAAACTTCAGAGTGGAGTTAATTTGAACAGTGGCAGAATTATTTTGAAACAGAGCTGACTCAACGGCCACATTATTTACTTCAAAGCCTCATTAGCAGCTTGCAAACACTAACATCTAAAACTGTTCAAGGGGTACCAAGTTCACGTCAACTGCTACCTTTTCTTCTGCTTCTTCTTTTCCTACTAATAGAATAGAATAACAGAATTTGGAAAGGACCTTGGAGGTCTTCTAGTGAAACCCCCTGCTCAGGCAGGAAACCCTATACTATTTCAGACAAATGGTTGTCCAATCTCTAGTTTTGGTCACCACACTATAAAAAGATGTTGAGACTCCAGAAAAAGTGCAGAGAAGAGCAACCAAGATGACTAGGGGACTGGAGACTAAAACATATGAAGAACAGTTACCGGAACTGGGCATGGCTAGTCTAGAAGAGAAGGACCAGGGGAGACATGATAGCAGTGTTCTGATATTTGAGGGGCTGCCACAGACGGATGAGGTCAAGCTATTTTTCCAAAGCCCCTGAAGGCCAGACAAGGAATAATGGATGGAAAGTGAAAAAGGAGAGATTCAACCTGGAAATAAGGAGAAATTTTCTGACAGTGAGAGCAATCAACCAATGGAACAGAAGTTGCCTTCAGAAGTTGTGGGGGCTTCATCACTGGAGGCTTTCAAGAAGAGACTAGACTACCATCTGTCAGCAATTGTGTAGTGTCTCCTGCTTGGGGGGGGGGGTTGGACTAGATGACCTACAAGGTCCGTTCCAACTCTTTTAATCTGTATCTGTATCTCTTTTTAAAAACTTCCAGTGATGGAGCACCACAACTTCTGAAGGCGAGCCATTACACTGGATAATTGTTCTCACTGTCAGAAAATTTCTCCCTAATTCCAAGTTGCTTCTCTCCTTGATTAGTTTCCATACATTGCTTCTTGTCCTGTATTCAGGGGCTTTCGAAAATAGTTTGGCCCCCACTCCTCTCGGTGGCAGCCCCTTAGATATTGGAACACTGCTATCATATGAACCCCTGGTCCTTCTTTTCATTAAACTAGACATACCCAGTTCCTGCAACCGTTCTTCATATGTTTTAGCCTCCAGCCCCCTAATCCTCTTTGTGGCTCTTCTCTGCGTGTCCACAGGTACAGTTACCTCCAAAACCAACTTTGCTTCAATTACAACAATACTTGGGTTCTATTAATTGGATACGTCCTTATTTAGGTCTTACTACTGTTCAACTTTCACCTCTTTTCAATGTCTTAACTGCCTGATAACTGCGAGAATGTTATTTTTACAGTGGTGACCAAAATGGGATGCAGGATTCCAAGTGTGGTCTTAATGACAGCATCTAAGTAAAATGGAGGTGCGTGTATCCGAGATTGAGATCCAAAGAATGAGACAACCTTCAAATGGTTGTGGTAGGAATCATTAAGCATATGTGGAAATCAGTCATGTAATGAGACTCATTTCTAAAGACCAGAGTCCATTGGACCATTGAATCCAGAACTGAAAATTACCTACTGGCTTTGACTGCTTCTCACCACAGCTAATGATACATATCTTCAACTCAGGGAAAATTCTGTCAACTAGGACCAGTTGCTGTGTTTTCTTGAAAACACATACAGTCTTAACTAGTTTTGCATTTATTCTGCAACTGTGAAATGGTATTCTAAGAGTTTCAGAGTTAGCAAGAGTTAAGGAAAATATTTACAATCCTTCAAGAAGTTGCAGAAATTACTACCTTGGAGGAACTTATAATAATTTTAATATTAATATCCCAAAGGTGCTTTTTCAAAAGGCAACTGGACTTTGTTTTTTCTTTCTTTCTTGTTTTGCTTCTTATCCAAGAAGCTTCTTCAGTTCTTCACTTAGAATGAAGAAGCTTCTTGGCCGAGAAGCGAAATGTCTTCAAAGCAAAAAAATCCCGTTGCCTTTTGAAAAAGCACCTTGATGACAACCAAACCCAGATGACGGAGAATCTCCATAAACATTTAATAGCAATAGTAATATGGTAATAATGTACTACCAAGAGTAAAGTGCCTTGGGTACAATTCCAAAACACTAATTAGAGGAACAAATCAGTTGTGAATGCTCAAGCGCTGGATTTTTAAAGAAGATGTTGGATAACCATTTGTCTGACATGGTGTAGGGTTTCCTGCAGGGGGGTTGGACTAGAAGACCTCCAAGATCCCTTCCAACTCTGTTATTCTATTCTATTCTATTCTATTTTATCCCATCCCATCCCATCCCATCCCTATCCCTATCCCTATCCCTATCCCTATCCCTATCCCTATCCCTATCCCTATCCCATTCCCATTCCCATTCCCTACTCTTATTCTTATTCTTATTCCTATTCCTATTCCTATTCCTATTCCTATCCCTATCCCTATCCCTATCCCTATCCCTATCCCTATCCCATTCCCATTCCCTACCCTTATTCCTATTCCTATTCCTATCCTATCCTAGTCTGAACGTCATTTGAATACCATTGGCATTGACACATTCCCTACCAGTCAATTGCAAAAGGCAGCTTTACTCGGAACAGCTTACTTCCTGCAACAATACCTCTAACACCTCAAACATCAACACCTGTCTATCCCAGGTTCTTGGAAAGGACTCAATAGGTAGACAAAATTGCCAAATCCAGTCTGAGCCTCTGGCAATGAACATAGTAATAATAACAGTGGATCACCTAGGTAGCTGCTGCAAGAAGATGGTGCAAACTGACAACAAATCACAGCATGACCATATAGTGACAATGATGCATTGGAAGAGCTCCAAGAAATAGCATTTACCTCAAACAAGAACTGGTGGGACCATAAAAATGGAGAAAGTAATAAATAATGAAGGAGCTAAAGTACTCTAGGGCTTTAGAATTCCAACAGACATTCACCTGCCACATAATACCCCAAATTTAACAACCTTTGATAAAAACATCAAAAAAACTGGATAATGGATGTGTGGCAGTACCTGGGGACAGCAGGAGAGAAGAGAAAGAAATGGAGAAAATAACAAAATACAGATAGAACGACGGTGACAAAAAACAAAACAAAACAAAAAATACAAGGATAGTACCAATAGTTATAGATATCCTGGGTGCAATCCCAAAACATCTGTAACACCACTTGAACATCATTGGCATTGACAAAATCCCCATGTCAATTGCAAAAGCCAACTTTTCTCAGAACAGCTTACATTCTGCAAACAATTCTTGGACATCGTCAACCACTCAGATTCTATCTCAGATTCTTGGGAATGGAAGGACTCAATAGGCGGACAGAATTTCCAAATTCAGTCTTCACACAGGGTGGACTGTGTGGCCAACCATAATAATAATGTATTATTTAATAATTTAAATATAATGTATTAAATATAATGTCCCAAAGGTGTTTTTTTAAAGAGGCAATTGGACTTTCTGGTTTTTCTTTGAAGACGTTTTGCTTCTCATTCAAAAAGCTTCAAAATGTTTCGCTTCTCATCCAAGAAGCTTTTTGAATGAGAAGCAAAACGTCTTCAAAGAAAAACCAGAAAGTCCAATTGCCTCTTAAAAAAAACACCTTTTCGACCACCATGACCTGGATGACTGAGAATCTCCACAGACATGAAACACTGAGAAGTACAGTTTTAATACATTATATTTAAATTATTAAATAATACACTATTATTATGGTTGGCCACACAGTCCACCCTGTGTGAAGACTGAATTTGGAAATTCTGTCCGCCTATTGAGTCCTTCCATTCCCAAGAATCTGAGATAGAATCTGAGTGATTCAAAGAAAAAACAGAAAGTCTAGCTGACTCCTGAAAATGCACCTGTCAACTCACCCATGTTGTCATGGTAGAAAGGAGGGGGAGTACATTCCATGCATACTGTTGGCTGAAATTGGATTTCAGGGTACTGTAGCCGGTTTGGGAGGGGTGCATCTTACAGGGGAATGTGATTTATGACACAGACTGAGGGGAGGGAAGGAACAGGGATAAAGTTCAGAAGAAAATCAAACAAAGCACAGACTTGACTGCGAACAGATATTGCCTAATGAGCACCTAATAAATCCCTGGTTTTGTATCAAAACCTTGATAATTATGAATTAATTAGGGCATCGTTAGGAAATTTGACAGCACCTTTGAGACAACCATGACCTGGATGGCTGAGAATCTCCATAGACATTTAACCATGCACTTTGGGATGAACGCCTTTCAAATGATGCGGGAGTAGGAGCAGATTTCCAGAAAAATTGCAGACTACGGGAACCATTTGCGCTTCAGTCTGAGATGCGGACAGCAGAGACTCATCCCCAACAGCCAGCGCATGTGCTCAACAGTGAAGGGACCCAGGGCAAAAAATATCCTGCAGAAAGCGCAGCTCCAACATCTCGATGAAAAAGAGCTGAAGAAGCTTCTTGGATGAGAAGCCAAACGTCTTCAAAGCAAAGCCAGAAAGTCCAGCTGCCTCTTGAAAAAAGCACCTTTGGGATTCTCAGTGTTTCCTGGGCACCCCAAGGGCTCCATGACAGGGTAGTTTTGAAAAGACAAGAGGCTGGCCAGACAAGTTTCCAGCATCAGCTCTACTTCCCAAGAACAACCCTTTTCTACATGACACCAATTTTGCTTTCTTAGAGCATAAAAATAACTGGATGCATGCCAGTTTACCCGGAAAATGGGCAAATATAGCTCTTTGCAAGGCACTTAAGCCTGAAAAGAAATTACAGATTTCTCCATTTCCTTCATACAATGGAAACCTAAATTGAAACATCCATTTTACTGCACTGTTTGCGTTCAACACTTGAAACGTTACTCACATCTGGGCTTAGAGCTAAACCTCTGAGCTGACATTTCCATTTATGGAGCAATAGCAATAGCACTTAGACTTATATGCTACTTTATAGCTCTCTCTAAGTATTTTACAGAGTCAGCCTATTGCCCCCAACAATCTGGGTCCTCATTTTACCGACCTCGAAAGGATGGAAGGCTGAGTCAAGCTTAAGCCAGTCGGGATTGAACTGCTGGCAGTGGGCAGAGTTAACCTGCAATACTGCCTTCTAACCACTGGGACGGAAGGAACGGAGGGAGGGAGGCAATAGCAAGTGCATTTAGATTTACATACCACTTTACAGTGCTTTACAAGACCTCTCTAAGCGGTTTACAGAGTCAACCTCTTGCCCCCAACAATCTGGATCCTCATTTGACCCACCTCGAAAGGATGGAAGGCAGAGTCAACCCTGAGCCTGGTGAGATTCGAACTGCCAAATTGCAGGCAGCCGGCAGGAAGTAGAAGTATCCTGCAGTACTGCACTCTAACCACTGCACTACCATAGCCCATGCAGTTCTTTATGCCTCCTGGCTTTATCCCTCCAATTATTTACAATACAACAGTTTTCAGTTCTGGACCCTGACTGTAAGAGAGCTCCTGTTACCAGCCAAATAAATTATTTTTAAAGAACAAAACCATTCTTGCTTGGTTTTTCCAAAGCATCCATTTCCCCCCGGGACTGAGTTAAAATTCATATAGCATAACTAAAGGGAAGAAAAAAAAACTATTTGCTTGCCACGTCAACCTAATTTAAAACCGTGCTTGGCGAGAGAGCTGGATGCCAAGGTGCCTAGCATCAAGGCAGCTTCCAGGGAATCTGGAGAAAAGCCAAAATCCAAGGAGCAGATGGTCAATTAAACAATAGAACCATTTACTTAGATTCCAACGGTTAGAAAAAGGTTCCCGGGGAGACAACAGACAATTGAAGTTTCGGAGAGGATAAATAAGGGAAGACCCCACCTCTGTTTGTTTAGAATTTAGAAACAGGTACTCCATTTAAATCAAGGGATGTGGTGGCTCAGGGGCTAAGACGCTGAGCTTGTCAATCAGAGAAGTCGGTGGTTCGGGGGTACGAATACTTAGCGCTACATAACTGAGTGAGCTCCCGTTACTTTTCCCAGCTTCTGCCAACCTAGCAGTTCGAAAGCATGTGACAATGCAAGTAGAAAAAATAGGAACCACCTTTGGTGGGAAGGGAATAGCGTTCTGTGCGCCTTCCGCATTGAGTCATGCCAGCCACATGACCACGGAGACGTCTTTAGACAGCGCTGGCTCTTCGGTTTTGAAACGGAGATGAGCACCACCCCCTAGAGTCAGGAACAACTAGCACATATGTGCGAGGGGAACCTTTACCTGTACTCTATTTAAGTACTGAGCATAGAATTGGAATAGGAGCAACATATGTTTTCCATGGAACAACAAATGTGTGGAATTCCTGTTGCAAAAAAGACCACTGAAATAGATATTGAAAGGCGGGAGTTTATTCATATTCAATAGTTCATATTATTGATATCCATCAATAATATATACAGGTAATCTATGACTTGTAACCGTAGTTGGGGCCAAAATTTCTGTTGCTAATCTAAATGGTTATTATGTGAGTTGCACCCAATTTTACAATCATTTGTGCCACAGTAAGCAATAACGCTAAGATTTATATACCAATTCGCAGGGATTTACAGCCCACTCTAAATAGTTTACAGAGCCGGCATTTTGACCCCAACAATCTGGGTCCTCATTTTACCAACCTCAGAAGGATGGAAGGTTGAATGAACCTTGAGCCCTGTCAGGATCGAACTCCAGGCTGTGTGCAAAATTAACCTGCAATACTGTATTCTGACCACTGCACCACCAAGTTCCTAATAGCATTAGCACTTAGACTTATATACCGCTTCACAGTGCTTTACAGCCCTCTCACAGCGGTTTATAGAATCTGCATCTTGCCCCAACAATCTGGGTACTCATTTTACTGACCACGGAAGGAGGGAAAGTTGAGACAACCTTCGAACTGCTATCAGTGGGAAGAATTAACCTGCAGTTCTACATTCTCACCACTGTAGCACTTCTAGTTAGAAAGGTCGTTTTCAACCAATTAAAATGAGCCGTTTCAAATTTAGTGGTTAGGTTTGAAACACCTAACCACTAAATTAAAATTTTAAAAAAATTAAAAAAAATTACAAGCATTTCAGAATCCCAACACTGCCCATTTTTACATGTTCAAAAGCTGAAGGGGAAAAAATTAGAATGATTGGAATAACAAATGATTGGAATTAGCCTGAGATAGTGTAGATGCGAGCAGGTGGTTTTTTTCCTCCATCTGACAGCCATGCCTGTAGTAGCTGTATAGAATCACCAAACATATAATTATTAAGCAAAGTTGCACAGAAAAAAAAACGAATCTAGGAAAGTATTTGTCAGTTGCATTGGGAAAAAATGAATACTTTTTTCGTGGTTTGTTTTTTTTTAACCCCCCCCCCCCCCGAAAAGTTGGATAGAACAGACTTATGATGAAAGAGGCATATGATTGTCCCTTCTACCCATGAAAATGTTTTTCTCTGACCAATCAATACATTTGATTAATTTACAAAAGTTTGAAGACTATCTTTCAGGTTACAGTGGCACCTCGGTTCACGAACGCCTCTGTTCACGACCAATTCGGTTTACGAACAGAAAAGTTCCTCAAAATGTGCTCCGGTTCACGAACTCCGTTTTGGTTCACGAACGGAAAAGTTCATAAAAATATGGTCTGGTTCACGAACTCCGCTTCTGTTCACGAACTCCGCCTCGGTTCACGAACTCCGCCTCGGTTCACAACCAATTTGGTTCGCGACCAGAGTCAGTTCAAGAATTAAAACCAAAAGAAAGATCAGAACGGATTAATTGGATTTACATTAAACCCTATGGGAAACTGCCTCTGTTCACGACCAATTCGGTTCGCGAACAGAGTCAGTTCAAGAATTACGACCAAAAAACAAGGTCAGAATGGATTAACCGGATTTACATTAAACCCTATGGGAAATTGTGCCTCGGTTCACGACCAATTCGGTTCGCAACCAGAGTCATTTCACGAATTAAGTTCGTGAACCGAGGTACCACTGTAATTACCTTTCCTGGGTTGATTCTAACCCAAATAGCTAACTGATTCTTCTTAAGTTGATTTAACATCAGTCATCTTTGGAGAGAGAAATGGAAGCTCCTTATTGTTCCCCCACCGTGGAGATAATTTAAAAGCGATTTAGTAGAACAGAAATTCACTCTTACCTGTTGAACGATGGTGGTGAGTTCTAAGCAGAGCTGAACAATATTATTTTTCAGCAGCGAGTATTCTGTCACACTGACAAATGGAGACCTATGGAAAAGAGAGAATTTTAACATCTGAGTTCATTTATCACTGATAATTCCCGTAATAAGACAAGCTTTACAAACAATTCATCCTAGTCAACCAACGGGAGAGGAATGAACCTTGAAAACACAGATTTGTTCCACTTGGTGGAGTGGCAATAGAAATCATCATCATCAAGAAGTTGGTTAGAAAAAGCTCTTAAGTAGTTTCACCTTTGCCTTCTACAATATTGCATTGAAAATAGGCCTGGACCCCGGATGAAAATCAGCTGGATTGGATTCAAAAGACAAATTACGTGGGTTCAGTTGCAAATCTTGATAGCAGCCAGCCTGACTTACAATATAGACGAGTGTGAGGGAGGGACTGAGTGGATACATCTGTTATTTTATTGGTGGGTTTTTATCATGCCTTTAACTGATTAACAGAGTTGGAAGAGACCTTGTAGGTCATCTAGTCCAACCCCCCACCCAAGCAGGAGGCTCTATACCATTGCTGACAGATGGCAGTCCAGTCTCTTCTTGAAAGCCTCCAGTGATGCTCCCACAACTTCTGTTCCATTGGTTGATTGCTCTGTTAAAAGTTTTCTCTTTGTTCCAGATTAAAACTCTCCTTTTTCAGTTTCCATTCATTATTCCTTTTCTTCAGATGCTTTGCAGAATAGCTTGACCCCCTCCTCTCTGTGGCAGCCCCTCAAATATTGGAAGACTGCTATCCTGTCTCCCCTAGTCCTTCACTAGACTAGCCATGCCCAGTTCCTGCAACCGTTCATCGTATGTTTTAGCCTCAAGTCCCTTAATCATCTTGGTTTCTCTTCTCTGAACTCTTTCTAGAACATCTTTTTTATAGCGTGGTGACCAAAACTGGATGCAGTGTTCTAGGTGTGGTCTTACTAGGGCTTTAGAGATTGGTATTAGTATCTCTACCCCTCTGATAATGCAATTTAGGATTACATTGGCTTTTTTGGCTGCCGCTGCACACTGTTGGTTGATATTTAATTGGTTGTCCACTAAGACTCCAAGATCCCTCTCACAGTTCCTGCTTTATTATTTTATAAGTAACTCAAGGAAGCCCGCATATGCAATACTCTTAAAAAGGTGAAGGTTTCCTCTGTCCAGCTGTATCCAAATCTAGGGTGTAGTGCCAGTCTACATTTCTTAGCTGAGCAAGCCAGTGTTGCCTGAAGACTCATCCATGATCAAGTGGCCAGCATGACTATACACCGAAGCACACAGAATGTTGTCATCTTTTTACCTAAGTGGTACCTATTTATCTACTTGCCTTTGCATGCTTTTAAACTGCTTGGTGGGCAGGAGCTGAGGCAAGTAACAGGAGCTTATTGCCTCACACAGTTCTCAGGTCTCGAACCTGGGCTGCTGGCTTTCCTGTTGACAAGATCAGTATCTTCAACCACTGAGCCATCGCCCCCGTATGTATGCATTTGCATCCTTTTGAACTGCTTGATGGGCAGGAACTAGGGCAAGGATGCCCAAGACTCTCATACAGTCTTGAACCTGAGTTGTCAGCTGACAAGCTAAGCGTCTTTAACTACTGAACCATCACACTCCCCACACATAATGCTCTTACCTTCTATTTTCCCCACAACAATCCTAGGAGGTGGGTTGGGCTGAGAGAATGAATGGCTGAAAGTCACCCAGTCGGCTTTCAGGTCCAAGGCAGGACTAGAACTCACAGTCCCCTAGTGATTGGCTCAAAGTTACCCAGCTGGCTTTCAGGTCCAAGGCAGAACTAGAACTCACAGTCTTCTGGTTTCTAGACAAAATCCTTACACCAAACTAGACTTTCCTTTGTTGACTTCTCTTCCTGGAACCCCTGACATTTGGTCAATTATTTCAACTCTAGTGAAATGTCAGAACTATGGACTTATGAGCATTGCTCTGATTTTCTTCATCAAGTCATCAATTTGAGCCATTTCCCCAAACAGTATCAATTATTATACTTGTTCTGCTTTCCAGCGGGGAGGATAGGTAAACGGACTTCAGAAGGGCAGTGAGGACTCTTCCTTAACTAGGTCGTACTGCTGACATTAAGGTATTTCCAGCGCCACTGCCTACAATTTAGTTAATTCAATTAAATTAACCGAGTTAATCTAGTTCAATGAATCCAGTTGCAATCCTTCACTCTTAGCATTTCAGCTCACCAGGCAATGCTAACATGTAAAGCACGCAGAGAACTTCAGTTTGATTTCAAGAAAAAATCCTTAGACTAATGCAGAGCTCTTGACTGGATCAACCCTTAAAATGACTCAAGTCCCTAACATGGGAAAAAGCCAAGCACTTTTGGAGGGAATAGATAGGGAGCAACCTGCTAACCAAGAAAAACTGTTATTTCCCCCCTCTTCAATTTAACAAATGGCAGTTCACCCTCCATGATCAATTGCAGCTTATCAGCCCTGCTGAAGAGTAGATAAGATAGCTCTCAGCTGCTTCTGGGTAGCCCATAAATCTGACCACTTCAGGTTTGTCTGGATTTGCAGTTTCAAAGTGGATGGTGCTAAAAATATCCAGTCCCATTAATGTTTATTTCAGCAATGCCACAGTGGGAAGAAGTAAAATCTCCCTTCCAGATGTTTTTTTCCTGAAAATGCACATCTATGTTCTTCAATCTCCATCATTTACCTTCTATTGCATTCTGTGGCTTAATCAAATCTAATTAGTTGCTATATTGCTTATCCAGATGGAAGATGCGATGTATTGGATAATGGCCCACCCTTTGACTCTTTCCCTCAAACTCCCAAAGTAATAGTTTAAGTAAACAGTGGGATGAGTTGAAGAGACCTTGGAGGTCTTCTAGTCCAGCCCCCTGCTCAAGCAGGAGAACCTATACCATCTCAGACAAGTGCCTGCCCAGTCTCTTCTTAAAAACCTCCAGTGATGGAGCGGCCACGATTTCTGAAGGCAATCTGTTCCACTGGTTGATTATCCTCACTGTTAGGAAGTTTCTCCTAAATTCCAGGTTGTTTTTCTCCCTGATTAGTTTCCAACCATTGTTTCTTGTTTGTCTTGCTTCCTCCTAAGGCAGGACCAGAACTCACTGTCTCCTGTTTGCTAGCCTGACCCCTTAACATTACAACCCCCCCCCCCCAAACTGGCTGCTTAATGAGCTATTAGCAATTTAAATTCTGACTTAGAAATAGCTATCCACTTCTAATTATACAACTGCTGCATAGGATTGGATTTGTGATTGGAAAGGCTTATAAATCCAGTAAATCACCACCATCATCATTTTTCAGAAAGAGATACGCGTGCAAAAGATGTCAAGTCCAATCCATAACGTTTCCAGTTAAGGTTGGAACATTTCCAACTTCAAACCCTGGAGAATTGCCAGCAGCCTCAATAGTATTAGAGTAATGAACTGTATTCCCAGACTTGGTAATTTCCAAAAATGTGAACTTCAAGTCCCAGAATAGAAATAGCACTTATTATACCGCTTTACAGTGCTTTACAGTCCTCTCTAAGCAGTTTACAGAGTCAGCCTATTGCCCACAACAATCTGGGTCCTCATTTTACCCACCTTAGAAGGCTGAATCAACCTTGAGCCTGATAGGATTTGAACTGCCAAATTGCAGGTATCCGGCAGCCAGCAGAAGTAGCCTGCAGTACTGCACTCTAACCACTGCGCCACCATGGCTCAGAATGTTAAGTAATGGACATCCAGGCTGGGTTCACATAATTGGAAACTATCATGGTTGGGAATAACAGAATAACAGAGTAGGAAAGGGACCTTGGAGGCCATCTAGTCCAACCCCCTGCTCAAGCAGGAGACCCCATATCCTTTCAGACAAGTGGCTGTCCAATCTCTTCTTAAAAACTTCCAGCGAAGGAGCACCCAGAACTTCTGAAGGCATTTCACTGATTAATTGTTCTTTCGGGAGATTTCTTTTTCTTTCTTGGTTGGTTCTCTTCATGATTAGTTTCCAACCATCGCGTCTTGTCTTTCCTTCAGGCGCTTTGAGAAGAGGTTGAGCCCCACTTCTTTGTGGCAGCCCCTCAAATACTCGAATACTGCTATCATGTCACCCCTAGTCCTTCTGTTCTTTTATGCAATATGAAACAGAAGTGTGCGTGTGTACGAAGTCTGTTATATGTGGAGAAATGGTGGATGAAGATAATGGTGAAACTTGCAGAGGTAGCTAAATTAGCTTCTTTGATTGGAGGGGAAAAAGCCCCAGTTATCTACATTTATGGTTCATTGGAAGCCCTTGAAATATTTTTTGCATAAATTTGATTTTTGATTTTATTTAGACTTATAAACCGCCCCCTCTCCCCGAAGGGACTCGGGGCGGTGTACAGGGAAAAATTTTTAAAAACCATATAATCAGACAATATATAACAAAGCTAAAAACGAATTAAATTGCCTGTACTAGAATTTAAAAATATTAAAATAGGAACCCTCCTAAGCTAAAATTCCCTAAATCTAAAATCCATTTATGTCCTTGACAGATAAAATGGGACAGATGCATTTAGGAATTGTGCTTTTGATGATTAGAATTTTTTTTAAACCCCAGATAGTGGTAAATAGGGGTTTCTTTTGTAATCATAGATTAAGAGGTAATTTTGTAATTATACTTATTTATTAGATTTTATCTGTCTTTATTATTTTATAAGTAACTCAAGATGGCACGCATAACTAATCTTCCTCCTATTCTTTTCAGAGAAAGAGGGGGGGAGGGACGGAGAGAGGGAGGGAGAGAGAGAGAGAGAGAGAGAAAGAGAGAGAGAGAGAGAGAGAGAGAGAGAGAGAGAGAGAGAGAGAGATATTTAAATCACTCAGCTGGCATCCATGCTTAAAGCGGGACTAGAACTCCCAGTCTTCTAGTTTTCCTGCAAAGGAAATTGAAAGTTCCTCCTTCCTACATCTTTTTATTTTTTCTTTCTATATTTTTGTTTTTTCTTTCTTCTTTCCTGCCTTTACTCTTATCACTGTGTGTTTCTTTTTATGTTCTTTGTAAAACCTTGAATTAATATTGATGAAAGAAAAGTACAAGATTTCAAATCGAGCCTCCAACTCCCAAAGGGCAGGTCTTCCCAACATCCAAATGCTAAAAAAAATATCCACCAGGCGTGAACGAAATTGCCAAAGGGAAATGGAATGCTGAAGACAGAAGGAGAGAATGAGAACCCACCAAGTGCATTTGCTCCTTAAAAAAAAAAAAAAACAGTATTCAAACTCAATTACCTGTCTAACCAGGCAAGCAAATTTTTGGCAGCACCAATCAAGTCAACGACGGAGGTAAGGAAATCATTTGGCAGTCTTCGGGAGGCCCGTCCATCATAATGACCGCTCCTTCTTCTACCTGTGATGAAGTTTTGAAGATTTTTGGCAGATGCGTTTAGCTTGTGGGAAAGCGTTCTCAGATTTTCAGTCTCCAAGCCGTAGTTCTGAAAGCAAGAGAGGAATTGGACACATTAACAAAGGAAAAAGGAAAGAAAAAGAAAAGAAAAAAAGGGAAGGGAGGGAAATGGATGGGCAGAAGAGAAGGAAGGAAGGAAGGAAGGGAGATGGATGGAAGAGAGGGAGGGAGACGGATGGACAGAAGGGTAAGAAGGAAGGAAGGAAAGAGGGAAGGGAGATGGATGGAAGAGAGGGAGGGAGATGGATGGGCGGAAGGGTAAGAAGGAAAGAAGGGAGGGAGGGAGGGACGTAGATGGGCAGAAGGGAAGGAAGGAAGGAAGGAAGGAAGGAAGGAAGGAAAGGAGATGGATGGAAGAGAGGGAGGGAGACGGATGGGCAGAAGGGTAAGAAGGAAAGAAGGAAGGGAGGGGGGGAGGGACGTAGATGGGCAGAAGGAAAGGAAGGAAGGTAGGAAGGAAGGGGAAAAAATTAAATAAGTTGACCCATCTTTCATTTTCAAGCCACAAAAATATCCAATGCATTTTAAATATATAGGTAGGTCCTCATCTCATGACCACAATGGAGCACAAAATTTCTGTTGCTGGGCAAGGCAGTTGTTAAGTGAGTTTTGCCCCATTTCACAACCTTTTTTTGTCACAGTTGTTAAGCGAATCAGGTGGCTGTTCAATGAATCTGACTTCCCCCAATAACCTTGCTCATCGGAACCCAGGTGGGAAGGTGACAAATGGTGATCCCATGACCCCAGGACAGTGCAGCTGTCATAAATACATGCCAGTTGCCTAGCGTCTGAATTTTGATTATGATCATGTGAGGATGCTATGATGGTTGTACGTGTGAAAAATGGTCGTACATCACTTTTTTTTTAGTGTCATTGAAACTTCCAATGGTGACTAAATAATAATAATAATAATAATTTTAATTTTATATCCCGCTCTCTCTCCCCAAAGGGACTCGAGGCGGGGCACAGGCAATTAAAAATACAGATAAAACCACAGACAAAATACAAAATTAAAAATGAATTAAATTAGTCCTGCGCTAAAAACCCATAAACTAAAACTACCCCCAAAACCCCTAACCTTAAAAGAGACTACCCAAGGCCGGCCAGGCGAAAAAGATGTGTCTTTAATTTTAAACGGAAGGAGCGGAGGTCCGTAGTTGTCCTAATATCGGGGGGAAGGTCGTTCCAGAGGGCTGGGCCCGCCACAGAGAAGGCCCTTCCCCTGGGCGTCGCCCGCTGACAAAGTCTAGTGGACGGCACCCGGAGAAGTCCCTCTCTGTGGGAGCGAATAGGCCGTGAGGATGTATGGGGCAGAATCCGATCCCGCAGATAGCTAGGTCCCGAGCCATGGAGCGCTTTGAAGATGATGACTAACACCTTGAAGCGCACCCGAAACACGACAGGTAGCCAGTGCAGCTCGCGCAAGAGCGGTGTTACGTGGGTAAACCTAGAGGTTCCCATTATTGCTCGCGCGGCTGCATTCTGGACCAACTGAAGCCTCCGGGTGCACCTCAAGGGGAGCCCCATGTAGAGAGAGTTACAATAGTCCAGTCGGGATGTCAGAGAGCATGAGTGACTGTGCGAAGGGCGTCCCGATCCAATAGGGGGCGCAACTGGCGTACCAGGCGAACCTGGTAAAACGCCCTCCTGGCCATGGCTGTGAACAGCTGTAAGTTGAGAACCATCTATATAGCAGCCTTAATCTTGAAGATTCTAACAAGGGAATTAGAGAATTGACTAATTTTCTTGGAGCAAAATGTGCTTTTAAAGAATATTTTTTGTGGATACTGACATGAGAGAAACACATTTTATTAATCCATTGGCAACACTGAAGCTCCAATATGACTCCAGTCAGGTCAGTTTCAGTGTTGGAGCTGAGGGAAAAGGGAGGGGGGGATTAGAGATAGAGGAGTTTGTGTAGCCAAAACAAAATACTTTCTCTTGAGAACCAAGGACATTCTTACACCTTGACCGTGGAAGGATGAGTGAGGTCACCAGACAACCAGACAGTGTTTTGATTGGACCATGTTGGGGGTTGTGGGAAAACTTTCTCTTTTAATTAGGTGGAAACCATGGGAACCTTCAGAGCTGGTTTCCACCAGATCTGTGCCAATATGATATTTCCAATAAATTATTTGAGCAATCTACCTGCCACGGACTTTTGCTTGCTATGGATCTATTACTTGGAACTCTGACATTCCGCATATGAACTGTTCTGTTTAGATCTGCCACAATAGTTGCTACAGCTAGTGATTTATGACTCATTGATGTTGGTTCCCAGTCACTGACAAAAGAAAAACAGATAAAAGCCTTAATATCGGATTGATATGTATTTTGCAATTTCTCAGCCGCTTCCAAAACAGTTTCTCTTTCTAATTTTCTGAGAGAAGTTTGAGAATTTCTCTTCAATTTCTTTTCTTGCTGATGTCACAGGGTATACTGCTAGAGAAGAGTAATTCAGAAGCTTGTGACTCACCATACCTTTGAGCTACGGTTTGTATGTTTTGATGGTGGTCAGTTTTCTAGAATTTGACCGAAAAGCGACAGGATCAGCAACGCTAAGTCTCAATAAAGGAGAATATTTGTGAAGCTCAGGATTGAAATGAGAGGTCCTTGGTGCTCTCTGAGCTTGCTTGTTTTCTTGCAGACGTTTCATTATCCAATTAGGTAACATCATCAGTGCTAGTAGGGAGTGGGGTTTGCTCTCAGTTTATATTCTAGTGGCTTGCCCTGTCAACGTTGGTGGGGGTGATCTTAAACGTTCGTTGATTCTGCTGTTTACTGTTGGCTTTTTTGACAGTTTCTTGACTAGGGACTTGTTTACTTGATTGTTGGTCTGAGGTTAACCTTTGGAGTTAACCTAGGCTGACCTGAATGCTGGTGGAGAGGCACTTGGATTTTTTTGTGCTCTTTTTGGCTGTTGATTGTCTCTTTTGTATAGTCTATAGATATTGTTAATGTCTACGCTGGTTTTTATGGATGGCTAATTTCTTCTCTGTTATGCAATACACTGGGACAGGGGTCTGCAAAGCTGGCTCTTTTAAGACTGGTGGACTTCAACTCCCAGAATTCCCCAGCCAGCCAGCTGGAGAATTCTGGGAGTTGAAATCCATAAGTCTTTAAAGTTCCCACGTTTGGACATCTCTGTTCTATATGTTGTGAAATTAAAGAACATTCATCATGTCCTCTAGCTCGGGGGTCTCCAACCTTTGCAACTTTAAGTCTGAAGGACTTCAGCTCCCAGAATTCTCCAGCCAGCCAGCTGGAGAATTCTGGGAGTTGAAGTCCATAAGTCTTAAAGTTCCCAAGTTTGGACACCTCTATTCTATATGTTGTGAAATTAAAGAACATTCACCATATCCTCTAGCTCGGGGGTCTCCAACCTTTGCAACTTTAAGTCTGAAGGACTTCAGCTCCCAGAATTCTCCAGCCAGCCAGCTGGAGAATTCTGGGAGTTGAAGTCCATAAGTCTTAAAGTTCCCAAGTTTGGACACCTCTATTCTATATGTTGTGAAATTAAAGAACATTCACCATATCCTCTAGCTCAGGGGTCTCCAACCTTTGCAACTTTAAGTCTGAAGGACTTCAGCTTCCAGAATTCTCCAGCCAGCTTTGCTGGGAGCTGAAGTCCTGGGAGCTGAAGTCCTTCAGACTTAAAGTCTGGGAGCTGAAGTCCTTCAGACTTAAAGTTGCAAAGGTTGGAGACCCCTGCTCTAGTTCCTAGTTGTTGTTCATGGATGCATTTGGCCAGACTTCTACCTGTTTGTCCTGCTGCTGCTATGTCTTCTGTGATAAAAAAAACATTGTTGAGAGATCTCTTTCTCCAAAGGGGAAAAGTGTTGGTTGCTTCCAGCACTGAGAAGGTAGCAGGAAGTGAGAAACTGCATGGGAAATCGTTCATCTAAGGCTATGTTTTTATTTCCCCCTTTGCTTCTCAGATAAACGCAATGAGACTGGAGATCCTCTTACAAAACATGGGGAAATGTGAAGTGTCTTTCCGTGTCACTGCAAACAGAACAGGGAAGGAAATGTAAAAAGCCACGGTGTCAAAAGGCAACAGCGCTGTGGGAATCAGGTTGAACCAGATGCCACCTTAAAACCTACAAATGTAACAATACTTTTTCAGTTCCGCTGTAAAATGATGTCACCGATCTTATGGCGTTGTATTTTGAAATGCTTGTTGACTCTCTGGCTTCTGATAAAGCCATCCATCCATCCACCCACCCACACGTTCACTGATCTATTGTAGATGTTTCCATAAGACTCCCCTCGCTGTTCTCTTCTGGTGTTTCCCTGTTGTAGCCAATCATAGAGCTTCATTACAGCGGCCTGGGATCCAGTGGTGGGATACAACTGGTACGCCCCAGTACAGGTGTACTGGTGCCTGCTGGAAGCACCAAGTATCATTCTGTTACGGTCTCCGGAGGGTCCACCCACCCGCCCGCTCTCCTTAGCGCTATTTGAGCCAATCAGGGCTTTCGTGCACATGCACGGAGCGTACGGCGCCTGTGCAATGCTCTACTGAGCAGCTGGAGTGTCATGGGTGGTACGTACGCATGCCCGCGTGCTGCCCGCATTCATGGGGTGGATGCCAGGCCCTATTGCAGCATACTGGTTGCAACGGGATCCGGAACCCACCACTGCTGGGATCTAATTTATTGATACTAGCCAATAGATCTGTCTGTGTTCTTGTCCTTTCTATCACATCTGAGCCATCTAAGTAAATAACAGAATAACAGAGAGTTGGAGATCCCTGCACAAGCTTGAGCAGGAGACCTTATGCCATTTCAAACAAATGGTTGCCCAATCTCTTCTTAAAAACCTTCAGTGTTGGAGCACCCACAACTTCTGGAGGCAAGTTGTTCCACTGGTTGATTGTTCTTGCTGTCAGGAAATTTCTCCTTAGTTCAAGGTCAGTGATGATGAACGTTTTCGGCGACAAATGCCCAAACTTGAACACGGAGCGCTGGAAACCCAAAGACCAGCTGGTCAACGCAAACAGCTGGTCTTTGGGTTTCCAGGATGTGCATGCACACCAGCCAGCTAGTCTTTGCGCACCCCGGAGCACTGGAAACCCAAAGACCACCTGGCCGGAAGTTCTGGAAGTCTGGAAACGGGCCCATTTCTGGCCTCTGGAGGGTCTATGGAGCCGGGGGGAGACTGTGTTTGCCCTCCCGGAGGCTCAAAGAAAGCCTCTGGTGCCTGGGGAGGTCAAAAATGCCCCCCGCCATGATGCAGGAGGCTGAGTAGTCCACACCCACCATAGCCACACCACCCAGCAACCGGACAGAGAAGTGGTTCATTTTCATTTCATTTATTTACATTTATATCCTGCCCTTCTCCACAAAGGACCCAGAGCGGCGCACAGGAAATTTAAAAATATACAAAAGTACAAGAATAAATACATAATTTAAAATAAATATTAAATTATCCCGATCCTATGCTAAAAACCAAATTGTTAAAATACCCAATTTAAAACTTTCTAAAAGTCCCCGTGGGAGGTTAGGCTAGGCCGGCTTGTTGGAAAAGGTATGTCTTTAGACATTGGTGGAAGAGGCGGAGGTCGGTTGCTAAAGTTTTTCAACCCCACCCCTGTTCAGTAGGAACTGTGTTATTTCCTCCTAGTCGTGTATCTAGGGAAGTTCACAAAGCAGGAAAATTATCAGACCAATTAAGATTACAATAAAATAGCGGAATGTTTACGTGTTGAAGCTAATTAAGATTATAATTAGGTTCAACTGGTAAACATTCCACTGTTGGCTAAAAATGAACAATTAATAGTACGATTGAGACAATGAAAACTAATTCAAGGAGAACTCCTAAAATCCTTGTGAAAAGCAAACAAACCTTCAAATATGGAACAATATCAGATCGTGATTGCAATTTACACAGTACAATGCAGTGGTTTGATCCAACATTAAATTGAGCCTGAAATGAAACCAACCACATTAATCCACTTTTCAATCTGCAGTTGTAATATTGACATTTTTGCTAAGCATTATTAATAGATACGTTGGCAATGGATCCATCACCTTGTTTTAATTTTGGACTGAGTCACTATAATTTGGTATTGCTAAGTTTCTTGTATTTCCACTGCTCATTATGTAAACTTTTTCACCTATAATCTTTCTTTCTTTCTTTCTTTCTTTCTTTCTTTCTTTCTTTCTTTCTTTCTTTCTTTCTTTCTTTCTTTCTTTCTTTCTAATTGATATATACAGAACTTAACCATGGCTAAGCTTGCAGGGAAATTTGAAACATCTCCCCCCCAAATGTCCTTTTACCAAGCAAGACTTTGCAAAGCCTACCTTTATTTCTCCTTGTTACCAAAGGTAACTCCAAATGTGGTTTCCAAATGCTTTCTAATGCCCACATATTCTCTTAGAGGAAATGGCAGAAGAGATTAGCCAAGGCTTATCGTTAAAAGAATTTCACTGAATCACAGAGCCAGGAAGAATCTTGAAGCTCATCTGCTTACAACCCCCATTTCCTGAAGTATCTGCAACACAGGATGAGTCTGCATGGACAGATCATTCTCCAGCTTCTGCTTAAACGCCTCCTATGATGATCTGTGGAAACTCATTCCCAAGTATGCCAACCAGCAGTTCTTTGCAAAGTGTAACAGTAATGTGAAACGCAACAACTCTTGCATTGTTAAATGAGATGTGAAAAAAGGAAAGAAGAGTGAAGCAGGAAACAGAGTGCTAAAGTAATCCTCCTATGTCAGGTGTGCTTCATGCCCCATCAACCTTGTCATTCCACAACAGATTTTAATTGGGTAATGATGATCATCTACTCCCTAGACAGAAGATGGAGATATCCAAGTAGGAAGCACCCAAACACAACACGATCTAATTTTCACAATGTCTTAATACAGACATCCACTTCTTGGTAATTTTTCACTTTTTTTTTTTTTGCATGGAAAACATCTTGTGGAAATACTCCAATGTCAAATTGGCATTGTTACTAAGGGGCAGTTCCCCATCTACTAATTCCTAGAGCTTTTTTTATTTTATTCTAAGCTTCGGTCAAGGGAAGGGAGTTGGTGCTTGTCAGGATATTTCAAAGATGACAGAACAAAGCTTTGGCTAATCTTCTCAAATAAAATCTGGAATCTCCATCCTTGATGAGGAAAATTATAGCTCACCTACCTGGGGAGGACGACCAAGATTTTCCAGCTTCTAGTCTTTTGCACTTTGGATCCCTTCTTTGTCACACAACAGAGAAGAGAAGGTCATTCAAAACCAAAGCAAACTTTTTGGTCCAGGTGCTTGGTCTTCCCCCAAAAAGACAAGGACACTTGTATTCAGGAGATGAAATATGTTTCTTAGCTAAGAACACTGTAACAGCATTGCCAAAAAGGCATTGTTAACCTTATTTTACCAAGCTTTTTCTCCGGTAACACTATCCCGACCAATACCGACTGGCGACACCCAGGGGAAAAGCCTTCTCTGTGGCGGGCCCTGCCCTTTGGAACGACCTACCCCCTGAACTTCGCACCATCTCCGAACTCCGCCTCTTCCGCCAGTGTTTAAAGACACATTTGTTCCATTTAGCCGGTCTAGCATAACCTCCACAAATGACTATTTTAGACAGTTTTAAATTTGGGGGTTTTAATTTGTTTTTAGCGCAGGATGGTATCAAATAAGTTTTTTAAATTTTTTACTTGATTTTGTATTATATTTTAAATTCCTGTGCGCCGCCCTGGGCCCTTTTGGAGAAGGGCGGGGTATAAATTTAATTAATTAAATAAATAAATAAATAAATAAATAAATAAATAAATAAATAAATAAATAAATAAATAAATAAAATATCCTACTAAAACTAGGGCATACAAAACCTTTGCCAGACCAATCCTCGAATACAGCTCATCTGCCTGGAATCCACACTGTATATTGGACATTAATACAATTGAACGAGCCCAGAGATATTTCATGCAAAGAGTCCTCCACTCCTCTGCTCAAAATAGAATACCTTATGCTACCAGGCTTGAAATGTTAGGCTTAGAGAACCTTGAACTACACCGCCTATGTTCTGACCTAAGTATAGTACACAAAATTACCTGTTGCAACGTCCTACCAGTCAACGACTACTTCAACTTCAACTGTAATAATACACGGGCAAGCAATAGATACAATCTCAAAGTAAACCGCTCCGAACTCAATTGCAGAAAATATGACTTTAGCAATAGAGTGGTCAATGCCTAGAATGCTCTATCTGACTCCATTGTTAGTTCCTCAAACTTCCGCAGCTTTAACCTTAAACTGTTTAGTGTGGACCTCACATGTTTCCCAAGAGGTCCATAAAGGGGGCGTGCATAAGCGCACCAGCGTGCCTACCATCCCTGTCCTACTGTCCCCATTGATTTGTACTCATTTCATGTGCTCATTTGCATGCCTATACTTACTAAATAAAATAATAGAGTGAAATGACGTAACGGGATGAGGAAGGATTTTCAATCCATCCTTTTTTAAATATTTACTGCGTATTAAATTAGAAGAAGAACAAGTAAAAGAAGCAATGATACCATGGGCAAAAAACTTTGGTTGTACGATAGAGTTAGATAAATGGCAGCAACTATGGGACAGAAATTATAAATTAACAATGTCAACTGCATACAAGGAGAAGATGCTTGTATAGATGGCACTTTCCACCAGAATGATATGCAAAAATGATTAAAGATAAATCAGCCAAATATTGGAAATGTCATCAGATACCGCGATCGTACTATCATATGTGGTGGACATGTGTAGAAGCTTAAAAATATTGGACAAAAATGCATATGTGGTTGGAGAAGATGATGCAACAACATATTAATCTTAAACCAAAAGTTATTCTTATTGGGGATTTTACCAGAACCTTATAGTAAAGAAAATGTATATTTGATTATTCATGTAATAACTGCAGCTAGAATTCTATTTGCACAAAATTGGAAAAGTGAAGAGATCCCTACGGATGAGAATGTGATTAAGAAACTATTAGAATGTGCAGAAATGAATAGATTAACACTTACAATTAAAGAAAAGGGAGAATATTATAGTATATGGGAGTATATGCGCCTTCGGCATTTAGTCATGCCAGCCACACCACCATGGAGAGTGCTGGCTCTTCAGCTTTGAAATGGAGATGAGCACCGCCCCCTAGAGTCAGGAACAACTAGCACACATGTGCGAGGGGAACCTTTACCTTTACCGTTAGCGTTTTAAAATTTCTTGGGTATCTAACTATGCATGGTGTTCTCAGGAGTCCAAAGCACCAACACCTTTTCTATCTGGTTTCTTCAAAATTGGACTTTTGTTTTCATAGAGTTTCACTGGGAAAATTTATGACTGAGATTAAATTGGAAAACCAGCAAATAGCGCTGGCAAACTATTTTCAGACTGAACCAAGAAACTGCAGTAACAAATTTATGAAGTCCATTTGGCTCAACTCAAAGGAAGGTTGACTTTATCTTTTCACTCCTATGGTCAGAACTGAGGTCTTGTGTCTGGAAAGGAAACTTCCTTATCTCCTGCATTCCCATCCTCTTTTTTCTTCTTTGTGAGGGAAGGGGGGAAATCCTGCTCAGGTCCTGAAGAACCTTTGATGTAGAGTCGGGTTATAAGTGAAGAGGTTAATGTGAATGGCCTCCCATTGACTAAAAGAGCAATAAAAGTTATTACTCATGATCATTCACTGAAAAACATAAAAAGGCATCCTTTCAAATTATGTTAAGATAGTTTTAATGGTATAAAAAGGTAAAGGTTTCCCCACATATATGTGCTAGTCGTTCCTGACTCTAGGGGACGGTGCTCATCTCTGTTTCAAAGCTGAAGAGCCAGCGCTGTCCGAAGATGTCTCCGTGGTCATGTGGGTTGCATCACTAAATGCCAAAGGCGCATGGAATGCTGTTCCCTTCCCACCAAAGGTGGTTCCTATTTTTCTACTTGCATTTTTACATGCTTTCGAACTTCTAGGTTGGCAGAAGCTGGGACAAGTAGCAGGAGCTCACTCCTTATGCAGCTCTAGGGATTTGAACCACGAAACTGCTGACCTTTCTGATCGACAAGCTCAATGTCTTAGCCACTGAGTCCCTTTCCATGGTATACCACAGATACTTTAGGGAATGGCAGTATTTTTATAATGTGCAAAGCTTCCCGTTGCTGATTTATAATGCCATTTTGATATATTTTACTGTATTTGCTTTGGTATTAAGTGAGATTCTAGAACTATGTTAAATTTAAAAAAAAATATGGAGATGGGATGGTATCAGGCAAATGATCATGTCTAGGGTTTGAGGATCAAATTCAACTGATGATAATTTAATATCAATCCTATTTGATATATAATTGATTTTTCCCTTTTAATAACATGACATTTCCTATGCAGATGTTCCTTAATATTTATAAGGTTCATTTAAATTAAATGAACATGATAAGAGCAGAGGAGAGATTCGGCTTGGAAATTCAGTTTGGCGGCTGTTCTATCAAATCTCCAAATCAAATTGTCTCTGAGAACTAGTTGATAATTTTGTACTGATTCAGTTAAAAATTCAATATCTTTATGAATTGTCAACTGAATCACAAATGTGAACCGGATTGAAGCCTTTCTGTGCATCTCTAGTAAGCATGACTCACAAATTCATTTTTTTCTTCTTTATATAACGTGGGTGTACAAGGTGGCGCTTTTTCTATAAATGGACTTGAGCATGGTTTTCTCTCCATTGTTTATTTATGCATATCTATGTACACATGGAAGAGATGGCTCAGGGGTTAAAACATTGTGCTTGTCAGCTGCAAAACCAGCAGCCCAGGTTTGAGACTTGAGTTCTGCATGATGAGCTGAGCTCCCGTTCCTTGCTCCACCTCCTGCCCACTTAGCAGTTCAAAAGCATACAAATGCTAGTAGATAAATAGGTACCACTTCGGTCAGAAGGTTGCAGTGCCTTTGTGTCTCGACATATAGTCATACTGGTCATGTGACCATGGAAAGTGTCTTATCTGAATGGCTCCCTCCGCTAAGAAATGGAGATGAGCACCTTCCCCTAAAGTTGGACACGACAGGACAGGGAAACCTTTAACTTTATGGACATATATGCATCTCTCTCTCTCCCCCTCCCTCTCTCTCCCCCTCCCTCCCTCTCCCTCCCTCCTATGCCAAAAAATTCATTTGCATTTTTTTACTACTCTCATTTAACTTGATTTGCTTTCAAAACGACTGGCTGTGAGCCAACAGCAATAAGAAAGCAGCCACAATAAGCATCTGTCTAAAGACAAGCAATTAAAAGCAACTTCCAATCATCAAAGGTTAAAAGCCTTTCAGAGGAAATGGCCTCTGTCTGGTACTGCGAAGACTGCGAAATGAATGTTGGGGAAGATGAATTCCAGAAGTGCATCAGGCAACCGTGTTTCTAACTGAAGAACCAGCAAAGATAAGCCAAACTATTTAAATATACTCCGGTGGAATGCAGGGAAGGGATGGATCCCAAGAAGGGAGGGGGCGCAGTCCAGAGGAGTAAGATGCAGATAGTAGAGTCCTCAGTCTGGAAAGATTTGGCCTATAGCAGTGTTTCTCAACCTTGGCAACTTGGAAGAGGTCCGGACTTCAACTCCCAGAATCCCCCAGCCAGCAGATGCTGGCTGGGGGATTCTGGGAGTTGAAGTTCGGACCTCTTCAAGTTGCCAAGGTTGAGAAACACTGGCCTATGGGTATAAAACAATAAAGAGCCCAGCTTGCAAGAATGGTTTCTGGTTTGGGGCCTGACATTTGGGGGCTGTGGAATTCTGGGAGTTGAAGTCCACCTGTGGTGGTTGAGGGATTCTGGGAATTAAAGTCCACGCATGTTATGAAGACATGTGGTGAGGAGGTGGATCCAGTGGTGGGATTCAAATACTTTAACAAATGGTTCTCTGACCTAATGGCCAGCTGGGTAGGCAGGGCTCACTGGTCATGTGACTGGGTGGCCATGGCCACCTCAACATCACTCACGTCGATGGACTGTGACAATGTCATGAGGGTTAACCGGAGAGGCAGTTTCTGTAAGCAGGGCAATCAAGATGAGGCTAGAAACAACACCAGAGTGTTTCCTTCCTTCCTTCCTTACAGGATTAGCCCTGTAAAGTGGAAAAAACACAAATTGAGATTTCTTCCAACAACTGGTTCTCCCAACTGGTTAGAAAGTTAACAACCGGTTCTCCCAAATAGGTGTGAACTGGTTGAATCCCACCACTGGGTAGATTCCTAGGAGGGAGAGTGTGCAGTCCAGAGGAGCAAGAGGCAACTTAGACCAGATGTTTATTTATTTATTTATTTATTTATTTATTGAATTTATGTGTGAAAGAAAGAGGGTGAAAACAGCCCCTCCCTAATAGTTCCCAAAATATATTGTAGCACCAGTAGAGTTCTCTTATAGTCTAGCAAGATTTGGTCTATAGGTGTGTAATAAAGACCTCAGCTTAAATATCATTAGATATCATTCTTTGGTTTGGGGTCTGATATGTGCACATTGGCACATGCATAATAATCCCAAGCAACAATAGTAAGCATGGAGTTAAATTGGCAAATGCATGAATCCAACCGGGGTCCAACTTTTCCCAGTCTTCGTCCTCCAGATGTCAATTTGATTTGTCTAACGATTTCCTTTCTTAACGGTAGCTTCCTCCCGTTTTATCTCAAATTAATAAACAGGAGGTCTCTTTGCGGTCCGTATTTTCTCCTTGCTACGTTGCCACAATTATTGGGGCCTGAATGACATTAAGGAAACCCCATTTGAAGAAATAATCCTTGCATGCCCATCCAGGAATGAGATGCAAAGCCACTAGGTGCCTTTGATGCCAAGCTTACATCAAAAAACAAACGAGAAGGAATGATTTGCGTGAACCGCCTATCAACTATTCACTGGGGAAGTTGAACCGTCTTCAGAATAAACTTAATAAAGAGGCAGAGCTGTTCTAAATTATGCAGAGGTAACTGGGTAGAAAGGGAATAATAAGTAGTGATGGTTACGCAGAAAACACTCTTAATTTCTCCTAGCTCTCCTCCATAAGGGTTTTTAGCTTTTACTAGCTGATAACCTGGTGTTGCTCAGGCATTTATTTATAGGGCGGGTGGGAATGTCCAGACCAAATGTAATTTCTGATGTTGGATTTTCCCCCTTGCCAGAGGGTGCCCCCTTGTGGAGTACTGTGAAGCCATTACCATGACAACTCCACTGTGCTGTACAGTAGAATCCAGTACGGCAGTACAGTAGAAGACATTTGAAGACACAACAGGCTGAATCTTAACAGAACACCCCCTCTCTGAGGGGTGTTAGGGGTGTCTTATCCCCACAGTATTTTCCTACAGAGAGTAAGTCATCTGTGTACCAAATTTGGTGGAAATTGCTCAAGGCATTCCAGAGTTATGCTGGAACATACACACACCCAGCCATTTTTATATACTGTCTGTAGAAGATTTTTGCATTGCTACTGATGAGGAGAGGTCTTCCAGATCCTGCATTAGGTAAGGACCACTTGAAAGTGCGAACAACAATTTGTATCCATACTTAGTTAACATTTCAATATCCAGGTCATTTAGCATAAGGAGTCTTTGTGTACTCAAATTAAAGAGCAACAATTTGCGTATCTGTGTTCTACTCTGTTGAGATCGAAGCAACCCCTTCAGTTCCTTTGCTGGTATTGACAGGAAATGATCTTATGGGGTCGGTGGATGTCAATGAGACAACCTTAAAAACATGCCTTAGCTTTTTTGCTTATTTGATGCTGTCTGTACAAGTGGAATAGCAATAGCACTTTGACTTGTACACCACTTCATGGTGCTTTACAGCCCTCTCTAAATGGTTTGCAGAGTCAGCATCTTGCCCCCAAACAATCTGGCTCCTCATTTTATTGACCTCGGAAAGATGAAGGGCTGGGTCAACCTTGAGCCAGTCAGGATCCAACTGCTGGCAGTGGGCATAGTTATCCTGCAATACTTATTTTATTTTATTTTATTAAATTTATACCCCACCCTTCTCCTTGTTAGGACCCAGGGCAGCGCACAGGCATTATTTAAAACCACAAAATACAATATATACATCAATTAAAAATATATTAGATTAATTAAACCCGTGCTAAAACCCATGTTAAAACCTTACCAAATTATAATTTATTTTTAAAAAGTCAGAAACAGGGGGCTATCCTAGGCCGGCTTGTTGGAATAAATACATCTTAAGACGTTGGCGGAAGAGGCGGAGGTGCGAAGGTCGGGGGGTAGGTCATTCCAGAGGGCCGGGCCCGCCACAGAGAAGGCCCTTCCCCTGGGTGTCACCAACCGGCATTGCCCAGCCGACGGCACCCGGAGAAGACCCTCTCTGTGGGAGCGGATCGGACGAAGGGATGTATGGGGCAGGAGGCGGTCTCATATATAGCTAGGGCCCGAGCCATGGAGCGATTTAAAGATGGTGGTCAACACCTTGAAGCGCACTCGAAAGGCCACAGGCAGCCAGTGCAGCTCGCGCAGGAGAGGTGTTATGTGGGTTTGCCTTGAGGCGCCCATAATCACCCGCGCGGCCGCATTCTGTACTAACTGTAGCTTTCGAGTGCACCTCAAGGGGAGTCCCATGTAGAGAGCGTTACAGTAATACTGCACTCTAACCACTGGAAAGGAAGGAAGGAAGGAAAATAGCATTTAGACTTATATACCGCTTCATAGTGCTTTGCAACCCTCTCTAAGCGGTTTAGAGAGTCAGCATATTGCCCTCAAAATCTATAATGTTACCTTTCCACTGACTGTTACCTTCCCATGGAAGTGGTACCTATTTATCTACGCACATTTTCATGCTTTCAAACAACTAGGTGGGCAGGAGCTGGGGCAAGGATGAGAACTTGTCCCATCATGTGGCATTTGATCTGAAACCTAAACTAAAGGTTCCAGCTAAGAAACCGAAGCAAAATCAGAACTCTGATACCAAACCCTTCCTCAAATAACTTCTTTCTTGGACAAATAATATTGGCACACTTGATGGAAAGCCAACTCTGACTTTTCCCCGTTAAAACCAGTAATGACCCCTTCCCCCCAGTGTCATTAATCGCATTGCCCAATTAGGTTAATTGGTGGGCTTCTCAGTTATTCATCTCCTCCTTCCTCCATTGACCAGGAGATGACCTTGGGTCTCAAGAGAAAATTACATGTTGTGTCTAGTAATACATTCCAACCTCCCTCACACCCCATACATTGAACCAGGAAAATGGCTTCTGCCAAAATCAGTTCGGTATTGACATTCAGGATCTCAGCTTTTCAGCTGACAAGCTCAGCTTCTAAACCCCCCCCCCCCCACACACACCATATTAATTTTTTAAAACTAAGTTTCATTTATTATTGCCAAGAAAAAGTTGTTTCCAGATGATTTATCCAGAGCTATCTTAGAAGATACATTTCCCCTCCTCAAACGAAATTGGAATGCCATTTCCTACAGCTTAGCTTAACATCTGGAATACTGAATTTATTGCCCAGTTCATTAGGACTCCTACTTAGTTAATCTAAATATGTAAATTAATTGAAGTTGCTTCTTTTCCAGGATGATTAGAGAAACTTACTTCAAAGCACATCGTGCATCAGATTACCTTCTAAATACCACAGCCCACATTTCCATACAAAAGAGAAATAAATTAACTAACTTTTCAGAAAGTAACATTCATCAGGCTTAAAGGATACAAGATATTCTTGATTGCTCACATCCATCCAGAAGTTGGTAAGAAACTCAACCATCCAATTATTTCAATTCCCAAATCTAGGATATGACAAATTGAGGCGAAGCACCAGGGAGTATGTGAAGAGGCAATTTTATCCACATTTAGCCTAATGAATTTAATAAGGTCTACTTCCAGTGATGTTAGTAGGGGATGGTGGCCTTTAGCGTATGACACAGCAACATTTTGTAAATGTCCTCTTTTAAAGTGATGGAAAGGTATAGCAATTGTCCCCCACTTCTGCTTCCAGGATATTGGATTTCCAGACATGGAAAAAGAGCATCATGGGATGATTCAGAATAGGTTTCGGAATCAGTGGATCCAAATTTTTCCTATACTTTGACATAACCCTGCATTAGGGGGAGAATATTTTGGCCTAGGTCTAGGACGTCCTTGTCATTGGATTATCATCCCAATGATAAATAGAATGGAATAGAGTAGTGTAGTGTAGTGTAGTGTAGTGTAGTGTAGACTAGAGTAGAATAGAGAATAGAGAATAGGGTGGGGTAGGGTAGGGTAGAATAGAATAGAATGGAATGAAATGGAATGGAATGGAAGTAGGGTAGGGTAGAATACAATAGAATAGAGTAGGGTAGGGTAGGGCAGGGTAGGGCAGGGTAGACGACTAGAATTCTTTATTGGCCAAGTGTGATTGGACACACAAGGAATTTGTCTCTGGTGCAGAAGCTCTCAGTGTACATTCAAACAACAAAGTGGTAAGTCATAAGTCATAAATCATACACACATTGAGTAAGGAGGAGCAGGGGAAAGAAGGAAAGATGTCATTTCATAACTTGTTGGCTTTTCATAACTTGTTGGCTTATCAATGGCCTTGTTGAATTGTGTTCTGTCCCTCTGAGATTGCACTACTGCCCTTGCAGAATTGCTGTGTAAAAAGATTTCCTTTTCAAAAGAAATATAATCTTTTTCTTTAACCAGGTTAAAGAACAGCAAGCTTCACAAAGTGTGGTCCATAAGAAAAAAGGCACCGCTGATTCTTTTCACCTTCTGTAATCTATCAATTTGGAAAGAGATGCTTCCTTATTTGAGGACAGAAATGAGACCAAAAAGCCTTTCGAAATTCTCCACTGATTGGAAGAAATTGGTGGGTTGTTTTCTCTCAATTGCTTCAGGGGGAAAAACATATCCTCCAATCATTACTTAAGAGCAGATTATCCCTAGCCACCAGCAAGAGCAACCTTATTGAAAAAGTCCATCAGAAAAGTTTGTTGTATGAATTAGGAGGAGGAGGAGGAGGAGGAGGAAGAGGAGGAGGAAGAGGAGGAGGAGGAGGAGGAGGAAAAGAAGAACAACTTGTTTTGTTTATAAAAGCTTTTGCTAAATCAAAAACTTATCCAAAGAAGAGTAGGAGGTGGAAGAGGAGGAGGAGGAGGAGGAGGAGGAGAATCCAGAAGCATCACAGGCCATTGGAAAGATGTGTAACGAAAGACAAAAGCATTCGCACATGATTGACAGCCACTCCTTCTTTCAATAAATGTCACATTGCAACCCTGAGCATTTCCCCAAAATTCTCTTCTCCTTTGAAAACCATTTCAAGAACCAATTCTGCCTCTCATCAAACTGAAGAAGAAGAAGGAGGAGGAAGAGGAAAGACAGAAGGCAGGGTAATTACTCCGGCTGGTACAACTTTTAGAAGTGAAATCCAATCTGAAGAGATGATTCATCCTTTAGTCGTAGTGCAAGCTGTGTCCATTCCTGCTAATCTCAAGACACAGAGATGTCTCCCTCCAAATCACTGCCATAAGCTTTGTCAGGGTTCCAAATAGCATCCAACATTAAATCAGAGTCCGAGGCAAAGTTTTCCTCAAAGTTCCAATTTATTAAGAGAGCCATGTTGCCGCATCTGGGAAAACCCGAATCCAAAAGCTTTCCGGTTTTCCCACCCACTTGAAAGTTCAAGATCTTGTCCCACACCCACAAGTCCATCCCATGGTCCAATCTCCCACTGCCACGCTGGCAGTTCCACCCATCCAGTTCCTGTCAGGTGCAGAGACAAAGGATGACCTTGGCTTTCTAGAAAGGAACTTTGTTTTGGCTACATAGCACCTAACTCCGCACAATCCCCCCTCCCATTTCCTCACAATAGAATAGGGTTTTCTCAGATGTGCCAACATGGCTCTCTTAATAAATTGGAACTTTGAGCAATAATTTGCCTTGGACTCTGATTTACTTTTGGATGCTATTTGGAACCCTGCCAGATTTGAGGACTGAATCTGTGTCTTTCAGACCTAGTCCAACATTCTCATTAGGATACCACACTGCCTTTCAGGGGTGTATCCTCCCCTCCCCAGTTCTTGCACAATGGCACTTTGCTGCCTACGATCATAGGCATGAGATGTGAGTTTTTAAGTGATCTTTTAAGTCAGGGGTCTCCAACCTTTGCAACTTTAAGTCTGAAGGACTTCAGCTCCCAGAATTCTCCAGCCAGCTTTGCTGGCTGGAGAATTCTGGGAGCTGAAGTCCTTCAGACTTAACGTTGCAAAGGTTGGAGACCCCTGTTTTAAGTGATCACTTTTAAAAGTGATCATGTGATCTTTTAAAAATGTGCAAGAAGTTGGCAAGAATTTCTTGTTGTTGTGCATCTTAATTATGTATGCTGCTCTTGCAGTGTCTATCTCCTTCTGCTCACAGAAAATAAAGGCCACTGAGAAAGAATAAAAGATAACTAACCCTCACAGATATTGTAACTCCAGGTTGAATATGAGTCAGGGCACATCTGGCATTGTGGACTCACTAAATTAATTAGGACATGCACCAGTGGACAGTAATCAAGCTTCATGTCAGCCCATAAACAGCACTATGATGAAGTACCAAAGATTACATTAGATTTAATCACGCTAGAATTTCATCTACTTCAGAATCCAGCTCAGAGAAAAAATGGACAGCCAACTTTACAAATTGGGATGTTGCAAGCTTGTTTATTCAGAGGTAAGCCCAGTTGAATCCAGAGGCATTCCTCAGGTGAGCATCTATTGATTGTATACAAGACACGGCAGAAATGCAAAACTCAGAAAACATGGGGAAAACGTTACATTCAACAAGAACAACAACAAAAACATGTGCGTTAAAAAAGAGAGGAAAAAAAAAGACTCGACTCTCAAATAAATCTAACAATAAACATACAAAAAAATTCCACCCTGGATGGATGCTGGAAAGAAAATAAAAAAAACCCTAATAAATTAAGTTTTTTCATCCTTATTTAATGAGAAAAATATATAAACAAATATTTTAGATGAGGAGATATCTACCTAAGAATCCAACCAACGCAAAATCTGATCATAATATAAATATGAAAAGTATAAAAAAAACAGTCACCAGGTTAGCCTGAGATTTATATTATGAGTCTTTTTTTTAAACAAAAAACTATGTTTTCCCCATTCAACCCATGTTATTGAATCCCAAGGGCTGTGATAGAAATGGAATGGCATCATCAGAAGAAGAAAGAGTAAGTAAGACGTAAGAGAAGTAAGAGCTCTCTATGTCACCAAAGGTGCTTTTTCAAAAAGCAATTGGGCTTCCTTTGTATAGAAGGTAAAGGTAAAGGTTCCCCTCGCACATACGTGCTAGTTGTTCCCAACTCTAGGGGGTGGTGCTCATCTCTGTTTCAAAGCCAAAGAGCCAGTGCTATCTGAAGATGTCTCCATGGCAGTGGTGGGTTTCAAATTTTTTTAGAACCTACTCTCTAGGTGTGGCCTATTTTGTGGGCGTGGCTTGGCAGTCATGTGACGGTGGGAGTGGCCAACTTGTAAAATGTGGTGAAACTCATTTAACAACGCTCTTGCTTAGCAACCAAAATTTTGGCCTCAATTGTGACAATAAATTCTTTCTTTCTTTCTTTCTTTCTTTCTTTCTTTCTTTCTTTCTTTCTTTCTTTCTTCCTTCCTTCCTTCCTTTCCTTTCCTTCCCTTCCCATTGGGTTACTAGCAGCGGCAGGCCAGACTTACTTCTGGGTCCGCCGGTGGAACCCCCTCTCACCGGCTCTCTAAATTTCACCATCCGGCTCTTGCGAGCAGGTGCGAGCCTGCAGAAACCCACCACTGCTCCATGGTCATGTGGCCAGCATGACTAAATGCTGAAAATGCATGGAACGCTGTTACCTTCCCATCAAAGGTGGTTCCTATTTTTCTACTTGCATTTTTATATGCTTTCAAACTGCTACGTTGGCAGAAGCTGGGAGAAGTAACCGGAGCTCACTCCATTACGCGATGCTAGGGATTCGAACCATTGTGGTCAAGACTGCCTACCAACTAGAAATCAATGGCCGGTGACTTTGTGAGTGCCCAAAACAGAAATGGCAAGACACCATCAACAAAGATATGCAAGCTGGAGATGCAGATGGAGATGCTGACCATGCAAAGTGGTGTTCAATGATCCGAAAAGAGGACCCTACACTTGTGGGAATATGCTAAGAAGAAGAAGAGGGAAATGAAGAAGGAGAAGGAGAAGGTTTAGGTTTAGGTTTTATTAGTTTTTTAGGAGGAGAAGGAGAAGGAGAAGGAGAAGGAGAAGAAAAGTTGTTCTGTTTATAGAAGCTTTTGCTACATCAAAAACTTATCCATAATTGATGCCTAACACTCAAAGGGGTTAGCTGCTGAGAAGGGGGAGGAGGAGGAGGACTTGTTCTGTTTATAGAAGCTTTTGCTAAATAAAAAATAAAAAAAGAAGAAGAAGAAGAGGAGGAGCAGGAGGAGCAGGAGGAGGGAGGAGCAGGAGGAGGAAGAAGAAGAAGAGAAAGAAGAATTTATTAAATTTTCCTTGAAGACATTTCACTTCTCATCCAAGTAGCTTCTTTGGTTCTTCTGAGAATCTCTTGGACAAGAAGTGAAACATCTTCAAGAAAAAATACAAAAAAGGTCCAGTTGCTTTTTGAAAAAGCCCCTTTGGGACAACCATGACCTGGACGGCTGAGAATCTCCATTGACATTTTGCTCTATAAATGGCAGTTGGGTTCTTTTCTTCTTTTATTGCAGGGGTCCCCAACCTTTGCAACTTTAAGTCTGAAGGACTTCAGCTCTCAGAATTCTCCAGCCAGCAAAGCTGGCTGGAGAAGTCTGGGAGCTGAAGTCCTTCAGACTTAAAGTTGCAAAGGTTGGGGACCCCTGGCCCAGGCCCTGACAGCTTTGCTGGCTGGAGAGGTCTGGGAGCTGAAGTCCTTCAGACTTAAAGTTGCAAAGGTTGGGGACCCCTGGCCCAGGCCCTGACAGCTTTGCTGGCTGGAGAAGTCTGGGAGCTGAAGTCCTCCAGACTTAAAGTTGCAAAGGTTGGGGACCCCTGTTTTAATGCATACATTAAAATCGTGGAAAATATTTTTTCAGGCAACATGGCACACGCATACACAAAACACAGTGTGGCAGAATACGGTAGAATGCGCTTCAGAAACAGAAATGAATGGATCCAGCCAACACCCTTCTTGTAGAGCAGGGGTGACAAACTCAAGGCCCGCAGGCCAGATCCAGCCCACAGGGTGTTTAGATCTGCTCTGTGGGGCCGCCCTGGAAACAACTAAGGACCGGCCCATGGAGTTTCTGCCAGAAAAAATGGAGCCAAGGGGGGCTATGCACAGCCTCCCCAGGGTCTGTCTTCAGCTGCAATGGCTTCCTGCAGTCTTCTGCCAGCAAAAATGGAGCTCGGGGGCAGAGGTGGGTTGTTCCCGGTTCGGCCCGGTTCAGGCGGAGCGGCAGTGGTGGTGTCGGGAGGCTCCACCCACCCACTGGATGCTTCTGCACATGCTCAGGAGTGTCACATGCACATGTGAGCACTGGAATTTGCAACCCAACTCTTCTCGGGGGGATCAGTTTTTGCTGGCAGAGGGCTGCAGGAGCCTAATTTGGCCAAAAATGGAGCCTCGATGAGTGATGTTAGGCTGGCCATGCCCACCCTGGCCAACGCCCACCCTGGCCACGCCCCCAGCCCCTGAGGTCAAACACAACCCTGATGCGGCCCTCAATGAAATTGAGTTTGACACCCTTGTTGAAGAGGAATGAAAACCCTCCGGGAAATTTCTCGAGAAAGAGAATTCCCTTTTCCCCTACCCCTCACTTCTTAATTTTAAAGAGCCATTTATGTAGACAATGCTATCTGCATAATTTAAATTATGATAATTAAACCACTGAGAACTTGTCAATGCTCGCAATTTGTATCCTTTAGCAATCGGAGGAAAAGCCAGACGTGCATGTCAATGCAAAGAAAAAGATCCCACGAAGAGTTTGTTAAAGGAAAAGAGGCGATACCTCCCGTTTTGGCAAACAAGATTGCTTTAATAATTAATTGCCAGCCTTCTTGGGATGGAGCACTGCATTAGAAGATGAGTACTTTGCGATTATAAAGCATGGCTATCCTGGGCTTTAATAATACATTTAAAAAACAACAACAACCCAGGGGAGAGGGGAAACAGAGACTAAGGAAGTTGGAAACGTAATGTTTCACATTTCTGCTAGCCTCCCAAAGTTGTGTTTCTGTATCTCAAAGAAACAAAAGTCTCATTTCTGCCTCTTTAAGCTCCTACATAAGGAAATCAGCTGGGAAAGCAAAACAATTCGGCCTCTATTTTATGTTGGAGGTATGAACCTGCATAATATACTTCAGAGGTTTTGTTTTGGAGGGAAATGTCATTATGCGTGTTCTGAGTTTCACAAAGACAAGAAGGTCTTTAACAAGAAGGACCAGAGGAGACATGATAGCTTTCTTCCAGTATCTCAGGGGTTGCCACAAAGAAGAGGGAGTCAAGCAATTTTCCAAGGCACCTGAGAGCAGGACAAGAAGCAATGGGTGGAATCTAATCAAGGAGAGAAGCAACTTAGAACTAAGGAGAAATTTCCTGACAGTGAGAACAATTAATCAGTGGAACAGAAGTTGCCTCCAGAAGTTGTGAATGCCCCAACACTGCAAGTCTTTAAGAAGATGTGGGATAGCCATTTATCTGAAATGGTATAGGGCTTCCTGCCTAGGCAGGGAGTTGGACTAGATGACCTTCAAGGTCCCTTCCAACTCTGCTATTGTATTGTATTGTATTGTAAAATCACCAAGCAGACTCCATGTCCCGACAAAACCCCCTTTTTATGAAGCTAATGGGAATTCCTGTCATTCACATCCAGCAAAGTCCCGTCAAGCAGTCTTTCAAGGGTGTATTTACAACCACAGCCCTTATCAGGCTTGGAGAGCTGCCAGGTCGATACCTTCCAAACGCAACAGTGTACAAGAAAATACTTGGCAAGGAGTCTCTGAGAGTCACGAACAAATCTTCACACTAATAAAGCAAACTATTTGCCACCTGCAAACTCCACTCCCCTTTCCCTTCTCTTTATTCCCTAGGGGAGGGACCATTCACTGTCCACCTTTGCTTTTACTCCTGAGTCGGCCCTTGTTCCTTAACTGTTCCCTTCTCCTGGCAGCTCTGTGCATGCACACTTTGAGAACAGGCTCCAGCTGTTGTTCTGCCCACTGATCTCTGGTTCTGAAGGCAGCTGATGCAGAGCCTTCTCCAGACTTCAGAACTGGCCCATGTTTCTCCCCAACTTCCTCACTGTCTGAGTCTGTCACCAGTTCTGCTGGCCGCTGGCGAGTCACAACCGTGAGCTGCAAATCATACATATTGAATACACAATCAAATACATCTGGATGATTTGCAATGCCAGCCAGATTGGAGTCTATGTAGGTACAAGAGTTTGTTTAGAGACCGTTCAAAGTTACAATGGCACTGAGAACAGTGACTCACAACCATTTTTCACACAATTGTGGCAGCATCTCCTGGTCACATTCCCAGAAATGACAGCCAAGAGATCAGCTAAGAAGTGATCAGTCCATTCAATTTCCTGCCAGTAATGGCAGCAGGAGACTATTGACCAACGACCTCAGCAACCAGCAAGGGAAAAAGTAAGTTTGACTCTATGCATCTCTGCAAGCTTCATTTATTATGGGTTGTTGGTTTCTTTGTTGAAAATCTGTAGAGAGTCTCAGTCATCCAGGTCATGGTTGTCCCAAAGGTGCTAGTTCAGGAGGCAATTGGACTTTCTTTGGTTTTTTTCTTTTGAAGACGTTTTGCTTCTCATCCAAGAAGCTTCTTCAGCTCTGACAGGAAAGTGGGGGAATGGAAGGTTTTATATTCCTTGCAGACGGCTGATCTTTTCTTTGTTGAAACAAGGAGGATAAAAGAGTAGGAAGGGACCTTGGAGGTCTTCTAGCCCAATCCCCTGCTCAAGCAGGAGAACCTGTACAACTCTGGACAAATGACTGTCCAATCTCTTCTTAAAACCTCTGGAGTTGGGGCAACCTCAGGCTTTGCAAGAAAGTCTTTTCACTGATTAATTGTTTTTCTCCTTAATTCTAAGTTGGATCTCTTTCATAACTGCTATCTGTTATTTCTTGTTCTGTCCTTAAGACAGAGCTGAATCCTTCCACAGAATATCAGAGCTGGAAGGGACCTTGGAGGTCTTCTAGCCCATTCCGTCCTTAAGCAGGAAACTCTATACCATTCTAGGCAAAGGGCTGTCCAGTCTCTCCTTGTTCCAGTGATGGAATATCCACAACTTCTGGAATAAGTCATTCCATTGATTCATTGTTCTGTCAAAAAATTTATCCTTAGTTCTAGGTTGCTTCTCTCCTTGATTAGTTTCCACCCATTGCTTCTTGTCCTGCTCTCAGGTGCCCTGGAGAATAGTTTGACTCCCTCTTCTTTGTGGCAGCCCCTGAGATATTGGAAGACTGCTATCATGTCTCCCCTAGTCCTTCTTTTCATTAAACTAGACATGCCCAGTTCCTGCAACCGTCCTTCATATGGTTTATCCTCCAGTCCCCTAATCATCTTTGTTGATCTTCTCTGCCCTCTTTCTAGAGTCTCAACATCTTTTTTGTACTGTGGGAACCAGAACAGCATGCAATAACTTGCAGTTGTGGGAGCTGACAATTTCCTGACAGTTAGAACAATGAATCCTTGTGGAATGACTTGTTTCCAGAAGTTTTGATGTTCCATCACTAAAAGCTTTCAAGAAGAGACTGGACTGCCATCTGTCAGAAATGGTGTAAGATCTCTTGCTTGGGCAGGGTGGGGGGGGAGGTGGGTTGGACTAGATGACCTACATGATCCCTTCCAACTCTGTTAATCTGAATCCGAATCAATATTGCAAGTGTGGCCTTACACTTGGTAGAGCATGTGCCCTACCCTAGCCTGGGATATCCTTTACAGCATAATGACATTACCTTGTCCTTATACAAGTTCATATTAGTGGCAATTAATAATGTTAGTATTAATCCTGATGGCATGAATGACAACGCCAGTGACAATGTGGTTATTTATGATGCCTTTACAAGCATAGCGCATTGCAGATCAATAGCTAAAGTCAAGTTCTTGAGATGATGTAAAGCAAACGCTGTAAATTGTCTTCCATTATGTCCTAAAGAAGTGACTAGCTCATGTTAGGGAGTTTACAGTCTAGCTGTCTGGTAACGCTAGCATCAGAGGTTCACCAGAAGGTTTGAGGCAAGCCATGATACAGCGCTTGCCCCTAAAATGCTAATTGTCAGCGTTTAAAAAGAGAGAAGCAAATGAGATATCATTAACTCCTGCCTAGACTCCTCTCAACCTCAGCGTGAGCTACAAGGTCAAAGTCATCTGGGAAGAGGAATTGTTTGAGAAGATCTGCCAAATTGTTCTTTTGGCTCGTAAATACACATGGTGAGAGGAAGAACAGGGAAATAGATGATGCTGTTACCATGAGTGGAATCTCAAATTTACTCCAATCGCATTTCGGAGTTTCAGCATGTCACACAGAGACAGGAGGGCAGATTCCAAGTTTCAAAGATGCTTGAGGGATCCATAAAAGAAAATAATAACACAGGAGGATTAAAATGTCCTGGGGACGTGGCCAAAGTGATTGGATTCTGACTTTGCAGCCAGCTGGAGTTCTTCATTCTTGGCTGGGTTTGCACACACAACGCACCATGTCTTAAATCATGGTTTAGAAACCAGAATGGATTAAGCCAAATCCTGAGAGATGAAGGTAGTCTTCAATTTACAACCATTCGTTCAGTGACCCTTTGAAGTGACTGCAAAAAGTGACTGATGGCCATTTTTTAAATTCCTATGGCTGTTGCAACATTGCAATGGTCACGTGATCAAAACTTGGAATCTTGGCCGTGGCTCATATTTATGACAGTTGCAGTGTCCCAGGGTCACATGATCACCTTTTGTGACCTTCTGACAAGCAAAATCAACAGGGAAGCCCAAATTCACTTAGAAACCACTTCAGTCCTGACCTACAAATATTCTCCTTTATTGGTACAGTATGAACTAATCAAATTCTGTCAGAGAATTCATGGCTGGCAGAGACATGGTAACAAGGTCAGCCAATGAATAGGCGTAGCAACTAAGTCAGCCAATGAAGGGCTGTTTAGAAGCTGAAACAGTATTTGCTGGAGACAGCAAGGCGCCTGGGCATGGCTTAGGCTTAGCATAACTGTACTGTATAGAGGAGGTTCTCTTTATCTGTATTAAGGTCTAAACTCTGAACTGAAACTGCTTCCCTCCTCTGCCTGTGTTTTGCCTGTAAGTGCTACCACGTTGGAGAATCCACTATTGGTATTGTACATTTACTCATGTGCTATTATGTATATCAAGAAGTTAATGAATCCTGCTGTATCAGCTATCTGTGCGTGCTTTCTGGATCTGAATTTTTGCAACAAACTCTGACAAATTCATATATCCTAAAATTGCATATCGGCTAATAAAAGAATTCAATGCTCCCTGAGGTGGCCTATGTCCCCAAATGTTCTAATTTAATTCACTGATATTTTATTTAAAAAAAACTACGAACATTATTCTTTTTGCAAACCATTTACAACTTGTGAGCTTTTAGCCCATGAATAATTTCTGCATTTTTTCTTCCCAGGAGTAACAATGTGCGGTGCAAAAAGACTAAAGGGAGAAAAACTCCTATCCCTTTTTCAATAATTGTTTCGATCCCTTTTCCCAAGCAGACGGACGGACGGTCAGACAGGCAAACAAGCGAAAGAATAGAAGGAAGCCCACAAAGAATGCAAAACGTAACTTCTGTCTTGGTATCCACACAATTAGTTTTAAGAGCTGTTCTCTGCCCAGCTGGCTCACGGTGTGCTGTAAAATGTCTACATTTCCTGACGCATTGTGCAAAATCTTTCCTAAGCCAGAACATTTTCTAAAGGTCTTTTTAGTTGACACATACCAACACACACCGGCATAACAACGGCTCTTCTGAAGAAAAGGCTCGAGCGAGAAAGAGCGCAAGAGAGCCTTTGAAGGGCAGCCGTTTCACATTCACAAGCAAAAAAGATGCTTTTGTGAGAATTTCAAGTCTTTGGAAACAGCTCTGTAAGGACGGGGAAGATCTCTTCAAAAGAACCTGACTGGGTTATGCTCTTTTTTGATAAAACCCGAAGCATGTATTTTTACCGACAGAACGTCGGCATTATTCAGCACGGGCCAAAGAGAAAACAAAGACCTCGCTATGTAAAGGTTTCACATCTGACAAAATATGCCAATTTTATAAGACTGTAATGAAGCGTTATTGCATGTCAAGGTGTGAAAGCTTATGAGTGCCTCGCTGAGAATAGGGAAGACGTATACCGTAATCACGGTGTCTACAACCTAGGAGCTCTTATTTGAAAGAACAAACGGTGAAATCGTCTAGAAAGAAATTGGACCGAGCTATCTTTGATAACAATGCATTTTTCTTCTTTCGTGAAAGCGGAAAGTTTCCATTGTGAGCGCCAATCTTCCGCGTGCGTTCCTAACCACAGTATTTTAAGTTAGTTTGCCCAACGGATAAGTTTGCTTTTGAGAGGAGAGCTTAACACTGTTCGTTACATCTAGCGCTGTGGTGGAATGTAGTATGGATTCCCAGGAAGCAGGGTGGGTTGCCATCCAGAGGGCAAAGAGATAGTGAGGTTTAGACAGTTTTGGTTGGAAAGAAAAGAATTTAAACAGCTCCTCCCTAGCAGTTTACATAGTATATCCTTCCCCCAGGAGTGGGGAGGGAATGGGGATTTTACAGTATCCTTCTGCCAGGAGTGGGGTGGGAGTAGGGATTTTGCAGTATCCTTCCCCTGGAATGGGGTGGGAGTAGGGATTTTGCAGTATCCTTCCCCAGGAGTGGGGTGGGAATGGGGATTTTGCAATATCCTTCCCCCAGGAGTGAGGTAGGAATGGGGATTTTGCAGTATTTTCCCCTGGAATGGGGTGGGAGTAGGGATTTTGCAGCATCCTTCCCTCAGGAGTGGGGAGGGAATAGGGATTTTGCAGTATTCTTCCCCCAGGAGTGGGGAGGGAATGGGGATTTTGCAGTATCCTTCCCCTGCCATGCCCACCAAGCCATGCCCACAGAACCAGTAGTAAAAAAATATTGAATTTCACCACTGATTTCCACCTATGGGCTTCAGAAGTTGGAGGCAATCCTTATCAATCCCAGAAATGCTAAATACTAAATATACGAAACAGCAACAACATGCAAAGTAGTGCAGAAGAGCATTAAAAAAAAAAAGCAAACACATTTACCCAAAGGCACATAAAACGTCAAGAAAATCAATTAAAACAGCACACACACAGTTCAACAGAACATGTACCGGTCGATACATGTACAAATGGTTTAAATAAAAATGTTCCCACCCTGGGAAGACTTGATTTTCTGCTCTCTGCAGAGCTAGTGGGAAAATTGCAATGGCTGCCTCTTTTGCGCTCTTTGTGTCCTGGTGGGACAGGTGCTGAGGAACCCTTTGAGTCAAATAAAGTTTTATGGTGCCTCTTATCAATATCAGTGGGTGAAGAATTTATCCTATTCTTCAAAGAATTCCAGCCAGAGATCCTGGCTGCTATATGTATGATCTATTAGATCTTCTCCATCTTGATGTAATCGGGAGAGTTGCTAAATTTCCTGCCTCTCTGACCATCAGTTGCCACTTACTGGGCCATAAAATAGAATCTTATTGTCTTGTCTTGGTGTTCTTATTTATTTTATTTATTTATTTTATTTATTGGACTTCTAGACCGCCCCCTCTCCCCGAAGGGACTCGGGGCGGTGTACAGGTACAAATTAAAACCATTACAATCAATAATACATATAACTAAAATCGAATTAAATAAACCCCTGTACAAATTTATAAAAATTAAAAACTTAACCTTAAAACCAAATCACAGAATTTAAAAATACAAACTGAGGTGGGAAAGCTGGAATTAGGCCAGGCTGGCTAGATGAAACAAGTGGGTTTTGAGTTTCTGGCGGAAGGAGCGGAGGTCCGTGGTCGTTCTAATGTCAGGGGGAAGGTCATTCCAGAGGGTCGGGCCCGCCACAGAGAACAGAATTATTCTGAACAGAATAACAGAGTTGGAAGGTACCTTGGAGGTCTTCTAGTCCAACCCCCTGCTTAGGCAGGAAACCCTGCACTACTTCAGACAAATGGCTATCCAACATCTTCTTAAAGACTTCCAGGGTTGCAGCATTTGCAACTTCTGGAGGCAAGTTGTTCCATTGATTAATTGTTGTGACTGTCAAGAAATTTCTCCTTAGTTCTAAGTTGCTTCTCCCTTTGATCAGTTTCCACCCATTGCTTCTTGTCCTGCCCTCAGGTGCTTTGGAGAATAACTCAGATTGGATTCTGCAACATTATCCTGGGACACATATATTTGCCTTCCTGTAGGAATATTTTATGGAATTGTACCTCTTTTTCCCTGTCCAGTGAATTCAACCTTCCCTCCCCTTTTTGGGGTAAAGCTGCGAAGATCGGAGCAGAGCCAAGATCTAAGGGTAGGGATCCACTTACCAACGCACAGAGAAGATCAACCGCTTCTAGAATCAGCTCTTGATGGCCAATCCGAGTGACTCCCAATTCTTCCAGCTCCTGATGTGTGATGTGCAACAACTGTTCCCCACTGATCTTTTCTCTCTCAAAGTTTTTAATGTATTGCTGCAGGCAGTCGTCAAGACCTGGAAAGTGACAATGGCAGCTCCAGTTAGCTATAAAAGAACAGTTCTCGGTTGGTTCACCGCAACTCTGTTGGGACTAGAAAACATTCACCCTTCAAACTAGAAGGTTTTCATCTGGATAAGAGCAAGCAGCGGATTCTTAAAAAAAAAAAAAAAACCAGCCCAGACGATTATTTTTATTTACTTGCAGGTTTTTAATTAATTATTTATTTTTTCAAAAAGTTTTTATTTCTTTATTTTTTACAATGCGGGAACAGCGTGGCCCCTGGATGTCGTACATTCGAATACAAATGCAATTAATGAAACTAATCATAGTTGTTACATTCAGCCCGGGGGTGGCATTCACTTACCTTCCTTACCAGTTTGCAAATGTAAGCGTGCACACACACTAGCTTTGCTGCTCACACACACCCCATCCGTTCATGAGCTCGTATACGCTTTGGCTAAAACAGGTACCTAAATGAGATGCCTTTTCTGGACTGAGTGCCCAAAGCATGGGCGTACAAATGTGTGCGCACATTCACGGCCAAAACCTTAAAATGCAATGCGCATGTGCCCCTGCACATGCGCTCCGCCTCAGAGCATACGTGTGTGGTCCCCTGCACGCCCCCTCCTGCACATCTTATTTTAGGAAAGCACAGCGGCTCATTACTTAAGACGCTGGGCTGGTCGGTTGGAAACCTGACAGTCCAGGTTTGAGACCTGAGCTCCATGCAACGGGGTGAGCACCTGTCCTTCCCTCAGCTCCTGCCAACCTAGCCACTCAAAAGCAAGAAGAGACCTGAAGAGACTTGAAGACCTAGCTGGCGGGCAGGAGGTGTGTGTGTGCATGCGCAGCAGAGCTGAAGTGTGCTGACTGCTTGTGTGCCATCAGAGAGGGATCTGCATGCCACCTCTGGCACACATGCCATAGTTTTGCCACCATGGCCATAGAGCTTAGGCGGGTGGGCGGGCCCTCCCACAATTTCCGCTACCTGTTCAGGCGAACCGATCAGAACTGGCTAAATGCCACCTCTGATTCAGCCAACTTATATATTTTTAATAGTAATACATATTTATATTAATCTGTCATTATTCAATTTTTCCATGTTTCCTCTTGATATTGTTCGTATTTTATTGTATAATGGCATCTACTTTAATATTCCTACTTGCAGGTTTTTAGAATTGCACTCATCTGAAATAAAGAATTGAAATGAAGAATTGTAGAATAAGACCATTGAGGAATCCGTTGTGTTTTGGGTGTAAACTCAGCTCCAGACATCCAGATGGCTCCAACCCTGAAGTTCCAGAAGCTATTAAACTTTAATATTAAAATTATTTAATATTAAAATATTTAATTTTTAGAAAAGATTGATATTGTTCCAAACATCGGAGAGGAATAAAGGCTGATCCCCCTATTAGGATAATAAACCAATTTCATTGTAATTTTAGTACAATGACAATAAAGATTATTATTATTATTATTATTATTATTATTATTATTATTATTATTATTATTATTATTATTATTATTATTATTATTATTATTATTATTATTATTATTATTAGATGGGGTTTGGGATTTTGTTTTGTTCTGGTTTGGTTATATGTTCTTTGTGTCCCATTGAACTTCTGGAGAATCTTTTGTGGAGAATCGAACTTCTGGCAGTCGGCAGAAGTAGCCTGCAGTACTGCAACTCTAACCACTGTGCCACCGTGGCTCAATAGTCACAGCTCAGTAATAGCAACTGATAAGGAAAGCCTCTGAACCAGTAATATTGGTTTAGGCACCATAGGGGCTGCTATCTTGTTTGTTTTTTTGCTTCTGTGCATGCGCAAAGCTATTTTTTCACTACTGCGCATGCGCAAAATGCGTCCCTGAGCAAACCAGCAGTAAAAGAATCCGGAACCCACCCCTGGTTTATAGTTGGGCTCTTTTCACTTATTTTAAACAAAAAACTATCTTGTAGCTATTTTACCTCACGACACACTTATGGCAGGGGTATGCAAAGTTGGCTCTTGTAAGACTGGTGGACTTCAACTCCCAGAATTCCCCAGCCAGCCAGGCTGGCTGAGGAATTCTGGGAGTTGAAGTCCACCAGTCTTAAAACAGATGACTTTGCAGACCCCTGCACTATGGGGAAAGTCGAGGGAAAGATTGCTGGCTAGGCAGTTTCAGGATCAGCCTGATATTTACTTTTTCGATCATCTGATATGGACTGTGTAATAAAGCCAACCCCTTTGTTGGCTTTATGGAAGAAAATTAAATCCAAGATGTCATCGGCAAAATCTCTTACTATTTATCTTGCATTGCTGAAAATGAGCAGAGGTGTAAAGAGGACCAGAATTTTCCCTCAGCCTTCCAACAACTCTTCACGTTGGTCTTTATATATTATGTTAGGACCAGTTTAGCGCGCCGATTAAATGAACCAGACTAGAAACTGAGAGATTCTGAATTCTAGTCCCACCTTGCTGTGTGATTTGGGGCGTCACTCTCTGGCTCAGGAAGAAGCAAACTACGTCCAAAAATGTTGACAGGAAAACTTGATACAGGAGTCATGTCTAATGTCAGGGTTCCAAATAATGCACCCATAGAAGGCAGAACCCCAAGGTGGAGGCCATCTTTGGGGCTTCAGGGTTGCCATCTAATTTGAAATATTGCTATCTCTCATGTCTATGCCATCATGTCTATAAAAACTCTCCTAGAACACTTGATAAAACATGCTAGACGTGATATCAGTAGGAGCCAGGAAAGGCGACACAGGTGAAAAGAGGGTTTTTAAAACAAAACAAAACACTACAGTGGTTCTGCGCTAAAGTATTCAGAAGGAATTTTCCCCAGGTCCCTTTCTAAGCGCTCATCTTCCAAGTGTGCCATGCGCTGATCAGGAAATTATGTGTAGCTGTTTGATCTAAATATGCCTTTATGTCGGAGACGTCTATTATGAAAAGCAAAATTGGTGGGTTTTATGACTAAGGCTGCTCGTTTATAGCTCCCTGGGGTATTTTTGGGGAAGACAGCTACTTAATGGCTCACACAGTATGGCAGCTGACAATAGGAGGAACAGAAAGAGTCACTGTTGGAAAATGTGGCCGTCACATTATATGACGATGAACAGTCAAACAATGGAATGCATGGAACAGTGCTCAGGATGAATCTATCTGCAATGAAAACAGTGGCTTCTATCTTCAGAGTTTTTGAAGACTTACAGAAATATAGAACAGTATATGGACTAGTAGAAAAATTAAGCTGGGAATATTGGTCTATGGAAATTCTCAATCGTCCAGGTGATGGTTGTCCCAACAGTGATTTTTTAGAACAGAAATAGGATAACAGAGTTGGGAAGGGATCTTGGAGGTCTTCTAGTCCAACCCCCTGTTTAGGCAAGAAACCCTACACCATTTCAGATAAATGATGATCCAACATCTTCTAAAAAACTTCCACTGTTTAAGCATTCACAACTTCTGGAGGCAAGTTGTTCCACTGATTAATTGTTTTATTTGTCAGGAAATTTCTCCTTAGTTCTAAGTTGCTTCTCTCCTTGATCAGTTTCCACCCATTGCTTTTTCTCCTGCCCTCAGGTGCTTTGGAGAATAGTTTGACTCCCTCTTCTTTGTGGCAACTCCTGAGATATTGGAACACTGCTATCATGTCTCCCCATGTCCTTCTTTTCATTAAACTAGACATACCCGTTCCTGAAACCATTCTTCATATGTTTTAGCCTCCAGTCCCCTAATCATCTTTGTTGCTCTTCTTTACACTGTTTCTAGAGTCTCCACATCTTTTTTTTAAACATCCTGGTGACCAAAACTGGATGCCGTATTCCAAGTGTGGCCTTACTAAGGCCTTATAAAGTGGTATCAACGCTTCGTGTGATCTTGATTCTATCCCTCTGTTTATGCAGCCTAGAACTATGTTGGCTTTTTTGGCAGCTGCTGCACACGGCTGGCTCCTACTTAAATGGTTGTCCACTAGGACTCCAAGATCCCTTTCCAAAAGATAAGTGGACTTTTTTTTTGTTTTTTCCCCCTTGAAAATGTTTCACTTCTCATCCAAGAAGTTCCTTCAGTTCTCATATAAAGGATATTGGATAGAATGTGGACTCATGAAGCTGGACTGTTTTTGGAAGCAGTTGAAGTGTGACTCTCTAAGCAGGTCAAAGACAGGCCACCCTAGATGGCCAAAGATGCATATAACATTGGGGAGAAAGAGCTGAGGGCCGCATGATGAATGTGCATCACAACATGGTCATGGTGCTTATTTTTAATCCTGATATATCTTTTTGGGGTTTATACTACAGTTTTTGTGTGTGTCATCTCAGAAGGATAGGAAACTATGCAATTTATTTGACAGTTTCAGAGGTATCTCTGTAGACCACACAGATAGTATCTGGAGGCGACAGCCTGAAGATCACCGGTTGACCATTCCTGTGCTTTATACTAGTAGATATTGCTACTTTTCTTTAGTGCCAGTTGTACAACACGGAAATAAGTCAGTTGGCATAGCCTTTCCCATCTGAGTTCATTTTTCTTGGACATTGGTATCTAAGACATCTGGGCGACATATGCTCAACATATACAGTATCTAGAAGGCACCTGAATTAGGAAGACCTTTAGCTTAGGAATGCCAATAGGTAAAGGTTCCTCTCGCTCATATATGCTAGTCGTTCCTGACTCTAGGGGGCGGTACTCACCTCTGTTACAAAGCCAAAGAGCCAGCGCTGTCTGAAGACATCTCCTTGGTCATGCGGCTGGCATGACTCAATGCCAAAGGCACACGGAACGCTATTACCTTCCCACCAAAGGTGGTTCCATTCTACTTGTATTGTTACATGCTTTCGAACTGCTAGGTGGGACGCTGGGAAGCTGGGACAAGCAACGGGAGCTCACTCTGTTATGCGCCGCTAGGGATACGAACCACTGAACTGTCGATCTTTCTCATCGACAAGCTCAGCGTCTTAGCCTCTGAGCCACCATGCCCCTTAATAGTACATATTAAAGCATAAATGCAGAATGCAATGGCTTTGTGCTACTATGAAGCCAAAACAACAGCAACACTACAAAATATGTTGGTCAAATGAGATGTTGCAATCTCTGTCTATGGGAAAGAAGAGGATTGAAAAGTGTTTTTTTTAGCAGATGCCTGGGGACTAAAAAACAAAAACAAAACCCAAAACCAAAATGTTACATGTTTTTCTCAAACATCAAACATGTTCAAGAATCAATATATGCTGGGTCTCCAAGGCGCTCATACCATTTATTAAGGAAGTATAGATCTGCTCAAAGACATTTGCAGATCCAATCATAATACTCGGTTTCAAGGAAGAAAAGAAAAAAAGATGCCCTTTAGATGTAGGGGAAAATGACACCCTGTTACTTCAAGAAGGAATGGTGCAGAAATATAAAAGGGGAATTAAAATGTTTCTTCAAATAAATGCGACTCCAGGGATATCAAAGACAGAATGACCGAATTGGAAGGGACTTTGGAGGTCTTCTAATCCAATGTCCTGCTCAAGCAGGAGATGATCCTTTACTATTGCAGACAAATGGCTTTCCAATGTCTTCTTGAAAACCTCAAACTTTTGGAGGCAAGCTCTTCCTATTAATTGCTCTAATACGAAATTAGTTCTAGGTTGGATCTCTCTTTGATAAGCTTCCATCCATTACTTCTTGTCCTACCCTCAGTGCTCTGACTCCCACCCCCTCATCCTTGTCTATATTAGAGCATTGCTATCCTGTCTCCCCTGGTCCTTCTCTTCACTAGACTAGCCAGGCCCAGTTCCTGCAACCGTTCATTGTATGTTTTAGTCAGTGGTGGGCTGCTAATTGGTTTACTACTGGTTCACTTATGCTGACGCACGAGCAGAAATGTCTGGGTGGGTGGGTGGAGCCTGTGGCCACCGCCACTACCGGTTCAGCCGAACTGGGCCAAACCGGGAGCAACCCATCTCTGGTTTTAGTCTCCAGTCCCCTAATCATCCTGGTTGCTCTTCTCTACCCTGAGCCAACCGTGTTCCAGAAATGCTAATAGATATTTATAAATGGAGAAAACGCAGATATCCAGAATTGATGTGTTTTCCCACAGATTTGTCTATAGAAATGGGAACATGGATTTTCTCTGTAGCTCCAGATGCCCCAAGCCATCTCTAGCAGTTCCAATAGGTTCAGGAACAGGCAAAAAGAAACCTTTCTATGGGAACACGCTTTACTTCTATGGGAATCCATGGCACATCCCCTCTTTTTGTTTTAGTTTGGTTTTATGTTTTCTTTGGATCACGCAAAACCCTCCTGAGTGAGCAATGATACAGGCTGAGAACTGCAAAGGCCACTGCAGGTCTGCCAATGCACCGCGCCCTACACAAACTTAAGCATTATCCCACCACTGTTTTGGCTGGTCCATCATCTCCTGCATTTTCTGGCCTTCGAGCCCTAGCTGAATTCAAACAACGCGCTGATTTCACACGGGGAAATTCAGGAAAGGATGAGAACAGGTCCAAGTAATTCAGCATCAACCGTTCATAAAGCCAAGTCTTGCTCGCTGAGTGTCTACCATCTGTTTGCAAATATCGTGGCATGCAGGGTGTGTAGCCTTTCTTTTCTATGCAAGACTATCTTTGGTTCCACATCCTTCCTTCCTTCCTTCCTTCCTTCCTTCCTTCCTTCCTTCCTTCCTTCCTTCCTTCCTTCCTTCCTTCCTTCCCTCCCTCCCTCCCTCCCTCCCGCCCTCCCTCCCTCCCGCCCTCCTTCCCCTTTTTCCTTCCTTCCTTCCTTCCTTCCTTCCTTCCTTCCCTCTCTCCCTCTGTCCCTTTTCTCTTTCCTTCCTACCTTCCTCCCTCCCCCCTCCTTCCCTCCCTCCCTTCCCCTCCTTCCCTCCCTCCCTCCCTCCCTCCCTCCCTCCTTCCTTCCTTCCTTCCTTCCTTCCTTCCCTCCCTCCCTCCCTCTCTCCCTTTTCTCTTTCCTCCCTCCCTCCCTCCCTCCCTCCCTTCCTTCCTTCCTCCCTCCCTCCCCCTCCTTCCCTCCCTCCTTCCCTCCCTCCCTTCCTTCCTTCCTTCGAAATAATTTGCTGGAAGACTTCATCCAGGACAATTTACTGTGCTGAAATATCAGCAGTCTCTTCATTTAGAATACCAGAAGCAAGCAACAAAGAAAAACATCTACTTTTCCCTCCATGGGAAGGATAAGGTTCTTCTCCCCAGACTCAACACTCATTAACAATTAACAGGATTTTCTGCAAAATGCACTAAAACCCAGGATGTTCCAGCCCCAAAAGGAGAAAGGCAGAAAAGGCCGAATTTGTGAAAATGGAAGAAACTGATGAAAAGTGCACTCAAGCAGCCATTATTTGTGTCCTGTTTCAAATAGAATTAGCGGTACAAAGCATGCATTTACAAGCCCTCATAAAGAGCTTCCAAAACCTGCTGCTTGTTTCATTAAAATGTGCATAAGTGTCATAGATACAGTCTGTCATTATTAAAAAAAAGTCTCTAGACTTTGATAAATTGGTTAGAATATATAAACACCCACACAGTCTGTCTATCTCTGTCTATCTTTATCCCTGTCTATATATCTATCATCTACCCATCCATCTATCCACCCAGCCTCATTAGCTCTCTCTCTCTCTCTCTCGTCTATCTAGCCTATCTATCGAATCTAACATCCATCCATCACATCCATCTCTCTCTCTCCATCCTATCATATCTAACATCCATCCATCCATCTATCTATCTATTGTATGTAACATCCATCCATCCATCCATCCATCCATCCATCCATCCATCCATCCATCCATCGGATGTAACATCCATCCATCCATCCATCCATCCATCCATCCATCCATCCATCCATCCATCCATCCATCCATCCATCTATCTTTCTATTGTATCTAACATCTATTCATCCATCTCTCCACCCATCATCTGTCCATCTGTCTGCCTGCCTCTCTGTCTATCATCCCCTCAAAAGAAAAGTAACCTGCTTAACAATTTCTTGTTAAAAGTTCCTCTTTCCTTTTATAATATCAGGTGCCAGGTTGATTTCTTTCAACTCATTAAGCAAATCACGCTTCCACAATTATTTCAACTGCAAAATGATAGCTAGCTTCTTGTAGGGAATGCTGACATTTAAATTCTAGGCATCATGTTGTTCCGAGTCTCCGGCTTTGACACTGGCCACTTTCCCACAAATTGCTTAACCCCTTCAGTCATTAATCTAGTGAAGTTTCTGGCTGGGGTAGGGTTAAAAAAAAGTGAATAGGATGGACACCGTGATCCCATTGGAACTATGTCTGGTTTTTTTTATGTGTAGCTGGGTAAAAAAAAGCATATTACTAAACAAGAGCAGGAACACCTCCATTTCCTAACTGGGCCCGTCAACCTTCTGTCTTATCTTATAAAAAGAAACCAATGGAAACCAACATTTGCCAACTTGAATAAAATTTAGGGATCTCTCGATTCAGCATTAATCTTCAAAGGTGAAGCCAATATAGAGAGCGGAGTTTTGGAAGGTCTAGTGGTATTGCTCGTCATACTTTTTTGTGCCTTATATGCTTGCTATATTAAGGTGGCTCAGTGGCTAAGACACTGAGCTTGTCAATCAGAAGCTCAGCAGTTCACCAGTTCAAATCCCTAGTGCTGCATAACGGAGTGAGCTCCCGTCACTTGTTCCAGCTTCTGTCAACCTAGCAATTCAAAAGCATTAAAAAAACGTAAGTAGAAAAACAGGAGTCACCTTTGGTGGGAAGTCAACAGCGCTCCGTGCTCCTTTGGCATTTAGTCATGCCCGCCACATGACCACGGAGGCGTCTTCGGACAGCGCTGGCTCTTCGGCTTTGAAACGGAGATGAGCACTGCCCCCTAGAGTCGGGAATGGCTAGCACATATGTGCGAGGGGAACCTTTACCTTTTACCATTATGCTTCCTATGCAGTTGCAGAATTTCATTTTTTTCTCATTAAATGGCATATCAGCCCACTGCTCATACCCACTTTTTGAATCTCTTCTCTTTCCTCCAGGATCAGCTACTCACCCAGAACGTGGAAGAGGGCTTTAAAACTCCACGAAAAATCCTTTTAAACTCTTGGTTACTTGGAGAATGACTTTGCCAGTTAACTTTTATAAAAATTGAGCATTCAAAGTCTAGAAATCCCAGTCGCAGCATGAAATATTCATGAATTTTTGCTGCTCGGTGTCTTTTCTTCAGATCAGCAAAACCCAGGTCATGGTATTCCCACCTCTCCTTAAGCCACGACACAACACAAGTTTGAACTCAGCTGAACAAGCCACAAGCAATGATTAATAGAACGCTGCACATCGTCGCATGGACATCCCATCACGGGCCCTTATGACAATATTTGTTCAAGCTGGTGAATTATTTAGCCTCTTATGTCAAGCTTCAGATCGGAGTTAATTGCTTTCTATTGAATTTGGCAATGAGGTAAGTGTCAAAATATGCTGAATATCATCAATGGGGGCGCGGAGGGGGACGACGGGACATAACTATTTTCCACCCTTCTCTGCCACTTGCCACGTGTCTCTTGATGTTGCTGAGAATTAAACAAATTAATCACAAGCTGAATAACAAGGAAACTGGAAGCAAAAAGAGATTAATCTCTTGCTTAAAGCAAATTTTGTTCCAGAAAACAAAACAAAAACAACCAACCACATTTAAAACCTTCAACATCCCTCTGGCTGGGAGAGAAGCAAAGGAAGGGAAAAGCGGATGGACCAATGGTGTAATCACCAGTAGCTTTCTTAGCACATTACCATTAATATTGATTTCCATTAGCTGGGCAACAGGTAGGAAAATTAAGTGCATGAACTGAGAAAATGGTTTTAATGGCTGATGGGAATGAATGGTGATGTCATGGAACATCCCAATTACTTGATTCAGAAAACAAATTTGCTTATTTCATCCTGCCTCTCTAAGCTCCATAACAAATGTAAGTTTTGTTCTCAATTCAGACGGTCGCTTTGCTACTGCTCGGATGCGCCTTTAGTAGCACAAAGTACTTTAATCAGGGCCGTGATTCCTGGAAACCTCCGTCGGTACTCAAATACACTCCAAACCTTTGATTTATTGGACCTGGGACCTGCTCTGGTAAGTCTCACATTGGGCACATAGAAAATAGCAATAGCACTTAAGGCTTATATACCGCCCCATAGCACTCTCTGGATGATTTACAGAGTCAGCCTCTTGCCCCCAACAATCTGGCTCCTCATTTCACCAACCTTGGAAAGATGGAAGGTGGAGTCAACCTTGAGCTGGTCAGGATCGAACTGCAGGTTGTGGCCAGAGTTTGCCTGTTTCAGCAATAGCAGTAGCCCTTAGACTTATATACCGCTTCACAGTGCCTTTAAAGCCCTCTCTAAGTGATTTACATAGATTCAGCCTATTGCCCTCAACAATGTGGCCCCTCATTTCACCAACCTCAGAAAGATGGAAGGTTGAGTCCACTTTGAGCCAGTCAGAATCAAATGTCAGGCTGTGGGCAGAGTTTGCCTACAATACTGCATTCTAACCAATGCACCACCAGGGGTCTTTTTTGCAAAATGGATTTCCACCTTTATACTTAAGCACTAAAGTGTCTCTCTCTCTCCCCCCCCCTTCCCCTCTCTCTTTCCCTCTCCTTCCTTCCCTCTCTCTCTCCCTCCCTCCCTCTCTCTTTTCCTCCCTCTCCCTCTCTCCCATTCTCCCTCCCTTTCTCTCTGTCCCCCTCTCTCTTTTCCTCTCCTTCCTTCCCTCTCTCTCTCTCCCTCCTTCCCTCTCTTTCTCCCTCTTTTTCCCATTCTCCCTCCCTTTCTCTCTGTCCCCTTCTCTCTTTCCCTCTCCTTCCTTCCCTCTCTCTCCCTCCCTCCCTCCCTCCCTCTCCCTCTCCCTCTTTCTCCCATTCTCCCTCCCTTTCTCTCTCTCCCCTCTCTCTCTTTCCCTCTCCTTCCTTTCCTCTCCCTCTCTCTCCCTCTCTCTTTTCCTCCCTCTCCCTCTCTCCCATTCTCCCTCCCTTTCTCTCTGTCCCCCTCTCTCTTTCCCTCTTCTTCCTTCCCTCTCCCTCCCTCCCTCTCTCTCCCCCTCTTTCTCCCATTCTCCCTCCCTTTCTCTCTCCCCCCCTCTCTCTTTCCCTCTCCTTCCCTCCCTCCCTCCCTCTCTCCCATTCTCCCTCCCTCCCTTTCTCTCTCTCTCCCTCCCCCAGTATCTCTCTCTCTCTCTCTCATTTTGGTATGTTATTACTCTGCTACTTCTTGGATAAGTGCATATTTTTGATAAAAGTGGCATATGCTTGCATATGAATAAAACAATAGTTCTAAAGAAAGAGCTTTTTTCATCTTCCTTTCAAGACGGTGCTCCTGTTTTATGCGAAGAGCGGAGCAGACTAGGGATTCATAGAAGAGCACAGCCAAGAGAGGTGGCATCTGTTACAGTTACTGGTGCAGGGATAGTTGGAGGCATATAAATTTAAGGAAAGCTGCGTACAAAAACCAAAGCAGCATCTGCCCTGAAGACAAAACACAGTTTTCTCTTAAATGGCACCGAAGTCTCTGATCGCCGCTGAAAACTGCCCTTGCTAGTGACAGCCACCACAAAACAAAGGTACGAAGCTCACCTGCTCCATATGTCAACTGGACTTGATTTTCTTTCTTTTTTTTAAGTTGCAAACAAACGATGCAAATTTGATTCGAGGTCTGGGGGCTAAATAATAATAATAATAATAATAACCTCTAGGTTTACCCACATAACACCGCTCTTGCGCGAGCTGCACTGGCTGCCTGTCGTCTTTCGGGTGCGCTTCAAGGTGTTAGTCATCATCTTTAAAGCGCTCCATGGCTCGGGACCTAGCTATTTGCGGGATCGGATCCTGCCTCATACATCTTTACGGCCGATTCGCTCCCACAGAGAGGGGCTTCTCCGGGTGCCGTCCACCAGGCTATGCCAGCGGGCGACGCCCAGGGGAAGGGCCTTCTCTGTGGCGCCCAGCTCCAGCTCCAGCCCTCTGGAACGACCTTCCCCCCGAAATTAGAACAACTACGGACCTCCGCTCCTTCCGTCAAAAACTTAAAACACACTTTTGCTGCTTGGCCGGCCTAGGTCAGTCTTCCGTCTAATAGGGTTTTAGGGGTTTTTAGTCAATTTATAATTGGGGATTTTAGCACAGGGATAATTTTAGTTTAATTTGTTTTTACTTACTCTATTTATGTATTTTCTATTGCCATTTTAAATTTCCCTGTGCACCGCTCCGAGTCCCTTTGGGGAGAGGACGCGGTATATAAATAAAATTATTATTATTATTATTATTATTATTATTATGATCCAAGGCCTGAAGACTAAAACATATGAAGAACGGCTGCAGGATTGGGGTTTGGCTAATCTAAAGAAAAGAGGGATTACGGGTGACATGGTAGCAGTATTCCAATATTTGAAGGGTTGCCACAAAGAAGAAGAGGGGTCAAATTATTCTCCAAAACACTGGCGGGCAGGACAAGAAACAATGATTGGAAACAAACCAAAGCGAGAAGCATCCTGCAATTAAGCAGAAACTTCCTAACAGTTGTGAGGACAATTAGCCAGTGGAACATCTTGCCTCCAGAAATCCTGGGCGCTCCATCACTGGAGGTTTTTAAGAATAGTCTAAACAGTCACTTATCTGAAATAGTATAGGTTCTCCTGCATGAGCAGGGGGCTGGACTAGAAGACCTCCAAGGTCCCTTCCAGCTCATCCATTCTATAATTCTAACTCTGTTATTCTGCATTCTGCATATCATGCGAAACCAAGGAATGAGACATTTCGGCGGAACGAGGACTGAGGCTACTGTAGGAAAAATCTTTGTCTTTCCTGCTCTTTCTCCAAGAACTCAGTCTCAAGAGACCTCAGCTATAGACTGAAAGCTGACTCTATAGACAATTATGAATGAATGACTCCGGAGAGGTGAGGGAATATTTATTGTAAAATACAATACAATACAATATCAGAGTTGGAAGGGACCTTGTAGGTCTTCTAGTCCAACCCCCTGTGTGGGCAGGAACCTTATACCATTTCAGACAAATGGCTATCTAACATCTTTTTAAAGACTTCCAGGGTTGGGGCATTCACAACTTCTGGAGGCAAGCTGTTCCAGAGGTTAATTGTTCTAACTGTCAGGAAATTTCTCCTTAGTTCTAAGTTGCTTCTCTCCTTGATTAGTTTCCACCCATTGCTTCTTGTCCTGCCCCCAGGTGCCTTGGAGAATAGTTTGGCTCCCTCTTCTTTGTGGCACCCTCTGAGATATCGGAACACTGCTATCATGTCTCCCCATGTTGTAAAGCTTGTTGAGAATCCTTTAAGTAAAAGGGCTACTTTGAGTAAAAGGGCTACTTTAAGGAGAAGAAAAGAGGGGAAGGAAGAGAAGAGAGACAGATGCAAAAAGGAAAAAAAAGGCAGAATTAGAACCAGCAGTAACAAGAAAAGTAATAGGAATAATCAAAGCAGCAACAGAAGTAGTAAAGTAACCCAAATGGCCCTTAAAAGGGAAAATTATTTTCTCCTGCCCAAGCCAAATAACAATGCAGATTTTATTTCAAATTAAAAACATGCATCCTCATGATCTTATCTATTATGGAAATGTAGTTTGCATAATATGAAGGGGACTAAGTCTCTTTGGCACATCTTTGCCATATTTCTGTAGGACTTCTGTTTTGCTGGTTTTATACAACAAAGATGATTAGGGGACTGGAGGCTAAAACATATGAAGAACAGTTGTAGGAACTGGGTATGTCTAGTTTAATGAAGAGAAGGACCAGGGGAGACATGATAGCAGTGTTCCAATATCTCAGGGGCTGCCACAAAGAAGAGGGAGTCAAACTATTCTCCAAAGCCCCTGAGGGCAGGACAAGAAGTAATGGGTGGAAACTAATCAAGGAGAGAAGCAACCTAGAACTAAGGAGAAATTTCCTGACAGTGAGAACAATTAATCAGTGGAACAAAAGTTGCCTCCAGAAGTTGTGAATGCTCCAACACTGGAGGTTTTTAAGAAGATGTTGGATAACCATTTGCCTGAAGTGGTGTAGGTTTTCCTGCCTAAGCAAGGGGTTGGACCAGAAGACCTTCAAGATACCTCCCATCTTTGTTATTCCATTCCATTCCATTCCATTCCACTCCTTTCCATTCCATTCCTTTCCATTCCTTTCCATTCCATTCCATTCTACTCCACTCCACTCTTTACATGGCATCCATTGCAACAAGGGAAGAAAAAAAGCTTCTGAGTTTAGCTCCTTTGAAACAAGAGGATGTCATGCCAGCCCTACATTTGGCTGATTTTGACTAGTCCAATTCTTATTTTTTTCCCCCTTTCTCATGTCTCATTTCTGGATCATTTGGCAACTGAACCAAAAGCAAAATTGTAAAAACCCAGTGAGAAAATGTGTACGTACTTTGGAATTTCTTTCCCTAACGTAAATTCACTTCCATGGGTGCTTTTCTACAACCACATTTCCACAGAATGCTGGTTTTTGCATGCAGTTTTCTTAAATGTTATTTTCATATTAACTTCCTTCTCATCTCTGCAATTTTTGGGAAGGTGCTTCTCTAATATATGCAGGTCTGTATGTGCAATTTTAAATTGCGTTCCACAGCACAACATCTAGAAGAAGGGTGGGTGAATAACTGCTATGGTTGGTGAATAATTTCTCAGTGTGTGAATTCCCTGCACACACTGGGAAAAAAAACCCCCTAATTTTGCTAGAAAAGTCATGGTCTGGCTCCGTTCCACTTTGCACTTGATGCAAACACATTCACAAGAGTCTGATGTAAGTGATGAAAATCTCCTTAAATCTTCTAAAGATACCACAAAGTCAGTATTTAGGAACCCAAGCAGATCTGAGATTATTAAGAGGAAGCAGATGGATTATTATTATTTTTTTAAAAATCCCTCTGGGCTGAGATCTAGATCAGGGGTCCCCAACCTTTGCAACTTTAAGTCTGAAGGACTTCAGCTCCCAGAATTCTCCAGCCAGCAAAGCAAAGCTGCCTGGAGAATTCTGGGAGCTGAAGTCCTTCAGACTTAAAGTTGCAAAGGTTGGGGACCCCTGATCTAGATGATGCTGATGCTGATGCTGATGCTGATGCTGATGATGATGATGATGATTATTATTATTGATTAAATTTTTATACTGCCCTTCTCCCTTCCGGGACTCAGGGCGGTGTACAGGCACTAATAAAAGACAATGATATAAAACATAAAATAGAGGTAGACCTCACCTTATGACCACAACTGAACCCAAAACATCTGTTGCTAAGTGAACCATTTGTTAAGCGAGTGTCAGGGTTCCGAGTAATACACCCATAGCAAGCAAAACTCTGAGGCAGGTAGACTCCTCAAAGAACAGCTTTATTGGATTTATCATACTGGCACAGATCTGGTGAAAACCGACTCTGAAGGTTCCTGCGGTTTTTACCTAATTAAAAGTGAAAGTTTTTCACTTTCTCGAAACAATCAGTCACATGGTCCAATCACAGCTCTGTCTGGTTGCCTGGTGACATCACTCCTCTGCCCTCTGACCAGGCGTGGTAAGGTCAGCTTCAGGCTGAGTTTTGCCTCATTTTACAACCTGCCTTGCTTGCCACGGTGGTTAAGGGGATCACTGCAGTTGTGAAGTTAGTAACAGGGTTGTTAAGCGAACCTGCCTTCTTTATTGACCTTTGCTTGTCAAAAGGGTGCAAAAGCAGATCACGTGACTCCAGGACATGGCAACCGTCGTATATAGAAGTCAGTTGCCAAGTGGCTGAATTTTGATCACGTGACCATGCGGAGCTTGCAATGGTCATAAAGTCCGAAAAGTGGTCATTAGTCACATTTTTCAGTGCCGTTATAACTTCGAACAGACACTAAATGAACTGTTGTATGTCAAGGACTCCCTGTAGCAGAATTCCTATTTTCTGATTCATGAAACACAAGGCAAAGAAATATCAGGACCATGGACAGCATAACTATGCCATAACAACTTCGCCATGTTTTCAGTGTGTTGAACACCTATCCCAAGGGTCAGCAAACTGGGCTCTGGAGCCGCATGTGGCTCTTTCATCTCTCTGCTGTGGCTCCCTGTCGCCTGTTGGCTCCACAATTGATAGGGCTTTTGGTTAAGACAGGTAGAGGAAAAAGGATGCCGCGCTAGGAGGAGACTCTATGGTGGGGGAAAACGGTCTTTTGGTTGGCTCCAGAACTGAATAGGGGGCTTCTGGTTAGGACCTTTGTGGATCTTTAAGATAGCTGACTCCTGACCTATCCAATTCTGAAATATGGGCATATGATCCCCTTTTGCGACCTTCCGACAAGCACAGTCAATGGGGAAGCCAGATTCACCTGTTGCTAATTTCACAACCGCAGTGATCCCCTTAACAATTGTGGCAAGAAAGGTTTTCAAAGGGGGCAAAACTCACAAAACAACTGTCTCACTTAGCAACGGAAATCTGAGGCTCAGTTACGGCCGTAAGTCGAGGACTACCCGAGATATGCTATGCAATTAATGTGTTTATTTTTAAGTCAGTTTATCTCCCTTTGGAACGGAAGGAAAATATGATCAAGGAAGCCCTTTGGGCAATACATGCAGGTCAGATTTCTTGCGGCACCCAAGAATGCCCATTCAAATCTGCGAAAGGGAGTTCTTCCCTGTGCAATTGCATGGGCCTCTCTTGATCCTTGCAATAACCTTTGTGCAATTGTGAGAACGCACAACGTCGATTTCATTTGTCGGCTTGCTAATTGCCTCCCCTCCCCCTTCCCCCGAGTATCTGAAAAATAAGACGAGCATTTATCCAGCCGGTGAAAGTTCAGAAAACCAGATGAATCTCTGAAACGACTTCCATTTCAAAGGCCCATCCTGGTGTCAGATCACATCCCACAAAACCACGCTGCATTATTTATTGCCTTGCTCGTTGTCTACACCTTCCTCCCAATCGCTTTTTTTCTTCCTCTTCTCTTGGGATGTTGAAAAGAGAGACAGGCTTGAAGTGAGACTAACTCCTAAAAGCTGCTCACGGCCCAAACATTGTGGATGATTTTATTTTTTTCCGTACCGGAGTCACGATTTCTATTCTGCTCCTCCTCTCAAGGGAGCAGCTGGCCTATTTATTGTTTTAAGCAACAGATCTCTTTACACAGACAGACACAATGGATAGAAATCACTACAGGCAGTCCTGGACTTACTGTAAAACCCTTTTGTCAATCCTGAAGCCATCCCGAAGCTTCAGTGCTGCCACACTGCAGCTGAGGGATAGGGAGGGGGCGCGATTAGAGATAACTGGGGCTATGCAGTCAAAACAAAATACTTTCTCTTGAGAACCAAGGACGTTCTCACCTCTGGCCAGAGTAAGGAGCAGTGATGTCGCCTGACCAGTGAACCGGCCTTAAAATAACAGAGCTGGAAGGGACCTTAGAGGTCTTCTAGTCCAACCCCCTGCTTAGGCAAGAAACCCTACACCACTTCAGACACATAATAATAATAATAATAATAATAATAATAATAATAATAATAATAATAATAATAATAATAATAATAATAATAATAATAATAATAATAATAATAATAGTTGAATTTATTGACCGCTCCCTCTCCCCACAGGGACTCGGGGCGGTGCACAGGGAGAATAAAAGCAATAAATATACAAAATACATACCAATTTAAAACAGATTAAATTAATTCCTGTGCTAAAATCCCATTAACTAAAAATCCCCACTAAATATAAATATACATTTAAAAACCCATTGAGAGAGAGACTACCCTAGGCCGGCCAGGCGGAAAAGATGAGTCTTCAATTTCAGACGGAAGGAGCGGAGGTCCGTGGTCGTCCTATTGTCGGGGGGGAAGGTCGTTCCAGAGGGCCGGGCCTGCCACAGAGAGAGCCCTTCCCCTGGGCGTCGCCCGCTGACAAAGTCTAGTGGACGGCACCCGGAGAAGTCCCTCTCTGTGGGAGCGAATCGGCCGTGAGGATGTGTGAGGCAGGATCCGATCCCGCAGATAGCTAGGTCCCGAGCCATGGAGCGCTTTAAAGATGATAACTAACACCTTGAAGTGGTTATCAAAGCTCTTCTTTAAAACCTACAGTGTTGTAGCATTTGCCTTGATTGGGCCATGTGATTGATTGTTTGGGGTTGAGGAGAAAACTTTTACTTTTAATTAGGCGAGAACCAAGGGGCTCGTCACACAAAAGAGGAGCAAAAGGGGAGTGGAGTTTGCAGGAGACCATTAGTTCATTCCCGCATTCTTGCCAAGTATTGTGGCATCTGAAAGACATCGGCCTGGCCACTCTCCAAGCCTGTAAAAATCAGTAATTGTGAACTATCTTGAAAAAGTGTGGGAGAGGAAAGACTTTGCTGGAAAGGAATTCATTGTAAATTAAATACAAGGGGTTTCTCGAGACGAGGACTCAGCTTTGGGCTGCTGGGGAAGCCTAGGTCAGAACACTGTCAAAAGAGAAGCAGGCGGGCACGTACTGAGTGGCATCTCCCATCGCAGAGCAGCTGAAGATGATGGTGGAAACCACAGTGGCACCAAACGACGTAAAGAGTGTCTTTGCCAGAGGGGTATTTAACAAGGTTTGGCTCAAAAGCTGCTGAACGGCTTTTCTTCAGGCAAAGAAATGAGCAAAGAAATTTAGCCTCTGTAATTTACCATGATTGATATCAACTTCGCCTGAACGGACAGCCCCCAGATGTGCTGGACAACAACATCAATTATCTTCAATCAAGCGATGATGCCTTTTTAGAAAGCTTCCCTAAGATTTTCCAGAAAAGTAAGAGGGGGATAATCTTGGATCGTTGCTTTGCTGAGAGCAACGAATTAGTCAAAGGGACTGCTTGATTCGAGCCGACGTCCCATAACGATCATTACAATGATGTGAGAGGGTAGATTGTGCTCCGCGAAAGCCGATGCAAGGGGTTAATATGTGTTTATCAATTGTGCAGCTGACCGGAAAACCCGCCCCTTGCCATAGGGTCTCCTCCTGGGGCGCCGTGCTTCCTCCCCCCAACTGGAAGCTCCTCACAAATTTGTGGTGCTGACTGGCGACAGGGAGCCACAGCAGAGGGATCAAAGAGCCACATGCGGCTCTAGAGCCGCATGTTGCTGACCCCTGCGGTAGGAACAGTAATACCACCCCAGATGACAACACTTTAAGAACACATAGTGAAAGATAAGAGCATTAAGGTTTGTATATTGCCTTGGCATTCATTTGGCAAATTTCTATCCAAAGGTGAATTGAACAAGCCCAACCTGCAATGTGTCCCCAAACCTCTCCAAATCTCCTAGAAAAGACCTTAGATGACTAATCCGTACCTTATTCTCCAAAATAATTCAAAGATTCGGTATTCAATTTCTTTGAACATGCCTGAAGCTTTTCAATGCTCAGCTATATGCTGAGAATTGAATAATGTTGCCCAGCTGGTCACCAACAAGCTTTGGCTAAATCCCCATCCAATGTTATCTTAGAAATAGCCACGGCGATATCAGTAGCCACGAGATATCCACAATTCCTATTTAACGCCCCCAGTGCTAAAAAGTATTTCACAGAGAAGAGCTGTATTTTTTTTTAAAAAAAATCCCAGCAATTTTAACTCTAGTCTTTTCATCGGTACCAATAAACTTTCTCATTTATTGGATGTTGCATTCACAAACCATGGGTCAAAGAGTTTCGATCATCATCAAATCCTTCCTTGCTTTCCCATAGTCCTAATTTCATGGATATTAACAGCAGTCTGTCCTCATAATCTATTTTCATTTTGCTCTATTTTCCATGGTTATTAGACTCCATTCTTAATTTTGTAGAGGGCTTGATTCCTTTTACCGCTTATGGCCATGGTACAAATTTAGTGCTCACCAGGCTGGCATCTGCTCCATGTGATAATTCTCTGGTATTCAAATTCAGAAACACCACTTCCCACTAATAGCCCTGGTTGGCTTTCTCCTGGGTTAAATACAATTTTATACATGTGCAAATTAGATGTAGGAAATTCAAGTGAGTTCTGACCAGGGGTGGGCTGCTATGGGTTTGACCAGGTTTGGGAGAATCCATAGCTAACATTATGGCTGGTTCAGAGAACCTCCAAATCCCAGCCCCGGCTGGCCCCGCCCACCCACCCCAGGAGTCTCTACGTGATCCATTTTGGATGCAAGGTAAGTGCAGGGCCCACACGGAGGCTTGGGGAGGGGGAACAATTACCCCCCGGAAGGCATCTGGAGCCCGGGGGAGGCAGTTTTCACCCTCCCAGAGATTCAAGGAAAATCTCTGGAGCATGGGGAAGCCGAAAACGCCCCTCCTACCATGGTGCAACAGGCCAACTAGGCCACACCCATCATGGCCACGTCCATCCAGCAACTGGGCAGCGAACCCATTGCTGAAATTTTTGAAGCCCATCCCTGATTCTGACTGATTGACAATCTTTATGTGTTTCAGGGTGTATTAATAAAAGGGTCTCCAACCTTGGACTTCAACTCTCAGAATTCCTCAGCCAGCGGAGGGATTCTGGGAGTTGAAGTCCACAAGTCATAAAGCTGTGGCCAAGGTTGGGGACCTCTCTGTTAATGTATTTAAGAAGTAGTCCCAAAGATATTTTTTTCAAGAGGCAGCTGGACTTTCTGTTTTTTTCTTTGAAGACGTTTTGCTTCTCATTCTTGGATGAGAAGCGAAACGTCTTCAAAGAAAAACCAAGAAGTCCAGTTGCCTCTTGAAAAAGCACCTTTGGGACAACCATCACCTGGATGACTGAGACTCTCCATAGACAATTATTTAAGAAGTACTATACTGGGTAAGATGGTTCTCATAATTTATTAAGACAAACCCAAACAAACCAGATGTGATGGATTGTGTCTAGAAAGGGGGAGGTGGACTACGGTGAAGTGGCAGTTTCCCCGGGAAGGAAGGAGCTCATTTCAAGGTGGTGGGTGAGACAAGAGAGAAGGGGCAACTGCTTAAGAGACAGAGGAAGAGAGTTATGATAGCCAATCTTTGGAATCTCGCAGGGAATATTGGTTAGGGTGAAAGTAGTAAGTATTTAGTCTGGCAAGATTCTGTCTATTGAGTGTGAACAAATAAAGCACTGAACTCTGGATGGATTGTTCTATAATTGGATTATTGTAACTCTCTCTACATGGGGCTCCCCTTGAGGTGCACCCGGAGACTTCAGCTAGTCCAGAATGCAGCCGCGCGAGCAATTATGGGAACCTCAAGGTTTACCCATGTAACACCACTCTTGCGCGAGCTGCACTGGCTGCCTGTCGTCTTCCGGGTGCGCTTCAAGGTTCTAGTTATCATCTTTAAAGCGCTCCATGGCTCGGGACCTAGCTATTTGCGGGATCGGATCCTGCCTCATACATCCACACGGCCTATTCGCTCACACAGAGAGGGACTTCTCCGGGTGCCGTCCACTAGACTTTGTCAGCGGGCGACGCCCAGGGGAAGGGCTCTCTCTGTGGCGGGCCCAGCCCTCTGGAACGACCTTCCCCCCGACATTAGAACAACCACGGACCTCCGCTCCTTCCGCCTAAAACTAAAAACATATTTGTTCTGCTTGGCCGGCCTAGGGTAGTCTCCCTTCTATGGGGTTGTTAATAATTTTAGATGGGGATTCTAGTAATTTTTAACTGGGAATTTTTAGCGCAGGGATATTATCTAATTCGTTTTTATTATGTGTGTATATTTATTGTTTTATTTGCCCTGTGCACCGCTCCGAGTCCCTTCGGGGAGAGGGAGCGGTCAACAAATTAAATTTATTATTATTATTATTATTATTGTTCTTGGGCTGAGCCTGTCAAATGTATGGCTTAGCATATTAGGTGGACCTAACAAATTAAAGGGAGGATAGTTTTTTCAAGGTCCTCTGTGGCTTTCCACACCAATCATGTTTTATGGAACTCGATCACCAATTCAGCTGAAAATGTGAGAGAAGGGCCATTCAAAGCTTCCATCAGCTTGTAAGCCCATACAGAAATGTCCCCAGAATAAGCTGGTTTGGTTAGAATGATCAAAAGCACTACATCCATGGGATGGAAGCTCTTCCCCAACACACACCTGCAGTTTCACAATGCACACACAAAAGCATGAAGCTTGAACCGCAATGCTACTCTCATCTTCTGCCTTCATCTTGACCCTGTGTAGCCAAGGACATTGATGGGGGGGGGGGAGATGTCCATGAAAGGCTGCCTCTACTCTTGGGTAGAATAAAGACGTCCAGAATTGATTACTGCGTCAGCTCACCTTTCTACCTTCCAAAGCAAGGTTCACATCATTTTAAAGTCCACAGATGGAAGATTCCACAGATGTTCTGGAGATTAATTCAACCTGACATTTCAATGTGCTTCCCGTTCCTATTTGGTGCAAGGCTTCACATAAAATATAGTCAGTGTTTTACTCTGAAATGATTTTCGACCGATGTGAAAAAATATCCACTCAGGTTGAGATAGTGACATCCTTCTTAGTGTAGTGATGTGAAATGGGTTAAGGGGAAAGGATCCGTGGTTCTCAACCTGTGGTCCAAGGCCCTCCTGGGAGGAGGGATGTCATCACAGGGGGTCCATGTAGGCTTGGAGAAATGCTATGATTTAAATTTTGAGTTAAGTCTTGGAAGTCCATAGCCATGGACGTCCAAGATTTAAATATACTCCAAATATAGTTAAAGGCAGAGATGGGTTCCTACTGGTTTGGACTGGTTTGGCTGAACCAGTAGTAACTTGGTGGCCTGGGTTGCTGGAACAGGCAGCAACCCTGGCTGGCCACACCCCTAAACTGGTTTTCTCGGTGGCGCCGTAGGGGCTGCCATCTTGTTTTTGCTTTCTGCGCATGTGCAGAACAATGTTTGTTGCAGAGCGCATGCGTGCACGGCACATCCCTGAGAGAACTGGCAGTAGCAGTAGCCGGAACCCACCCCTGCTTAAAGGGGATCCGTGGCGAAGAGTATCAGCTTTTGTTGCAGCAATCAAATCCAGAAAGCACACACAGGTAACTGGTTCAGCAGGATTCATTCACTCCTCTTTATATATAATATCACACATGAGACGTATATAAAATACCAAGAGTGGTTTTTAGCAACACGGTCGAGAGGAGAGATCGGTTTCAGGTTCCGTTCAGAGCTCAGACCAATACAATACAATACAATACAATAGCAGAGTTGGAAGGGACCTTGTAGGTCTTCTAGTCCAACCCCCTGCGTGGGCAGGAACTTTATACCATTTCAGACAAATGGCTATCTAACATCTTCTTAAAGACTTCCAGGGTTGGGGGCATTCACAACTTCTGGAGGCAAGCTGTTCCAGAGGTTAATTGTTCTAACTGTCAGGAAATTTCTCCTTAGTTCTAAGTTGCTTCTCTCCTTGATTAGTTTCCACCCATTGCTTCTTGTCCTGCCCCCAGGTGCCTTGGAGAATAGTGACTCCCTCTTCTTTGTGGCACCCTCTGAGATATCGGAACACTGCTATCATGTCTCCCCTGGTCCTTCTCTTCATCAAACTAGACATACCCAGCTCCTGCAACCGTTCTTCATATGTTTTAGTCTCCAGTCCCCTAATCATCTTGGTTGCTCTTCTCTGCACTCTTTCCAGAGTCCCCACGTCTTTTCTACATCGTGGCGACCAAAACTGTATGCAGTATTCCAAGTGTGGCCTTACCAAGTCACTATACAGTGGCATTAACACTTCACGTGATCTAGATTCTATCCCAGTATAGCACAGCCTCAGAGCTACAGAGCTAAGCCACACCCAGGCTCCAAAGTGTTTCAGCTCCCATTGGCTGACCTTGTTACTAAGCCCTATTCCAATTCATGTATAGACTCTGACAAAGAGAAAGTTAAGAACCACTGATCCAGATGAAAGCGCAGGTTAGTTCATCTTACAGCAATTCACTTAGTGACTGTTCAAAGTTACAACAGCACTGAAAAAAAATCACTTATGACCATTTTTCACACTCACAAGCATTACAGCATCGTTGTGGTCACGTAACTAAGATTTAGATGCTTGGGAACTGGTTCATATTTATGACAGTTGCAGTGACCCTTAATAATTGGGTTATTAACAACTGCAGAGATTCAGTAAATAGCAGCGGCAAGAAAAGTCGTAAAATGGGGAAAAACCTCACTTAACACATGTCCTGCTTAGCAACATACCTTTTGAGCTCAACTTTGGCCGTACGTTGAGGACTACTTGTCTTATATTTTTTTTCTAGACTGTTTTAAGAGCATGCGATTTAATACGCAGCCTGAATTAAGATTTCCTAACCACTTAAAACAATATAAGCAACTTAGCAAAACATTCATTCTTTTCATTGCGGGGACCTTCAGAAATGTTCCGTTGATAGACAGGAGTAATGAATGTGCATTATTAGCAAGAGAAATGTTTTCAACCATTCCCTCGACAGATTATGATTAACTGGGGAACGACAGCAGGATTTCTTTTCATATAGTTAGAAGGAAACAAAAGAATTATTGCCCAAAACGTTTCTCATCGGGCGTTCAAACAGTATTAAATGCATTAAGTACAATTCGTCTTCCAGAAAAGCACAGCCAGGAATCCCCACACACACACCAGTGGTGGGTTTCAAATTTGTTTAGAACCTACTCTGTAGGTGTGGCCTATTTTGTGGACACGGCCTGGCAGTCATGTGACAGGGTGGGAGTGGCCACCTTTTAAAATGTGGTGAAACTCATTTAACAACGCTCTTGCTTAGCAACCAAAATTTTGGACTTAATTGTGATGATAAATTCTTTCTTTCTTTCTTTCTTTCTTTCTTTCTTTCTTTCTTTCTTTCTTTCTTTCTTTCTTTCTTTCCTTTCCTTTCCTTTCCTTTCCTTCCCGTTGGGTCACTGGCAGCGGCGGGCCAGATTTACTTCCAGGTACGCCGGTGGAACCCCCTCTCACCGGTTCTCTAAATTTCACCAACCGGCTCTCGCGAGTAGGTGCGAGCCTGCAGAAACCCACCACTGACACACACACACTGTTTTTCTATATCTTCAAGAAGGAGAGCTGCGACAAAGTAGAGAAGAAATCTTTAAAAAAAAAGATAATTAGTGGGGGAACAAAGTATTTCACTGAGTTATGACGGAAGACATTTCCAGGAGCTGCACCGTGAACTGATTCAGAGTTAGTGTCAAGCAGCTGTTTTGCCAAATGTGTCGGCTAAACGAATGGAACAGCCAAGACTCCCCCACACAAACTGAGCTGCCCTACATTATTGTCACCTCAATTATTTAACATCTCTTTTTTCCCCCCTCGTTCACAAGTCTGGAAATGTATTAAGCTGTAACTGTAAATGAATGGAGAGAGTCTCCCAGAAAAAATAACATCCTATTTTATTTTATTTTTAAATGGCCTATTTCAAATTCTAGCCTCTCCGATCGTAAATGCTGCTTCCCGGGAAATGGATTTGTTTTTGTTTGCTTGTCTGTTTGCCTGTTTGTTTTCATTTGAACAGCCTGAGGCGATCCAGACGGGAATAACATTGGTGGGCCTTCCCTTGTTCCCGCCGACTGGTGAGGAGGTTAAGGAGGGGATTCTCAATGGGAAATCTGTAAAGCAGCAAGTAGAGGAAGATTGAGGGTGCCAGAAAAAGCTTAGGGCAACATTTAGAAGTGGCCGGGGAATTCTGGGAGCTGAACAGGGGTGAAATGCTACCGGTTCGGACTGGTTCACCTGAACTGGTAGTAAAGATGCCAGCGGTTCACCTGAACCGGTAGTAAAGATGCCAGCGGTTCGCCTGAACTGGTAGTAAAGATGCCAGTGGTTCGCCTGAACTGGTAGTAAAGATGCCAGCGGTTCACCTGAACTGGTAGTAAAGATGCCAGTGGTTCGCCTGAACTGGTAGTAAAGATGCCAGCGGTTCACCTGAACCGGTAGTAAAGGTGCCAGCAGTTCACCTGAACCGGTAGTAAAGATGCCAGTGGTTCACCTGAACCGGTAGTAAAGATGCCAGCGGTTCACCTGAACCGGTAGTAAAGATGCCAGCGGTTCACCTGAACCGGTAGTAAAGATGCCAGCGGTTCACCTGAACCGGTAGTAAAGATGCCAGCGGTTCGCCTGAACCGGTAGTAAAGATGCCAGCGGTTCGCCTGAACCGGTAGTAAAGATGCCAGTGGTTTGCCTGAACCGGTAGTAAAGATGCCAGCAGTTCGCCTGAACTGGTAGTAAAGATGCCAGCGGTTCGCCTGAACCGGTAGTAAAGATGCCAGCGGTTCACCTGAACCGGTAGTAAAGAGGCCAGCGGTTCACCTGAACTGGTAGTAAAGATGCCAGCGGTTTCTTGGCCTGTTTCAACTGTGTATTGATTAATTAATTTACAGGCAGTGAGCAAATTAAAAAGCAAGACAGAAAATATTTGGGAAACAACACCAAGTGGATTAGGAGGACAAATGTGGTAAAACAACAGGTAAACAGGTTAAAGCCAATAAAACGCAATAAAATATTTTTATCTACAGCCGTATTAAGAGAATAAACAGTGTTGGGTTGCTAACTTTATAGCCCCTCAAACATCCAAGCACTGCAGGTTTAAATGAGTTTAAACCCATTAATTTCGGATGGTGCTTGCAGGAGAACCAAAGTTAGCATCTTTCTTAGACATTTCAGTGGAATTGTGTGCTAATAAAAAAATTCTGTAATCTTGGTCTTAGGCTAATAAATATGCCGATGAAGAAGAAGATATATCAGGACTGACCTCCACTTCTAACACAATGAATAGAGCACCAGGACATGAAGTATAGATTCAGCAGCTAATTCTGGGCACAGTATTAACAAAAGCAATGTAAATAAGGATTATTAAGAATGGACTAGGAAAGGACCATGGAGGTCTTTTCAAGCAGGAAAACCTGTAGTATTTCAGATAGTTGACAGCCCAGTCTCTTCTTAAAACCTCCAGTGATTGAGTGCCCACAATTCCTGAAGGCAAGCTTTCCCACTTAACAACTGCCTTCCTTAGCCACAGAAATGCTGGGCCTAATTGTCATTGTAAGTGAAGGAGCACCTACAATGTAGGTCCTACATTCATCATACCTGCATTTAAGTTATATTTGCAGGGAGCTCGTATGGGCAAATGTAATACTACTTATACTAATATAAACATCTCTATTTGCAAGTTCGTAGTAAAATAAAATGTCCTGATTGCCACAGCCCTTCACAATTGCTGTCAAACACAACCACAGCAACACTTAAAATAGTAACACACCTTTACTTATTTATTTTTAAAGGGTGCTTGGATCCAATGCATCCATTTCAGCCTTACCACAATCTTCCTCTGCAAATGTTATACACACCTAATTACACAGCAACAACCCATTAATTAAAAATTGTAATTAAAATCATACTGCTGAAGTGTAACTTTGATTCAAATTAGCTTTGTGTCTAATTTTATTAAAGAAACATGGCCCTGGCTTTTTTTTTCCTTTAAAAAAGGATCCCAGAGTGATTCTAAACACATTCAAACACTTTAGTATGTAGAGAAAGGCTCCCTCCACACTTTGTAAAGGAAGAAGGCAGCGTGGTGGTGCTCCATTTTCATGGAATTTGATCATTCCTTTGCGATACTTGTAAGCACCGCTACTTTTCGCTATTATGATCCAAAGGCTAAGGAACGAATTCTGGGCATGCAAACAAAACTGATTTGGTGTTCACTGGATCCAGCGATAGGTCTTTCGTTTAGTGACAACAATTTATTAGCAGACAAGGGCTCTCATTTAAGATAGCTTTGAACCCTAACCAGAAGCTCCTCTCAAAATTGTGGTATCGACGGGAGACAGGGAGCCGCAGCAAAGGGATTAAAGAGCCACATGCGGCTCCAGAGCCACAGGTTCAGGGGTGAAATTCAGCAGGTTCCGACAGGTTCTGGAGAACCGGTAGTGGAAATTTTGAGTAGTTCAGAGAACCGGTAGCGGAAATTTTGAGTAGTTCAGAAAACCAGTAGTGGCAATTTTGAATAGTTCATAGAACCGGTAGCGGAAATTTTGAGTAGTTCAGAGAACCGGTAGCGGAAATTTTGAATAGTTCAGAGAACCGGTAGCGGGAAATTTTGAGTAGTTCAGAAAACCGGCAAACACCGCCTCTGGCTGGCCCCAGAGTGGGGAGGGAATGGGGATTTTACAGTGTCCTTCCCCCAGGAATGGGGAGGGAATGGAGATTTTGTAGTATCCTGCTACGCTCACAGAACCGGTAGTAATTCTTTTTGGAATTTCACCATTGCGCGGGTTGCTGATCCCTCTTCTAGAAGAATCCTCCAAGATAGGGAGGAAGGGGAGGGGATATCAGAAAGATCTCAACAATTGCAAACTTCAGTTTCACCCGCTGGAAAGAACCTTCCAAACGTAATCTGCCAAGATGCAAAATGGAGCAGTCTGTCCTCTGGAGGTATTTATCTCCCTGTCAGCTTTGTTTTGCCAAATGATTCAGTTAATAACGGTATACATGCCTGCACACACGTTGCTCCCACGCAGAGACCGTATTTAATGAAGTTCACATTCTCCTTCTTTCTTTCTTTCTTTTTTTTTTTTTTAAAAGAAAACCCTTCACAAATCTTCTCGACTTTAATAAAATGCACCTCTCATTAAGAGTGCTTAGCGTCAGCGGCCCTAATCATTAATCCATATTCAATTTCATTTTATTTTTTAAAAAGCCATTTGAAACGCCTTCGATGTGAAAATGCACGCCAAAAAAAAAAGAGCCTTCTCTTGGAGAATAAAGGCTGGCTGAATCCTATTGACCTCAAAATAAATCACCTTTGGATGAAAGCTAATTCCGCATGGCTGCCCACAGGTGCCTCCTTACTACAGCAAGATGCAGGAGCCGAGAAAATTACTTTGCCTTTAAATTTAATGGAAGGAGCCCTTCACCTCCATATTTTTTTTTAAAAGTCTTTCAAGTAATCAAGTCACCTTAAACTTCAGCTTGGCTGCAGATGACTCATATGGATGTATATCCGTGCGGTTGTCATGGCTTGAGGTTGGAAAAGCGTACACCCATTGGCTGGTGGGATTGTTTGGGTTTCTCAGCTCAGGCAACAGGATTTCCAAAAGGGTGCCCTACCCAAGGGCTAAATAAGGCCAGTCTTCTCTCACTTTCAAGATCATCCAAGATTGGCTATTGATCACCTACCTGGACAAAGACCAGGTAGAGCAAAATGTTATTTATGTTTGTGAGAGATCTAGAAAAGATCCCTGGTTTTTTTTAAAAATTTCGTTACTACTTCACATTTTGCCTGCGTTCCATCACTGTGGTCGCCAGGGATGGGCTTCAAAAATTTCAGCAACAGGTTCTCCGCCCGGTTGCTGGGTGGGCGTGGCCATGTTGGGCGTGGCCTGTTCAGCCTCCTGTACCACGGCGGGTTGGAGGGGGACTTTTCACCTTCCCCAGGTTCTGGAGGTTTTTGTTGAGCCTCTGGGAGGGCGAAAACTATCTCCTCTGAGCTTTGGAGGCCCTCCGGAAGCTGGAAATAGTTTTTTTTTTAAAATTAAATTTATATAACCGCACCCGCTCCCCGAAGGGACCCGGGGCGGTGCACAGGAAGTTAAAACAAACAGTACAAAATATAAATAATTAAAATCGAATTAAATAGGTTATCCCTGTGCTAAAATTTAGAAAGTTAAAACATAATCCATTTAAAAACCCAATTAAAACAATTTATAATACAGACTGAAGGCTAGGTAAATAACTTAGGCCAAACCGGCCTGATGGAACAAAAGTGTCTTTAATTTCTGGCGGAAGGTGCGGAGGTCCGTGGTTGTTCTGAGGTCGGGGGGTAGGTCGTTCCAGAGGGTTGGGCCCACCACAGAGAAGGCCCTTCCCCTGGGCGTCGCCCGCTGGCATTGCCTGGTGGATGGCACCCGGAGAAGTCCCTCTCTGTGGGAGCGAATCGGCCACAGGGATGTATGAGGTAGGATGCGGTCTCCAGGAGGTCAGTTTTTCCCCCTTCCTGAGCCTCCGTGTGGGCCCTGCACTTACCGTGCATCCAACATGGGCCGCATGGAGACTTCTGGGAGAGGAGAGGCGGGGTGGGATGGGAGGGATGGGTGGGGCCAGCCAGGGGTGGGATTTGGAGGTTCTCTGAATCAGCCATAATGCTAGCTAGCTACAGGTTCTCCTGAACCCAGGCGAACCTGTAGCAGCCCACCCTTAGTACTAGTCATAGCTTGATGCTTTCTGAGCTTGGTTATTTTCTTGCAGGCATTTCACTACCCAAACTTGGTAACATCATCAGTGCCTGCTATCATCAGGAAACAGCCAAGCTCAGAGAGCACCAAGGACCCTTCATTTCAACCCTGAGCTAAAAATATTCTCCTTTATTAAACCGTAGTTTGTTGAACAAACCGCTATGGTTGGATTGCTGCATTGTGCTAGGACAAGTTCACAAATGTGCAACGTTTACAAGTTTACCACTGGGAGAGGGACTCTGGAGTCCGGGTGCCGTCCACTAGACTTTGTCAGCGGGCGACGCCCAGGGGAAGGGCTCTCTCTGTGGCGGGCCCAGCCCTCTGGAACGACCTTCCCCCCGACATTAGAACGACCACGGACTTCCGCTCCTTCCGTCTAAAATTAAAAACACATCTTTTCTGCTTGGCCGGCCTAGGGTAGTCTCTCTCTATGGGGTTTTAGTTACTTATAATTGGGAATTTTAGTATTTTAATGGGGCATTTTTTAGCACAGGTATATGTTTAATTTGTTTTTAATGTGTTTGTATATTTATTGTTTTAGTTTTCCCTGTGCACCGCTCCGAGTCCCTATGGGGAGAGGGAGCGGTCAACAAATTAAAATTATTATTATTATTATTATTATTATTATTATTATTATTATTATTATTATTATTATTATTATTATTATTATTATTGTAGGTCAATACTTAAATATGAGCCCACAATGTACAGTGGCAGCCCAAAAGCGCTAATACAATCTTTGGTTGTATAAACAGTGAGGTATTCATACCATTTATAAAACCTTAGTAAGGCCACCCCTGGAATACGGCATCCAGTTTTAGTCACCACATTACAAAACAGAAGTTTTGGAAAAAGTGCAGAAAAAGAGCAACTATGATTAAAGACCTGGAGACTAAAACATGTGAAGAACTGTTACAGGATTTGGGCTAGTCTAGAGCAGGGGTCCCCAACCTTTGCAACTTTAAGTCTGAAGGACTTCAGCTCCCAGACTTCTCCAGCCAGCTTTGCTGGCTGGAGAAGTCTGGGAGCTGAAGTCCTTCAGACTTAAAGTTGCAAAGGTTGGGGACCCCTGCTCTAGAGAAAAGAAAGGTGACATGATAACAGTTTCCCAGTATTTGAGGGTCTGCGGCAAAGAAGAAAGGAAGAACCTATTCTCCAAAGCCCCTGAAGGCAGGACAAGAATCAATGGATGGAAACTAATCAAGGAGAGAAGCCACCTGGAATTAAGGAGAAACTTCCTAACACGGAGGACAATTAACCAGTGGAACAGAAGTTGCCTTCAGAAGTTGTGGGCTTCTCTGGAGGCTTTTAAGAAGAGATTGGACAGCTACCTGTCTGAAATGGTATAGGGAAGGGGTCGGCAACCTTAAACGCCCAAAGAGCCATTTGGATCCGTTTCCCACAGAAAAGAAAACACCGGGAGCCACAAAACCTACTGGGGGCCAAAAAGCTCCATAAATTGCATGCCAGCGGGTGTTGTGCATTGGTGGTGGTAACACACATTTTGAGTGAGAGAGAGCCACAGCAGAGGGATGAAAGAGCCACATGCGGCTCCAGAGCTGCAAGTTGCCGATCCGTGGTATAGGGTCTCCTGCTTGAGCAGGGGGGTGGACTAGAAGATCTCCAAGGTCCCTTCCAGCTCTCTCCTCTCCTCTCCCCCTTCCCTCCCCTCCCTTCTCCCATCCCATTCCATCCCTCCATCTTGTCCTGTCCCGTCCTGTCCCATCTCGCTCTCTCCTCTCCTCTCCTCTCCCTCTTTCCTTCCCTCCCCTTCCCCCCCTCCCCTCCCATCCCTCGGCCCTTTCCTGTCCTGTCCTTTCCTGTCCTGTCCTACCCTACCCCATCCCATCCCATCCCATTCCACCCGATCCCTCTGTCCTGTCCTGTCCTACCTCACCCCACCCCACCCCATCCCACCCCATCCCAATCCCATCCAATCCCATCCCATCCCATCCCAATCCCATCCCAATCCCATCCAATCCCATCCCATCCCATCCCATCCCAATCCCATCCCAATCCCATCCAATCCCATCCCATCCCACCCCATCCCACCCCATCCCAATCCCATCCCAATCCCATCCAATCCCATCCTAATCCCATCCCAATCCCATCCCAATCCCATCCAATCCCATCCCACCCCATCCCACCCCATCCCACCCCATCCCAATCCCATCCCAATCCCATCCAATCCCATCCCAATCCCATCCCAATCCCATCCAATCCCATCCCATCCCATCCCATCCCAATCCCATCCCAATCCCATCCAATCCCATCCCACCCCATCCCACCCCATCCCACCCCATCCCAATCCCATCCCAATCCCATCCAATCCCATCCCATCCCATCCCAATCCCATCCCAATCCCATCCAATCCCATCCCACCCCATCCCACCCCATCCCAATCCCATCCAATCCCATCCCATCCCATCCCAATCCCATCCCACCCCATCCCACCCCATCCCAATCCCATCCAATCCCATCCCATCCCATCCCAATCCCATCCCAATCCCATCCAATCCCATCCCATCCCATCCCAATCCCATCCAATTCCAATTACCCAACAGGCTAAGCAAACAATATTTCACCTTGGCCAAATGGAGACACTCATTGGGGCTCAAAACCCCCAAAATGAGCAAATACTGTATGGTGGCATGCAAACTAAACCATAATATGATTTGCCTGCTGTTGGTGGTTGGTTTATATGCTATAGAAATCCAAGCACTGTATTTAATCAACCACAGCTTAGGGCTTCATGTGCTGCACAAACCCAGCCCACTGTGCTTTTCAGTAAACTATAATTAGCCAAACCATAGTTTACCCTGCATAAATCTACATTTAGGTAGATTTTCTAAGCCAAGAAAACCTCCGTGGACAAGTCCTCGGGAAAACATTGGTGGTGCAGCAAATTTGTGTATCTGTTCTTGTCGTGTTACTAATTATAGCTGGTTCAATAATTCCCCGGAGAAGCAAGGAAGCAGAATATCATTCTGTCAAAGAGGATAAGACTGCATTTAAATACATACATAATAAAGCGCTTGCAAAGAATTTGCTCTCAATGAAGTTATGGGGATTTAAGCTTGCAGGCATTTCAGTGTAGTAGAGAAACTATTTTAAGCAGGAATGCGCCCAGATTTCATCTGTAACAAAATCGACGCTAGCATAGTGAAATCTCTCTCCTTTGAAACCCTTGTAGAGCATTTATTTTTAGAATTAGGTTTGTGGCAGAGAAAGGCATTCATTTAGCACTGATGATAGTGCCTAGTTTGGTAATAAAATGTCTGCAAGAAAACAACCAAGCTCAGAGAGCACCAACAACCCCACCATCCTCCTCCTCCTCCTCCTCTCTACAAAGCCCTCTCCCTCCCAGTGTCAACTCACAAAACATCCCTGGCCTGCTCTTGAGTTGCCATAGGCAAAGAGGTGGGGGGGGGGGCAAACTGATGGAGCAGCATGGCAGCCATAACCAGAAGCATATTCCACGCATATCTTTCTCAAGGCTGTCTCCCAGGTTACCTGCAGCAGCCAGAGGGACATGATCTCTATAGCTCACAAAAGTGTTCTGTTGAAGAATGTGATTTATGACACACCCTGGGGGGAGAGGGGAAACAGGGTCATAATTGGGCCATCAATTATGTGGGGTCAGAGTTGGCTTCATTTGGGTACATGCGGACATGTTGCTCCTAATAAATAACTGGATTTCTTTTGAAGTTTGGCTCAAGGCTCATAATTTAATTAGGGCATCCGTCGGAACCCTGACATCTAGCACTGATGATAGTGCCTAGTTTGGTCATGAAATGTCTGCAAGAAAACAACCAAGCTCAGAGAGCACCAACGACCTCCTCCTCCTCCTCCTCCTCCTCCTCCTCCTCCTCCTCCTCCTCCTCCTCCTCCTCCTCCTCCTCCTCCTCCTCCTCCTCCTCCTCTCTACAAAGCCTTCTCCCTCCCAGTGTCAACTCACAAAACATCCCTGGCCTGCTCTTGAGTTGCCATAGGCAAAGAGGTGGGGGGGGGGCAAACTGATGACCCCACAGTCCTCCTCCTTCTCTTCCTCCATCTCCCTCTCTCCCAGTCCCTTCTAGCACTGATAACGTTGCCTAGCTTGGTAATGAAATGTCTGCAAGAAAACAACCAAGCACAGAGAGCACCAAAGACCCCACAGCATTCCTCCTCCTCTTCCACCTCTCCACAAACACCTCTCTCTTCTAGCACTGCTGATGTTACCTAGTTTGGTAATAAAACATCTGCAAGCTCAGAGAGTTTCAACCCTGAACTACAAATATTCTCCTTTCCGGAAAGACATTCCAGCCATCGGATCAAAGAGGAAAGGATGCCTATGTTTCATATATTTCTTTTCAACTCTACTTTTATGCAAGGAGAAATGATTGTCCCTATTTAATAACCGTCAGCTCCTATTCTGCTCCAGAGTTGGATGTGACACACTCTGCATGACCGCCGCCCTGAAAGGGAGCCACGATTTGGTTCCTGCGTGTGATCTAATTGCGTGAGAGGCATTTTGCAAGCAATAAATAGAGCAATAAACCATCAACACGAATTTCAGTCTTCCAGATAAGATTGTCTACTTGATTGAACTCAGAAACAGCGTGTCATCTCGTAGCCTCAGGACAGCCTATTTTGATTTGATACCACCAGTAATTACAAGGCTGTGGTTCTGAGCCTAGAAATCACAGGCAACGGACAAAAAACTCTCGCAAAAATCTCACAGAGATGCCCCATTCCTCAACTAGCAAAGCTCCACTCCCAACTCTCTATCCAATGTTCTCCTTCTTCAATCCCATCAAGTCCGACATGGCAGACAGAAAACTATCATCTAAGCATCTTAAGAACCTGGAACCAGCAGCTACTATACATCTCCTGGTTGGGAAGAACAGCGCTAAAGCAGGAGATTTTAGATCAGGGGTGGTAAATTCAAGGCCTGGAGGCCACATCCGGCCCGCAGGGTGCTTTAATTTTGCCCGTGGGGCAGTGGTGGGTTTCAAATTTTTTAGAACCTACTCTGTAGGTGTGGCCTATTTTGTGGGTGTGGCTTGGCAGTCATGTGACAGGGTGGGAGTGGCCACCTTTTAAAATGTGGTGAAACTCATTTAACAACGCTCTTGCTTAGCAACCAAAATTTTGGACTCAATTGTGATGATAAATTCTTTCTTTCTTTCTTTCTTTCTTTCTTTCTTTCTTTCTTTCTTTCTTTCTTTCTTTCTTTCTTTCTTTCTTTCTTTCTTTCTTTCCTTCCTTCCTTCCTTCCTTCCTTCCTTCCCTCCCTCCCTCCCTCCCTCCCTCCTTCCTTCCTTCCCTTCCTCCTTCCTTTCTTCCTTTCTTCCTTCCTTCCTTCCTTCCTTCCTTCCTCCTTTCCTTTCCTTTCCTTTCCTTCCCGTTGGGTCACTGGCAGCGGCGGGCCAGATTTACTTCCAAGTACGCCGGTGGAACCCCCTCTCACCGGTTCTCTAAATTTCACCAACCGGCTCTCGCGAGTAGGTGCGAGCCTGCAGAAAACCACCTCTGCCGTGGGGGCTGCCCTTGAAATCAGGGGTGGGCTCCTGCCAGCATTACTGCCAGTTTGGGGCACATGCACATTTGCACCTAAAAAGGCCTGCCCATGTGCACAACATTAGAAAAGGGGAAAAATGTGCAATGAGGATTGTTCGGCGCATGTGCAGAACTGAAAATCAAGATGGCACTGCTGGCGATAGAACCAGTTCAGGGGCGTGGCAGGCCAAGTTACTACCTATTCAGACAAACTGGTTTGAACCAGTAGGAACCCACCTCTGCTGGAAAGAGTGAAGGACTGGCCCGTGGTGCCAGGGTTGTAGGACACCGTCTCAGCCAAAAACAGAGCTCGCAAGGGCTGTGCATGCCTCCACCCCCTGAGCTCCATTTTTGCTGGGAGAGGGTTGCAGAAAGCCGTCCCAGCCGAAAATGGAGCTCAGGAGCCCATTGTTGCTGGCAGATCGCTCAGGCCACCACAGGCGCTCCTGACACAAGTGATGTCATGTTGACCATGCTCATCTTGGCCATGCCAACCCCATTCCCCCCCGAGGTCAAACCCAACCTGGATACGGCCTCAATGAAGTCGACTTTGACACCCCTGTTTTAGAGTAAGTAACACAAATGAATATCGGCCTGCAGTGATCCTTTGTAACATCAAAGGGTGTCGCTTTTTGTGATTGAGAAACTCATCATCTGGCTACTGATTGGAGACAGTCTTGAAGCAGAGCTGGTCTGCTAACATCCAAATAGGAGAAAAAAGGAGATGGGAATTCAAACACTGTGAGAAACTATTGGGGTTCGTTCTGGTATATTTTTATAGCCTGAAAATAGACAGGCTATAAATTCAATCCAGGCACATCTTTCATTGGCAATTAAATGGACAATTTCCTAGACTAGGGGTTGGCAACCTTAAACACTCAAAGAGCCACAAGGGTCCTAACCAGAAGCCCCCAGTTCAATTCGGCAGCCGACTGGAAGTCCGGTTCCCCCACCATAGAGTCTCCTCCTAGCACAGCCTCCTTTCCCCTCTACCTGTCCTAACCAAAATCCCTATCAATTGTGAAGCTGACCAGTGACAGGGGGCCGCAGCAGAGGGATGAAAGCGCCACATGCGGCTCGAGAGCCGTGGATTGTTGACTGTTTTCCTAGACAATCATTTATCAATCAACAGCCCCAAGCTTTATCAGAATTGCGCATTCACTCATTCCTGAACATCCAGAAGGAGAAAATTTTACTCTGCTTTTCTTAATGTGAAGTTTAAAAAACCATCGGTCCCTAGTACAAATGTACCTAGTTTGGTTTTAACCCAATCAGTCTCTTTTTAATTGGGCCTTTGATACTGTGGAACAGAGCATTCATATTAGCTAATGGGCAGTACAATCCATAATGTCAGCAGTCCTGGATTGTTAGCGGTTTTGCATTCATTTTTCAAAAACGGATCCCAAGGTAAGTGGGGCATATTTAAGAGAGGATTCTACATCTTTTTTTTTCTTTCTTTCTTAGCTAGACTGGCTCATCACTTGTTCAAATGGTCCTTTCAATTGGGCAGAATCCAACTCAGCTTTCACTCATGATTGTAGACAAACCCTTGGTGGATTCTGTAGATTCTCAGTCATCCAGGACAGTCGTTGCCCCAAAGGTGTTTTTTTCAGGTTTCAGGTTTCCTGAAAAAAAGCACCTTTGGGACAACTGAGAATCTCTACAGACCTTTAGCTACACAATTTGGGATGAACACCCTTTGGATGGTGTGGGAGTAGGAATGGATTTGAAGAGAGAAAAATGGAGACTACAGGAGTACCACTCAGGTGACCCTGAGGACACAGATAAAACTCCAAGTGCTTCAATGACCCTCTAAAAGGATGCAAATGACCAGCTGTCTGCAAGGAATATAAAGCCTTCCATTCCCCACCATCCTGTCAGAACTGAAGAAGCTTCTTGGATGAGAAGCAAAACGTCTTCAAAGGAAAAGAGTCCCGTTGCCTCCTGAAAAAAGCACCTTTGGAACTTTGGTGGATTCTAAGCCCTAATTTGCTCACTCACAGTTTATTGAAGAAGCTGGATTCACATCGCAAGATAAACCACAAGCTGTAAGTCTTTGACTTATGAGCACAATTGAGCCCAAAATTTCTGTTGCTAAGTGAGACAGTTAAGTGACTTTTGTCCCATTTGACAATCTTTCTTACCACAGTTGTTGAGTGAATCACAGCAGTTGTTAAGTGAATCAGGCTTCCCCATTGACCTTGCTTGTTAGAACATTGCATAACCTTGGGACACTGCAACCATCATAAATATGAGTCAACCACCAACTATTTGAATTTTGAACACATGATGATGGGAACGCTGCAATGGTTGTGTGAAAAATGTTCATCAGAGACCTTCTCAGTGTCCTTATAACCTTGAATGGTCAGTAAATTAACAGTTCGCACAGTCACTCAAGCACTCGTGACATCCCGACTTGACTACTGTAATGCTCTCTACATGGGGCTTCCCTTGAGGTGCACTCGAAAGCTACAGCTAGTCCAGAATGCGGCTGCGAGGGTGATTACGGGAGCCTCCAGATACTCCCACATAACACCTCTCCTGCACGAGCTGCACTGGCTACCTGTGGCCTTTCGGGTGCGCTTCAAGGTTTTGACGACCATCTTCAAAGTGCTCCATGGCTCGGGACCTAGTTATATGCGAGACCGTCTCCTGCCCCATACATCCCTTCGTCCAATCCGCTCCCACAGAGAGGGCCTTCTCAGGGTGCCGTCGGCCGGGCAATGCCGGTTGGCAACACCCAGGGGAAGGGCCTTCTCTGTGGCGGGCCCTACCCTTTGAAACGACTTACCCCCTGAACTACGTACCATCTCAGACCTCCGCCTCTTCCGCCAGTGTCTTAAGGCACACAGCCGGCCTAGTTGTGTCTGCTCCTAGATAGTTTTAATTTGGGGGATTTTATACGATTTTAGCACAGGGTAGGAATTTAATATGTTTTTAAATTTTGTATTTTATTATATTTGTTATGTTTTTAAATTTCCTGTGCGTCCTTTTTGGAAAAGGTGTGGGGTATAAATTTGAATAAAATAAAATAAATAAAGTTGTATGTCGAGGACTGCCTGTCATTTGTAAATTTTGGTGATGGGATTTGTGTAGCAAAAGTAAACAAACCAGATGGTGCCTTGGACGATGTACAGATCCATCTCAAACATGCTGTTTAGACAAGCTCTCATAAAGTAAACCAAAAAATATATATTATTGCGTGAAAAATAGGAACTCCATTTCAGCAGCATTAAAAATGCAGCATCCTGTTGTTTAATTCTGCCAGAAAGTCTTCCATTCATCACTTTTACCTAGTGCAAGTTGGCAAATATGAGATTCAAACACCACCACAAAATAGATCCTGCAAATTCATTTGGGCAAAAAGGCAAGATATAACGAACAGAACAGAACGGAACGGAACAGAACAGAATTCTTTATTGGCCAAGTGTGATTGACAAGGAATTAGTTTCCGGTGCATAAGCTCACAGTTTACATACCTACAGTAGTGATAGAACATAGATCATAAATCAGTTATGAATATATAGTGGTCAGCCCCCATAGGACGCTACTTGCCAATTTAGACATTCTACAAAACTATTTCTCTAATCAATATTTGCTGCAAGCCAAATGTCGAGTCCGGGCAAAAATTAGGCAAAATCAAGTAAACTCGAATTATACAGATTTTAAGGAGGTTACAGTAATCCTAGAAATTTCAAGAGCGTTTCCAATGTAAATAATGGTGAGTTTATTAAGGGGAGTCCCGTTGTCGTCTTCCTAGTTTCTCTCCACTTGAACTAAGCTGTCAACTAATTCACACTCTGTCTCTCTATGCCTGTTCTCCCTTCCATTCCTTCCCAGCTTCCTCCAGCCTTTCACGCCCAGCAGCCTTGAGCAGTTTCAGTCAAGTGTCTTCTTCTAATCCTCACACACACACACCCATGAGAAGACTCCATGCCGTTTCATTGTGGCAGTCGCCCTCCCATCACAACAGCAGATTATGGAGGGACCTTGTTTCAATGATCCACAACGTATGGACGGATGACAATGAAAAGAGGAGCTCTAAATCCTACTGGTATCCCCCAGATGTGAGAGGCTCTGACAAAGACGAGGGGGCCAACCTGTTCCCTGAACCACCAAAAGGCAAGACAAGAAACTATGGATGGCGACTAATCAAGTGTCAGGGTTCCAAGTAATATACTCCCATATCAAACAGAACTCCAAAGTTGGTAAATTCCTCAAATAACAATGTTATCAGAGATGTCCTATTGGCACAGGCTGGTGAAAACCGACTCTGAATGTTCCCACGGCTTTCACCTAATTAAAAGTAAAAGTCTTCCCCCTTCCCAAATTATCGGTTACATGGTCCAATCAAGGTGTGGTCCAGTTGCCTGGTAACTTCACTCCTCCTCTCTCCGACCACCTGCGGGAATGCCCTTGGTTCCCAGGAGAATGTATTTTGTTTTGGCTACAAACCCCAGCTATCTCTATTCCACCTTCCCTATCCCACCAAAGCCTCAAAATGGCCTTAGTCAGGTCAGCTTCAGGGTTGACATCAAGGATTGAAGCAACCTAGAACTAAGGAGCAATTTCCTAACCGTGAGATCAATCAACCAACGGAATAGCTTGCCTTCGGAAGTTGTGGGTGCTCCATCCCAGGAGGCTTTCAAGAAAAAAGGCAGGACAACCTTTTGTCCGAAATGATATAGAACCGTGATGGAGAACCTATGGCACCAGTGCCTGAAGTGGCACATGGAACCAGGTCACCTCGTACGTGTGGCATCACCCATTCCTCTTCCAGGTTTCTGGTGCACATGCGCATGCGCTGATCACCTGGTCTTTGCACTTGTGGCAGTACCAGAAACTGGAAGAGCTGGTCTTCTGTTTTCCAGTATAAACATGTGCGCCAGCCAGCTGATCAGCATGCGTGCGCATGCACAGCAGTAACCGAAAGACTTGCTGGCTGGTGCACATGTGTGCGCCAGAAACCGTAAGTTCATTTTCTGGCATGTGCATGCCCCCTGGGCAGCTGCTCTTCCAGGTCACGGCCCAGATGTGCACTTATGCATGCGCAGAGCACTTCCTTCTCAACATTTGGTGCCCAAAAGGTTCGCCACCACTGATATAGTGTCTCTGGCTCAAGCAGGGGTTGGACTAGAAGACCGCCGTGGTCCCTTCCAACTCTATTATTCTATGTTCTACGGATCAGTAGGAGGGGTGCATAAAAGCATAAACTAAATTATGAACCAGAAGCCCCTCAGAGGTCTTGACTCCAGCGGGCGGAGAGGCGGGAGGGAGGTGTATGTTTTATGCTAGTCATTTACAGCTTTTCACTCAACTAAATTGAATTGCAAATCACCCCAGCAGTCAAAGTCCCTCCTGCAATATATGCAGAGGAGGGTTTTATAACTAACATGGCATCCTCTCTTCCTTTATGGGTGCATATGTTGCATTTTCCTAGGACGGGATGGGGTCTGTATTGCCCATTTACATGTGTGGAAGGATTTAGCAAAACACTGTTATTCAGTAATTAAACCCTCCGTGTTTATCTAATAGTAGAACTCAAAGATGAGGAACTGCAAATTTTAAATAGATATTTAGCGGCAATGTAATTATTCCATTTGACAAGTTAATGAAAACTGTTGACTCGCGTTAAGAACATTATTTTCCGGGATATTCCTTTGGTCTCAGCCGATGACATTCATTTACACCAATTCAAACAAGCCTTTCCAAATATAAGTTTAATTTGGGCAGAAAGGAATGTCAGCAGAATGGTAGCGGCGATATAATTGCCTCAAAACTGTAGCAGCCCCCTAACCTTTTTATTACTTCATTATGTTATTAAGAAGTTTGCACTTCTACCAGCTTGACAGTTAATAAAGAAATCCTTTTAAGAGAACCTGCGCCAGACATAAGGCCGTCCTTACATGTTTTGACAAGTGTTTGCATGAAATGGAATTTCAGCTTAAATTAGGTAACAAGTGGTTTTTTTTCCATTTTGCGTGGAAAAGCTGATGTATTTCTTAGCAGCCATTTTGAGCATTTAATGATGTGGTATTTGTTGTGTCAATTGCCAGAGTCAGTTTTTGACTGGGGGTATGATAAAAGTAGGTAGACTGGCACCCAATTTCTTCGGTATAACAGAAGGCAGGCAGGCAGAAAGTTAGGAGGGAAGGAAAGGAGGGAGGGAGGGAGGGAGGGAGGCAGAGAGATAGATAGGAAGGGAGGGAGGAAATGAGAGAGACAGACATATAGAAAGAAGACTGGATGGATGGATGGATGGATGGATGGATGGATGGATGGATGGAAATAAGGGAGACAGATAAAAAGAAGACAATGGAAAGAAGGAAGGAAGGAAGTAAGGAGATAAAAGAGAGAGAGACAGATAGAAAGAAGGCAGGATGGATGATAGATAGATGGAAAGAAGGAAGGAAGGAAGAAAGGAGAGAGAGACAGATAGAAAGAAGACAGGATGGATGGATGGATAGATGGAAAGAAGGAAGGAAAGAAGGGAGACAGAGAAATTTATTTATTTATTTATTTTATTACATTTATATCCCGCCCTTCTCCGCAGAGGACCCAGGGCGGCGCACAGGAGATTTAAAAAACATACAAAATAGAACATAGATAAATAATTTAAAATATATATTAAATCCCAAACCTGTGCTAAAACCAATTATTAATTAAAAACCCAATTTAAAACTTTTCTAAAAGTCCCCATGGGAGGTTAGGCTAGGCCGGCTTGATGAAAAAAGTATGTCTTTAGACATTGGCAGAAGAGGCGGAGGTCGGTGATGGTCCGGAGTTCAGGGGGTAGGTCGTTCCACAGGGCAGGGCCCGCCACAGAGAAGGCTCTTCCCCTGGGTGTCGCCAGTCGGCATTGTCCGGCCGACGGCACCCTGAGAAGGCCCTCTCTGTGGGAGCGTATCGGTCTAAGGGATGTATGGGGCACGAGACGGTCTCGCATATAAGAAAAATAAGACAATGGATGGAAGGAAGGAGATGAGAGAGAGAGAGGGAGAGAGACAGATAGAAAGAAGACAGGATGGATGGATGGATAGATGGAAAGAAGGAAGGAATGAAGAAATGTGAGAGACAGACAGATAGAAAGAAGACAGGATGTATGTATGTATGTATGTATGTATGTATGGATGGATGGATGGATGGATGGATGGATGGATGGATGGAGGGAAAGAAGGAAGGAAATAAGGGAGACAGATAAACATAAGACAATGGATCAAAGGAAGGAAGGAAGGAGATGAGAGAGAGAGAGAGACAGATAGAAAGAAGGCAGGATGGATGGATGGATAGGTGGAAAGAAGGAAGGAAGGAAGGAAGGAAATGAGAGAAACAGACATATAGAAAGAAGACAGGATGTACTGTAGGCTGGATGGCTGGCTGGAAAGAAGGAAGGAAGGAAAGAAGGAAGGAGATGAGAGAGAGAGACAGATAGAAAGAAGGCAGGATGGATGGATAGATGGAAAGAAGGGAGGAAGGAAATGAAAGAAACAGACATATAGAAAGAAGACAGGATGTACTGTAGGCTGGCTGGCTGGCTGGCTGGCTGGCTGGCTGGCTGGCTGGCTGGCTGGCTGGCTGGCTGGCTGGCTGGCTGGCTGGCTGGCTGGCTGGCTGGAAGGAAGGAAGGAAGGAAGGAAGGAAGGAAGGAAGGAAGGAAGGAAGGAAGGAAGGAAGGAAGGAAGGGGAATTGTTCTTATTTGTCATTGGCATTCATTTTATTGTTTACTATCGGGCTAATTGGAAACCTTCTACCAGTTGGGATAAATGCAATTTGGTCAATTTCAGTTGCTTCAGGAGGAAAAAGAAAGGGTAGGGCAATGGGAAAATCTTGCAGTCATTGCCATTCAAAAATCCTGACATTTCACAGCAAGGAGGAAACCTGTAGGTTCCTGGCTGTTGCGATCAGTCAGTTTTATTGTGCCTTGTCTCTTCTCTCAAGCAGAAATATGAATCACATCAAGAGTTGCTGCTTGAGCGCCCGTCCAAAGAAGAGGCCCTTGGAAGTTTATTGAGCAGAGAAAGCAGGGAAGTTAATTAATATAAGAAGTCACCAACCTTGCGGGATAAATTATTTATTCCCTGAATGTTAATGCCGGATCCCTCCCTCTTCAAAACAAACAAACAAACAAACAAACAAACAATAATAAATCCTGGCCTGTTTGCCACAAGGCGGGTAAGGAGATCGTATTTTTAGAATTAGGATTTCTAGGCTGATTGCAGGACGGGTCTAATTTTCTTAATGAGGACAAGTTTATTTTGATCGAAGCCTGAACCTAGGGCAGGGCTCATCAGCAACCTGTGGCTCTGGAGCTGCATGTGGCTCTTTCGTGTCTCTGCTGAAGCTCCATGTCGCCAGTCGGCACCACAATTTTGAGAGGAGCTTTTGGTTGGGGTGTGTGTGTGAAAGCAGAGTGCGCCAGGAGGAGACTCCATGGCAAGGGGTGGGTTTTCCAGTCTGCTGCACAATTGATAGGGCTTCCGGGTAGGACAAGTTGAGGGGAAAAAGGACACCGGGCTAGGAGGAGACTCTATGGTGTCGGAACTGGACTTCCGGTCGGCAGAGGAAAAAAAGATCCCACACTAGGGGGAGACTCTATGGTTGGGAGAACCAGATTCCAGGTAGGCTCCAGAATGGAATGGGTGGCTTCTGGTTAGGAACTTTGTGGTTCTTTGAGTGTTTAAGGTTGCTAACTGCTGACCTAGGGACCTGGTGGATGTATCCCTACAGGATGTGGTGCAATCAGATGAATGTAGTTCACTGCTTCTTCCTTTGAAGATTAATTTTATTCATTTTCTATTATTTACTTTACTTAGTGCTTAATAAACATAGTGTTGTCTGGGTATTTAATTTGCTTAACAACACATATGGCATTCTTACTCCCCATCCCCTTTTTCCAACCATTAGAGAGAGCCCCCTTCTTGAGTACTCTGAAGCCGTTACCATGGCAACTCCATTGTGCTGTACAGTAGAAGCCATTCTAAGGCACAACAGGCTGTATCTTAACAGAACTTGGATCCAAAATGCACGCTATCACTGGACTTATGCTGGAACACACAGACACAGACATATATAAAATACGCCAAAATCCGTGTGTGTGTGTATGTATATATATATATATATATATATAGCAGTAACAGAATTTTGCAAATCTGATAGTACATCCCTTCTTCCTTGTGTTTACTTTCCAGAGAATTAAGGAGGGTCTCTTTTGGAATAATGATTCTATCCCTAGTCCTATTCTGCACTCAGTTTTCATTTATCAAACCTTTTTCTAGCCTGAGGTATCCAACCTTGGCAACTTTAAAACGTGTGGATTTCAACTCCCATGCTGACGGGGGGATTGTGGGAGTCGAAGTCCATGAATCTTAAAATTCGAATTGTGAATGAATTGAATTGTCTACTTCTGTAATCATACTTTAGATCTCAAATCTATATAGATTCTCAATCATCCAGGTCATGGTTGTCCCAACAATTGCTTTTTCAAAAGGCTACTGGTCTGTTTTTCCTTGAAGGCATTTCTCTTCTCACCCAAAAAGCTTCTTCTGTTCTGACTGGACTCAGAACTGAAGAGGCTTCTTAGATGAGAAGTGAAACATCTTCAAGGGAAAACAAAGTCCAGTTGCATTTTGAAAAAGCACTTTTGGGTCTCTAGCTTTTCTGAATTTCACAATATAGCCCAAACTCAGAAACAAAGCAATGGGCCTTTTAAAGTGTGCTATATTTTAAAATATATGCCAGTTCTCATGTGGATTTTTCTAAAAAAAAAATGCCGAGTAGTGAAAGCATAGGATGGGCTTCAGGTTTAAATGAACGAATGCAAAACTGGAGATATCTTTTCATCCTTACAGGTACTAAAAATATGGCATAATAATAAATGTGCAAATGTGGAACTCCTGGCCTACAAAAGTATCCTTTTTTAAGGCAGCAAATTAAAAAGCAATTCTCCAAAGCTTTCCACAAAGCTTTTTTTTTTACTATCGATAAAGGGCCCAACACTTAAACCTTCTGAGGAGAATAACATTTAATTTAAACAATATTTTTTCCTTATTCTCATCTCCAGATCCCAACCTCCCCACCCCCAGATCTGCAAGAAGTAACTTTGAAACTGCACACAAAAATGACTTCATCCGTAACAAAGCTGGAGTAATAAAACCATGGTTTTACTTTTACGTTACTTAAAGCATCCTTGGAAATTGGAAATAACTTCCGGTATGTACAGTGGTGGGTTGCTGCCGGCATTACTGCCGGTTCGTGCACCTAAACAGCTCTGCGCATGCGCACAGCGTCAGAAAAAGGAAACAAATTACATTTTGGCAATGAAGATTGTTCTGCGCATGCGCAGAACCACGATTCAAGATGGCGCCACCAATAATAGAACCGATTCGGGGGTATGGCAGGCTGAGTTACTACCTACTCAGCCAAACTGGTCCGAACCGGTAGGAACCCACCTCTGGGTCTGTATGTGAGTTGTTATCCTGATTACGGTGACCTTCCCTGAAATCCAAAGTGCAATCAGAACAGCAATGAATACTTTGAGGTGTAAAAGGTCTGAGTAGTATTGGAAGTAACAAGCAACCCAGATACTTTACCCCCAAGGAGCTATTTATAAAGAGGCAGGAGAAAACAGGAGGACTTTTTAGAGAAGAAAAGATAAGAGAGGCCCTCATTTAGCGGGTGGAAATAACCTTTGCTATGCGGAGTCAGAAACCTTTTAGGTAATCCAAATTCACCTGTCTCTTTACATATTTACTCATAGCCCCCCACGCACGCATGAATGAGCTTCTGCTGTAGATGTAGCCAGCTATTTTTCAGAGTTTGCTTATTTATTTGTATCCTGCTTTTGTTATTTTTACAACCCCATGAGGTGGGTTGAGACTGACCCTTGTGGGAGAGAGTGATTGACTCAAAGTCACCCAGCTGGCTTTCATGGCTAAGGTGGGACTAGAATAAGGTGACCATACATCCCGAATTTGGTGGGACAGAACCGCTTCTCCATTAGATATCCTGCCACCCGCCTTTTCTTCAAAATGTCCCGCTTCGGGCGCTCTGTACGTGCTCAGAGGCGGGCGCCTCTGAGCGCCGGCTTGGGTGGGGAGGGCCTCGGAGGGGGGGGGCGTGTGCTCCGACGGGTTACGCGCCTGCAGAGGGCGTCGGGGCACGCTCCCACCCACCCTCGCGGGGCCCTCTTTAAAGGCAGCGGCGGCGGCTCTCAGCGCGTGAGGGACAGCCTTCGGCCCAATGGTCAGGTGCACGGCTGCTGGGTCTGGCAGCGGCGCAGGCGGTGTCGGGTGAGCAGCGCAATGGCTCCGAGTGCGGAAGGCAAGAGTGATACGCTGGGACGCGGGGTGCTCAGAGCCATCGCGCTGCTCGCCCGGCACCTCCTGCGCCGCCACCAGACCCAGCAGCTGCGCGCCAGACCCAGCAGCCGCCCCGAAGGCCATCCCTCATGCACTGAGAGCCGCCGGATCGGTCCGCCGCCAGTGCCTTTAAAGTGGCCCCCGTGCGCGCTCCTCCCCCATCGACGGTGTCCCGCTTTGGGATTTTGAAAATTTGATCACTTTAGACTAGAACTCTGAGTCCCCTGGTGATTGGCCCAACATTACCCAGGTGACTTTCATGGTTAAGGTGGTACTATAATTCTCAGTCTCCTGGTGAATGGCTCAATGCCACCCAGCTGGCTATCCTGGCTAAGATGGTACTAGAACTCTCAGTCCCCTAGAGCAGTGATGGCGAACCTATGGCACGGGTGCCACAGGTGGCACGCGGAACCATTTCTTAGGGCACACGAGGCGTTGCCCTGTCAGCACTAGCGCGGATGTGAGCACTGGCCAGCTGATTTAGGCCTTCTTTTGAGACCGTTTTTCACCCTCTGGAGGCTTCAGGGAAGCTCCTGAAGCCTCTGAAGGTGGGGAGGGGAGGCTGTTTTCACCCTCCCCAGGCTCCTAAAAAGCCTCTGGAGCCTGGGGAGGGTGAAAAAAGCGTGCCAAAAGCAGGGGGTCGCGCACATAGCATTATGGGTGTGGCACGCCCACGCACGACCCCCCTGCGCTCCCTCCGCTTTTGGCACGCTAGCCAAAAAACGTTAGCCATCACTGCCCTAGAGATTGGCCCAAAGCCATCCAGCTGGCTTTCATGGCTATGGTGGGACTTGAGTTCACAGTCTCCAGCTTTTTAGCCTGGTATCTTAGCCACTAGATCAAATTGACTCTACACTCAAAAACATATGGTTCTCATCAGATAAAAACATCATCAGCTAAAAACAGTGATTGTATTGTATTGTATTGTATTGTATTGTATTGTATTGTATTGTATTGTATTGTATTATTTTTCAATTAGTTTTATTGTTTTAAATGAGGTTTTATATTCTGTAAGCCACCTTGAGTCTCCATGGCCAAATAGGCGGAAATATAAATTCAATAAATAAATATATATTTTAGTTTGGGTCAGTTAGGCCACAAAGTGACATTTCCAGGATAGGAAAGAAAAAAACCTCACTTTGATTTGTGGAGCTTGAACCTGTGCCTGGTTAATCACCAAGTATCTCACTGAGATGAACAGGATTGATGTCAAAGTCAATAAGATTTGGATTCAGCTGTTCAAGTGTCATGAAACCTTTAAACATTAACCCTTATCTTGAGGGTGTTGATCGAAACAACGGAGCAGTTTTCAGGGAATGCATGCTGAGGATGAGGAAGAGGAAGAGGCCTTCCTATGAACTCCCTCTAATTGGGTCCTTTTGTTTGATGTTGAATTTCTTACTTTCCAGAGACTTATTTAAAACCTGCTGCACTCTTAACGTCTACTGACAGCATTAAAAAAAAACTTGCAAGGCCTTTAACTTCACTCACGCCATGCCACCCGTTCATCCATGAATAAATGTTCTGGCTTCAAAGCACATCATAGTTAGGAAGTTATTCCTTTGTGTTTTGGGATATATATATATGTTTTCGTAGATTTTCACGGGTGTAGGTATGCTGGCATTGCTGGCTTCGGGGATTTCCCCGTGTATATAGCATGGAGATGTTATTGCAACATTTCGGCAAGATCTCACTTGCCATCATCAAGCAGGCTTCTGTCTGTGACTGAATATATATATATATATATATATATATATATATATATATATATATATATATATATATATATATATATATATATATATATATATATATATATATATATATATATATATATATATATATATATATATATATATATGAAGATACTATGTTACAGCTTCCTGCTAGGCCTGTTTAATAATTAATAATTAATTATTAATCATTCCTTTAAAAAAAACAACATTTAACATATATATATATGTTAAATTTCTTTAAGGGATGATTAATAATAATTAATTAAGAGACCAGGATGGATCCATTTCGGGCTCCTTAGCCCTCGTCAGCTGGCCATACTTTCTCTACAGGGATTTGAACTGGTGCTCTCCAGCATTCGAAGCAGGCTTCTCTATGCCTTGAGCTAACCAGTTTCCCTGATTACATCATCCTTTCTACAGGACTTTATTGATGAAGTGGATATATTGTTACAGCTTCCTGTTAGGCCTATTCAGGGGAGGAGACAAACTTGTCATCCTTCTCTGTCCTTCGACTCAACCTAGAGACCATCCAGACAGAGACCTATTAAATTGCTGCTGTCTTTTTAGATATGTGTTAAATTTCTTTAAGGGATGATTAATAATAATTAATTAAAGAAATTTAACACATATCTAAAAAGACAGCAGCAATTTAATAGGTCTCTGTCTGGATGGTCTCTAGGTTGAGTCGAAGGACAGAGAAGGATGACAAGTTTGTCTCCTCCCCTGAATAGGCCTAACAGGAAGCTGTAACAATATATCCACTTCATCAATAAAGTCCTGTAGAAAGGATGATGTAATCAGGGAAACTGGTTAGCTCAAGGCATAGAGAAGCCTGCTTCGAATGCTGGAGAGCACCAGTTCAAATCCCTGTAGAGAAAGTATGGCCAGCTGACGAGGGCTAAGGAGCCCGAAATGGATCCATCCTGGTCTCTTAATTAATTATTATTAATCATCCCTTAAAGAAATTTAACACATATCTAAAAAGACAGCAGCAATTTAATAGGTCTCTGTCTGGATGGTCTCTAGGTTGAGTCGAAGGACAGAGAAGGATGACAAGTTTGTCTCCTCCCCTGAATAGGCCTAACAGGAAGCTGTAACAATATATCCACTTCATATATATATATATATATATATATATATATATATATATATATATATATATATATATATATATATATATATATATATATATATATTCAGTCACAAATATATATCTAGACAGAAAGCCATTCGTTTTTTTATATGTGTGTTAGGTTTTTTGAGCTGATCAATAAATAAATCAGGGAGACTAGTATAGATCTATTTCGAGCTTTTTAGGTCTCATCAGCTAGCCATACCCTTACTGGGATTTGAACCGGGGCTGTATTACGTGTTAGGCAGAAGCCTTAGCCATTATGCCATTATTCCTTATTTATTTATTGATCAGCTCAAAAACCTAACACACACACACACACACACACACACACATATATATGTTATGTTTTTGAGCTGTAAGGAGAGCAGTATGCTTCTTCCCTTAATTGGGGCTTAACAGGGTGTTGTGACACAAGTATGTGTGTATATATATATATGGAAATAAGAAATAACAAAGGAAAGAAAATATGGTGCCTGCTTCACACTATAATTGGAACCGGGAGTGTTGCAGCTAGAAATAGGCAGAAGGGCCATAATTCACTTTGCCAAGGTCAAGAGATAACCCAAGTTGTCTCACTGAGATGTTTCATATCATAGATCACTGTTGGGAAGGCCTTCTTTTGGAAACCTCTTCTGAGCTGAGATTTTCTGAAATCTTCTGAGATTTTACAGTATCCTTCCCCTGGAGTGGGGAGGGAAGGGGGATTTTACACTATCCTTCCCCTGCCATGCCCACCAAGCCAACCCACACAGCCATGCCACGCCCATCAAGCCACGCCCACAGACATGTTGAATCCCACCACTGAATGCCACCTAGCCTTCTGAAACAGTTTCTACTTTTGTTATTCAACAAGACACCGATAACTTGTTTTCCAAAAACGTCTCAAATTTGTTGACTATTCTCAGTTCTTTTAGTACAAACCAGGCTTATGATTTAATTCCTCCCCTCCTTTGGATCTCATCCAATCAGGCGTTATATAAAGAAAGCGATTTCGCCAGGGGAACGTTTTCTAGCATTGCTAAAAAATATGTGCCACCTTGCAAAAAAACAAAAAAACAAAAACAAAACCCAACTGCACTAAAACACCAACTGGATTTTACTGCACTATTCCATTATAAGCAGGAAAAGCACAGACTCCTAGCTGCTGGAGGCAATTAATAAACTCCCCAAATTAGAAATTATAAGAAATAAGCAAAGCCAGGAAAGAATAATAAAAAAAACCCTCTTTAAATTGAGAAGCTGGTATAAACAGCTGATTCAGCGACTACCGTCCATAGATAAGGTCTGGCCTTATTGTTTGCACTCCTAGACAATTAAACATTTCCATAATTTTTTATATATATAACGTTATTAAGGATTACAATTAAAAAGATAAAAACGAATGCAAATTAAAAAAAAGAAAAGAAAAAATAGTGCAGAAAACAACTAAGCGAGAAAATAGAAAAGGAAAAAATAACACGGGAAAGAAAAAGACTCAAAATATATAAAGAAATGAATTCTCCTTTCATCACAGCAAATGCAATGGGGGATTGTTAAAAAAAAATACATCCCATGCCAAAATATTTTGCTTCATTCTGTATAAGTCGAATATTCGTATTTTTCCCCTTTCATTGTAATTGTGCCTTGGTAAGGCCACAATTGTGCCTTGGTAAGGCCACACTTGGTAAGGCCACAATTGTGCCTTGGTAAGGCCACACTTGGAATACTGCATACAGTTTTGGTCGCCACGATGTAGAAAAGACGTGGAGACTCTGGAAAGAGTGCAGAGAAGAGCAACCAAGATGATTAGGGGACTGGAGACTAAAACATATGAAGAACGGCTGCAGGAGCTGGGTATGTCTAGTTTGATGAAGAGAAGGACCAAGGGAGACATGATAGCAGTGTTCCAATATCTCAGGGGTTTCCACAAAGAAGAGGGAGTCAAACTATTCTCCAAGGCACCTGGGGGCAGGACAAGAAGCAATGGGTGGAAACTAATCAAGGAGAGAAGCAACTTAGAACTAAGGAGAAATTTCCTGACAGTTAGAACAATTAACCAATGGAATAGCTTGCCTCCAGAAGTTGTGAATGTCCCAACCCTGGAAGTCTTTAAAAAGATGTTAGATAGCCATTTGTCTGAAATGGTATAAGGTTCCTGCCCACGCAGGGGGTTGGACTAGAAGACCTACAAGGTCCCTTCCAATTCTGCTATTGTATTGTATTGTAATTTTTGTTCTTTCTGACGCCCCCTAGTGTACAACCTTATATTTTTTTTAAAATAATTGAAATGAAAGAATTTCCCACAGGAAGGATTCTTATAATTAATTGTAATTTTTTATTTCAAATCCATCTGGACCCTTAATCCATTTATAACTTTCTGATCAGCATTCTAATCTGTTTACTCCCATAAAAGTTTTTTTTTTAAAAAAAATCCTTAAATTTAGATTTGAATTTCTTTTGCTAAGGAGTGAAGGACTCTCATCCAGTCCTATAAAATTTGTCGTTGCACAGGTTTCTAGTACCTGAAAAGCAACCACGGACCTTCCACGCCTTCCGACAAAAGCTCAAGACTTATCTATTCCAACTGGCCGGCCTGGCCTAACCTACCTTCCTGCCTCTCAGTCTGAACATTTAAATTGTTTTAATTGGGTTTTTAAGGGGTTTAGTTTTTAGTATTTTGGGTTTTTAGCGCAGGGATAAATTGTTTAATCTGATTTTATATATATTTATGATGTATTTATGTTTATATGTTTTTAATTTCCCTGTGCACTGCTCCGAGTCCCTTCGGGGAGAGGGAGCGGTCTACAAATTAAATTTATTATTATTATTATTATTATTATTATTATTATTATTATTATTATTATTATTATTATTATTATTATTATTATTATTATTATTATTATTATTATTATTATTTAACAAGCAATTTCTAAAAGCGATCAGAAAAAGTGAACCCAGTACCCTATGTAAAGTGGCCTTTGAAAACATTAAGGTAGCATCCTTTTCATCCTTCCTCATCGTGCCTGGAATGCATTACCTGACTCTGTTGTTACATCCTCAAACTAGAGGTGGGTTGCTCCTGGTTCACCAAACCAGTAGTGGCAGCAGCAGGAGGCTCCGCCCACCTGCCCGGATGCTGCTGTGCATGAGCAAACTGGTATTAACCGGGTTAGCAACCCACTACTGCCTCAAAACCCCATAACTTTAACCTTAAACTGTCTACTGTTGACCTCACCCCATTCCTAAGAGGTCCATAAGGGGATGTGCATAAGTGCACCAGTGTGCCTACCGTCCCTGTCCTACTCTCCCCATTTATTTTTACCCATTTCCTGCGTTCTTATTCATGTTTATTCTTATTTTTTATATCTTGTAGAGTGACAAACTAAATAAACAAAAAACTTCGAGAAGAACAATTGCAGGAAATGTGTATGTCTAGTTTAATGAAAAGAAGGATTGAGTTCCAATATTTGAGAGGCTGCCACAAAGAAGAGGGAATCAAGCTATTCTCCAGTTATATGCGAGACTGTCTTCTGCCCCATACATCCCTTAGACCGATACGCTCCCACAGAGAGGGCCTTCTCAGGGTGCCGTCGGCCGGACAATGCCGGCTGGCAACACCCAGGGGGAGGGCCTTCTCTGTGGCGGGCCCCGCCCTGTGGAACGACCTACCCCCGGAACTCCGTACCATTACTGACCTCCGCCTCTTCCGCCAGTGTTTAAAAGCACATCTTTTTCATCAAGCCGGCCTAACATAACCTCCGCTGTGACCAGTATAGATAGTTTTAATTGGGGATTTTTAATTGGTTTTAGCGCAGGACTTGGTATTTAATAGGTTTTTAAATTTTTGTATTTTTGTATTATTTATATGTTATTTTAAATTCCTGTGCGCCGCCCTGGGTCGTTTTGGAGAAGGGCGGGATATAAATCAAATAAAACTCAAAAAAACTCAAAACTCTCCAAAGCACCTGAGGGCAGGACAAGAAGCAATGGGTGGAAACTGATCAAGGAGAGAAGCAACTTAGAACTAAGGAGAAATTTCCTGACAGTGAGAACAATTAACCTCTGGAACAGCTTGCCTCCAATAGTTGTGCGTGCTCCATGAGTGGAGGCTTTTAAGAAGAGTTTGGACAGTCATTTGTCCAGAATAGTATAGGGGCTCCTGCTTGTGCAGGGGTTAGATTAGAAGACCTCCAAAGTCCCTTCCAACTCTGTTATTGTGTTAATCTACCAGAAACTGCATAAAGCAAGTGTTTGGAGCATTTATGGGCAATCTCAAGACTTCTTCTTGTCCATAAAGGAGTTACAGAGAACCAATCTACTTGCTGACTGTTCATTTCACCTCGGTCATCAGCTCTGCTCTTCGCAGTGCTGTCTGCCATTTGCCATTTCTTCATCGGAAGTCAATCATTTGTTCTTATAGAAAGTAATCAATCTTCTCGGCATCCCCCCCCCCCCATTTTTTCTAAGTAGCTTGCCCAACATTTTTGAAAGTTTCTTCGGAAGAAAATGGATAATTACAATTCCGTGCAAAAGCCACTTCAACATGTTAAGAATAATGGTGTAATTAAACAGCTTCAGAAGGTTGTTGAAGAACTTTTGTCATATTTTTAATTGCATAACACTTGCACCATTGATATTTTCTATTTGCGCCACTCAAACAGAACTGATCCAGTGGCGTTTTTGTTTTTTTAAGGTGCTTGGCTTCTTCATATTCTTGCATAAACAAAAGTTGTCATCTACTGTAAACACAATTAGCAAAGTGCAAGGTAGTGAAAATGAAGTGTGATGTCTAAGACTTGGATCCTAAATTTGTTGTGATCCGAGATCAATATATTTTCTAAGACACCTATGAATGAATGAAAACTTTATTACAGAGGTCAGGGATGTTTGTTTCAGCAAAACTAAAGTAAGACAATCCTATACAGTGGTACCTCACTTCACGAACTTAATTCGTAAACTGACTCTGTTCGCGTTGCGAATTGGTCGTGAAGCGAGGCACAATTTCCCATAGGGTTCAATGTAAATCCGGTTAATCCGTTCTGACCTTGTTTTTTGGGTTCAATGTAAAGCAGCTGAGGGGCGATGGAGCAAGCCAGCATGACTTTTGCCCGTCTCTTTCTGGGCTCAGCGCTTCTGCTTGTCGGGACGCTTCCCGAAGCCAGCAGCCCCGCGGCCAGCTTCGGGAAGCGTCCCGACAAGCAGAAGCGCCGAGCCCAGAAAGAGACGGGCAAAAGTCATGCTGGCAGCCGCGCGCGGTGTGTGTGTGGAAGCGAAGGCAGGGGGGAAGGAGCTGCCTTCCCGGCCGGGCTCCGCAACTGAGGGGCGATGGAGCAGTTTGCGCGGTTTGCTCCATCGCCCCTCAGCTGCGGAGCCCGGCTGGGAAGGCAGCTCCTCCCCCCCCGCCTTCGCTTCCACACACACACCCGTCCCCCTCACAACATTCGTTCGTAGATAAAATGTCCGCAGCTCCAGTACGTGAAGCGAGGCGGGGTTCGTGCAGCGGAGCACATTTTTGGGAAAATTTCTGGTCGTACAGCGAATTGGTCGTGAAGAGAGGCGTTCGTGAAGCAAGGTACCACTGTATAGCAGGGGTGTCAAATTGGATTTCATTGAGGGGCTGCATCAGGGTGGGTGTTTGACAGGGATGAAATGCTCCAAAGTCTGCTACTGGTTTGGTTCGCGCACGCATGCACACCGCAGGTGCTAAGAAGCCTTTTCAGAGTCTACAAAGGTAAGTAGAACAGAGAGGGAGTGGGGAACAGCCGTGCCGCATGATTTAGATTCCCTACAAAAGCAGAATATAAATTGCGCAGCACAGTTGATTGTCGCACAGCTGATTGTTAGAGTTTTTAAAAACTTTTTAATAGCATTTTTTTTTTACTACTGGATCAGGCCGGTAGTAAAAAAAATCTTTTAAAAAGTTTTTAAAAGTTCCAACAATCAGCTGTGCAACAATCAGCTGTGCCGCATGATGGTCAGAACTTTTAAAAACTTTTTAAAACCATTTTTTACTACCGGTTCGGGTGAACTGGCCCAAACTGGCAGCATTTCATCCCTGGTTTTTGAACTCAGGGGGTGGGGTGGAGTAGCCAGGGGGCATGGCCAGCTCAACATCAGAACTTTCCTCAGACCCTCCCTCCCTCCCTCCCTCTTATTATAATAATCTCCTTCCTTCCTTCCTTCCTTCCTTCCTTCCTTCCTTCCTTCCTTCCTTCCTTCCTTCCTTCCTTTTCTTCTTTTTCCTCCCCTCTTCATTCTCCTTTCTTCTCCCTGTCCATCTTGCCTTCTTTTTTCTTCCTTGCTCTCAATAAGTATGTTAAAGGTCCATATCACCCGATTTACTAGCTTGAAAATAATGTCACTGTTATCTCATGTGTAGCACAACACCCTGCAAGACAAAATTAACCCATAAATACTTGAGAACTTAACTGATAATAGAGAAGAAACACAGAAGTGCTCTGGCTACCTTGAAATTATTGTATGAATTGATGAGAAAACCTTACAGTATTCCATACATCCATAGCAGTACAATAAGAAATGACTGTTTTGATCATTCTCAACTAACTGGGCACTTTCCTTCTTGTAAAGAATTGTATTAAGCCAACAAACTCTCAGTGAAGTCGAGAGCAATACATTAAAGTGGACTCAAGAGACCTAGGCAGCTGCAAAATTGTCTGATAGCTAGCCGGCTTCTTATTAATATCCAGACTCAAAGCTTCATTCATTTTTTAGCTACAAAGCTACAATCTCCATATTTGGCTGTTTTTAAAAAAAAAAAGATTCTATTGAATCTTTGATTTATTTATATTTATTCATTATACACTCCACTCCCAAGAGTGTTGACAGTTGCAATAATGAGACTTTAAGGCTAATTAAATAAAACATGCAAGGTAAGCATAAAATGACCGACACCCATATTCTAAGCACCATCCTAAGTAGCATAAATGACTGTCCAGTGGTCCTTCAAAGGAGGCAGAAATGACAACAAAGATTCATAAAATCATAATACATCAATTAAGCAGCGATAGCCTAATTAAGAAGCAGCATCAAGCACATACCAGGAAGTAATGTATCTACCAAAGAGAGACTAAAAAATGAAAGTATTTATCACTAGGGTCTAATGGTCAGGCTCTTTGAGTGATAAAAATTTAGGAGGCAACCAGGTAACAAACACCTGCTATCTCCCTTGTCATCAATGAAAAGACCCCACACCATAAAATCTTCTACCTTAATGTGTTTTGAGAATGTCTGGGTTTTAGAATGGGGAATAGTTTGGTGGCTGGAATTCTTTTCATCTCAGTCCTCTCAATAAACCTTGCTAAAGAAATTGGAAGCTTGGAAAAGAATCACTTTGGGTTTTAAGCAAATCCCAACAGCTCAACAACAAGATCTACTTCTTAAGACTAGATTCACGAGGTAGGTTGTCCAGCTTTTTCTTCCCTGAGTGATCAACTAGGGCAGGGCTCAGCAACCTTTTGGACCTCAGGGACCACTAAATTCATAATTTTAAATCCTGCAGAACACTAATATGATCTACCTAATGACTGGCTGAGTGGGCGTGGCTAGATGGTCTTGTGACTGGGTGGGCATGGCCAACTCGATGTCACTTGTGTCAAGGGGCACCTCACCTGCTTCTACTCGCTCCTCCCTTCCCCAGTCACTCCTCACCTGTCCACCTGGGCTCCTTAGGACCCCAACAGGAAGTAGTTGTTGGAGCTATGCAGCCACTATGAGAAAGAGTTGGCAAAACCGCTCAATTCAGATTGGATCTGACCGAGAAGGAGGCTCAGTAGAAGCACCTCACTGAGGACTACGAGGATAGGCTTTCCAAGCAGAGGGAAGATCTGTGGGAGTGTGAGGCCAGGTAGCTGTGCCTGGAGGCTCAGCGGGCTGAGATGGTCAGCCAGTTCCAGGCCATGATGCAATCCCACTGGAACGAAGCCCTCCGGCTCTTCACCACCACCAGCACATCCCTCCAGCCTTTACCCAAAGCCCCCCACCAGGAGGCTGAAGCAGACCCCAAGTTGGAATTTATCCCCCCTCCAATCCTCATAAAAAGACCCTGAAGGGGGAGACTCTCTGCAGCAACACAAGGATCCATTGCATGTATCCAGCCCAGGGGTCGTAGTTTGAGGACCCCTGATTTAGTGCAATATAAAAAATGCAAATAATTTTTCTGCAGACCACCAACATTTTCTCACAGACCACCAGTGGTCCAGAGACCACCAGTTGGTGACTGCTGAACTAGGAGGTTTCTTGGATGCTTACAGGTTGGGGGCAGTTATAGTCACAATTGAAGGCAAAGTTATATTCCTCTGAGCTTCAGAAGCATTGATTTTATCTTTTAAACCAGGGGTTTCCAAACTTGGCAACTGTAAGACTTGTGGATTTCAACCCCCATAATTCCTCAGCCAGCCAGCCATGGAGAAGTCCACAAGTCTTAAACTGGCCAAGTTTGAAGACTCCTGTTCTAGGACGAAAACACAAATATATTCCAACCAATTCTGACAAAAATGCTGGTGCCTGGAAGAACAATTTCAGTGGAGTGCACAATGCTGTGAAATTCTTAAAGAAGAAATAAGGAGAACCACGTGGCCTCAGATGTTGGAAAGAACAAGAGAGTGTGGCTAAAATAAGAAAAAAGAGAAAAAAGGCAGGCACTCTGAGAATATAGTTGTAAAACCAAACATCTCTTTCACAAAAAGATAGATATGACAAGTCTTCTCTATAACATCAGCACAGGTAGATATTATGACTCTTCAATAAGAGCTATTCAAACTCTTATTAAAAATACCAAAGAAGAGATTGAACAACCACTTGTCTGAAATGATATAGGGTCTCCTGCTTGTGCAGGGACTTGCACTAGAAGAACTCCAAGGTTCCTTCCAACTCTGCCATTCTGTGAATTTGTCCTCTTCCATTACTTTCCTCCAACCAACTTATTATTATTTGCAGCAAACTCCTTTTTTAATGATATACTATCACAATACTTCCCCCACTAATACTGTTTCCAGTCACTGGTATTTATTCTTTACATGTAAACTGTTTTTTTGTTTGCAAAAAGTGCTCCGGGTCTGTTTCAGAGGTGGTATTCAGCCAGTTCTGACAGGTTCTGTAGAACCATTAGTGGAAATGTTGAGTAGTTTGGAGAACCAGCAAATAGGCTGGCCACGCCCCCACTGCCTCCAGCTTCCCGGCTGATTTTCTTTTGTTGCCCGGAACAAGAGAACGGAGCTGGAAAGCAGGTTAGTGGGGTGGGGAGGAAATGGGGATTTTGCAGTAACCTTCCCCTGCCACGCCCACAAAGCCATGCTCACAAAACCACCTCACACCCACCAAGCCACGCTCCCAGAACCAGTAGTAAATTTTTTTGAATCCCACCACTGGTCTCTTTGATAGATAGAAAATATCAATCAATCAATAATAATCAATAATTTAATTTGTTGACCGCTCCCTCTCCCCAAAGGGACTCGGAGCGGTGCACAGGGCAAATAAAACAATAAATACACATACACATGATAAAAACAAATTAAATATATCCCTGCGCTAAACATTACCAATTAAAATACTAAAATCCCTATCTAAAATTATTAACAATCCCATAGACGAGAGACTACCCTAGGCCGGCCAAGCAGAACAAATATGTTTTTAATTTTAGACGGAAGTGTTTTTAATTTTAGACGGAAGTCTAGTCTAGAATGCTAGTCTAGAAGTCTAGTCTACACTGCTAGTCTAGAATGCAATCTGTTTTTCCTCCGATCATGCACTCCTCCATTATACCAAAAACTGCCTTCCTGTTTTGCTTGTTTGCTAAGCTAAACAGCTCCAATTATTGTGGTCCCCCCCCCCCGAGATAGCTGCTGCAGTGTACCTACTCTATGCTAAGTCCTGATCTAATATAGATAATACCTTATTTTTCCGCTGACATTTCAGCATTATATGCATAGGCATAAGATGCCGTTTCTCTCCGTGTTCCGAAAATGATGAGCTCAATTAAGCAAACAACCCAACTTACAGAGTCTTTTCGACTCTCATCAGTTTACCAATATATGTCATTGTCCATGTTAGTTGAACCCAAGCACAATATTGTTCAGATTTAGTTGCTCATTCTCTCATTTTTTTCTTATTTCGTTTCCGTTTTCCCAAACTGTTACAATGCAGACCAAATGTCTCTTTTTCCTCTCTATTCTTAAGGCAGGTTACTCTCATTCTATCACAAACAGCAAGCTATTACCAAGCAAATGAGATTGGCGCTTCGATGCCACAAGAAAATCTGATTCAGATAATGTCCTGTTTATTCCAAATAGAATTCTCTTTCTCTTCCCCCTCCCTCTTCCGTTCTATAAAGCCCCTCCAATTATGTCAATTCTGAGCGCGGAAACTACTATGCCGATTTACCCAGAAATATAGACATTTTATTTTGTTTGCCAATTATAGCAGCATCGACTTTATCAAGCAATGGGTAATTAACTTAGAGAAAGCATTAGCATGAGTAGTGGCAAGCGACTTAGATGTTTCAGGATTAGATAAATTTTCAGAAGGAGGCTCCAAGACCTCTGTGCTCTGAAGCAAAACACTGCTGTACTGGAGATGGGAGAATTAATCCTTCCCACATTTTTGTGTGAATTATCTAATGCACAGCTCTTAAACTAATACATGAACTGGCACACAAAGAACCTGCAATTGCTTCTTCAGTTTTTTTTAAGGGAATGTTTCCAACCCAAGCATGTGGAAAAGCTGTAGCCAAAGATGCATATTAAAAAAAAAGAATTAGAAGTGTTAATACCACTTTATAAAGCCTTGATAAGGCCACACTTGGAATTCTGCATCCAGTTTTGGTCACCACAATGTAGAAAAGATGTGGAGACTCTGGAAAGAGTGCAGAGAAGAGCAACAAAGATGATTAGAGGATTGGAGACTAAAACATATGGAGAACGGTTGCAGGAACTGGGTGTGTCTAGTTTAATGAAAAGAAGGATTAGGGAAGACATGATAGCAGTCTTCCAATATCTCAGGGGCTGCCCCAAAGAAGAGGGAGTCAAACTATTCTCCAAAGCATCTGAGGGCAGAACAAGAAGCAATGGGTGGAAACTAATCAAGGAGAGAAGCAACTTAGAACTGAGGAGAAATTTCCTGACAGTTAGAACAATTAATCAGTGGAACAGAAGTTGCCTCCAGAAGTTGTGAATGCCCCAACACTGCAAGTCTTCAAGAAGATGTTGGATAGCAATTTGTCTGAAATGGTATAGGGTTTCCTGCCTAGGCAGGGAGTTGGACTAGATGACCTCCAAGGTCCCTTCCAACTCTGCTATTGTATTGTATTGTATTGTATTGGAATATATCTTGAGAAGGGAGACAGGGGCCTGGGCAGAAAATCTGTAAACTAGGCAGTGGAGGACGGTAGAGGTGGGAAAAATACTTCGACTGAACCGCCAAGAAGGAGCTAAAGATCCTAGAGAGGAATATGGGAGGCAAGTCAAAAAAAGAACATAGCAATTAAAGTATTGAAGTGGGCAAGAGATGATGGATAGATGATTTCTCTTTTTTGTTGTTCTGAATTGTTTTGCTTTTCCTCTCTCTCTCTCTCTCCTTTTTTTTCAGGTAGGTGACGTAATTAGAAGTTACGTAGGATAGAAAGAAAATGTCTTTTAATAAAGGGCGACATGATTAAAAGTTAGAATAAGAGATAGAAATAAGAGAAAGGGGGAATATTAGTGTATACACGATTACAGTGATGGCTAACATTTTTTGGCTCACGTGCCAAAAGCGGGGGGAAGCACAGGGGGTTGTGTGTGGGTGTGCCACACCCATAACACTAAGTGTGTGACCTCCTGCTTTTGGCGTGCTTTTTTCACCCTCCCCAAGCTCCAGAGGCTTTCTAGGAGCCTGGGGAGGGGGAAAACAGTCTCCCCTCCCCACCTCCAGAAGCTTCAGGAGCTTCCCTGAAGCCTCCAGAGGGCGAAAAATGGCCTCAAAAGAAGGCCTAAATCAACTGGCCAGTGCTCACAAGCGCGCTGGAGCTGACAGGGCAATGCCTCGTGTGCCCTAAGAAATGGCTCCGCGTGCCACCTGTGGCACCCGTGCCATAGCTTCGCCATCACTGCACTATTATATAATAAAATAAGAGCAATAATAAGAGAAAACATGGAACAATGGAATAATGACACACTGCAACTTAATAGAAATATGTATTACTATTAGAAATATATAATATGTTGATTGAAAGTAATAACTATGACTAATTCTATTAGTTTTATTTGTGTTAGAATGTATGACACCCAGATGCCGCAGTGTTCACGCATTGATATGTTTGTAAAAAATGTTTTTTTTAAAAATAATAATTTTAAAAAAGAAAAAAAGTGTGCCTGACTGTTAATACGTGTAATCTAAACAAAATACAGATAGGTTGGTTCCCAATCTTAAGAGTGTCAGATAGCGCAGTTAAATACTAAGGAAGGATGTCTTTTTTATGCCTCATTTATAGATTCCCGGAGGCATGCTGGTCTCTTCTTATGAAACTGAAGTGGAAAATTCACAGAGAACTCTAAACCAAAACTCTTGAGATACAACTCAATCTTTTGATACTAAATACCCCAAAGACCAAATACTGGAGGCTCATGTCATGTTTTAAAGGAGCAACTCTACTAGGTCCCGGGAAAGAAAATTGCTGATAGCTCATTGTTTTCTTGATTTGGATCTATAAAATTATAATCCTGAGAGCTAGATTTTAGGAAGAACTATAAATGCCCTCACATTTTAAAAAACAAAAAATCAAAACCACTTTCTCCTTGGCTTGGCTGGGCTAAAGGCAGTAGAAAAAAACAATATGTCTCAACCTTGGCCATTTTAAGATGTCTGGACTTCAAGCCCTAGCATTCTCCAACCAGCATGCTGGCTAGAGAGTGTTGGGAGTTAAGTTCCAGACATCTTAAAGTGGCTAAGGTTGAGAAATACTTGTTTAGTGTACCAGCATTCCTGGTTTTGTTTCATGAAACACGAGGCAAAGGAATTATCAGAACCACGGACAGCAGAAGTCTGAGGTCCTGGTAGGACTATTATGATACTGCCAAAGAGCGTCCAATATTGTCTCAGCCACATTCTAAATAATATAGAGCAAATAATAGAGTTATTTGTAAAATAATAAAGGTGGAATATGAATGAATGAATGGATGGATGGATGGATGGATGGATGGATGGATGGATGGATGGACACATGAAGCTTCTTGGATAAGAAGTGAAACATCTTCAAAGAAAAACCAGAAAGTCTAGTTGCCTCTTGAAAAAGCACCTTTGGAATGAATGAATGACAATCAAATAAATAAATAAAAATGAATCCATCCATCCATCCATCAGTAGTGGTTAAAGAAAGGGCTGGGAAGACATCAAGGAGTATCTCTTCTATTATTCATAAAATGTGAAGACCTGTCATCATGCTATTTTGAGTGACAAATGAATTTCCAAGACTCTTCTTTAAAAATATACTCTTGAAATTCTGGGCCTCAATTCACATACCATCTAAATGTTTGGCTTAACTCTGGCATATTAGATAAACTTAAATTGGCTGGATTCCCTAAACTATGAATCACTAGTTTGCTAAGATGAAACCATGCTAATCATATTATGGCAATACACATTATGTATTAACAGTGTGAAAACCCAGCCTTGTAGCTCCTAGAAGTGTAATGTACAATCAGCAAATACCCAAGAGTCTGACATTAGAAGGTCCATTTTAGTCCCAAGATTGTGGATGCAAGTCTGCATTTGTTTACAGAGTCCTAATGGCTGCATTTTAATATTCAGAGTGCTTAACAGACGCATAAAATGTAACGAGACGTCATTTTAAAGCATCTGGGAGGGGAGAAAATGCATATTTGCATTGAACAGCAACAAAAAAATAAATAAAAATAGAAGCATGCTTAACCAGGCATCTGTGTTTACATCTGCAAACAAATAGTGATTTCCTGGGTCTGGATTAAGGGGATTCCTGCAGCTAATAGCAATATTCCTTTCATTGCTTAATTTCCCATCATTCTCTCTGAGTTGACTTGAGCCACCACAGTTCATAGCATCCCTGGCTCCATTTACTTTATTGGCAAATAATGTGCCCGGTTTCCCCCCCACCTTCTTTTTTTCATTTTCCAAACAACTGGCTTGCAGCACTGAATGTTGAGGGTAGTAATTAGGTTTCTCATCCATTCCCAGTGACCTAGGATATAAGGGAGGGGAGAAGGAGAAGAGAAGATGGCTATGCTTTATGTAGCTGCCTAATGATGCTAGGTGTGAAGCGCTTTGTGAAGAATTCGCCAGTAAAATCTAATAATTAAAGCAGATACACTAGCTAACTAAAAGCGAAAGAGGAGATTCATTTTTTGCCAAGCTCGCTAGGGCTCTGCATAAGAGGAGGAGCACGGTGGGAAATGCATGCAGGATTGACACAGGGGAATCTCTGCAACGTTAGGATCCCAGATTCTTGTGTGAGATTGTTCTGACCCAGCTCCCAAACACTACAACCTCTCTGTAGTTAAACAAAGGTTGGCTTTATTGGGAGCGTCAGCAAGCCTGTCAAAAAGTCTCTCTCTCTCTCACACACACAGAGCAGGTTAGCAAATCTGTCTGGCAGGGAGATGAATAGTTGTCTGTCACATCTATTCATCTCCGCCCCCTGCCTTTTATCCCCAGAACTAGGGTGGGGCTTCACTAGTAGCAGTGGCTCTTCCATCCCAAGGACCGGCCCATAGATTTCCACTGCTCTCTTCTCCTCTGCCGTCTGTGCATCCTGGCATCAGGCACTGGACCCAGCTGTTCCTTCTCTTCCCCATCAGCCACCTCCAAACCTGGAGGCTGTTGACTCTCCATCTGAGGGCTGATGGATGGTCCAGGCTCCCCCCACTCTCTTCCTCCCACTCTCCCCCTCCCTTTCTCTCTCTCCCTCTCCCTCCCTCCCTCCCTCCCTCCCTCCCTCCCTCCCTCCCTCCCTCCCTCCCTCTCTCTCTCTCTCTCTCTCTCTCTCTCTCTCTCTCTCTCTCTCTCTCTCTCTGCCAGCTCCATTCCCTCTTCCCCCTCAAAGCTCTCAGGTTTCCTTCATTCTGATCCTGACTCCCACACCTCCTGCTCCTCTGATCCAGCTGCTGAAGGAGCTGGCAGTTGACAGGCCACAACATGGATGCTCCTATTCCATGATGTTTCAACCCTCAAATTCTGGTTGTCTCTGGCAAATGATATTTAATTTGAAATTTAATGTGGAGAAAAGCAAGGTTTTGCACCTAGGCAGGAAAAACCAAATGTCACACTTTTCTCCAAGGCACCTGGGGGCAGGACAAGAAGCAATGGGTGGAAACTAATCAAGGAGAGAAGCAACTTAGAACTAAGGAGAAATTTCCTGACAGTTAGAACAATTAATCAGTGGAACAGCTTGCCTCCAGAAGTTGTGAATGCCCCCAACCCTGGAAGTCTTTAAGAAGATGTTAGACAGCCATTTGTCTGAAATGGTATAAGGTTCCTGCCCACGCAGGGGGTTGGACTAGAAGACCTGCAAGGTCCCTTCCAACTCTGCTATTGTATTGTATTGTATTGTATTGTATTGTAAACGTACAGATTAGGCTAAACCTGTCTCAAAAACAGTAACTGTGAGAGGGACTTTGCAGTCCCACTGGGCGATCGTTTAAACACAAGCCAGAAGTGTGCAGCAGCGGCCAAAATAGCTAATACAATCCCTGGCTGTATAAACAGAGCCACAGAATCCAAATCACATGAAGTATGAGTAGCGCTTTAAAAAGCCTTAGTAAGACCACATCTGGAATACTTCATCCAGTTTTGGTCACCACGTTACAAAAAAGATGCCAAGTCTTTGGGGAAAAGTGCAAAGAAAACAACTAAGATGATTAAGGGCCTGGGGACAAAAACATATGAAGAATGGTTGCAGGATTTGTGTATGGCCATCATGGAGACATCTGCTTGGGAAGACCCTGAAGCAAATGGGGAGCCACTGTGTGAGACAGAATGCTGGACTGGATGGGCTGTGGCCTGTTCCAGCAAGGCTCTTCTTATGTTCTTATGTTCTTATGGCCAGTCTAGAGAAAAGAAGGACTCGGGATGACATGATAACAGTATTCCAGTTTTTGAGGAGCTGCCACAAAGAAGAGTCGCCAAAGCACCAGAGAACAAGACAAGCATCAATGGATGGAAACTAATTGAGGAGTGTGGCCTAGAGGTGGAGCTCTCGCCTCCCAATCAGGAGGTTGTGAGTTCGATCCTAGGCAGAGGCAGATGTAAGGTCTCCTGCTTGGGCAGGGGGTTGGACTAGATGACTTGCAAGGTCCCTTCCAATTCTGTTAATCTGTTAATCAAAGAGAGAAGCAACCTGGAATTAAGGAGAAACTTCCCAACAGCGAGGACAATCAACCAATGGAACAGCTTGCCTTCAAAAATTGTTGATGCTTTATCACTGCAGGTTTTTAAGGGGAAAAAATGGACATGGTGGACTTTTTCGGAGGTTAAAAGTTATTGGACTATGATTCACACATGGCTGGAGAAAATGACACACAACCACATAGGCTTTAAACTTGAACTTTTTCTGCTTGGAATAACATCAGAAGTACTTGATAAAGACATGAAATATTTGATTGTAAACGTTTTGACAGCCGCTAGAATTGTATTTGCAAAGAACTGGAGAAATGAGAAATTACCTGCACAAGAGAAGTCTTTTGTGAGATCATGGAATGTGCAGAAATGAGTAGATTAACATTTGAAATTAGAGAGCAGGAGAATGAAAAACTTTATGAAATATGGAATATGTTTTATCAACGGTTGGAAAAAAGAAAAACGTAAGGATTATATATTGAATAACTATGGAAAAAGACTGATTTGACAAAGAACAATGCTACTATATAGAAAATAAGGTGATATATATGTAATGAAAGGATAATTGACAATTAGGTTTATAATTTTAAGTACTGATGCACAAAATGCTTACCCAAACGACATGTTGTACACAACACAAGATGAATAATGTTTTTTATTTGTTTTTATGTTAAAAAATAAAAAAATCTTTATAAAAAGAAAAAAAAAGAAAACAAATGGACGGTCACTTGTCTGAAATGGTGTCGGGTCTCCTGCTTCAGCAGGGAATTGGACTAGAAGATCTCTAAGGTCCCTCCCAGCTCTATTCTGAATAAAATGCTCACTTGAGTTCACTTGAGTTCAGTAGAAGGAAGATAAGAACATAAGAACATAAGAACATAAGAATGGCCTTGCTGGAACAGGCCACAGCCCATCCGGTCCAGCATTCTGTCTCACACAGTGGCTCCCCATTTGCTTCAGGGTCTTCCCAAGCAGATGTCTTCACCTGCTTATGATTCCCTGCAAATGGCATTGAGAAATATCCTGCATTCCTTGCATGATTGTGCCATTTAGGCAGTGGTGGGTTTCAAATTTTTTAGAACCTACTCTGTAGGTGTGGCCTACTTTGTGGGCGTGGCTTGGCAGTCATGTGACAGGGTGGGAGTGGCCACCTTTTAAAATGTGGTGAAACTCATTTAACAATGCTCTTGCTTAGCAACCAAAATTTTGGACTCAATTGTGATGATAAATTCTTTCTTTTTCTTTCTTTCTTTCTTTCTTTCTTTCTTTCTTTCTTTCTTTCTTTCTTTCTTTCTTTCTTTCCTTCCTTCCTTCCTTCCTTCCTTTCCTTTCCTTCCCGTTGGGTCATTGGCAGCGGCAGGCCAGATTTACTTCCAGGTACGCCGGTGGAACCCCCTCTCACCGCTTCTCTAAATTTCACCAACCGGCTCTCGCGAGTAGGTGCGAGCCTGCAGAAACCCACCACTGCATTTAGGGCACCCATCAATTGGTGGGTGATGAGGGAGATGAGCCCCGTGTTAATGTCATAGAAAAGTCTACCCAAACTTCTTTCACGCATGCTGGTTGTGCCCCGAAAGCTAAAAAAAAAAAAATATTGGGCCAAAATGCAAAAATGGTTACAGGAAATTACAAACACCCAAATAGAGTTCAAAGCAGAATTGTTCCCTCTGGGGATTATTAAGGGAAAGTATATGAAAGAGATAAAATATTTAATCTTGCACATAATTACAGCAGCGAGAATAGCACTTGCATAATGTTGGAAAAGTGATACTGTGCTGACAGACTGTTTGATAAGCCAAAATATTGTTGATTGCACTGAGATGGATAAAAGTCACATTGGAGTAAAGGGACAAGGAAGACTCAGAATATTTAATGGTTTGGGAAAGCTGGCATCAATGGATAAATAATAGGAACATGGGAATAATAGGAATGTACGGCTTGGAAACATAGATGTATAGATATAGGTATAATTAGGGATGTATAAAAATGTCTTTGGATAACACATGTGTCAGTTTGTGAAGCATCTCTATGAATACTATCAAACTGCCATAGAGAGAGGGGGGAATTCCAAACATACCTGTGGTCAAAAAGGAATTTCAAGCTGGCCAGTGAATACGCATGTCTAAACTACCATCTCTCATTGGCTGTGATTGATGACGAAGGCTGAAGGGAGGACAGTAATGCAGCCAAAGTTCAGAAGCAGATAAAGAAAGCAAAAAAGATGGCTGCAAACAAGAAACGCCTACTGAGGAATGCCTAATGAAGCTGTTAATAAATCACTGCTTTTTGTATTACGGTATCGGCCGCTTATTATGAAGCAGGCATCATTAGGGTACTTGACAACAGGGTTATGACAGTACTGTCAAAAAGGATTGTAACATATCTAAAACTATTTTTAAAGGTATTTGCATTTTAAAGTTTATAATTTTTAATAAAGGAGAAAGAAAGAAAGAAAGAAAGAAAGAAAGAAAGAAAGAAAGAAAGAAAGAAAGAAAGAAAGAAAAGCCCACCCAAATGAACGAGAAGTTTGACTAAATTACTGAAAGAGGACCGATGTTTTGTGCAGCTGCTTTGCAGGCAGGCAAGAGGTTGTGCCTCTTAAATGGGATTTATTCCCTTGTGGTGCAGGCTGGAAACCTACACACACAGAGACACGCTTGGCTGCAAGGGATGGTGGCATGATCAGCCGGTTAACTGTCCTGCTTTTTGTTCATTTAAATTCTTCAGCGGTCTCTCCAGCAAAAGCATGAAGAGACTTCGCGTCATAGCCTCTTCCTCCTGAAGCGAGACCTTTTTATTTTTTTTATCACGGTGGCTGCAGATGACTTTCCCAAGCACTGACTCCCAGGCCAATGAAAAATTCTATTTATTTCTCTCCTTTCCTCCCAGATGTCTTCCCTGCTCCCAATCTATCAGCACCACAAAGGTGAGGTAGAGAGGTGATGGACTAGGTAGAGATTGGCAGCTCCCTGGTCCCAGTCCAACGTTCGTAGGGTGAGGCACAACAGGTGTGTTTTGAAATTTTGTGTTTTCTGCTTTCTTTGACTTAAAATGTATTTATTTTATTTATTTATTTGTTTCAATTTATAAACCACACCCTCTCCCCAAGGGAACTCGGGGCGGTGCACAGGAAATTAAAAAACATATATACAGAACAAATATAAATATTTAAAACCCAAATTAAATAGTTATCACCCTGTGCTAAAATCTTAAAAAACTTAAAACTATATCCCTTAAAATCCCGAATTAAAACAGGATTAGGGGAGACATGATAGCAGTCTTCTGATATCTCAGAGGCTGCCACAAAGAAGAGGGAGTCAAACTATTCTCCAAAGCACCTGAGGGTAGAACAAGAAGCAATGGGTGGAAACTAATCAAGGAGGAGAAGCAACTTAGAACTACAGAGAAATTTCCTGACACTTAGAACAATTAATCAGTGGAACAATTTGCCTCCAGAAGTTGTAAATGCTCCAACACTGGAGGTTTTTAAGAAGTGCTTGAATAACCATTTGTCTGAAATGATATAGGACTTCCTGCCTCCCAGGTCTTCTCAGGTCCCCTCCAACTCTGACCTCCAAGGCCCCTTCCTCCAAGAAGACCTACAAGGTCTCTTCCAACTCTGTTATTCTATTCTATTCACCTCTTAAGGTCCTTAACTCGGTAACTTTAGGATTCTAACTGCAACATGATCAATACATTAAGTTTCACTTTCATGGATATATAATTTTTCATTGCAAAAAATGTGGCGAACTAAGGTTCCACAAAATTAGGTTGTTTTCCCCTTATTAATCAACTGAATACTTCTGCAGAACCAACAAAGGGGCAATAGAGATAGTACCAACATGCCCCTGTACAGATAGACCTCGCCTTGTGACCACCATTGAGCCCAAGATGTCTGTTGCTAAGCGAGACATTTGTTAAATGGTCTTTGTCCCAATTTGCAACCTTTCTTGTCACCGTTGTTAAGTGAATCACTATTCACTTAACTGTTAAGCAGTCGTTGTGTTAGTAGCATGGCTGTTAAGTGAATCTGGCTACCCCATTGACTTGGCTTGTCAGAAGGTCGCAACAAGGGATCACATGATTCCGGGACCGTCATAAATATGAGTCAGTTGCCAAGCATCTGAATTGTCATCACGTGACCAGGGGTGTGTGTGTGTGTGCTGCAACGGTCATAAGTGTGAAAAACAGTCATAAGTCACTTTTTTCAGTGCTGTCGTAACTTCAAACGGTCACTAAACAAACCGTTGCAGGTCGAGGACTTTCCCGTAGTTTGGAATTCAAAGATTCAAACTGACATTATCTTGCTGCTATTTTTCAGACTAGCCGATTTTCAAATGGAAAGCTGAATGAAGAGAGAGACCGATCTTCGGGTTTCTTTGTTTCTTTGGGTTGCAAACAGCCTTGTTTGTTGATGGCACTTCTTAAACAGCCTTTTTAAAAAAAAATGTTTAAATATTCGGAATATTCAATATTCGGGACACAGCAGCAAATTTGCAAGCCCAGTTATGAGCAAGATAAGCGGTGCTTTTGCAGCCAAGCATAGCAGAGAACTTGGAAATGGTGAGGAAACTGCACTGCATGACCAGGGCTTTATTTACTTGGATTTAAGCCCCACTAATTTAATGGAATTTATTCCAAGTGCATATTTATAGGGTTTGCAGCTGTAGCCAATCCCGGGGTCTCTTGGAAAATGTGAAGCGCTTATATTTGCAACACCAGTTTGGCCGTCAAATATTTGCTATCCATTCAAGCGCAGTAGGATAAAACTATAGCCGTGCACACAAATAGAATGGTATTTAGAGAATCACAATATGTGCTGTATAAATATCACAGCATTGGGAATGTCTCAGCTAATGTGAACATATGATGTTTGCCAACCTTTAGCAAAAGGAACACACTAAAAAAATTTATTTATTTTTTTGCAGGGCAATCCGGGGCCTGTCAGAGGTGTTTAAAAGCCCACACCTAGAAGTGCTGCATCCAGTTTTGGTCACCACTTGATAAAAAAGATGTGGAGACTCTAGAAAAAAGTGCAGAGAAGAGCAACCAAGATGATTAGAGGACTGGAGGCTAAAACATATGAAGAACGGTTGCTGGAACTGGGTATGTCTAGTCTAGAGAAGAGAAGGACCAGGGGAGACATGATGCAACCTTTTCTGCCATCACTGCGATTGTTAAATGAATCACATTGTCATTAAGTGAATCCAGCTACCCCTGTTGACTTCCTTGGAAACTGCCTTGGGAAAGTTGCCTATAAATTGTTTTGCGCATGTGCAGAAAATTTTAAAAAGGACTAAAGAACATGCTGGCAACTGGGGAACCGGTTCGGGGGGTGGCCAGCCTGTTATCCCTACCAGTTTGGTGACCCAGTTGCAATTTCCACTACTGGTTCACCCGAACCTGTGTGAACCGGTAGCAACCCACCTCTGATTTCAGCCAACTCCATGGTTTCCCATTCAGCTTGAGGAGACAGTGTTTACTTTTTAAATTTATTTCAAAGGAAGAAACTTCTCCTGGGTGGAAGGCAGAGTTCTTGCATTGATTTAATGACTAGGTAACTGAGGTATACGTGCGAATGCCCTGTCTTTCAGACAGCAATATATCTCCTGTTCCCTGTGCTAATATTAAACCTCAAATTGGAGCATCAGGTATAAACAACCCACCATGGACCTTTCACAACAGTGGCATCACAATTTCCCGCAAATAGGGAGTTTAGCTTGGAAGAAATGTGTAGAAATTATCCACCCAGTCTCTTAACCCACAGATGTAGGGCGGGATTTTTAAAAAAGGTCATTTGAAAGAGGAGCGCAGGGGAGGGGGCAGGGATGATGGGCATGGGAGTAGGGGGAAGAAAGGCCCCTCTCAATGGCTCCCTGTCAGTCAAACGTGTCAATGTCTATAAAAAAAAATACCTGTGCAACAGTGGGTCATCAGCTAGTATATTATAAATAATATATGCAACTTACAACAAAAGTCCAATCTTTTCTCTAGATGCATTGTGCTTTCACACATCTACCCCAAAGCTGGGGATTCTGCAGGTGGAACCAATCAGATAGTTAAAAAGAAAAAAATATATTAATAACAGGAGGGAACTCTGGCTGAGAATTTGGAGAACTGCTCCTTAATATTGAACCCCAAGATGATAATGATAACAATAACAACAGCAACAACAACAACAGTGACACTCATTGTCATCCGGGCACTTAGTATATGACCAAGAATTTTATAATATACATCAACAAACTGCAGCTTCCTGCAATAACACCAGTGGAACTGCAAAGAATTGCGCTACTCGGAACATCATACATCTTAAGAAGGTACTTGGTTGATACCTGGGATGCTGGCAGCAACCCCTATAAACCTTTAGCACCAGTTAATGGTATTTGTAATGCATTTATGAATATTCAGTTGACTAGGTTTTTTGTTTAATGACTAAAGTATATAATAGTAATATAATATAATATAGAAGAAGAAGAAGGAGAAGGGGAAGGGGGATAGATAGATAGATAGATAGATAGATAGATAGATAGATAGATAGATAGATAGATAGATAGATAGATAGATAGATAGATAGATAGATAGATAGATAGATAGATAGATAGATAGATCTATATAAATATATAAATAAACTTGTTATTTGGATCTCCTTGATCTGTCCTTGTTCCTGCCTCGGAAGACATTATATCAAATTCTTTTTAGGGAATATGGCAAGAACTGTAGCTGGGACCTTCTGTTTATTCTACACAGAATGGGGCAATTCGCCATGTCCAACTTGCCTCAGGAGAATTCAACAAACACAAAAGTTATATTCATTTCAATGGAACCATGGCCAAGAATAATAAAATAAAAAATCAAGGGCAGAAATACAAGGGTTACAATAAATTTGATGAAAACATGGTCACCAATCACAAAAGGAACTGAACGAAATGATTAATACAGCATTGCATTGTCCAGTGGCAAGTTGCCTGCAACAAGTTGTCCACAGTGAGTTGTCCTAGACCCCTTTCTACATATAATAGTAATAGCAATAGTACATAGTTTAGTTAGTTTATTCATATTTATATCCCGCCCTTCTCCACAGAGGACCCAGGGCGGCGCACAGGAAATTTAAAAACATACAAAATACAAAAGATAAATACATAATTTAAAATATATATTAAACTGTCCTATCCTATGCTAAAAGCCGAATATTAAAATACCCAATTTAAAACTTTCTAAAAAGTCCCCGTGGGAGGTTAGGCTAGGCCGGCTTGTTGGAACAGGTATGTCTGTAGACATTGGCGGAAGAGGCGGAGGTCGGTGATGGTGCGTAATTCAGGGGGTAGGTCGTTCCAAAGGGCGGGGCCCACCACAGAGAAGGCTCTTCCCCTGGGTGTCGCCAGTTGACATTGCCCGGCCGACGGCACCCTGAGAAGGCCCTCTCTGTGGGAGCGTATCGGTCTAAGGCATGTATGGGGCAGAAGACGGTCTCGCATGTAACTAGGTCCCGAGCCATGGAGCGCTTTGAAGATGGTCGTCAAGACCTTGAAGCGCACCCGAAAGGCCACAGGAAGCCAATGCAGCTCGCGCAGGATCGGTGTTATGTGGGAGCATCTGGTGGCTCCCATAATCACCCACGCGGCTGCGTTTTGGATTAACTGTAGCTTTCGAGTGCACCTCAAGGGAAGCCCCATGTAGAGAGCATTACAGTAGTCGACTTATATAGACTTATATACCGCTTTACAGTGCTTTTACAGCCCTCTCTAAGCGGTTTACCGAGTCAGCATCTTGCCCTGGATCCTCATTTCACTGACCTTGGAAAGATGAAAGGCTGAGTCAACAACAATAGCATTTAAGATTTATAGTTGAGTCAATCAGGAACTGCTGGCACTCAGCAGCCTGCAATACTGCATTCTAACCACAAGGAGGGAGGGAGGCAGGGAAGGAAGGAAGGAAGGAAGGGCAATTGCAATAGCACTTAGACTTAAATATTTATTTTTATTTATTTATTTATTATTTATTTATTATTTAGATTTATAAACCGCTCCCTTTCCCCACAGGGCCTCGGGGCGGTGCACAGGAAGTTAAAAAAACATATAAACATAGCAATTATAAATAATTAAAACCGAATTAAATAATTTCCCCCTGTGCTAACATTTTTTAAAATCATTAAAACTATTACCCCTTTTAAACCCAATTAAAACAGTTTGAACTTCAGACTATAGGCTTTTACAGCCCTCTCTAAGCAGTTTACAGAGTCAGCCTCTTGCCCCCCAAATAATCTGGATCGTCATTTGACCCACCTCAGGAGGATGGAAGGCTGAGTCAACCTTGAGCCTGGGGAGATTCAAACTACCAAATTGCAGGTAGCCGGCAGTCAGCAGAAGTAGCCTGCAGTACTGCACTCTAGCCACTGCGCTACTGCGGCTCAGTATATACAAAGGAATATACAATATAAACAAGTAATATTCTAACACTTGAAAGTGAATTTGGACAAATTCCAGGAGATAAAGGAGGACAGGGGACCTGGGTCATAAAGAGTCAGACACGACTTAGTGACTGAACAACAAATTCTGACACTGAATCACAGTTCCTCTTCAATTGTGGAAGGCACAGAGAGTTGCGACCTAAGCCTTGTTGAGATGTCTCTCCATCTTCTTGACCTGAAAACTTGTCCTTAAATAACCCTTTTTTTCTGTCAGGAGGGAGAGGAGGAGGAGAATCCAGTTGCCTTCCAAAATCAATATCTATGTGAACTAATATGCAGAATAGCTTGCCAAGAATGGCACTTCAAACACTAGAGTTGAATGACAGTGTTTGATCCATGATGGCTGATCTGCAAAATGATCTGTGTACACACACACACACACACACACACAGCACACACCAGGAGTGAAATTCAGCAGGTTGTGGAGAACTGGTAGTGAAAAGTTTGAGTGGTTTGGAGAATCGACAAATACCACCTCTGGCTGGCCCCAGAGTGGGGAGGGAATGGGAATTTTGCAACATCCTTCCCCTGGAGTGTGGTGGGAATGGAGATTTTGCAATATCTTTCCCCCTGGAGTAGGGAGGGAATGGAGATTTTGTAGTATCCTTCCCCTGGAGTGTGGTGGGAATGGAGATTTTGCAATATCTTTCCCCCTGGAGTAGGGAAATAATGGGGATTTTGCAGCATCCTTCCCCTGGAGTGGGGAGGGAATGGAGATTTTGCAGTATCCTTCCTGCAGGAGTGGGGAGGGAATGGAGATTTTACAGTATCCTTCCCCTGGAGTATTTTTAAATTTTATTTTATTTTATTCAATTTATATCCTGCCCTTCTCCAAAAGGACCCAGGGCGGCGAGTGGGGAGGGAATGGAGATTTTGCAGTATCCTTCCCCTGGAGTGGGGAGAGAATGGAGATTTTGCAGTATCCTTCCCCTGAAGTGGAGAGGGAATGGAGATTTTGCAGTATCCTTCCCCTGCCATGCCCACGAAGCCACGCCCAAAAAACTGGTGGTTAAAAAAAATGAATTTCACCACTAGCACCCCCCACCTCAATCAGCTTAATAATACCCCGTCTTCATCTCCATCCCTCTCAATCCTTCCTTTGATGACAGCTGCAAAGACAGGGAAATCACATCAGGCAAAGCTAAGATAGGAAATCCAGAGGTGGCCATGAGCCTCACGCAAATGGGGAGATTCCATTGCCAGAGCCAGCAGCTCCCACAAAGCCACAAAGAAAAGGAAACAAAACGGGATTTGCCACATGAGTGGGGGATGCGATTAATACGAATCCACCAAAATGCTTCATCAGCATTCATGCATTATTATTTTTTTGGCCTCTTTCACAACCCTTTTTGGGGGGGGCGAAGGGAGGGAGGGAACCAGCTTAAAATCTGCTAGAAGAATTATATGCTAAGGAAAAACTGTTCTGCTAAATGTATAATTATTATTCTAAGCAGAATCAACCCAGCACAGCTAATGAGCTTATTGGCTGAATCAAGATTCGTTTTTTGCCCTATCTGCAACTGTTGGAAAGAAAAAACATAGGGGACCCTGTTGGAAATGGGAGGGGAGGGGAAAAAGAAGGAAAAAACACACACACACACATACAAACACACACAAACACACACACACACACACACACACGGAAAGGTAGATATTTGCAGGAACTGGGTATGTCTAGTTTGATGAAGAGAAGGACCAGGGGAGACATGATAGTAGTGTTCCGATATCTCAGAGGGCGCCACGAAGAAGAGGGAGTCAAACTATTCTCCAAGGCACCTGGGGGCAGGACAAGAAGCAATGGGTGGAAACTAATCAAGGAGAGAAGCAACTTAGAACTAAGGAGATATTTCCTGACAGTTAGAACAATTAACCTCTGGAACAGCTTGCCTCCAGAAGTTGTGAATGCCCCAACCCTGTAAGTCTTTAAGAAGATGTTAGATAGCCATTTGTCTGAAATGGTATAAGGTTCCTGCCCACGCAGGGGGTTGGACTAGAAGACCTACAAGGTCCCTTCCAACTCTGCTATTGTATTGTATTTGTGTGTTTGTGAGACAAAAGTAGTCCTTGTGTGGGTTTTGGCCACAACTGAGCCCATAATTTTAGTGGCCAACAAAGTGAGATCTTTGTTAAGTGAGTTTTGCCCCATTTTACGATCTTTCTTGCCACAGTCATTAAGTGAATTACTGCAATTGATAATTTAGTAAGGCAAAGGTAAAGGTTCCCCTCGCACATAGGTGCTAGTCGTTCCCGACTCTAGGGGGTGGTGCTCATCTCCGTTTCAAAGCTGAAGAGCCAGCGCTGCCCCAAGACGTCTCCGTGGTCATGTGGCCGGCATGACTAAATGCCGAAGGCCCACGGAGCGCTGTTCCCTTCCCACCAAAGGTGGTTCCTATTTTTCTACTTGCATTTTTTACATGCTTTCGAACTGCTAGGTTGGCAGAAGCTGGGACAAGTAACGGGGGCTCACTCCATTACGTGGCACTAGTGGCTGAGGCGACTGGCAAGGCAATTAGCTGGACTGCGTGGCGAAGGCAACATATATAAGGCAGGGTGTGTGCGGCCGGAAGGGTTGAGGGGTGACTGGACAAGAAGGTGGGTGTGGGCAGGGCCAACCAGGGGTGGTTTTTACCAGTTTGGCAAACCAATTCAAATCGTCCGTACTGGTTTGCCCAAACCAGTCAAATTTCACCCTTGAATCAAATGTTATCAACCCCAAACCAGGAAAACTGAACTTTCCTGCATGGTCCCTTCCCTGGTTGCAGGGGGAAAAAATCCTTTTAGAGGAGCTCGGAATCACAGATCACCAAAAGTGGTTTCTCCTGAGTCACGATCCCACTAGACGTGGCGGAAGAGAGCAAACAGCGAGCAAGCTGGGTTGTATTAAAGCTGAATAAAGGTCCTTGACAAGGTCAATGCACCAAGGAGGAGAGAACCATCGAGAGGGAAAGTCCCTCGTGCACGTAGTGAGTAGCACGTCTGATTAACAGAAACTCATTTACTATCTCTAAGATGGGAGCGCCGATGATAGCCGAGCGGAGGAACAGGAGAGAAAATTTGCTTTGTTGCTACCTGGTGATTTGTTTTCAATGTGACAAGGCTCCTTTTTAATATGTAAATTGGCTCAACAATGACACTGTCTAGATCGGAGAGAGATGAATCCCAGGCATTGAGACTGCAGCTGGAAATGCCTTCTGACTTTCAAGGGCCACCTCAGCCCTCTTTAGAGTAAATACATCTATTTCATAAATTGGGGGGTGAAGGAGGGAAAGAGAAGGCTCTACTGGGGTATAATTAGCTGGGCTGCCTTTTCTCTCTCTTCCTCCTTTCCTCCCTCCTTTCCTCCCTCCCTCCCACCCTCCCTGGCTTTCTATCTGTCTACCTATTCTGTGTGTGTGTGTGTCGGTCTGTCTGTCTTTCTCTGTCTCTCTGTCTCTCTCTTTCTGTGTGTCTCTCTGTCTCTCTCTGTGTTTCTCTCTCTTTCTGGATGTCTCTCTCTGTCTCTGTCTCTCTCTTTCTGTGTGTCTGTCTGTCTCTGTCTGTCTGTCTCTGTCTCTCTGTCTCTCTCTCTCTTTCTGTGTGTCTGTCTGTCTCTGTCTCTCTCTTTTTGTGTGTCTCTGTCTGTCTGTCTCTGTCTCTCTGTCTCTCTTTTTGTATGTCTCTCTGCCTGTCTCTCTGCCTGTCTCTGTCTCTCTGTGCCTCTCTCTTTCTGTGTGTCCCTCTGTCTGTCTCTGTCTGTCTGTCTGTCTGTCTCTGTCTCTCTCTCTCTCTCTCTCTGGATGTCTCTCTGTCTCTCTCTCTCTGTCTCTCTCTCTCAAACACACACAGCCTTGCACCAAGGCCCCACAGATGAAATCATTAATTAAATCAGGGGTATCAAACTCAAGGCCAGACCTGGCCTGCAGGGTGCTTAGATCTGGCCCGCGGGGCCACCCTGGGAACATCAAGGGACTGGCATGTGGGGCCTCTGCCAGTGAACCCAGTTCCCTGAAGATGGACTCCAGCACAAGTTCGAAAACTTGAAAGGATAAAACTCTGGTCCCAGTGACTGACTCAGACTGGATCCTGCACTAAAACCTTTGTGGGGCCAACAAATCTTGCAAACCGTCACTGAGTTTGTTTTCCAAAAGCCCAAATCTCCAGATACAGATTAACAGACTTGAAAGGGAATTTGAAGTCCAACCCCCTGCCCAAGCAGGAGACCCTCCACCATTTCTGACAGAGGGCAGCCCAGTCTCTTCTTGAAAGCCTCCAGTGATGAAGCTCCCACAACTCCCGAAGGCAACTTCTGTTCCATCGGTTGATTGCTCTCCCTGTCAGAAAGTTCCTCCTTATTTCCAGGTTGAATCTCTCCTTGTTCAGTTTCTTGTTCAACTCCTATAAATAGGCTTTAAGTTTTCCTGCCACATTGGCAAGAAAGCACCCACAATCTGCAGCACCTGCCTGAAGGAAGGCTTAGCCTCATTTTTAAAAGCAGCAACGTGAATAAATTCTTAAATCCCTCAGAAAAGGGGGGAAAAACAAGTTCTGTTTTGTATCGCTATGTACTTTCCACAGGGCTGGTGCCCCCAGAAGGGAAAAGTTCTATCTGAAATAAACTGTTACTTAAAAAAAAAAAAGACCCTTATTATTGTTGCTTTTCAAATCTTAGTCAGTTTGGTCTATTGGTTAAGGCGCCGGGCTAGAAAGCAAGACATCATGGGTTCAAGTCCTGCCCTAACCAAGAAAGTCAGCTGAGGCCTGTCATTCTCTCTTCAGCCCAACTCACCTCACAAGGTTGTTGTGAGGAAAATAGGAGGAGGGAGGTGTGTTGGATATGTTTGCCACCTTGAGTTATTTGTGAAAATAATAGAAACAGGACATGAATAAATGAACGAATTAATTAATTAATTAATTAATTAATTAAAATGGGTGGGTGGGTGGGTGGATGGATGGATGGATGGACTCGATATTACCAGCGACTTCCAGCAGTCTCATAATGTTCTGAGTGACATAGTAAGACTGCCAGGCTCTCCATGGATCGTTGTTTGGCCTAGGAGGCAGCGAAGAGAGCCGAAGCAGAAGCGGGGATGCAGAGCAGGTTTGCTAGTTCGATTACGGAAGCAGCCTCACAGACCAGCATTATCAAGTTCTTTCTAACCAACTCTAGACCCTTTGTCCACAAAACTGATGAACTAGAGCTATGGATGGCAGCAATAAGCTCACTCGTGACTGCTGTGTGATGATCATCACAGAGACCTGGCTTCATCCACTTGTACCGGATGTGTCTGTGGAGCTAACTAACCGCACCACACACCGTTTTGACGGAAACAACAACTCTGGTAAAAGCAAAGGTGGAGGACTGTGTGTTTACCCACATAATAACTGGTGTACTAACAGTAGAGTTGCTTCCACACACTGTTCTGCAGATGTGGAATTCTCAACTGTCATTTGTCGGCCATTTTATTTAGTTAGAGAGATTTCTGTTATAGTTATCACTGCTGTCTATATTCCACCTGATGCAAATGTTAGCACAACGCTCAAACCAATTTCATTGTAATTTTAGTACAATGACAATAAAGATGATGATGATGATGATGATGATGATGATGATGATGATGATGATGATGATGATGATGATGATGGAGAAATCAACCAACCAAAAGTTCTTTTTCGGACACACCAGTGCCATGATGGCGAACCTATGGCACATGTGCCAGAGGTGGCACACAGAGTCCTCTCTGCTGGCATGCGTGCCATTGCTCCAGGTCAGATCTCCATGGCATTTCTTTGGTGAGCTTCTGTTTCCGTGTAAACAATAAAACAGAAGCTCACGAAGAAAAAAGTCCTTACCTCTTGCTGCGCTGCCGGTGTTGGGGTGGCCAACCTCCCACCAGCCAGCTGGTCTTCAGGTCTGCTTAAATCTGGCCCATGAGGCCACCCTGAAAACAGCGAAGGACTGGCCTGCAGTGTCTCTGCCAGCAAAAATGGATCTCAGGAGAGCATGTGGTCCACCCCAGCTCCGTTTTCCCTGGCAAACAGAGTTGTAGGAGGCCACTGCAGCCTAAAACGGGAGCCCAGTTTCACTGGCAGAGGACTTGGTCCACCACAGGCATCCCCAATACAAGTGACATTGAGCTGGCAATGCCCACCCTGGTCACACACCCCTGGCCCCCCCAAGGTCAAACACAACCCTGATGCAGCCCTCAATAAAATCGAGTTTGACACCCCAGGTCTAGATCTTAAGTTCATCTAGACAAAACAAAACCCAACAGTCTTGTGAGCCAGATATTATGAGATGCCGGGTCAACGTTTCAAGAATCTGGCTTCTTTTCACCATGGTTTTAATTCCTCTGACAGCATTTGCAGAACTACACAGATTTTGCTGAAAGAGCAATGTGTTCTTATAGTAACATTCTCTAAAAATAAATCTGTTTACCAGCTCAGTCTAATCTGCGTTGACTGTTACAAATTGCTTTTGTACTATTTTCAAAGCACTGTGTTTATTAGGAGCTTTCTTCAAAGGTTGATAAACATAGAAATAAACCGGTTTTCAATTAAGAGCAGAATTAAGGTTACTGGAATTACAATTTTCATGATACTATGGCAGATCACGAGAAGTTGAGGAGCTATAGACCTTCTTTATGTCCAGCTATGTATTTCTAGTTTAATAAAAAGAAGGCCTAGGGGAGACATCATAGCAGTGTTCTGATATCTCAGGAGCTGCCACAAAGAAGAGGGAGTCAAGCTATTCTCCAAAGCACTTGAGAGCAGGACAAGAAGCAATGGGTATAAACTAATCAAGGAGAGAAGCAACTTAGAACCAAAGGGAAACTTCCTGGCAGTTAGGACAAATAATCAATGGTACAACTTGCCTCCAGAAGTTGTAAATGCTCCAACACCGGAAGTTTTTAAGAAGATGTTGGATAACCACTTGTCTGAAGTGGTGTAGGGTTTCCTGCCTAAGCTGGGGAGGTGGACTAGAAGACCTCGAAGGTGCCTTCCAACTCTGTTATTATATTATGTTTAACTGAAAGTAGTAATGATGCAATGCAATGCAATGCAATAGCAGAGTTGGAAGGGACCTTGGAGATCTTCTAGAATGGGGTGGGAATGGGGGTTTTGCAGTATCCTTCCCCTGCCACACCCACTAAGCCATGCCCACAGAACCAGTAGTAAAAAAAATTAATTTCACCACTGATCCCACCCCTGATTGAATCATAGGGCTGGAAGGGGCCTCCAAAAGTCTTCTAATCCAAAGAGGAGAACTTACACCATCTGGAACAAATGGCAATCTATTTTTTTTAAAGACCCCCAGTGATGCAGCACCTAGAACTCCAAGAAGGAAACTATTCCATTGATTAATTGTTCACACCGTCAGAGCATTTCTTCTTACTTCTGCATTGCCTTTCCCTTTAGCAAGCTTCCACCTATTGCTTCTTGTCCTACACTCAGGTGTTCTGGAGAATCAGTCAATCCTCTCTTCTCTGTGGCAACCCTTGAAGTACTGGAGGACAGTTATCATTGTCCCGTCTGCCAGATGGTAATAGTTCAAAAAAAAAATTAAAATAAAGGCTGCCCAGGATGAGGTGGATCTTTAAGAATGTTTTGAACTTCCTTAAGGCAGCAGGAGCTATAAAGCTCTTCCCAAGAGAGGGCAACCCATGAGCCTCTGGGCAATGAGGTTAAAGCAAAGTCCCGATCACCAAATTTAATGAGAACCATAGAACAAATGTAGGAGAAATTTTCAGCATGGCGCTAATTAACTTATGGAAAATAAAAATCAATGAAGCAACTAATGTCACTATTTTCTGATGACAGCAGAAGACAGAATAAAAGCAACTCTTTCAAATCCAAGTTACATTCAATTTTTTAAAAAGCAAACAAACATCTTATTTTCTGAGGAAGGGGAAAAATATTTCATTCTCCTTGCTCTGTTTTCTATCAATGAATTTCTTTCCAGGTATATCAGGTGCAGCCTTATCCTTAGCCTAGGTGGGACAAGTAATCTTTCATATACAAAAAAAAGGAAGATTTTTCTCAAAAATGAGGACCACCTATAGGTTTTTGTTCTGGCAGTCAGGTGTAATTTGCATATCTTTTATGGAAGTGAGAAGAACGGCCTCTTTCTGCTCTTTCTCAAGCAGCATAAGGCTTTGGACCAGTCTAAGAACATGCAGCCATTGGTTTTATACTATCATATGAGGGCAATGATATTTTTAAAAGTGGCAATCAGTGTTTCAAGCTAGTTCCTTCCACTTTTGAAATAGACACCATTGAGTTGAGCCCAATTCCTAGACATTATCCAAGTTTTCTTGGCAATTCTGCAAAAGCAGTTGGCCATCTCCATTTCTTTCTTTCTTTCTTTCTTTCTTTCTTTCTTTCTTTCTTTCTTTCTTTCTTTCTTTCTTTCTTTCTTTCTTTCTTTCATCTATCTATCTTCTCTATCTATCTATCTATCTATCTTTCTATCGATCTATCGATCTATCGATCTATCAATCTATCAATCTATCTTTCTCTATTTATCCATCCATCTATCTATCTATCTATCTATCTATCTATCTATCTATCTATCTATCTATCTATCTATCTATCTATCTATCCATCCATCCATCCATCCATCCATCCATCCATCATCTATCGATTGATCGATCTATAATCCATCCATCCATACATACATCTATCATCCATCCATCCATCCATCCATCCATCTATCCATATTAGACTTTGACTTTATTGACACTTTGAATATACACTAATCAGCATACATTAAAATGAAATTTTATTGCCTGCAGCTCTCAAAGGGTCACCACTACATAGACATGACAGAATAAACAAAAACAAACAAACAAACATGCATATGCCCACATATATTATATGACTGGGAGAAACAACACAGTCTAATTCAGATGTATACATGTACACGGCAAGAATATATGTATGTATATGCAGTTAGACATCATAGATTTTGTATATATATATTATTCTCATAAATTGTATATATCTTCTTCATAAATTCTCAAATGTATGCCATGTAATATGGACTAGCCACAAAGCTACTGTTTAGTTTGGAGATTTCCCAACTGTTTTGTGCACAGATTTCAAAAAAAGAAATGCTGTTTTCACAAACATTTATAGCAAAGAGTGACAGCTTAGGCCTGTATTGACTTCTTCTACGTTGCTGAATTAACAATTCCAAAAAGTTTAAAACATCAAGGCTAAAAATGCAGGAATGATGGAAATGATCCATTCAACCACCTCAAGGACCTCACTTTGTTGTTTGTTTTTGCTGGATCGGAGAATAGTTGTAAAAAGAAATCCACTAGTTTCTTGTACAGTCCTATCAGGGAGTCATTTTAGGCCCCAGCTGACATAATTTGGAAATGTTACTGTCAACTCCCAATGTTGTCATAGTGAGAAAAGGATGGAGAGTGCATTCTACGCATACTGTCAGCTGAAGTTGGATGTCAGATTACTGCAGCAGGCTTGGGAGGGGTGCACCTCATTGGGGAATGTGATTTATGACACAGACTGAGGGGAGAGAAGGAACAGGGGTAAAGTTCAGCTATAACTCAAACAAAGTTTAGACCTGACTACAAAAAGATCGTGCCTATGGTGCTCCTAATAAATGACTAGTTTTGTATTCAAATTTTGTTGATACTCATGAATCAATTAGGGCATTTTTAGGAACCCTTACAGTCAGGTCTAAGCTTTGTTTGAGTTATAGCTGAACTTTAACCCTGCTCCTTCCCTCCCCTCAGTCAGTTACTTTCCCCTAAAAAATGTTGGGTGGTTAAGAAATCCATCTCAACCACCCAACATTGTGTTAGGTGGTTAAGATGTTGTACTAGAACCAGGAAGAAGGAGGTCCAACTTTATCTTCAACCCAGGAGATAGTATATCTTCACAGGGCAGTTGCTTCATGGTTCCTGAAATGGCATATACAAACATGTGTCAACAGCGTTCATGGTTCAGAATGTGTAAGCCCTTAAGGCAAATTTTATTAGCTTTAAGGAGTGTTACCATTCTCATAAAAAAAATGTTTGTTTTGCTATGTTTTCATAGCTATTCGCTAATGATCCCCAACCCCATATGTCTGCACCAGCTGTCAGAGGCTGCCTGAGTTTGGCAGATTTTTCTCCTTCTCATAGGGACCATTTTATAGAAGGCTCACTAATGGCTGCCAAGAATGGTTCCCCTCATCAAATTTCTTCCCAATCGATCTATCAATCAGTCAGTCAGACAAGTTCAAGGCAGACTTGGGGAGAAGATGAGATTGAGGCAGTCACTCCATTCCCTCAAGGAATGTCAGAAATCACACATTCTCCTGCATTCCTGAACACCTTCATGAATGTTTTTGCAAGTTTTTTAAAAAATAGGGGGAAAACAATAGAAGCTGTATGAATCAGTAGGATCTGAGAAAATGGAATGGAATAGAATAGAATAGAATAGAATAGAATCAGAAACAGAGTTGGAAGGGACCTTGAAGGTCTTCTAGTCCAAACCCTTATTCAGTCAGGGCACCTTATACCAGCTCTTTTGAACGGGGCCACTCAGCAACCAGCTGGTTCTAATCAGGGCTTACAAGCTTGCCTCTTACTTAACTATTGCCTCCTTTTCTCAGCCCTGCGTAATCTAGCATCAGGGACAAACTGCCCCTGATCCTCCCCACTGCTCCATGACCCAGGTGCCTCCTGGTGGCCAACCAGACTCTCTGCTTACTCAAGGTCTCCCTCCTCCTCCAGGGCAGACTCATAGGACTCTTCACTAGAAGAGTCCATCAGCAGCTCATCTGGAACCGGCTGCGCCACAACAGATTACAAGCACAAGCCTTTGGTAATTTAAACAATGCATTTGAATTCAGTGTCAACAATGCTTCTGAAGCACATGATAATTATAACACTTCTGGGTAGCATCAGATTTGGGATATTCCTCTGAGGATTAATTCGCAATTGATTTCATTATGCGTGCTTCCACTAGGTAATAATGCAAAAGTTCACAGTCTTTAAACTTCACTGTATGGAGAATTTCCCAGTTCTGTTTCATGCCCGCTTCATATGGAATCACATTTTCTTCCTGGATGCACTCCAAAGGTTGAGATGCTTGACAAAGCTCTGAATTAAAAACTGTGCATTTCCTTTTGTCGTGATCGGGGAGAGACAACAGATCCTTCACATCTGCCAGAGTCTCAGGCACACCTGTCTTGAATTATCTACAAGATCTTTTAATTAAAAAATGAGAAGTTGGCACGGGTAGAGCAAGTATGAAACTATAGTATCATACAGAGGGAAAGGAAGCTTCTGGTCCCCACCATAAACTCCCACAGGTATTCGTGGAAAATATCAAGCAGAAATAGCAAAAACAAGAAGACTGGCAAGACGCATCTGTGAACTGGTTCTATCAGCCATGGGTGCCGCCATCTTGTTTTTTGCTTCTGTGCATGCGCAGAAACATTTTTTCAGTACTGTGCATGCGCATGGCAGTGGCAGCAGCCACAACCCACCCCTGCTATAGACCAGTGATGGTGAACCTATGGCATGTGTGCCACAAAACACGTTCCAAGCACAACCTACTCAAATCTCCAAGATCAACAATAGATCATTTTGACAAGTTCTGTCATGGATCAACCGGTCTTCTCTGTTACAGGACTGATATTCCCTTAGCTATCATAATATTTCTCTCCTCATCTTAGCTTAGGACACAAAAACATTTGGGGCACCAGGGCAAGGGCAAGGGCAAGGACAGGGCAAGCTGTTAAAATGTAAACTGAAAGCAAATTCTCTTCCAACATGGATGATATTTCCTAGTTTGGGTAATAAAACATCAACAAGAAAACCACCAGAGAGCACCAAGGACCCCCTCACAAAAGGATTTTCCCAAGTCTTCTGATGTTCCAGCTGTCAGAATATTCATGAACTGGAATAGGACATGGTAACAAGGTCAGCCAATGTATAGGCATAGCAACTGGGTCAGCCAATGGGAACTATTTGGTGACTGAAAGCCATGCCAGACAGCTCGGAGCCTGGGCGTGACTTACCTATGTTTATTTATTTATTTATTTAATCAAATTTATATACCGCCCTATCTCCCTGGTGGGACTCATATAGTTCTGAGTCTGTGCAAGAGAACTAATCTAGTCTGGATTAAGCTCTGAATTGAAACCAATCTCTCCTCTGTGTTTTGCCTGCAACTACTACCACGTTGGAGGATCCACTATTGGTATTATACATTTACTCATGTGTTATTATGTATATAAAGAAAATAATGAATCCTGCTGAATCAGTTATCTGTGTTGCTTTCTGGATTTGCAACAAACTCTGACACTAGCTGTTGTAAAACAACTGTTCTGTTTAATTAGTGTGCTAATTAATGTTTTCTGCATGCTTTGAAAATCATTCTCAACTATTAAGGAAGGGAGAGCCTACGACAGTTCTAAACAAGTCAGTGAATACAACCAGATCTACATTTGCCTTCAGTCTATGGAGATTCTCCATCATCCAGCTCATTGTTGCCCCAAAGGTGCTTTTCCAAAAGACAACTGAACTTTCTTGTGTTCTCCCACCCCTGAAAATATTTCATTTCTCATCCAAGAAGAGCAGGAAGAATTGAAGAAGCTTCTTGGATGAGAAATGAAATATTTTCAAGGAAAAAAACCAAGAAAGCCCAGTTTCCTTTTGGGAAAAGTCCCTTTGAGATTTGCCTTCATGTGTGCACATATAAAGGGAAAATACATACATACATGCTAAGGGGAAAAATCATAAACAACCTGCAAATGGAGATCCAAACATAATCTTTAGTCTAGTCCCCTCCTCGATTCTTTCCCCCCCCCCTCAAAGAACAATTTATTTATATCATATCGGCACAAGGCTGATGAAAACCAGCTCTAGCTGTTTCCAGATTAAAAGCAAAAGTTTGCCACTTTCCCAAAACAATCAGCTACATGGTCCAATCAGGTTACAGTCCAGTTGCTAGGTGACCCCCGTCTCCACCTTCCGAACACCTGCTTGAATGTCCTTGGTTCCCAAGGGAAAGTGTTTTATTTTGGCCACAGCACCCCAGCTAGCTCTACTCCTCCCTCCCCATTTCTTAAGAAGACCTTTAGCCTAAGTTCTCAAGTGATCAACTGGTTCTGAGTTCAACTCCCACACTCCAACATTTTGGATGGGGTTCCTCCCCTTTAACCTCAGCCATGCTTTTGAGGAGCACCTAATCCCAGACTGCAAAACTTCCAGAGTTCATGATTGGAAGAGACATGGCAACAAGGTCAGCCAATGACGAGACATGGCAACAAGGTCAGCCAATGTGGCCTGTTTGGAAACTGAAACAGTATTTGCTGGAGACAGCTAGGAGCCTGGGCGTGGCTTAGTTCAACTCTTCTGTACTAAAGCTCTGAGTCTGTGCTGAACTCTAAACTAGTCTGCTGCTCTGAAGTCAATCTGGAACTGTTCTCTCTTCTACCTGTGTTTCAGGGGTGAGTTCCTGCCAGTTCTAACCTCTTCTCTAGAAGAGGTTCCACAAATCTACAGTGCCGTTTAGAACCAGTTCCAGCTCCCTCCCCCCGCCCATCCACAAATCATCAAGATGAAGAGCGAGAGGAGGAATTCTGGGAGTTGAAGTCCACAAGTCTTAAAGCTGTCAAGTTTGAACACCCCTGAGTTGTTTTTTTTCTAAAGAGTTAGGGGTACAAGGGTCTTTACTTTACTTTTATTTTGTATTTGATTTCTTTCTTGTAACTTGACAGCTTTAAGACTTGCGTGCTTCAAATGCCAGAGTTTCTGAGCCAACATTTTGGTTGCTAAGCAAGAGCATTGTTAAGTGAGTTTCACCACATTTTACAAGTTGGCCACGCCCACCCAGTTACATGACTGCCAAGCCACTCCCATTTGGTCACATGGCTGGCCAGCCATTCCCACCTAGTCACATGGCCAGCAAGCCACTCCCACCCGGTCACATGGCCGGCAAGCCACTCCCACAAAGCAGGCCAGACCTACAGAAGAGATTCTACACATTTTTGAAGCCCGCCACTGCTATGTTTGCACCTATTTACAATCTCTCCTCTCTACCAGGTTGGAAGAACCTGCTTTTGGTATTGTACATTTATTTCATGTGTTATATTATATATAAAGAGAAGTTAAAGAATCCTGCTAAATCAGTTAGCTTTCTGGATGTGATTGCTGCAACAGACTCTGACAAAAACGACTCCCCATCTTTGCTCGACCATCTGGGCACCAAAGCGAAGAGGTCAATTGGGAAAATTCCTCTTTTTCTCCTTTTCTGCTACCAGCATCGCTGAGCAACGATGAGCCGAAGGCAAACAGGCTTGGATCTTCCTCCCACCCTGGTGCTAAACGCTCCAGTAGGGAAGAGGTCTGCTTGTTGCCATTGCTTTGCCTTCCAACATCTCTGCTCTATTCCCGCTGTCTGTTATTAGCATGAAACATTTAAAGGACAAAGGTACTCCAGAGGGTTGCGATTCGGCCAGAAGCCCAGTTTTGCCTGTTCATGTTTCCTTCTCAGTCTAAATCCTCTCCATTCTGCTTCTGTTCTTTCTTCTCTGCCTTAACCGAAAATCTTCATTAATTGCTCTCCTTTTCCTCTAATTTATCACCTCTCTTGATTTCCATTGTCATCTATTCTTATTGGAATTCTTTTGACCCTCTTCGGCGCATATCTGCCGTGGATCCATGAAACTGTAGCTTTTTAAAGCAGGGCACTCAGGAGGTCTTTTAAAATTCAAAGTGCTGAAGGTAATCGTTTATGAAATATAAGCAACGCTTGTAAAAGCATCAGATCCCATTAGCCCAACACGAAAAGCTGATGAGAAAGATCTTGAAAAGGACGTCTAGGGAGATTCTCAGTCATCCAGGTCATGGTTGTCCCAAAGGTGCGTTTGACAACTGGATCGTCTTCACTTTTTCCTTGAAGACGTTTTGCTTCTCATCCAAGAAACCTCTTCTGTTCTGACTGAATGGTTCAGAATGGAAGGATTTATATTCCTTGCAATGACCAGATGACCGTAAGAAATATAAATCTTTCCATTCTCTACTGTTCAGTCAGAGCTGAAGAAGCGTCTTGGACGAGAAGCAAAACGTCTTCAAGAAAAACCAAAGAGTTGGAGGAAGAGTGGGGAAGAAGAACAGCTGGGGCCTGTTCCAAATGCGTGTATGCGCAGAGCTATTAGGCGAGGAGAACAACTGAGGGCAAGGAGCCAGCTCAGGAAGAAAGTCGCACGTGGATGCTGAATGGCCCCTCCCTGGCTGGGGAATAAATAGAAGGAAAGGGAAGAGGTGGTCATAGGAGACAACAGTTTGTATTTCTGAAGATTTTGCTCATCGCGTTTCTGTGCCTCAGAGACTGCTTGCCAAAACAGCTTTGAGGCTGGAAGCTCCTGGCCTGGCAATCATCTCAATGGAACTGATAAGGTCTGTTACTGCAGTTAACCCTTTGAAGGATTATTGCCTGGACTTTTCGGTGTGTGAATGCCATTAATTCACAGGAGATAAATAAAGAGGGTTTTTTTCGGGACAAGGAGTCTGCTTCTTGTTTCCGCTAAGGGTGGGTCAGAACCACTACCAAAGAAAAGGTTTCTTGTATCTGACTGTCACCTTTGGTACAGGCTCTCCCTCCTGTCCCTCAAAGTTATCCCTACGATCCATCACACCAGCCCATTGCATGCGCACACCCAAAATCCAGAAAGAGTTTTCTATAATTAAAACAAAGAATCGTTAAGAGTCCTTCTAATCAGGAGCAGCTTTTGAGAAGGACCAAATACTAAAGTGAACTCTCATTCAGTGTTAACTGCGTAGCCCTGCTGGGAATTGGGGGCCGCCGAAGGCAGGGCAGAAAGCTCAGATTATGCACATAGATCTTTTCCTTGGAGATCACCATTTCCATTTCCTTGGGAACCACCCCAATGATGCCGTCGAAGTGATGTCCTGGTGTCTGGAAGCCGTGAGGATCTGGATGGGAAGAAACAGACTCAAGCTCAACCCGTCCAAGACTGAGTGGCTGTGGTTACCGGCGCCCCGGTTCAACCAGTTGATTCCATCACTGGCCATAGGGGGCGAACATCTAGCCCCCGTGGATCGGGCACACAACTTAGGCGTCCTCCTGGATACCCGGCTGTCGATGGAGGACCATGTGACAGCCGTGGCCAGGGGGGCGTTTTACCAGGTTCTCCTGGTGCGCCAGTTGCATCCCCTATTGGACCGGGACGCCCTTCGCACAGTCACTCATGCGCTTGTGACGTCCCGTCTAGACTACTGCAATGCTCTCTACAAGGGGCTCCCCTTGAGATGCGCCCGAAGACTACAGCTGGTCCAGAATGCGGCCGCGCGGGCAGTTTTGGGAGTTACCATTAAATCCCACATAACACCGCTCCTGCGCGAGCTGCACTGGCTGCCTGTGGCCTTTCAGGTGCATTTCAAGGTGTTGGTCACCATCTTTAAAGCGCTCCATGGCACAGGACCTAGTTATTTGCGGGATCGTATCCTGCCCCATACATCCCTTTGGCCGATTCGCTCCCACAGAGAGGGACTTCTCCAAGGGCCGTCCGCTAGGCAATGACAGTGGGCAACGCCCAGGGGAAGGGCCTTCTCTGTGATGGGCCCAACCCTTTGGAACTACCTACCCCCCGATATTAGAACTACTACGGACCTCCGCTCCTTCCACCAAAAAGTTAAGACCTATCTGTTCCATCAGGCCGGCTTGGCCTAATTTATGCTCCTCGCCCCAGTCTGTAATTTAAATTGTTTTATTTGGTCTTAATGGGATACAGTTTTTAATGTTTTATAAATTTTAGTACAGGGTTATTTAATTCGATTTTAATTATGTATGTATCGTTATGTTTTTAGATGTTTTTAATTTTCCTGTACACCGCCCCGAGTCCCTTCGGGGACAGGGGGAGGTTTAGAAATCTAATAAATAAATAAAAATAAACCATCATCATTATCCCGAAGTCCACGGAGTGAAGTTTAGAGAGAAGGAGGAAGAACAAGGGATGCCAGTTGGCTTCTGTTTCTTCCAAGCCAACTGCTAAAATCACATTCTGGCAAGATCTGAAAAAAACACCAAGCTTTAAAGCTGGCTGTTATTAAAAAAACAAAAACAAATCAATAATCTAATCTTCTTTTTCCCATTAACCCAACATCAGGTTTTTGCCAGCTTCTCTCTAAACTCTAGATTCCCTCCTAATCCTGCTGCCATGCTGGCTTAAATATCTGCCTGGTAGGCCAAGATATGCGAGCACGATATTACCCCACCGTAGCGGCTAAAATTCCCCCAGGTGACTCACAACATATTTAAACATCGCCAATGCTGCAGAACGATCCAAAGAACTAAAAGAAACAACGTTGCTCCGACGGCGATGGTATCCTCGAGAGCCAATTAAAAACCACCAAGTGGCTCGAGAAAGTGCTAAAAAGCCAATGAAAAGCCCAAGCAAACAGAATATTTATTTATTTTACCTGATGCCTGGTGCGTAGAAGAAGTCAGCAGCCCTAGACAGGAGGAGAGATTAAAATTTTACTGAAAGGAGCACAAACTGGAGGCACCTCTGATTAAAGACCCCCTGGAAGGGAGAGAGCAGAATGGTAAAAAAATAATAATATCCCAACTGCTGTTCACTTTCTAGTTCTCGTCCTTCGGTTATACTCGTTTAGCAACACCATCGCTTTTCTTGAGGAGGTTGTGCCTAATATGTAAGTAGCCCGGGGTTCAAATCCCAGAAGGGTATGGCTGGCTGACAAGATCTAAATAGCTTGAAATAAATCTATAGTAGTTTCCCTTTATTTCTTTGTCGTAAATGTAAATTGGACACAAAAATAGTTTGTCGCGAAAGCAACTGCCTGTGAAGGCTCCTGCATTGGGGCTGAAAGGCGAAAGCAGAAGCAGTATGCTCCATCCCATATTTGGGTGGACCAGGTTGCCCTGAAAAAAAAACACTTAGAGGTTGTGGAAAGTCCATTCCATTAGGCTCAGCCAACAGGATTGATGGTAGCTGAAGTCCATGAAGTTGGAAGTGGTACAGGTAGTCCTTGATTATGAATACAACCATTTGTTTATTGCCTGTTCAAAATTACAATAGCACTGAAAAAAGTGACCCCTTTTTCACACTTATGCCCATTGCAGCATCCCCATGGTCAACTGGTCAAAATTCAGATGCTTGGCAACTGGTTCATATTCATGACAGTTGCAGTATCCCGTGGTCCCAAGACAAGTGAAGATGCTCCTAAATGAATAGAGTCGATGGGGGAGAACTAGAAAATGAACAGCAGCTGGGATAATTAGGTGAACCGTTGTAAGTCAAGGGCCACTTGCAACTTCTTTACTTTATCTTTTGCAGAGTCTGAAGCTGATGGGTACTTGTTTAGTGACCAAGTTCATATTTAGCAATAAACCATGTTTTGCTTAATACTTGTATAATGAACAAACCCCCAATTGGCTAGGTCCAACCAATAAACCACTTTATGGATTTCCCTCTCCCTCCCTCCCTCCCTCCCTCCCTCCCTCCCTCCCCCCCCTCTCTCTCTCTCTCTCTCTCTCTCTCTCTCTCTCACACACACACACACACACACACAATTCTGGACTCACAACCATAATTTCTTCCTTTGCAAAAGAGCTGAGGGGGAAAACACCTTATTCTTTAGAGTGCCTTCAGATTTTGCTTGGTGGAAGGGTTCAAATATGCTTTATCTGCATACCTATAACTACAATGTAAAAAGGACGTGGTGGCTCAGTGAGTAAGATGCTGGGCTTGTCAATCTGAAAGGTCGGCAGTTCAGTGGTTCAAATCCCTAGTACCACGTAAAGGAGTGAGCTCCCATTACTTGTGCCAGCTTCTGCCAACCTAGCTGTTCAAAAGCACATAAAAATGCAAGTAGAAAAATAGGGACCACCTTTGGTGGGAAGATAACAGCATTCCACGCGCCTTTGGCATTTAGTTATGCTGGCCACATGACCACAGAGACATCTTCGGACAGCGCTGGCTCTTCGGCTTTGAAACAGAGGATGAGCACTGCCCACTAGAGTCAACTGGTATACTTTTACCTGTACCTTTATCTTTTTAACTACAATGTACAGGATGAAGTTGCCAGTCAATGCAGCAGGTGTGTCTGCATCTCCACATCGCTTCACCCTTCGGCTCCTCTCTTTTAGATAGCTCAGCTCCCCATTAGCAAGGATGAAAATAATTTCCACCAAAAATCCGAAAGGACAAATCAATAGCATCTAATGCTACCGACCAGCAGATATGGATTCCCAGAATGATATCCTACACAAACAAACCAATGAATGTAGGTGACTTGAACCCCATCTACAAGCAGCAGAATAGATCACTAGCATTAAGATTTTAGATGTACACGTTTCTTGAAATAACCAACAAATGAGTCCAGCTAAAAATTCCTCTTCTATAGATTCACTAAATCAATGTTTCTCACTCTTGGCAATTTCACCTCCTAAAATTCTCTCAACCAAGATGCCAAGGTTGAGAAATACTAGAGTAAAGGGTCAGTTAACAGAGATACCGGAGGTGGAAATATAATGGATAAAACAACCCTAAAGCATACAATGAATGTTTGCAGAAAATGGGTATGAAAATCGAATGAAGAGAAGGACTAGATGTGACATGATAGTGGTCTTCCAATATTTGAAGGGCTGCTACAACAAAGGGGTCAACCTATTCTCCAAAGCAACAGAAGCACTGGTGGGTTTCTGCAGGCTCGCACCTACTCGCGAGAGCCGGTTGGTGAAATTTAGAGAACCGGTGAGAGGGGGTTCCACCGGCATACCTGGAAGTAAATCTGGCCCGCCACTGCCAGTGACCCAATGGGAAGGAAAGGAAAGGAAAGGAAAGGGAAGGAAAGAAGGAAGGAAGGAAGGAAGGAAGGAAGGGAAGAAAGAAAGAAAGAAAGAAAGAAAGAAAGAAAGAAAGAAAGAAAGAAAGAAAGAAAGAAAGAAAGAAAGAAAGAAAGAATTTATCATTACAATTGAGTCCAAAATTTTGGTTGCTAAGCAAGAGCATTGTTAAATGAGTTTCACCACATTTTAAAAGGTGGCCACTCCCACCCTGTCACATGACTGCCAAGCCACGCCCATAAAATAGGCCACACCTACAGAGTAGGTTATAAAAAATTTGAAACCCACCACTGACCAGAAGGCAGGACAAGAAGCAATGGATGGAACTTTACCCAGGAGAAACCCAATTAAGAATTAAGGAGAAATTTCCTGGCAGTGACAACAATTAATTGATTAAACAATTAATCAGTCAAACGGCTTGCCTTCAGATGTTGTGAGTGCTCCATCACTGGAGGTTTTTTGGACAGCTATTTGTCCGGAATGCTATAGAGTCTTCTGCTTGAGCAGGGGGTTGGACTAGAAGACATCCAAGGTCCCTTCCAACTCTGTTCTTCTGTATTCTGTAGCATTGTTATTGTGTGTTTCCATATGTGCAAACAGAGGTGGTATTCAGCCAGTTCTGACAGGTTCTGGAGAAGCGGTAGCAGAAATTTAGAGTAGTTTGAGAATTGGCAAATAGGCTGGCCATGCCCGCGCTGCCTTCCAGTCTCCCAGCTGATCTTCTTCTGTTGCCCTGAACAGGAGAACAGAGCTGGAAAGCAGGTTAGTGGGGTCGGAAGAGAATGGGGATTCTGCAGTAATCTTCTTCCAAGAATGGGGAGGGATTGGGGATTTTGCAGTATCCTTCCTCCGCCATGCCCACAAAGCCACACCCACAGAACTGGTAGTAAAAAAATGTGAATCCCACCACTGCTTGGAAAGCTTGTATCTCTTCACTTTCAAATGAACCGATGGATGGGGCAGTGATAAACAAAATCAATGAGTGCACAGAATCTGACAGATTAACAAAATTACTTAAAGGGAAAAAGGATTCAGAATTCTATAATTCATGGAAGAGGTGGTATAATTGGATACAGAAATGATGGAATAGTAACGATTAAAGCAATGATACATGCTTAATTTGGATATTTGTTAACTATATTAATAGGAAAATTAATGATGAATAAGAACTGATGAAGTCGTAGCAATGATGGGTTTCAAATTTTTTAGAACCTACTCTGTAAGTGCGGCCTATTTTGTGGGCGTGGCTTGGCACTCATGTGACAGGGTGGGAGTGGCCACCTTTTAAAATGTGGTGAAACTCATTTAACAACTCTCTTGCTTAGCAACCAAAATTTTGGACTCAATTGTGATGATAAATTCTTTCTTTCTTTCTTTCTTTCTTTCTTTCTTTTTCTTTCTTTCTTTCTTTCTTTCTTTCTTTCCTTTCTTCCTTCCTTCCTTCCTTCCTTTCCTTTCCTTTCCTTTCCTTCCTGTTGGGTCACTGGCAGCGGCAGGCCAGATTTACTTCCAGGTACGCCGGTGGAACCCCCTCTCACCGGTTCTCTAAATTTCACCAACCGGCTCTCGCGAGTAGGTGCGAGCCTGCAGAAACCCACCACTGAGTCGTAGGTAGTTTATCTTGATGGGTTATATACAGCGTAAATGCTGGGGTTAAATATTATGCCTACTATTAGGATTTTTATGTTAATTTGTATTATGAGGGGCAAATAACATGGGCTTTGTTATTTGTTACCTAACATAGTTTGTATTTTAATCTGATTTATATTTTTTCTTTTAAAGTGATGTTCAAGATTTATTAGCTTTTAACATTCCTAAACTGATAAGTTGGAGACTAGCTCCAGATAAGAAAAGTTTGTTAGTACAATTTGGGGTCTGGCTTATCTCTTGTGAACCCTAAACAACTTTTCTCCTTAGAATTTATTCCCTTTCAGGCCTCATTTTAATAAACATGTATGCTGCTACAGTGGCGTAGCGTGGGTTGTCAGCACCCGAGGCAAGGCAAGTAATTTGCGCCCCCTAACCCTCCCCCAGATAGTCCCTCGCTCCGCTTTCAAACCACAATAAAAGTGGGAAGAGACGGAAAAGTGCACGCATCGGGGGTGGGGGGGAGCGGGAGGGGACGCCCTGCGCGGGGAGGGGCGCGGCGCTGGGGGGTCCCGGGGGAAAAGGGTGGGGGTGGAGGGGGATGAGGAGAGGAAGGGGGTGTCTGGCGGGGGGGGGGCGTTCCTCCTCCCCCCTCCTCCTGCTCGGCCGGGGTGTCAATTTGCAGCGGGAGCTCCTCCTCCGCCTCCTCCTCCTTCCCGGCCCCTCACTCGCATTCTCGACCCTCCCCGGGTGGGCTGAGCAGGGGACCCCTCCGGCCGCCGGAGCTAGCGACTTCCACCCGGGCTCTCTCCGCCGCCTCCGCCCAGGCTTCCCCGTTCGGCGCCGCCTGGCCTTTTCCCGCCTCTCCGCGCTCCCTCGACGCCGCAGGAGGGGAAGCTCCGTGGCGCCTCCGCCTCCCTTCCCGCGAGTGTCAAAACTTTGTCGGGGCGGCGTCGGCGGCGGGACGGGGCTGAGGCGGGAGGCCGGCCTGAGGCAGGCGGGGTGCGCGGTGTGAGCGCGCCCCCCCAGATGTTGCACCCGGTGCGGCCGGCCCCCCCTGCACCCCCCACGCTACGCCTCTGTGCTGCTATCCTGTCCAATCAACTTTCCTCTTTCAGGTTTCTTTGTTATGTTAACTATAAAAGGGGATGTTAGCTAAAGATCGGGGTTCCCTCTTTGAATGAGGAATCCCTTTTGTCTGAATATTCTGATAAATTGTAATAAAATGATCTTCCTGTCTCGATTTGTCTCATTGGAAAATATGCACACCAAGGCACGAGCCTAAAAAGGCCATATTTGGCCATCAATTATATGTTTCTTTCACGCTGTGATGCAAATATGTTTAAAATTATGTTTTTACAAGAATAAATAAAAAATTAAAAAATTTTAAAAAAAGAAAAAAAGAAAAAAAATTGTTTTTATTTTTATTTTAATCACATTTATATCCCGCCCTTCTCCACAAGGACCCAGGGCGGCGCACAGGAATTTAAAAGCATACAAAACAATACAATAAATACAAAATTTAAAAATATATTAAATTAAATTATAATCCTATGCTAAAATCAAATTAAAATCCCCAATTTAAAACTATCTAAATAGTCTCGACGGGAGGGTTAGGCTAGGCCCGCTTGCTGAAAAAGATGTGTCTTTAGACACTGGCGGAAGAGACGGAGGTCCGTGAGGGTATGCAATTCAGGGGGTAGGTCGTTCCAAAGGGCTGGGCCCGCCACAGAGAAGGCTCTTCCCCTGGGTGTCGCCAGACGGCATTGCCCGGCTGACGGCACCCTGAGAAGGCCAACTCTGTGGGAGCGGATCAGCTGAAGGGATGAATGGGGGAGGAGACGGTCTCGCATATAACTAGGCCCCGAGCCATGGAGTGCTTTAAAGATGGTCGTCAAAACCTTGAAGCGCACCCGAAAGACCACAGGAAGCCAGTGCAGCTCGTGCAGGATCGGTGTTATATGGGAGCATCTAGAGGCTCCCGTAATCACCCGCGCGGCTGCATTCTGGACTAACTGTAGCTTTCGAGTGCACCTCAAGGGAAGCCCCATGTGAATGAATGGAATGGAAAGATCTCTTCTAACACCATAAAAAGTTTCTGCCAGTGTTAGGAACTAGGCATCACACGCACATCGAATTCCAGCTTGGGCTCATAAGAACCTCCGATACAAAGGAATGGAAATGTTTTATTCTTTCCCTACATTTGCATTGTCTCGGTGAGTTTTCAGTGGTGCTTTGTGAAAACTTAACCTCTCTACCCAAGTCTGTTGTCTCTACTTCAGCTTCACATCAACCTGTTTTTGTGCCTTTGGTGAAAACCTTTTTTTTTTTTTTAACCGCTGAGATGAAAGACATTTTATTTTTATTTATTTGTTTTGGAGGAAAAGCCTGGCTTTATTCTATAACGAGGCATCTTGGACACGGGCAAAAGTCGAACGGATTAAAAAAAAAATGTTTCCGACATCGACAAGTGTCCGTGGCATTCAGAAATGGCAGCAGCTGTAATGCAAATGACAAAAGGCGGTCTGAAGAGCAGAAAAGCTGGGAATGGATTTAAGGAGACGTTTCTGCTTTTGAAAGCCAGGAGGGATCCCCTTTACAGGCCACGTAATATAATTGGATTGGTTTGGCTTTCATGTATTAGGGAAAGGCAGGTCCATGGTTTAAGAAGGGATGCGCTGGGGCTTCTGAAGCTCGGCTTCGTGGCTCAGCTGGTTGCGTAAAGACATCCAACGATCGCTGATTCCGGTGTTTCTCAACCTCGGCCACTTTAAGATGGGTGGACTTCAACTCCCAGAATCCCCCAGCCAGCTCCTCCCACTCCAGGGAAAGGATACTGCAAAATCCCCATTCTCTCTACACCAGGGGTGAAATGTTACCGGTTCGGGCCGGTTCGCCCAAACTGGTAGTAAAAAAATACTAAAAAAAGTTTTTTAAAAAAGTTCTGACGATCGCATGTCACACAGCTGATCTTTAGAACTTAACAAAAAAACTTTTTAAGCATTTTTTTAACTACAGGTTCTCCAGAAATATGTGTGTGGGGGGGTCCGTTTTTGCTCCCAGCAGGCTTCATTTTACTGCAGTATAGTCGAAGCCATTTTAAGGCACAACAGGCTATATTTTAACAGAACACACACCCTGAGGGGTGTTAGGGGTATCTTACCCCCACAGTATTTGTTTCCAGAGAGTAAGTCATCTGTGTACCAAGTTTGGTTGAAATTGCTCAAGGCGTTCCAGGGATATGCTGGAATGCGCGCGTGTACACACATACACACACACACACACACACACACACAGAGCCATTTATATATAGATAATATAATAATCAAGGAGAACTCGGATGGAAACATCCAAAAAATGTTACAAGAAATTAAATGGAAGGAAAGAGAGCTTGACAAATCAGCAGACGATCTTAACCAACTAAAAGTATTGCAACAACACATCTCGGTGTTGCCTGTTTCAGATATTGAAAAGATATCTGAAATATACTAAAGCAATCCAGCTGAGATGTTCAATGTAGGATGTAGGATGAGCTGATCTGGCCTGGTCTATTTGAGCACGCCAGCCAGGTCCCGTAGAAATCAAGTTCTCCGAACCTCCATAAAAGTGAAAATCAGAGAGGCTAAGTACATTAGAGGCTTTCCTTGATGGCTGATTAATTCAGAATATTTCTTTGCATGGCGGCTGTCAGATTTCACACCAGGCTGAAAGGTAAATCTTTAACCCAGAATTGCCTTTCTTGGCAGAAAGCTTTCAGAGGTGACATGGCAGGTCTCCAGACGAGAACAAAGCCGCATACCAAGAAGAACGGCCTACTGCACTTCTCTCTGTGGGCCCTGTGCTTTAGAGTTTTAAGCACTAGATCTTTTCTCTTCACTTTTTCAAGTCAACTGATCGTTGGCTCTTCTATTGATGGCCTTGGCAACCTTCTGACCTACACTAATTCCTGCCTTACCAGCAGGAACTATTGTGATGGCAGCTGGGCTGGATTTGCCAAGCTACAAAAACCAACTGACCTATGTAACTATTCTCAGCAACCCTCGCTGTATCCCTCAATATTGTGGCATCTTCCCAAATTGGAAGGGATGGGACCACGACAGAGAAAAGGTAACAAGGAGAGTGTTAGTGATGAAGGCAGGCAGGCGCAAAATATCTGAATTCCTGCCTTTGACTATATCAGATGTCCCAAGCTTGCTCTTTCAAAAGGCAACTGGACTTGGTTTTTCCTTGAAGATGATTTGCTTCTCATCCAAGGTGCTTCTTCAATTCTGAAGAAGAACTGTAGACGCTTCTTGGACGAGAAGCAAAATGTCTTCAAGGAAAAACGAAAGTTGCCTTTTGAAAATGCAACTTTGGGACAACCAATGCTTGAATGATTGAAAATCATATCCCAGTGTATATCGGACATTAACATGATTGAGCAGGTCTAGAGGTGTTTCACGAGAAGAGTTTCCTCCACTGCTCTGCTCACAATAGAATCCCTTATGCCACCAGGCTCGAACTTTTGAGCTTGGACAATCTGGAACTGCGCCACTTGCAGTCCAATGTAAGCATAGTACACAAAATTATCTGCTACAACGTCTTGCCTGTCAACCTCTTTTTCAGCTTCAACCACAATAACACACGGGCAAACGATAGATACAAACTCAAGGTCAACCGTTCCAAACTCAATTGCAGAAAATACAACTTCAGCAACAGAGTGGTCAATGCCTGGAATGCTCTACAACAGGGGTCTCCAACCTTTGCAACTTTAAGTCTGAAGGACTTCAGCTCCCAGAATTCTCCAGCCAGCTTTGCTGGCTGGAGAATTCTGGGAGCTGAAGTCCTTCAGACTTAAAGTTGCAAAGGTTGGAGACCCCTGCCCTACAATACTACAGCCTCAAACCCCCACAGCTTCAACCTTAAACTGTCTACCGTGGACCTCACCCCATTCTTAAGCGGTCCGTAAAGGGTGTGTGCCTACAGTCTCTGTCCTACTGTCCCCATTTATCTGTATTTACTTCCTTTGTTCAGGTTTATGTTCATACCTATACTGGTTGTCTTGTACATGTTTGACAAACAAGCAAACAAATAAATAAATAAACTTTCCCACAAACCATGAAGTTGGCCAGAGTGTTGGCACTGTGCTAAAAAAATAAATAAATGCTGAGGTCAACGCAAGAAGAGAACATTGGTTGCTCTAATTTTGAAATCATAAGCTCAGTATTTCACACTTTCTCTGAACGTTAAACAAATGCATAAACACCCATTTCCAAAGTGCATCTACACTACATTTCTTCCGTTATGAATTTTTTGCACGATGTCCCTCTGCCCCCAACAGAGATGGCAAAAGAGAATAATCAAGGGAAGGTTGATTACAGTAATGATGACCCTGCTAAAAATAATACCAACAACTTCTGGAAAACAGCACCTCACATCTCCTTCACCATGGCTAAATGTGAATCTTAGAGTAGAAACCTTGTACCTATCTTTCCTAGATTCAGAACCTTCGCTGAGGCTCAGACTACAGTCACCATCATCCCCAAATAGTCTAGGGTTTGCAAGACCAACATCTCCAAAGATCTGCAAAGCATTGAGTTGGGAAAAGGTAAATGGCATTCAGTTTGTCATACGGAATGCCAGATATTATTATGGGGTTCTTGGTGCTCTCTAAGCTTGATTGTTTTCTTGTAGACATTTCTTGTTAGCACTGATGATGTTACCCGGTTTGGTCATAAAATGTCTGCAAGAAAAAAACTAAGCTCAGAGAACACCAAGGACTCCCTCCTATCAACCCAGAGCTACAAAACCAGAGCTTCCATTCCCCATCACCCAGTCAGAGCTGAAGAAGCTTCTCGGGTGAGAAGTGAAACATCTTCAAAGAAAAATCAGAAAGCCCAGTTGCCTCTTGAAAAAAAAAGCCCCTCTGGGACTTACCGAGAGCTGCTTAATTTGCACATTCAAAGTTCAAAGCAAGATCAGTGAGGATGGATCTCCAATATTATTCAATGCAACATCAGAAGAAGGTTTATTAACATCTTCAAGAATGTGCCAATTATTTTTTTGGGGTGTGTGTGTGAGGAGGAAAGTTTTCTGTTGGGCTTCCTGATAATCTAAGAACACCCTATGGTTTCATAGGCTGCAATCCTTGATGCTCTGAATAAGATCCTTCAAAGAATAAAGGCCCTTTAGATCTAGCTCCCTCTTGGTGGATGCGAGTCAGCATGGATCAATTGAAAGATGGGCTGTCTGATTCATCTCCTTCAAATAAGGGGAGGAACTGCTGGTTTGAAGCAGGGGATGATGCTCTTCCACTGAAGACACCATCCTTTAATTCTGTCCCATTTTTTAATACTGCATGTGGCACTTTTGAACTTACAGTTTCTGTAAAGGTGGTTGAGCTGAGCATCTCTGGGTTTCTCCGAGCAAAAATGGATCTCCTGGATTGGTTCCATGCTGCTTTCTATGCCAAGAAAAAGCATGGAGATGGCAGACGTTGTTCGCATGAACAACCTTTTGAGGGACCGCTGAAGAGAGAAGTTGCCCTTCCTTGTGTCCCTAGAACTTATGTGGACTTCCTTTAGATCATCTCATGGCATTACAGCACAGTCTTCCTGCGATTCTGCTCCTACTTTGGTTGGCAATTCCAGGTAATAGTGTTGAATTGTAAGGGAGCACCATTTGGTGCACTGGTTAGAGTGCAGTATTGCAGGCTACTTCTGCTGACTGCCGGCTGCCTGCAATTTGGCAGTTTGAATCTCCCCAGGCTCAAGGTTGACTCAGCCTTCCATCCTTCCAAGGTTGATAAAATGAGGACCCAGTTTGTTGGGGGCAATTGGCTGATTCTATAAATTGCTTAGAGAGGACTGTAAAGCACTGTGAAGTGGTCTATAAGTCTAAGTGCTATTGCTTGTGAAGGAAGGGAAAGAAGGAAGGAAGGAAGGAAGGAAGGAAGGAAGGAAGGAAGGAAGGAAGGAAGGAAGGAAGGAAGGAAAATGAGAAGAAAGCTGTGGTGGTATAGTGGTTAGAATGCAGCATTACAGGCTAACTCTGCCCACAGCCAGGAACATAAGAACATAAGAACAGCCTTGCTGGAACAGGCCACAGTTCATCCAGTCCAGCATTCTGTCTCACACAGTGGCTTACCATTTGCGTGAGCCACTGTGTGAGCCATCAGGAAGTTCAATCCTGAATCTCACCAGGCTCAAGGTTGATTCGGCCTTCCATCCTTCTGAGCTCGGTAAAATGAGGACCCGGATTGTTGGGGGGCAATATGCTGACTCACTGCTTAGAGAGGACTCTAAAGCCTGTGAAGCGGTATATAAGTCTAAGTGCTGTTGCTATTCACGGTGGGTGGCTACTGGCATTACTGCCGATTTGGCACGCCAAAAAATGTTGTGTGCCGAAAATTTTGGGCACACCACCTTGAGCATGGTGATTTTTTAGTTTTAGTACAGTGGGTTTTAGCGCAGGGATAATTTGTTTAATTTTCTATTTTAGCTATTTATGTATTTTAGATTTGTATTTTTTAACTTCCCTGTGCACCGCTCCGAGTCCCTTTGGGGAGAGGAGGCGGTCTATAAATAAAATTATTATTATTATTTTTTTGTAAGCATTTCATTACCCATCATCAGTGCAAGAATCTTTCCAACTTTTTGGATTCTTTCCTCTTCTCCCTATTTCAGACTGTTCCTTCCTTGGTTGATTTGACAATGAGGATTAAAAAAAACCCCATATTTTTATATTCAAGTTATTTCCCCATTAAAAATCTATGTTTTCAAGATTGATGCCAAAATATTTTATGATGGAAGTTATGCATTTTAAAAGTCTCTACATTTCTGCTATTTTTGGATGATGTAATGTGTTATAGCAATTTAGTATATTTTATTATTATTGCCATTTTTATTGACACTGTTTGGATTTTTCCGTTAAATACCACAGACTGCTTGGATTGTAGCTGGTGTAGAAAAAAAATGGGTGGGTTCCTTTGGTATAATAAGCTTTGCATCATTTAAACTAGGTTTGTCTCTGCCGTATTTAGCACACAGATAGAATTTGTCTCTTTTATTTTCCATTATTATCTTTTTGCTTTTCTCCAGCCTGCATTCCATTCCATCATCCTGTTCTTTTTTTTTTAACAATTTTTTTATTTTAATTAAACAAAATACAAAGAAAAAATCATCCTTCATTACGTCCTGTAGAAAGGGTGTCGATTGGTTTACATATAGCTCTCGTGCGTTTCTTCCACCATCATTATTCATATTACATTGCACACTTTAAATCAAAAATTCATTGTATATCTTAATTCCTCATACAAAGTTCTCCTTTAACCACAATTATTTAAACGTGCTTTCCCCTCTAATAATTCACACTCATAAACATAGCCATGTAATGGCATTCATTGACTATTTCAAGAACCCTCCAATAACATTACGCCTTGACGTGTATTACCTAAAAATCAAATAACACTATTTCTATCCCTCCCCCTCCATCATCCTGTTCTGTTCTCTATTCTTTTCTGTATTCTGTTCTGTTCTGTTCTAGTCTGTTTTGTTCTTCTGTTCCATTCCATTCCATTCCAATCCAATCCACTCTACTCCACCCCATCATGCCATGCCCTCCTTATTACTTTTTTTTTTGGTAAAGGAGGATTCTAACATTAATTCCGGAGCATATGCAGTTTGCCACAGCTGGGTAACATGGGGGATTTGCCAGAGCCCAGGACCTTCTGTTAGGGAGAAGGGAAAGTGTGTGTGTGAAAATGGAATGGAAAAGGGAATGGGTGGGTTGAACTTGGGGAACCAGCTGGGAAGTCACTGAGCAAAGCAATGCTTGTCACCTTTGATTATTTATGAGCTATGGTTAGAGTGCAGTACTGCAGGCTACTTCTGCGGCCTGCTGGCGGCCTGCAATTTGGCAGTTCAATTCTCAGCGACTCAGCCTTCCATCCTTCCAAGGTTGATAAAATGAGGACCCAGATTGTTGGGGGCCATGGGCTGACTCTGCAAACTGCTTAGAGAGGGCTGTAAAGCACTGTAAAGCAGTATATAAGTCTAAGTTCCTTTGGTAATAATGAAGGTGGATCACAGATCAACTCCGTAGCCAAGACCCTCATCTCCAGAACCAAATGCCTAGCTGACAAAGACCACCTGAAAACTGAATTACACACCCTCACAAAGGTATTAATCTCCAATGGATTCCAAAGAAACACAATTACCAACCTAATCCAAAGGGAGACACCCCCCAAGAACCAAGACACAGAACAAGACAATGGCATCACCCTCCTCCCTTACATCAAATCAAATCAAAATCAAATTCAGATTTATTGACCGCACCCTCTCCCCACAGGGACCCGGGGCGGTGCACAGGAGAAACTAAAAACAATATACAATAAATACAAAATACATACTTTAAAACATAATTAAACAATGTTACCCGTGCTAAAAATGATTAAGAACCCATTAAAATGCATTTGGAATCAATAGACAGAGAGAATTATTCAAGGCCGGCCAGTCGAAAGAAATAGGTCTTCAATTTCGTACGGAAGGAGCGGAGGTCAGTGGTCGTTCTGATGTCAGGGGGAAGGTCGTTCCAGAGGGCCAGGCCCGCCACAGAGAGAGCCCTTCCCCTGGGCGTCGCCCGCTGACAAAGTCTAGTGGACGGCACCCGGAGAAGTCCCTCTCTGTGGGAGCGAATCGGTCGTGAGGATGTATGGGGCAGGATCCGATCTCGCAGATAGCTAGGTCCCGAGCCAAAGGCCCTACAGATAAAATCAGCAAAATTCTCCACAAACACAATATCAAGGAGTTGATATTAGAACCAATCAGCATCAATCTACCAATCATGATACAGCTGCACAGCCAATCAACCCACTCACAACAACAGAGTCAGCACTCCACCTCCCCCCTACCCCGCCCACCAAGATTTAAGGAAGGGCAGCATCTTCGCAGCCACAGACCGAAGCCTGAAGATGGCAAGTAAGATCTTGCCGAAACGTTGCAAAAACAATCTCATTCTTACACGGGAAAACACCCAAATACAATAAGACCAGCATACCTATACCCGTGAAAATCTATGAAAACAAATATATATGTGTGTGTTAGTTTTTATGAGCTGCTCAATAAATTAAATTAGAGAGAGACCAGGATAGATCTATTTCGAGCTTGTTAGCTCTCATCAGCTGGCCATACCCCTTACTGGGATTCGAACCGGGGCTGTGTTGCATGCTAGGCAAGGAGCGTAGCACTTTAGCCAAGCCGGTTCCCCTTATTGCATCAGCTGAGACAGGGTATATTAGTATAGGTAATTGTTTCACAACAACCTGTTATTAGGCCCCAATTAAGATTAATTAAGATTATATATAAGATTAACCACAGAAGAAGAAGAATAATAACATTAAAGTTACTGAAGTTAGAAAACACTGTTTTGGCATACTGTGAAAGCCCAACCTTTCCTGGCTGATTAATATAACAAGACCAACCAGAAACGTGTAATGTAAGAAAACTGCCTACATTCATAAATGTCTCTTTAACACTTGATTCTATCTTTATGCCGCTGCTGACTTCAGGATTTCAGTATTCAGGGCCTTGATGTTAAGGGACGAAACGTGACATTTAAACTTTCTTTTTGGGGGGGGGAAAGCATCCCCCGCTGAGAGTCACCAACCTCATCCTGCATTCTCCGTGTCTTCTCTGGGTTTGTAGAGAAATATTTTTAGAGGCAAGAGTTTTTAATTCAAGCAGCCGGCAGCCGGCTTCAAGGATCCTACATTTGGCATCACCGCCTCCTCTTCCCGAGGCTCAGATGCTCTAAAAAGGCTGCGGCAGAAACGACAGAGCCTAAAAATAGCTCAGGTATCATATGAAGATGCTGGATTTTGCTCCGTCTCCACCTCTCCCGAGTCTTGCCAAAATATCCACCCACCACTTACGGGCACTAGAGTAAGGGACCATGTTGGTTGTGATTTAATTCGCGATTTGGAGAGTAAGAAGCACAGGAGAGAGAGAGAGAGAGAGAGAGAGGGAGGGAGGGAGGGAGGGAGGGAGGGAGGGAGGGAGGGAGAGGGAGGGAGGAAAAAATAGCAACGGTACTGACAAAGCAACAATTGTGCTTCATTCAGTAAATCGTGATTAAGCAAATCACACTTTTAGAGCAATCTTGGAAAATCAGCCTGCTCATATGTCACTTAAAAGTGGCTGTTCTCAGTTATTTTCACACAGTATATTTCTATATGCTCTATGCTGAATCATATTTTAAAGAACTGAGCTAGTTGTATATTAATAGCCTATGTTTCCCTTCCTTTTGATTTCATTTTTATTACATAGATGTCATCCATCAGATTAACAGAGATGGAAGGGACCCGGTAGGTCATCTAGTCCAATCCCTTGCCCAAGCAGGAGACCCTACACCATTTCCGACAGGTGGCAGTCCAGTCTCTCCTCGAAAGCCTCCAGGGATGAAGCTCTGGACATGGGTTGATTGTTCTCACTGTCAGAAAATTCCTCCTAATTTCCAGGTTGAATCTCTCCTTGGTCAGTTTCCATCCATTATTCCTTGTCTGGCCTTTGGGTGCCTTGGAAAATAGCTGCACCCCTCCTCTCTGTGGCAGCCCCTCAAATATTGGAAGATTGACATCATGTCTCCCCTGCTCTTTCTCTTCATTAGACTAGCCATGCCCAGTTCCTGCAACCATTCTTCATATGTTTTAATGTCCAAGCCTTTGATCGTCTGAGATAGATTCAGTTGGAAGGGACCTTGTAGGTCATCTAGTCCAACCACCTGGATGATGGAGGGGGCAGGACAAGAAGCAATGGGTGGAAACTAATCAAGGAGAGAAGCAACTTAGAACTGAGGAGAAATTTTCTGACAGTTAGAATAATTAATCAGTGGAACAGAAGTTGCCTCCAGAAGTTGTGAATGCCCCAACCCTGGAAGTCTTCAAGAAGATGTTGGATAGCCATTTGTCTGAAATGGTATAGGGCTTCCTGCCTAGGCAGGGAGTTGGACTAGATGACCTACAAGGTCCCTTTCAACTCTGCTATTGTATTGTATTGGAATATATCTTGAAAAGGGAGACAGGGATCTGGGCAGAAAATCTGTAAACTAGGCAGTGGAGGAGGGTAGAGGTGGGAAAAAGTACTTCGACTGAACCACCAAGAAGGAGCTAAAGATCCTAGAGAGCAATATGGGAGGCAAGTCAAAAAAAGAGCATAGCAATTAAATATTGAAGTGGGCAAGAGATGATGGATAGATGATTTCTCTTTTTTGTTGTTCTGAATTGTTTTGCTTTTCCTCTCTCTCTCTCTCTCTCCTTTTTTTTTAGTCTAGTCTAGTCTAGTCTAGTCCAGTCTAGTCTAGTCTAGTCTAGTCTAGTCTAGTCTAGTCTAGTCTAGTCTAGTCTATTTCTTATTCTATTCTATTCTATTTCACTTTCTATTCTATTTCTATTTCTATTCTATTCTCTGGGTTACCAAATCTATGCTGGGGTCTCCCAGCCTTTCCCTATTCCGTGCCTTGCTCTCTGCAAGCCTGATGACACACTGCTCCAATGCAGGGAGTGAGACAATGAGAGTCAAAACACAGAGACTTGAAAAGGGGTTTGCCAGAAAACTCCGTGACCCGAATGTTAAATAAGCTGATGAATGTCATCAGCATCTTTGCTGGCTCTCCCTCGTCGTTGTCTCCTTCTTCCTAGCAATAACCCATCTTGAAAGTGAGGGATTATATATTACAGAAAGACCTTCTGCTGAGAACATATAATTATTCTGAACAAGAGCCGTGCAGCCTTTTAAAAAAAAGGGGGGGGGGAAAGGATGGTTTTTTCCCAATGGAATTTGCTCTGTGTGGTTCCCAGCCCAGGTGAGGAGACATAAGAGAGAAACAGATAGACAAAAAACAGCAACAACAACCCAGGGTGGAAAACCAGGTTACCGTTTGCAAAGCCAAGCCCTTGCATTTCGACGTGCATCACTATCGGAAGCTCCAGAACGTTGGCAGGCAAAACACCGTTATCAATCACCCTGACTTGGAATAAACATCGCTGTGTGAAGCTATTACCAAAAAGGTGCATTTAAGAAGGAGCCGATCTGCTACGCATATCACAACCCCCAGCTGTTTAATCACTTCTTGGGCTCCCGAGGACGGCAGCTAATTTTGTTGCCATCGCCGTTTGATTGAAACCGTTGAGTTGTCACACAAAAGAATCGTTCATTTGTCGACATGCGCCCGAAACTGCAAAAGGGGGAAGGTGAGCGGCCCGCCGTTCCGCAAAGAGATCTTGTAAAAAAAGGAACGCAAAAAACAAAAAGACGCACCATGTCAACACAACTGTATTTCAGTTAAGAAGCCGCCTGTATAAACATGTAATTCTGCAAGCAGTGGGATGTTGCTAACAGCTACTAAGGAAACAGAGGAACTAGGTACATTGGTTTCATTGTCGATGAACGGGGGGAAATGTGATCTCCAAAGCAAATAGTTGTTTCTGAAGGGGTTTTTGGTTTTTTTTTTCTTTCATGACTGCAACAGGGGATAAACAGGTCAAATCTTCGTTTCCTGTCGGCTCGAATTCTGCCCCTGAGCTGACGCTGTTTACATTCCTTGAAAATCCACCATTAAGACGCCAAGTCGCATTTAACGTAAAGTCTAGAGCCGTTCTACCATTCCCTTGCCTCTTGGTAGCAAATCTATTTTTATAATTTGGCGGTTTCGTTGCCTTTGTGTTCTACTGCACGCCGTTCCGTGGGCTTCTTTGGCAGCAGAGAATAGAGCGTCCTGTAGTGTAAATATGTCTTTCTGTATTAGGAAACAGAGGAGTCTTTTCTAGATACTTCTGGCTGAACAGGTTTGTCTCGCCTCCTATACTTCCAACCACTGCACAGATGAACAGTAATACAATATACAGAACTGGGTTTACAAATTGCTCAAAGGCATAAATCCGTGATGGCGAACCAAGGGCACACGTGCCCGAAGTGGAAAATGGAGCCATGTCACCTGGCACATGCGGGGTCACCCGTTCCTCTTTCAGGTTTCTAGTATGCACGTGTGCATGATGATCAGCTGCCCTTCATACATGTGGCAATGGCAGAAATTGGAAGAGCTGGTCTTCTAATTTCCGGCGTGAGCATGCACACCGACCAGCTGATTGTTGCGTGCACCTGCGCACAAGTAACTGGAAGACTAGCTGGCTGGCGTGCATGCGCACCCCGGAAACCGGAAGTTCATTTTCCAATGTGTGCATGCCCTCTGGGCAGCTCCTCTTCCAGGTTGCGGCTCCAACAAGCTCACGCTCCATTTTTGACTCTCGGTGCCGAAAAGGTTCGCCGTCTCTGGCCTAAATGATAGCTTACAAAGCAAACTGACTAGACTCACACTAGACATTGTAGAAAAACAACCCACATCGACTTAGCTTGAAGTCAACTGATAGAATTGGGAGAACTACATTCTTGAGCTGTGCACTCATTTTAAGCAAAGATGCCAGTTTATTGTCTTCGAGATGCATTGGGACTACATCTGCAAGAGTTCCCAGCCATGGTTAAGTTATAGAGTGAGTCAAAACCCAGCACACAATATTAATGGAAATCAGTTCTTGTTTCTTTGAACATTTTCCCCTCCCCTCCCAAGGAGAACCCCCCACCCCAGCTTTGCGAGTCCAAGTCCACTCTTCAAGAATCTCTAGAGTTGAGTTTCATGCTTCTGCCCCATCAGACTGGAAAGATTAGCTTAAATCCACAGGACAATCATCTAACCCTTTATTATCCTTTTTCAAAAACCAGCTAGAACTCAAGCCAAGAATGGGATGATCACAACATTAGTGTTTCCTCTAGTGGAATAGAATAGAATGAATGAGCTGGAAGGGAACTTGGAGGTCTTCTATTCCACCCCCGATCAAGCAGGAGAATCTATACAATCTCAGACAAGTGACTGTCTAGACCAGAGATGGTGAACCTTTCACATGCTGTAAGAGGAGGGGCCCAGGGGGGTCGTGCGCCAGCGTGCCGCACCCATAATGCAATGCGCCCCCCCCCCCAGTGTGCATGCATAGGAGCCTGGGGAAGGTGAAAACAGTCCCCCTGGAGGCCCTCCGGATGCTTCAGGAGCTTCCCTAAAGCCTCCGGAGGGCTGTTTTCGCCCTCTCCAGGCTCCTATAAAGCCTGGGTAGGGCGAAAAATGGCTTTAAAAATGGCTGAATCAGCTGGCCAGCAGGTACATGCACGCTGACCATCTGACAGGACAACGCCTCACATGCCCTGCCGAATGGCTCCGCGTGCAACCTGTGGCACATGTGCCATAGGTTCACCATCACTGGTCTAGACTCTTCTTAAAAATCTCCAGTGATAGAGCATCCACAACTTCTGGAGGCAAGCTGTTCCGCTGGCTAATTGTCCTCACTGTTAGGAAGTTTCTCCTTAATTCCAGGTTGCTTCTCTCCTTGATCAGTTTCCAACCATTGTTTCTTGTCCTGCCATCAGGTGCATTGGAGAATAATTTGACCCCAACTTCTTTGTAACAGCTGCCCCTAATACTGGATGAATTAATTAATATTGATCAATTCAAGGTTGCAGTATCAAAACAGAGGGGGGGAAAGATGCCAGTCTCATTGACCCAACTAAACTTTGCCTCCAGACAATCTCTCAGTTCCTTATTGTTTGAGTCTAGCCATACTATATTTACTATCTAGTTAGACCCAGTTAAACTATCTAGTTAAACCCGCCATCCTGGGCCCAACGTTTGGGAAGCCAGGCTCTGCCTGTCACAAGCCAGGACAAAGGGTGAGTGATGGAGGAGTAACACCTCCTTAAAAAAGCCTTGGTCCATCTGGAAAGCACCTCGTAACGGCCCCTTTCCAGGGTTACAGGAGAAGACGGTCCACGGTTTGGAAGGCGGAAGAGGGCTCAACGCCCCAACGGCAGATCAAGTGGCAGAAGCATCTTCTAGGAGAAGGGAAGCTCTGATCACAAACCCCCAACTACCTTGTGGCTCTATCCACTCCTGGAAAAGGCTTCGGGAGTCAACCTCCAGGCAAAATCTGGAGCCGGACTCCCTGAAGCAGTTCGTGACTATGTACAACCACGTTCTGGGAAATCCTGCGACGCAGCTGGAACCCATCGTACTGGCTCTGCCATTCCATTGAATTATTTCAGTGACTTGGAGAGGAGGGATCTGCTGCTTGGGTAACAGCCTATCCTCCATATTAATCTACCCAGGCCTCGTGCTCTGGAGAGGACCCTCCATTTTTGACCTCTTTCCAGAGCATGACTTCATCATCTTTGGAGACTGGTGAATGCCAATGTCAGTTAGACCCAGTTGTTCATTCTTGCACTGGCTAGACCCCCATCTTTCCCCCCCCCCCTGCTTCTCTTAATCAGTCCATTTTTCAACAGAGGCTAACCGGATGCCTCTATGTTGACCACCATTAGGACATGATGGCTTCCTTGTAGCTATTTCATGTCTTGATTTTGAAAGCTCCATGCAACCATTAAAGCTAGGAGCAATTAGGAAAATTGTCCTTCATGCAAGACATTTGGCACAATGCGAGACTTACAGCAAACCATAATGTGGCGTTGTTGGGCTGTGGCCGAGGTCACTGTGGAACTCAAGTCATTTTGATTTGTGGGACCACTTTTATGCCTGGGTTGTTTTATTTATTTATTTATTTATTTATTTTTTTATGGAGAAGCCATCCATATAGTGCCTTCCTCAGAAAGCCGTGGCTTAATGCAACTTACGTAAATCCAAGATAAATCTTGTTTAACTTTTGTGTCCTTCCTTAATGCATCTCCGGTGATTTATTTCGTCAGCCCTCCTGTGCAATTTGTTCCAGCGTTTTATCCCAAATCAGTCATCTCATCAAAGCGATGATCTCTTTGGAAAGAAACTAACTAAAGGCTTACCCTGATTTGCCACGTCTCATTTTACAAATGCGCTGGTAGAGAAACAATACTAAAATGTTCAAGAGGTAAAATCTGCGCCGTGCCCAAAATGTTATTAGCTTCTTGTAGAACCCGAGCTAAGCTCTAGTTTATGTCCTTAGGTAGGCTTCCTGCATCGCGCTAAGACAAGAACTAGCTTAGCCATCCTTCGCTGAAATCTGTTGGGTAGCTTTTCACAAAGCCGTATGACACATTAAAACTTTAGCAATTCTATGCTGAATTACCTGAGAATAAACAGCCTAATGGAGCTTATTTCTGAGCAGGTCTACAACTGCTCATCTGTGTTAAATCTCATTTAAAATACTATAACGACGGGTGTATTTTCAGTTTACAGAAAAGACATTTAGATTATAACATCTTTAGCTAGTAGGACAGGTGGGAAAAAAAGTATCTGCTTTTAGCAATTCAAAAGATTTTAAGGGAGTTCAACTGAACAACGAGCCTTGCAATAAAACTATAGGTCCACAAAGCAATTACAAACATTGGATTAGGATAACAGTTGTCATCTAACGCCCTACACTGGTTTCCTTGTCCGATACGAATTATTCAGGATACCTAACAACAATTAAGATGTATGTATATTAAGGACCGTGTGAGCAAACCCACCCAAAGGTCTTTTCAAAAAAGTTGGGCCTTGATACTGCTACAAACCAGACAGTGGTAGCCCTATTCAGTTTGGGAATTTTGGGGAAAAAATCATCTTATTGCAAGTAATTTAGCACTTAGCACTTATATACTGCTTCACAGTGCTTTACAGCCCACTTGAAGTAGTTTTATAGAGTCAGCCTCTTGCTGACTCTATAAAACTCTAACAATCTGGGTCCTCATTTTACCCACCTTGGAAGGACGGAAGGCTGCGTCAACCTTGAGCCAGTGAGGATTGAACCCCTGGCAGTCGGCAGAATTAGCCTGCAGTACTGCATTCTAACCACTGCACCACCACGCAAGGGTGGAAGGCTGAGTCAACCTTGAGGCGATCAGGATCGAACTTCCTGGCTGTGGGTAGAGTTAGCCTGCGATACTGCATTCTAACCACTGACCACCACAGTCTTCCCTCCTTCCTTCCTTCCTTCCTTCCTTCCTTCCTTCCCTCCTTCCTTCCTTCCTTCCTTCCTTCCTTCCTTCCTTCCTTCCTTCCCTTCACAAGCAATAACAGACTAATATACCACTTCACAGTGCTTTACAGCCCCTTCTAAGCGATTTACAGAGTCAACCTATTGGCCCCAACAATCTGGGTCCTCATTTTATCCACTTTGGAAGGATAGAAGGCTGAGTCAACCTTGAGCTGGCCAGGATCAAACTTCCTGGCTGTGGGCAAGAGTTAGCCTGCAATACTGCACTCTAACCACTGCACCACCATAGCTTCCTTCTCATTTTCCTCCCTCCCTCCCTCCCTCCCTCCCTCCCTCCCTCCCTCCCTCCCTTCATCAACAATAGCACTTAGACTTATATGCCACTTCACAGTGCTTAACTGCTCTCTGTAAGCTGACTCTGTAAACCACTTAGAGAGGGCTGTAAAGCACTGTGAAGCAATATATGTCTAATTGCTCTGGCTATTGCTATTCCAACAAGGTTTTGGGCACATGAGCGATTGTGGCACAGTGGTTAGAATGCAGTACTGCAGGCTGACTCTGCTCACTGCCAGGAGTTCAATCCTGAGCGGCTCAAGATTGACTCAGCCTTCCATCCTTCCGAGGTGGGTCAAATGAGGACCCAGATTGTTGGGGGGGCAAGAGGCTGACTCTGTAAACCACTTACAGAGAGTAGTAAAGCACTATGAAGCGGTATATAAGTCTTTTGCTATTGCTGTGGTGGGGGCTAGTTAGAAGATGTATAGGAATGCTGCTTAAACCAAGCTAGAAAGGAACAAAGCTTGATGGAACTGAAATACTGCTGATGTTAAAAGCGAAAAGGGGAGGGTTTTTTTTAAAAAAACTTGATCTTTATGATCCATCTCCTACACACACACACACACACACACACACACACACACACACCTGTTATGCTCCGCTTCATCCTTACCTATGAATATTTTATGAAGCCTTGTTTCTCGTGCATATACAAAAGATGCACTCAGTAATACAAAGTACCTTTGGAAATCTCTTTTTAAAAATCAATTTGGCACAGCTCCTCGCAGCTTTCACAGGTTATCTGCAAGGTGGATAATGGACAGGCCATTACTGAGGGTCTTTTTTTTTCCTATCCCGGGGGGAGGGGAGGGGGTGTTTAAAGGAAGGAATTCAAAGATAAATGCCACGAGCCACAGTGGCTACTCCGAGATTCTCGGGATTGATGTCAAACTCTTCTTGTAGCAACCTGGACTTAGAAAATAATTAATCCCCAAAGCCAGTTTCTTGGCACTCTGATTAGTAAAAATTGGTCAGCAAAAAAAGATGAAAGTTTCAACAGAAGAATTCCAGGGAGGACCCTATAGTTGAAATCTATAGAGAGACAGATTAAGATGGTAAGATTGTGGCTCATTTTTCTTATGGTTTGGAGATCTAAAGACGGTTTGGCCTTTTTGGGGAGGGGAGGGTAGTTTGCACCTGTTGATTCGAGGAGGAGGAGGAGGAGGAGGAAGAAGATGAAGAAGAGGAGGAGGAGGAGGAGAGGAGGAGGAGGAGAAAGAAGAAGGAGGAGGAGGAGGAGGAGGAAGAGGAGGAGGAGAAGGAGAAGGAGAAGAGGAGGAGAAGGAGAAGGAGAAGAGGAGGAGGAGGAGGAGGGGAGGAGGAGGAGGAGAAGGAGAAGGAGAAGAAGAAGAGGAGGACAAGGAGGAGGGGAGGAGGAGGAGAAGGAGGAGGAGAAGGAGAAGGAGAAGGAGGAGGAAAGGGAGGAGGAGGAGGAGGGGAGGAGGAGGAGGAGAAAGAAGAAGGAGGAGGAGGAGGAGGAGGAGAAGGAGAAGGAGGAGAAGGAGAAGGAGAAGAGGAGGAGGAGGAGGAGGGGAGGAGGGGAAGGAGGAGAAGGAGGAGGAGGAGGAGAAGAGGAGGAGGAGGAGGAGGAGAAAGGCTTCTTATCATTATTTGAATGATCTCTTAGGGTTGCTGACAGAAAAGGAAAAGAGGACGATTGAGGGAAAACATGGACTATACAGCTGTGGCATCAAAGACTATGGAGCCCTCAATGCTCTCTCAACAGGTTTGTTTTCCTGCAGATGTTTCATTAGTCAACTAGGTAACATCTTCACTAAAGAAGGCAATGAAATGTTCGCAGGAAAGCAACCAAGCTCAGAGATGACCCTACAGTCCTCCTCATCCTCCAACGTCCTCCTCCCCTTCTCTTCCTCCCCTCTACAAACCCCACTCCCTTCTAGCATTGATGATGTTCCCTTGTTGGATCATGAAATGTCTGCAAGAAAGTAACCCAGCTCAGAAACCACCAAGGACCCTAAAATCCGCTTTCCTCCTCCACCTCCTTCCTCCATTCCACACATCCCCCAGTCTTCTAGCACTGATTACGTTCCCTAGCTGGGTAAGGAAATGCCTGCAAGAAAACAACCAAGCCCAGAGAGCACCAAGGAGTCCCCAGTTCAACCCTAAGCTGTAACTATTCTCTTCTATTGGTAGCAAACACTATGGAACTGCTATTACTGATACAGATATATGAAGCTGATGTCTCAGTAAGAATTGCTGCATGAACTCCATGCTAAAAATTAAAAGAGGCTTGCTCCTGGGGAGGAAAGCGATGGCAAATCTAGACAACTTACTAAAAAGCAGAGACATCCCCCTGCCAACAAAAGTGCGTCTAGTCAAGGCTGTGGTTTTCCCAGTTGCAATGGATGGCTGTGAAAGTTGGACCGTAAGAAAGGCTGAGCGCCAAAGAATGGAGGCCTTTGAACTCTGGTGCTGGAGAAAACTCCTGCATTGAGTCCCTTGGACTGCAAGGTGATCAAACTGGTCAGTCCTAGAGGAGATCAACCCCGACTGCTCTTTAGAAGGCCAGATCCTGAAGAGGAAACTCAAAGACTTTGGCCACCCAATGAGAAGGAAGGACTCCCTGGAGAAGAGCCTCAAGCTGGGAACGATTGAGTGCAAGAGAAGAAGGGGACGACAGAGAATGAGGTGGCTGGATGAAGTCACTGAAGCAGTCGGCGTGAGGATGGGAGAGGACAGGAAGGTCTGGAGGAACATTGTCCATGGGGTCATGATGGGTTGGACATGACTTCGCAACCGGGCCTGAGGAAAGAGGGGGCGCAGCCTGTACACTGTTCCAGGGCCCATGGAGTTCAAAGGGGGCCCATGAAGGAGAATTTTTTATAAAACTTTTGACAAAACCAAATTTTTAAAAAGAAAAACAATATTGGATATATACTTCATACTCTATACTTCGTGTGTATAGCAAAAACGCCTTGCAGCCTTGTTTGACATAACCTTTATTCACCTGAAACTCGGTGAAAAGGTATTTATGTCATTGATTGAATTTTAATTTCATGACGTATTTATTTAAGTTTGCAAGTTCAGTTTCATTTCGTTTAGGAATACATTTTTTCTTTTTATCCTTCATTCTATTTCATTTCGGTTTATGAATGGTTAAGAATGGATGGTTATGGTTATGAATGGATTTATGAACGTCATCTCAAAAATCCGGAACTCAAATATGCAAGGAAAACCAGAAAGGTGTGTCCCTGGGTAAGTGAGGGGGCCCATATTAGTCTTGTTCCAGCACTTAATAATCCTCTCGGTGGCCCTGTGACTATTGGAAAAAAAGACCATTTTCATTAGAGGCTGCCCTGCCTTCTGAAATGGCAAAACCAATGGGGCTGCGTGAAATAAGTAGTCCCTTCTTGCGCCTTTCCTCCCTACCGATTCTCATTTGTTTTGATCAAAGTGGCTTTTAAGATTCCTTGCAAACGGGAAGAATGGGGCATCGTTGCATTCCCCCTCCCCCCATCCCCGGTTAGGAAAATTGTGCGTTGAAAGATAAAATTCTCGTGCATACCAATCAATGTGCTAGCAGCCTGCAGCCTTCCTCGTGTCTTACATTCCAGCTAGAATCATCACACTGGGAGGATCTTAAGAGGTCATCTATTCCAACCACACACCCCCAGCCAGCCCCTGCAACAACCGGTTCGGTGAAACAGATGTAAAATTAACATCCGGTTTGCCTGAACCAGAGCGAACCGGCTGAATCCCACCCTGGATGGGAGTAGATGAACCTGTGTAAGCAATGAGACAAGAAACAAAGATTGTGAGAATTGATGGGTTCCTAATGGTGTCAGTCATCCAGGTCGTGGTTGTCCCAAAAGTGGCTTTTTTCAAGAGGCCACTGGGCTTTCTGGTTTTTCTTTGAAGACGTTTCGCTTCTCATCCAAGAAGCTTCTTCAGCTCCGACTGGATGGCGGGGAATGGAAGGATTCCATCCAGTCGGAGCTGAAGAAGGCTCTATCTGGGGTGAACATCTTCAAGCACGTGTTCGCCATGTGATGGATTGCAACAGGGAGCTGGTTGGGAAAGGCTGACGACGATGCTCAATTTGCATTCTAAATACTCGGTTTTAAAAATAATAACAATTCCCCCAGCGCCTGGATAAGATCATCATTTTCTATTTTTCTAAAATAAATGACACATTAGGACGGGAGCAGCACAGAATATTAATCAGCTCTGATGTTTGGGAGGGCTACAGATGCTTCCGAGTCCACTCCAAAAAAAGGAGGGGGCTTTGGAGCATTTCCCAAGTGCAAATCCAGCACCTGGTCTGCCACATTTGAAAAGGGCCATCGCATCACCCAGGATTTAAAAGCCAGCTCTAGAGAGGCACTGCGCTAGCCTGGGAAATGATTTGGCTGCTTTCAAGGATTCAGAGGGGGGACCTCAGCATTTGGCGTGGCCCGCCGGCAGCCTGCGGAGCTGGCAGCAGAGTCAGACTGTGGGGAGGTTGGGGAGGAACATGGGCCAGTCCTGGGGGGATGAGGAAAGCTCAGGCGAGGGCTCTGCGTCAGAGGCAGAGAGGGAGCTAGACAGCAGTGAGGCAGAAGAGCAGCTGGAGCCTGTTCCCAGTGTGCGCATGCGCAGAGCTGCCAGAAGACAAGAACAACTAAGAAAGCTTGGGAGTAAAGCCACACCTTGGAGGTGATTGGCCCCTCCCATAGGAAACAAAAGAGGAGCGAAAGGGGAGTGGGCTTTTGCAGGAAGCAATTTGTTTTGGGGAGACATGATAGCAGTTTTCCGATATCTCAGGGGGTGCCACAAAGAAGAGGGAGTCAAGCTATTCTTCAAAGCACATGAGGGCAGGACAAGAAGCAATGGGTGGAAACTCGTCACGGAGAGAAGCAACTTAGAACTAAGGAGGAATTTCCTGGCAGTGAGAACAATGAATCAGTGGAACAGCTTGCCTCCAGAAATTGTGAATGCCCCAACGTCTTTAAGAAGATGTTGGATAGCCATTTGTCAGAAATGGTATAGGGCTTCCTGCCTAGGCAGGGGGCTGGACTAGAAGACCTCCAAGGTCCTTCCAACTCTGCTATTGTATTGCATTGTATTGTTCCTTCGGTCATTTCAAGAGAGGAAAGTTCTGTTATCTGGCAGCTCTCCAAATGAGATAAGGTGCGTGTGGATAAATATTCCTTAGAAAGACTGTTTGCTAAACCTTCCTGACTGTAAATGAAAGGAATTCATAATCGTGTAAATAAAAGAGGTTTTGCCGGGACCAAGGCTCTGCTTCTTGCTTGCTCAGGAAGCCTGGGTTAGAACAGCATTGCCAGGCGGACTGAAGCCCCTTTTTCAAAGCCCTGCATGACTGGTTCAATTTGAAAGTTACCATTTTTGATGAAATGGGGCACGTTGATCATGAAAGATCAAAGTCACGGGAGGGGGAAGTCAGCCGTGTAGACACCGACGAATTGACATTCCAAGAGGCATTGCCTGTGGTGGAATGCGGCCTGGATTCCCAGGAGGGTGGGGCTGCATTCCGTAGGGAAAGAAGGCAGCGAAGGATGAAACGTTTGGTAGGAAGGAAGGTTAAAACGCCCCCCCCCTAGCGATGCTCAGAGTATGTCGGTAGTGATGCCAATAGTTGCTTGAGTTGAGTGAGATTTCTATAGCAGAGGTCTCCAAATTTGGCAACTCCACACTGGCAGCTGTGGACTTCAACTCCCAGAATTCCTCTCCCAGCCATCTGGAAATTGAAGTCCACAAGTTATACACAACCTGCCAACTTTGGAGACCCCCTAGTCCAGGGGTCTGCAAAGTTGGCTCTTTTAAGACTGGTGGACTTCAACTCCCATAGTTCCCCAGACTTCAACTCCCAGAGTTCCCCCCAGAATTCTGGGAGTTGAAGTCCACCAGTCTTAAAAGAGCCAACTTTGCAGACCCCTGCCCTAGTCTATAGATCATCATCATCATCACCATCATTATTTAATGACCCCATAATCCCTTACAGGGTGGAGTCTGGGCAACTGAATGGAGCTAGCAGAGGGTTTCAATGGCCGGATGCCCTTCCCGGTTGCCAATGCGGAGTTTTGTTCAGTAGATATATTCTCATGGTGCCCAGAAAGAAAAATATCTGCCTCCACCTAGGATTGAACCCACAGCCTCCTGATTGTGAGGCGAGAGCTCCACCTCTAGGCCACTGCGCCACTCCTGTCCCCTAGACTGTAGATGAAGTACACTAAATGAAACTACCAGTAGTCAGTTACAGCAGTTCATTTAGTGACCTGTTGTGGCACAGCCAGCTCCGGATGAGGTGCTGATGGATTCTTCTAGTGAGGAGTCCTATGAGTCTGCTCTAGAGGAGGAGGAAGCTGAGAGTGAGAGAGCAGAGAGCCCGGCTAGGCATCAGGAGGCACCTGGGGCTTGGTGTAGTGGGGAGAAGGAAACCCAGTTTGTCCCTGATGTCAGGCTAAGAAGGATCGAGAGAAGGCAACGTCAATTAGCAGAAAGACGCAACCGGAGGAGATAATGAGTATCAGCTGCCTAATTGACCGGCCCCTCCCAAGAGGCTTTAAAAGAAATCCTCTGTGAAGAGTAGGTTTGCAGGAAACGACATATCATCTGAAGAGTCAAAGCTTTTGTGTGTGTCAAGTTATTTCGTTAAGAATCTTCAGGCCTAGTCAAGGTCAGTCCAAGTATCAGTCAGTTTAGTCATTTGTCTTGTGAAGGAAGGAGTCAGAACAGTGACCTTTCAAAGTTACAACTGCGTTGAAAAAAGTGACTTATGACCGTTTCTCACACTGACGACCCACTGAGCATCTCCCAGGGTCACATGATAAAAATCCAGATGCTTGGCATAAACTGGTGTTTATGACGATTGCGGTATCCCCGGGTTATTTAATCCAATTTTGCAACCTTCTGAGAACCCAAGCCAATGGGGAATCCAGATTCCGTTAACAGCCATGTTACTAACTTAGCCAATGCCACAATTCACTTAACAACTGTGGCCAAAAAAAGGCATGAAATGGGGCAAAACTCCCTTAACAACTGTTTCGCTTAGAGACAGGAACTTTGGGCTGAGTGATGGTCGTAACTCAAGGACTGCCTGAGCTGAGAAGTAACTCCATGTCTTTCTTTCTTTCATGGGGGAACTGATGCTGCTTCGTGCTTTCTGGTGCTATCGAGCCATAGCTGAGCCATCCAGGTTTTCCTAATTTGCATTCTGCAAACTTTATTTATTTATACCCCGCCTTTATTTTCTTTATAAATAACTCAAGGGGATGAACATCCCTAATATGTTAATGAAACGTTTCACTTCAAGTAAAGTTCCCCCTCCTCACCTCACCTCGAACGACAAAATAAAGAGGAATTCATCAGAATTCTATGCCTTAAATGAGACTCTGAGTGGAGGGTGATTTTGATCCATTACACCAAAAACAGTCATCAGCCACAGCTTTCCCTTAAGTCGGACAATAGAATAATAGAAAAACAGCGTTGGGAGGGACCTTGGAGGTCTTCTAGTCCAACCCCCTGCTTAAGCAGGAAACCCTACACCACTTCAGACAAGTGGTTGTCCCGTCTCTTCTTAAAAACTTCCAGTGTTGGAGCATTCACAACTTCTGGAGACAAGTCATTCCACTGATTAATTGTTCCGACTGTCATGAAATTTCTCCTCAGTTCTAGGTTGCTTCTCTCCTTGATTAGTTTCCACCCACTGCTTCTTCCCCTGCCCCCCCCCTTTGCAAATCCCACTCCCTTCTAGCACTGATGACACTCCCTAATTGGGTCATGAAATGTCTACAAGAAAAGCAAGCTCAATTCCTGAGGTCGCCCAGTCCCTGTAGAATAACACTGATAAGAAATCCCTCCTTAGTTCCAGGTTGCCTCTCTCCTTCATTAAGAATAAAATAGAATAACAGAATTGGAAGGGACCTTGCAGATCTTCTAGTCCAAGGGATAGTCAACCTTTTTATACCAACCGCCCACTTTCGTATCTCTGTTAGTAGTAAAATTTTCTAACCGCCCACCGGTTCCATAGTCATGGTGATTTATAAAGTAGGGAAGTCAATTAAATTAAAAAAAGGAAAGTGCTTCAGTATTGGACAAAACCCCTACCGGCCACCATGAAAGCTGCAACGCCCCCTAGTGGGCGGTAGGGACCAGGTTGACTACCACTGTTCTAGCCTAGGCAGGAAACCCTACACCAGGGGTCTGCAAAGTCGGCTCTTTTAAGACTGGTGGACTTCAACTCCCAGAATTCCCCAGCCAGCTACGCTACGCAGCAGCTACGCTGGCTGGGGAACTCTGGGAGTTGAAGTCCACCAGTCTTAAAAGAGCCGACTTTGCAGACCCCTGCCCTACACCACTGCAGACAAATGGCTTCCCAACATCTTCTTAAAAACTTCCAGTGTTGGAGCATTCACAACTTCTGGAAGCAAGCTGTTCCACTGATTAATTGTCCTCATTGTGAGAAAAATTTTCCTTAGTTCTAGGTTGCTTCTCTCCTTGATTAGTTTCCACCCATTGCTTCTTGTCCTGCCCTCTGGTGCTTTGGAGAATAGTTTGACTCCCTCTTCTTTGGGGCAGCCCCTGAGATAGTGGAACACTGCTACCATGTCTCCCCTGGTCCTTCTTCTCATTAAACTAGACGTACCCAGTTCCTGCAACCGTTCCTCATATGTTTTAGCCTCCAGTCCCCTAATCTTCCTTGTTGCTCTTCTCTGCACTCTTTCTGGACAAGCATTACAATTGAGGGGTAACATCACGTTTTAATACCCATGGCCTTCCTTTCTTCGCCTGTAGCAATCTGGTCAAAGTCTGCATTCTGTTCCAGCGGAAAAATGCTCATGGGGAAACCCCATTATTTTATTGTCCAAATAGCACAAAAACGGTTTAAAAAAAAAAACCAAAGCCTGCTGGACTCTTTTCAAAAGCTCACTGCTGAAGGCGCTCCCTCCTTGCCTGCACACCGCACACTCCCCTTTCAATTATGCAACAGTTTAAAAAAAAAGAGACTCACAACGCCTCGAGGAATCTCCTTTCTTTCTCATGACATAAGAAATGCGGGAGACAAAGAGGCCCAAGCATGACGCCATATTTTGTTGGAGAATCTCGGGAGGAGGGAGGGAGGGCAGATCGGGATACAAAAAACCTGGGCTGCTGTTCATTTTCTATGAAGAGAGGAAGGCTGATGAATTGCACACATCCAAGCCTTTTCCCTGCCCTGCCACCATCCTGTTGGAATTATCCTCAGAAGCCACACTTTGAGGCCATGGAGGGACTTGTTCTGACCGAGGCTTCCCAAGAGCCTTGAGCAAACTCCTGGACCCGACAAAAACCCCTTTTATTAATTGACTGTGAATTCTGCTCCTTCACATCCAGCAAAGTCTTTCAAGGGAGGATTTACTGTCACAGACCTTATCTGGCTTGGAGAGCTGCCAGGCTGAGATCTGCAAAACCTGGCAAGGAGTCTCGGAGAGTCACGAACCAATTAAGCGAACTAATTGTCTCCTGCAAACTCCACTCCCCTTTTGCTCCTCTTTTATTTCCTCTGGGAGGGGCCATTCATCGTCCACCTGTGGCCTTACTCCCAAGTCGACCCTTGCTCTTTAGCTGTTCCCTTCGTCTGGCAATTCTGCGCATGCACACACTGGGAAGAGGCTCCAACTGTTCATCTGCCTCATCGATGTCTGACTCTGTCCGAATCTGCTGCCAGCTCTGTTGGCCACTGGCAGGCCACAACAGTGGCAAGATTAAATGCATAGAGTAAATGCTATTTTAAGTCTATTAATTCTAAAGTAAATATAGGTAGTCCTTGACCTATAGCCACAGCTGAGCCCAGCACTTCTGTAGCTAAGCGAGACAGTCATCAAGTGAGCTCTGCCCCATTGTACGACCTTTCTGGCCAGGCGTCAAGTGAATCTCTGCAGCTGCTAAATTAGTAACATGGTCGTTAAGTGAAACTGGCTTCCCCACTGACATTGCTTGTCAGAAGGTCGCAAAAGGGGACCGCATGACCTTGGGACACTGCAACCATCACAAATATGAGTCATTTGTCAAGCGTAAGTGTAATTTTAATTTATGTGACTATGGGGGTGCTACAATGGTCATAAGTATAAAAACTGTCGTAAGTCGCCTTTTTTCAGTGCCATTGCAACTTCGAGCAATCACTGGAAATGGACTGTTGTTAAGTCAAGGACAACCTGTATGAACTCTTGTTGAATCTCTACATCAGAGGGGGGATTCCCTTCCCTTCCCTACCAGTTTGCAAATGTGATCATTCGTGCACGCTCGCTTTATTTTTATTTTTATTAGATTTATACCCCGCCCTTCTCCGGAGAGGACCCAGGGCAGCGCACAGGAATTTAAAAAACATACAAAATGACAAAATACAAAATTTAAAAGACATATTAAATTCCCATCCTATGCTAAAATCCAATTAAAATCCCCAAATTAAAACTGTCTAAAATAGTCCCAGCGGAAGGTTACGCTAGGCCAACTTGGTGAAAGAGATGTGTCTTTAGACACTGGCGGAAGAGGCGGAGGTCCGAGATGGTGCGTAATTCAGAGGGTAGGTCGTTCCAAAGGGTGGGGCCCACCACAGAGAAGGCCCTTCCCCTGGGTGTCGCCAACCGGCATTGCCTGGCCGACGGCACCCTGAGAAGGCCGTCTCTGTGGGAGTGGATCGGACGAAGGGATGTATGGGGCAGGAGACAGTCTCGCATGTAACTAGCTTTACTTTCATGCGCCTTGTCTGCGCATGCGCACCGCCTTCTGCGCAGCAGGGGTGGGTTCCGTCAGCCGCTACTGCCGGTTCGCTCGTGGTCACGCACGCTTGATGAGCGCTGCATGCAGATGCGCAGTGCTATGAAAATTCTTCTGCACATGCGCAAAAGCCAAAAGCAAGATGGTGGCGCTGGGAGAACTGGTTTGGGGGCGTGGCAAGCCTGGGGCACTGCCGGTTCCAGCAACCCAGGCCACCAAACCAGTACCAATTCGGCTGAACTGGTCCGAACCAATACGAACCAATCATTGCTGCGCAATGCTCACGCATTACTTCGGGGCGGGCGGGCGGAGCCTCTCACAGTCACCGCTACTGGTTCGCCCGAAACGGAGTGAATCGGCTTAATATCCCCTCTGCTCTACATGCCTCTTTCTCCTGGCTCCCTCAAACCTTAAGCTAGAAGTCCAAGGTCTCGAAGATTCTTAAAGAAGATTTCCCATGCTTAGTGGATAACGTGCAGGAATTCAGCAGAGCCTCCCTTCAGGACCAGAATTCCACAGAATTCCACTTAACCTGACAACGCTGGCAAATATTTAGAGTGCGGAAATTAAAGTTTTATGCCTATTAGCGAACCACGCTCAGCCTGTTAGAGATAAAACAATTGAACGGTCGGTTTTCTCTCAGTAGTGATTTTCCGATGCCCAGGAATGAATAAGGGAAAACCGAGAGGCAAACATTTAGTCTTGGAGTCCTAGTAGACAACCATTTAAATAGGAGCCAGCCGTGTGCAGCAGCTATCAAAAAAGCCAACACAGTTCTAGGCTGCATCAACAGAGGGATAGAATCAAGATCACGAGAAGTGTTAATACCACTTTATAAGGCCTTGGTAAGGCCACACTTGGAATACTGCATTCAGTTTTGGTCTCCACGATATAGAAAAGATACGGAAACTCTAGAAAGAGTGCAGAGAAGAGCAACAAAGATGATTAGAGGATTGGAGACTAAAACATATGAAGAACGGTTGCAGGAACTGGGTATGTCTAGTTTAATGAAAAGAAGGACTAGGGAAGACATGATAGCAGTCTTCCAATATCTCAGGGGCTGCCCCAAAGAAGAGGGAGTCAAACTATTCTCCAAAGCACCTGAGGGCAGAACAAGAAGCAATGGGTGGAAACTAATCAAGAAGAGAAGCAACTTAGAACTGAGGAGAAATTTCCTGACAGTTAGAACAATCAATCAGTGGATCAGAAGTTGCCTCCAGAAGTTGTGAATGCCCCAACACTGCAAGTCTTCAAGAAGATGTTGGATAGCCATTTGTCTAAAATGGTATAGGGTTTCCTGCCTAGGCAGGGAGTTGGACTAGATGACCTCCAAGGTGCCTTCCAACTCTGCTATTGTATTGTATTGTAGTCATGATTCGGGCATAAGTAATGTTTCTTATTTTAAAACAATCAGGTGCCAGGGGAATGAGTGGGAGACACGACACACATTATTACTCTGTCCTCTGTGCTATGAAATGACCACATTTCGATTTCCCCCCCAAAAGTTAGTTTGGGAGATATTATCAAGACTTGGTCAGACGAGAACGGCCATCCGGTGGAATTGAGTTATGCATTTGCCCAGAACTGACACGTATCTCTTGATCTATCCAAGTTCACTCCCAAGTAAATCTACCGATGTGGTCTGGAATTGTATTTCCAGGATTCCCTTTGTGTCTTGTTCTCTCATGCAGCAAATGACTGTCAGATGTTTTTCTAGCTGACCTAGTTTGCGATCATGACACCCTGCCCTCTCCCGCCCCGCCCATCAAATTAAAGTTTGAAACAAACTTCCTGAAGGTTTTTTGTTTTTTTTTACATATGGGAACACGTACGCATCAAAACTACGTGTTTGGGATGGATGTTGGAGATCGCAGCCCCAGTATTTTGCCAAGAAAATACATTTCTAGAAATTATGTATGCACCAGGGAGGGGAAAGTAGAAGAGGGTGGATTTTTTGAGCATGCGTGGTACTAGGTCTTCCTTTATACCAATGACAGGCTACGAAAGCTCTAAGAGACTGGGATCCAAATATCACAATTTGGGCGACCGTAGACTATTTTGGACTTCAGTATCCTAAACGCAAAACACAGCAGATGGCGACACTTCGTTAACCTGGCCAATCTCCAAAAGCTAAGCAGGTTGTATCTGATTAGTAACCTGGGTAGAAGACCCACCAGACAACCCAAAAGCTGGGAAGAAAATAATAATAATAATAATAATAATAATAATAATAATAATAATAATAATAATGATGATGATGATGATGATGATGATGATGATGATGATGATGATGATGATGATGATGATGATTATGACGACGACAACAACAACAGCACAAATTGGAAATAAGCAGCAAGAAAAAAATCACAAAATACCGGGACTTGCAAATTGAAGTTGAGCGACTGTGGAAGAGAAAGTCGTGTGTTGTCCCGATTGCGATTGGAGCCCTTGGAGCAAGACCTAGGGGACTGCCTCGCTATGTGGAGGTTCTAAATTTACCGGATTTGAGCATTCAGACTCTACAAAGGGCCACCCTGCTTGGAACTGCTTATATCCTCCGATGTTACCTTGACAGTTCCTAGGTCCTTGGTTAGGACTCAAGCTGTTGAACTACCAACCAGCCCCAAAGGCTGTTAATCTCACCAAAGATTAACCACAGAATAATAATAATAATAATAATAATAATAATAATAATAATAATAATAATAATAATAATAATAATAATAATAATAATAATAATAATAATAATAATAATTTGAAGCTGAGCGACTGTGGAAAAAGAAATTGTGTGTTCTCCCGATTGTGAATGGAGCCCTTGGAGCAATAGGGCTACCTCGTTATTTAGAAATTCTAAATTTACCGGACTTGAACATTCTGACTCTACAAAAAACCACCCTACTTGGAACATCTTATATCCTCTGACGTTACCTTAACAGTTCCTAGGTCCTTGGTTAGGACTCAAGCTGTTGAGCTACCAACCAGCCCCAAAGGCTGTGAATCTCACCAAAGATTATAATAATAATAATAATAATAATAATAATAATAATAATAATAATAATAATAATAATGATAATGATGATGATGATGATGATGATGATGATGATGATGATGATGATGCCAGAAAGCAAATTGCTTCCCTATTGCTCTCCTCAAATTAATGCAGCCAAAGGCCACGAAGTCACCAGGACTTGATCTGGACTCAGAGGAGGCGTTTCATCTTTCTCTTCAAGGAAGATGACTGCACCGTCTTTCCTTCTCGTGCATTTTGCATGCCAACAGAATAACAGCCTTCAGGTTTATATTGAATAAAATGACTTTTTTTTAAAAGAAAACAGAAGTCCCTTTAAGTATAATAGCCTAGGAAACGAAAGTATGGGCCACATGGACTAATAAGCATGGCACACCCCAAACTCAAGCAGTGCGATTTCACACAGCCCACCGAGACGTATAATTTACCGTGGCGAGCGCATTAAAGGAAAAAGTCAGGTGAAAAAAATAAAATAATTTTTTTGCAGGGAGTTGCATGTTTGGAACGGGCACGTTTTAAACTATACAAAAGTCTTCCTCTCTCCCACCTCTTTGCTGGAGAAAGAGCTGCCAACTACGTGCTTGCAAGCAACAAGCACCTCTCCATGCCTCTTGGTCAAAATTACACCTGTCAGGAGAGCAGCTAGGGAAACGGGGGGGCCGGGGAGGGAAACCACACTGCCTCAACGCTGTCTGTCGGCAACGGCACACAATGTCTGGGTCCGATGGGGGGAGACTCCATCAACCCTACTGACAACTTGCCCTGAAGAGTTCCCTTCGCAAGCTTGCACCCTCTCCTGCCTCCATCACTCATAGAGGGCCATGGCTGAACTGTCCGTGGTGCTGATCGCTCGGCCCCTAGGAGGTTTGGTCTCCAAGAGCGAAGCTTGCAGGGTGGCTGGGCAGGATAGCCAGGCTGCCAGCCAACGTGCCAGGGGTTTAAGGAAGCGAGGGCGCCCATCCTTCCAATCCCATTAAAATAATCATTTAAAACCAAATATCCTCCCCAACGAGATACAGCAGCTGCAGCCTTAAAGGGCTAGCTGCATCCTGTCCCCGGTTTGTGCTGATAGCAAAAGGCTAATCAGGGCATTGAAAACTGAAAGGCACCCCTGGAGAGGGGAGAGGAGGAGGAGGACCACCTGCACAGCGGCTCATCGCACCAAGCCATAGCCATAGGGGAGGGGGAAGTTGCATTCTGAAAGCTCCCCAGTATCTCCAACAGTTCCCTGTCCAGGCTCCCATTCGTTCCCAGTCAAGAGGCACTTCCAGATTGAAGAGCCTGTTCATTCAGCTGGGTCTCCCAGCCAGCTCACTCGTGTGAAACAGCACATGAGGCCATCTCCCTCCCCCCCTCCGCTCTCCCCCCCCACCAGCTCTTCTCCCAAAAGCAGAGGAACTCTGCATGCAATCGACACACACACCCCAAAAAGACCCAGGGATGATGGGGAGGGGTGGGGGCATAACAATGCCCCCTGGTTCCAAGTGCCCAGGTTAGCCAGGGAGACGGGAATCGGGAAGCCAGGTTGCAGGAGAGAAAAGAGTCTTACCTTTCATCCAGTCCACTACTTGCTTCGGCGTCCACTTGCTAATAGGTTCCATAACAAGGGCCATCATCAGACGGTGTCATTCACACCAGGAGGAGGAGGGAGGGGGGGAAACTGATGGTGGGGTGTGTGTGGGGGTGGGAGAGAGAAGTGGGGAGCGAGAAAGAAAGAGGGGAGAAAAAAGAGGGAGAGAAATAGTGGGTGGGTGAGTGAATGAGTGGGTGGGTGAGAGGTGAAGGCAATGCCCGAATCTCTCAGAGCATGGCTGGAGAAGACAGCGTGAGGATTTCACAATGCAGTCCGAGGATGAGTTGATGCTTTGTCCCTCCAGGTTCTTCCTGCACTGATTCAGTAATGTATAAAATTATTCTGCCTGATCAGTTCTAGCACCTCCCCTGCCGCACACAGCCAGCAGCCCTCTGGAGCTCAGTGAATCAGGAAATGGTGCAGTATGTCTCTACTTACTTACGTCCCCCCCCCCTCCACCAAAAAGAAAAAAAAAGGCAGTCCCTCTACACCCAATGATCTACTTATTAAGGCTGGCACAAATATGATATTACAGGGCACCCTTCTGCCAACGAGACTCGCTTCCTCGTTCTGTGTCCAAGCCTGAAGATCTGGCTTCTTTTTTCTTTAAAAAAAAACAACACAAAACCAACCAACCAACCAACCCACAAATATGATGGTTGTTATTACTATTTGCTTAGATCATGGGTTGAGAGGGAAGGTAGGAGGGAGATGGAAGACGGGGATGGGGGAAAGAGAGAGAGAGAGAATATAAATAGAATGAAATTGCTAACTGGAACTTGATAGCAGATTGTCTCTCAGTTCAGCAGCAGCAGAAAAAAAAAAGAGAACGGCTGAATGTCACGGATGGATTCAAAGAAAGCATGCTAGCATTTGGCAGCTGGAGAGAGAGAGAGAGAGAGAGAGAGAGAGAGAGAGAGAGAGAGAGAGAGAGAGAGAGAGAGAGAGATGCAGAGAATTTTCCTATTCCCAATCATGCAGCATGTCCCTTGAATCTCTAATTGTGGAAGTCAGAGGGTCACGTGCTGAAGGCTAAGACTCCCACATGTCTGTCCTTCCCCAGGATCAGACCCCCCATTGTCCTCCTCGGTGGGGCTCCTCAGAATGGAAGACGCCAGCCCTTGCTCCCTTCCCCTAGCATTGGCTACGAACTGTCATGGAATCAACCCAGAGGCAAACCCGTGATTCCAACACCACGCAGCTGGATTCCTTCCTTTTGAGCTTCGTTGGGTTCCCCACGGCCGTCAAATGGGGCTCAGGCAAAACTTTGGGGAAAGGGAGAGAGAGAATGCTGAAGCAGAGAAGAGCACTTGGAGGGCTGGGGTCAACCCTTCAGGAGGTGTGTTTCTGCTGCTGCCCTATGGAAATCCTCCATCTTTCACCGAACAGATGTTTTCCATCATGAGCTTAAGCAAGTAGGTGGCCTGAAATGATCTCCTTTTCATTGTCCGAGCTCTGTGGTCACAAGATAACTCCCCTGCCAGGAGCCACACCGTCGTTTCTACTTATGGAAGAGCTATTTCTGGCAGGGAATTTTGACTTCCCTATCTTTTCCCAGGCTCAGTGGGTAAGACGCTGAGCCGGTCAATCAGAAAGGTTGGCAGTTCGGCAGTCCGAATCATTAGCGCCACGTAACGGAGTGAGCTCCCGTTACTTGTCCCAGCTTCTGCCAACCTAGCAGTTCGAAAGCAGGTAAAAATGCAAGTAGAAAAATAGGAACCACCTTTGGTGGGAAGGAAACAGCATTCCGTGCACCTTCGGCGTTGAGTCATGCCGGCCACATGACCATGGAAACGTCTTCGGACAGCACTGGCTCTTCAGCTTTGAAACGGAGATGAGCCCGCCCCCTAGAGTTGGGAACAATTAGCACATATGTGCAGGGGAATCTTTACCTTATGCATAATTTTGTATTTATTTATTTAGTTAGTTAGTTAGTTAGTTATTTGGTTAGTTAGTCATGTTTATGTAGTGTATATTGGACCCTCTGAGAGCTTTATGCAATGAAGTTTCATTTTAATGCATGCCCATTAGTGACAATAAAATTATTGTAAGTCTAAGACCGTGGCACTAAGGGCAATTGCCCCAGACCTCATACAGGTAGACCATGGCTTACAAAGGTCTGTTTAGTGACCATCTGAACTTACAATGGCACTGAAAAAAGTGACTTATGACTGTTTTTCACATGACCATTGCAGTCTCCCCATGGTCACATGATCAATAATCAGATGCTTGGCAATGGACTCATATTTATGCTGGTCACAGTGTTCCGGGCTCATGGGATCCCCTTTGGTGATCTTCTGATAGGCGAAGTCAGTGGGGCAGCCAAATGTACTTAACAACCTTAATAGCAATGGCAATAGCCCTTAGACTTATATACCGCTTCCCAGTGCTTTTACAGCCCTCTCTAAGCAGTTTACAGAGACAGCCTCTTGCCCCCAACAATCTGGGTCCTCATTTTACCAACCCTGGAAGGATGAAAAGCTGAGTCAACTTTCAGCCAGTCAAGATCGAACTCCCGGCCGTGGGCAGAATTATCCTGCAATACTGCATTCTAACCACTGGGAGGGAAGGGAGGAAGGGAGGAAAGGAAGGGAGGGAGGGAGGGAGGAATAGCAATAGCACTTAGACTTATATACTGCTTGACAGTGCTTTCCAGCCCTCTCTAAGCGGTTTCCAGAGTCAGCCTCTTGCCCCCAACAATCTGGGTCCTCATTTGACCCACCTCGGAAGGATGGAAGGCTGAGTCAACCTGGAGCCTGGTGGGATTTGAACTGCCAAATTGCAGGCAGCCGTCAGTCAGCAGAAATAGCTTGCCGTGCTGCACTCTAATGCTTGCTTTGCACACATGCACAGAAGCAAAAAAACCCAAGATGGCTGTACCTATGACGCCATCAATAGCACTGGTTTGGGGGCGTGGCCAACCGGGTTACTACCTACTCGGCCAAACCGGGCTGAATCAGTGGGAACCCACCTCTGGATTGAACCACCAATGGAAGTGAATTCTGTAGGTTTTTCCTCGAGCGAATATTTAGGAAGGCTTTTGGACAGAAGCTGGAAAAACCTGAACCAAGTTAACCTGAATAAATAGTTCTTGCACATTTTAGAGAGCCAAAATTTTCAGAATAAGAGTGACAGTAACGTCATCAACCTTTGAATCCCAGACTTTTGGATACATGCAGGCTGGATCATACTAAAAGGGAAAGGACGGGGTTGAAATGGATGGTAGTTCACCAGGAAATTTCAAGTCCATTACCATCCCATAAATAAGGAAGCACTGATCCATATAAACAGACCTAGAGCAAAGTCGGTGTTGGATTTAACAATCCACTTTAGGGGTGGTTGCTATGGACTTACAATAAGAGAAGTATACTATATTTACCATTTTAAGTGCTTGAAGGAAAGGCAGGCCATAAATAAATGAGTAAGTCAAGAGTAGGTTCATACTACACTCAGTAGTTCTTTCTCCTAAAAACGGTTCCCATTAACAGGATCGATACAGTGGCGTAAATTGGGTTACACTTATAGCTTAGTGACTGAAATTTAACAGATTAACAGAGCTGGAAGGGAACTTGTAAGTCATCTAGTCCAACCTCCCACCAAAGCAGGAAACCCTACACCATCTCTGACAGATGGCAGTCCAGTCTCTTCTTGCAAGCCTCCAGTGATGAAGCTCCCACAACTTCTGAAGGCAACTTCTGTTCCACGGATTGATGACTCTCACTATCAGAAAATTTCTTCTTATTTCCAGGTTGAATCTCTCTTTCATCAGTTTCCATCCATTATTCCTTGTCTGGCCTTCAGATGTCTTGGAAAATGGCTTAATCCCCTCCTCTCTGTGGCAGCCCCTCAAATATTGGAAGACTGCTATCATGTCTCCCTTGGTCCTTCTCTTCACTAGACCAGCCATGCCCAGTTCCTGCAACCGTTCATCGTATATTTTAGCCTCCAATCCCCTAATCATCTTGGTTATTCTTCTCTGCACACTTTCTAGAGTCGTAACATCTTTTTTTTTATAGTGTAGTGGCCAAAACTGGATGCCGTATTCTAGGTGTGGTCTTACTAAGGCTTTGTAGAGATGATTTACATGTAGACAATTCCAAGACTCAATGCCCACCATCTCCCAGTAAAAACCTTCTGAGATACTGATAAATCACTGCTAGTTAGGAAAGAGTCACGGTAAGTTAGAATGAGGTTTGTTTTGCTCAGCGTGTGCAAACCCAGATCTTAGTTGATCAGCTTTCGTTTATGACTTTGCATGATGTGGGGACCCAGACATACTGAAGGAATGTTTTATGTTTTCATCCCAGCTCCATTAGTGGATGTGCTGTGCATTAATGAAAAACATGAAAGAGATGAGTTAATATGGGATGCATTATTCTACTGGCGCAGAGCAAATACGCCTTCCCGTAAAAGGATTGTGCTAACCACATAAGTCTCTCTACTTGTCAAGATTGCAAATCCTGTTTAGGTTATACTAGAAAGGTGCTCTTTAGTAGCCCAAAAGAAAACAGCCATGTGCTGACCTAGCCTTCCTGAGAAAGCATAAATCACAATCTTAGTTCCAAAAACCTTCTTTTATTTAGACTTTTTTTTTTTTATTTACATTTATATCCCGCCCTTCTCCACAAGGGACCCAGGGCGGCGCACAGGAAATTTAAAAAACATACAAAATACAATAAATACACAATTTAAAATATAAATTAAACCATCTTATCCTATGCTAAAAACCCAATTTTAAAATACCCGATTTAAAACTATCTAAAAAGTCCCCATGGGAGGTTAGGTTAGGCCGGCTTGTTGGAATAAGTATGTCTTTAGACATTGGCGGAAGAGGCGGAGGTCGGTGATGGTGCGTAATTCAGGGGGTAGGTCATTCCAGAGGGCTGGGCCCGCCACAGAGAAGGCTCTTCCCCTGGGTGTCGCCAGTCGGCATTGTCCAGCCGACGGCACCCTGAGGAGGCCCTCTCTGTGGGAGTGTATCGGTCTAAGGGATGTATGAGGCAAGACGGCTTTATTTTATTTTATTTTATTTATGGTCATTTACAGACCGTAATGATTCACAAACAGTCTGTGAAGAGTCCGACAGATGTCTGCTCGAGTTGCCATAGACTTTTAGGGTAAGGTTGATAAGCGCCCACCTTTCTCTCCCTTGAAACGCTGCCAGAGACCTCATTGCCAATTAGTTTTGCAGGGCCAAACGGAGCACAGAGTCAAACAGGAGTTCTCAGAGCTTGGACCGACCAGACGAACAAAATTGCTTCCTGCAAAGGTTCATGTCCATTTGCTCCTCTTTTATGTCTTATGAGAGGGGCCAATCATTTCCAAGCCTTACTCTCGAGTCGCCCCTTTTTTCCTTAATTGTTTTTCCTTAAATGTCAGATTCCAGAGGCTCCAGAGGCAGCACATCACTACCAGATGGCCTTAGTCCCCTCTCTGCCTCCAGTGAAGAGCCCTCCTCAGAGCCTTCCCCAGACTCCAAGACTGGTCCATGTTCCTCCCCAACCTCCTCACTGTACGGATCTACTGCCAACTCTGCAGGCCACCAGCAGAGCCACCAACAAGACCATATTAACATTTGACTGTAGAGAAAAGCATAAAACAATCTGTCCTAAGAACTATTGTTTGGTTTCCCACCTTAGGATGTTCATCGTTATAATATGTAGTTGGACTCAAGGAATTTATTTCGTTGACAGATGGTGCTTTTTAAAAAAGAGAAAATATTGCCTAGAAATTATTGCTAGCTTGCCCTGAGACAGACAGACAGACAGACAGACAGACAGCATGTTTCCAAAGCAGAAGTAGAAAAAAAAAACCCCAATCTGTTTATCACAACTTAAATGAGTTACTTTATGAGTTTCTGGAGAAAAGACCCCATCACGCTGTCCATCAGTGATCCCTGGAACTTAGGCAGGAGAGAGAGGCAAATTAGTCTGATATGCATTGTATTTCTATTCGGATTCGTTCAGAATGAATTTCTGAATTTTCCAATGAATCCCATCAATCTAAATTAGCAAATAAAAATACATATCTGTGTCCTTTAAAAAAAAACATTTTCAATGGTTTGTAAACTTTGCTTAAGGGGAGCAAAATGTAGATAGTAATCAGAGAGAAAAGGAAGGCTAGCAATTAGGGAGTCAGAAACAGCTCCTTTTGTGACAATAGCATAGCACTTAGACTTATATGCTGCTTTACAGTGCTTTACAGCCCTCTCTAAGAAGTTTACAGAGCCAGCCTATTGGCCCCAACAATCTGGGTCCTCATTTTACCCACCTTGGAAGGATGCAAGGCTGAGTCCACCTTGAGCCTGGTGAGATTCGAACTGCCAAATTGCAGGCAGCCTGCAGACAGCAGAAGTAGCCTGCAGTACTGCACTCTAACCCCTGCGCCACCATGGCTCTTACAATGCTGGATCATACAATACATTCTATATTGTAACACCTTAATTACAGACTACCCATTGAGAAATCAGCCCTATTCACTTCCCGCATGGCAAAAATGGTTAGGATTACAGTATAGAAAAAATAAAATTGTATAGAGCATTAGAAGTTGGAAACATATGATACAGATGTCTTAATAAACCAATTCAACAAGTATTTCTTCACCTGCTCAATCAGTCAATGTAGATTCTGCTTGCAGAGCATGGGCCCCCTTTAAATATGTAGCTTTTATGGCCAAGGACCATGGCCATAAACCCTCAAGACTTAACTAAAGATTTAAATCAGCAGTCACCAACTGGTGAGGCGGGAAGTACTGGGGTCTGTGAGAACATTTTGGTGATCTGCAGAAAAATTATTTGCATTTTTTATATTGCACTAAATCAGGGGTCCTCAAACTATGGCTACAGATACGTGCAATGAATGCTTGTGTTGCTGTAGAGAGTCTCCTCCTTTGGGGTCTTTTTGTGTGGGTCGGAGGGGGGCAGAATTCTGACATGGGGTCTGCTTCGGCCTCCTGGTGTGGGGCTTTGGGCGAAGGCTGGAGGGAAGCATCACTGGTGGTGAAGAGCCGGAGGGCCTCGTACAAGTGGGAATGCATCATGGCCTGGAACTGGCTGACCATCTCAGCCCGCTGAGCCTCCAGGCACTGGTACCTGGCCTTGCACTCCCACAGGTCTTCCCTCTGCTTGGAAAGCCTATGCTCCTAGTCCTCAGTGAGGTGCTTCTACTGAGCCTCCTTCTCAGTCAGATCCAAGAACAGAGCTGTTTTGCCAACTCTTTCTCGTAGTGGCTGCTTAGCTCCAGCAACTGCTTCCTGTTGGGGCCCTAAGGAGCCCAGGAGGGGAGGAGAGGAGTGGCTGGGAGAGGAGGGGCGAGGAGAGGCTGGCGAGATGCCCCTAAATGTGAATGACATCGAGTTGGCCATGCCCACCCAGTCACATGACCACCTAACTGCACCTACCCAGCCAGTCAGTATTTAGATTGTATTAGCGGTCCGCGGGATTTAAAATTATGAATTTAGTGGTCCCCGAGGTCCGAAAGGTTGGTGACCCCGGATTTAAATCATAACATTTATTTAAGCCTTCACGAACCTCCTAAGATGCATCGCAGCACCCACCCACCCCCAAGGGACAAGAAACCACAAGTTGTTCATCTTATTTCTATTGCTTACCAGGGGTCTGCAAAGTCGGCTCTTTTAAGACTGGTGGACTTCAACTCCCAGAATTCCCCAGCCAGCTATGCTGGCTGGGGAACTCTGGGAGTTGAAGTCCACCAGTCTTAAAAGAGCCGACTTTGCAGACCCCTGGCTTAAACCATTCATGAGAAGGAGAGCAAAGCCTGATGAGTTTTATATAATCCTGCTTAATTTGGCTACGGATATAAATGCATATATAGACACCCCCACACTTGAGAAATTGCCTTGTCAAGCCTTGGAGAAAATAAATATTTATGTTCAATGAAACAAAACGATAAAAACAAACAGTAGGAAAGGGTCAACAAAACCACACAGAGAGGCTGCACAATTTTTTAAAACGGTGTGTGGGAGGAAAGGCCTTGAAAGGAGCTAGAACAAGGTAAATCCCAAAAATATTCAACGCCACACTCCATTTGAATCTCACCAAATAACAGAGACCCACAACCTCACCGCCGAAAAGCCGGTTTAGATTCCAATGTTGTTTAATCAAATATCCAACTCAAAAGGGATCTTCGTGAATTAGATTGCAATCTAAGGACAGCCTAATCCGATGAGGATGTCTCGCGCCTGAAAAGCAGACTGCATGAGCAAGTCCAAGGGCAAATCACGGCGGTATCCATTCTCTTGAATAGTTTATGGGATACATCATAGGCCTCTGGGTGTCCTTTTTTCCTAGCTTTTATTCTGGCCGGTGTCAAACTGAAATAAAACCGCCTTCCTACTTTTCCAGTCTTCTCAGTGCAAAGATTTACTGATCTTCTTCCAGGTCTCCTTCAGACCAAACAGGAGGCTCACATTTGATTTTCAGCCCCTTTCTACACTGGAGACTTGCTGTCTAACTACAGCAAAATATAAATCAAGAACATTCTGGAGGAACTCTTAAGTACAAAGGTTGATACAGAGAGAGAGAAGAGAGAGGAGGGGGCGCTTAGCAAGAGCACTTAGACTTATATACCGCTTCATAGTACTTTACGGACCTCTCTAAGTGGTTTACAGAGTCAGCCTTTTGCCCCCAACAATCTAGGTCCTCATTTTACCAATTTTGGAAGGATGGAAGGCTGAGTCAACCTTGAACTGGTCAGGATTGAACTGATGGCAGTGGACATAGTCATCCTCAGGGGTGGGTTTCTGGGGGTTCGCCTGGGATCGGGCGAACCCTTTCGTAAAATTTCCGGATCCCGAGCGATCCCTTTGGATCGTGGACCCGGAAGTAAGTCGCCGCTGCTAACTGCTGCTCCCAGCTGGGGCGGGCAGGCAGGAAAGCAAGCAAGGCGACTGCGTTGTCTTCTTTTTCCCTCAGCGAAGCGCCGCCTCCTCCTCGCCCATGCTTCGCTGAGAGAAAAAGAAGACAGCCAGGCCGGCTCTCCGAAGGGGTCCTCCTTTCCCCTTCTCCATGGGGGTGGGTGGTGGGGGTGGGCCGCTCACCTCGTCGCCCCACAACCTGCTGCCGCTGCTGCCGTGACAACTCCGAAGAGCAGCGCTCGGGCCAGGAGCCGCAGGCCAAAAAAAAAGAAAGCACACACACACACACAACCTACTTCAGGCGGCGGGAAACACGCAAGGAGAATCCACTCCCAGCTGTCTTGTTTTTCCTTCTGCGAAGGGTACTGGCCGCTGGCAAAGCGGGAGGCTCGGGAAGGCGGCGGGAGCGCCTTTCCCCCCCCCTTCCCTTTGCTCAGCCACCTCTTCCCCCCTACGCCTAGCCGCGAGTGGATTCTCCTTGCGTGTTTCCCGCCGCCTGAAGTAGGTTGTGTGTGTGTGTGTGCCGCCTTCCCGAGCCTCCCGCTTTGCCAGCGGCCAGTACCCTTCGCAGAAGGAAAAACAAGACAGCTGGGAGTGGATTCTCCTTGCGTGTTTCCCGCCGCGGGTAAGGAAAGTTGCTGCGCGCCCCAAAAATCCTCTGGCCCGCTGGCCGCGGTTGCTCGCTCGCTCGCTTGCTCGCTCACCCATCGGACGCCAGGTTCCTTCGTCCGGTGGATGGGTGAGAGAGAGAGTAAATACAGCCAGCGGGTTCTCTGGCTCTCTGGTTCCCCCCTCCCTCCCTGTCTCTCTGTGTGTCTGTCTCCCCTCCCCCCCAAACCTCCTCAGCTCCTGGAAGTAGCCTGACCGGCTACTCTCGCTCTCTCTCTCACCCATCCACCGGACGAAGGAACCTGGTGTCCGATGGGTGAGCAAGCGAGCGAGCAAAGGCTTTTGAAGCAAAGGCTTCAAAGGCTGCCGGCTAGGAACAGCGCGCTATGCTGCGCGAAACCCCCCCCCCCCGCCAGTCGCGCTAACAGGGAAAGTTTTGCCGCGACTGGGGGGGGGGGTTCGCGCAGCGTAGCGCGCTGTTCCTAGCCGGCAGCCTTTGAAGCCTTTGCTTCAAAAGCCTTTGCTCGCTCGCTTGCTCACCCATCGGACACCAGGTTCCTTCGTCCGGTAGATGGGTGAGAGAGGCTGAGGAGGCTTGGGTGGGTGGGGGGAGACAGACAGAGAGAGAGAGGCACAGACACACAGAGAGACAGGGAGGGAGGGGGGAACCAGAGAGTGACAGACACACACAGAGAGACAGAGAGTGGGAGGGAGAGAAAGATAGACAGACAGAGAGAAAGAGAGAAAAAGAAAGAGAGACAGAAAGGAAAGAAAGAGAAAAAAGAGAGAGAGAAAGAGAGAAAGAAAAGAGACAGAAAGAGAGAAAGAGAAAGAAAGAGAGAGAGAGAAAGAGAGAAAGAAAGACAGAAGGAAAGAAAGAAAAAGAAAGAGAGAGAGAGAGAGAGAGAGAGAGAACTTATGACCACAATTAAGCCCAAAAGTTTGGTTGCTAACCAAGACCATTGTTAAGTGAATTTCACATTTTCCAAATTGGCCACTCCCACCCGGTCACATGGCTGGCAAGCCACTCCTACCCGGTCACATGGCCGGCAAGCCACTCCCACAAAGCAGGCCACACCCACAGAACCTGTTCCAAAAATTTTGAAACCCACCCCTGGTCATCCTACAATATTGCATTCTGACCACTAGGAAGGGAGGGAGGGAGGGAGGGGAGGGGAGGAGATAGCAATAGCACTTAGACTTATATATCGCTTCATAATGCTTTTACAGCCCTCTCTAAGCGGTTTACAGAGTCAGCCTTTTGCCCCCCCCCCCCCAACAATCTGGGTCCTCTTTTTACCAACCTCAGAAGGATGGAAGGCTGAGCCAACCACGAGCCAGTGAGAATCAAACTGCCAAACTGCTGGTAGCTGGCAGTCAGCAGAAGTAGCCTGCAGTACTGCATTCTAACCACTGCACCATCACAGCACGCTATCTATATCTATATCTATTTCTATGTAGGTCTTTGGTTGTTCGGGTTTTCTCCCGCGTAGAATTGGAAGTATCTTCACGACGTTTCGATGAAGTCTCATTCATCATCTTCAGGCTGGTGCTTCCGGCTTGGTGCTTCCAGGAGCAATGTGAGATCTCAGCCGGTTCCTCTTTTTAACTGCCAGTGGGGGTGTGACCTGATTGGGTGGGAGCTTGGCTGCATTCTGATTGGGTGGAGGTGTGTTCTGATTGGTAGGGGGTTTGGCTGTGCTCTGATTGGATGGGGGCGTGTTCTGTTTGGGTGGGGGCCTGGTTGTGCTTGTGTTAGTCCGAGTTGCAGAGGGATTTGACCTGGTGAGCTGCGTTACTGTTGTTTGGCTTCGCATTTGTGGTCGTCCACAAACTGAGCCAACCACAAACTGAGGTCGTCCACAAACTGAGCCAACCATGAGCCAGTGAGAATCAAACTGCCAAACTGCTGGCAGTCAGCAGAAGTAGCCTGCAGTACTGCATTCTAACCACTGCACCATCACAGCACGCTATATATATCTATATCTATTTCTATGTCTATATCTATATCCATTTCTATATATACATACACATACATACAACAGCTATCGTCTCTCTCTCTCTCTCTCTCTCTCTCTCTCTCTCTCTCTCTCTCTCTCTCTCCACACACAAAGAGAATCTATGAAAACTCAAGCCTCATAGACTATTATACACATGACATTAAATGTTAAAGTTGGTTAAGTTTTCAAAAAAATTCCTGACACATTTCATGCATGACCTTTGAACCTTCTTCTCTCCCTCCCTTCTTTCCTTTCCTTGAGCCGCCATGTAAGGGTATAACTTGCAATTAGTAGAGAAAAGGCAATAATATTTAAAAGAAGGGGGATCATTTGCAACAAGAGTAGGTCCATTCATAAAATAAGATGGGCGCAAATGACATTTCAAAATTTTCCTCCACGTTTATAGGCAGAGAAATCGGATCATTTCCTTAAATTTCTCCGGAAGACCATTTTCAGCAAATATTAAAACAAATTCAAAAGAAATAGGCTCCCTTCTTCCATAAGACTTCAAATCGTTCATGATATGGTGACATGACAGCAGTGTTCCAGTATCTAAAGGGCTGGCACAAAGAACAGGAGGTCAACCTATTTGCTTAAAACCTTGAAGGCAGGACAAGAAGCAATGACTGGAAACTCATCAAGGAGAGAACCAACCTAGAACTAAGGAGAAATTTCCTGATGGGTAGAACAATTAACCTGTGGAACGGTTTGCCTCTGGACATTTGAGATTTTGAAGAAGAGTTTTGGACAACCATTAGTCCAAAATGGTGTAGGGTTTCCTGCTTGAGCAGGGGGTTAGACTACAAGATCTCCAAGGTCCCTTCCAACTCTGCTTTTCTGTTACATATAGTATCTGTTCTGTTATAACATGAGAAGTGTCTGTCTGTCTGTCTGTCTGTCTTTCTGTCTGTGTGTGTGTGTGTGTGTGTGTGTGTGTGTGTGTGTGTGTGTGTGTGTCAATGGTGGGTTTCAAATTTTTTTAGAACCTACTCTCTAGGTGTGGCCTATTTTGTGGGCGTGGCTTGGTAGTCATGTGCCAGGGTGGGAGTGGCCAACTTGTAAAATGTGGTGAAACTCATTTAACAACGCTCTTGCTTAGCAACCAAAACTTTGGGCTCAATTGTGATAAATTCTTTCTTTCTTTCTTTCTTTCTTTCTTTCTTCCTTTCTTCCTTTCTTCCTTTCCTTTCCTTCCCATTGGGTTACTGGCAGCGGCAGGCCAGACTTACTTCTGGGTCCACCGGTGGAACCCACTCTCACCGGCTCTCTAAATTTCACCATCCGGCTCTTGCGAGTAGGTGCGAGCCTGCAGAAACCCACCACTGGTGTGTGTGTATAATAAGCTGTAGTGGTATGTTTTCACTGTCATACCTAATGGTATGTTTCATTCATTTAGAATATTTCAACTTTTCATAGATTACCTGTCCATTTAAACAGGGGCAGGGGATAGGGAGGGACAGAATCTCCCAAACTTCCAGAATCATCTTCGGCTTCCTCTCCAAAGCCATTTGTGAATGTCAGCCACTTCACCTTTTGTGCATGTCTCTCACCATCCCCAGTGTGTGTTTCGTACTGTCAGAAGATACACATCGAAGGGTAACATGTCAAGGTCTGTTAAATGCTATTTCTGTAGCATCCTGCTCCATGTGGCTCCCAACCTTTTTCCTTCACTCTTCTCTATTACAGGCTGAAGGAATCAGATACACATCCAATAGAGTGGGCAGCGTTTGGTTTTCGATTATCACAGAACACAGACATAAGCCTCTGTCTACACATTGTGTAAAGAAGCCGCATCTTTTGGGGAGACATTTCAACAGAGAACATCTTAATGGGCCCTCTGCACCCCAAAGCACCTTTTCACATGTAATGTGCTGAAGCCAAAAGATGGCAAAGAACTTGCATAGAACAATTTGGATTAGAAGCCTTCGATAGCTCGTTGCCTGGATTTTCTTTTCTTTCTTTTAATAAATATTTTGAATACAGTGCATTGTCAGAGTGTATCATTTACAGAAGCAAGCTAGGATACACACACACACACACACTGGGTACAATAATTATAATATAATAGGGTAAAAAAGGTAAAGGTTCCCCTCGCACACGTGTGCTAGTCGTTCCTGACTCTAGGGGGTGGTGCTCATCTCCGTTTCAAAGCCGAAAAGCCAGCGCTGTCCGAAGACGTCTCCTTGGTCATGTGGCTGGCATGACTAAATGCCAAAGGCACACGGAATGCTGTTACCTTCCCACCAAAGGTGGTCCCTATTTTTCTATTTGCATTTTACATGCTTTTGAACAGCTAGGTTGGCAGAAGCTGGGATAAGTGACGGGAGCTCACTCCGTTACGTGGCGCTAGGGATTCAAACCGCCGAACTGCCGACCTTTCTGATCGACAAGCTGAGCGTCTTAGCCACAGTCACCCCAACAGGGTAGTTTTAGCTAAATTTCTCTTTATATTACAATACAATACAATAGCAGAGTTGGAAGGGACCTTGTAGGTCTTCTAGTCCAACCCCCTGCATGGGCAGGAACCTTATACCATTTCAGACAAATGGCTGTCTAACATCTTTTTAAAGACTTCCAGGGTTGGGGCATTCACAACTGCTGGATGCAAGCTGTTCCAGAGGTTAATTGTTCTTACTGTTAGGAAATTTCTCCTTAGTTCTAAGTTCTAAGTATTGACCTATTTATACTTCTGTTGATTATATTGTCATATTTATAATTATGAATCATCTTTCTATTTAATTCTTAAATAGAAATTCAGCAGTGATCGTTCTTCCTCTAATTTCTACCTCTTGTCTCTAACCACTCATAACTTCTATTCCATATCAAGTAATATTCTGTGTCCTCTTTATCTTTTATTTTTAAAATCTGACCATTTCGGCACAATCTAAGATTTTCCGAATTATATCTTCCTCTGATGGGGTGTTCTCGTTTTTCCAGTATTTTCCAAATACTATCCTTGCTGCCATGAATTTTTTTCTTGCGCCTTTAAATAATCTAAATTGCCGACTTGTTCTGATGGAAGCAAATTTTGCAGCTTTATACAGTGGTCAAAACGAGGCAGAGAAAGACATTTCATTTCATGGGGGTCACCAAATGGGGCAATAAAAGGAAGAAAGCTTTCTTGTTATCTTCAGTTGCACACCACAACTTATTATTTTTATACACTTCTGTTTTGTCCTTTACTGGATTTCGGCCAGAGCTAAAAAAAATAGAAAAAAGGATGATGCATTGCAGACCTTCCTTAGAAACGTCTTCTAATCATAACTCTCCTCTTTTTAAGCGATCGAACGCTCCTTGATGTTGTGGGTGGCTTGAAGTTTTCTGAAAGAAAGGAGCCTGTTTCTCAGAGTTTGTTTTAAATATTTGGCTGCAGCTTTTTGGTACAAAGGGAAACAAACTCCAGAAATCTGGAAGGATCTGGCATCAACCGAAAGGGAAGGAGAGTTGATTGCAAAGTTGGGGGTGGGTGGAAAGAAGTTTCTTCTGGAAAGAAAATTTGTACAGATAAGATGTTGGAATAATAACTGTTGTTAGTTGGGGAAGGTTGGTCAAATGGTTGTGAGGACTCCACGGTAATATAGACACGCCATAGACTGCCAGTGAGTTGCCTGATAGAACTGGGTCTTAGGAGGTACCCAGTGGTGGGTTCCAGATCCTGGTGCAACCGGTACGGTGCAATGGGACTGGGTGTCCACCACATGCATGCATGCAGCACACACGCAGCCCACGCAAGCGTACTTACTGCCTACAACGCTCCACGGCATTCTTTGATGCTCCAACTGCTCGATGGAGCTTTGCACAAGCACTGTATGCTCCATGCACGTGCATGGAAGCCCCGATTGGCTCAAATACAGGTAAGGTGGGCGGGCGGGCGGGCAGGTGGGCGTACCGGTCGTATCCCACCACTGGAGGTACCTCTAGTACAGAGGTCTCATTCTCGCGGCCTGCAGGGCAATTGCAGCCCGCAGGATGGTATCTTGTGGCCCCCACTGTGATATGAAAGTATAATATTAGTGCAGCCCGCAGGGGGAGTGGACCTCTGTGGAATCCCTTATGCGGCCCAGCCTCACCCAACCTCTGCCTCCAGCGGCCCCCAGGTAAATTGAGTTTGAGACCCCTGCTCTAGTATATTCAATGACTTGTGCAAATAGCTCGTGCAAATGGCTCAACTATCTCCAGCCTGATGGAGGTTGGATTTTGATAACAGACAGGCAGAAAGCTTTGCCGTTAACCTCCCCAAGCCTGGATGTTGCTAGTGGCCTGCTGATTTTCATAGGTGGCAAGTCTAATGTCCATTATCCTAAACACACTTCCAGCTGTTATAACCGTCGGAACAAGAATATGCTCCAGCAGATGTAGACCCTGGAGCTTGGAGAGAGCTCTTTAACAAAGACAAGGGTGGGGATCAGCCTTAGGGCTGTGTGCGTCTCATCGATACATTTCTTCCTCAAAATTGCCGTTTGCGATCGCCAGATGGTGGGCATCCTGTAGAGCCAATTTCCTTGAAAAGCCGAACGGCCTCTTTCACTGTCATGTTTCATTGAGCAAGAGTCCTAACGCCTGGTTGCAGCGCGACAACCATCTTGTTTGCACGGAGTCCCTTGAAATAATTTCGTTGTATTTATATGCTCGCCACTTCATTGAGTAGCAAGCTAGTCCCAAAATCCCACAGCAAATTTTCCAAATGGGATTGACCCATGAGAGGCTCTCGGAGTTTTATATACCTACAGTATAACAGCAATGACAGAATTCACAGTAACCCCAAGTATAACAACCTTGGATGGTCCTTAGTCTCGCTACCCAGCAAATCTTGATTTGCTTGTTTGGTTTGCATATTTTCCCTTCCTTTTCTTGGGCCTTTCTCCCCATCCCTTCTTTTCCTAAAAGCCCCTTCAAAAAAAAAAAAGACAGGGGCGTGATGGCTCAGCGGTTAAAGACACTGAGCTTGTCAACTGGAGAGCTGCCAGACTGGAGTTTGAGACCTGAGCTCTGCGGAACTGGGTGAGCTTCTATTAGCTGATCCAGGCTCCTGCCCTCCTAGCAGTTCGAAAGCATGTAAATGTGAGTCGATAAATAGGTTCCGTCCACTTCGATATATATATATATATATATAGCCATGTTGGGCACAACTCTTCTGGCCTAGGCTTCCACAAAAAAACACGAGGCAGAGTCCTGGTCCAGACAAAACCCCTTTTATTAAACGAATGTGAATTCCTCCCCTTCACATTCAACAAGGCCTGGCAAACAGTCTTTCAAAGGAATATTTAGGACTACAGACCTTATCTAGCTTGGAAAGCTTCCATGGAAGTATTTTCCAAATGCGGTGCTGCACAAGGAAAGACTGGGCACAGAGTCTCTGAGATTCATGGACAGATCTTCAGACTCCTGAAACGAATGAACGAACGAACGAACAAATGAATTGTTTCCTGCAAAAGCCCACTCCCCTTTCGCTCCTTGTTTATTTCCTATGGGAGGACCCACTCATCGTCCACCTGTGGCTTTGTTCCCAAGTCAACCCTGATTTCTGAGCTGATCTTTTCTTCTGGCAGCTCTGCGCATGTGCACACTGGGAACAGGCTCCAGCTGTTCCTCTACCTCACTGCTATCTAGCTCTGAAGGCAGCTGATAACTGTGAGACAGCCCTGGCCCCCTCTCTGCTTCCAATGCAGAGCCCTCGTCTGAGCCTTCCCCAGCCTCCAGGAATGGCCCATGTTCCTCCCCAACCTCCTCACTGTCCGAATCTGCTGCCAGCTCCGAAGCAGAGCTGGCAGCTGTCGGGCCACAACAACAACCAAGGAAATGTGTTTGGCCAATGCTGGTCAAGAAACGGAGATGAGCACCACTCCCTAGAGTAACACACAATTGGGCAGGGAAAACTTTTACCTTAACCATTTACCTTCAAAGAAAAAAAAAACGATGCAGTAACTTTAAGCAGATAACTTTGTACACTATCCTAAGCCATAATAGAGTTTATTTGGCTTGGTGAGTTTGCCCAGCCAGCTGTTGTGGTTGCTGAAACCATAGTTAATGGCCTAACATAATATATGAACCCAGACGGTTGTGACTTCTTCAAACCCTAGTTAAGGCAAAGCGGGACTCAGCTTTATTTTTCGACTACTGGGCAGCTTTTGCTCACACACCACTGAGAATCTGGAGCTGGTCTCACTCCAAATACCCGGTTTCATTAGAAGGCAGATTAATTGGATTTTCTGCAGGCAACGCAATATAAATTCCTTGCTCCTCTGTAATCTTTTAGATAGGGCTCACAAAAGATGCTCAACCAGTAGTGCTTTGGAGGGATTTTTTTTTTAGCAGATCAAAAAGACCCTTCTGCCATTTTTAGAATAGAATAACAGAGTTGGAAGGAAACTTGGAGGTCTTCTAGTCCAACCCCCTGCTCAGGCAGGGCACCTTATACCAGTTTAGACTAATGGTTATCTAACATCTTCTTAAAAACATCCAGTGTTGGAGCATTCACAACTTCTAGAGGCAGGTTGTTCCACTGATTAATTGTTCTAACTGTTAGGAAATTTCTCCTTAGCTTTAAGTTGCTTCTCTCCTTGGTTAGTTTCCACCCATTGCTTCTTGTCCTGCCCCCAGGTGCCTTGGAGAAGAGCTTGACTCCCTCTTCTTTGTGGCAGCCCCTGAGATATCGGAACACTGCTATCATGTCTCCCCTGGTCCTTCTTTTCATGAAACTAAACATATCCAGTTCCATCAACCGTTCTTTGTATGTTTTATCCTCCAGTCCGGTGGTGGGATTCAACCAAGTTCGCACCTATTTGGGAGAACCCGTTGTTAACTTTCTAAGCAGTTGGGAGAACTGGTTGTTGGAAGAAATCTCCTTTTGTGTTTTCCCCACTTTCCAGGGCTAATCCTGTAAGGAAGGCAGGAAGGAAACATTCTGGTGTTGTTTCTAGCCTCATCTTCATTGCTAGACTTACAAAAACTGCCTCTCCAGTTAACCCTTATGACATTGTCACAGCTAAGGAGAAGCACCCATCGACGTGAGTGATGTTGAGTTGACCACGCCCACGCAGTCACATGACCACCGAGCCACGCCTACCCAGCTGGTCATTAGGGCAGAAAATTGGTTGCTATATTATTTGAATCCCACCACTACTCCAGTCCCTTAATTATCTTTGTCTTACCTCCCTTTTTAAAAAAAAATCTTACCTCCCTCATTGCCATCGTGATTCGGATTCAGAGACTTACCTAAACCGATAAAGCTGCATAAAGAACTATAAAAAGTCCGCCTCAGGATTGTGCTACTTTGCTTGGGTTTGGTTTTTTTTTTCTTTTTGAATGGCATTCTACTCTCCCTTCGAATTTTGCCCCTAAATTGCAATGCCTGGAATAACCATAAATCAAACCCTAATTTCAGGGTCTTATGGTTTTTCTTTTTTCAAAAGTACGCAAAGTTACAAAACGGGAATGGCAGAAATCTGTGTTTTTCATTTTGTGTACTTCTGGCCTTGGAACCTGCTTCCAGTTTGTAAAATGAACACATTTCTGCCTCTATTTTTGCTTGGCACTCAAAATAAATGAGGTCTTTGCATCATCAAATCAGATAATCAGCTAGGTCATGGCTGGATAGAGGGATAGTTGGCAATGAGAGGGCACTTAATTTTTTCAGGGGAAAGTAAATAACTCTCATCCCTCAGCTTCAAGTATCTAAGGTGCCCCGTTCTGCGCCTTAAACCACCCAATATTATCCCAAACCCAAGAAAAGTGGTATAACTCTGATGAATTTTTGAAATATGCTAATGCCATGCAAATTACTGTATAAGCCAACTTCTGCTGAATTCTTTGATGTACCTCCCTAGTGGAATACACAAATCTCATTAGCATTATAATATACATCATAGACATAAGATATAAATAGACCTCAAATTAAGAAAAACAAGCTGCCAACTGCCTTTGACAGGTGCCACCGAAATGCAACAGAGCCAATGCTCTGCTTTTCCCGTTACCATCATGGCACTGGAATCAAAACTGACAAAGGCTAGGAAAGATACTTCTATATTTCTCTAAGCTGGAACAGATGTGTATCAGTTTGATGTCAGGCTCACCACTACAGCGTCCCTTAAGAACCCTTTAGAAATCTACTAGAGTTTAGAAGGGACTGTGGTGGCTCATTGGCTAAGACGCCGAACTTGTCGATCAGAAAGGTCGGCAGTTCATCGGTTCGAATCCCTAGTGTTGCATCATGGAGTGAGCTCCCATTACTTGTCCCAGCTTCTGCCAACTTAGCAGCTCGAAAGCATGTAAAAATGCAAGTAGCAAAATAGGAGCCACCTTTGGGGGGAAGGTAACAGCGTTCCGTGCGCCTTGGGCATTTAGTTATTCCGGTCACATGATCACAGAGACTGCAACCGTTCATTGTATGTTTTGGTCAGTGGTGGGTTGCTAATTAGTTTACTACTGGTTCACTTGTGCTGACACACAAGCAGAAATGTCTGGGTGGGTGGGTGGAGCCTCCGGCCACCGCCACTACCAGTTCAGCCGAACTGGGATGAACCAGGAGCAACCCATCTCTGGTTTTAGTCTCCAATCCCCTAATCATCCTCGTTGCTCTTCTCTACACTTTTTGCAGAGTCTCAACATTTTTTTTATAGTGTGGTGACCAAAACTGAATGCAGTAATCTAGGTGTGGTGTTACTAAGGCTTTATAGAGTGGTATTAGTACCTCACTTGATCTTGATTGTATCCCTCTGTTAATTCAGTTTAGGATTGTGTGGCTTTTTTTGGCTGCCGCTGCACACCGTTGACTCAAATTTAACTGGTTGTCCACAAAGACTCAAGATCCCTCTCACAGTTACTGCTATTAAACCTGGTTTCACCCAGTCTATGTATTTGTTTTGAAACTTATTCCCTGAAAATGTAGGCCATTGTCACTACATTTTTCAACCATGAACAAGACCTCAGTTGCCAAAAAGCTCTTGAGAAACGCAACGGGCAAAAGTGCTCCGAGTTGGATATTATCAATGTTCAGTTCCTTTTAGGACTTGTCATAAGAACAGAAGATTTAGTATCATGGGTTAGCTGGCACTCACTCACTCTAAAAATATCAAACCTGCAGACCCATTTATCCATTCCTTCAGCACAGCCAAGGACTTTCTCACCATCGTGTCCTGCCTCACATCTTCACAATATCTCAATGAGCAAGCCACTTCTTTTTAAAACAATGTAGAAACCTTTGCTGTAGGTATTAATACCACTCTATAAAGCCTTAGTAAGACCACACCTAGATTACTGCATCCAGTTTTGGTCACCACACTATAAAAAAGATGTTGAGACTCTAGAAAAGGGGAGAGAAGAGCAATCAAGAGGATTAGGGGACTGGAGACTAAAACATATGAAGAACAGGAACTGGGCATGGCTGGTCTAGTGAAGAGAAGGACCAGGGGAGACATGACAGCAGGCTTCCATTATTTGAGGGGCTGCCACAGAGAGGAAGGGATGAAGCTATTTCCCAAAGCACCCGAAGGCCAGACAAAGAACCATGGATGGAAACTGACCACGGAGAGATTCAACCTGGAAATAAGGAGGAACTTTCTGACAGTGAGAACAATCTACCCATGGAACAGAAGTTGCCTTTGGAAGTTGTGGGGGCCTCATCACTGGAGGCTTTCAAGAAGAGACTGGACTGCCATTTGTCAGAGGTGGTGTAGGGTCTCCTGCTTGGGTGGGGGGTTGGACTAGATGACCTATAAGGTCCCTTCCAATTCTGTTAATCTGTTAGGTGGGTGACAACTCTGTTATCAAGAGACGCCACAGGAAGGGGAGACAGGGTTGTTGGTCAAAGAGATGCTGACAAGGAGAAGCTACACTGAGCACTTGGCCTTATTTTCGGGGAGGTCTTATTATTTTTCAGGTGTAGAAGCGGGCACCACATGGCTGCTGCTGTGTTGCAATATTTTCAGGGAGGGCTTATTTTAGCACATGTGCGCAAAAGCCCGATTGGGCTTATTATCTTGGGAGGGCTTATTTTCAGGGAAACAGGATATCTTATCTAATTTCTATGCCACCCATCTCCATTACAAGGTGAATCCAGGCAGCTTCCAAATGAAAAAAAGCAGGTGAACAATAATCAAAGGATTAAAACAAACCAGCATTAAAACATTATTTAAACACTTTTGCTAAACCCACCGTCTGCTGCGTGAACAGAGAAGGTTCTCCCTTCGCTAAAAGCTTTTTTTAATACTCAGAAGCCTTACAACCGTGTCCTACAAAGCTCAACACAAATATTATATTGAGTACAGCATCCATCATTCAATTGCAGTTATTGAAACAATTGCTCAGCTGCTTACCTCTGGCATCTCTCTGAGTGGAACACGAGGCAGGAGACGTGAAGCTGGAACAGCAGAAAAGAGCAGATGGATTTGTTGACTGCAGACATAAGCAAACTCTTTGGGCTGGGAAGACTTCAAACTTGGAGGGTAATTGAGGGCTAAGATGCCCAGCAGCCACCAAGGTAAGCCCAGCCAGGCACAGCATCCATAACTGTCAGGAAGCCTTGCTCTCAGGAAGTCTTCCAATCCACACCAAATACCACCCATTTCAGGATTGAAAGAGAAAGGTCGTTATTTTTCATCAATTAACACCTGATGGCAAGCACCAGCCCTCAAGCTGTTTCCCATTACTCCTGATTAGTTCATGTCTTCTCTGGCTTCCCCACAATGGAGTATGTTGCAGCTGTTTTAGATCAGAGGAAGCTGGAAAAGTGTTTGTAACAGGCTGGTTTGCACGCTGTGCTGAAGCCCAGCTGACTCTGTTATGGGGAGTCCTTGACTTACAACTGCCAGGGAGTCCAAAGCTTCTGTTGCTAAGTGAAGACAGTTAAAGGAATTGTGTGCCCCATTTTACGACCTTTCCTGCCACAGTTGTTGTGAATCACCACAGCTGTTAAGGTAGTAAAATGGCCCTTAAGTGAATCTGACTTCCCCATTTGCTATAGCATAGCATAGCATAGCATAGCATAGCATAGCATAGCATAGCATAGCATAGCATAGCGGAGGTGAAGGGGACCTTGGAGGTCTTCTAGTCCAACCCCCTGTTTAGTCAGGAAACGCTACACCACTTCAGACAAATGGTTATCCAACATCTTCTTAAAAACCTCCAGGGTTGGAGCATTCACAACTTCTGCAGGCAAGTTATTCCACTGATTAATTATTCTAACTGTCAGGAAATTTCTCCTTAGTTCTAAGTTGCTTCAGACAGCTGGTAACTGCCTGCAAGGAATACAGGCACAGATAAACCTCCAAGTTCTTCAATGACCCTCTAAAAGGATGCAAATGGCCAGCTGTCTGCAAGGAGTATAAATCCTTCCATTCCTCACTATCCTGTCAGAGCTCAAGACGCTTCTTAGAAGGAGAAGTGAAACGTCTCCTTCCAAGGACCAGGGGAGACATGATAGCAGTCTTCCGATATCTCTAGGGTTGCCACAAAGAAGAGGGAGTCAACCTATTCTCCAAGGCACCTGGGGGGCAGGACAAGAAGCAATGGGTGGAAACTAATCAAGGAGAGAAGCAACTTAGAACTAAGGAGAAATTTCCTGACAGTGAGAACAATTAACTTCTGGAACAGCTTGCCTCCAGCAGTTGTGAATGCCCCAACCCTGGAAGTCTTTAAGAAGATGTTAGATAGCCATTTGTCTGAAATGGTATAAGGTTCCTGCCCACGCAGGGGGTTGGACTAGAAGACCTACAAGGTCCCTTCCAACTCTGCTATTGTATTGTATTGTATTGTCTTCAAAAGAAAAAAAACAAGAAAGTCCAATTGCGTCCTGAAAAACCACTTTTGGGTGAACTGCAGTGGTGGGATTCTGCCAGTTTGCACAACTTCGGGAGAACCAGTTGTTAACTTTCTGAGCAGTTGGGTGAACTGGTTGTTGGAAGAAATCATTAGGGCAGAGAACCGGTTGTTAAAATTATTTGAATCCTACCGCTGGTGAACTCTCATTTATTTAAATAGCCCACTTTTCTTGTTTTGCAAGAATTCAACTAACAGCACTACTTGTGTTTGCAGAACATGCTAAAACGGAGTGGGGTTTCTCTGTACAAACTCATGATTAGGTCAATTTAGCAAACTACGGTTCATTTAGCCATGGATTAGTGTGTCATGCAAGCGTAGCCACAGATTCCCTTAGAGGGAACGCAAGCAACAGTAGTTCAGAGGGAACAATGTCAACCTTGATCTCTGTGAATCCCACCTACTAATCTTATGCTTGGCTGCTTTGCAAAGTCAGGAGCCTCTCTTCTGTCTTCAAGCACCTCAGATGCGTAGGCATCTAAGGTGAGATTTTATTTAGTGTCCTATTGTGATTTAAATTGATTGCTTTAGTATACTATGACTGCCACTGAGTGTTGTATCTATGATTAATGATGAATCTACTTTATGATTTTAATTATGATTATCACTTCTTGCTTGTATGTATACTGAGAGTTTATGCACCAGAGACAAATTCCTTGTGTGTGTCCAATCACACTTGGCCAATAAAGGTATTTTATTGTATTGTACTGTACTGTATTCCGTTTTATTCCATTCCATTCTATTTTATTTTATTTTCTGTTCTATATTCTATTTTCTATATTCTATTCTATTCTATTTTTATATTCTATATTATTCCATTCCGTTTCATTCCATTCCATTCCATTCTATTCTATTCTATTCTATTTTCTATATCCTATTCTATTCTACTTTTTATATTCTATTCTATATTCTATATTATTCTATTCTGTTCCGTTCCATTCCGTTCCGTTCCATTCCATTCCATTCCATTATATTCCATTTTATTCTATTCTATTCTATTTTCTATTCTATTTTCTATATCCTATTCCAGGGGTCTGCAAAGTTGGCTCTTTTAAGACTGGTGGACTTCAACTCCCAGAGTTCCCCAGCCAGCTGGCTGGGGAATTCTGGGAGTTGAAGTCCACCAGTCTTAAAAGAGCCAACTTTGCAGACCCCTGTGACCTATTCTATTCTACTTTTTATATTCTATTCTATATTCTATATTATTCCATTCTGTTCCGTTCCGTTCTATTCTATTCTATTCTCATCTGAGCCTTCCCCAGACTCCAGGAGTGGCCCATGTTCCTCCCCAAACTCCTTGCTGTCCGACTCTACTGCCAGCTCTGCAGGCCACCGGCAGACCACAACATAAGCAATGAGCAAGAATCTCATTTAAAATCCGTTTCATTCTATGCCAGTGGAGGGTTCCCAGTCACCTTCAATGGCAACCTTGCGCATAACTCCTTGCAATGCGCTAGGGCACAGGAGAATTATTAAAATGTTTAATGGACGTAAGAGCACCTACCACTGACTACCAGTACTTTTAGGGTGGATACAGAACAGTGGTGGGTTTCAAATTTTTTACAACCTACTCTGTAGGTGTGACCTATTTTGTGGGCGTGGCTTGGCAGTCATGTGACAGGGTGGGAGTGGCCACCTTTTAAAATGGGGTGAAACTCATTTAACAACGCTCTTGCTTAGCAACCAAAATGTTGGACTCAATTGTGATGATAAATTCTTTCTTTCTTTCTTTCTTTCTTTCTTTCTTTCTTTCTTTCTTTCTTTCTTTCTTTCTTTCTTTCTTTCTTTCTTTCTTTCTTTCTTTCTTTCTTTCTTTCTTTCTTTCTTTCTTTCTTCCTTCCTTCCTTTCCTTTCCTTTCCTTTCCTTCCCATTGGGTCACTGGCAGTGGCGGGCCAGATTTACTTCCAGGTACGCCGGTGGAACCCCCTCTCACCGGTTCTCTAAATTTCACCAACCGGTTCTCGCGAGTAGGTGCGAGCCTGCAGAAACCCACCACTGATACAGAACCAAGACCTCCTACAAATTTTTGAGCACTCCCTGCTATTGCAAGAGAAGGTGCCTCGCATGTTTTTTTAGCCACAATCTCTTTACTCTTAACAGCTGTGCTGGGATCTTGGACAGACTCAATGCCTGTAGCCATGTTCCTTATCATATATTCTTGCCATTCTGTTTTCCTTCTTGGTTTCCCATTGATGCTAAATTTCCTTGCTTTCCTGCCAATGGCTCCGCTTATCAACATCCAGCACCTGGCTTCACTTCTTTTTTTCTAGATCTCCCATATCTGGGCTAAGAAAATTCACCAGATGCCAATAAAGGTACAGAAAACTATGCTGCCCCCTAGAGGGAATTCAGATTTCTGCACCCTAAGTATGATTTCTCTACCTTTATTTATCACCTGCCGGTTTTGACCGAGGCTTCCCAAGAGCATGAAGGAAACTCCTGGGCAAAAGCCCCTTTTATTAATTGACTGTGAATTCTGCTCATTCCCATCCAGCAAAGTCTTTCAAGGGAGGATTTACAGTCACAGACATTATCTGGCTTGGAGAGCTGCCAGGCCGATATCTGCAAAACTTGGCAAGGAGCCTTGGAGAGTCACAAACCAATTAAGCGAATTAATTGTCTCCTGCAAACTCCACTCCCCTTTTGCTCCTCTTTTATTTCCTCTGGGAGGTGCCATTCATCGTTCACCTGTGGCCTTACTCCCAGGTTGACCTCTGTTCCTTAGGTATTCCCTTCGTCTGGCAGCTCTGTGCATGCGCACACTGGGAAGAGGTTCCAGCTGTTCATCTGCCTCACTGATGTCTGACTCTGAGGCAGCGTTAAAAATTAATTAAAAGGCAGGGGGAGGTCTTTCAGAGTGTTAATCAGCCCCATGGTTTTGTACTCCTCGGTATGTACTCCTCGGTATAAAACAAGGGTGCAGAGGTATGTTTTCATTTAACAGTGTTTCATGCGCCTTCAGTGCTTAGTCATGCCAGCTACATGACCATGGAGACATCTTCAGACAGCGCTGGCTCTTTGGCTTTGAAACAGAGATGAGCACGGGCCCCTAGAGTTGGGAATGGCTAGCACATATATGAGAACCTTTACTTTTACCCTATAATAATTATTAATAATAATAATAATAATAATAATAATAATAATAATAATAATAATAATAATAATAATAATAATAATAATAATAATAATAATAATAATAATAATAATAATAATAATAATAATAATAATAATAATTTAATTTGTAAACCGCTCTCTCTCCCCGAAGGGACTCGAGGTGGTGCACAGGGAATTAAAAATACACATATATTAAAACCAACAAACCATTATCATACAAATTTAAAATGAATTAAACCTATACCCTGCGCTAAAATCCCCAATTATCTAAAAACTAATACCCCTAAAAATCCCTAATAAAACAATTTGAATATTCAGCTTGAGGTAAATGGGTTGATTAAGCCAAGCCGACCAGGCAGAAGAAGTGAGTTTTTAGTTTTTGACGGAAGGAGCGGAGGTCCGTAGTTGTTCTAAGTTCGGGGGGAAGGTCATTCCAGAGGGTCGGGTCCACCACAGAGAAGGCCCTTTCCCTGGGCGTCACCCGCTGGCATAGCCTAGTGGACGGCACCCGAAGTCCCTCTCTGTGGGAGAGAATCGTTCGAAGGGATGTATGGGGCAGGATGCGATCCCGCAGGTAGCTAGGTCCCGAGCCATGGAGCGCTTTAAAGATGATAATCAACACCTTTTAATGGTTTTTATGCATACAAATGGGTTTTTGAAATAGTGAGTTACTATTGAAATAGAAATGCATCTCCAATGCTGGGTGAGATAATGACCAGGTGTACTAACAGCTTAGTTCGCTGCTGTCCTGGTTCTACGTTTGGTTAGAACATTGAGTAATGTTAAGGTATCTGCTTTCTCTCCTTTTTCCTCCCCCTCCCTTCGCTTCCTTCTATCTTTAAACTGCCCTAGTTTTCTTGTTACTTCAAATAGAACGTTGTCTTCTGTTAAGTAAGACGCATGACCATACAACCAAAAGGCTGAGGATTTCATTCCTCTTTGATCAGCGAAGGAAAACAAGCACGGCGGAAATCTAAAAGAAAGGCCTATCCTTCTGGAAAGGGGTTCGATTCTCAGCACAATGCCATTGGGCCATGTAAGGGCTGTGGTGGCCCAGTGGTTAGAATGCAGCACTTCAGGCTACTTCTGCTAACGGCCAGCTGGCTTCCTGCAATTTGGCAGTTCCAATCTCACCAGGCTCAAGGTGGACTCAGCCTTCCATCAGTGGTGGGTTTCAATTTATTTTAGTACTGGTTCACGTGTGATGCTTCTGCGCATGCGCAGAGCGTCCGGGTGGGTGGCTCCCCGATCTGGGACGATCCGGCAGAAACCCACCTCTGCCTTCCATCCTTCCAAGGTTGGTAAAATGAGGAGTCAGATTGTTTGGGGGCAAGAGGCTGACTCTGTAAACTGCTTAGAGAGGGCTGTAAAGCACTGCGAAGTGGTATATAAGTCTGAGTGCTATTGCTATTGCCCTCCCTTCCCTCCCTCCTTCCTTCCTTCCTTCCCTCCCTCTCTTCCCTCCCTCTCTCCTTCCTCCCTTCCTTCCCTCCCTCCCTCCTTCCTTCCTTCCTTCCTTCCCTCCCTCTCTTCCTTCCCTCCCTCCCTTCCTTCCCTCCCTCCCTCCTCCCTTCCTTCCCTCCCTCCTTCCTTCCTTCCTTCCCTCCCTCTCTTCCTTCCCTCCCTCTCTTCCTTCCCTCCCTCCTTCCTTCCTTCCCTCCCTCTCTTCCTTCCCTCCCTCCCTCCTTCCTTCCTTCCTTCCCTCCCTCTCTTCCTTCCCTCCCTCCTTCCTTCCTTCCCTCCCTCTCTTCCTTTCCTCCTTCCTTCCTTCCTTCCCTACCTCTCTTCCTTCCCTCCTTCCCTCCTTCCCTCCTTCCTTCCTTCCCTCCCTCCCTCCCTCCCTCCCTCCCTTCCCTCCCTCCTTCCTTCCTTCCTTCCTTCCTGCCCAGTGATTAGAAAGTAGCATTGCAGGCTAATTGCCCACTTGCAGCAATTCGGTCCTGATTGGCCCAAGGTTGACACAGACTTCCAGCTTTACCACATTAATAAGGATCAGATTTGGGGAGAATCACAATATATCCTGAGCAGCTTTAGAGTTGCTCTAAAATAAAATCTCCTCTTCAATAAGGATTGATTTTTCGGGATGCTAGGGACATATCCATGTAGATTTTTCAACAGTATTTAGGAAAGCTTGCCGTTTTTCAACTTTCTGACCCATGGTCCTGAAATGCCCAGATTGCCTCTCATTCAATACAATTTTGTTGTATTTATTTTGTACAATGACAAAAAAAGATTATATATAATATATATATATATATATATTATCATGCTGAGATTTTCAAAAACAATTCAAGAGACACACCACCCACTGTCATATTGACATTTTCGTAGCTCACAAATAGGTAACAGAAGTATATGTGAGACCTGGAAGCCATCTTGGGCGTTGGATCTTCAGGCCTGCCACATTTATTGCTGTGGGAAAGTGGGAGGGGGGATTGTATGGAGCTGGGGAGATGTATAGTGATAATAACATTCCTTTCTCTGAGAGTCAAGGACAACTTGCCCTGCACCTAGAGAGGCATGACTGGAAGGCTTCTCCAGTTGGGATGGTGCCTGATTGGGCCATGGGATGGACACGTGGGTGCTGGGCAGGGGCTTGGATTTTCGTTTGGGTGGGGAAAACCTGGAAGCTTTCAAAAGTCGGGTTTTCCCAGATGTGCCAATAGGACGTCTCTAATAAAACTTAGAGAAAACTCAAGTCTTGGAGTCTTCTTTTGTTGGGGCTATTACTTGGAACCCTGAAAAAACAATCATTCCCCTGGCCCAGCTCATAAGGGAGGAGAGCTTGTGGCTTAGAGGTTAATATAACTGCCTAATATGTAAAAACAGCTCAAGTTTGAATCCCAGCAAGGGTATGGCTAGCTGATGAGAGCTAAATAGCTTGAAATAGATCTATACTAGTCTCCCTTCATTTATTTATCAGCAAAAATGCAACACACACACACACACACACACAGAATGTTACACTCACAAGCACACACACTCTTGTGTGAGTGTGAGTGTGTGTGTAACATTACATACCCAGGAGTGCCTTTGGCTTTATAAATGAAAAGTAACATAATTTATAAAACCAAAGATACTTTGTGTGTGCCTGTGTGTGTGTAATGTTACACACAAAGGAGTGCCTTTGGCTTTATAAATGAAAAGTAACTTGCAATTTATACAACCAAAGGTATTGCTTTTGAATATTTGGTGGGCTAAAATCATACCTAAGTCGGAAAATCAGCTCCAATTTAAATCAAATCCCTGTATTTTACTGTATCTATAATGTTTGCAGAATATTCAAACGAACGCTAACTCTAGCGTTATAATTAGATTATAATTCAAAATAATGGAGTTTATTGCCAGAGGACTTCAACCTTAGGTGCAAATGTTCCTCATTTCTGGTTAAAGCCCATGGGGACATTACAGAGCAATCTAAATATAAAAAAAGCTGAATCCACAGTCTCTACCTTCTACCACAAATATTTGCAGGTGTGTTGTATTTTTTCCCCCAGAAAAGGCACTTTCCCTGGCTGTAGATTGTGTTGCTTTGGTGCAGCAAAATACGTCACATTATACTTCAGATGGTCTCCAATTTTCCATCAGCTGTTTTAGAGGTAGACTACAATGGATTATGTCTAGAGACAAGGACATGTGTCCTCGCAACCAAAAATACCCACATCCTTTTCCGCTATAGCTTACAAGGCCCTAATAAATGCAGTGTTTATTTATATTTTGTTTCTATTTAAAGGTCAGTTCTGCTTTGCTTTCCCTCATAAACAGACTGGAACTAATTAACCAAGTATAAAAAAAGCCGCCCACCCTAAAACAATGAAAATAACAACCATTAAGACAGCAGAATAAATATCAACATCAAATAACAATTTAAAATTGGGAGTCCCAGGCCTGCGTGTGAAAAATCTTATAGGTAAAGGTTCCCCCTGCATATATGTGTTAGTTGTTCCCGACTCTAGGGGGCGGTGCTCATCTCCGTTTCAAAGCCGAAGAGCCAGCGCTGTCCGAAGACGTCTCCGTGGTCATGTGGCTGGCAGGATTAAATGCCGAAGGACCATAGAATGCTGTTACCTTCCTCACCAAAGGTGGTTCCTATTTTTCTACTTGCATTTTTTACGTGCTTTCGAACTGCTAGGTTGGCAGAAGCTGAGACAAGTAACGGGAGCTCACTCCATTATGCGGCACTAGGGATTCGAACCACCGACCTTTCTGATTGACAAGCTCAGTGTCTTAGCCGCTGAGCCACCGCGTCCCGTGAAAAATCTTAAGAGGCAGAAATTGTTACCTCCTTGTAAGCTTTCATGTGACAGAACGGAAAATGCTTAAATATATGACTGGAGTAATCCCCTTAACGGCATTTAATGTTAATTAAATGAAATGAAGTGTAGTGTTGGCTGTTGTCCCATCTTCTCTTTTTTTTTGAGGCAGAGGCTTTGACATGTTCTCCATGACCAAGAGAGGATGTTTAGCTTGGGGGAAAAGGCACATCCTTGACCTGAAAGCCAAATGAACAAATATCCATCATCCAAGGAACAGAAACTCAGTTTTAAAAGTACCGAGCATAAATCTAGCATAATGTTTAGCATAACAAATGCTCTGTCTTACACTTTGGCAACAAAAATCAGGACACCAAATACAAGCTGGGCGGATACGACCTCGTAGATGACCCTCACTCTGTCAAGGATCTAGGAGTCCTCATCTCAAACGATATAAGATATACAAGACTTATCTCTTCCAACAGGCCGGCCTGGCCTAACTTACCTTCCTGCCTTCTCAGTCTGAACATCTAAATTGTTTTAATTGGGTTTTAAAGGGGTTTAGTTTTTAGGATTTTAGGTCTTTTAGCGCAGGGATAAATTGTTTAATTTGATTTTATATATATTTATGATGTATCTATGTTTTGTACATTTTTAATTCCCCTGTGCACCGCTCTGAGTCCCTTCGGGGAGAGGGAGCGGTCTACAAATTAAATTATTATTATTATTATTATTATTATTATTATTATTATTATTATTATTATTATTATTATTATTATTATTATTATTATTATTATTATTATTATTATTATTATTATAAGCCCCCGAGCTCATTGTGCCAGCATTGCCCAAAAGGCATTAAGAGTTGTTAACCTAATCTTGCGAAGCTTCTTCTCCGGTAACATTGTATTGCAAACCAGGGCATGTAAAACCTTTGCTAGACCAATCCTCAAAGACAGCTCGTCCGCCTGGAATCCACACTGTATATCAGACATTAACACAATTGTGCGAATCCAGAGGTATTTCACGAGAAGAGTCCTCCACTCCTCTGCTCACAATAAAATCCCTTATACCACGACGCTCAAAATGTTGGGCTTACACAACCTGGAACTACACCGCCTGCGGTATGATCTAATCGTAGTACACAAAATTGTCTGCTACAACATCCTACCCGTCAACGACTCTTTCAGCTTCGACCTCAATAATACTCAGGCAGACAATAGATACAAACTCAAAGTAACCGCTCAATTGCAAAAAGTACAACTTCAGCAACAGAGTGGTCAACGCCTGGAAGGCTCTACCTGACTCCATTGTTAAATCCTCAAACCCTCACAGCTTCAACCTTAAACTGTCTACCGTGGACCTCACCCCATTCCTAAGAGGTCCGTAAAGGGGGCGTGCATAAGCGTCCCAGTGCACCTTCCGTCCCTGTCCTACTGTCCCCATTTATTTGTCCCCATTTCATTTGTCCATATTTATACTTATACCTGTTGCCTTGTACATGTTTGACAAACGAAACGAAACAAATAAATAATGAACGAAGCCATCAGAGAAGGGGTATATTCTCTCTTAATGCACAGCTTCCTTCATCTCCAACATAAACACAGAATGTTGCTTCATTCAATATTAACCGTGCCGGGTTTTTTCCCCCTCAAATGCTATCTGTAAATGATGGAGAGTGTGCTTTTAATCAACATTTCATGAAACACGCCATTTTTATTTATGCTTGTTTTATGTTATTTTTCAAACCCAGCAGGGAATGTTGGGATTTTTTCCCCCCTTTTGGATGGAAGACGGAAGGTTCTTATTTTTACCGAAACTCTTGTGGGGATCTGGGTCACACAGCTCACTAAATGTGAGCGTCGTTTATTTGACTGTAGAAAGGTTTATGGAATGAGCATTTTAAATGAGGCATATGGTTGTACGCAGTAGGGTTAAAATATGCAGTATAAGTTGTCTCTCAACTTGGACCGGGTCCTATTCAAAGTTATGACACTTTGCAGCGACTTATGACCCAGTCCTGAAGTTCCAATGGTCGGCTCCCACCTCCATGGTCACATGACTCAGGGGTGAAATCCACTTACCTTTGCTACCAGTTCAGTAGCAATGTGAGCACCTCCCACGCATGCGCAGAGCGTCAAAAAGGTAAGGTAAGTGAACAGCGAGGGGGGGGGGTGGAATCCGCTGTGCCACACAATTTATATTAGCTATAAATCATGCGAAACAGCTGATCGGCGGAAAAACTGGTTCGCCCGAACCAGTTTCATTTATTTTACTACTGGTCTGGGCGAACCAGTAACATTTTTACTACCGGTTCTGGTGAACTGATTTGAACTGGTAGCATTTCACCCCTGACATGACTGGACTTTGGTTCCGTGGCAACACAGTCACATTTACAGCTGTTTGCAGCATCCCATGCTTAGGTGACTGCAATTTGCAACAGATTTTCTCAAAACTGGCCCTTACCATATTTTTCGGACTATAAGATGAATCGGAGTATAAGACGCACCATGATTTTGAAGAGGTAAATTAAAAAAAAAAAGTTTGCCTTCTGCAGGCCTCCCAAACTCTCTGCATACCTCATTTTTTGCAAAGAGAGAGAGAGAGGGAGAGGGAGAGGGAGAGAGGGAGAAAGAGAGAGAGAGGCATGCAGAGACTTTGGGAGGCTTGCAGTGTTCCTGGGGGCTAGGGGGCAAAAACAGCCAATCTTTTGCTCATTTTTGCCCTCCCTAGCCCCCAGGAGCACTTTGCAAGCTTCCCAAACCCTCTGCACATCCATTTTTGCAAAGGGGGTGGGGTTTCAAGAGTATATCCTGAGTATATAAAATGCATCCTGATTTTCACCCTTTGGGGGGGGGGGAAGGTGCGTCTTATTATCTGAAAAATACGGCATATCCAGTTTTCAGCAAAGCCATGCCGTAGCGAACCATTGGTTTGTTGAACCACCATAGAGTTTGCTTTATGACTGCCTTAAAACAAGTCATAAAATGGAGTCCGTCATGTGACTGACCCAATTTACAACCGTTACGACTTACGACTGTAATAACCATGCTCCATTCCAGTCGTAGGTTGAGGAGTACCAGTAATATATCAAGATACAGATTAAGGTATGGTATGTTTGCACCTTTCAAGAGGCAGATATTTAAAGTAGTGAAAAACAGATGCATTTCCCAAATACCAAGATGCGATACCATGTTTAAAAAGAGTGAATTTACCTTTGCTGTAAATGTTATTGCTGCAGGATCAAATTGCATTTTTTTAAAATTCTTTAATACGGTGCGGCTTTTAGTTTACAGATAATTATGACAGTAAAATAGCCATTACCAGCATTCTTGGGAGCATCTTTCTTTTCTAACTTCAAGGTTGATGCAATCAGAGTTGATGGCCGAAGCAGAGGCAGAGGGACAGCAAAGGTTTAAATCAATACACTTCACTAGTCTTCATTAATTCTAAAGCCCAGACAATTATACTAATGCAGGCAGCAAGAAAGCAAATTCATCAGTTACTAGGAAGCTTGGCTGATGAGATGCATTAGATATCAAAGGAGGATGTTTTCTTACTCTGTTCACTTTGCTTTTTCTGGTCAGCTTCTTCCCAAGCATGTTGTATTTTTTAACATAGGATAATTGTGTGTTTATATAATTACAATTCAGAAAGTTTCTGGCATGTATATAGAATAAAAGAGGTGGAAGGGACCTTGGAGGTCTTCTAGTCCAACCCCCTGCTTGGGCAGGAAACCCTATACCACTTCAGACAAAATGGTTATCTAACATCTTCTTAAAAACACCCAGTGCTGGAGCATTCACAACTTCTGGAGGCAATCTGTTCCATTGTTTGATTGTTCTCACTAGCAGCAAGTTCCTCTTTATTTCTCTCCTTGTTCAGTTTCCATCCATTATTCCTTGTCTGACCTTCAGGTGCTTTGGAAAATAGCTTGACCCCCTTCCTCTCTGTGGCAGCCCCTGAGATATTGGAAGACTGCTATCCTGTCTCTCCTGGTCCTTCTCTTCACTAGACCAGCCATGCCCAGTTCCTGCAACTGTTCATCATATGTTTTAGTCTCCAGTCCCCTAATCATCCTGGTTGCTCTTCTCTGCACTCTTTCTAGAGTCTCCACGTCCTTTTTACATTGTGGCAACCAAAACTGAATGCAGTGTTCCAAGTGTGGCCTTAGCAAGGCATTATAAAGTGGTATTAATACTTCACGTGATCTTGATTCTCTCCCTCTGTTTATGCAGCCTAGAACTGTGTTGGCTTTTTTGGCAGCTGCAGCACATGGCTGACTCATGTCTTTGTATACACAGAGGGCACAGTTTGCATCACAGAACAACATCACAGGTTGCTCTCAAAGCTGTACAAAGGCATCAAGGACCTTGCAAGGTAAGGTCCTTGATGCTCTCTGAACTTGGTAATTTTCTTGCAGATGTTTCATTACCAAACTAGGTGACATCATCAGTCCTAGGACAAATGAGCCAGCACTGGTGATGTTTCCTAGTTTGATAATGAAGAAAAGCAAGAAAAGCACCACGCTCAGAGAGCACCAAGGACCCCACAGTTCAACTCTGAGCTACCTTCTGTTGGTTTTGAAAATGATGTGTGCTTCACATGTACTAACACCCCCTCCTCGAAGTGTGAAAGCAGTTACACATCAACTTCAAAGGTGGCCTTGGTGGTTGCGATGGCCACATGGATTCATCCACTTCTCACCTGCTAAGGATGTTCTTGCCAATTTCCTTCACTCTTCCTTCATATTATGCATTTTGCAATTCAATTCTCCTAACGTTTCTGTTAAGAGGCTCAGTGGCTAGGATGCTGAGCTTGTCAATCATAAAGGTTGGCAGTTTGGAACATAATGTTCCAAGAGAGGTACATGTTAAATTTCTCAGGAGGACCACGAGGGATGAGGTGCTGGGGGCCCTAAAGGGAGGGACCTCTAAAATATCAAGATAAAGAAATCACCATTCTAAAGCAAATCCCGAAAAAAATAAGAGAAAGAAGGAGGAAGTATTCTTCCTTATCAAAGAAACTATACAACAGAGGAATTTGGTTTAGATGGTTATTACCAGAGGGAATGTTGATTTTCTGGGAGGGAAGCAGACTTAGAATTAAGACATTGGATGAGGCAGAAGCCTTTATTAAAAAAACATTATTCTCTCCTAGAGGACGAAGATAGCGTTATTGAAACGGAGATGAGCGCCAGCCCCTAGAGTCGGGAACGACTAACACATATGTGCGAGGGGAACCTTTACCTTCAATTCCGTTCTCATCTATTTCCTTTTTGTAACCAAATGAACACACATCATATCTTAAAAGTGATGTTTTTGTTCATTCCACATTAATTCAGCATGCCTTTGCTCTTGCATAACACATGTACCTAGTAGGGACCATATTTTTTCTTCTTCTTAATAATAAAGGAAAAACCGCAAAAGGGTCAAATCTGAAAGGTTCACAAGGATTAAAAATGGTTGGCGTTTACAAGGTTGATGTTTGCAAAGGAAAATTCAAGAGCAAAACCAAGAAAATAATTAAAATAAATAAATCTCAAGGACAGCAAGATTGATGTCAACCTCACAGGGCAAACCAGATAGGAATCACAACTAGGTGAGCTAATTCTAAAGGTAAAGTTCCCCTCACAAATATATGCTAGTCGTTCCTGACTCTAGGGGGCGGTGCTCATCTGCGTTTCTAAGCTGAAGAGCCAGCGCTGTCCGAAGACATCTCCGTGGTCATGTGGCCAGCATAACTAAATGCCGAAGGCGCACGGAATGCTGTTACTTTCCCACCAAAGGTGGTTCCTATTTTGCTACTTGCATTTTTGCTTTCAAACTGCTAGGTTCATATTCATAAGAGTATTCATATATTCTTCTATTAGGATCAAGAACACTAGCCATTTGTAGAAGATTTTGTCCAGTCAAAAAAAAACAACAACCCCACCTCTGATTATCCAATTTTTTGAGGTGGGGGAGCTGTCTAATAATTGCATCCTGCTCACTGATCAAAAAAGGCAACTACAATTATATCATTTCTGGCATTTTTCAAAATCCTTCCCCTTGCCCCAAGATGTCATCTCATTCTAAGGCATTCCAAAATATACCTCAAGGAAAAGGAGACACTGAACAACCTACTAACTATAACATGTGTGGCTGCACATGGGGCGTGAACCTGGAAAAGTGCAGCTAAACAGCCCCTTTACATAAAAGAAGATAAAAATGTCTCAGCATGAATAGAGTCTGCTGAACAATATTTTTTTTAAAGAGAAAAAGATGACATGGTTATTACCTGAGGAAAACAATACAATAACACATTGTCAAAAGTTCCTCTTTATGGCTATTGCAAAGATACTAATGGCACTACAGAGAACCGACTTTGCGAACACCAATATTGTATTGCAACGAGCTTCTAACAATGGAAAGAGCAGGTTCTGATAATGAGCAATCTTCTTTTGGCAAACTGTTTTCCTCTGGTTTATTAAGCAGCCCTAAGACATCTGGTTTAAAAGATGAGAGTATTTTCCCCTAGCCAAGCAATTATCAATTACCTCCATAAATATTCTCAAGAAATAACCCATAGGCTGTCTTCACCTAACAATATATTTAATAAATTAAACATATGCATTGATTTTTTTTTTCTTCCTGTTGGCTAGACTTTTTCCAATGGGTCTATATTAGGATAGGTGTTCTGACCTAAGTTCCCCAAGAGCATGAAGAAAACTCCTGGTCCCGACAAAAATACATTTTATTAATTGACTGTGAATTCTGCTCATTCACATCCAGCAAAGTCTTTCAAGGGCGGATTTACAGTCACAGACCTTCTCTGGCTTGGAGAGCTGCCAGGCCGATATCCCCAAAACTTGACAAGGAGTCTTGGACAGCCACTTGCCACGAAACTTGGCAAGGAGACTCACCATGAACCAATTAAGCAAACTAATTATTTCCTGCAAACTCTACTTCTCTTTTATTTTCTCTGGGAGGGGCCATGCATCGTCCACCTGTTGCCTTACTCCCAAGTGGACCCGTTCTTTAGCTATTCCCTTCATCTGGCAACTCTGCATGCACACACTAGGAACAGGCTCCAGCTGTTCCTCTGCCTCTCTGATGTCTGACTCTGAAGGCAGCTGATAACTGGCATACGGCTCTGGCCCCCTCTCTGCCTCCGACACAGAGCCCTCATCAGAGCCTCCCCCAGACTCCAGGACTGGCGCATGTTCCTCCCCAACCTCTTCACTGTCCGAATCTGCTACCAGCTCTGCTGACCACTGGTGGGCCACAACAATAGGCTACATTTGAATAGAACCAAAAATCATTTGCCGAGAGAAGCATTTTGGAAGACTTTGGTTTACCCCTGTTATCTGTTGAAGTGGAATAAATTCAACTCCTTAAAGAGGTACATATTGCTCCTGTGTGAAAACAGCCATTTGTCACCATTCCAGTGGTGGGTTTCAAATTTTTTAGAACCTACTCTGTAGGTGTGGCCTATTTTGTGGGCGTGGCTTGGCAGTCATGTGACAGGGTGGGAGTGGCCACCTTTTAAAATGTGGTGAAACTCATTTAACAACGCTCTTGCTTAGCAACCAAAATTTTGGACTCAATTGTGATGATAAATTCTTTCTTTCTTTCTTTCTTTCTTTCTTTCTTTCTTTCTTTCTTTCTTTCTTTCTTTCTTTCTTTCCTTTCTTCCTTCCTTTCCTTTCCTTCCCGTTGGGTCACTGGCAGCGGCGGGCCAGATTTACTTCCAGGTACGCCGGTGGAACCCCCTCTCACCGGTTCTCTAAATTTCACCAACCGGCTCTCGCGAGTAGGTGCGAGCCTGCAGAAACCCACCACTGCACCATTCCTACACACCTGTAGACCACATCAGGAATGCTGCATCCAGTTTTAGCCACCACATTGTAAAAAGGACGTTGAGACTTGGGAAAGAGTGCAGAAATGAGCAAAAAAGAGGCTAAAACATATGAAGAATGGTTGCAGGAATAGGGTATGGCGAGTGAAAAAAGGGACTAGGAATGTCAAGATAGCAGTGTTCCAATATTTGACGGGCTGCCACAAATGGTCAACCTATTCTCCAAAGCACCTCCAAAGGCAAGACAAGAGACAATGGATGGAAACTAATCAAGGAGAGAATAAACCTAGAACTAAAGAGAAATTTCCTGATAGTGAGAACATTAAACCAGTGGGATAGCTGGCCTTCAGAAGTTGTGGGTGCTCCATCACTGGAGGCCTTTAAGAAGAGACTGGACAGCCACTTGTCTGGAATGGTGGAGGGTCACTTGCTTGAGCAAGGGGTTGGACTAGAAGAACCTCAAGGTCCTTTCCAACTCTGTTATTCCAGGATCGAGCTTCCTTACCAACTTAATTTTTTAGATCTCATTCCACTCCGCGAGACAAAAGAAAGGATTTATGGGACAGCTTTTCCTGAATTTGAAAACCTCTTAGCTCAAGATTCACTTTTCATTTCACTATCCATCTCTACAGCTCTCAGTAGCAAAAACAACTTTTTTTAAAAAAAAATTATTGAATCATTGAAAAACAAAAACTTACAGAGTAAGACATTAAATGATACAAAGCGATTGCAGAGAGTATTACAATATAACTAGAGTTATAACACTATAACTAACATTTACCAGTTATTAATTTAATACATATCTCTAATAAGAAAGGCGGACAAAAAGAAGAAGAAAAAAGAAATATATGAAAGAGACCAGGACAAAGTGAAGGAGTGTAATCAAAGGATATAGAGATTCTAAATCAGCAATGTTAAGTCCGCTTCTTTGAATTCCTTTGTAGCCAAGCGTACCAGCGATCCCAGCACACATAGAATAGCGAATCTTGTTTGTCTCTCAATAGGCTGGTAAGCTTGTCTGCTTCTGCACAGTCCATAATTTTAGCGATTAATATTGTCTCTGATGGAATGTCACTGGATTTCCATTTTTGGGCAAAAGCAATTCTAGCTGCAATAATGATGTGGATAGTTAAATACCAATTAGATTTGTTTAAATTATCTGGTTTCATGCCTAGTAAGAACGTTTCCGGGATCAACTTAATTCTACAGCCAGTAATTTCGAAAAGCCAATTTCGGATTTTGGTCCAATATATTCCTGCTCGAGGGCAAGTCCACCAAGTATGGAAATAAGTTCCCAGAGCTGCCTTGCATTTCCAACAGATCTGGGAACATCTTCGATAATCTAGCCGGAGGAAGATGCCACCTATATAACATTTTGTATATGTTTTCCTTATATGCAAAAAAACAACTTTCTGATACTACAGTATTTCAATCTGGGTAAAAGCGAGTTCTCATTACACCTCATTTCAAATGCCAAACTATTTTCCCTAAAATTGTAACCAAGCTCCTACAGCGTCTATGTAGAATCTCAGTCATCCAGGTCACAATTGCCCCAAAGGTGCTTTTTCAAAAGGCAACTTCGTTTTTTCCTTGAAGACATTTTGCTTCTCATCCAATAAGTTGTTTTCGGTTCTGTTCAGAACTGAAGAAGCTTCTTGGATGATAAGTGAAATGTCTTCACGGGGGGAAAAAAACGAAGTCCAGTTGCCTTTTGAAAAAGCACCTTTCGAATAAGCTCCTACAGGAAATCTAAAGCTATTTTCTATAGGAAAATGGATCAGATATTGGATATATTAGTCCGCAAAGAAATGGATATACTGCAAAATCTAAACTTCCTATTCAATCAGTACAATATAATCATAGAGTAGCAACCATAATGATCGACACTGAAGGAAAGCAGCAAATTCTTTATTCCTTCGTGTGGAAGCGTTCTCAATATGTTAAATTGTTAAACAAAACAAAACCTTCTCCCTCCCATATTATTTACTGTATAATCTTCATCAAAGGTTCTCTCCGTAATTGGGCTATGCAAAATTGATTTTATATAATAGAAGATTTGCATTTGTTTAAAAAAAATAGGTTTCGCTGAAATTTTGGTATGCGGAGAAATCCACTGAATCAAATGAGAACGTATGCAAATTCTCTCTTCCTTCCTTCACATCTTTGCAAAAGTAAGCCTTGCCAATTTTAGTAACACGCTATATATTTTAAAAGTACTTAAAACAGAATGTTTAAAAAAGGAAAAAAGAAAAGCAAGCAGGAAGATCAAATGCTACAGCAGGAAAAATGAAGGTTATATTGTTTTAAATACCTTGATAATGCCCGCTTTACCAGTAGATGGCATGCTATTTTATACAGATCTCGTTTGTTTAAACTTAGAAAAACTATTTAGGAAATAAGTTTCAGATTGTATGGTTTCTGAAGTGTTATACTATTCTGTTCCTAAAGATATTTGTAGTTATAGGTTAATAATTTCAAAGTAGAGAGAAAACTGATCAACTAACATTCAACAGTGCTACAGCTAGCATTGCAGTTACTCGCAATACTGTAAATTAAAAAAAAGTAACAATACTATACTGAGATAATTGTCCCTAATCACAATGCAAGCACCTTGCCTTCTTCATATCTTAGGAATTCATTACCAACATGTCCCAGTGGTTAAATATGAATTCTGGGCTATTGACAGCTGCTCAAAAATTATTAAAACAGTAAGATTTTTGCTAACAAAAAATATGCAATTATGTACTTAAAAATAATGATAGTTTTGACAGTAAAAGCATCAAGTCACTTCCACACTCAAACATAAATCCCTAAATATGCTGATTAAAAACTACCCTTTTCAATTACTCTCCAAAGCTGATAATTTACAGGTTTGAGCAATCTGTTATTCAACCTAGTATACTTTGTTTAATGGACTCTATCACCATAATCAGTATCTGTTTAAATAATGCCTGTTAACCCTCTGAACTGTGAATGTTCTCTTTTAAAGAGTGAGACATGATGAATTTATGCAATTTGCGATGTGACTCCATTCATTATTTTGCAGATTGCTTTCTTGGTCATAAGGAAGCCCTGTCTGATATCTTTTAAGAAGAGATTGGAGAACCATTTGTCTGGAATGCTATAGGGTTTCCTGCTTGAGCAAGGGGATTGGATTAGACCACCTCCAAGGTCTCTTCCAACTCTGTTGTTTTGTTATCCTTTACCACGTCTCAAATTATCTGCTTTGGAGTCCTCATCCTGAATTGCCTTCTGGTCCACCAGCCCTTTTTCGCTCCTGTGAGATCCTTATTTCTATGCTTCTCCAATCATCCTACTTTCTATCCTAGGATGATGGCTACTTTCTACATCCTAGGATGAAGACAAATCTCTCCTCAAACATATGTGTTCCACAAAACTTTTGACAAAGTTTGTTTTCTTTGTTTTCTTTCTCTTTGTTTTCCAACTCATCTTGAAGTTCACTCAAGATCATGTTGCTTCAGTTTACTTCTACCTCCACTTCCTTGTGACATCTTTGTCCTTTCTTTGATGTTCCCTTGTTTCTAAACATTTTCATTCTTTGGTAAACTAGCCAGAAGTTGGGTGCCTGTAAAATCAATCAATCAATCTGTGATTATTTTTAGCAACTTGTCCTCTTTTATGTTCTGCAAAACCATTTAAATGCTCCCCTCTCCCATATTTGGAGTTATAATTCCAGGAATGTTGAAAGGCACCAGACTAGGGAAAAACATTCTTGCCGAATTGCTGGAAGATTTTCCTAGTTTTCAAGCCTGTCTACTGGTTGTGTCAGTTCTTTCAATAAAACGTTTCCCGTTTCTCAGAGATGTTTATTATTAATCTCTAGCTAACATATTTAAAATCGTTATGACGGTTCCATTTTACAGGGGTATAATCTGCACTGCATACGTATGGCTATCCGTGCAAGCGTTCCAAGATAAGCAATTACAACTTAGGTTTTAACTCTTTTCTTCCATAATAAGTTCTCCCTGGGTATTACATTTGCATATTATATGCCCAATGAGGGAACGTGAATTCGCTTGTTTTAGTGAAATACTGAAGAAAGAAGCAGCTGCCCTCCTACTTTTGATCTAGCAGAAGAAAAAGTTGACCCCGTTTCCTAAAGATTGCATTCTTGCACTAGATTATAATTTTAAATGACCTAATTTTGTTAGGCAAAGAACTTGCCTGCTTTTAAAGCTGCAGATTTTTTCTCTCTTTCTGACAAGTCAAAAATATCAATTAAAACCTTCCCGAAGTATCTTAAAATATTAAGAGGTTGTAATACACGTGGCTGGAGAAATGTTATCAGCAATGTACAACTCTCACCTTCTTGACTCAACATCAAATTTGTGAGAATTGGAGATGCATGGAAAATATATTGGGGTTTACCTTCATGCATTGAATGAAGTAATTCCTTGTGGTTATGGTGCTGATTACTTTTCACCTTCTCTTAAACCAAAACCTATTATGTTTTTAAATGTTTTTTTTTCAGATGAACTTGTCTTATGGGTCAGAATTGCGGTAATGACAAACAAAAGAAATGCTTTCTCAGTTAAAAAAATAGATGCTCTTAAGACAGGGGTCTCCAACCTTTGCAACTTTAAGTCTGAAGGACTTCAGCTCCCAGAGCTGGCTGGAGAAGTCTGGGAGCTGAAGTCCTTCAGACTTAAAGTTGCAAAGGTTGGAGACCCCTGTCTTAAGATACCTAATTTTTGCTTCTGAGTGCACATTCAGGGAACCCTACATTCGGCATTTTCCTCCCCACACCCACCTTGATTTTTGGCCAACTTGATAGTTTGCACACTGAATTTCCTGAGCATCTGAGTCCATTTTAGATATGACTGGTTTTTAATTTAATTCATTTAGGTATGTTTTACAGCATTTTCGGTCTTGTTTGCATTCTGAGGACTTTAAATGCTTTTATGGATAGAAATGGATCCTTCAAATAATAATAATAATAACTGGAAGAGATAGTTATGCCGTAGGTACAATTCCAATATATTTCACATAAAAATATATGTGCATAAACACAAAACAATTTTCTTAGCAATAACTAAAATTATATAAAAAATATGTTCCATCTCAAAACATTTGTAATTACTGTGTAAATTATTGGGGAAAATTCCTCATACATTTCAACAGTGTAAGTGATGGATATCAGATATAAATCTGAAGAATATATTAAAAATATTTTAATATGTTGGCCTACTTCATTCTCACCTAATTCCATTACTTAGCTCTATTATTCTGCAGAGCTCCTGAAGATAGGACAATGGACGGAAGCTATTCAAGCAGCAAAGCAACTTAGAACAGACGAGAAATTTCCTGACAGTGAGAACAATTAACCAGTGGAACAATTTGCCTACAGAAGTTGTGGGTGCTCCAACACTGCAAGTTTTTAAGAAGAGATTGGACAACCATTTGTCTGAAATGGTAAAGGGTTTCCTGCTTGAGTACATTAGACTAGAAGATTTCTAAGGACTTTCCAACTGTTATTTGGTTATTTCAGTCCAAGCTCTTTGCTGTATTTTAGATTCATGTAAACATATGTAGATTTGATTTCATCTCAAGGCAAGAACCTTTTATAAAAGCTGGGATAAAAGTGCTTAAATACTGTACAATGCCGATTAAGAAAAGAATCACCACTTTTAATACCATCACGCAGTTGGTATTTATCTGAATTTATTACTTGTCCAATTACAAAGGAGCTGATCCTCCAGATCTTATTATGAGGACAAATTAAGAGCATTCGAAGATTGACTTAAGGGTCCAAACTTGTTATTCTGATTATTATATCTTTTTCAAGGGGCAACTGGACTCTTGCTTTTCTTTGAAGACGTTTCTGGGGAATGGAAGAATGTGTGAGAAGTCCTTTCCTTCCCCACCATCCAGTCAGAACTGAAGAAGCTTCTTGGAGGAGAAGCTAAATGTCTTCAAAGAAAAAGCAAAAAGTTCAGTTGCTTCTTGGGGAAAAAAAAAAGCACCTTTGAGACCACGGTTTTTAACGCTGCAGCCATTCACCTTGAACGGCAAACGAGAGATGGGACTTTGAGGGCATCTCACTCACAGGTAAATGTGCATCACCAAACTCTCTTATGTCTTCTGCCCCACCCCTTTCCTCAACACATCCTTTCTAAATCCTGCATGAGTCCAGCTCCTGCATGTGCAATGGAAGAACGAAGCTGCAGGTGCAGATTAAGAGTTGGAAGGGACCTTATAGGTCATCTAGTCCAACTCAACCAGGAAACCTTACACCATATTTCTGACGGATGGCAGTCCAGTCTCTTCTTGAAAGCCTCCAGGGATGAAGCTCCCACGACATCCAGAGGCAACTTCTGTTCCCTCCATTGACTGTTCTCAGTCAGAAAAGTTCTCCTTATTTCCAGGTTGAATCTCTCCTTGGTCAGTTTCCATCCATTGTTCCTTGTCTGGCCTTTGGAAAATAGCTTGACCCCCTCCTCTCCGTGGCAGCCCCTCAAATATTGGAAGACTGCTATCCTGTCTCCCCTGGTCCTTCTCTTCACTAGACTAGCCATGCCCAGTTCCTGCAACCGTTCATCGTAGGTTTTAGCCTCAACTCCCCTAACCATCTTGGTTGCTCTTTCTAGAGTCTCCACATCTTTTTTATAGTGTGGGGACCACAACTTTGCTTTTGGTGCTTTGGAAAATATTGGGGGGAGGGATTGCAATTCAGGAGCGCTCAGGCTTTTCCTTCTTCTTCGGTGGGACGGTTAGCCGGGAAAGCCACCCCTCACCCCCACCTGATTTTAGCAGTCCGACGAAGGGGAAACCCACCCACCCCGATCCAATCCGTACCCTCCCCAGCTCCCAAGTCGTTGCACGGCCGCTTGGGCTGTTTTATCTTTGCAAAGAGGGTCCATCGCGGTCCTTCCAACAGGAACAGGTGGGAAGCCCCCCCCCTCCCACTCCTTTGCACCCCCACCTGGAGACCCCCACCCCGACGCCTGCGGGGAAGCGAAGGGGCGGGAGGCAGCGGCCTCCCCATCTCCACCCGTTCCCTCCTTTGCAAATCCCAGGAAAAGCCCCGCGCCGCCGTTCCCAGAAAGCGCCACTCCTCCGTGCCCCCCTCCGGCCAGGCTGCCTTGGCTGGCTGTTGCCGGCCGAGCATCGCCCCCTCCGCAGAAACCACCGCCGCCGCCGCTGTTCCTTCGAAGCGCGCGAGCGGGACCCCCCCCCCTCCCTCCGCGCGCGCACGCGCCCACCCCTTCCAAGCCGGGGCTGTTCCTCGCACGAGCCTCTCTCCCCCCCGAGGCTGAGAGGCGGGGGCAGCGACTGTCCCGGCCGGCGCTGATCTCGAGCGGCGATTGGCCGCTGTCTACGCTGACGTCACGATCATGATGAGAATTAATGATCGGAGGCGCTGATTTCATTGTGTGACGCCGGGACCGACCCAGCCGAAACCGGCTGAATTCGGAGCCCTGGGGCCCCCCGCGGCCGCCCCGCCCGCCCCACAGAGCACGGTGGGTCCGGTAGAAGGGGGGTGGGCTGGCGGGCGGGGAGGGGGGAGGGGCGGGGAGGGCGCGCAGCCCCGGGGGGGGAGGGGCGACGGTGGGGGAGGGGGGAGGCGGCCTTCCCGCCAGGCCTTCCCAAGGGGGGGGGGCTTCGCGAACGGCCCTTCCTCGTTTTACGGCTTGGCGGGCAAGAGGCCGACGGAGAAAGGGGGAAAAAAATAAAAAGAGAAAGAATTGACGAGTTTCGGGGCTTCAGTCCGGAGCTCGCGGAGCAGAACTCGGGACGCGCATGCGTGCCGCTCGCCTCGCTCGATCTGCGGCAAGAGACGGCTGGAGCGCGAGGAAAGGCCGCGCCTGCGCAGAAAAGCACCCCGTCGCCAGACTGCCCTCGCTTTACGTACCTTCGCCTCTTTTTTTTTTGGTACGTAAAGTCGATTTGGGTAGGGGGGAGAGGAGAAGAAGGCGGCCGGCGAGGTCCAAAATACCTTGGTGTCGGTCCGGCACTTGCTTTTCATGCAGATAGCCGGTTCTTTTACTTAAAAAAAGTAGTTTGCAAACGTATCTTATGGGATCTGTCAAAAGAATGAGTTGAAGTGGGGAGAAGCAACGAGATAGTTTTTTGAGTCATCTGCCTGGAGTTTGCTTAAAATCACACCCAAATAGGCTTTGTCTATTTTTAAAAGTTATTTCTGTCTCTGCATCAGTGCTTTTCATGCCATAAAATGCCATAAGAAAAAAATATAACAGTTTATTGGCTCAGTTGTGTGAACCCAATCAAAATGTTTTCCATATAAGTGTTGTACAGAGGAAGCCAGACAGCTGATTTCATTCAATCGAACATGGTTTGTTAAACCATGGATTGATTAGTGCAGTGTTTTTCAACCTTGGAGACCCAAAATTCTGTAGACCTCAACTCCCAAATTCCTCAACCAGCAATTTGACTGGGGGATTCTGGGAGTTGAAATCCACACATCTTAAAGCATCCTGGCTGAGAAATTTCTGGGAGGAGTTGCCAAGATTGAGAAAGACTGGATTAGAATATTATGTCGGTGCCAGTTAATATGTGTCAAAAGGTTACATCTAGGCTGCTGCACTAATTATCTCTCTCTAGGGATTAAGGGATTAAGCAACACCTCTTGTAGGGACAAGCAGTATTCCACCCATGCTAGTCTTCTGCAACCGAAGTAACGGATCAGTGCTTTAAAAATGGGAGCATTGCAAAGTTCTGGTATTTCAGAAAACAGTTCTGCTTAGTTTAATTTAATTTAAATGCAAAGATGAGTTTGCATTTCCCACTAGGGAAATGGATGAAATAGGCCATGTGTATTGTCTGATCTATTTATTTATTTATGATTCCTATTCTATTCCTTATTCCATTTCCTATAATCAATTTCATTGTAATTTTTTATTTTATTACAATGACAATAAAGATTATTATTATTATTATTATTATTATTATTATTATTATTATTATTATTATTATTATTATATTCCATTCCACTCCACTCTACTCCTTATTCCATTTCCTATTCCATTCCACTACTACTACTACTACTACTACTACTACTACTACTACTACTACTAATAATAATTCCTGTATTCCTTATTCCATATTCTATTCTATTCTATTCTTTATTCCATTTCCTATTCCATTCCATATTCCATTCCATTCTACTCTATTCCTTATTCCATTTTCTATTCTGTTCTATTCTATTCTATTCTTTATTCCATTTCATATTTCATATTCTATTCTATTCTCCTATTCTGTTCTTTTCTATTCTATTCAGTTTAATTTGACTTTGAAATGAAATCTGTATTGTATTAGTCAGCTCAACGCAGTAAGAAAATTGTAATTTTTCCTATAGTTAACATATTGCACATGCCTAAAGTAAGACACGACCACGGACCTCCGCTCCTTCCGTCTAAAACTAAAAACACATCTTTTCTGCTTGGCCGGCCTAGGGTAGTCTCTCTCTATGGGGTTTTAGTTGTTTTAACTGGGAATTTTAGTATGTTAATGGGGTATTTTAGCACAGGTATATGTTTAATTTGTTTTTAATGTGTTTGTATATTTATTGTTTTAGTTTTCCCTGTGCACCGCTCCGAGTCCCTATGGGGAGAGGGAGCGGTCAACAAATTAAAATTATTATTATTATTATTATAAAATAAAATGGTTGCATTAATGTCCTGCCTCAACTGCAAAAGCATGAATAGCTTTGTGGAATATACCAAGGCAAGGTGTCACATTGAAAGACGCCTTGTGGCCAGTCAGTCTGTGAGAACAGTGGAACAGGCAATTATATTTTTGGGGAAATGAGCAGGTTCATAACGCATATATGCATGAGTCTTTTGTGATTTCATTTTTTAAAAAAACTGAATAGTGACCAGAAACGCCAAGGTTTTGATGTAAGGTCTTTCAGTTGGGGGGATAGATACTTTTATGATGATGAACTCTTGGTGCCATATTTAATGGCCGTCAACTGGATTGGGATGGGTGGCTATCGAAATATGAATGAATGACTAAATGGATGAATAGATAAACAAAGATAAATAAATGATTCAGCTGCTACTGGTATTCTGTAGACTTGTGCTTTGAATTACAGCGCTGCTTAATAATTTCAGGGAGTGAGATGTGGCTTCAGAGCAGTACCCACCCATGATCTACAATATGGAGGTAATAGTGAGGGGTTGCTTATGTGGAGATATATATATGTGTGTGTGTGTGTGTGTTTTCGTAGATTTTCACGGGTGTAGTAGGTATGCTGGTCTTGTTGTATTCGGGTGTTTTCCCGTTCTCATTCTTACACGGGAAAACACCCGAATACAACAAGGCCAGCATATATATATATATATATAAAGTGCTTTGAAGTCATGACACAAAGTTATGTAATTTGTCTAGTCTAATTTTAAGGTGGCGTCAAGCTGAGATTGCTTTGGTCAATCTCGGAGCTGGCAGCTGTAAAGGAGAATACATTCCTGTGGGTTCCAATCAATCTCTCAGCCACATTTTTATTATTATTATTATTATCAAGCCTTATACCCTTCCTGGCCTCCTGACATGGGAGATACCCATTTGCAGGGTCTCTAAATCCATGTTTAGAAATTGATATCTGACACGGGGGTGTTGTTCTGTGATGGTTAGGTTTCAAATCCATCCCTATGTTGGATGTTTGCCTGATTTCTTTTTCATACTGTCCAACGTTTACTGAAAATCCCAAAAGAGATACAGCAGGACCTCTGGTCACGAACGCTTCTGACCACGACCAAATTGGGTTCCGACCCAAAAATTCACATCCCCCCCCCCCCACCAACTGATTTCCTCCTTCCGTGACTTTTTTGGGGGGGTGGGGGGAAGTGCCAAATTTCCAAAATTCAGTTCACTACCAAATTGGTTGGCGACCAAAGTTATGGAACGAATTATAGTCGTGGCCAGAGGTTCTACTGTAATTGGGAATTGTATTATTATAATCATTGTTGGTTGGCAGTTTTACATATAATTCAATGTGGTAAAATACTTGGTTCTCCTGCCCTGTCCTCTTTTTGCCACCACAACCCTGTGAGTTAGACTGGGCAGAGAGAGAGAGAGCGAGAGAGAGACTGGACCAGTCATCCCATTGACTTTCATGCCTAAGGGAGACCTAGAATTCACCATCTCCTGGTATGTTGACCATCATTACATCAAACTGGCTCTCGTATTATTATATTGCAGAATAACAGAGTTGAGAGGGACCTTGGAAGTCTTCTAGTCCAACCCCCTTCTCAAGAAGGAGACCCTAGACCATTCCAGACAAATGGCCGTCCAATCTCTTCTTAAAAACCTCCTTCCAAGGTAGTTTTTGTTATTATTTTTTCAATCAATATTTGGCACAATAATAGAGTGGCTATATGGTAGTAAACTGAAACGTTCAGTCAAATCAAAGGTCCTTTTCATTAGGGAAAAAAAGGCTGGTTCTTCTTTCTCAGCTGGAGTTCAATCCAACCCTGGGGTTTTGTGAGTTGCAACTAATTGCATGTTGGTTGCAAACAAGCATTTCTTCTGTTAGCTTACTATGTGGTTGCTCAGTTTGGTATAAATGTTCTTCATTTTTCTGTTCATGCCTTCCTCAAATAAGCATTAATATGCTTAAGGAGAAAGCATGGTATGGGCAGCATCAATTTCTGTTGACTTTAGGTGGCAGTCTTTGATTAAAAGTTAGCTTATAGACATTTCAATTTGTTCGAATTTGTATACCGCCCTTTCTTCCTTGCGGGATTCAGGGCAGTGAACAGGCAATGATAAAAACAACAGTAAAAACATCAATATAAATACCTATGCTAAAAATAAATTAAATTCTAAGCCTGCTCTAAAATGTACAGTGGGGAGAAACAATACAGAATCACTCATTGCTCCAGAAGCAGTATTGCATCTCCTTTGCAACTTGCCAGCAAGGAACAAAATTCATATTTTATAAAATACAATATGAGTACAAATGGTTCTAATAGGCTGTATTGTTTTGATTATTTGTGTCCCCATTCATTCATTTAGTCATTCATTTCCCGCCTATTATTTCACCAATAATTCAAGGCAGCGATGACATCCAATACACCTTCCTTCCTCCTCCTCTTATTTTCCTCACTACAACCCTGTGAGGTGGGTTGGGTTGAGCGACAGTGACTGGTCCAAGGTCATTCCTCAAGTGAGATTAGAACTCACCGTCTGCTGGTGATTGGCCCTCATTGGCTTTGGCCCTCAGCTGGTTTTCCTGGCTAAGGCAAGACTTGAACTCACAATCTCTTGCTTTCTAGCCTAGTCCCTTAACCACTAGACCAAACTGGCTCTCTCAATTATGGCACTAAAGAATAACACCTACTCCACCTTATACCTTATTCATACCTTTTTATCATTTGTTATGTGGCTATAGTAATAGAAGGCTCTATTTATTTGTTGTTTTGTGGCGTGAAAATTACAAGGGGTTATACATTTATATGGTGTTTCAGTTAAGTCTAAACCTGTATTTTAGAGACGCACTAGTGTTGATGTGTTAATGCTTGTGTTTTTGGCATCATAATAAGTGGCGTGGGGGAAATCCTCGGAGTGCGTCTGGCCAGTTTAAGCATTCTCTGGAAACTGAGCATATGGTTTCTGTCACAATAGAGCTAGAGAAGAACAAATGGGCAAGTGAATTTTTTGTAGTACCGTACATAAAAAATGCACATCTTGTGTCACCTTAAAGATAAAGAAATGTATCATGTCATTACTTTATATGTACCAGAAGCTACTTGTGATTAATGAATGGAATGGCTTGCCTCCAGAAGTTGTAGGTGCTCCAACGCAAAGGTTTTTAAGAAGAGATTGGACAACCGTTTATTTGAAATGGTATAGGGTTTCCCGCTTCAGCAGAGGGTTGGACTAGAAGACCTCCAAGGTCCCTTCCAACTCTCTTATTCTGTGGTTCTGATATAAAGAGATCAGTTGGCCTAGGTATAAGACATTTAGATGACCCTGTCAACTTTTCTGAAATAGAAAAGCAAGCAAAACACTTTAATGATCTGTTATCGGTGCATCTGACCTGATCACATTTATTTTAACATACAGGCAGTCCTCAACTTACGACCTCGATTGAGTCCCATTTCTGTTGCTAAGCGAGATAAGTGAATTTTGCCCCATTTTGCAACCTTTATTTCCACCGTTGTTAAGTGAATCTCTGCAGTTGTTAAGTTAGTAACAAGGTTGTTAAGTGGATCTGGCTTCTCCATGGACTTGTTGTAAGGTGGCAAATGGGGATCATATGACCCCAGGACACTGTGACCGTCACAAATATGAACCGGATGTTTTTGGTCACATGACCCATGGGGATGCTGCAAGGGTTGTAAGTGTGAAAAACAGTAATAAGTCCCCTTTTTCAGTGCTGTTGTAACTTCTAACAGTCACTAAACAAACTCTTGTAAATCAAGGACTACCTGTAAGTTAATAACGATAAGGATGGTTGTTATCACTTAGCATTAAAAAAATTGAGTCTCAGTGTAATTTGTCGCTGATGTCTACTTTCTTAAGCTCTGTGGTGGTGCAATGGTTAGAATGCAGTACTGCAGGGCTAACTCACTGCTCACTGCCAGCAGTTCGATCCTGACCAGCTCAAGGTTGACTCAGCCTTCCAATCTTCCGAGGTGGGTCAAATGAGGACCCAGATAGCTGGGGGCAAAATGCTGATTCTGTAAACCGCTTAGAGAGGGCTGTCAAGCACTGTGAAGTGATATTGCTTTACATCCCTCAGTCCTTTACAGAGTCAGCCTCTTGCCCCCAACAATCTAGAGTGCAGAGAAGAGCAACCAAGATGATTAGGGAACTGGAGACTAAAACATATGAAGAACGGCTGCAGGAGCTGGGTATGTCTAGTTTGATGAAGAGAAGGACCAGGGGAGACATGATAGCAGTGTTCCGATATCTCAGAGGGTGCCACAAAGAAGAGGGAGTCAAACTATTCTCCAAGGCACCTGGGGGCAGGACAAGAAGCAATGGGTGGAAACTAATCAAGGAGAGAAGCAACTTAGAACTAAGGAGAAATTTCCTGACAGAACGATTAACCTCTGGAACAGCTTGCCTCCAGAAGTTGTGAATGCCCCAACCCTGGAAGTCTTTAAGAAGATGTTGGATAGCCATTTGTCTGAAATGGTATAAAGTTCCTGCCCACGCAGGGGGTTGGACTAGAAGACCTACAAGGTCCCTTCCAACTCTGCTATTGTATTATTGTAATCTGGGTCCTCATTTTACCGACCTAGGAAGGATGGAAAGCTGAGTCAATCTTAAGCCTGGTGAGATTCGATCTGCCAAACTGCTGGCAGCCAGTGATCAGCAGAAGTAGCCTGCAGTGTTGCACCCTAACCACTGCACCACCATGGATGTAGGTCTAAGGGCTATTGCTAATACTATTGCCCTTCCTTCCTTCCTTCCTTCCTTCCTTCCTTCCTTCCTTCCTTCCTTCCTTCCTTCCTTCCTTCCTTCCTTCCTCCCTCCCTCCCTCCCTCCCTCCCTCCCTCCCTCCCTCCCTCCCTCCCTCCCTCCTTCCTTCCTTCCTTCCTTCCTTCCTTCCTTCCTTCCTTCCTTCCTTGTGGTTATAACGCAGTATTGCAGGATAATTCTACCCACTGTCAAGAGTTTGATTCTGACTGGCTCGGGGTTGACTCAGTCTTCCAATCTTCCAAGATCAGTAAAATGAAGACCCAGGTTATTGGGGGCTGACTCTGTAAACCACTTAGAGAGGGCTATAAAGCACCTTGAAGTGGTATATAAGTCTAAGTGCTATTGGTATAGCACAGGGGTCGCCAACCTTTGCAACTTTAAGTCTGAAGGACTTCAGCTCCCAGACTTCTCCAGCCAGCAAAGCTGGGAGCTGAAGTCCTTCAGACTTAAAGTTGCAAAGGTTGGGGACCCCTGGTATAGCACACATTCTAGAAATAACAGCCAACTAGCAATCTTGAAATGGCTTCAGCGAGAAGTGATTTTAGCATTGATTTGTACCATTTCGTTGTTCACTGACTTCTATATCGGAAGTCGTTTTCATTAGTGTTTGCTTCATTTCAGCTATCGGCTTTTCAATCAAACTTGATGTCTCTCTGTTGAAAGAATGGAATCCATAGGCCCCTTTGAGAACCCGATTGATAATCCCAATATATCGATGCAAAGTTGTCAAAAGAGGGAACAACTTTGAACCGAGGTATAGATCAGCATCTTGCTCGTCTCTGTAATTAAGGAAGTGAGCGCACAACAGGAGCAGAAAGCAGGAGTAGCAGCTGCTTTATCCGTGTCCATATTGTTCCTCGGACCAAGCTACGCTCGTGGTGCAGCCCAAGTCTTTTCAATATCCAACAAAATCAAACTACATCTTGGCCAAAATCAGCAACAATGTTAAGAAAGACATGTTTGCTTGAAAGAATCTGTTTGATATAACATTCGTTTGGCATTAACACAACAACATTAACAGCACTTAGAGACTTGTATATCGCTTCACAGTGCTTTTACAGCCCTTTCTAAGCGGTTTACAGAGTCAGCCAAGGGCCCCCAACACTCTGGGTCCTCATTTTACCCACCTTGGAAGGATGGAAGGCTGAGTCAACCTTGAGCCAGTAAGAATCGAACTGCGTGCAGTCGGCAGAATTAGCCTACAATGCAACATTCTAACCACTACAGTTTTATATAGCAACAGCAATAACACTTATATACCGCTTTATAGTCCTCTCTAAGCGGTTTACAGAGCCAGCCTCTTTCCCCCAACAATCTGGGTCCTCGTTTTACTGACCTCGGAAGGATGGAAGGCTGAGTCAACCTTGAGCCGGTCAGGATCGAACTCCTGGCAGTCGACAGAATTAGCTTGCAATACTGCATTCTAACCACTGTAATATAACAAGTCACATTTTTCCATGGGTTGGATAAACTCATCACTCTAAGCTATGATGATAAACCTCATTATAGATTAGTGGGCAAATCATATCTGGCTCATTTCATGCCTCATTTCCAGTTAAAGTATTAAGTAGTGTTTACAAACTACAGTAACTAATACAAAGCCCATTTAATGGAATGTTGCCCCATTTTACGGCTTTTCACGCCACCGTTAAGTGAATCACTGCAGTTGTTAAGCTAGTAACACCATTGTTAAATGACTCTGGCTTCCCCATTGACTTTGTCAGATCATCGCAAAAGGGGATCACATGACCCCATCTGCAATTGTCATAACTATGAGTCAGTTGCCAAGCACCTGAATTTTGATCATGTGACCATGGAGCTGCTACAACGGTCATGAGTGTGAAAACACAGTCATAGGACGCTTTTTTCAGTGCCGTTGTAACTTCGGACGGTCTCTAAGTGAGCTGTGGCAAGTCAAGAGCTACCTGTAAGAGTTTTGAGCTCGGTGATAACAGGCTACTATACCAGAGGTGGGATTCAGCAGGTTCTGACCGGTTCTGGAGAACTGGTAGTGGAAGTTTTGAGTAGTTCGGAGAACCGGCAAATAACACCTCTGACCGGCCACACCCCCATCTATTATCTGCCTCCCAAGTCCCAGCTGATCGGGAGGAAATGGAGATTTTACAGTATCCTTCCCCTGGAGTAGGGAGAGAATGGAGCTTTTGCAGTATCCTTCCCCTGGAATGGGGAGGGAATGGAGATTTTACAGTATCCTTCCCCTGGAGTAGGGAGAGAATGGAGGTTTTGCAGTAACCTTCTCCTGGAGTAGGGAGAGAATGGAGATTTTACAGTATCCTTCCCCTGGAGTAGGGAGAGAATGGAGATTTTACAGTAACCTTCCCCTGGAGTAGGGAGAGAATGGAGATTTTACAGTATCCTTCCCCTGGAGTAGGGAGAGAATGGAGGTTTTGCAGTAACCTTCTCCTGGAGTGGGGAGGGAATGGAGATTTTACAGTATCCTTCCCCTGCCACGCCCGCCAAGTCACGCCACGCCCACCAAGCCACGCCCGCCAAGTCACATCACGCCCACAGAACCGGTAATTAAAAAAACTTGAATCCCACCACTTCACAATACCCATCATCTCTGCAACTTTGCAGATATCTGAGACTACAAATCACCTTAGTCTGAGCCTGCTTAGCATTCATCGGGGGCAATGAAAGAGGTCAGGAAAAGCTGAATTAGGTTTCACCATTGTGTCTCTGGGATCAATAGAGAACCAAGACCCCTCTGTCTGCGACTTCACCCAGTATCCCTTTTCTTGTTTATTCGCTTGTTTTCTTTCTTACAAACCCTCTTTTCCTCCTGTAAACAAACCTTTTAATCAATTTAATAGTATCGGAGTTCTATTTGTGTTGAGCTACCCTTAATTCCTGAATGTAAATAGCGACTGCTTCGTTTTGTTTTTGAGTGTTTTGTAAACTATATTTAAGAATATTCACAGGGGAACCGGAATAAATTAGACTCAGCCTGCTGTAGTTTTCCCCCCCATTTCTTTAGATAAATGGGAGCCTGTGCTTTTCTTTTCTTTTTTTGAATGCCCTGTAAGTATTAAATTATTCCTCTTTTCAGAGTATCTTCTTTTATTTTTAGATGAATCTGCGTTCTGTATTTACTGCAGAACAACAGAGGATATTGCAGCGTTACTATGAAAATGGAATGACAAATCAGAGTAAAAATTGCTTTCAGCTCATATTACAGTGTGCACAAGAAACTAAGCTGGACTTCAGTGTAGTCAGGGTAAGTACTGAGGTTTCCATGCTCAAATTTACATAACAGTCTTTACAGACACAGGTGTTTGCTTACCTTATCTACAGGGCATGGAGCTGTGAAAAAAAAAAAAGAAATCAGTAGCTATATGCTTGGAAATATCTGTTGAAAACCTGAGTTCTACTTTATTTATTAAATTTATTAAACGTACATGCCACCCATCTCACTGTTGCAGATTACAAAAGGATAAAAAGGTAACAATATCATGCAAAATGATTAAATTTAAGAAGAGAAATGCACTCTTTGTTTAAAAAATGCACAATAATTTGTTTATTATTTATTTATTTTTGTTTCTTTGTTTATTTATTGCAGTGGGCATAAACCCAAAGGTGCTTTTTTCAGGAGGCAACTAGACTTTTGTCCTTTTTCTGTTGAGGACGTTTCTCTTCTCATCCAAGGAGCTTCTTCAACTCTGACAGGATAGTGGAGAATGTAAGGATTATCCTGTTAGAGCTGAAGAAGCTTCTTGGATGAGAAGCGAAACATCTTCAACAGGAAAAAAAAAAGCAAGAAAGTCCAGCTGCCTCCTGAAAAAAACAAAAAGCACCTTTGGGACAACCATCACCTGGATGACTGAGAACCTCTTCAGACTTTCCGTGGGTATAAAACTCACAAAAGCCTCTCTGTGTATGGTAATTTGGGACATTTATTGTATGTGTGCAACTGTAAGTTTAAAGCATTCATACAACAAATGGCATTTGGGGAGGGGGAAAACCCAAATTAGTCAAGTCGGGTTGTTATAATTGGCTTCGTAACACCTCTACTAGTTTCTAGATCAGGGGTTCCCAAACTTGGCAACTTTAAGACTTGTGGACTTCAACTCCCAGAATTCTCCAGCCAGCTGGAGAATGGCTGGCTGGAGAATTCTGGGTGGAGAATTCTGGGAGTTGAAGTCCACAAGTCTTAAAGTTGCCAAGTTTGGGAACCCCTGCTCTAGACGAATGGCTGCTTGGTGGCAAAATTTTATTCGCCTTTGTGAAATGAGTGAGAAATGCCTCGCTCCTGAAAGTGATTGTGTGTGGGTGCCAAGCCTAGTTAAACGTTACGATTTAGTTTAGTTATTATTTTAACAGTAGGTTAAAGCAGAATAGCTCATGTCACACCTCTGCTCCGCGAGCTGCGTTGGTTGCCAGTTTGCGTCTTGTTGTTGTTGTTAGTTGTGAAGTCACGTCTGACCCATCGCGACCCCATGGACAACGTTCCTCCAGGCCTTCCTGTCCTCTACCGTCCCCTGGAGTCCATTGAAGCTCACGCCTTCTTCGGAAACTCCATCCAGTCACCTCCTTCTCTGTCGTCCCCTTCTTCTTTGGCCCTCAGTCGTTCCCAGCATGAGGCTCTTCTCCAGTGAGTCTTTCCTTCTCATTAGGTGGCCAAAGTCTTTGAGTTTCCTCTTCAGGATCTGGCCTTCTGAAGAGCAGTCAGGGTTGATCTCCTCTAGGACTGACCGGTTGGATCGCCTTGTAGTCCAAGGGACTTGCAGGAGGCTTCTCCAGCCCCAGAGTTCAAAGAGTTTGTGTCTAGTTCCAATTAAAGATGCTGGTTTTAACCTTTAATGGCCTTCATGGCACGGGACTGGGCTACCTGAGGGAGTCTCCAGTTACTCCTTCTCGTTCCATTAGATCTGGCAGAGAAGACCTGCTACAGGTACCATCAGCTGGGAACCTACATTTGGTGGACCTCAAGAGACATGCCTTCTCTGCCTTGGACCCACCTTATAGAACATGCTTCTCCCCAAAATTAAATTAGCTTTTGACATCATGGATGTCCCTCAATATGTTATTTGGCTTGATGCTCCCCAAGAACCAGATATGCTACATGCTTAGCTGGCTCCATTGTTGAGATGTCTAATCATCTTGCCTCTCTGCCCAAGGGTTTGTATGTTTGTTTTTATGTATATGGGTTTTTTAAATGGGGATTTCTTTATTTTTACATCTATTGCTTCTAAAACCATCACGTTGCTCAATTTTTATATGCTGTCTAGGGTGGCTTTTGGTGAGATGGGCGACCATACAAATTTGATTAATAAATAAATAAATAAAAGTAGATGAAATTGAGGGGCAAGCATTCCCCTCTTTGGTAGATCGTTTGTTTTCAGAGAGTGTTCTTTGTCACAAAACCTGTCTATTTCTCTGTTTTTTTAAGGTCAGGGAGAAGAACATAGGTGTTGTAGCCCGCCAGCAGCCAGCAGAGCTGGCAGCAGATTCGGACAGTGAGGAGGTTGGGGAGGAACCTGGGCCAGTCCTGGAGTCTGGGGAAGGCTCTGATGAGGGCTCTGTGTCAGAGGCAGAGAGGGGACCAAAGCCACATGCCAGTTATTAGCTGCCTTCAAAGTCAGAAATCAGGGAGGCAGAGGAACAGCTGGAGCCTGTTCCCAGTGTGCGTATGCACAGAGTTTGCCAGACGAAGGGAACAGCTAAAGAACAGGGGTCGACTTGGGAGTAAAGGCACAGGTGGATGATGAATGGCCCCTCCCAGAAGAAATAAAAGAGCGAAAGGGGAGTAGAGTCTGCAGGAGACAATTAGTTCGCTTAATTGGTTCGTGACAGTACGTTGTCTGGGTACAAATATCTTGGTGCAATAACTATCAAGATGTACGCTATTATTCACATTGATATTAATTCTCTAATGTTAGACTTATAGTATATTAAACAGTTGAACAAAATAATCCTGTTGGTTTTTTTCCTCGTTTTTTAACGTATCTTCTAGTAAAAATGTAATAATAACATCAAGCATAATAATCCTCATCATGATAATACTAACAATTATCATGTTGTTTATATCGCTATCTTAACATATTTTCTACTCTTCTTTAATCTCCTTTTATTTCCAACTTCCATTTTTATTCTATAACCATTGATAAAATAATTCCCATATTATATAATATTCGGTTTGTTCTTTCTTCTTAATTGCCAGCGTTGGTCTCAGTCTGAAGGGCACAAGATTGATGGAGTGCAGCCTTAAATTATGCTTGGTTAAAATTCCTAAAAAGTCTGATATTATGGGTGGAAGACAGTGATCCTAATGCTTCTGTTTGGCGTACTCTGTGAATTGCAGGTTTCATTGGTTGTCACTTACCTGGACAAGAAGGGACCAAATATCTTAGGGAAAATATCTTGTGTGGTTGTGAAGCCTCACCTGAAAATCCGTGATCGAGAAAATGAAAGTATTTCCAGATAGAACTACCTCTAAACTAATCATAAAAAGAGTGTGTAATGATCTCACGCCTTCCCTCTCTTTTAATCTGTGGTTTGTTAATAAGAACAGGATATTAAAAACAACCGGAGTGGGAGGGGGGGATTCTTGTACATCTCCAAGAAACTTTCTGAGCGAGAAAGGATGCGTAATAAGATTGGGGTCACCCTTGTGCTTTGCTCTTTTTGTCTTTTTTTGTTCCTACTTTTTTGGCGGAAGAATTTTACAGTTCTTGCAAATTATTCAACCCTTGATTTTTTTCTCCCATCTGTTCCGTAGCCCGAGAAGAAAAATGATCGTTGGTTGCTTAGACCAGGGGTCTCCAACCTTTGCAACTTTAAGTCTGAAGGACTTCAGCTCCCAGACTTCTCCAGCCAGTTTTGCTGGCTGGAGAAGTCTGGGAGCTGAAGTCCTTCAGACTTAAAGTTGCAAAGGTTGGAGACTCCTGGCTTAGACAATGTTGTATTATGTATTGTTTTCTTGGTTTGTTTGTTGTGGGCTTCTAAGGACTTCTTCTTTCCTTTAAATGGCAGGTGTGGGCTGCTATAGCAGAGCAGCATTGTTGTGTCTCCACTAAACGTCTAGAACTTGTCGCTTTTGTGGTGACGCTTTTGGACAAAACAAAGGCTTAGAAATCAGAGTTGATTTCCACTAGAAAATCAACCACGTGGCCTCTTCTTGCGCCGAGGAGCAAAGCAAAAGATCTCCCTTCTCTCTTTTTCTCTTTCCAATATTTTTTTTTTTACGCTGGTCTATGAAGATACTAAAGTTTGATTTGATTTGACTTGGTGGGTTTTCTCCTTGTGCCCCCAGAACCCCTCTCTATACTTCATAGGACTCTCAGTCAATTCTCGTTCACAGTCATCGGTGAGTCTTCGTGCAGAATATGGTCTGAATCATGCGTAATTCATTAGTTATCCCTTATTAATCATACGTACAGAGTTTGACATGGTACCATTAAGGCTCCTTTCCTGTGTTTGCTAGGTGTGGGGAGTGAGGGTGTCATGTTTTTCATTACATACTAGCCGATAACCAGGTGTTGCCCCGGTATTTATTTATAGGGGGAAAATGTCCGGACCAAATGTAATTTCTAATGTTGGATTTTCCCCCTTACTAAAGGGAGCCCCTTTGTGTAGTACTGTGAGACATTTACTATGGCAACTCCACTGCACTGTATAGTAGAAGCCATTTTACGACAGTACAGTAGAAGCCATTTAAAGGCACAACAGGCTGCATCTTAACAGAACACACACCCTTAGGGGTGTCTTACCCCCACAGTATTTTTCTCCAGAGAGTAAGTCAGCTGTGTACCAAGTTTGGTTGAAATTGCTCCAGGCATTCCAGAGTTATGCTGGAACACACACACACACACACACACACACACACACACACACACACACACATATTTGGTTTTATCTTTGCAATTTACATTGTGGCTGAAAATGCTTTTGCATAATGGATCCTCCTTGAAATGTTTGCAGCACTGTAAGAGACACTTATCATGAACATGCTATACAATAGGTGTCCCCAGCCCCCGGGCTGCAGCCCACTACAGGTGTGGCCTATGTGGAACTGGGCCACACGAGTAGCTAGAGTGCCCAAGAAGCAGGCCGGCGCTTGCATGCCCAAAGATTGAACACGGCAAGCCGGCGGGCACTCACGGACATGCGGGCCAGCCGAGGTGTGCGCTGGCCCACCACTTGCACAAGTCAGCTGCTGCCTCCTGCTTCTCGCATGGCCCAGTTCCCTCTCCCTTCCCCCCAGCTGGGCTACCAAGCCACAAAGGTTGGGGACCGTTGGTATATAAAAAAGAAAGTCTTCATATGAGAACAGAAATGAGATTTCTAAGGAAAAAGTTAGTGGCACCTTCTCTCTTAAACCAGATGTGCAAAATAAACATAATTTTATTCAGTTAATAAATCTCTGCTCATTTATGGTAGAAGAAACTGATATCCAGTTATAAACTGACCTGAATTTGTAATTTGTAATACACACACACACACACCTTTATAGTAGTACTAGCTGACAACCCAGCATTGCCCAGGTATTTATTTATGCTTACCAATCCTTACTAGAGGGTGCCCCTTTGTGGAGTACTGTGAAACTGTTATCATGGCAACTCCATTGTGCTGTACAGTAGAAGTCATTTTAAGGCACAACAGTCTGTATCGTAACAGAACTTGAATCCAAAATACATACTATCACTGTAAAAAGTACTGTAATACTGTGATTTGACACTATAGATATAATTTTCATTTCAGCGGCCCTGGCATTCCAGAGTTATGCTGGAAAAACATACACACAGCCATTTATTTATTTATTTATTTATTTATTTAGATAGATAGATAGATAGATAGATAGATAGATAGATAGATAGATAGATAGATAGATAGATAGATAGATAGATAGATAGAAATAATAAACAGGATTTTCATCAATATGGTATGTCATGTTGGTCATTGCCAGTGATGTTTATACACTTGTTTGATTTTTAGCAATGCATTTAAAAACATATTTTATGTAAAAAAAATCATAAAATAGAAATTCAGTGACATTTCTAAACACAGAACAGTTAAAATGCGAGGAATTGAATGGTGCCATTCATGTCAATTGCAAAGATTGATTTTTTTTCCAGTTTCTAAAATAATATAATTATAGCATTTAACATAAAATTAAACATGTAAAATAATCCTGGATATCGTAACTTCTCAAATGGGCAGCTTCAAGGTCACAAAGTTACTGTGTGTTGAGTCAGGGTTGACTCCTGGTGATTGCCTAGATAAGTCCTTGCAATTTTCTTGGCACAATTTCAGAAATGACTTGCCATTGGCTTCTCTCTAGGATTGAGAGACACTGGCTCACCCAAAATCCCCCATGGGCTTCATAGCAATAGCATTTAGACTTATATACCGCTTATATATAGTGCTTTTACAGCCCTCTTTAAGCAGTTTACAGTGTCAGCCTCTTGCCCCCAACAATCTGGGCCCTCATTTCACCCACCTCGGAAGAATGGAAGACTGAGTCAACCTTGAGCCTAGTGAGATTCGATCTGCCAAATTGCAGGCAGCCAGCAGTCAGCAGAAATACCCTGTAGTACTGCACTCTAAACACTGCGTCATCTCATGCCTTAAGACAGGACTAGAACTCACAATCTCCCAGTTTCTAGCTGGTGTCTTAACCACTATACTGAACTGGCTTTTTCAGCCTTAATTACTTAACTGTCTCTCATTCCCATATATATCAGTCAGGTGTTGAAAATGTTTATTATTTTCTCAGAACTTTAAACAAAGTTTCAGTTTGCAGACCTAAGGGAGTAAAGCGTTTGACATAATGATGGAAATGCCACCTTGAAGTCTAGCTGAAAATTATAGTAGAGGCCTGGAAAACCATCTAGCCTAGAATTATAGGTGAGGCGTGGAAAGCCATCTCGAAAACTCGCTGAAAATTATAGCTGAGGCCTGGAAAACTACCTAGTTTGAGAATTATAGTTGAGCCACCAAAGACCACCTCGAAACCTAGCTGAAAATTACAGATCCTCTTTGCTTACAAATTCCTTTTGGTTTTTGCAGACGTGGGTTGGAAACAAAAGAAGAAAGATGAGCAGTAAGAACACCGTGGATTCTGGAGGAAGCCCATCCGCCACAGCCAGCAGCACATTGACAATGCCTCCGGAAGTGGCCGTTCAAAACGTGGTCAGCATCGCCCGTTCCCAGAGCCAGCAGTCCTCGTGGACGTCCTCCAACAATGACGTCATAGTCACTGGCATCTATAACCCAGCTACTTCATCTGGCCGACTGGTCTCCAGTAAACAGACTAACTCCCTGATGAGCGATATGCATAAAAACTCCCTGTCGAGGTCCACCGGGAAGAGCGATCCCGAATTCCAGCGGCAGCACATCGCGGTGACCCGCCAAGCTCCCCACTGTAAAAACGCATCGCTGTTCCTGGGCGAGAAAACCATCATCCTCTCCAGGCAAACCAGCGTGCTGAATTCAGGGAATTCTATTTATAACCACACAAAGAAAAGCTACGGCGGCTCGTCGGTTCAGACGGCGGAGTTAGTGTTACCTCAGAAGCCCGTCTTGTGCCACCGGCCGTACAAAATGGACCAGGTGGGCTGCCAACGGCTGCAAAAACCAGAGCACCCCATCCTCGCTTCCTCCGTTCCATCCGGGCAGAGATCGAACATTAGAGACCCTTCCTGCAGCACCCACAATTTGGAAATCCGAGAGGTTTTTTCGTTGGCTGTGACCGACCAGTCCCTGGGAGGAAGCCGTGAGAAGGCCCTGTCAACTTCCGGAGAAGGCAGTTGCCTGTCTATCGCGATGGAAACCGGGGATGTGGACGACGAATACGCCAGAGAGGAAGAGTTGGCCTCCATGGGCGCCCAGATACAAAACTACTCCCGGTTAAGCAGCACGCCCCTCCGCGTCGAGAATCCGGGATCCGGTTTTTCGGGGTCGGGCAGGAGCATGGGTTGCAATTCGCATGTGCTGAACGCCAGGAACTTGCACAACAATATCTTGTATCACAACAGAGACTATCGCTTACCTCCACGGACTTCATTGCACAGCACATCCAGTACGCTTCTCAGCAGCTCCTATCCATCAAGAAGTAACCTTTCTTCTCATTTTGCAGCATCCAATCAACTAAGGCTATCTCAGAACCAAAATAATTATCAGGTAATTGGGCTTTTCTTCCTAAGCTTTCTTCCCACCCTTAGGAAAGGTGCCACTTCCATTTTGAAAAAACAATTGTAAATGACGAACTCCAGCTCATGAGCGACAGTAAAGGGAATTGCTATCTTCTTTTGTACTACTAGGAAATAAGAACAGTATTGTATTTCTCCCCCCACTTTATTTATTTCATTTATTCATTTCTTTAAAAAGGCCGCCCTGGGTCCTTTTTTAGGAGAAGGGCAGGGTATAAATTGGATAAATAAATAAATAAATAAACACATACATACATACATACATACATACATACATACATACATACATACATACATACATCCCTGTTTTCCTCTTACATCCCTGGCATTTCAATACCTTATTCCTGTATTACAATTCTGATGATACCTGAATTTGGAAACGATCGTTTTGAAAATGTCCTCAGAACCATATGAAGAGTCCATCTTGATTAATATTCTGGTGTAGAGAAACATTTAAATCAATTGAAGAATAATTAAAAAAAAAAAAACTTAGCTGAATTTACAAGAACTCAGAACCATTCAATGTTCGAGATCCAGTAAATGATGATTTATTCCATTGGGTCACAATCAGAGGTGGTATTCTGCTGGTTCGCCCCAGTTCAGGCGAACCGGTAGTGGAGGTGTCGGGAGGCTCCACCCACCTGCCCAGACGTCATCCTGGATGCTCTTGGGCAGAAGCGCCGCATGCGAGCTCCCGGTTCCAAACTGGTAGCCAAGGTAAGCGGATTTCATGCCTGGTCTGAACCTGTGATCCGTGGATCCCTGGAAGGCGGGGGCGGGATATCGTCACAGGCAGAGGTGGTATTCAGTCAGTTCTGGCAGGCTCTGGAGAACCGGTAGCAGAAATTTTGAGAGCGGGGAAGGAATGAGGATTTTGCAATATCCTTCCCCTGCCACACCCACAAAGCCAAGCCCACAGAACCAGCAGTAAGAAAATTTGAAACCCATGACTGGTCACTGGGGATCTGTGAAGGTTTGAAGAAATATTATGATTTAAATGTTTATGTTTGTTTTATTTATGTTTTATTTAATTTATATACTCCCTCTCGGGACTCAGGGCGGTGAACAGCCACAATAAAAAGAAGAAATACAAAAGTTAAGATAGCAGATTAATAAATATTCAATAGATTGGCCTCTTAATTATAACACCCAATGCTAAAACCCAATTAAAAGACTATGACAGGCCGGCTGCACAAAATAGATGTGTCTTCAGGGCCCGACGGAAGAGACGTAGGTCTGGGATAGTACGTAATTCAGGGGGGAGATCATTCCAGAGGGCAGGAGCTGCCACAGAGAAGGCTCTTCCCCTGGGGGTCGCCAGCCGACATTGTCTGGCCGATGGCACCCTGAGGAGGCCCTCTCTGGGAGCGGACTGGTTGGTGGGAGGTATTTGGCAGCAGGAGGCGGTCTTGCAGGTAACCAGGTCCCTTGCCATGGAGCGCTTTAAAGGTGGTCACTAGAATCTTGAAGCGCACCCGGAAGGCCACAGGCAGCCAGTGCAGCTCATGCAGGAGAGGTGTCACAAAACCCCAAAATGTTAAGTCTTGGGGGTCACGAAAGGTATTTAAAAGGGGATCCATGGTGAAGAAAAGGTTAAGAACCACTGGTTTATTGCTTCTAAATCAGATTTCTTAGAGGAAGAAGAATGGTTTCTGTTCATCTCAAGAGAATGCATTCCAATACACTTACAGTAACTGTTCTGTCCATGCAGCATGCAAAGGTACCTTTGTGCTAATTTGTTTTATTTTCCACAGATTTCAGGAAACCTTACTGTGCCTTGGATTACTGGGTGCTCCAGGAAAAGAGCAGTAAGTACATCCTGTGAAACTGGACCAACGCTCAGCTTTAGATTGTGTGTTTATTTGTTACACATATTCATATACTGCACAGTTCTGAGTAAGTTATAATGAATTTTAGCCAACGATGAGAAGCATTCGTTATTTTTCGAAGAAACATTGCATGCAATAATTTTGATTCGAGTTGTTTTTTTTCTTTTGCAGCCCTGTAACTTTTTGTCACCAATGCAGGCAGTAGTCAATTGTAGTCAAAAATCCTGTCCATTAACTGTTACGAATCGGTTTAATATTAATTATATCCATCAACAGTTTTCGCTGTTGCGTTTCAGTGACAGCATCGCAATAATAAAAACGGCTGGAAAATAATTGTATTAATGGAGCGGTATTTTTAAAAGCGACTGGAAAACCCAGTGAGGGTTAAAACAACGTGGCAATCTTTTCGGAAAACAAAATAAATCTTTTGAAAGATGAACCTGGCTGATCCCAAGAGTAATGAAGACAGTTTCAATTGTGGGCTATCAAAGTAAAACCTTCATCGTCCCAATTTATAGTCCATTTCAACCAAACATTAGTCTCAACTTAAATTCTGTCTGCTTCCAAATAGTTTTGTCTTTCTTTCTTTCTTTCTTTCTTTCTTTCTTTTTCTTTCTGGTTTAATTTCAAGCAAGTGAAATCGAGGCTGTGGGGCACAAAAGAAAAAACAGAGTAGAACAGAAAGGCTGTGAATCTTTTAGTTCTGCAATAACTCTAAATCTATCCTTTAAAAAAAAAGGTTTTGCGCAGATTCCTCTTTAATGTTGTTGGCTAACTATCTTATATTAATTTGTGTTGGTGTTAAATAGCCTGAATCTGTGCAATTAAAAATGCTTTCAAGGCCATTTTAAACCTGTTTGCAGAAGCTGCAGTCTAACAAATGGCACCAATTTCTAGATTTTTACATAATCTTCATTTGCACAGGGAAATTGTATTCAAATGAGTTTTGCAAATGAAATAAAGTCATTTGTCATTGTCTCCAGTTATAGTAGGATAACAAAGTATTAGCAAGTTGGTTTTGTGACCAGAATAATCTAAGGTGCCATTTTTAAATGACACGTCCTAAAAACTGATCTGGAGCAAAGTTTCTTAATGTTTTAAGCCATGATCTATAAATGGCTTCTTAATAAATATAGATATCTATTAATAAAGGGGTGAGCTTTTCTCTAATCTAATTTTGTGTGAGTTGGATTATGGCACACTAATCTCTCCACTTCTTACAACCAAAATACTAGTATGAATCAAGCCACTTGGGCCCCATTAGTTCATTATAACTAAGGGTTGTACTCACTTTTGTTTCCAGCAATTTAGACATTAATGGCTGTGTGTTGTGTTATTTTAAGGGGACAGCACATTTACACAGTTATACAAGCGGTATACTCACTACTTTACATTGTAGCCAAGTGTCATTTCTTCATTGTCGTCACATGAAAAGATATACTTAAATATTTACAAAATGTAAGGGGGTGTACTCATTTCTGTGATTGTGTGTGTGTGTGTGTGTAATATTCAATTGTTGTTTCTTGGTTTTTCTTTTTTTTTTAACCTTGCTGATCACTGACTGTAGTTTAAAGAGATTTAATTTGACCGTGGCAACTTTCTGGAACATTGCTATTTCCAAGTTTTGGGACTTTTAATAAGATGTTCTAAGAAAAAGAACATTTTTTTTCCAAATGCCTGGATTTTTAATAAGCTGCATTTAGTAATCTTTGCATATTTGTTTGCACAAGCCCATGTCCTTGTACTTTTTCCAAACAACGGGGCCTTCTGTTTTTCAAGGTAAAAGAAGATTGCAAAATTCTGCAGCTAAAGGCAGCCGTTTTAATTTGGTCCAAGTGACTAAGCTTTGTGCTAATTAACGTCTCCTCAATTTTACACCTGTTTCTTTGGAGTAATTTGTTTTAACCGATGTTATAAATAAACCAATAATTTTGACTGGACGATATAATTAAAAGTAGGACTTGATGCTGAGAAGGGGTCTGGAACAACTCTCCACAACCAACTCAAGGGACAAAATTAAACGTGAATGACCAAAATTATTCTAAATTATTTTAAATAATTAAATTGAATTGTCACATTGGGAGTGGTTCCATGGCATTGACAGGTTTTCCCATGAGTTGGACGTGGTGAATTGACCGTGGTGAGTTGGCTAGGAGCAAGTTGTCCCATTCCAATTGCCCCTTTCCTTGTCTGTCTTCTGCACTCTTCATTGAGGGGGCAAAAAAAGAAAAAAAGGATATGTGCTTGTTTCACAGTTACAGGACCGTACACAATTCAGCGACCGAGATTTAGCCACCCTTAAGAAATACTGGGATAAAGGCATGACCAGCCTTGGGTCAGTTTGCAGAGAGAAAATTGAAGCCGTGGCTGCGGAATTAAACGTTGACTGTGAAATAGTAAGGGTAAGAAGCTCATGTTTGTAGAAACCCGAAATAGCCTCGATGAAAGTTTTCTTTCTTTCTTTTTTTTCTGAATCACAAGAGTGAGATCGAAATAGATTGCACGTGTTATTGAATGGTTACATTAGGAAGCGCTCCATTTCCTGTCTATTTATAGATATCATGCCTTAGGTGAGACATTTATTGATAGCTACTATATGTTAGATGTCTGATATTTCAGTTGTATTGAGATTTATATCTGTTTTTTAAAAAAACTGAGAGCTGAAAAAGAGTACCAGTTGTATTTCAGTTCTTCGTATTGTAGAAGGAAGCTGAGTTTTGTTTTGATCTCAATCAACCCTCCCCGCCACCCCAAAAAAGAGGAAAAGATAAGAGCTATGCTTTGCATGCATGGAGTTCCATGTATATTACCTGATAGCAATAGCACTTAGACTTATATACTGCTTTACAGCCATCTCTTAAGCGATTTACAGAGTCAGCTTCTTGCCCACAACAATCTGGGTCCTCATTTGACCCACCTCGGAAGGATGGAAGGCTGAGTCAACCTTGAGCCTGGGGAGATTCGAACTGCCAAATTGCAGGCAGCCCACACTCAGCAGAGTAGCCTGCAGGACTGCACTCTAACCATTACGCCAGCACGGCTCTGAACCTTCTTCCCAATTTCCCAAGCTCTGCTTGAATACCTGGGTACTTGAGAATACAATACATATAATACAGGAGAAGAGCAGTCAGAGCTGGGAGGTAGAGTAAAATGCGTCATCAGCTTAGAATCCTTCTGTTGCCACAAAGAAGCCAAGGCCAATCCCCCTTGAATTCTGTTGGCCCTTATCTGATCCCAATTTAGTGCTGACCGTTACTTGACCAGATTCTTGTGCCATAAGCTTCAATAAATCATTTCTGCTTCAACCTACATGAATGGTCCTGATTTCTTTTTTTTTCCAGCCAGATATGCATTGTGCTCAACGATGAAGTGAAGAAAGGCTGGGAATTCAGGAGACTAGAGCTAGTCCTTGATTTACAATTATAATTGAGCCCAGAATTATGGTCATGAGGTCATGTCCCAATCGTTAAACAGGTCACCATGTGGTTGTTCTCGATTTTACAACCTTTTTTTTAAACAGTCGTTAAATGGTATAAAACCCCAAACATTTGTTAAATATTCTTAGTGTCCTATACCTGTAACAGCACTCTTTATTAGCACTAATGAGTGTCCCAACGGTGCATTTTTTTCAAGAGGCAACTAGACTTTTGGGGTTTTTTGAAAACATTTCGCTTCTCATCCAAGAAGCTTCTTCAGCTCTGACTGGATGGTGGGGAACGGAAGGATTGATGCTCCTTGCAGAGATTCTTCTATCCCACCCCATCCAGTCAGAGCTGAAGAAGCTTCTTGGATGAGAAGTGAAACGTCTTCAGAGAAAAACCAGAAAGTCCAGTTGCCTCTTGAAAAAGCACCTTGGTGACAATCGTGACCTTGGTAAACCTCCATAGACATAGACAAATGATTGTAGTTGTGATTGTGACTTCCTTAATATTAAGGAATATTGATATTAATATAACGTCTTAATTTACCCCCTCCCCCCAATCTGTTTCCTAACCCAAGACTTGGATCGGAAATAGGAGACGGAAGTATCGTTTGATGGGCATTGAAGTCCCTCCCCCGCGAGGTGGCCCTGCCGTTTTTTCGAGTCAGTCTGATTCCAGTGATAAATCGGTACCCATTCCAGGCGATGACCCCCTGACTGATATAGGAGAGGATAATGACAGGAATGATGAAGTGTCCATCTGCTTATCGGAAGGAAGCTCCCAAGGTGGGTCTACGACAACTCGCCATGGCCTACAAAGAAAGAGGCTTCTATGGATCAACTTTAGACAATGTTCCTCACTTGTGGGATTGTGTTTAGAGTTTTCTACCTTTTTAACGTTAACTTTTTAACTAATCCTAGTTAAAAAGTCAGTCTGAGCCAGGATGTATAGCCAACATAATTTCGCTTACTGTATTTTTCGGACTATAAGATGCACTGGAGTATAAGATGTACCATGATTTTAAAGAGGTAAATTTTTAATAAAGTTTTTGCACTCTGCAGGCTTTCCAAACCCTTTACACGCCTCTTTTTTCTTTTTCTTTTTTTGCAGAAAAAGGGGGAGGGAGCATGCAGAGCTTTGGGATGCCCGTTTTTTGCTCTTTTTTGCACTGCCCAGCCCCCAGGAGCACTTGGCAAGCCTCCCAAACCTTCTGAGCATCCCTTTTTGCAAAGGGGGCGGGGTTTCAGGAGGCCAAAAATGCCATATTCAGTGTATAAGACACACCCAGATTTTCATCCTCTTTTTGGGGAGGAAAAGGTGCATCGTATACTCCAAAAAATATGGTATATGCCTTGTCTGAATATTTCATTGCTCATTTGGACAGCCCAAGTCTAAATAAAATTTTGCTTTTCAGGCAAACTCTAAAGGGATAATTATTTTTTCAGTAGAAGAGAGCCACAGACTCATAGCTTGGCACCAAACCTTTAATACAGCTGAAATGAACTTTTAGAGTTAGACCCCATTCTTAGCAACCCAACAAGTGACAGAGGCAGGCTGTTATGATGCCAGAAGTTGTGTTTTAAAATGCACAAGCAACAGTAACTATATTGGTTAAAAATGAATAGGGGTTCACATTTTACCGACTTCACAGTTCAGCTAATTGCTCCTGGTGCGTTTGACTGGAACAAATTGCCAAGGTTTTGCCTTGGGTACTTCAAAAATAGCTTGTTTCTAGGGCACATTAATGGATAGATAGATAGATATGCCAAGCTTGATCTCATCATTTTGTTTAACCAGTTTGGAGAAGACAAGGGTAAATATATATATATATATATATATATATATATATATATATATATATATATATATATATATATATATATATATATATATATATATATATATATATATATATATATATATATATATATATATATATATATAAAATATATAATATTCTGATGAGTCTGTCAGAATTTCACTTACAAAGAGAATACGATATAACAGCGCAAAATTGGCTGGGAGTAACTCAGTAGCCAAGTGGATCACTAAAAATCTGCAAATATTTTTGCCCGAGGTGAAAGAACTCCTCCAATAACAAGAGGACTTGGGAAGTGGAACCTTCTGCAGCTCTAACAAGAAACTATCTTAAAATTAACTGAGTCTGGCACTCTGAAGCCTACAATGGAACCATCAAAGAGAGGCACCAAGAAAACCACTCTGATCAATGCAGAGACATTCAATTTTGCAGTTATTAAGATTGTTGGATTAGCAGGCACAAAAACAGCCAGGGAAGTGACTGAAGCCTGGGAAACAGGCCCTTCGACAGTCAACAGCAGTGCTGATTTACCACCAACTTATCAAGGGCTTAGAAAGCGAGGGCCTGGCTGCCCAAGCAAACAATAGCCAACGACTTAAAATCCAGCCATCAACATACCCTAATCCAGGTGTCAACAACCTTTCGGACCTCAGGGACCACTAGATTCATAATTTTTAATCCCACAGACCACTAATATGAATTAGTGATGGGATCGGGTCCTTCAGGCACTTAACGGGGCTGCCTGTTAGAAGAGAAAAGTGCCAGGGATCAAGCCTAGCTTTGCTGTCCATTGCAGCTAGGAATCTCAAATACAGCCAAGAATGAATGTTTCCGAATGCAAGATGAGCCCCTTGTAAACTCCATCTCTCAAGGAGCCCGATCGAAGTTTCACACGCCGATTGCTGAAGGGCCTGGACTCCCACGGAGGGAAGGAAGAGTTGGAGCTACTAAACAGGCAGCTGGGCCACTGCGTCCCTACTATTAACATAAGATAACCTTTATTGTCATTGTTAATCACTGTCCATTTTGAATACATAATGGAAAGTAGAGTTGAGAGTTCACAAGATTGATGCTATATGGAATAAAACTGTGGATGAATCTGGATGTTCTGCTTCAGATACCACAAAGTCGCCTCCCAGAAGGTCACAAGGGAAAGAGATTGTGATGAGGAAGTGTAGCGTCCCAGAAATCCTGCAGACCCTGCTCAAGCATCACTTACCTTCTATGTCTTGGATAGAAATAAAGCAAAGAGGTGCTCAGTACTGAGTCTGCATAATGATTCATTATTTTTGTCACTATCAGGTAGAGTTAATTCTAGCATTACTATGTCAGCAAGATGATTTAACAGGATGATTTATCCAAGGGGGGAAAAACAGAAATTCTAACAACCTTGGTTTTTATTTAAAATTCATTTTGTTATTAACTCTTAATTACCGTATACAGACAAATTTGATTTTACTTCAATTTTTCATAACTCTCCACGAAGTGGACACACACTTTTTCTTTCTTTCTGGGGATTTTCCCACAGTCTTTAGAACATCACTTTGCTTAGAACTACATCATTGTTTATTTCTGCAGAAGAACACAATGAGGTTCTTCCAAACGAAGGCATGGGCCACAAAGGAGAGGACCACGCTACCGTATCTTCAGATAATGTGGTGAGAATGCTTCCTAAGCTCAACTTCCCAAATTAAAACCGCAGACCCTGATGAACTGATATCAGAAGGGCTCAGTCGTTGTGCTTTGGAATTGGGAGGGAGGAAAAAAAATCAAAAACTCAGAATATCCAACCTTGGAAAGCTTTTGTGGAGGGGATGAAATCCTGACCGTGTCAAAATGTTTGTTTTCAAAAATGAAATACACTTCTTTGTTTGTTTTTCTTTAAGAAAATAGAAATAATAGACGATGAAGAAAGCGATATGATAAGTAATTCTGAAGTGGATCAGATGAGCTCTCTTCTGGATTACAAAGTAAGTGCTCTGCATTTTTGTTTAAACAGAAAAAAACACCCTGTTTTATTATTATTATTATTGTTGTTGTTGTTGTTATTATTATTATTATTATTCACATTTGTAACCCGCACCCATCTCACCACAAAGGGACTCGGGGTGGCGAACAGAGATTTAAAATAAATATACATAAATACAAAATATTACTAAATAATAACTAAATTAAATCAATACCCTGCTTAAAATAAATTTTAAAACCCTTAAATCAGAGTTGGGTATTCGTGGCCCCTTTATGACTTACGGACTTCAACTTCCAGAATTCCTGATCCACCTTCTGGTCATAGTAGAAGCCTCAGTGCTGCAACTCCAGGCAGATGGTGCTGGAGCAAACGTTTTTTAAAAGTAGGATGAATGACTTTATTATTTTTTTCAGGCAGAATGTTCCAATTTCACCAGCTTGTAGATTACAGGCAATAATGTTTGCTTTTGATGCCATATAAGCAACAGCCGTTGGGAATACGATAAGGGCAGCTTTTTGCCAAATTTGCAAAGGTTACATCTGTGCATAAGAATTGGAGGTGGATCACTTCTAACTTAGGTTTCACTTGGTGTAACAATATAGAACACATGTTATCTTAGAACGTTGCCAGGTTTAAAGTAAGTGGAGGCCTTTGGGGGGAAAAAACACAATATGTGTGCAACTGAGCTTCATGTAGTTACTTTGTGATCCCTGCTTTAAGAAAAAGTACAACGCCAGAGGAATATAAATGTGAAGAAAGTGATTTCTTTAATATCACTTGCCACCAATCTGAATAATGTGATGAGATAACTACAAGAACAGGTTATTGTTGAATTTTGATAAATAGCTATTCTGTTTCCCCAAAAATAAGACCTCCCCAGATAATAAACCCAATCAGGCTTTTGAGCGTCTGCACTAAAATAAGCCCTCCCCTGAAAATATTGTAACGCAACAGCAGCCATGAGGTGACCACGCTCGCCGCCTCCTGCACCTCAAAAATAATAAGACCTCCCTAAAAATAAGGCCAAGTGCTTATTTTTGGGGAAACACGGCATTTTCAGTTAAATGAGCAAGTATCTGAGAAAAATAAGTTATCCATATATATTTTAAATGGAGTTCTTATCTATTACAGTTTTTTGTAGTTGAAATAAATAGGAAGAGTATTTTCTAATTACAAAATATAGGACACAGAGAGAGATAGGTAGATTTTGAGATGGATGGATGGATGTGCGATGGCCTAGAGGTGGACCTCTCGCCTCACAATCAGAAGGCTGTGAGTTTGATCCTAGGTAGAAGCAGATATTTCTCTCTCTGGACACACAGAGAATATATCTGCTGGGAAAAAACTCCACATTGGTGACAGGAAGGGCATCTGGCCAGTAAACACTCTGCTAGCTCCATTCAGTTGTTTAGACCCATCCCGCAAGGGATTATGGGGTGATAGATAGATAAAATATGGATTAAGAAAAGTGCATTTTTCTTCTGCATTTTAGTATTTTAGTGGATTGTGCTGCTATACTTTAATCTATTATTTAGTATTTCTCATTTTGAAAATATTTTGGTAAAACACTTTGTAAATTTATTATAAATATCGTAACTTCATAATTTGCATCTCAAAACCGTAAGTGAGAAAGTGATCCATTTTTATATTAGCTGACTTTTTCTCAAAGCATAAAATTCTACATATTTGTACCACATATTTGCAAATATATCTCCTCTTTAAAAAGCCAAAGGGGGAGGGGGGGGGGAAGGAACCACATTTGAGAAGAACGATTTAACTACCTTACAAAATGAAACATTATACTGAAAGTTATATGGAACTTTTTTTCCTCCCTCCAGAACGAGGAAGTAAGGTTCATTGAGAGTGAACTGGAGCATCAAAAACAGAAGTATTTTGAACTCCAGACTTTCACGAGAAGTTTGATACTTGCTGTGAAAACAGATGATAAAGATCAGCAGCAGGTAAGACTAAAGAAAAAGGAAGCAAGCTTTTGTTATCTTTCGCCTCTGCTATGAAGATACAATCAAATTTCAGTGGGTCTCCCGGTTAGAACAATTCTCTGCCACTAACAAGGTGAAACTCGAAAAATTAGAATATCGTGCAAAAGTTCATTTATGTCAGTAATGCAATTTAAAAGGTGAAACTAATATATGAGATAAGACTCATTACCTGCAAAGCAAGATAGTTCAAGCCGTGATTTGTCATAATTGTGAAGATTATGGCGTACAGCTCATGAAAACCCCAACTCCACAATCTCAGAAAATTAGAATATTACATGCACTCAATAAAACAAGGATTGTACATAGAACAATATTGGACCTCTGAAAAGTATAAGCATGCCTATGTACTCAGTACTTGGTTTGGGCCCCTTTTGCAGCAATTACTGCCTCAATGCAGTGTGGCATGGAAGCTATCAGCCTGTGGCACTGCTGATGTGTTATGGAAGACCAGGATGCTTCAATAGCGGCCTTCAGCTCTTCTGCATTTTGTTCGGTCTCATGTCTCTCATCTCTCTCTTGGCAATGCCCCATAGATTCTCTATGGGGTTCAAGTCAGACAGGTTTGCTGTCCAATCAAGCACAGTAATCCCACGGTCATTGAACCAGTTTTTGGTGCCTTTGGCAGTGTGGGCAAGTGCCAAGTCCTGCTGGAAAATGAAGTCAGCATCCCCATAAAGCTCGTCTGCGGAAGGAAGCAAGAAGTGCTTCCTGGTTCAATGACCGTAGGATGACTGTGCTTGATTGGCCAGCAAACTCGCCTGACCTGAACCCCAGATTGAAAACAGAACAGAATAAAAGAATTGGAAGGAACCTTAGATGTCTTCTAGTCCAACCCCCTTGCTCAAGCAGGAGACCCTATACCAGGGGTCTGCAAAGTCGGCTCTTTTAAGACTGGTGGACTTCAACTCCTGGTTGAAGTCCACCAGTCTTAAAAGAGCCGACTTTGCAGACCCCTGCCCTATACCATTCCAGACAAGTGGCACTCCAGTGTCTTCTTAAAAGCCTCCAGTGATGGAGCCCCCACAATTTCGGAATGAAAGCCGTTCCACTGGTTAATGGTTGATTGTGATAGGATTCCGAACTCACAAGAATAAATAGCAACTTTTCATGGGTTTTCATATTCTTTGTCACGCAGGCACTTCTAGCCGATTTACCTCCAGAATTGGAAGAGATGGATTTCAACCATACATCTCCAGAACCCGATGATACCTCATTCAGTTTGTCCTCTTCATCCGAAAAAAATGCCTTGGACAGTTTGTGATCTTTTTTTGTTTTGTTTTGTTTCGTTTTGACAAAAGGAAAACCACACACACTATAGTTTGTCTAACGTGTATGTTTCGAACCGATTACATTGGGTGAACCCAATGTATCCTTAAATATGAAGGAAGACGTAGGGTGGAAAGGCCAACGAGCCAATTGTACATTGAGGGCATTTTGACAGTTTCTGCAAATTCAGAGTTTTGTTGTTGACAAATGTGAAAGCTACTTGAAAGCTGCTTCCGGCAGCTCCCCCTTGATGATGGTACCTTCATAATAACATGAACTTAATAATAAACCCTTGACCTAGGAGGGCACCGAGAATGGAAGAATAGTCGTGAATTCTGTTAATAACTTCCTAATGTTAATCCGTCAGTCCTGCAGTGTGATATTTTGCCTTTTCTTGTTCTTTTCTCCTTCTCAGGTAGATGGACTGATCACTGGAAATTATAGGTTTCAGGAGACGAGTGGGGATAACTTGGGCCTTCATTCAAATGATGATCATTCTAACCAGGGATCTAACAAAGAAATGTTGGTCTTTTCTTTTTCATTTTTCTGTATATAGCAGCAAATATCTTCTCTTCATTTTGGGATGATGAAATATCCTGGAATATTTTCATTACTGAAAAGAAAAAAAAAGCAAATCTATTTATCTTAGCTCTAATAAATTATTTTGTGTATATCAGCAGGTGGAAATTCCAAACAAGCAAGGAAAAACACTTGACTCTTTTTATGTGCACAATTCAGAAAATACAAATTTCCAGTTGCACAGCCTTCCCCTTTAGTACACGGTGGAGATTGGTAGTAGCAATCCTGTCAAGCTTGGAAGATCTAGTATATATTCATGTCTGAAGGTCTGGCAGATGCTTGCGGCTTACTTACAAGTGACTGGTCCATGGGCCTCATATAAAAAAAAAAAAAGATGTAAATGCGGAAATTGTTACTCAAGAGAAGAAGAAAAAAAGCTTCATAAGTGGTGTGAGAAATGTTGATGAGAATTCCCTCGAAGGGGAAATATATTTCTGGACTTTTAATGTGGAGCAGTTACTTAGTCCATATTAAGATAATTGTGTTTTTTTATAACAAACCAACCAACCAGCTAGCTAGCAAGCAAGCAAGCAAACACTAATTTATGGATTAGCTCCGAATAGGATTTAGCAAATGTACAACACATTTATGCAGCCAGGCTTAAAAGTTATTTTGATCGATTTTGTTAGGCAATTAGTAGGCCGTGTAGACCTGAACTCGGTGAGAAGTATATTGGCGTTCTCCATCTTTGCTGTGTGCATCGAAATCCTCAGAATAACCTCTTTAAGAGTCCAACGCATAATTTGACCATTGTCCTCTTTTTTCAACTACTGCTGGAAATTTAAGATTAATGTTTTTAATCTTAAACATTTTTTTTTTAGAATTTTGATCTAAACTTATGTATGTTGTGTCTTAAATAGGATAATGAAAATGTTACTTACCGATTTGTATGCTTCGTTCTTTGGGATAGTATTTAACCGATCGATTAGGTGCTTGTCAAGTCCGTGTTGATTTGACTCCTAGCAACCATGTAGGTAGGCTTTTCTCCAGGCTGAGATGCCCTCGAAGGCCTCTCAGTGCTGCAAAAGTCACAAAAATGTAAGGTAGATAAAGAGATGCTCCATTGATGCCCCATAGCACTAACCTGGAAGGCACTGCTTTTACATTCAGTGGAAACGTTGGTTAAGAAAACTGCTGTGTAAGAAAATTGTCCTCCCTCTTGTAAAGTCCCCTTGTATGTTATTCGTAAATTCCAGCTCACAGCGTCACCCTAGCCGCCACCGCCTCTCTGCCCTCTTCCTTCCTTTTATCCCCCTGCTCTCATTCTAGTGACTCTCTTAAGAACGAAAAAGCACAGGAGAAGCAGGATCGTAACTCCTTTTAGCCAGAGGTGGAATTCAGCCGGGTTGGACCGGTTTGCCCAAACCAGTTGTGGAAATTGTGGATAGGTCCCTCGGCTCTGTGCCATCCTATTTAGGCACGTTTTCAAGGCGTGCGCATATGTGCAAGCCACACACAGGATCCAAGCACACATGCAGAAGGCCGAGCGCACATGTGGACAGGGAGCGTGTGAGCGAAGCACATTTGCAAAGCGGTAGGGAAAGTAAGTGGATATCAGCTCTGCTTTTAGTGTTAGTAATTAGGGCATCTTTTAGAAACCTGACATTTAGCCTAAGAAGATCTTGCCACAGAGGAAGGGGGTTTTATACATGTTTCAGGGGAGAAATTAAGAGGTTTCTTCCCCCACCCCGTTTAAACGCACCTCTGGAGGAAAGTGAATGTACTCGACTACGAGCAAGGATGTGTTTCCTCTCGAGTAAAGGTAACAAGGTCGGTGGTATTGGGCACCGCTCCGCATCAAAAACCAATGCCAAAGAAGGCTGTATACTTTTGGCCCACCTAAATTATGCAAATTGATTTGACAGAGGATAATTATGGCTTCTTGGGGTTTTTTTCTTAATACTACTCTCGTTTGCTTTCTTGGAAAGGGGTCAGGACGATTCTGATATTCCCCTTATCTCCGAACACCGGAAAGCTCACGAAGCCACACCTCTCTCGCACGCTCCTGACTTTTGAGCAAGCGTTCCTTAAAAAAAAGCCCGTATAGCACAAATTAGCAGCAATAAAACTTAAACTACCCGAGATTTTCAAGAAGCTGTTCTAGGCTCGCTGGCACGTCACATCTGCATGACCTGGCTTGCTTGTGGCTTGTTTTCAGAGTCCTAAAAGGCAGCTTGAGGTGCTTGTCGTCCATATGACCAGTGGGCACTACATGCATTTTTTTTTAATTTAAAAAAATGAATGTAAAAGGTAGGAAGCAAGCAAAAGACTTGCATGATAAGGGCAGCTTAATAGAGGAGGAAGGTTGTGTTGGAGAGCCCGAAAGATCTGCACATCTGAACTGCATGTGTTTAGGGTCAGCACCTGTTGTTTCAAATGCCGTTTCTGTTTGCATTTGATTAGTCAAACGCGCTGCAACTGATGGTCATTGGGAGGAAAGGAGATGTCCTAAAGCAGGGGTCTCCAACCTTAGCAACTTTAAGACTTTTGGACTTCCACTTCCAGAAAGTGGCTGAGGAATTCTGAGAGTTGAAGTCCCCAAGTCTTAAAGTTGCCAAGATTGGAGACTCCTGTCTTCAAGACCTCCATGATTACCTCAGGCAGTGTTTCTCAAGATGTGTGGATTGCCTGTACTGGTTGGGGAATTCTGGGTTGTTCATTTTGCAGCTACCAAGGTTGAGAAACATTGATCTAAGCCAGGGGTGTCCAACCTATGGTTCAGAGGCCAAATGCGACCCAGGACAGCTAGTAATGAGGCTCCATCAGACGGTAAACATTTAACATGGTAAACTAGGTAACATCATCCATAGCACCGATGATTCAATCAGATTAGATTAACAGAGTTGGAAGGTACCTTGTAGGTCATCTTGTGCAACCTTCTTCCCCCCCCCCCCCCCCCCCGGCCAAGCAGGAGACCCCCCCACACTATTTCTGACAAATGGCAGATGTTACCTATTTTGGGTAATGAAACATCTGCAAGAAAACCATCAAGCTCAGAGAGCACCAAGAACCCCTCTTGGTCAACTTTGAACATTATTATTTATATACATTAACTACCATATTTCTCGGAGTATAAGATGCACCTTCTTCCCCCCCTAAAAGAGCGTGGAAATGTTGGTGTGTCTTATACACTGAATACAGCCATTTTTGGCCTCCCATAGCCCTGTGCTCTCATCCCAGAAATGGGCCGTTTTTCGCAAAACCAAAGGCATTTTTGCCTTCTCCCAGCCTCCAGCAGCACTCTGCAGGCTTCAGCAGGGCTGGGGGGAGGCAAAAATCAGGGCGTGGGAAAATGCCAGGAGGGACAACCTATTGGCTTGCCAATATTTTCTTACTTACCTCTTCAAAATCTTGGGGCGTCTTATACACCGCTGCATCTTATAGTCCGAAAAATACGGTATGTTCTATTTTTTTTCCTTGTGACCCAAGACAATTCCTCTTCACTCAATGTGGCCCTGGCAAACCAATAGGTTGGACACCCATGATTTAGACACTTCCTGCGTTGCTTAGTCAAAGAACAGCAATCCAGACATCATAAATGTTGGGTTTCAATGGGAAATGCAAGCTGAACAAGAGTTTGAAAAGAACTGAAAAGCTTATTTCATACAAAAGGGTTGGGATTTTTATTTTTGGTTTTTGTATTTTGTATTTAGCTACCTCGGATGTAGATGCCCATATTCCTAAGCTATAAAAATGCCTCTCAGCTTTGCAACAATTCCAGAAATTCTAACGGAAGGTTTATATGCTGTTTAGGCAAAATTTTGTGTGATTTTGTTAATGTTATTTTTACCAGTAATTTGTGTAGCACTTTGGTTTGCGTACGCCTAGTTCCATCTTTATAAAGGGACATGATGGCTCAGGGGCTAAGACGCTGAACTTATTGATCAGAAAGGTCGGCAGTTCGGCGGTTCAAATCCCTAGTGCCGCGCAACGGAGGGAGCTCCCATTACTTGTCCCAGCTTCTGCCAACCTAGCAGCTTAAAAGCATGCAAAAATGCAAGTAGAAAAATAGGGACCACCTTTGGTGGGAAGGTAACAGCGTTCTGTGCGTCTTCGGTGTTTAGTCATGCCGTCCACATGACCACGGAGACATCTTTGGACAGCGCTAGCTCTTTGGCTTTGAAACAGAGATGAGCACCGCCCCCCCTAGAGTCGGGAACGACTAGCACCTATGTGCGAGGGGAACCTTTACCATTGTTAGTTCCAACTTCAAGACACATATTTTGATTTTTAAAGGCATGACTCTGTCTAGTAAACGCCTGGCCTCCAGCGTGATCTCAACTGCAAATGATATACCTTTTTTTTTTAAATGGCTTGCAGTTCCTTCCTGCTTGCGCATCCTTTGAGGCTGAATGTATGATCTGAGTCTACAGTGAATATACTTGGGTTTTTTTAAATGGATTTGTTAGAGAATGCGGCGCCTTTGGTCTCGCGCTGAGATGTCTCACTGATGTGAGGCTTCATTTGATGTTAAGGCTCATCAAATGATGAGAAGATGCATTTTATTTATTGCCTGTAATTAAAATAATCCTTCCAGACCTCACAACAGTTTATAATAAAAATCACTGAACATGTGTTTGAACTAGCTAGCCTGTATCCACTGGAACTGTAGCCTTTGCAGGTTGTCCTCGACTTACGGCCATTTAGTGTCCGCTCAAAGTTACGACGGCACTGAAACGACGCGTGACTTGGGACTGCTTTTCGCATTGTGAAACGTTGCAGCATCCCCCACGGTCTCGGGTTCCAAATTCGAACGTTTGGGCAACTGGCTCTTATTAATGACGGTTGCAGCGTCCCAGTGATCCCTTTTGCGACCGTCAATGTCAACGGGGAAGCCGGATTCATTTATTGACAAACACGTGACTAACTTTATAGCTGCGGGGATTCGCTTAACAATTGTGGCAGGGAAGGTCATAGAACGGGGCAAATCTCACTTAACAGCTGTCTCGCACCGGAGAATAGCTGAGTTTGGGTTCAACTGTGGTCGTTAAGTCGAGGACCGCCTGCATTATTTTCAAATCCAAAATGTCTGGTTAAAAAGTGCCGTTTTAACCAGAAATTGTAAGAACCCTTTTTTTTTTTAACTTCCCAATCTTTCATGCCCCTCTCTGAAGCCTTGGGGCTTTATGGAGACGAAGCTGTTTTGTGTCTTTTAACAATTGCACTGAATGGAAGATAACCTTTAACAGAATCATATTTTTCTGGGGGTAATGCAAGCGGTCTGCTTTCACTCATAGTTCTCTTTTTATTTATTAAAAAAAAGAAAAGACAAAAGCAACAAAAGATGACTGGTGATACCTCTGCTTGGACCAGGAGGTCTAAAACATTAAAAAGTATATTGTACTTCGTAATGTCCGTCTTGTGTGTGCGCGAACACTCCATTGTTCAAGGTAGTTTAACACTATTTTCAGGGAAAGGATTGAAACTGCATGTCGATGGAGATTCTCCCGTCAGCCAGGTCATCGTTGCCCCCAAAGGTGCTTTTTCCAAAAGCCAACTGGACTTTCTTGGTTTTGAAAACGTTTCACTTCTCACCCACGGAACTTCTTCAGTTCTTCAAATTCAGTTCAATTCAAGGAGAGAAGCAGCCTAGAACTAAGGAGAAATTTCTTAACAGTGAAAACAATTAACCAGTGGAACAACTTGCCTCCAGAAGTTGTGAGTGCTCTTAACCCTAGAGGTTTTTGAGAAGAGTTTGGACAACTATTTGTGTGAAATAGTATAGAGTTTCCTGCCTAAGCAGGGGGTTGGACTAGAAGACCTCCAAGGTCCCTTCCAACTCTTTATTATTTTCTTATCCCCCTTTTGGAAAAAGCACCATTGGGACAGATTGAAACATGAATGGGTAAGTAGTGGATTCCACTACTTATCCTTCTTTTAAAGCATGAATTCTGTGTTCTCTTTTCATAGGAAAATCTTTATCTCGGTTTCCAGGGGACATCAAACCTGAACCTTAAGTACATTTAAGTGTCATTTTGTTTGAAAAAAACAAATGTGGGATGTTATAGAAAAAAAGCAAATTCAGCAAATTCATTTTCTGGTATGTGAAATATTTTACTGAATTATTTAATTTGCATAACTCTTAAACCACACATCTATACATACATTTTACAGGCTACCTCTGCAAAATAATGCAACCTTGGGTATGCATTAGATCAGGAATCTCCAAACTTGGCCATTTTAAGATTTGTGGACTTCAGCACCCAGATTTCCCCAGGCAGCTAGCTAGGGTATTCTGGGAGTTGAAGTCCACACAAGTTTTTAAGTGGCCAATTTGGAGACCCCTGCACTGGACTATAATGTGATTTCTTGGTACATTTGAAATGATCAAATAATTTCCAACTACTTGATAATTTCAGGTTTGGGAAGAAGGGAACGGGTCATTTTTCTCCCAAATATTGTCTTCTTTTCCTTAAGTGGCTCTTTTATCTAATCTAACGTTAGCAATATTGATTGTAATATTGTTAGTAATTAATGGTTATACGAATGGGGAATTTGACAAACGCTTGGGAGCACTTTAGATGTGTCGCCAAGTAAGCATGCCATGGAGCTCCCAGCACAGTTCAGAAGAAAGTTGGAGTGTCCATATGGTGGGCAAACTGTGTTTGCAGATCCATGTAAAAGACTCTATGAAGGGGAAATATATTCTACAATAAAGGTACAGCTGATTGGGGGAAGTTCCTTCAAGAGATCCATTGAGATGAATGGGTGTTGTTGAGTCGCCCAATCCTTTTTAACCAAATGGACATAAGGCAATTGAAACATGCAATGTGGTTTTACAGAAATTCACACCAGATGTTCTTTGGGAAATAGAAACTTTCCCCCTGCATTAGAGATAACAAATTTAATATTATAATAATTATCCCAGTGTGTGTTATAAATTGAATTTCCATGTTCTGATGATCCTTGTAATTTCCTAGTATTTTATTAGGGGGGAAATGTTCAGGTGTTGGACAGTCTCCAGAAACGGAAATAACGCTCCTTATTTATTTAAAACATTTGAGACATAGGTGTCAGGATAGATCATCCAAAAGGCACTTAGAAGGTGAACACGATACAATTTCCTGGAAAGAAAGAGGAAAACGATTTACTTTCCCATTGAAAAATCATGTGGCTTGGTCTTTTTGCTGCCTCCAATCATGCGAATCATGTTAACCCATCCACCATGATTTACAAATTGTGGTTTATGGTTTATTGGGGGAACCCATCACACATTATGTCTTCAGTGAAGAGACTAAATAAGCTATGGCTTAGAACTGGGGTCAGCAACCTGCCGCTCTGGAGCCACATGTGGCTCTTTCATCCCTCTGCTGCGGCTCCCTGTTGCCAGTCGGCTCCACAATTGATAGGGCTTTTGGTTAGGACAGGTAGAGGGTAAAGGACACCGCACTAGGAGGAGACTCTATGGTGGGGTAACCGGACTTTTGGTTGGCAGAGGGAAAAGGACACCGCGCTAGGAGGAGACTCTATGGTGGGGGAACCGGATTTCTGGTTGGCAGAGGAAAAAGGACACCGCGCTAGGAGGAGACTCTATGGTGGGGGAACTGGACTTCTGGTCGGCTCCAGAATTGAATAGGGGGCTTCCGGTTAGGACCTTTGTGGCTGTTTGAGTATTTAAGGTTGCCCACCCCTGGGCTTAGAATGACAGAGTAGCTCAAATTTGGAAATCACCAATTCAGTTAGAAAAGAAGGCAGTTCAGTTCTTTGACACGGCTGATCTAGGAACACAGCCCCTAAATCATTCCGATTTAAGTTTGTTTTTCTTCATATATGCAAGCACTCAATTTAAGGCAAGTGTTTCTCAACCTTGAAAACTTTTAAGATGCATGGACTTCAACTTGCAGAATTCTGGGAATTGAAGCCCACCCATCTTAAAGTTGGTGTGAAACACCAGCTTAAGATGTTCCACTGCCCAGTGCATCCAAACACCCGATTCTTCTACTGTAGCATCATCAAACGGGCATATTGAGTTTTTAAAGAGAACGATGCGTGAGAAAAATAGATACGTTCCTTGTTCCATTGGCAGAGTGCTGGCAATTTTAATAGCTTTTTCAAAAAATCTTTGGCCAGTTGGAGGAGTGGCAATTTACTGCATTTTCCAGCTGTTAAACCCACTTTTGCTTACAATAAAACAGATGTGATGATTTTTGTCCTCTTCTGCTTTTTTTGTTGCAATGCTGTTTTGTCAAAGGGTCCAAAATTCACCTGTTTCAGATCAACGCATGGAAAGAGTGAAAGCCTATAATATTTTTTTTTTTAAACACACATTTTAATGCTTTTGTGAGTGAACATTTCACAAGGGATGTGGGTTCTAAATTTCATAATTTCAAAGCAAGATGAATGCAAAATAAATGAAAGTTTTGGATCGAGTATGAATGCACTGTAAAAGTTTGCTGTGAATTGTAAGCTGGCAGCTCCATAAATGCTCCTAAACATTTGTTCCGTCTGACCTCATCCAAAACCCCTCTTTAGAAATTTCTCTGCTTTTAGGGGATGGTAACATTTGGTTTAAAATTTTGTTGATGCTTTGGAAAATTTTGAGTATCTTGTCTTTTGTTTTGTTTTGTTAATGTAAGCTGGTTTATTTAAAATGTGCCACTGAAATTGAAGGAATTAACAGAATGTCCATTTGGCTAACTTGGGTGAATTTTGTGATTTAAAGCTGAATTTCTCTGTGAAACTCAGTGCTTATACTGCAGGTTTAGAGTGTGTAAATGGCTATGTGCAGCAAAAAATCTGTGACAGATTCTTATCTGGAGTACCTCCATTGTAACCCAGGATATGTGATCTTGGTTTATTACTAAAAGGGATTCCACCCAATTGTACTGATCTTGTTTCTCTCTCTGTATGTGTTGGTGTGTACTCTGCACACTCACACACACACGTGCGTACCCAGACAACATATTTATAATCTTGTATTATCAAAATCCAGAACCACACAGAAAAAAAAAATCATTCACAAGGAACCGATTCAGCTATTTTTATATGAACTGTTTGTCTCTGCCTTAACTTTTTTTGTGAAAATTTTGTGCCATAGGATTTTTAACTTATCAACAGATAGCTTGAGAAGTTTGGTTTGAAATAAAAATAAAAATGTGAATATTGGATTTGGGCTAATGGATACTTTCGAAGTTTCTTGTCTTCATTAAGGGTTCTGAAAATATACACCCTGTAGAATTGCATGTGTTAATTTTCTTACTGTGTTTGTTTCCCCTCCCCATTTTTAAGGGGGCTAAGGGCTGGGTGGGAAGGGAGAGATTGCATCCACACTGAAATGCATCCTTGTAATAATTTCAGGAACTGTCAGTTTGTTTTCTGACTGCATCAGTTATAGTTTGACAGACCCTTAATAAACTGAGTTGTTGTAGTACAACACAGTAAACTGTTAGGCCAACTTGGTTAGAATGAAGGTCTACCTGCCTTCGCTTATCTTTACCTACTCCATTCAAGGATATTTTTCTACATCTAGATCTAAAATACTGGAGAAATTCAATAAAGGATAAGTAAGTTGATTTCCTATATTAAGTTTCCAGTTTCTGTTTTCATAACCAATGATTTGGAAAGATTTACTCTGGTTACTCAAGCTTGACTTCATGTACTTGAACTCAACTCTAAGGATAGTAACATGTGCTCTCTTTACTTTGCATTCAAATCCTACCGTATTTGGCCTTCTGCTTACCTGTTCTTACCTGTTGCAGTGGCTCAGTGGCTAAGACACTGAGCTTGTCAATCAGAAAGGTTGGCAGTTCAGCGGTTCGAATCCCTAGTGTTGCATAATGGAGTGAGCGCCCATGACTTGTCCCAGCTTCTGCCAATTTAGCAGTTCGAAAGCATGTAAAAATGCAAGTAGAAAAATAGGGACCACCTTTGGTGGGAAGGTAACAGCGTTCTGTGCACCTTTGTCATTTAGTCATGCCAGCCACATGACCATAGAGACGTCTTCGGACAGCGCTGGCTCTTTGGCTTTGAAGCGGAGATGAGCACCACCCTGCACATATGTGCGAGGGGAACCTTTACCTTTACCTTGCCTGATCTATTCTATATATTAGCCCAAACTAGCTACTAAATGTTGACTCCGTTCACATATTGCACTAGGACAATTTTGTTTTGGGGTGAAAGACAGACAGAAACGTTATTGTGGTCCCTGATCAGTAAAAAATACCTTCAATAAAATAAAGCAAAGTTAAACCCTAACATCAAAGACTGTAGGCAGCCTTTCGTGGGTGAAGCTTACACATAATAGGGCCAAATTTTGGACTTTTTAGACAAAGTAGATTTGTTCCAGTTATTTTTGGGGTGTAAGATGCATCCTCCAGGCAATGTGATTTTAAAATAATGGTTTATAGCTTATTGTAATGTACAAACTTTGGCATTGCAGCTTAAACATGCAAAGTTAAAATAGAACATGGATTAATGTGAATTTCCATTCTATTAATTATAATGATGTTTTTAGTTTAAAAAAAAAGAAGTGATTGCAGTATTCATGACAGAAAGTGAACTTGTCATTTTTATACAAACACTTGCCTAGTCAACAGATACAGTAGATAATTAGGGGACTTGTCTGGCTCTTGCTGAGAATAATGTGTGAACCAAGCAATTATGCTTTAAGTATTTATGTGCAAGCCATAGGCTGCTGTTTTTTCCTTTTAACTAAAGCGCAAGCAAAAATAACAAACCTGGCTTAAAATCTTTTTTGAGTTCAGCCATCTTCCTCTAAAGGTTTTCCTCGCACACATGTGCTATTCGTTCCTGACTCTAGGAGGTGGTGCTCATCTCCGTTTCAAAGCCGAAGAGCCAACGCTGTCCAAAGACATCTCTGTGGTCATGTGGCCGGCATGACTCAATGCCGAAGGCGCACGGAATGCTGTTACCTCCCTACCAAAGGTGGTTCCTATTTTTCTACTTGCATTTTTACATGCTTTCAAACTGCTAGGTTGGCAGAAGCTGGGACAAGTAACGGGAGCTCACTCCGTTAATAATAATAATAATAATAATAATAATAATAATAATAATAATAATAATAATAATAATAATAATAATAATAATAATAATAATAATAATAATAATAATAGCTAAATTTATTGACCGCTCCCTCTCCCCACAGGGACTCGGGGCGGTGCACAGGGGAAATAAAAACAATAAATATACAACATACATAGCAAAATTAAAACAGATTAAATTAATTCCTGTGCTAAAATCCCATTAACTAAAAATCCCCATACATTTAAAAACCCATAGAGAGAGAGACTATCCCCATACATTTAAAAACCCATAGAGAGTTAGACGGCACTAGGGATTCGAACCGCCGAACTGCCGACCTTTCTGGTCGACAAGCTAAGCCTCTTAGCCACTAAGCCACCATGTCCTCTTGTAGAGCTTTCTTCTACAAGAATGAGTTAACAACTTCGTTTAATTGTTTGCTGTTGGGTACCAAATCTGACACAGCATCCTCTAAAAATAAACTGATGTCTTCCTGTCTACATAGGAAAAGGTTGGGGAACAGTCTTATGTCGCCAGTTCCCTTAAATAAAAATTGCTAATAGCTTTTTCTCTTGATGACTTCCAGAATGGTTGTTATATAGGCAGCAGAGAATTTGTTCTGTGGCTGAAGAAGGGTTATTGATCACTCACTTCCAAGACCACGGGTGTCCTATCCTGCTGATTCAATTACTCAAATGTCTTGCCAATTAATGATGGTGCAAAATGCAGCTATCCTGTGATGAGGGTGGATCGTGCATTGGGCTATAACAAAGCTGTAAAAACGAAATGACAATTGTTTTTTTTATTCAGTCATCCTGATTCAGTCCTTTAGAGTTGATTGTTATAAAAGGAGTTTATTCAATCCTTCATTCCTCTGTTAAAACTTCTTTATCCAGTCATGTTTATTCACACACACAAACACACACAGGTTGAAGAGTAATAACGAATCAGCAGGAAGCCAAAACCATCCTGATTTTGCCACCTCATGTGTAGGATTCAATATTTAAGATTGAGTTGATTTTGAGATTTTACTATGTGCCTGCTCAGAGCTTTTAACAGTCTTCTGGTGTGGTGAATTGCAACTCACAAGAGCTGATAATAGTAGTAGTTCACCTAGAAAAATGTCTTTAGATTCTGGTGTTTTAGTCCTGGGCTGAGTCATTTTTTACCAGGACCCAGAATTGGAGTCCTGAACTTTGAAAGATCTGAAAAGTGTTCAAATGATGTGTGAACCCTAACGAGAGAACGGCTGTGTTTCGTAAACCCTGTTAATGCTCTGAATGGAAGCTGAGTTTGGCTTCTTGTTGGTACTCGCTTACTTTGGACAATACGGTAAAGAGAGTCCCTGCAGATTTTACTTCATTAGTCATTACTGACTATAAGGAGCAGGGGGCTCATCTCCGTTTCAGGGCCATGGAGCCAGTGCTATCTGAAGACATTTTCACAGTCACGTAGCCAGCATGACATCACGGAGCGCTGTTATCTTCCCACCAAAGTGGTACCTATTTATCTACTCGCATTTGCATGCTTTCAAACTAGTAGGTTGGCAGGTGCTGGGGTGAAGATGGGAGCTACCTCCATCACGCGGCATTCGGATCTCGAACCTGGACTATCAGCTTTCCAGGCCAAAGCCCAGCATCTTAACCATTGAGCCAGCATGCCGTCCGTCCTTTCGACAGTGCTGAGAAGAACATACTACAACCTCAGCAATTGTCTGGGAATTGAAGTCCAGCCAACCTAAAGTTGCCAAAGTTGAAACATCCTGCTTCCATCCTCAAAAGAGAGTGTGAGGGTTCCGACGGATGCCCTAATTAAATCATGGGCCTCGAGCTAAGCTTCAAAAGAAATCCAGTTATTTATTAGGAGCTTCATTTCGACACATACCCAAGTGTAGCCAACTCTGACCCGCACATAATTTACGGCCCAATTATGACCCTGTTTCCCTCCTCCCCCCCCAGGGCTTGTCACCAGTCACATTCGCTAATGGAGCAATTTCGCAAGTTGTAGAGCTCACTCCCCTCCGGCCACTGTGAGTAACCCTGGGAGACAGCCATGAGAAAGATATATCTGGAATGGGCTTCTCTTTGTGGCTGCTGTGCTACTTCGTCACGTTTCCCATCTCCCTTGCCTATGGCAACTCAAGAGCGGGCCAGGAATGCTTTGTGAGTTGACATAGAGTGCAAAAGGACTTTTTTCAAAGGGTGTTTTGTTTTAGATGAAAGGAAGTCCACCTTCCTTATCTCTCACCTCTTGAAGATCTACCGTATTCTCGTTCGCCTCCTGGAAGCAAAGCAGCCGTGCCAGCATGGAAACGAGAATGTGCTATGACTGCCTTGATGCATCATATCCAAGGCAGGTTTGATCTAAACTACTTTCACATGAGCAGACAGAAAAAGGATATAACCCTTATTTCAATAAGATTAATAAAATCCATGGAAAAGAAGTTCTTGGCATCATGTTGAAAATCACTTTTTTCATCTTCTCTCTGCTTGCTTGCTCGCTTGCTCATCAACACAACAAGAAGGATCCTTTTAGCCTCACTGGATCTTTGCCGATTGTCACTGCTTGCGTTGGGCAGAGTTGGAAACCTTACACAGAGTTAGTGCTGCAGTTGCAGTCGCTGGCACCCTCCAATTCTAGAAACGGTTAATTAGCAGTATCGACACCAGGGTGAATCAGGAAAGCTGGCTCGGAGTCCTCCTTGCTACGTGAGATTTGCGATATTGATGGAGCTATTAGCAGCCTGCTAAAGGTGCATGAAAAACTCCAAAGCACTTGAGGGCAGGACAAGAAGCAATGGGTGAAAAGCTTGTTCAAGAGGCATCCAGCCTGGAATAAGGAGAAATTTTGTGGCAGTGAGAATGATTAATCAATGGAACAGCTTGCTTTCCAGAGAAGCGGATGGTCCATCATTAGTGGTTTTCAAGACTAAAATTGGACAATCCTTTGTCTGGATGGTATAACGTTCCTTGCATGGGCAGTGGGGTTGTAGAGGAAAACCTCTGAGAACTCTTCCAGCCGTATGTTCTATTACTGAGCTAAAATCTCAGTAAACCAGATAGTATCCACAAGGTCAAACCAGTGGTGACATTCAAATTTCTTTACTACCAGTTCTGTGGGCGTGGCTTGGTGGACGTGGCAGGGGAAGGATACTGCAAAATTTCCATTCCCATCCCACTCTGGGGCCAGTCAGAGGTGGTATTTGTCAGTTTGTCGAACTTCTCAAAATTTCCGCTATCGGTTCTCTAGAACCTGCTGAATTTCACCCCTGGGCCAAGCCATATTATATTTATATTTATATTTATTATATTTATACCCCGCCCTTCTCCAAGCGGACCCAGGGCGGCGCACAGGAATGTTAAAATACATACAAAACATAATAAAATTTTAAAAAACATATTCTAATAAAATCCTGTGCTAAAACCGAATTAAAAACCCCAAATTTAAAACTATCTAGGAGTCAGTAATGGAGGTTACGCTAGGCCGGCTAGATGGAATAGATGTGTCTTCAGACACTTGCGGAAGAGGAGGAGGTCGGAGATGGTGCGGAGTTCAGGGGGTAAGTCGTTCCAAAGGGCTGGTCCCGCCACAGAGAAGGCTCTTCCCCTGGGTGTCGCCAGTCGGCATTGTCCAGCCGACGGCACCCTGAGGAGGCCCTCTCTGTGGGAGCGTATCGGTCTGAGGGATGTATGGGGCAGGCGGCGGCCATAAATGAACAGTGGTGGCGCAGTCGTTAGAATGAAGTACTGCAGGCTACTTCTGCAGACTGCTGCCTGCCTGTAATTTGGCAGTTCGAATCCCACCAGGCACAAGGTTGACTCAGCCTGCCATCCTTCCAAGGCGGGTAAAATGAGGATCCAGATTGTTGGGGGCAAGAGGCTGACTCTGTAAACCAATTAGAGTGAGACATCTGTGAGGCAGACGAACAGCTGGAGCCTGTTCCCAGTGTGCGCATGCGCAGAGTTGCCAGACTTGGGAGTAAGGGCACAGGTGGACGATGAATGGGCCCTCCCAGAGGAAATAAAAGGGGAGTGGAGTTTGCAGGAGACAATTAGTTTGTTAAATTGGCTCACGGTGAGACTCCTTGCCAAATTTTGAAGATCTCGGCCTGGCAGCTCTCCAAGCCAGATAAGGTCTGTGACTGTAAATCCTCCCTTGAAAGACTTTGCTGGATGTGAATGAGCAGAATTCACAGTCAACTAATAAAAGGGGTTTATGTCGGGACAAGGAGTTTGCTTCATACTCTTGGAGAGCCTGGGTCAAAATCAAAATCAAATCAAATCATTTAATACTTATAAACCGCACCCGCTCCCCATGGGGACTCGGGGCGGTGCACAGGTAGAATAAAAACAGTAAAAAACATACAAACATCAATAAAATATACAAACAATTTAAAAGCAAATTAAACACAGCCTGTGCTAAAATCCCATTTAACTAACTAAACTAAAATTTACCCAGTAAAACCCCTAGACAGGGGGACTATCCCAAGCCGGCCAGACGGAAAAAGTAAGTTTTTAATTTAAGACGGAAGGAGCGGAGGTCTGTGGTCGTCCTAATATCGGGGGGAAGGTCGTTCCAGAGGGCCGGGCCCGCCACAGAGAGAGCCCTTCCCCTGGGTGTCGCCCGCTGACACAGTCTAGTGGACGGCACCCGGAGAAGTCCCTCTCTGTGGGAGCGAATCGGCCGTGAGGATGTATGAGGCAGGATCCGATCCTGCAGATAGTCAGAACAACTTTAAGATATGTGGACTTCCACAAGTCTTGAAGTTGTCAAGGTTGGTGACCCCTGTTCTAGTGGACTGTTGCTTGTCTCTTTTTGTGCAATATGAACACAAGACCGATCTGCCAATTCATTTATCAGTAAGTGGAAATCCAGGTATTCATGGCTGGGGATTTCTTTTTATAATCCTGCCTGCATCCTTTCTGAATCAATAGACTAAGCACAAAGATAAAAAGTGGGTTTCAGTTTTCAAAAAAGACAAAACAAAACAAAAACCACGAAAAAAAAATCAAAGCAAGAATTGGGCATTAAAACCCCAAACGAAATCTATCATGATACTAACGTTCCATAATAATGGCGTAAAGATTTTCGGGTCTCTGCCGCGCATGCGCAGGAGGGGCATGCAGGAGACGCACCCATGCAAGGCGGCCGCATGCAGAGGTGTGGGGGTCGCACGTGCATGCATGGGGAATGCATGCGTGGGCGGTTGCACGCGCATGTGTGGGGAGCAGGGGTGGTGGTGTCAAACATGCCTTGCATTATGGGTGCATTATGTTTCAGCATCTGGTATAGGGGGTTGGACCAGAAGACCTCCAAGGCCCCTTCTGACTCTGGTATTCTGTATTCTGTCAATTTGTGGAGCAATTTGTGGAGTTGTTAACGCCCCTCGCAGAAAAGTGTGGTACGAAAAGGATCCCACTCTCAGTGTTAGAAGATTGAGCTGGTTTGAGAGAAGTTCACCTCTTTGATCGACTTTCCTCTCAAGCCAGCGTCTTCAACTTTGGAAGCCCAGGAACTAGCTAGCTGTGTGAAGTTTCACGAAATAAAATGGGTTCTTACGAATTAATGTTTTTAGAAATGGAAAATGTGTGAAAAGCCCGGAAAGGACATTTCCCCTGGGGAAAAAAGAAAGAAAGTAGAAATGGGAGCATGACCTGTCTTTTTTAAAAGATGGAGATTTTTTTTTCTCCCCTTGGAAGGAAAGAGAATGTGTAAACTCATGCTTTGTGTAATACGTGCTATTGTACTGACATCTGGTGGCAAAAAAAGAACGAAGATGAAGAAGAATGAAAATAGCTGGTTAAAGGCGGCATTCCCATGTCTCCCCGTCTGCTTTTCATTTTCCTGGTTTATGCATTCAGGCGTTCTCATAACATGGCTTCATGCATCATCTGAATCCACAAGGAAACAAATCACCATGGGATTTGGTCTTTCCATCTATTGAATGGACAGTATAGCCTTCCTCAACTCCAAAATATCAATGGAATGGAATGGAATGGAATAACAGAGTTGGAAGGGACCTTGGAGGTCTTCTAGTCCAACCCCCTTCTTGGGCAGGAAACCCTACACCACTTCAGACAAGTGGTTATCCAATCTCTTCTTAAAAACTTCCAGTGTTGAAGCATTCATAACTTCTGGAGGCAAGTTGTTCCCCTGATTAATTGTTCTAACTGTCAAGAAATTTCTCCCTAGTTCTACTCTCCTTAATTAGTTTCCACCCATTGCTTCTTCTCGTACCCTCAGGTGCTTTGGAGAATAGTTTGACTCCCTCTTCTTTGGGGCAGCCCCTGAAATATTGGAACACTGCTATCATATCACCTCTAATCTTTTTCATTAAATTAGACATGCCCAGTTCCTGCAACCGTTCTTCATATGTTTTAGTCTCCAGCCCCCTAGCTGCTCCTCTTGGTTGCTCTTCTCTGCACTCTTTCTAGCGTCTCAACATCTTTTTTATATCGTGGTGACCAAAACTGGATGCAGTATTCTAAGCATGGCCAAAGATGATGGTCCCCAAAGATAATTTTTGAAAAGTCTCTCTCTCTCTCTCTCTCTCCCCCCCTCTTCCCCTCTCCCTCTCTCTCCCTGTCAGTCAATCAGTCAATTAGTCAGTCTTGATTCCTGGTGATAGCCTGGACCAGGTTCTACATATTCAAAGATGGATTTTCCTCGTCTTTTTCTTCCTAGGGCTGAGAGAGGAGAAGTTCGCCCAGTTGTCTTTGTACCTAAGGTGGGACTAGAACTCCCATTCTCAGTTACTGGCAGACGCCTAAACCACTACAACAAACTGGCTGGCACCCAAAACTTTACTTTCAACACTAATGATCAAAGGGTGTTCTTCTTGGCACCTGTGGAGGCAGGTTTTTAAGAAGTGAAGAATTAAACTCTATCTACAATCAAAGAGAATTCAGGAGGAATAATCAAATAGCCTCAATTATATACCTTACTATTTGTTTACCTGCCAGAACACTTGTTTAACCATGGCTGACATAGGAAACCAAACTAAGATAGAACCTATAATTACCTGGATGAGAAAATTCCAGGAAATTCCAGAGTTGTACGTAGATACTTTTTTTTATCATTAATAATGTGCAGGACAAATTGAACTAAGTAAGCTCCAGTGTCTCTTCTCATTCATTTAAAATAGTGGTCATGCAGGGTATATATTTTTTTGTTCCATAGTTTTGATTCGATTGTCGGAAGGTTCAAGATGGCCACTTTCTGAATAACTTGGTTTTTGTAAATGGAATAGGCCAGGGGTCATCAACCTTAAATACTCAAAGAGCCACAAAGGTCCTAACTGGAAGGCCCCCCCTCCCCCACTCAATTCTGGAGCCAACCGGAAGTCTGGTTGCCCCCACCATAGTCTCCTCCTAACACGGCATCCTTTTTCTTCTACCTGTCCTAACCGAAAGCCGTTTCAATTGTGGAGCCAATCGGCGACAGGGAGCTGCAACAGAAGAATGAAAGAGCCACATGCGGCTCCAGAGCCATGGATTGCCAACACCTGGGCTAGGCTGAATTATCAGGTGTGCAACTGGAAATACATATGTGCTTGGAAGCTAAATGGCATAATGAAGGAAATTAATTAATCCCCAGAGACTTTCAAAAAGAGATTGGACTACCATTTGTCAGAGTGCTTGGGTGGGATGGGTGGGTGTTGGACTAGATGACCTTCACCATCCTATGGTACCGCACCCTCACTCTTTGTTTATGGGTTTGAAGATGGAATGCATGGGCCAACATGTGAGGTAAAAAATGGTGAGGGGTAGTCATTTGTCCACGGTGGACTCTGGAAAATCAAAGGTGGTGATGTTTATGTCGGGCAAAGATGGTTTTCTTTGGGGAGAAGCATCAGAGAAGATGTGCCCTTGCGTAGAAGGAAAAAAATGTGAATGTAGATAATTTGTGTGAGAGTTGTGCTGGCATGTCAAATGTGGGTGGCCCTACTCAGTGCTGGCACACAACTCAACCAAAGGCTGACTAGAACAAATGTGACACACACACTACAAACGCTTGCATTGTTTAAGTTGTAGGCAGAGTAAAAACGATATTTGTAATGTGGGGCTACTAAATAAACCATCATACTTTCTATCATTAACCATATGGAGTGCCTTTGTCAAGAGACGTGCACAGAAATGCGTTCAAAAACGTAAAATTGCAAATGTCACATTCTCAGTGTCTAATTTTAAGCCCATCCCAATCCATAATATTGACCTCCCCCTACTACTACTACTATTATTACTACTACTACTACTACTACTACTACTTCTTCTTCTTCTTCTTCTTCTTCTTCTTCTTCTTCTTCTTGCAAAAACTTCTATAAACAGAACAAGTTCTCCTCCTCCTCTTCATAATCTTCTTCCTCCTCCTCCTCCTCCTCCCCCTTCTCCTCCTCCTCCTGTTCTAAAAAGGAGCAAGAGCTGTGTGCAAAGCATGAATCATACACACATTCCCATCTGTACTATAAACATGTTGGGATAATTCTGCCAAATATTTCTTGTTGAATTTAGGCTTCTTTCCTGCGCACAAATCCCTCTGCTTGTTCTAATTCTGCCAACTGTTTCATTCAGCTACTCCGCTCCCCCCCCCCCCGCCTTACAACCTACGGCTAAAATAACTTACCTTTGTTTCCATGGCGGATTTCATCTTGTAATAAACCTTGCTTCTGAAGATCTGAAAGATAATCATCTGGTGGATTATCCAATTTTCCTTCGTAATCCCCCTCTAAAATAAACCTATTCACCCATGTTTGTGATGTAGTGGAACTAAGCAACCTTTATACTGGAAGGTGTGCAGAGACAATTAAAGTAAGATGGGTAGTCCATTATCTCCCAGAACTCTAAACCCACCAGAGATCACTGTCCTATGGTTGCCTGATGAGGAGTAGCTGTCTAGAGCAGGGGGTTTAAAGTCAAGGCCCGGGGCCTGGATCCGGCCAGCAGGATACTTACATCCAGGGCTGAAATTCAGCAGGTTCTGACAGGTTCTGGAGAACCAGTAGTGGAAATTTTGAGTAGTTTGGAGAACCGGCAAATACTACATCTGGCTGCCCCAAAGTGGGGTGGGAATGGAGATTTTGCAATATCTTTCCCATGGAATTGGGGACGGAATGGGGATTTTGCAGTATCCTCCCAGTACAGAATCCTTTTTCCTCTACCCATCCTAACTGAAAGGCTTATCAATTGTGGAGCCAGCTGGTGACAGGGAGCCACAGCAGAGGGATGAAAGAGCCACATGTGGCTCCAGAGCCATGGATTGCCAACTCCTGGAATAGGCTGAATTATCAGGTGTGCAACTAGAAATACATAAGCTTGGAAGCTAAATGCCATAATGAAGGAAGTTAATTCCTGGAGGCTTTCAAGAAGAGGTTGGACTGCCATTTGTCAGAAATGGAGTAGGGTGCTTGGGGGGGTTGGACTAGATGACCTTCACCATCCTATGATATCGCACTACAGGAACCAGGAGCACCATTCAGGTGACCTGGAGAACACAGATAAAACTCCAAGTGCTTCAATGATCCTCTAAAAGAATGCAAATGACCAACTGTCTGCAAGGCATATAAATCCTTCCAGTCCCCACTGTCTTCTCAGAGCTGAAGAAGCTTCTTGGGTGAATAGCAAAACATTTATTTATTTATTTATTTATTTCATTTTTATACCGCTCCTATCTCCCAGAAGGGACTCAGGGTGGTGCACAGGAAAGTTAAAATGCAGACATACAGACATACGAATAAATACAATTACATACAAATAAATACAACTATAAACGTTAAAATATGATTACATTTGAAAATAGCCTGTGCTAAAAATACTGCTAAAATAATAAAAATTACCAAAGATTAAAAATCATTAAAACTCAATCTGTAAGAATGGCCTCGGGGTCTAGGCTAGGCCGGCTAGATGAAAGAAGTGGGTCTTCAGAAGTTGGCGGAAGAGGCGAAGGTCCGTGGTGGTACGGAGTTCAGGGGGTAGGTCGTTCCAGAGGGCTGGGCCCGCCACAGAGAAGGCCCTTCCCCTGGGGGTCGCCAACTGGCACTGCCCAGCAGACAGCACCCGGAGAAGGCCCTCCCTGTGGGAGCGGATCGGCCAAAGGGATGTGTGTGGTAGGAGGTGGTCCCACAAATAACTAGGCCCCGTGCCATGGAGCGTTTTAAAGATGGTTACCAGCACCTTGAAGCGCGCCCGGAAAGCTACAGGTAGCCAGTGCAGCTCGCACAGGAGAGGTGTTACATGGGAATGCCATGAGGCTCCCAAGATCCCCCGCGCATCTTCAAAAGAGAGAACAAGAAAGTCCAGTTGTCTCCTGAAAAAGCACCTTTGGGACAACCATGACCTGGATGACTGAGAATCTCTATAGAGGTTTAGTTATACAATTTGGGATGAACACCCATTGAATGGTGTGGGAGTAGGAATGGATTTCCAGAGAGGGAAAAATTGCAGACTACAGGAGCCAAGAGCACCACTCAGGTGACCCTGAGGACACTGATAGACCGCCAAGTGCTTCAACAACCCTCTAAAAGGATGCAAATGACCAGCTGTTTGCAAGGAGTATAAATCCTTCCATTCCCCACCATCCTGTCAGAGCTGAAGAAGCTTCTTGGATGAGAAGCTAAATCTTCAAAAGAAAAAAGAACGCCAGTTGCCTCCTGAAAAAGCACCTTTGGGACAACCATGACCTGAATGACTGAGAACCTCTACAGACTTTTAGAAGACCCTACTCTCTGCTCAAGTGCCAGATACTAATAGTTTTCTCATCATCACATCTTGTCCAGACTATGGTTTTTCGATCACTTCTCTTATGTACCTGAAAACTACAGCTTCATCTTTAGCGTTTGAAACTCCCCAACGCTATTTTTCTGGCCGTGACTTGTGTTTGGTCATCAATCTCAAGAGTACACCGTGCTGTGTCTTGTCACAAAAGCACACAATGAATCCCGGAGAATAAGAAGTCAATATGTCATTTCTTTCTGGGGTTGTTCCAGAGCGTAAGGTTTGGGGAGCACACTGTGAGACGATTAACTTTTTGTTTTCCAGCCAAGACGTACAATGCAAACCGAGACTAGGAACTCAGTCAACTATGAAACAGGAACATCACCCACTCAAGGTTTAATAATCACAATGTGTCACAAAACCAGAAAAATAAAGGAGATCCATAAAGCAAATGCAAAATAGTAGATGACTCAGACCTTCAAATCTGGTCACAGGCCATATGGAACCTGCTGAGTTATGGCATGATTAGAAAATTCATAGAAAATCATCTTGTTGACCTCAAAGCTGTTAAAAGTTTTTCATTTCTTAGACTCAAAGAACAATGAATCTTAGGCTCAGCCCAGAGGTGGGATTCAGCCAGTTCTGAAAGGTTCTGGAGAACCGGTAGCGGAAATTTGGAGAGTGGGGAGGGCATGGGGATTTTGCAGTATCCTTCCCTTGCCACGCCCACAAAGCCACACCCACAGAACCGGCGATGGGCATGGAACTTTCCAGAAGCTTTTAAACTCCAGTGTTGATGAACCACAGTTAGCAAAGCCAATGATAAGATGTAATAGGAATAGCCAACTGGGAATATCTGGAACAGATATATTGTCTTTTATTATATCTATAATTTGCCTATAATGTCTTTTCTTTTTTTTTAAGTTTGGAAAAAGCTCTCAGGTTTGGTTCACCCCTAGGTTTAATAACAGGATAACTGGGTTGGAAGGGACCTTGGAGGTCTTCTGGTCTAATTTCCTGCTCAAGCAGGAGAGCCTATACTAGTGATGGCTAACTTTTTTCTTGTCATGTGCCAAAAGCGCTCACCCCATGCATGCACACGTGACCCCCCCCCACTCCCCTGCGCATGCACAAGCACCCCCCCCCATGCCCAATTTTGGGCTTAGTAGGCCTTCCTGCAGCCTCCTGGGAGCAAAAATGGCCCCAGAAGGGAGGGGGCGCTTCCTGCGAATACGTGGCAGAGACCTGAAAATTATCTGGCCAGTGAGAGGTGCAATGGAGCTGAGCTGGGGCGACAGCTTGCAGGAGAGCCAATACCAGTGATGGTTAACCTTTGTGTAGTTGTTTGCCAAAAGCTCTTCCCCCGCCCCCTGCCCATGCGTTGGCAGAGACCCAAAAATCAGCTGGCCAGTGGGAGGCACACAAACATGCATGGTGGAGCTGAACTGGGGCAACAGCTCATGTGCCCAGAGAGAGGGCTCTGCGTGCCACCTGTGGCACGCATGCCATAGGTTCGCCATCACGGGCCTATTCCACTCAGACAAATTGTTGAATCAAGATCACGTGAAGTGTTAATACCACTTTATAAGGCCTTGGTAAGGCCACACTTGGAATACAACATTCAGTTTTGGTCGCCACGATGTAGAAAAGATGTGGAGGCTCTAGAAAGAGTGCAGAGAAGAACAGCAAAGATGATTAGGGGACTGGAGGCTAAAACTGGAGGGTGTAATTTAATATAGTTTTAATGTATTTATGAATTTATTGTGATGTATTGTATTTTTATATTTGCCTGTGCACCGCCCCGAGTCCCTTTGGGGAGAGGGGGCGGTTAATAAGTCGAATAAATGAAATGAATGAAATGAAAACATATGAAGAACGGTTGCTGGAATTGGGTATGTCTAGTTTAATGAAAAGAAGGAGAAGGAGTGACATGATAGCAGTCTTCCAATATCTCAGGGGCTGCCACAAAGAAGAGGGAGTCAAGCTGTTCTCCAAAGCACCTGAGGGCAGGACGTGAAGCAATGGGTGGAAACTAATCAAGGAGAGAAGCAACTTAGAGCTGAGGAGAAATTTCCTGACAGTTAGAACAATTAATCAGTGGAACAGAAGTTGCCTCCAGAAGTTGTGAATGCCCCAACACTGCAAGTCTTTAAGAAGTGATGGCACAACCGTTTGTCTGAAATGGTATAGGGTTTCCTGCCTAGGCAGGGGGTTGGACTAGAAGACCTCTAAGGTCCCTTCCAACTCTGCTATTGTATTGTATTGTATTGTATTGTATTGTATTGTATTGTATTGTATTGTATTGTATTGTATTGTATTGCTATCCAATCTCTTCTCGAAAACCTCCCATGATAGCACGCTCACAATTTCTGAAGGCCACTCATGCCACTGGTTAATTTCTCCTTAGTTCTATATTGGTCCTCTCTTTGGTTAGTTTCCATCCACTGTTTCTTCTCCCTTCTGCTTCTTTGGGGAAAAAAATAGAATTTTTTTTTTACCAGGGAATTAAATTGGCTATTCCTTCACTTTTAGGAGCATTGAAAAATTATTTTAACATTGATTAGCAGATTTTTTTTTAAAAAAATCAATGACATGTCCTCTACATCTGTAGAATAATGAAGAGCTCCATCCATTTTATTGGCTGCCTCGGCTACCTTCATTGCAAATGATGAAATTGGTCTTGGAAATATTTATCAGATTTGATGTCTTGTCTGACAAGAGATTGACAAAAACATAATCCTATTTATCATTCTGTGCCCAGTTAGCTCAGGCCAAAGACATTTTGGGAAAACAAGTCTTCTGACTTATTTTTGAAACACAACTTTTAGTAAGGATCACACATATCTCCAGGAGAGCAGAAGGTCTATGACTAACCTAGGCTCCAAGATCACCACAGATGGGGACTGCAGCCAATGAATTAAAAGACGCTTGCTCCTGGGGAGGAAAGCTATGGCAAATCTAGACAGCATCCTAAAAAGCAGAGACATCACCTTGTCATAAAAGTGTGTCTAGTCAAGGCTATGGTTTTCCCAGTTGCAATGGATGGTTGTGAAAGTTGGACCATAAGGAAGGCTGAGCGCCAAAGAATGGAGGCCTTTGATCTCTGGTGCTGGAGAAGACTCCTGCATTGAGTCCCTTGAACTGCGAAGTGATCCAACCGGTCAGTCCTAGAGGAGATCCACCCTGAGTGCTCTTTAGAAGGCCAGATCCTGAAGAGGGAACTCAAAGACTTTGGCCACCTAAGGAGAAGGAAGGACTCACTGGAGAAGAGCTTCATGCTGGGAACGATGGAGAGCAAAAGAAGAAGGGGAGGACAAAGAAGGAAGTGGCTGGATAGAGTCACCAAAGCAATAGGCATGAGCTTAAATTGATTCCAGAGGATGGTAGAGGACTGGAGGGCCTGGAGGAACATTGTCCATGGTGTCGCAATGGGTCAGATACGACTTCGCAACTAATAACAACAACTGTCCGGTCAACATCCAAAGCCCCTTTCAAGAAGTGGATTCTCCTTTATGGGGGTTCCCTCCCATCCTGCAAAAGCTGAGACAGGAACCCAACAACCCAACCACATGAAACTATTGGCTACAAGCTGTTTAGTTTGATGCCCTTTCAGACCAGCAAACTTGTCTGGATTATGTCTCCATCTACACATCTAACATTTTCTTCCTTTTTTTCCAGCCTGAGTCACATCTCAAGCTCTTTTTCCAGAAGGCGGGGCAGGTGCAGTGGCCCCCAGATATGATTGTGTATCCCAGAGAGACTTACTAGTAAATTAGGCACCAGACTAAGACCTTATGAGAGAGAGAGAGAGAGAGATTGGCCTTTTAATTTTAATGTTCTTATAGTTCTTTGTTCTATCTTTTACCACTTATTTACGGAGCACAGTGGTCTCTGATGGTTTAGAAAATGGTGAGTTCATATTCTAGAGCAGTGATGGCGAACCTATGGCACAGGTGCCACAGGTGGCACGCGGAACCATTTCATAGGGCATGCGAGGCATTGCCCTGTTGGCTCCAGCATGCTTGTGTGTGCTGGCCAGCTGATTTAGGCCTTCTTTTGAGGCTGTTTTTCACCCTCTGGAGGCTTCAGGGAAGCTCCTGGAACCTCTGGAGGTTGGGAGGAGGCTGTTTTCACCCTCCCCAGGCAGCTAGAAAGCCTCTGGAGCCTGGGGAAGGCGAAAAAAGTGCACCAAAAGCAGGGGGTAATGCACATAGAATTATGGGTGTGGCACGCCCACGCACGACCTCCCTGTGCTCCCCTCGCTTTTGGCGCGCGAGCCAAAAAAGATTCACCATCACTGTTCTAGAGCCATGATGGTGAACTTATGGCACGCATGCCAGAGGTCACACGCAGTGCCCTCTCTGCTGGCACACGCATCCTCACCCCAGGTCAGGTCTCCTTGGCGTTTCTTCCATGAGCTTCTCTTTGCCTGCAAACAACAAAAGAGAAGCTCACGAAAGAAAAAGATCTCACCACTTGCCGCCCTATCAGTGTTGGGATGGCTCTCCTCCCAATGGCCAGCTGGTCTTTGGGTCTCTGCTGCACATCTGCACATCTCTGCCTCCATGTCCATGCATGCGTGCATCTGCGCATGTTTGCTCATGCATGGGCGCACATTTAAGTTTGGCCATGTGCATGGGCACAGTTTGGGCACTCGGTCTTTAAAAGGTTCGCCATCACTGTAATAATAATAATAATAATAATAATAATAATAATAATAATAATAATAATAATAATAATAATAATAATAATAATAATAATAATAATAATAATAATCTTTATTGTCATTGTACTAAAATTACTATGAAATTGGTTAATTCTTTAATAACTCCCTGCGGGTATAGACTAGTTTTTGCCTAATTCTACTGTGACACCAGGAGCTCAAAGCCACAATGTCTAAGCACTCCACCATCTAGAGCAGGGTGGAGGTTCTCTTTTTTTCCTTTCCTTTCTCTCTCTCTCTCCTTTTCTTTCCCTGTTTGTTTCTCTCTCTTTCTTTTTATCTTTTTAGTTCTCTGTTTCACACTGCATGTTTGTGTGTGTCTCTCTCTTTCTCTGTGTGTTTATTTCTTTCTCCTTTTCTATTTCTCTCTTTTTTCTCTTACTCTCTGTTTCTCTTTCTCTTTTTATCTTTCTCTTTTTATCTTTCTCTTTCTCTCTTTTTCACTAGTCTCTCCCCTTCTCTCTCTCCCCTTCTCTCTCTCTCTCTCCCCTTCTCTCTCTCTCCCCTTCTCTCTCTCTCTCTCTCTCTCTCTCTCTCTCTCTCTCTCTCTCTCTCCCTCCCTCCCTCCCTCCCTCCCTCCCTCCCTCTCTCTCTCTCTCTCTCTCTCTCTCTCTCTCTCTCTCTCTCTCAGTTCACTTTGCCTTCTTCTTCCCAGGGCTGAAAGATGGGGACTGGCCCAAGATCACCCAACTGGCTCCTTGCCCAAGATGGGAGAAATGTACAACTCCTGGTCCCATCTCCCAGTGACTACACCAAAGTCCTAGCACATGGAAACAGGCATATACACCTGAGGTCTCCAACCTTCGCTGGCTGGAGAATTCTGGGAGCTGAAGTCCTTCAGACTTAAAGTTGCAAAGGTTGAAGACCCCTGATCTACAGTGTTTTGTTTGAATGTTATTTGTTTGGAGCCACCCATTCAGCTCCTTTATGAAAACAGAGATCCAGTCTTCATCAAAATTGATCCAGATTTTAAAAGACCCATGTCTAAATAAAGAAATCTCTCCACATACCAACTCTCATGGCTTTCGTTACATTTCCCATTAAAGGACACCTGAATCTACGTTTGTTTGTTTTTTTCTAAAACAAAATTGCTTTACTAGTGTAATCTAACTTAAAACTTCTAATCTTTTAGCATCTTGCTTGGTCTCTATCTACCCGGATGTCCGCTTTGGCGTCAAATAAGGAGCAAACTCCCCCCCTTGAGTTTAGGCCAAAATATTTGATTTTCTTTATCTGCTTCTTTGGGACAAGTGGCTTGAGGGTTGTGCATTTTTGTACTGCTTCATTTTGTATTTTTTTTTTCATTTTCATTGTGAATATTTTATGTCAGGCAGCAGAGGGCAGCATCTAGCTGACAAGGAAGGAAGGAAGGAAGGAAGGAAGGAAGGAAGGAAGGAAGGAAGGAAGGAAGGTGAGAGAAGGACAGAAAAAGAAAGAATGAAAGAAGAAGGACAGAAAGGAGAGAGAGAGAAGAGGAAGGGAAGGAGGAAAGAAAGGCAGACAGAAAAGGGAGGGAGGAAGGAAGGAAGGAAGGAAAGGAAGGAAGGAAAGACAGAGAAAGAAAAAGAAAGAAAGAAAGAAAGAAAGAAAGAAAGAAAGAAAGAAAGAAAGAAAGAAAGAAAGAAAGAAAGAAAGAAAGAAAGAAAGACAGTCCTGGATAGGAGTAAGTTCAACTGGTACTTTGATGGGAAATCTCCCTAAACCCCATGATGATAGACTGGATGAAGAAGCCAAAAACATTCCATTCTATTGCCAAGAAAGCCTCATAGATGCATTTATCTAATTCCTAGAAGCTGACAAAAGAGAATTTTCACCTGGAGTTTTTTTTACTTATGGAAGGAAGCCCAGGCACCTGGGCTTACACAGGGTGTACAACAGAGGAAGGTATCTATGAAATATTTTTATTTATTTTTTGTTTAATGTTAAAATGTCATGCCTCCCATCTTTCTTGTAAGGTGACTCTAAACGAAATACTCTGTTTGTTACTACCATGTTTTCCCCAAAACAAGATAGGGTCTTATTTTTTTTGACCCCCAAAGGAAGCGCTTGGCCTTATTTTTGGGGAGGTCTTATTATTTTTGAGGTGCAGGAGGCAGCGAGCGTGGTCACCTCATGGCTGCTGCTGTGTTGCAATATTTTCAGGGGAGGGCTTATTTTAGCACATGCACTCAAAGGCCCAATGGGGCTCATTATCCAGGGAGGTCTTATTTTCAGGCAAACAGTACAGATCACCCAACAAGCCTCAATTATAAACTTTGTGGTTCATTAAAATGACTATGCTATACTACATGCTTTCTGTTTCCAAATGGTTTTTTGCTTCCATATGTATGTCTGTATGTGTGTATTTGTGGAAGGTTAGGATAGGGTAGGGTAGAGTAGGGTAGGATAGTGTAGGGTAGAGTAACGTAGCATAGAACAGAATAGCATAGCATAGCATAGCATAGCATAGCATAGCAAGTCTAGACTAGACTAGAACCCCCAGAGCCGAATTCATGGTGACCCAGTGGTTAGAAAGTAGCATTGCAGGCAAACTCTGCCCATAGCCAGGAAGTTCGATCCTGACCAACTCAAGATCGATGCAGCCTTTCCTCCTTCTGAAGTCAGTAAAATGAGGAGCCAGATTGTTGGGGGCCACATGCTAACATTGTAAGCCACCCAGAGAATGCTATAGAGCACTACGGAGCAGTATATAAGTCTACTGCTATTGCTACTTCCTTTTGTTCCAGCTATGGAAGAACAGGGAGAGACCATGAATGGGAAACGGGGTAAGGATCTCCAGATTGCATTGAGACCTACTTTCATGCAGAGGAATTCGTTTGAAGAGAAACATTAGAAACGTAGTAAATTAAGAACAGGAACAGACCCTAGACGCCCATCGAGTCTCCCCTTTGAGTTTATTTGCTTTTTGTTTTCTTTTTAATTCATCCTTTTAATTTTAATGTTTTAATTGTGAATTGTTTCTTTTATCCCAGGCCCATTTAAACTCAGTTACTGATGATTCCTGATGATTAACTTGAAGATGCTCTGTGCTCGGTCAATCCCGTTGTTAAATTTTGTTTTCTCTGTGTCTCTCTGCCTTGTGATCGTTGGCCGTCCAGGCTGCACAATAAAATACAAGCTGACCTCATCCATTGCTCACTTTACCAGGCTTTCGGCTACGATGATTCAGGATGTTGTTCATCTGGGCCTCTCAAAGCTGCAGTTTGGCCAGGTTTTCCCCGAGCTGCCAGATAAATCCACCCATTCCACAGTTGGAACCCTGGTGGGTTAATTTCCATTTTCATGTCTCTGTGTTCCTTTGCTTACATGCACACACCTGTGGCAGCCCTACTGTTCTGACCCAGCCTTAGCAGAAACAAAGGACAGTCCCCTTGTCCCGAAAAAACCCTCTTTATATATCTCCTCCGAATTAATGGCATTCACACACTGAAAGGTACAGGCAATAATCCTTCAAAGGGTTAACTGCAATAACAGACCTTATCAGTTCCTTGAGATAATTGCTGGGAGCTTCCAGCCGCAAAGCTGTCAAGTAAGTTCTGGCAAGGAGTCTCTGTGGCACGAAACACAATGAGCTCTTCAGAAATCTGAACTGTTGTCTCCTACGACCACCACTTCCCTTCTATTTATTCCCAAGCCAGGGAAGGGCCATTCAGCATCTACATGTGCCTTGCTTCCTGAGTCAACTCCTTGTCCTCAGTTGTTCTCCTCTCCTAGCAGCTCTGCACATACGCGCATCTGGAACAGGCCCCAGCTGTTCTTCCTTCCTACTCATCTCAGCTTCCGAAGGCAGCTGCCTCTCTGGTGGCTGGGAAATGTCGAACAGCCCTGGCTCTCTCTCTGCGTCCAACGCAGAGCCTTCCCCAGGCTCCAGAACTGGCCCATGTCCCCCCCCTCCCAACTTCCTTATCATCCGAGTCTGCCACCAGCTCCACTGGCAGCTGGCGGGCCACAACACCTACATGCTTCGCTGTGTCCTGTGCATGACACATAATGCCGTTAAGCAGTTGGTAATTTTTTTGCAAGGAGCTTTTAAATCTGACTCAGAGCTGAAACAAAGGCTGACAACAGGGCATTGCCATAACAGGACCTCTGAATCGTTCTTGTGTTCTGCAAAATTAGCCCAGACTTGAACGTTAGATGGGTTGGGTTGGGTTAGATCCATTTTGGAAAGAGAGCCCCTTTTTATCACCTTGTTTTCTGGGTTGCCAACAAAGCTGGTCTTGTCAAGCACTCTATGCAGTCCTCCCTCAATGAACCGTCATTCCACATATTCATCCCATCTTGTGCAGAATCCAATCTGCAGAGTGGATCCAATGGTTAAGCACACAGCATAAAACTAATCCAAATCTGTAGGTTCCAGTTGTGTCCTTAGTTTCAGATTTCATCCTCTCCCCTCCCCTCCTCTCCTTTCCCTTCCCCTCTTCTCTCCTTTCCCTTCTCTTCACCTCCCCCTCTGTCTTCTCCTCTCCTTTCCCTTCGACTCTCCCTTTCCCTTCACCTCCCCTCTCTCCTCTCCTTTCCCTTCCCTTCACCTCCCCTCTCTATCCTCTCCTCTCCTTTCCCTTTTTCTTTCCCTTCTCCTCCCCTCTCTCCTCTCCTTTCCCTTCCACTCACCTCCCCCTTCTCTCTTCTCCTCTCCTTTCCCTTCCCCTCTTCTCTCCTTTCCATTCTCTTCACCTCCCCCCTCTCTCTTCTCCTCTCCTTTCCCTTCACCTCCCCTCTCTCCTCTCCTTTCCCTTCCCTTCACCTCCCCTCTCTCTCCTCTCCCCTCCCTTTCCATCCCTTCCCATTGTTTTACAATTGAAGAATAGGGGAGCCTATATTGGATTTACCTCCATTGATACAAACTTCCCAAGAAGGCCATAAAAAATGGAAGACAACAGTCGTCCAAGCCCTCCCCCCCCCCCTGTAAATCAGCAAACTGTCATTCCAAAGAACATTATTATTAGCAGCGATGTTAATGCTCCCTTTTAACACTAAGCTTTCAAAGAAAACAGGTGACTGGAGGCAGCTATCTCAGGCTGGTCCCAGTCTGCTCAAATTTTTTTATCTCCTTCCTGCACCAAAGCTTGGCTGCCCCATTACGACTGGATCTCGGTTATCTCTTCTGTGCAGGCCTGGCTAGGAACACAGCCTGTCCCTCTCTCCTCCCTGTGCCGTTTCACATTATTTGTTCTTGCTCCCTTATAAGACCCTCATAACAATCCAGGGCTTAACAAAGGAAGGATTAGAATACAGAAGCCTTTAACGTGAAGAGGATGGGGGCGGGGGGTGTCAAATTGTGATGTGTACAGATGTTCATAAATCATAACACATTTAAAGAAGATGCATAGACAAAGGAGAGGGGGGAGGAGGGTCCTTCGAATGCTAAACCTTCAAGGCAGCCAGTGAAATGTATTTAAATGGAGCCCTGAGAAGTACATCTTTCAAGTGACAACTTTAGAAGAAGCAGGAAATACTTCTTTCAAGTGACAACTTTAGCTTAGAGCAGTGTTTCTCAACCTTGGCGAATTTACGTCCGGTGGACTTCAACTCCCAGAATCCTGGGAGTTGAAGTCCACAGGGTTCTGGGAGTTGACGTCCACAGGGTCCTGGGAGTTGAAGTCTACAGGGTTCTGGGAGTTGAAGTCCACAGGGTTCCGGGAGTTGAAGTCCACAGGATTCCGTGAGTTGAAGTCCACAGGATTCCGTGAGTTGAAGTCCACAGGATTCTGGGAGTTGAAGTCCACAGGATCCTGGGAGTTGAAGTCCACAGGATCCTGGGAGTTGAAGTCCACAGGATCCTGGGAGTTAAAATCCAGAGGATCCTGGGAGTTGACGTCCACAGAATTCTGGGAGTTGACGTCCACAGGATTCTGGGAGTTGAAGTCCACAGGATTCTGGGAGTTGAAGTCCACAGGATTCTTGAAGTCCACAGGATTCTGGGAGTTGACGTCCACAGGATTCTGGGAGTTGAAGTCCACAGGACGTAAAGTCGCCAAGGTTGAGAAACACTGGCTTAGAGCATTTGGCAAAAGTAGAAAGTCCTTCTCTTGAGATTCCTCTGGAAAAACGAGGGTGTTCTTCAGTCTAGGAATCCACTTTGCGTGAAGCCGGACTAACCCATTTTCTAGCTGAAGACTTACATTTTTCACAACCGCCTTTTGTTGTGGCCTGCCAGTGGCCAGTGGAGCTGTTGGCAAACTCGGACAGTGAAGAGGTTGGGGAGGAACATGGGCCGTTCATCGTATGTTTTATCCTCCAGTCCCCTAAATATCTTGGTTGCTCTTCTCTGCACTCTTTCTAGAGTCTCCACATCTTTTTTTATAGTGTGGTGACCAAAACTGGATGCAGTATTCTAGGTGTGGTCTTACTAAGGCTTTATAGAGTGCTACCTCACTTGATCTTGAGTGTATCCATCTGTTAATGCAACTTAGGGTTGCGTTGGCTTTTTTGGCTGCTGTTGCACACTATTGGCTCATATTTAGCTGGTTGCCCACTAAGACTCCAAGATCCCTCTCACAGTCACTGCTATTAAGCCTGGTTTCATCCAGTCTCTACGTGTACTTTTGGTTTTTCTTGCCTAAGTGTAAGATTTCACTTTTCTCTACATTGAATTCATTTTGTTAGATAGGGCCCAGTGTTCAAGTCTGTAATAGCACTTAGCAATAACATTTAGACATATCCTGCTTCACACAGTGCTTTATAGCGATTTATAGAGTCAGCCTATTGGCCCCAACAATCTGGGTCCTCATTTTACCCACCTCGGAAGGATGGAAGGCTGAGTGAACCTTGAGCCTGGTGAGATTCGAACTGCCAAATTGCAAGCAGCCGGTAGGCAGCAGAAGTAGCCTGCAATATTGCATTCTAACCACTGCGCCACCACTCCCCCTTCCTAAAATTTCCGGAAACATTCTTTATTGGCTTTAGAAATCATCAGTCCCAGGAACTGACAGGGAGTGAATATGTTGGATTCCTAAGGTTAGATTTTTCCTGGCACCAGAATTCTACATCTAACTTCAAAAGGGGGAAAAAAACAAGCCACTATTGGAACGGATGGTCTTGCACACACCTTGTTTCCACAGATGCTGCTTCAATTTGTCGTTGGCAATTTTTTCCATTTCTAATTGTCAGCTGCTCTGAACACACTGCAAAGGCATTGATCATTTATAAATATATGCCCTTTACTCTAAATATACCCCTATAATGTGTGTCTTAATTTGCAGTGCTGTTTATTGCTTCTTCCTTCCCCCCCCACCACTAAAGAGTTGGAAGGAACCTTGAAGGTCTTTTAGTCCAGCCCCCTGCTTAGGCAGGAATCTCTACACCACTTCAGACAAATGGCTATCCAACATCTTCCTTAAAACTTCCAGTGTTGGAGCATTCACAACTTCTGGAGGCAAGTAGTTCCACTGCTTAATTGTTCTAACTGTCAGGAAATTTCTCCTCAGTTCTAAGTTGTTTCTCTCCTTGATTAGTTTCCACCCATTGCTTCTTGTCCTGCAAAATTCATAACATGCTAAGTTTAAGATGATATTTAGGAAGGACAGTAGAAGATTTCATTGCCTCCCAATCCATGAAGCTCAGTTTAAAAAGGAAAGGGAAATTAAAGGATATTTCTCGAGTTATTCCCTTCCACTACACAGTTCAAACTGGATATTCAAGAAAGAGCAGTAACATGTAGCAACCTGTAAGACGATTATTTAGCACTTTCCTGCTTTCATTAAGAAGGAAGCGTGTAAACTGTCAAAGCTGGCTGCCTTTATTAATTTTTCCCCCCTCTCTTGCGCCCGTAGCATTTCCAGTTTATGGCAGCCAATTAAAAGTGATGAAAAGAATCAGGAATTGCCTGTTTGCTTTTCACTTTTACTGGATGTATAGTTTTTTGGGCTTTAAACAATTCACAGTAGTGGGAGGAATACAATTATATCCACTGTGATTCACATAGCTGTCGTTCTCTGCATAAAAGCCATTATTTAAAAATACACTACAAAAGTAATTGCTATTTTGGATGTGGCCTCTAAGTTAAGTAGTCACTTTTAAGTTCAGCTCTACTTTTGGTGAATTCATAAATACAGCTACACAGTTTTCTTGGGAGTGACGTGCCGTGGCTTCTACCTTTTTTTGTTTTCCGTCCAATCAGACAGAGGTCAACATTGGCATTGTCAAAGATGGGTCATCCTTTATTCGTTCACATTGCCCAAATCTGATGGATGCCTTGCTGAGAACTAAGAACAGAACGAGATGAATAGCTTGTCCTTCCGTGTATTCCGTTTCGTCTCTTGATTTCCAGTTTGGTGGCATAATAGTGGACAATTTATATAGAAAGGATCAATGTTAGTTTATTTTGTTTCTAAAAGTTTTCGAGAATTATAGAATAACCGAGTTGGAAGAATATAGGATAAAAGAGTTGGAAGGAACCTTGAAGGTCTTCTAGTCCAGCCCCCTGCTTAGGCAGGAATCTCTACACCACTTCAGACAAATGGCTATCCAACATCTTCCTTAAAACTTCCAGTGTTGGAGCATTCACAACTTCTGTAGGCAAGTTGTTCCACTGATTAATTGTTCTAACTGTCAGGAAATTTCTCTTTGGTTCTAAGTTGCTTCTCTCCTTGATTAGTTTCCACCCATTGCTTCTTGTCCTGCCCTCAGGTGCTTTGGAGAATAGCTTGACTCCCTCTTCTTTGGGGCAGAACCTGAGATATTGGAAGACTGCTATCCTGCCTCCCCTGGTCCTTCTTTTCATTAAACTAGACATACCCAGTTCCTGTAACTGTTCATCATTTATTTTAGCCTCCAGTCCCCTAATCCTCTTTGTTGCTCTTCTCTGAACTCTTTCTAGAGTCTCAACATCTTTTTTTTACATCATGGTGATCAAAACTGGATTCCAAGTGTGACCAAAGATGATCGTCCCAAATACAATTTTTGAAAAGTCTCTGTCTCTATCTATGTCTGTCTGTCTCTTTCTCTCTCTGTGTCAAGCCATATTATTGATTGATTGTACTCATTGACAGGAAAATTCTCCTTAATTCTGGGTTGGATTTAGAGTGAACTTTCTTCTTGTCCTGCCTTCAGATGCTTTGGAAAATAAGTTGACCTTCTGTATGGCAGCCCCTCAAATATTGGAAGACTGATATCATGTCACCCCTCTTCAAAAATATCCCTTATTGTTTGGGCCAGTGTTAAGGTTAGATTGCTTCATGTTATTCCTAAAATTATGTTAGGTCAATAAATTTTGCAGTGTCTCATCGATTTTAGAATTGTAGAGTCATTCATTTATAGCTCTTAACTTTATAGATGTTAACCCAATTGCTGTTTTATAGTATGCATCTTATAGTATATAACATATACATTTATAGCTAGGAGCTGAATTTATTTGCTATTGCAATTTCATAGATTAATTTACTATATTACTTACTTAATTTACTAAAATAATTATTTTACCTTATGGTAAATACCATGCAAGTATAAAATAATCTTTTGTATCTCTGTTAGTAGTAAAATTTTCTAACCGCCCACCGGTTCCACAGTCATGGTGATTTATAAAGTAGGGAAGTCAATTAAATTTTAAAAAGGAAAGTGCTTCAGTATCAGACAAAAACCCTACCACCCACCATGGAAGCTGGAATGCCCACTAATAGGCAGGAGGGACCAGGTTGACTACCACTGATTTAGATGTTTGTCCCCAACCATCTGGCTCCTCATTTTACCAAATGAGAGGCTGAGTCAACCTTGAGCTCCATCAGGATTGAACTCCAGGCTGTGGGCAGAGTTTGCCCACAATAGGGTAGTTTAATCACTGCACCACCAGGGCTCCAGCCTCTTCCAATGTCACCCAACCCGTGTGCCAAGATTAGCATGGCAAGCTCCACCGATTCTCTTACCTTGGGATCCACTTCGCAGTGCACTAGCCACCAACAGAACTCCCACCCAGGGGGATTACAATAGATCCCTCACCGTCTTGCTTTAACGATCAATTGTGGCTTTTGCAACAGCCATTCACCCAACCCCAGGCTAGACAGTCTCTTAAATTATTTTAATCCCATTGTTTAATTGTCTTGTTTTATGGGAATTTATTCTGTTCTTAAAAGCTTTTATTTAATTGTTTTGCGCGCTCTTTTTTTTTAAAAGCGGGTGTGTATTCCCGTAGGCTCCTTCCTTTAGAAGGAAGAGCAGAATAAAATAAAATGAAATAAAATAGCCACAAAGGACTATAAAACTGGGTAGGTATGGGAACATAGGATGAAGAAGGCTGGAAAAACTTTTCAGGTGCGATGCTATCTTGCTGGGAACGATTTTGACTAAGTGAGCATTGCTCTTACACCCAACTTTGTCTGAACAGATTGTTCCGATGGCATTTAATCGTTTTCTTTGCTTGTGTAACATTTTATTGAAAGTACTATTCAGGATGAACAAGAAAAGGATGTAAAGGAGCTGAGATTTGCCTGTTATCGAGGTATGACTAAGATGGGAAGATTGATAGAAATTGCCAAGCTATTGTTCTTGAAATAGAAAATCTTGCCAGCAACTCTCTCCCCACACCTAGCTCCCTAAAAATATTACAAGACAAAGTTTTACTAAAATCTTCAGAATGGTTACGGTAAAGGTACCCCTCGCACAGATGTGCTAGTCGTTCCCGACTCTCGGGGGCGGTGCTCATTTCTGTTTCAAAACCAAAAAGCCAGCGCTGTCCAAAGACATCCCCATGGTCATGTGGCTGGCATGACTAAACGCCAAAGCGCACAGAACGCTGTTACCTTCCCACCAAAGGTGGTTCCTATTTTTCTACTTGCATTTTTAGCCTGCCTTTGAACTTCTAGATTGGCAGAAGCTGGGACAAGTAATGGGAGCTCACTCCATTACGCAGCGCTAGGGATTTGAACCACTGAACTGCCGACCTTTCTGATCGACAAGCTCAGCGTCTTAGCCACCGAGCCACCATGTCCCAAATAGTTATTGGCTCTAAAAAGGATGGAAATAGCTGAAAGTCAACGGCGTTCAGATGAAAACATCCACACTCACCATGCAATATCACTGATTTGTATAAGCCAGTACAGGCAATGATTCAAGGCTAATTCCACACTTGATTCTTTCTCCCCGTTTAGCTGGCCATCTCCCAACAAAAGCACTCTTTATTCATAGTTCATTTATTTGTGACCTAGGTTGGCCACATATCCACTAATTCCAGTAACTGTGCTGTAATGCTTACAGTAAGCCAATAAGAGTTAAGAAACGCTTTCTTGACTTCACCTAAAGCCCAACTTCATTCAACATTCAGCGTTTGTTTTTGTGCAGGGCTAAAAGCCGCTTTTAAAATTTCAGATTTGTCCATTCAAATACTATTGAACACAGGCTCCATCGGTAAAGGGCTACAACATGTGAAGTATAAGTACCACTTTAGAAAACTTTAGTATGGGCAGACTTGGAATGCTGCATCCAGTTTTGGTTACCACAATATAAAAAAAGATGTTGAGACTCTGGAAAGAGTGCAGAGAAGAGCAACAATAATGATTATGGGGCTGGAGGCTAAAACATATGAATAATGGTTGCAGGAACTGGGCATGGATAGTCTAGTGAAGAGAAGGACCAAGGGAGACATGATAGCAGTGTTCCAGTATTTGAGTATCTGCCCCAAAGAAGAGGGAGTCAAGCTATTCTCCAAGGCACTTGAGGGTAGAACAAGAAGCAAAGGGTGGAAACTAATCAAGGAGAGAAGCAACCTAGAACTAAAAAGAAATTTCCTGACAATTAGAACAATTAATCAGTGGAACAGCTTGCCTCCAGAAGTTGTGAATGCTCCAACACTGGAAGTTTTTAAGATGATATTGGACAACCATTTTTTCCCCCTGAAATTGTATAGGCTCTCCTCTTCATGCAGGGGGTTGGACTAGATGACCTCCAGGGTTTCTTTCAACTGTGTTATTCTATATGTGTTCCTCCACAGGATTGCACTTTTAGGGGGAATGCCATTCAATAATAAAGGATGAGGAATGATCAGACAGAGTCAGAAACACTCGATCTATTTTAACTCTCTTAGAGGACTAGCCCTGACCTCACCCAGCATTTCCACCAACGTCCATTAAGACCTCCATTAAGTATCTCCCTTTCAATGAAGGCTTCTCTGTAACAGCACAATATTGTTAATAGTTTTTTCCCATACGAGGTTTTCCATACCAAAGGTATTTTCTTTTCTGTAAGTATTTCAGATCCATTTAGCACAGAAGCAGGGGGAAACCACACGCTTAAAACTTCTCCAGATGCTTTTATTGGAAAAGAAGGACACATTCTTGAAATGGAGCATTAATGAGAATTCTGGGTAGAAAGTCTTATGACTGTAAATCAATGTGAGAGCCGGAGATTTGAAGGAAGGATTAAATGTCCATTAACTGGTGACATCACCAAGAGTGCAGCTGATGCAGCTAAGAAATGTAGCCCAGATAAAGAATTGATGGATGTGATTGGGCCTCTTGGGGAGCTGAGCAGAACATCTGAAAGTGGCCCTCACGATTAAAAAGAAATGTGACGGCAGTAAATTATGCATATGAATGAAAACTGTGTTAGCGGGAGAAATCTGCCTAAATCTGTTTCTGCAGCAGAGGTGGTATTCAGCAGGTTCTGGCCAGTTCTGGAGAACCGATAGCAGAAATGTTGAGTAGTTCGCAGAACCAGTAAATACCACCTTTGGCTGGCCCCGCCCTATCTATTCTCTGCCTCCTGAGTCCCAGCTGATCGGGAGGAAATGGGGATTTTGAAGTATCCTTCCCCTGGAGTGGGGAGGGAATGGAGATTTTACAGTCTCCTTCCCCTGCCGCACCTACCAAGACATGCCACTCCCACCAAGCCACATCACAGAACTGGTAGTAAAAGATTTTGAACCCCACCACTGTCCGACAGCTCCAGTTTTTGCTCGCGCAATCAAAAGAACATTTCCCCCCCATTTTTAAAGCTAATGTCCAGCAGTCCTGCATCAAAAAGGCATCAGTCAAGGCTGTGAGGTTCAACTGCTTGGTTATTATTATTATTTTTTGCCAACTGTTAGGAGAGTTGTCTCCACTCCAGGTATGGATGTAGGAGATGACCAGGCTGAGACCGAGAGAGAGGTCAAATGTGTCATCAGTCTTGAGTCCCTTCGAGCCCAGAAGAGTGCTAAGTGCAGCCCACTTTGAATTCCTGTGACTGCTTATCTACCGCCAATTTGCTTGGACCCGTTAGTAGCTCAGATACTTGTAGAGAGCTCAAGCTTGCAATTAAATCTTTATATCCATTGGAACTGTCTGGATATCCTCATTACCCAGGCACTTAATAGTGAGTGGTGACATAGAATCATACAAAACTGATGGTAAAAAAATATATCCATCAAGTCTGTCCTGAGATTGTTTCCTTCCTTTCTTTCCTGTTCTGTTCTGTTCTGTTCTGTTGTTCTGTTCTACTCCTATTCTATTACTATTCTATTCTACTCTACTCCTGTTCCTGTTCTGTTCTGTTCTGTTCCGTTCTACTCTACTCTTTATTTTATTTTATTTCATTTATTTACTTTATTTTATTATTTTATTATTATTTATTTCATCATCATCATCATTTTAACCATTGTCTACCCACTGCAGAAAGAAGATATATTCTGCCTGTTTCCAACCAATACAGTCCTGAGCTTTCCTTTGCCAGGTGGCCCGCAATATTTGCTGATATTGATCCATCTTGTTTTCGGTTTCTTTCGTGGGTTTTATTATTATTATTATTATTATTATTCTTTCATTATTATTTTTGTCTTTATTTCTATTTTCCCCCCTCCGGTTGAGACGGTTTTCTGTTTCATTTCCCTTCTCTACCTCTCCTATCTGCTCCTCTGTCCTTGGTCCCTAATTTGTCCTTTGGGAACCATTCAATGGCTCAGCATATTCAACATTTTTAAATTGCCTTCAATCTGCCTTGTCATCCAAGTTGGCCCATAATAACATTATCCCAGAAAGTCCATTCTGATATGGAGTCTTCCCATTGGTTAACAGATTAACAGAGTTGGAAGGGACCTTCTAGGTCGTCTAGTCCATCCCCCACCCAGCTCAAGCAGGAGACCATTTCTGACAGGTGGCAGTCCAGTCTCTTCTTGAAGGTCTCAAGTGATGAAGCTCCCACAACTTCCAAAGGCCACTTCTATTCCTTGGGTTGATTGTTCTCACTGTCAGAAAGTTCCTCCTGATTTCCTGGTTCAATCTCTCCTTGGTCACTCTCCATCCATTATTCCTTGTCTGGCCATCAGGTGCTTTGGAAAATAGTTTGACCCTCTCCTCTCTGTGGCAGCCCCTCAAATATTGGATGACTGCTCTCATGTCTTCCCTGGTCCTTCTCTTCACTAGACTAGCCATACCCAGTTCTTGTAACTGTTCTTCATATGTTTTAGTCTCCAGTCCACTAATCATCTTGGTTGCTCTTCTCTGCCCTTTTTCTGGAGTCTCAACATCTTTTTTTATAGTGTGGTGACCAAAACTGGATGCATTACTCTAGGTGTGGTCTTACTAAGGCTTTATAGAGTGGCATTAGTACCTCCCTTGATCTTGATTGTATCCCTCTGTTAATGCAATTTAGGACTGCATTGGCTTTTTTGGCTGCCGCTGCAAACTACTGTCTCATATTTACCCGATTGTCCACTAAGACTCCAAGATCCAAAGTTCTTCTCCCATAGCACACAGCTGGAGCCCACTGCCAGTCATTTACAAACCGACCATTCCAAAACAGCCACTTGTCTGGAATGGTATAGGGTCTCCTGCTTGAACAGGGGTTTGGACTAGAAGACCTCCAAGGTCCCTTCCAACTCTATTATTCTATTATCTGTTAACCACACTGCAGAGAGACAATTGGCTATCCTGTTATTAACTATGATTATTTTCAAAAGGAAGCCCTGAGATATCTCAAAAGATATATAAGCAAAAAAGAAAAAGAAAATCACCAGCTATTTGAAGAACAACAAGTACCAACTGAGTGATCATCATGTGAATGCCAGTGATTTAATAGTGGCCAAAAAAACCCAATAACATAGAAATTATCATTGAGTTGATGTTGCAACTGGCTGCAAAAATTACGATTACCTTTTTGGAGAAAGACAAGAATACATGCCAGAACATTTATCCTGGGGGTGGGGGGGGGGGTTGGGGGGGGGCAAAAAGGTAAGGATGAGTTGCTGAAGCCTCAGAACTGAAGAGTTTTTGATAACTTTTTTTTGTAGCAGAAATCTTGGGTGTACATGTGATGTCTATAAATATCTAGTGACAGGAAAGGATCATTGTTAAAATATTGATGCTTGGAGTTGAATGCGAGGTGGTTAATGAAATGCATTGGGGGGAAAAGAGCACACAAAATTGAAGAGCCTCGTCAGAAATAAAATTGATGGATGGATGGATGATAGATAGACAGACGGACAGACACATGATAGATAAAGATAGATACATATCTTACATACATAGATAGATAATTAAGATAGATAGGATAGATAAATAGAGAGAGAGACAGACAGACAGACAGACAGATGATAGGTAGATGATAGATAGATGATCAGTAGATGAATAAATAGATAACTGCAGATAGATAGATAGATAGATAGATAGATAGATAGATAGATAGATAGATAGATAGATAGATAATAATAATAATGATAATAATAATAATAATAATAATAATTTATTATATTTATAAACCGCCCCCTCTCCCCGAAGAGACAGACAGACAGACAGACAGACAGACAGACAGACAGACAGACAGATGATAGGTAGATGATAGATAGATGATCAGTAGATGGATAAATAGATAACTGTAGATAGATAGATAGATAGATAGATAGATAGATGGATGGATGGATGGATGGATGGATGGATGGATGGATGGATGGATGGATGGATGGATGGGCGGACAGACAATAGACAGGCAGGCAGATATAGATGTAGATATAGATGATATAGACACATAGAGACCTAGACATAGATAAGTCTTAGATGCTGGCATCAAAAGCAAATGCCAATCAGACAATAAATACAGTCCTCAGCTAAATGAACGGTTGTAACTTGAGGACTACCTCCATGAGATCAATAAAATTAAGGATGTTCAAGGTGATAAAATAGGTAGCTAGTGACATGTTTCTTTCTGTAGAGCACTCGAGCGTGCATGTTCATGAAAGTAAGAGAAAGAAGAAAGATGCCATAAATTTCAATCCAAAGTGAAATGCAGTCGAAAGAGAGACAGGCAGAAATGTGTAAAATGTGCTTGAAGGAGCTTTTTCATGCTTTTGCCAAGAGGGTGACTTGGTTCTGGTGCGACTTGATGAGCTCTTTGTATAAATGCCACAGTTCCGAAAGAGTAAGTTTTCAGGCTTCTATTACAATCCCTATGCGTTCCCTTAAGGGGGGGGGGGGGCGGGAAATCTCGCCATTCACAATATGGCTGTGTATGTGCAATGCATAACACCCACAATTTGGAACCGTATAGCAGTGTGTTACGATGTATTAATGTTAGTTGAATAAAACATGTAGTTCTTCCCAATATATTCGGATCAACAACACTACAACAGCCTGTAGTTTGTACCCAGATTTACAAATACGAGCGCCGACTTTGAACAAAAAGAGAGAACGCATCTTCTCCTCCGCCATGTGGTGGACCAGATTGTTCCTTCCTTCTTGCCAACCTTACACAAAGAAGCAGGGAGGAGGGATAATTGATAATTAACAGTCCCAGCAGCTTTGATTTCTTACCGTCCTCCATGAGCCTCTGAAGGTGTTAACACACGTTCAGGTTAATTAGGAGGAAAAACTCATCTGAAGGGACAATTTCTCCACGGAAGATAGAGCTCTGATACTCTGGAACAAGTACCAGGAATCGTGTATAACAGGGGTCTCCAACCTTTGCAACTTTAAGTCTGAAGGACTTCAGCTCCCAGACTTCTCCAGCCAGCAAAGCTGGCTGGAGAAGTCTAAGAGCTGAAGTCCTTCAGACTTAAAGTTGCAAAGGTTGGAGACCCCTGGTGTATAAGCCTGTTTCCGTGTGCTAGGACTTTGGTGTAGTCACTGGGAGATGGGACCAGGAGTTGTACATTACTCTAATCTTGGGCAAGGAGCCAGTTGGGTGATCTTGGGCCAGTCCCCGTCTTTCAGCCCTGGGAAGAAGAAGGGAAAGTGAACTACTTCCAAAATCTTGCCAAGAAAGTGGCAGGGATTAAACCAGGCAATCACGAGAGAGAGAGAGAGAGAGAGAGAGAGAGAGAGAGAGAGAGAGAGAGAGAGAGAGAGAGAGAGAGAGAGAGAGAGAGAGAAGGGGGGGGAGAGAAGGGGAGAGACTAGAGTGAAAAAGAGAAAGAGAAAGATAAAAAGAGAAAGAGAAACAGAGAGTAAGAGAAAAAAGAGAGAAATAGAAAAGGAGAAAGAAATAAACACACAGAGAAACAGAGAGACACACACAAACATGCAGTGTGAAACAGAACTAAAAAGATAAAAAGAAAGAGAGAGAAACAAACAGGGAAAGAAAAGGAGAGAGAGAGAGAGAGAGAAAGGAAAGGAAAAAAAGAGAAAGAGAAACACAGTGAGGAACAGAGAAAGAGACAGAAAAGAAAGAACAAGAGCAGGGGGAAAAGAAATAGAGAAAGAAAGGGAGAAATAGAAAGGGAAAGCAAGAAGAGAGAGAGAGAAACAAAGTGAAAATAGAGAAAAAGAGAAATAGAAAAAAGAAGACAGCGAAAAAAGAAAAAGAGAGAAATAGAAAAACGAGAAACACAAAGGAGGGAGGGAGGGAGAGAGAGAGAGGGAGAGAGACTTTTGATAAAAACGCTGCCTCTGTTTCTTCCAGGAAGTTTTGTAAGTCATTTAATCAAACGTACAACCCACATGCACCAGATGAACAATTTTCTGTTCTCCCTACTCCAGCCACCTGTTCAAGTAATAAATAATGCTGGGCGTCTTTGACAGACAGACATTCTATAATCTGTACCACCAGATCCAGTGAGGAATTAAGCGTGCTGTTAAATTTTCGGTGTGTTTTTTTTTTTAACGTAAAGCCTTTTAAAATGGGGATTGTTATTCTGAGTTGCTAAATATTAAGTCGTTCAGCGTAAAATAACCCAGACTCAGAGATTTCATTTCGGTATCAATATGGTATCATAGCAGCCAGAAAAAGTACACAGCTTCTTTCTTTCTTTCTTTCTTTCTTTCTTTCTTTCTTTCTTTCTTTCTTTCTTTCTTTCTTTCTTTCTTTCTTTTTCTTTCTTTCTTTCTTTCTCTCCTTCCTTCCTTCCTTCCTTCCTTTCTTTCTTTCTCTTTCTTTCTTTCTTTCTTTCTTTCTCTCTCTCTCTCTCTCTCTTTCTTTCTCTTTCTTTCTTTCTTTCTTTCTCTTTCTTTCTTTCTTTCTTTCTTCCTTTTTAAAAATTTTTTAAATGTTAAACAACATTAACTTCAGGAATTTCAAGATTTTTGTGTACCTCTGTACTGAATGACACAGTTCATCTTTATTTATTTATTTTTAAAAAAAAAGTAATTTGGGTACACAGAGACATAAAAACAAACACTGAAAACTTTATCAAGAAAAACAAATGGAAGAAAGGAAAGGAAAATGGAAATAATCCTTCATGTTAAGATAAGGGCACACACACACACACACACAGACACCCCTAAGAACACACATATTGTCTTAAGCAGAAATGCAAACACTTTATATAATTATATTCAGTACCTCTATTCAGAATGACGTTTGCACAAAGATCATTAGAAAAAGCATAGTTAATTCAGCTAATGAATGATAATCAGATCTCCAAGTAACACCTTTCATGGTGTTTATTTGATTTGATGTGTGGCCTACAATCCTCTTCCTTTCCAAAGACAACACGCACACAAACACACACACACACACACACACACACATGCACACACACACATCTCCCTCTGGTAAATTGGACATGGAGACTCAAAGTCATCCATAATATTATTGAAGCTATTATTGAATAGCTTCAATAATAGTTAGTCCTTGACTTACTACAGATCTTTTCGAACTGTGACCGTTCGAAGCTACTGAACCAAGCCACCGATGGCCATTTTTCACACTTACGACCATTGCAACATCTCCGTAGTCATGTGCTCAAAATTCAAATGCTTGGCAACTGACCGGTAACAGTTGCGGTGCCTTGGGGTCATGGGATTCCGCTTCTGTGACATATCTGACCAAAAAAGTCAACGGGGAAACCAGATTCCCTTAACAACCGTGCTACTAATTTAACAACTGCAGCAATTCACTTAACAACTGTGACAAGAAAGGTCGCAAAATGGAGCAAAACTTTCTTAACGGCTGTCTCACTTTGCAACGGAAATAGGTTGCTCAGTTGGGAGAGAGCTACCTGTATTGGAGAGCTGATTTGAATGAAGAACTGTGTTCTCAGAGTCCCTTAAATATCACAGCCTACTCACTCTCCTTTTAAATAATCTTGGTTGTTTTTAGGCAGAGCAATTTTCTGCACTTTAAAAGCCACTAATTGGTGAAAGATACATTTAAATTTTTCCATGCTTTACGATAACAATTCTAGCACCAAGCAACCCGAATCAATTCAGTTCTCCTAAGTGGTGTCAACCGATGTGCCTCAATTGGTTAAAACTTGATATAAAAGTATAAGTTATATTTATTAGAGCCAGAAGGCACACATGGATACACAATCTGTATTCCGGTCAACTGAAGTAATTTATAGTTTATTATAGATGTTGTGACACGTGAATTTTATTTAAGGATTGGAATCTTTCATAATAATTATTGTGCAGAAGGGACATGATAAAACAATGAGCAAAAAACTCTTCCTTTTAAGATTGAATTGCCAGAACAGATTTGCCCTGTGGGAAGAAGGGAGAATTGAGAATAGAATATAGAACCATAGGACTGGAAGGGACCTTGGAGGTCTTCTAGTCCAACCCCCTGCTCAAAGCAGGAGACCTTATATACATTCCCAGTCAGTCCAGTCTATTTTTGAAGCCCTCGAGCAATGGAGCATCTACAACCAGGTTATTCCATTGTTCTCAGAATATTTCTCCTTACTTCTAGATTGGATCTCTCCTGAACAAGCTTCCACCCATTCCTTCTTGTCCTGCCCTCTGGTGCTTTGGAGAACAAGTCAATCCATTCTTCTCTGTGATAACTTCTCAAGTGCTAGAAGAGAATTATCTCCCAATCCTTCTCTGTGACAGTTAGATCTACCCAGCTCTTTCAGTGTCTCTCAACTCTCTCTGTCTGGTTTTTCTTTGAAATGTTTCGCTTCTCATCCGAGAAGCTTCTTCAGCTCTGACTGGATAGAATCCTTCCATTCTACACCATCCAGTCTGTTTAAACTGCTTCGGTGACTCCATCCAGCCATCTAATTCTCTGTCATCCCATTCTTCTTTTGCCCTCCACCTTTCCCAGCTCTTTGAGGCTCTTCTCCAGGGAGTCCTTCTTTCTCATCAGGTGGCTAAAGTATTTGAGTTTCCTCTTCAGGATTTGGCCTTCTAAAGAGCAGTCAGGGTTGATCTCTGACCGGTTGGATGGCCTTGCAGTCCAAGGGACTCGCAGGAGTCTTCTCCAGCACCAGAGTTCAAAGGCCTCCATTCTTTGGCACTCAGCTTTCCTTATGGTCCATCCTTCACAGCCATCCATTGCAACTGGGAGAACCAAAGCCTTGACAAGACACACTTTTGTTGGCAGGGGGATGTCTCTGCTTTTTAGTTTGCTGTCTAGATTTGCCATAGCTTTCCTCATTAGTCACATTAGGCTTTGTGTAACTAGTGCAATTGTTTGGGCCACTGGTGTTTGTTCTTCTAATTGCAGTTTAGAAACATGCTTTTCTAAAATACTTCTAGATTAGTGGAATACACTGGCAGTTACTTTTTGCTAGAGAAGGGCTGAATTTGTACATGCCAATGAGGTAGAATGTGGGTTGTGTTTTTTTTTGTCATTGTAACATAGTTTTTTTTTATTCCCCAATTACTTCTATGGCAGGGATGTCCAAACTTGGGAACTTTAAGACTTGTGGACTTCAACTCCCAGAATTCCCCAGCCAGCTATGCTTGTGAAGTCCACAAGTCTTAAAGTTCCCAAGTTTGGACATCCCTGTTCTATGGGGATTATTCTCTATACTGTTCATGTTGTCTTGTATTTTCTGTTATGGATTGCACCAGTAGAGGCTAAACCAATTTTATTGTATGCATGATGTACAATGACAATAAAGATGACAACGACTACTACTACTACTACTACTACTACTACTACTAATGGTCAATACCTCGGATGCTGGCAGCAACCCGTATCAACCATCAGTGCCAGTAAATAATATTTGTGATACATTTTTGAATGTTCAGTTGACTGAGTTTCATGTTTAAGGAATAAAGTATATAATAGTAAGAGGCATTGACAAATTCGTCATCAGTCAATTGCAGAAGGCGGCTTTAGTTGGAACTGCTTCCATCCAGTGAAAATAGCTGTAACACAGTCAAACATCCAGATTTGCCTAGCGTAGGTCCTTCATAAGGACTCGATAAGTAGACAAAAATGCCAAACCCAGCCTGGACTTCTGGCTGACTGCGATGATTAACAACAAGAACAACAATTTTAAGAGGATACCTGGTTGATACCTAGGAGGTTGGCAGTAACCCGTATCAACCATTAGCACCAGTCAATGGTACTTGCGACACATTTTTAAATATTCAGTTGACTGAGTTTTATGCTTAAATGATGATGATGATGATGATGATGATGATGATGATGATGATGTGACCTTGGCTGGGATAATTTATAAACCAGAGATTATGGGTTTGCCTGTCATGAGAACACACAGGTGTAAGATGCTCTGAGCGGTTGGGAATGCTACAGATCTGTCAGTTTTAAAACAACAACAACTAACCGCCTATATTGGAAGCATCCATTTCTTTTTCACATTTCCTAACAGAAATTGCTTCCTCTATCATGCCCACGAGGATGATCAGAATTGAGGCAGTCCATGCCATTCATCAGACATGCTGCTGGTGGCTAAAACTTCAGATTTGTATTCCACTTTCATTCTGATTATAGACTGCCCTAAATATTAAGAGCTGAACAAAACGGAAGTGTGTGTACAGGGCATGTTTTGATCCATCTCCATCATTGTTTTTCCTGGAAAAAAATATTAGTTTGCTGGCATAAGCAGGTTTGGTTTTGGTTTTAAAGGAGGGGCAGCAGGAGGGTCCAGGGATAAAGGAGAGGCCGGCTGCATCAGGACATGCACTGCCCTTCGCAGAGGCTTTAAGGGTCACGAGAGGTCAGCTGGTTTTAATGTGTTCACTGTTTTTATTGTTTTAAACAAAGTTTTGGATTGTCGTGTGTTTCTGAACTGCAAGCTTCCCAAAGTCATGGATTGAAATAAGCAGCCATTGAGATGGAACAAACAAATGGAAAGGGAAAGAAGGGAAAGGGGAGGGGAGGGGAGAACAGGATAGGGAAGGGCAAGAAAGGGAAGGACAGGACAGGGAAGGACAGGGAAGGGAAGGACAGGAAAGGGGAGGGAAGGACAGGAAAGGGGAGGGAAGGATAGGGAAGGACAAGAAAGGGGAGGAAAGGACAGGACAGGGGAGGGAAGGACAGGAAAGGGGAGGGAAGGACAGGAAAGGGGAGGGAAGGACAGGAAAGGGGAGGGAAGGATAGGGAAGGACAAGAAAGGGGAGGAAAGGACAGGACAGGGAAGGGAAGGACAGGACAGGGAAGGACAGGACAGGGAAGGACAGGGAAGGGAAGGGAAGGACAAGAAAGGGGAGGGGAGGAAAGGACAGGACAGGGAAAGACAAGAAAGGGAAGGGAAGGACAGGACAGGGAAGGACGCTAAAGGATAGGGAAGGACAAGAAAGGGGAGGGAAAGGAAGGGCAGGAAAGAAGACAGGCAGGCAGCAGATGCGGAGCTGGAGGTGGGACAGTTTCCGACGCCTGCTATCACCTGCCCGATCTGACCTCCGCCGTCTCTCCCGTCCATCCCGTCCCCGCAATCATCGCAGACGCAGCGGAGTCCAAGGCTGCGGGGTCAAAGGGAGGCGACACGCCCTGCCTGGCCGGGCACCGCTTCGCTCCCAGCAGGCAGGCAGGCTGCAGGCAGAGCCCCTCGGGCGGGCTCTTTTTGCTTAGCGCCGGCCCTTGGCCCCTTCCTTGCCCTCCCCCGCCTGGCGCCTTGCCTACCTGGGCTACCCCCTCCCCATCTCGCCCTCCTCCCTTCCCTCCCTCCACGCCCCCCCTCTCCCTCCCTCCTTCCTTTGTTCGGGCTGCGCTCACGTCATCGGCACCGACGTCACCCCCCCTTCTCGGTGTCCACGCAACCGCTGACGTCACGCCTCCCCGGGGGGTCCTCCCCCGGCTTTAACCCCTTCCGGGCCGGCTCCCTCCGCCCAGGGAGGGGGGCAGAGAAAGAGAGAGAGAGAGAGGATTCTCCCCTGGCCGCTGACGTCACGGGCGCCCCCTCCCCAGTTCCAGGCGCCGCCCTGGTCCGCCCCCCCCCACTCTCACCCCCCCCCCGAGGCCGGCGCCGCGCAGTGCCGCCCCCGCTCGCCGGGTCGCCGCCGCGGCAGCAGCAGCAGCAGCGCAGCCTCCCCGCCTCCCCAGCCCAGCCGAGCCATGCGCCTCGCCGGAGCGGCGGCTGCCTAGCCCCCCCCCCCCCCCCGGTCGGTCGCCCGCCAGCCAGCCAGCCGGCCTCTTTCTCCCTCTCTCGCTTCGCTCCGTCCTTCCGTCCCCTCCGCCCGGGGAGGGTCGAGCATGAGCGGCCGCCCCGGCTCGGCGGAGGCAGCCGGGCGCAAGGCAGGGCCCCCGAGTGGCAGGAGCGCGCCGGCGGAGGCGGCGCCATGGTGCCCTTTGCGCCGCCCGAGGGCGCGGAGGAGCCGCCGCCTGAGCCCTTCTGCCCTCCGCCTCCGCCGCCGCCTCCTCCTCCTCCGCCGCCGCCGCCGCCCGCCTCCATCCCCGCCGCCGACCTGCCCGAGATCGCCGCCGCCGCCGCCGGAGGAGGAAGAGGAGGAGGAGGAGGCAGTACCGGCAGCAGCAGCAGCAGTCCGGGCGGCGAGGTGAGCGCCGGGGGAGGAGGGCGGCCCGGGTAAAGTTTTTTTCTGGGGGTGGGGGGAGAGGGGGGCGGCCGCCGGGCTGGGGGGGAGGGTCCCAGCCGGGCTCTCCTCCGCCGCCGCCCCCTCGTGGTGCTGGGATGGGGGGCGCTTCCCTTGGCACCCCCCTGCCCTCTCTTCTTCTTCTTTTTCTCCTCCTCCTCCTCCTTCCCCCCTTTTATCCTTTCACACACCCCCACCGAACTTTTGCTGACTTATTCTCTGGAAATCCCCCCCCCCCCAAATAAACATTATTTTTAATTTTTTTAAAAACAAACATTAAAAATGAAAAATAAAATAAGGTCCCCGGGACTTTTTCGGAGCGCCGCATCCTCCGCCCGCGATGCAGGGCGCCCAGCCGGAGTTCTGTCTGTCTGTCTATCTATCTATCTATCTATCTATCTATCTATCTATCTATCTATCTATCTATCTATCTATCTATCTATCTATCTATCTATCTATCTATCTATCTATCTATCTATCTATCTATCTATCTATCTATCTATCTATCTATCTATCTATCTATCTATCTATCTATCTATCTATCTATCTATCTATCTATCTATCTATCTATCTATCTATCTACCTACCTACCTACCTACCTACCTACCTACCTACCTACCTACCTACCTACCTACCTACCTACCTACCTACCTACCAACCAACCAACCAACCAACCAACCAACCAACCAACCAACCAACCAACCAACCCACCCCATCATCCCCACCCCACCCTACTCCCAGCCAGGCGTTGGAGTTCTTGGTACCCCTTTGATTCCCTCCTGGTTGTTTAGCCCAGTCATTCTACCAGCTGTGAGTTGGAGAAGGTGCTGGACTTCAATGCCTCTAATCCCCAACTGTGCTTTGAACTAACAGTACAAGTAACAGAGTTAGAAGGGACCTTGGAGGTCATCTAATCCAACCCCCTGTTCACGCAGGAGACCTATACTAGGGATTCGAACCGCCAAACTGCAGGTTGAGGAGTCTACCTAGTCAGGCTTCTTTCTCCTCATCTCTTGATGGTTTTCTCTTGTTCTTTAACTTCCATCTTGTTGTGAATTGGAGTGCCCGCTTGGAGAAGGGAGGTTACTCTAATAAACATTCCCCCCTCCTTTAATTCTATGAGAACTGAACTTTAATTTTGTTTGCCGTATGTAAAACTTCTTTCTAACCACTTCCGCCAATATAATCATTTTTTAAAAAAAAAATTAATTCCTCTTGGCCACCTTCTCTTTCCTTCCTCATTTTTGCCTTTTGGTCCTCTGCGACTTGGTCTCCAAGAACTTCTGTTTTCTTTTTTTTTCACTCCTGTCACTTCCTTTTAATTTTTTAATTCAAGGGAAATCCCTCTTTTTCAGACTTGTGGACTTCAACTCCCAGAATTCCCCAACCAGTGTGGTTGAAGTCCACAGTTCGTAATGTTGCCAAGATTGGGGACCTCCCTGGTTTAGAGTCTTCCTGCTTGTAGCTACCTTTGCTTGTCCCTTCCCTGTCTTGACAGGCCCTCCGTCCCAAATAAACCTAGTTTTGAACTATTACCAGATGCTTCCAGTTCACATTTTTTTAAGGACCAGGGATAGCAGCGGTCCAATATTTGAGGGGCTGTCACAGAGAGGAGGAGGAGGAGAGGAAAAACCTATTTTTCCAAAGCACCTGAAGAAGGCCAGACAAGGACCAGTGGATGGAAACTGATCAAGGGAAGATTCAACCTAGAAATAAGGAGAAACTTCCTAACAGTGAGAACAATTAACCAGTGGACCAGCTTGCCACCAGAAGTTTGTTGGGTGCTTTATCACTGGAAGCTTTCAAGAAGATAACTAGAAAGCCACTTGTCAAAAATGGTATACAGTCTCTCCCACTTGAGCAGGGGGTTGGTCTAGAAGACCTCGAAGGTCCCTTCCAACTCTGTTATGCTATTCAATTCAGCTTCTGCTGGAATTCTCCTCACCCTAGACAAGGAGATGGGTCCCAGGCACGAAGGATTTATACATCTTTTTAAATTTAATCCCGTTCCCCTTTCTAGGAACTAAATGTAGAAATGGCTCTTCAGTTCGGAAGTTAAGGATGTGTTCCACTTTTTGAGTTGCTGAATATCTTGTACCAGTCAAGAACCTAAAATCCAGGATGTTCATACCTTCCTTCTCAACCTGCAGTATAGATAGTCCTTGACTTACAACCATTTGTTTCGCGACTGTTTCAAAGTTATAATGGCATTGAAAAAAAGTGACTGGTGGCCGTTTTTCACGTTTACGACAGTTACAGCATCGAGGTCACGTCGAACAAAATTTGGACGTTTGGCAACTGGCATGTATTTGTGACAGTTGCATGTTCTGAGGTCATGTGATCACCATTTGTGATCACATGACTTTCCCAGCTGGCTTCCGACAAGCAAAGTCAATGAAGAGAAGCCAGATTTGCTTAACAAGTTGTATTGATTCACTTAACAACAGTGACAAGAAGGTGGTAAAATGGGGTGGAACTTGTTCAACAACTGTCTTACTTAGCCATAGAAATTTTGGCCTCAATTGTGATCAAAATCAAGGACTACTTGCAAAGCTTAAGATAGATAGAACTGTGACAAAACTAGATTCTTTGTGACTGCTGCTACCCTGTTTTCCCAAAAATAAGACAGGGTCTTATTTTCTTTTCACTCCCGAAATAAGCGCTTGGCCTTATTTTTGGGGAGGTCTTATTATTTTTGAGGTGCAGGAGGTGGTGAGCATGGTCACCTCATGACTGCTGCTGGGTTGCAATATTTTTGGGGAGGGCTTATTTTCAGGATAGGGCTTATTTTAACCCATGCGCTCAAAAGCCCACTTGGGCTTACTATCCAGGGAGGTCTTATTTTCAGGGAAACAGGGTATTACTTTTTTTTGTAATGCATTTTTTTTTAGTGCTGTTCTTTCGTATTCAGTCCACTTTACTTCAAAAATTTGGGGGAGGGGTGAGGGAGAGAGAGAAAGAAAGAAGTCTATCCTTCTTTAGGGCAGGGGTCTCCAACCTTTGCAACTTTAAGTCTGAAGGACTTCAGCTCCCAGAATTCTCCAGCCAGCAAAGCTGGGAGCTGAAGTCCTTCAGACTTAAAGTTGCAAAGGTAGGAGACCCCTGCTTTAGGGCATTAATATATGTTTAGCCCTATCTGTACTTAAAAAAAGAAATCGTTCGTTTTCATCCCTACTTGTATGCCAACAAACATCTTTGGGTTCCAAAATGATTTCTGAAATATTTTAAAATGCATTGAACGCCGTACCCTGAATGCTAAAGATTCTGAATTATTTCTGAGGTTTTGACACCTTTTAAAAATTCTTTTGCCATTCAAGTGTCTTTCTTTGTCCTTGAAATGTGCCCTTTAAATAGTCCAAGAACACTTCCAAAATGTCATCCATGTTTCATTCATCAGCTCTGCAGGATAAACTTAATATTTCATTTTTTAAAAATAGGAAGTAATCTGGATGTTGTCCCTTGCCTCTTATATGCCCTGGAAATGTTAGAACTAAAGTGGTGAATAATATACACTTTTTTTAATCTTTTGCTGATTTGCCATTACAAACCTTCAAAAGGCCATGCATATTTATTATTATTATTATTATGTCCATATTTTCCTTTTCCCCCATGGAAGCTACAATGGTGTTTATGATCCTGCAGGTGCGGTGATCTTATCCTGGTGATTTTGTTTCAGGAACTCTGCCCCATCACTTATCATTTATCTCTTTCAAGTCCTGAAGTTTGCTCCAAACATTTGAACCAGATAAGGATCTCTGCTCGGGATTATATGGTGCATTACATCATTGTTTGCTGAATAAGCTGCAATAGGCAGAGTGTGGACTTATTGCAATGAGCGTTAAACCATGGTTCCCTTAACAGTACAGGCAGGGCTAGGTTGGCAAAACAAAGTCAGTTAGATAAACCAGATGTTGCAATCAGGAAGTCTGGCAGGGCTGCTTCCTTGAACGGAGTGGGTTTTGTCTTGCCACCGTGTGTCTTAGAGGTCTATAATTTATCTGCAGTAGGGTTCACTCGTCCTTAGGGGATGTAGGAAGTGGTGTGGTTACTGTTTCTAGCCTAAGGAGAAGTTAGGCAACCTCAGGTCCTCTCAAGGGTTTGTTAATCATAAAAAAACAACCTGGTTGGATTCCCACAAGAGGTTCTAGGGTGAATCTTGTTTGCAAGCAAGCATGCTGGACGTCTACTTTCACAGAGATGTCGGAAAAGGGCCAGTTTCGTTAACTTTGGCAACAGCTTTTTTTTTAAAAAAAAAATCAGGATGGTTTTTGTTCTCTTTTAGGTGGGTTAATTATAACAAATCTCGGTCCCAGACACGACCAGAGGTTTCATTAAACAAACATACTGGGTGCATCAATTGCTGCCTGAATAGGGAGGGATTTATTTTTAAAGTTAGTCAGCAGTTTCATTATAAAAATAAGCAGTGAGCTCAGCAATAATTTCTTTAATTATTGGTCAGTTTTCTTGCCCTTGGATGATTTCCACCATGGCTGTTGCTGGAATTGCCGTGTCTAATAGAGTGAGTTGGGAAAATTTACACTGGGGAAAATCACACACACACACCCCTCCCGTCCGGCTTCTAGGCTGGTGTGTGAAACGCCGAAATATTTGCCTTGCAGAAATGCGAAGGGAGGCAGCTTTCATTATACCGCAACTCCCTTTTTCTAGAATTAAGAAGAGTCAGAAGGGAGCTGTTATGTTCTTGCCAGTTTACATGATACGTCCGTGAAAGATCTTATCCAAATACTGTTCTGAAAACTGGTTAGACTTGAACTGGGATTGTACTCCAGGGTTTTGTTTGGTTTTTGCTTTAAAGGTACTAGTTTTGAAAAGTTCCTCTTGAAGAGGGAGCTTTACAATTCGCAACTGCAGTTTTGTGTATGGCAGGGATGTGGAGGAGGGAGTTACCTTTAATATTTGGCTAGGTTCAGCCAGTTTGCACCAACTTTGGGGAGACCCGGTTGTTAACTTTCTGAGCAGTTGGGCGAACTGGTTGTTGGAAGAAATCATTAGAGCAGAGAACCAGTGGTTAAAATTATTTGAATCCCGCCACTGGATAATTAGACTGTAGCATCCAGCCTGCTACAATGTTTTCTTGTAAGTCTTATTCTGCTCCTTTGGTGCTTAACTAGAGCAGTGTTTCTCAACCTTGGCGACTTGAAGTCCTGTGGACTTCAACTCCCAGAATTCCCCAGCCAGCTGTGCTGGCTGGGGGATTCTGGGAGTTGAAGTCCACAGGACTTAAAGTCGCCAAGGTTGAAAAACACTGAACCAGAGAATGTAACATTTTATCAGAAAGGAGTCACTGCGATTGAAACAACTTTTTCTGCAGGATGGCAGCCTTCGCATTTTCTTCCCTCTCTGTTTGTGTGTGTGTCCACAGAGTGCCATTTCCCAAGGACTGTAATTACCATGCTGTTCTCCATTATAGCTGTATGTACTTTTGAAATATTTCTATGATTGAATGCTTAAACAGGGCCTGTTTTCCTCCATAATTTTTGGCAAACACTGTAGTGAAGTCTCATTATTTGGGTATCCACGCTGAAGATTAGGGCCTTTTATTTGAAATTGTTAAATTTAATCCCAACAGGGTCGGCGATGCAGTGCTTTGGAACATTTATTCTCCAGGGTGATGAAAACATGTGGTTAGGACGTTGTTTAGAAATTGTACGTTTGCATATCGTCATTATGCTCGGGACAGTTTTCATTGTGAGCGTGGACTTTTTTTTTTTTAATGAATTTTTATTACGTTTCCTTACAAGTGAAAAACATAGCATAAACTAGAGTTAGAGAAATGAAATAAAATGAAAGAGGAAAGTGCAGCGAGGGAGAATGTCTGTCTGTCTGTCTGTCTACCTATCATCTATATCTATCCATCCATTGTCTGTCTGTCTGTCTGTCTGTCTGTCTGTCTGTCTGTCTGTCTATCATCTAGCTGTCTAATCTAATCTAATCTAATCTAATCTAATCTAATCTATCTATCTATCTATCTATCTATCTATCTATCTATCTATCTATCTATCTATCTATCTATCTATCTAATCTATCTAATCAATCTAATCAAATCTAATCTGTCTCTATTTATCTATCATCTATCAATCATCTAGCTGTCTAATCTAATCTATATCTATCTATTTATCTATCTATCTATCTATCTATCTATCTATCTATCTAATCTATCTAATCAATCTAATCAAATCTAATCTGTCTCTATTTATCTATCATCTATCTATCATCTAGCTGTCTAATCTAATCTATTTTATCCTATCTATCTATCTATCTATCTATCTATCTATCTATCTATCTATCTATCTATCTATCTATCTATCTATCTATCTATCTAATCTAATCTAATCTAATCTAATCTAATCTATCTATTCAATCTAATCTAATCTGTCTCTATTTATCTATCATCTATTAATCATCTAGCTATAATCTAATCTCTCTCTCTCTCTAATCTAATCTATCTATCTAATCAATCTAATCTAATCTGTCTCTATTTATCTATCTATCATCTATCAATCATCTAGCTGTCTAATCTAATCTAATCTATATCTATCTATCTATCTATCTATCTATCTATCTATCTATCTATCTATCTATCTATCTATCTATCTATCTATCTAATCTATCTAATCAATCTAATCAAATCTAATCTGTCTCTATTTATCTATCATCTATCAATCATCTAGCTGTCTAATCTAATCTATATCTATCTATTTATCTATCTATCTATCTATCTATCTATCTATCTATCTATCTATCTATCTATCTATCTATCTATCTCTATCTATAGTCCTCGGTTTACAACATTTCATTTAGTGACAATTCAAATTAACATCACTGAAATAAAGTGACATGACCATTTTTCACAACTGGTAGCATCCTCATGATCACGTGGTCAAAATTTAAGTCAGTTGTCAACTGAGTCCCATTTATGACGATTGCAATGTCCCGGGCTGATGACATCCATCCCCTTTTGTGATTTTTCTGACAATGAGTAAACTAAATTCCCTTAACCACCATGTGACCAAACTTAACAATGGGAAAGATTCCCTTAACAATCGTGCAAAGGAAGACCGTAAAACGGGCCACAAAACTCACTTAACAAATGTGTCGCTTAGCAAACTTAAAACTTTGGGCCCCGTTGTGGTCGTAGGTTGAGGACTCCCTGTGCTGGGGTGGCAATCATCTACCTGTCTTCCCCCCCCCTTCCCCCCCCCCTTTCTAACTCTGAGAGGTTATAGTTCAGAAAGGGGACGCGAATTCCTCTCCCACCCTACGCAGGGCCTCTTCTGTCGGTGTTTCCTACCCCTTATTCTAACTAGAGCTTCCTGCCTGCTCATGCATTGGCTAATCAAAAGATACTAACTGCTTACTGGAGAGAGAAACTACTATTCGTTCATTTGATCCCCAAGTCAAACGTGTTTGGCTGCTGAGCAGAAATTTCTAGCCTTTACATTAAATGATCGATGTTTGAACCAAGCTCTGGAGTTGATGCTTTGAAGTTTAGCTTGAAACGGAAAGGTAAAAAATAAAATAAAATAAAATATTTGCTGGCTTATATAATAACATCGTGAAATTGGCACCATCCTCCTGTTTCCTGCAGGTAATTCCGAGACCCTTATCCTACTAGTAGTGTCTTCGGTGCATTAACGGTGGATCCAGAACAAAGTTTCTCTGGAAATAATCTGGATGTGTGAACTAATTTAACGTCTTTGAAATGTAGAACTGCCAGTATAAACCACATCTGTCTCTTTTGTTCTTAGTGTGCAAGCTTCTGGGTTTCTACATTACTACCTTTAGCTACTTGTCCTATTAGTGCAGGTAGTTCTCGACTTATAACTGTTCATTTACTGACCGCTTGATGTTACACTGAAAAAAGTGGCTTCTGACCATTTCACCTTTACGACCGTTGCAGTATCCCCATGGTCACGTAATCAAAATTCAGGCACTTTGCCAATGACTCAGAGTTATGACGGTTGCAGTGTCCCGGGGTCATGTGATTTCCTCTTTTGCGACTCTCTGAGAAGCCCAATCAACAGGAAAGCCAGATTCATTTAACATCCCCCTTACTAACTTAACAACTGCCGTGAGTCAACTTAACAACTGGCAAGAAAGGTCGTAAGACGGGGCAAAACTCACGTAACTGTCTCACTTAACAACAGAAAGGTTGGGCTCAATTATGGTCATAAGGCAAGGGCTATTTGTATTTAGGCAAATTGTGTGTGCATACGAGAAGGCTCTTCACTGCTAGGTTTATGAGGAATTCAGATCCCAGAGTCATAATCACTGCCTAAAAGGAAATGATTCAGCCTTATCAAAAAAAAGGATGTTTGTTTAGGATGATGCTGTTTGATTTGGAGAAAGCAAATATCGTCACGAATCTGAATTGAACTTTCAATGGCTTGTCAATGCCTCTTTTGTCCATGGGCTCATGGCAGCCTTGGTGCGAGAAGAAAGCATCTTTAGATTATCAACTGGGTACCCCGATTTATTTTAGGATTGAAATCAATACTTGGTGTTGATGGTTTTTTTTTGTGAAGCCTCGTTTCTAGATTGGTAGGTCATTGGATAGTAGGATATAGCATTGATAGCGAACCTTTTTGGCCCCGAGTGCCCAAACTGGAATGTGCGTGCATGCATGGATGTACGTGTGTGTGTGTGTGTGTGCGCGCGCACCAGAGCACCGAAAAGCTGAAGACCAATTGGCCATCGTGTGCATGCCTGTTTTTTGGCCATTTTCAGGGGGTTATTTGGGCCATTTTCTGGCTGTTTTGGGGCCACAAAACCAGCCTGAAAACGACCTGAAAAACTGCCTGTTTCTTTGCTGTTTTTTAGGCCGTTTTCTGATGCTCCGGAGCCTGCAAAGATCAGCCGTCTGGCATGCATGTGCGCACCAGAAACCAGAAGAGCAGCTGGGGACTGCTCCAGAGAGAGGGCTCTGCATGCCATCTCTGGCACACATGGCATAAGTTCGCCATCACAGAGATATTGTTTTAGGCAATACTCTCATCTTTGAAAGTGAATAGGAATTCAAAGTTCCTGAAATCGTAGCTGGTACTGAATGTAGATCCACAAGAAATAGCAGAATCAAGATCACGTGAAGTGTAATTACCACTTTATAAGGCCTTGGTAAGGCCACACTTGGAATACGGCATTCAGGTTTGGTCGCCACGATGTAGAAAAGATGTGGAGACTCTAGAAAGAGTGCAGAGAAGAGCAACAAAGAAGATTAGGAGACTGGAGACTAAAACATATGAAGAACGGTTGCAGGAACTGGGTATGTCTAGCTTAATGAAAAGAAGGACTAGGGGAAACGTTATAGCAGTCTTCCAATATCTCAGGGGTTGTCACAAAGAAGAGGGAGTCAAACTATTCTCCAAAGCACCTGAGGGTAGAACAATAAGCAATGGGTGGAAACTAATCAAGGAGAGAAGCAACCTAGAACCAAAGAGACATTTCCTGACAGTGAAAACAATGAATCAGTGGAACAGAAGTTGCCTCCAGAAGTTGTGAATGCCCCAACCCTGGAAGTCTTTAAGAAGATATTGGATAGCCATTTGTCTGAAATGATATAGGGCTTCCTGCCTAGGCAGAGGGTTGGACTAGAAGACCTCCAAGGTCCCTTCAAACTCTGCTATTGTATTGTATAGTTACAAGTTTGGGGAGGTTTGTTGATACTATATAAAGTTCAGCTGGCTTGTTGGCTGTTACAGTTGGAGATGAATTAAAGTATATTCCCTCATATAACTTATAGTGAAATGGTGATCAGGTGCGGTGATGCCCATCAGTTGAAATAGTTTTAAAAAGAGCTGTATTTATGTGGAGTTATATTATGAACAGCTTCTAATTGTCTCTTCTTCTTTCCTTTTTTTCTTCTTCATCTTGTCATGCTGGGGATTTCTAGATTTGATAACTGAATCACAGGCAGAAGACTTTGGAGATCAGCTATCCCCCTCTCACCTCCAAGCTTTACTAAATTTCTTGAAAAATGTGCCAGACCAAAAAAAAAACAAAGCAAAAAGAATTAAAAAGAAAAGAGGGAAGGATAGAGAGAAAGAAAAATTGGGAGAGGGCAAACAGAAAGGAGAAAAAAGTAACTTCCAGCTTTCTTCTGTACAGGTAAACATCTAAAAACTGACTGTCTTTGAAGTAGAAAAAACTATAACAAAAAGTGTCCAAGAATGCCAAAATAACTAGACACAAAGACAGTTTTCCCCTATGCCATCACTTTGCTAAACTCATAATTCCCAGAGTATTGTCTTGTGCCTAAGGTAGGGGTCAGCAACTCATGGCTCTGGAGCCACATATGGCTCTTTCATCCCTCTTCTGCGGCTCCCTGTCACTGGTCAGCTCCACAATTGCTAGGGCTTTCGGTTAGGACAGGAGGAAGAAAAAAGGATGCCATGCTAGGAGGAGACTCTATGGTGGGGGAACCAGACTTCCGGTTGACTCCAGAATTGAATGGGGGGGGGGGCATCTGGTTAGGACCTTTGTGGCTCTTGGAGTGTTTAAGGTTGCCGACCCCTGGCCTAAGGACATCCAAGCATGTAGTAGTACAGCATAAATATTATCCTTCTCAGCTTTCCTATTTAATACTCCTGTTGATATCTTATGACTATCACTTTGTTGGTTGTATCTTACGATTTATGGTTCTAGCTTATGCTTTATGATTTATCGCTTTGTTGCTTCTGTACATGCTGAGGGCTGATGCACCAGAGACAAATCCCTTTTGTGTCCAATCACACTTGGCCAATAAAGAATACTCTATTCTATAGTCTGCTCGAAAAAGCTAGGCAAAGTCTTATCTTTAATCCAAGCGGTCCATTTCTCCATCTCTGCCAACTCCGCTGACTTCACCATCGCTTCTTTCATTGCGATGACATGCGAGATCTTCCCTCTCTGAGTGCAGAGAAAAGTTGTGCTGCCGTTGTCATGTAAGAAAACAAAAGTTCCATGTTTTCATTCTCAATCTGTCTGTCCATCAAACCTAAAAGAAAAGCATTTGGTTTCAGTTGTAAGTTCAGTTGAAGAAGAGCAACTCTTCTTCAACTGGTGAAGAAAGCCTGTGTTAACTGTGGAAGCCATTTATTTATTTATTTATTTATTTATTCATTCATTCATTCATTCATTCATTCATTTATTTATTTATTTATTTACTTACTTATTTATTTATTTATTTGATTTTTATACCACCCTTTAGGGACTCAGGGCGGTATACAGGCAACGATAAAAATCAATAGTATAAAACATAAAATACGTTAAAAATATATTAAATGATTAGCCTGTCCTAAAACCCTACTAAAAACAATTAAAACTACGCCAGACCGGCCACACGAAATAAATAGGTCTTCAAGGCCCGACGGAAAAGGCACAGATCCATGGTCGTCCGTAGGTCAGGGGGTAGGTCATTCCAGAGGGCAGGAGCTGCCACAGAGAAGGGTCTCCCCCTAGGGGTCGCCAGCCGACATTGCCTGGCCGACGGCACCCTGAGGAGGCCCCCTCTGTGGGAGCGGACTGGTCGGTTGGAGGTGTTTGGTAGCAGAAGGCGGTCTTGCAGGTAACCAGGTCCCTTGCCATGGAGCGCTTTAAAGGTGGTTACTAGTACCTTGAAGCGCACCCGGAAAGCCACAGGCAGCCAGTGCAGCTCACGCAGGAGAGGTGTCACTTAGGAGCATCTAGACGCTCCCAGAATCCCCCGCGCGGCTGCATTCTGAACTAACTGGAGCCTCCGGGTGCACCTCAAGGGGAGCCCCATGTAGAGAGTGTTGCAGTAGTCCAGACGGGAAGTGACGAGGGCTTGAGTGACCGTGCGTTTTTCTTTTGAGCTTCAGGACTGCCACATTAGGTAGTGGTAAAGCTTCCCCTCCCACATGTGTGCTAGTCATTCCTGACTCTAGAGGGCAGTGCTCATCTCCATTTCAAAGTCAAAGAGCCAGCACTGTCTGAAAACATCTCCTTGGTCATGTGGCCAGCATGACTAAACACCAGAGGTGCCGAGAATGTTGTTACCTTCCTACCAAAGGTGGTCTCTATTTTTCTATTTGCATTTTTACTTGGTTTTGGACTGCTAGGTTCTGCTAGGCAAAAGCTGGGACAAATAACAGGAGCTCACTCGGTTATGCAGCACAAGGATTCGAACTGCCGAACTGCCGACCTTTCTGATCAACAAGCTCAGCGTCTTAGCCACTGAGCCACCCTTTCCACATTTAGTGCTTGGGGAAATGGGGGGGGGCAGGGATTACAAGGAGTCGGTGGAGATATATAGTCATAACAACATTCTTTTCTCGGGGAGTCAAGGACAGTTCAGTCTGCACCGGGATGGGAGTTACTGGGGATTGTCTCCAGTTGGGACGATGCGTTGATTGGGCCATGGGATGGACTTGTGGGTGCAAGAGATGGGTCTTTGACTTTCTTTTGGGTGAGAAAAACCCAGAACGCTCAAATTCGGGTTTTTCCAAATGCGTCAATGTGACCTCTGATAAAATGGAACTTTGAGGAATTGCGAGCCTCAGAGTCTTCTTTCGTTGGGGATGATACTTGGATCCCTGACAGCCTGTTGACTTCCATTTATACTTGCGAACTCCTGAAGACATCTGAGCAGGCATCGTGTGGCCCAGAATGAAGCGTTGAGTTGGGGTAGTGGCTGTAAGCGCATTGTTCAGATAGATAGACCCTGCCATGATTGTTCTGACCCCCCCCCCCCCTTTCTCCGACTAACACAAGACTTGGCTGCTTGCCTGAATGACTCTGAACAGATATGAAGCTTCCTAACTCGACTAAACACGAACCTGAAAATCAGCACGAATAAACCCGAACCTAGAAATCCAACGTTGTTCTCTGCAAGGCCTTTCTTAGCAAAGACTTCCTTTTAAACCCTCTTGGGAGGGGCCAGTCATTAGGCAGCTGGGACTAATTCAGTGCTTCTCAATTATTTTCTGTCATGCCCCCCCTAGGAAGAAGAAAACATTTCGCACCCCCCGCGCGACTGTAAATAGTATCATTTGTCTATAAAATTGTTATAAGTACACCTCTGCATAACACTGTATCCTTATTAACGTATAAGAGAATAAAAAAAGAAAGAAATGTGGATCAATTTACAACAAAGAATAGCTTTATTAACTGTAGCAGAAAAGATTTAAAGTGCATTAGAAATTTAAAAAAAGTTAAATCCTTAATTAAACTAAACTGCCGAGGTCAAACGCGCCCCCCTTTACGAAGCCTCGCGCCCCCCCTGGGGGGCCCGCCCCACTATTTGAGAAGCACTGGACTAATTCAACTCCTTTGAGTTCACTTCTGATGCAATTGAAGCCTCCTTTTTTCAGCCCTTCTCAATCGAGCATCGGGGACAAACTGGCCTTGATCCTCCCCACTACTCCAAGACCCAGGTGCCTCCTGATGACCAGCCGGGCTCTCTGCTCCCTCAAGGTCGCCATCCTCCTCCAGAGCAGACTCATAGGACTCCTCACTAGAGGAGTCCATCAGCAGCTCATCCGGAGCCGGCTGGGCCACAACACATTCGGCTGATGGTTCATCAAATGCCTGCTTGTTTACCAAATAAAATAAAGTAAGGACTTATAGTCCAGTGTGCAAATTGGAACCTCTGATCTCAGATGACTTCTTTCCAAGATCTATTTGTAGTAGGATTGCAAATGATTAATGTGTAAATGCTCCCCAAGCTCATGCCCCATCCGAGGCTTAACTTCCTGTCCTAAAATACAGTTTTGGCTTCCTTGCTGTGGTCATGTGGATTGAAGCATAGGGGAGCTGATATCCCAGCCACTTGGGAATATTAACATTAACTTTTCTCTTGTAGAAGAGAAGTAGAAACTATAAATGTTGGGCAGTGTTGAGCTTCAGGGTTTAGTGAGGAGCCCAAACAGGCTTTTGAGCGCATGGGGTAAAATAAGCCCTCCCCCCAAAATAAGCCCTCCCTGAAAATATTGCAACACAGCAGCAGCCATGAGGTGACTACACTCACTGCCTCCTGCACTTCAAAAATAATAAGACCTCTCTGAAAATAAGGCCAAGCGCTTTTGGGGGAAGGGGTCAAAAGAAAATAAGACCCTGCCTTTTTTGGGGGAAAACACAGTAATCATAGATGAAATATGGACAGGTATTTTGCCTTGCTGGTGATTTATTTTCTCTTTCAAAGGCAGGGGATGGAAACTAATGTTGTGGGGTATAAACAGATTCTTGAATGCCTGCTAGAGTTTCTGTCTTATATCAAAGTGAATCAAGATTTGGTTACCTTGAGTTTCTTTGTCACTTCTCTTCATTGCCAGGCCTAAGTTGATGTTTATGTAGCAATGTGTGCATTTCCTCTTCCATCTCTTCTCCATATTTTCCTACACTAACATGTATAATGGTCCATCATAGAAAGTGTCCTCACATATTGTATCACAGTGTGGTATGCTGGTTTAACAGTTGCGGAGAGGAAGGCACTACAGAGAGTGATCAATTCGGCACAAGAAACCATCGGTTGCCCTCTGACATCACTGGATAACATCGCCAGATCTCGCTGCTTTAGCAGAGCAAGGAAGATTCTCAAAGATGATTCACACCCTGGTTGGTATCTCTTTGCCCTTCTACCATCAGGCAGAAGATATCAAAGTATAGCCAGCCGAACGAACAGGTTTAAAGATAGCTTCTATCCATGGGCTGTGAGACCTTTAAATTCAACCTCAATCACTCCATGCACATGCTAGTTTTTCTTTTTTCTTTTCTTTTTTGTTTCTGTTATAATTTTGCACCAGTGAAGTTAAAACCAATTTCATTGTAATTTTTACAACGACAATAAAGATTATTATTATTATTATTATTATGAGCGCCAAAGAATTGAGGCCTTTGAACTCTGGTGCTGGAGAAGACTCTTGCAAGTCCCTTGGAGTGCAAGATGTTCCAACCAGTCAGTCCTAGAGGAAGTCAACCCTGACCGCTCTTTAGAAGGCCAGATCCTGAAGAGGAAACTCAAATACTTTGGCCACCTCATGAGAACAAAGGACTCCCTGGAGAAGAGCCTCATGCTGGGAATGATGGAGGGCAAAAGAAGAAGGGGACAACAGAGAAGGAGGAAGCTGGATGGAATCATCAAAGCAGAAGGCCTGAGCTTAAATGGATTCCAGAGGATGGTAGAAGACAGGGAGGCTTGGAAGAACATTGTCCATGGGGTCGTGATTGGTCGGACACGACTTCACAACTAACAACAACAGCAAACATGTATAAATGAAATGTTTTAAGTCCCGAGTTTTTCTTGACTGGAAGGAAACAAGAAATGATGATTGCCATCTTTGCAGATAGAGATAGAAAACTATGATTTGAAGGCAACTTTGGATCCATACTTCTTTATAAGTGTTAATTTTCTCAGAATGGATAAATAATGAAGAATTGCAAGGTATGCATTTCTTTGAGCAGCACTACAAAAGAGAGAAAGTGTTTATGTTTTCAATCAAAAGAATGTATAGTATGGATCTTTATTTGGTAAGAAGGATGCTCACCAGACAGTCTACTGATACTTTAACTACGAGTTCAAAATTCTTGCTGTTGTTAATATTATTCCACAATAATATTCTATAATTCGCATAACCATGAAGGTTGCTCGGTGTTCAAATAGCCTTGTAAATAGAGTAAGAATAAAAAGGAACGTTCTCATACTTTTCTCCAACTTACAGAATCTTCTGGCCATCTGGGCTAGTCTTTCTCAACTGTGGCATCTTCCAATTCTCCATACTGGTTGGGGAATTCTGGGAATTGAAGTCCACAGATCTTAGAAGTTGGCAGGTCTAAATCGTATTCCTATCATAGGTGTCCAGATAAGAGACTTATCTCCTATGTTAATCCTTCTGGAATATTGCAGATATACAAGAATTCCTTACAAACATAATTATTCATACTTTTTTCATGCGGCCGGCCTGGCATAGTGTGTTTTTACTATCATTTTAATAGGGTTTCTTATTATTTTAACACAGGTTACATTTATTTAATTTAATTTTAAATTTATCCATTGACTGTATTTATATGTATTTTATCCTTTATTATTCCTGTGCATCGCCCTGAGTCCCTACGGGAGAGAGGGCGATATACAAATCAAAATAACAACAACAACAACAACAACAACAACAACAACAATAATAATATTATTTCTTGCACTTTATTTAGAGTGGCTTGTTCCCAAATAAGTGAGGGTCCCATTCAGGCTCATTCATCCAGCTGCAGGGAGAATTTAAAAAAAAAAAAATTTGGCAGTTTATTCAGATCTCCTTCAGAATTAATATAGAGCACTTTTAATCTATCATGAATTCTAGTGCAGTTGCAGGAAAGTATGTTAAAGTAAATATTTTGCTTTAAAAAGAAATAATGAAACGTTGGATGTTTGTCCACGCCAAATGAAGTTTGAAACTATTTGGCTGGAGATAATTTTTAAAAAAAAAAAAAGATTTTATATAATTACTGGGTGTTTGAAAAGCAGATGTTTGCATCTGTACATAAATTTAGAGTGATGGTATTACAGAGGAATACTGTATGTTCTTAATTAATGTTGCAAAACTCTCTTCTTTCATGTTACTATTGGTCTGGTCTCTCGTTCATTTTATGCTGACAAGAATTTAGCTGGAGTTTGTTTTATCTTTCTGCATTTGTGTTTTTGGAACGGTTTGATAATGTCACCATTAATAACTGGGGATGATTTGCTATGGCAGGAAAAGCCTTCCTCGTATACTAGAATGGTTCATTTAAAACAACAACAACAACAGTCATGAAACATAAGAGTTTGGTTAACTTGCTACTGTTTACAAGGCCAAGTTGAGTTGAAGCAGGAGAAAAGGATTTCCTTTCGATGAAGGGTAATTTGCCGTAGTCGAGGGAGGAGGCATTTTGGATCCACGACTTTATTCCAGAACCAATTTCATTTGTTCTTTTGTAATTGAACAGTGCTCAGAAATCAGGGTTTTGTTGAAAAGAACTATTTATTTATTTATTTATTTATTTATTTACTTATTTATTTATTTATTTATTTATTTTATTTTATTTTTCACATTTGTAACCCGCACCCATCTCACCACAAAAGGGACTCGGGGCGGCGAACAGAGATTTAAAATAAATATACATAAATACAAAATATTATTAAATAATAACTAAATTAAATCAATACCCTGCTTAAAATAAATTTAAATTTAAAAACCCATAAATTAAAATTTTGATTTGTTATAAAAACAATGGGTGTGGAGTAGATCATGCTAGGCCGGCCAGGTGAAAATAGTAAGTTTTTTAAGTGCCGGCGAAACAAGCGGAGGTCTGTGACTATCACATGATGGACTTTGTTTATGAGCACTGTTAAAAAAAAATCACCCTCATTTTTAAAAATACTGGAAGTGTCACAGAGCCAACCAAGGTTATGTGCTTTGCTGTTTTATTTTAGAAATTTAGAAGGCTGCCCAATCGCTGTAGACCAGGGGTCTCAAACTCAATTTACCTGGGGGCCGCTGGAGGCAGAGGCTGGGTGAGGCTGGGCCGCATAAGGGATTCCACAGAGGTCCACTCCCCCTGCGGGCTGCACTAATATTATACTTTCATATCACGGTGGGGGCCACAAGATACCGTCCTGCGGGCTGCAATTGGCCCGCGGGCCACGAGAATGAGACCTCTGCTGTAGACCAATGGTGTCAAACTCAAGGCCCGCGGGCCAGATTCGGCCCGTGGGGTGCTTAGATCTGGCCCACAGGACTGCCCTGGAAAGAGCGAAGGAGTAGCCCCGTGGTGCCTCTGGCAGTGAAAATGGAGCTCGGGAGGGGCGCTCCGTTTTCTCTGGTAGAACACTCGGGCCACCACAGGTGCCCCTGACAGGAGTGACATCGAGCTGGCCACGCCCCTGACTCCCCCATGAGGTTGAACACAATCCTGATGTGGCCCTCAATTAAATTGCTTTTGACATCTCTGCTCAGTGGTGGGATGCAAGCGGTACGCCCCAGTACCGGTGTATCGGTGACTGCTGGGAGCACCAGGTACCGTACTGGTATGGTGCTCCGGAGGGCCCACCCACCCGCCTGTCCTCATTACCGGTATTTAAGCTGTTTGGGGCTTATGCCCACAGGGCCTTCAGTGCCTGCAAGATGCTCTGCCGAGCAGCTGGAGCATCGTGGGTGATAAGTACGTGAGCACGTGTTGCACGCATGTGCTGCACGTGTTCATGTGGTGGACGCCCGGCCCCGTTGCACTGTACTGGTGGCACCGGGGTCCGGAACCCACCATTGACTCTGCTGTAGATGGTAATGCTGTGAAAACGAAGATGCCACACAGCTAAACTTTCAGATGTGGAAAGAGAAGCAGCGATGAAAGGTGATCAAATATACAGGATCCATCACCCACTCTCACCTGAGGCTTTAAGAAAAGGCCATTCCCTCCTCTGACAAGCTCTTTTGAACGTAGCCAGCAGAGGTGGGTTCCTACTGGTTCGAGCGAACTGGTAATGGTTTGCCAACCTGGGTCGCTGGAACTGACAGTGACCCAAGCCTGCCACACTTCCGAACCGGTTCCCCGGTTGCTGCGGCATGACTTTCTTTTTTTCATTTTTTAAATATTCTGCGCATGCGCAGACCTATTTATGGGCAACGATGCATAGGCGCAAAGCAAAATTGTGCCCATACCAAACGGGAAGTAATGCCGGCAGCAACCACCCCTGGTAGCCGGGGTGGAGGCCAAACGTACCTCAGGAGTTTAGGCTGAATACTCTGCTGGCTGGAGTATTCTGGGAGTTGAAGTCCACAAGTCTTAAAGTTGCCAAGTTTGGGAACCTCTGGTCTAAAGGATTCTGAACATGCAGAGGTTTTGTCAATATTCATTCCATTCAAGGCCCTTATTGTTAAAAGAATCTGCTTCCGTCATGGGACACCCTACCTAAGAAGGGCCGAATATCAAATTAGAGGCTGGGAGAGAAACACGAAATCCACAGTGCTGTCTCCTTTGTATTCCTGATGCCGAGTAATGTGTGTGCAGCACGCATGGCATGTTCCTCTCATCCTTTGGCCTGCCCTCTTTGGTAAGGCTACGCCATCCTTTCATTTACCCCCATCTAGGCTGGGATGGAGGCATGTGCTTGCCACATTTGGATCCTGGCCGCTGTTTCAGCAGATGTAAGGAGCAATGCGTCATGGAAGGGTTGTGGTGAAGGAAGCAGAGTTCTCGCTCGTAGAAGGGATTTTGTGCAATGCTTAACAAACAACAATGCGCTCTGCCGATTTATTTCTGATCAGAATTCAGGTGCTGGTTTCTTAGTGGGTTGAGAGACGAATACTTTACATACTCCATTCTTTGCACACCTGCTCACCCTTGAGGATCTGCTGCAGAGATCCTTTTGGTCTAAGAAACACAACATTTTGGCAACAACCTCCATTGCGTTTCCTAAAAAGATAATGGCGGCCTCTTACTTATTTTTTTTTTCAAGACAGCCACAAAACCTTCGGTTGCGCTTGGTTTCGGTTTGTTTTGTCCCTTGTGCCCTTCCTTTTGCACTTTTGCAACGTTTGAAAGCTTGCAAGCCGCCCCTCCATCTCCAAACTTCCCTTGCTGAGTGTCGGTAAATTGAGTTAGAATAATTTCACGACCAAATAAAATGAAGTGACAAAGAGCCAGATGGACTCAGAGAAACTAAAATAACATTAAGGTCTAACATTTTGGGGAGAGAGAGAGAGAGAGAGAAGGCAGCAAGCATCCAGAATCTTTTTGGTTTCCGATACCACCATCTCTGCACCATCTACAAAGAGGGTTATTTAAAGCTTATCAAATCATCTGCCAATGTCTTCCACCCACTGGTACCCAAATGAATGTACCTAAAACAACCGATGGTTTATTTTAACTTTGCATCTCTTCCTAGTGAGAGTGAGCATCGCAGGCAAAGAAAAGAACCAAGCAGTTCAAACAACCAGTACCCAGAACAGAATAACAGTGTTGGAAGGGACCTTGGAGGTCTTCTAGCCCAACCCCCTGCTTAGGCAGGAAGCCCTGTATCATTTCAGACACATGGTTGTCCAGTCTCTTCTTTAAAATGTCCAGTGTTGGAGCATTCCCAACTTCTGGAAGCAAGTTGTTCCACTGATTAATTGTTCTAGCTGTCAGGAATTTTCTCCTTAGTTCTAAGTTGCTTCTCTCCTTGATTAGTTTCCATCTATTGCTTTTTGTTCTACCCTCAGGTGCCTTGGTGAATAGCTTGACTCCCTCTTCTTTGTGGCAGCCCCCGAGATATTGGAACACTGCTATCATGTCTGCCCTGGTCCTTCTTTTCATTAAGCTAGACGTACCCAGTTCCTGCAACCGTTCTTCATATCTTTTAGCCTCCAGTCCCCTAATCCTCTTTGTTGCTCTTCTCTGCACTCTTTCTAGAGTCTCCACATCTATTTTATATCGGATTGGAGAAAGCCAGCAATTATCTTGCTGATGCTCACTTAGCTGTAAGCTTTGACTAACGTATTATGTGAACATAGTCTCATATTGAGACTCACATAAGGGCTTCTTTCATGTGGATTAGAATCTAGGGTCCTTTGTTGAGTGGTTCCCTTCAGTGACTACCAAATCAAGGTACCTACCTCCCATGGTTGAAATTCAGATTGAAATGAGTTGAATTCCGCCGTTCCTCCCCCCTTTTAATGGATCTACCTTTTTCCATTCCAAGTGAATCTATTCATTTTTGTATTCATTTTCTAACTTAAGAGAGAGCTTTACTTTAAATCGTTTAGAAGTCTATTCTCACTCACCCTTTCACTGGTGTTCACCTTCCTTGCAGTGCCGCATAGAAGACCCACGCTGTTGAACATTGCTTTTTTAGGTTGACGCTGTATTACAGAATAACCTATTTGGAAGGTTGTCCAATCTCTTCTTAAAAATCTCCATGAATGGGGGACCTACAACTTCTGGAGGGAAGCTGTTCCACTGGTTAATTGTTCTCACTGTCAGGAAATTCATCCTTAGTTCTAAGATTGCTTCTCTCGGTGATTAGTTTCCATCCGTTGCTTCTTGTCCTGCCTTCAGGTGCTTTGGAGAATAGCTTGACTCCCTCTTCTTTGTGGCAGCCCCTCAAATATTGGAACATTGGTATCATGTCACTTGTAGTCTTTTTTTTTCATTCAACTGGAAGATTGTGAGTTCTAATCCTGCTTTAACCATGAAAGTTGACTTTGGTGACTCCTGAATCATGAGGCGACAATGAGTTCTAGTCCTGCTTTAGCCATGAAGGACAGCAGGGTGATTTAATACAATAATACAATAGCAGAGTTGGAAGGGACCTTGGAGGTCTTCTAGTCCAACTCCCTGCCTAGGCAGGAAACCCTATACCATTTCAGACAAATGGCTATCCAACATCTTCTTGAAGACTTGCAGTGTTGGGGCATTCACAACTTCTGGAGACAAGCTGTTCCACTGATTAATTGTCCTAACTGTCAGGAAATTTCTCCTCAGTTCTAAGTTGCTTCTCTCCTTGATTAGTTTCCACCCATTGCTTCTTGTTCTGCCCTCAGGTGCCTTGAAGAATAGTTTGACTCCCTCTTCTTTGTGGCAACCCCTGAGATATTGGAAGACTGCTATCATGTCTCCCCTGGTCCTTCTTTTTATTAAACTAGACATACCCAGTTCCTGCAACTGTTCTTCATGCTTTAGTCTCCAGTCCCCTAATCCTCTTTGTTGCTGTTCTCTGCACTCTTTTCCCTCTTTTCTACATCGTGCTGACCAAAACTGAATGCCGTATTCCAAGTTTGGCCTTACCAAGGCCTTATAAAGTGGTATTAACACCTCACGTGATCTTGATTCTATCCCTCTGTTGATGCAGCCTAGAACTGTGTTGCCTTTTTTGGCAGCTGCTGCACACGGCTGGCTCCTATTTAAATGGTTTTCTACTAGGACTCCAAGATCCCTTTCACAGTTACTGCTATTGAGCAAGGTACCACCTATATATTGTACCTGTGCATTTCGTTTTTGTTCATTTGGGGCCAATCGCCAGGCAACAGTGAGTTGTAGTCCCATTTTAGCCACAACAAGAAGTTGGGTCAGTCTCTCTCAGCCCATCTCATCTCACAGGATTGTCATTATGGAGAAAATAGGGAGAAGAATGTACGTAGGATACGTTCTCTGCCTTGAGTTATTTGTAAAAACAATAAAGGCAGGACATCAAAACAATGTTCAGTTTCATCTTGTGGACTGCATTAGGAAGTTCGTGGTAGACAGTTGATGACTCTTGTTGCTTTAATCATCCAGAAACATATTTCTTAGCATGTGGTCATGGGTGTGGGCAGATATGCGCACATGTTGTAGGATGGGAGAGTAAGATGAGCATGAGTTGTTGCTGAATTATATGATAATCCATCTCGCAAGATGAATAATTACCCTCGCGTTCTTTATCGGGTTTTTCCAGTTTTTAATGAACATAGTCGACAAGTTAGGACAAGAATCCATCGTCGTTTCTAAAGTGAAACTTTGAACAAATTTAGCAACTTCGTAGTAAGGGGGGGAAAAGACCGAAAAAGATTGTTTAACTTGGCGTGACTTTGCATAAAATGGGGACAATTATTTAAAATTAGGTTGAGACGAAAATCTCATGAGCCATCTGTCTGAATTGTGGCAGCTGATGTCCTTTCACTTGACTTTTTAAAAGGAATTTGGTAAAATTTTCGCCTAATTAGCCTCCGTACGCTTTGACCCACTCGATTAATTTGGCATTTTCACTTTTACTTCAACCTCCTGGCTCAAAACAGTAACTGTGACCGGGACGTTGGAATCTTAGTGGATGATCAGTTGAATATGAGCCAAGAATGGGCAACAGCTGCCAAAAAAGCTAATGCAATTCTGAGTTGTATAAACAGAGCCATAGGATCAAGAAGTATTAGTACCACTTTATAAAACCCTGGTAAGATCACACCTGGAATACTACAACCAATTTTGTTCGTCATACTGCAAAAAAAAATATTGAGACTTTGGAAAAAGTTCAGAGAAGAGCAACTAAGATGATCAAAGGCCCTGAGACTTAAACATATGAAGAATGGCTGCATGATTTGGGCTTGGCTAATCTAAACAAAAGAAGAATTGGAGGTGACATGATAGCAGTATTCCAGTATTTGAGGGGCTGCCACAAAGAAGAAGGAGTTTAAATTATTCTGCAAAGCACCAAAAGGCAGGACAAGAAACAATGGTTGGAAACTAATCAAAGAGAGAAGCAACCTGGAATTAAGGAGAAACTTCCTAACAGTGAGGACAATTAACCAGTGGAACAGAAGTTGCCTTCAGAAGTCATGGGTGCTCCATCACTGGATATATTTAAGAAGTGACTAGACAGCCACTTATCTGACATGGTACAGGTTCTCCTGCTTGAGCAAGGGGCTGGACTAGAAGACCTCCAAGGTCTTTTCCAGCTTATTCATTCATTTTAAACATTCTCTTTGAGTACTCAAATACAATCCAAAGGATGGTTTCATTTTGAAAGCCAGGATATGGGCTAACAATCATTTCAAAGCAAACAATCCAGTGAATGCTTATATAAATGAAAATACATTTTTCTGTCTTCAGTGTGGAACCTTTATATAATCACAAAGCAGTATCAAAGTTTTCTGGTTATTCTCATCTTAGAACAGAAGTTTAGGAAGCGATGATTTGTACTTCTGTTCCTTTATAAACATCTGAGCACGTTAAGCATAAATACTCCTTGTATATTTTGAAAGCATGCACTGCTTACGTTAGTGTATCTCCTCTGTGGCCTATTGTTATGTTCTGTTGCTATGAACTTAGGGACTTTAGCAAGTGGATAGGAGAGCATGTTCTATTGAAAAGGGCAGTTGCATTTAATGTTACTTCCTGGAAAAAGGAAAGAAAAGGAGGAAGACGCAATCCTATAGACCAGGGCAGTGGTGGGATTCAACATTTTTTCACTAGTGGTACTGTGGGCATGGCTTGATGGGCATGGCAGAAGAAGGGTACTGTAAAATATCCGTTCCCTCTCCACTCCAGGGGAAGGTTACTGTAACATCCCCATTCCCTCCCGATCAGCTGGGACTCGGGAGGCAGAGAATAGATGGGCGCGGAGCAGTGGTGGGTTTCAAATTTTTTAGAACCTACTCTGTAGGTGTGGCCTATTTTGTGGGCGTGGCTTGGCAGTCATGTGACAGGGTGGGAGTGGCCACCTTTTAAAATGTGGTGAAACTCATTTAACATTTAACTCATTGCCCCGCCTCGAGTCCCTCTGGGGAGAGAGAGCGGGTTAGAAATAAAATTTATTATTATTATTATTATTAACGTTCTTGCTTAGCAACCAAAATTTTGGACTCAATTGTGATGATAAATTCATTCTTTCTTTCTTTCTTTCTTTCTTTCTTTCTTTCTTTCTTTCTTTCTTTCTTTCTTTCTTTCTTTCTTTCTTTCTTTCTTTCTTTCTTTCTTTCTTTCTTTCTTTCTTCCCTTCCCTTCCCTTCCTTTCCTTTCCTTTCCTTCCCTTCCCATTGGGTCACTGGTAATAATAATAATAATAATTTTAATATTTCTAAACCGCACCCTCTCCCCACAGGGACTCGGGGCGGTGCACAGGCACAGTAAAACAATAAATACATATAAACATTTCATTAAAAATAAATTAAATCTAAACCTGCGCTAAAATTCCCATTAAAACTAAGCAATATTATAAAACCCCAATAAAACCCCAAAGACAGAGAGACTATCCTAGGCCGGCCAGACAGAAGAAATGAGTTTTTAATTTGAGACGGAAGGAGCGGAATCTAGCGGCGGGCTAGATTTACTTCCAGGTACGCCAGTGGAACCCCCTCTCACCGGTTCTCTAAATTTCACCAACCGGCTCTCGCGAGTAGGTGCGAGCCTGCAGAAACCCACCACTGGCGCGGAGCCAGCCAGAGGTGGTATTTGCCGGTTCTCCAAACTACTCAACATTTCCACTTGTGGTTCTCCAGAACAGGCCAGAACCTACTGAACATCACCTCTGGATCAGGGTGTCAAACTCGAGGCCTGTGGGCCACAAATGGCCCACAGGGTGCTTAGATGTGGCTCGTGGGTCCACCCTGAAAAGAGTGAAGGACCAGCCCATGGTGCTTTTGCCAGCGAAACCCGTTTTCAGCCATGATGGCTTCCTGTAGCCCTTTGCCAGTGAAAACGGAGCTAGGGAGGACCTCGTGCTGCATTGCCCCCCAACAATCTGGGTCCTCATTTTACCGACCTCGGAAGGATGAAAGGTTGAGTCAGTGGTGGGTTGCAGGTGGTACACCCTGATATGGGTGTACCGATGCCTGCCCGGAGCACCGGGTATCCATCCATTCCGGTGCTCCCGAGGGCCCGCCCGTTGTCCTTACCTGTCTTTAAACTCTTCGGCACTTCTGCCCATGCACATGGTGTGTACAGCGCCTGTGCAACGCTACATCGAGCAGCTGGAGCCTCGCGGAGGTATCGCTGGAGGGTAGGACGCATGTGCTCACTGTGTGCGCGCTATGAGCATTCATGTGGAGGACGCCAGGCCCCATTGCACCGTACTGGTTGCAATGTGATCCCGAATCCACCATTGGGTTGCGTCAACCCTGAGCCGGTCAGGATCGAACTGCTGACAGTGGGCAGAATTAGCCTGCAATGCCGCATTCTAAGCACTGTGCCGCCATGGCTCTTCTCCCTCTTTTACCACAATTTCCAGCATACTGGATAGTTTGTTTTGATTTAGCTAAGGTTTGTACCTAAAACAAACTCCCATTTTGGGTGTTGTGCAACAGACTTCTCAATTTCTTTTCGATGACACTGAACGAAAGAAGAAACACAATTGCTTATGCATTTCAACTCATGATGATATTTTTTTTTATATTTGCAGCTGAATGGCATTAAAATGGTGGATGAACCTATGGAGGAAGGAGAACCATATTCTTGTAATGTAAGTACATTTGAGAGATTCCTCACGATGGGAATTGAAATAATTTTATAATATCGGGGGAGCCTGTTGGGTGCAGTAATCAAGGCATTGATCTAAAAACCAGGAGACTGTGAGTTCTAATCCTCTGGGTAACCTTGGGCCAGTCATGTTTTTGCAGCCCTAGAAAAGAAGCAATGGTAAAAACTTCTGGGGGGGGGGGGAAATCTTCCCAAGAAAACTGCAGATCCTGCCCCATACATCCTCACGGCCGATTCGCTCCCACAGAGAGGGACTTCTCCGGGTGCCGTCCACTAGACTTTGTCAGCGGGCGACGCCCAGGGGAAGGGCCTTCTCTGTGGCGGG